>JAUDYJ010000004.1:64068912-65318912 GCA_030761175.1 Masticophis lateralis
TCATTTTGCTTCATTTTAGTTGTCTTCCAACATATTCTTTTTCACCCCATATTATTTTAGGTATTTTCCAACATATTCTCCTCTATATCTCCAACTATTTGTTTGGCTGACTTCCAGCATATTTTATTTCAGCTGATATCCAGCATAATCTCCTCCGTATCTCCACTTATTTTTTGGCTTATTTATAGCATATTTTATTTTGACTGATTTCCAGCATATTCTCCTCCATACCTCCAACTATTGTTTGGCTGATTTCCAGAATATTTTGTTTGGGTTGATTTCCAGCATATTCTCCTACACCTCTCCAACTTGTTTGGCTGATATCCAGCATATCTTATTTTAACTGTTTTCTTTTCAATATATTTAATATATTATTTAACTATTTCCTAACATACTATTCCAGGGTGACTCCCAACATATTTCTTAATATTAGTCATTTCCAGCACACATTAAGTTCAATCACAATTGTATATCTTGTTTTATCATCCAATAATACATTAATCATTCAAATTTAATCATATTTACCATTCTCAACTTTGTTTACAATTTAAAATTAAAACATATTATATCAGGTATATTCTCTTCTTATTCTCTCATAATCTAATACATTTTCTTAGGTTTATCGCATATTAGTATATACTCTTGTATTTTTATAAAGATCTCATTTTTAACCACCTTTACATCAATTTTCTATTTTAGTTACCTTCTTTTATTCTCCATCTTTATTATTCTATAAGCATCTCCTGTTCATATTTAAAAGTCATTTAAACATTTGAACATTTAAACATTACATTTTAATTTTATGTATCCTATTTCTTCATTTCCCTATCTGTCCATAAGCATTCCACTTCAAAATCCATGTTTCCATGTTTGAAACTCTATAAGTCATTTTAATTCTTTTGTAACATCTGTACCATATAAAATCCATCAGCTTCCCTTCTTTTGTTCCTACACCACATCTTTTGTTCCTGCGCAAATTTGTTTTGATTATAGTAGTTCCATTATATTTCTTCTTTTTTATCAAATTACCGATAGATAGAACAGGAATCTCAAAAATGCAAAAGTTCATAGTTATTTTCAAAATAATCCAAAACCAGTAGGAAGTCAGAATATTTATTTTTCAAATAGGTGAGTCTCTACAATCCACATTTTCACTTAGTCACAGCAATCTCCATTTTGTATCCATTATGTAACCATCCATTTGTCTCTCTTCTTTTAACTTTTAAAGGTGTTAAATCCATAGTTATCGCTTTTTGCTTTTTCTAAGGATCAAATCAATTTCAATTTTTTGAAAGTTTTTTCAGTTCCATCAACTTCTTGATTTTTTTATTTTGAATATCTTTTTGGAATTGTTTCTCTAAATTTTTATAATCCTCTTCCAATCTTATCCGTTTTTGCCTTTTCTTTTTTATTCTTTTTTCCCAAATACATTATTGCCAGACCTCTAATAAAAGCTTTCATCATAGTGATGTGTCCTCTTTTTTATTTTAACGCCAATTTTTTAGCTCTTTTTCCATAAACTGCTGAAAGTCCTTTTCATTTAATATTATTACGTTCGAAGTCCATCTTGTCTTTTGCTTTTGTCCTTTCCATATTATTATCATTGGGCTATGGTCTGCCCAAATATTTGAACCAATATTTACTTCTTGTGCATTGTCTGTAAGTTCTGTTGACATCCATATCATATCTATCCCTGACCACGATAAATGTCTATTTGAATAGAAAGTATATCAGTTCTCTTTCAAATGTTTTTGTCTCGAAATATATTGAATGCTCAATTCTTCTATCATTATAAAAAAAGATTTCGGCAGTGTTCTTTTGGATGTTTTATTTGTCTTCACTGTTTTATAGTCCAAATCTACATCTATTACAGCATTGAAATCACCCATTATACATACATATTCATAGTCCAGTTCTAAAATTTTCCTGTGTAAGCTCTGATAAAATTCTTCTTGCTTTTCATTTGGTGCATATACTGCTATCAAAAAAGTATTTGTTCATTTTTATTTCCACCATCAGAATCCTATCTTCTTCATCTTCAAAAAGTAATTTAGATTCTAATTTTTCTTTAATATACAACACCACTCCTCTTTTACTTTGTTGTATCAGTGATGTAAATGAAACTCCTAACTTTGGATATTGTAATAATTTTGAATATTGTTTTCTAATATGTACTTCTTGTAGACATATAATGTCCATCTTCAAACTATTTAATTTGGTTAAAGTTCTATTCCTTTTTATCGCTGCATTCAGTCCATTTATATTTAGTGATATTGCTTTAATTTCTTCTTCCATGTTTTACTTGTTATTAGTTTCTAGTTTCATCGCCCTTGTCTCTCTTTGTCCCATTGGATCTTGCCCCTTCTCTTAACGCTCTTTCTTCTTTTACTGTTTCATCTTTGTCTTTCTCTTCATCTTTCTACTTTGTCTCTCCTACTACTCCCAAATCTTCTTCTAATGGTCAAAAAAATTGTTCGTAAAATAATTTTGCTTTTTCAATAGAATCAAGTCTATGTCTTTGTTCTTGCCATGTCTCCAAGATTCCTTCAGGTATTAGCCATGTGAAACTCACTCCTTTGTTAATAATAATTTTGTTAATAATAATAATTTTGTTAAGAACTGATATTCTCTCCTCAGATCTTTAAAAGGAATGGAAGTAAAAAATAAGAAAGGAAACAGAAAGGGAGAAAAGAGAGAGAGTAAAAGTAGGGAAGAAGAAAAAATAGCAAAAGAAAGAAAGGAACAAAGGGAAAAAAGGAAGAAGAAAAACACCTCATATCAGTATTCAAACTTCAAATATGCATTAAGCATTACATTTCCATTTTAATCAAACTATGTTATTTTTCTTATTTTACAGCCTACTATATTACATTTCATCTTTTTCCAATCTGTCCAAAACTGTTCCTTTTCAATTTCAATATTATCAAAGTTAAAAGTTCTATAAAGTTTAGTTCTTTTGAGACATCTTTTCCATATAAGGTATCATCGTCTCTTCTTTTGTTGCCACGCCTTATTTCTTTGGTTCTTTTGTTGCTGCACTTATTAGTTCCATTATAATTGTTCCATTTTATTTCTTGTTTCTTTCCATCAATAAAACCTCCAATAGAAAGATTGAATATCTCCAGAGTCAAACCTTGTTGCCAAAGTAATCCAGTTTAAAGAGCAATACACATAGTTTCTCTTCCAAGCCACTAACAATCCACAACTGCACCTTCACTTCGTCATGGCAATTCTCCATTTTGTGTATTGTATAACTATCCACTTCTCTTTTCCCTTTGTTTTAAAGAGTTCCTGTTTATTGCCTCTTCCCTCTTTCTCTCTTCAAAAATAATCCATTTCTATTTAGAAAAGATAATTTTCAAAGTTCTATAACTTTCAAAAAAGCAATCATTCCAAATCAGTCAGTAATAGCCATAATTCCTTAATGGGTCTTTTTCTCCTATAAAGTATTTTATGAGATCTTCTTGCCCCGGTAGTCTATAGCCGCTAATTAAGGCTGGGGGCACACTTGTATATATCCATAATTTAAGTGCTGTACCTGCCTGGGTTGGGTCTCATTTACCCAGTTTCCGAACACTTCACTCTTTCTCTTTCTTCTTCCTCCAGCACGATGCTTCTCCAGTTGGCCCCAGCTTCGAGGCAGCAACCATAGCTGCCGTTCCCTCGCCACCGGCTCACAGGGCTGCCTGTTCCTCTCGGCCATCCAAGGGGTCCCTCTCTTTTCCCCTGTCCCTACAGGACAGGGTAGATCCGCAGACCTGTCGGCGGCAGCTCAACAGTCGGGGTTTTTGTGGGGCTCATAGGAGCCCCGCCATTTCCCCGATTGGATCGCCGCGGTGCCAACTGGAAGTCCCCGAGATACACATTTTTTTTATTTTTTTTTATTTTTGACATAAAACATAAAACATCTTTTTAGAGCAAGGGTTTGATCCAGTATAAAATAAGTATAAATTCCAAATTTCATCAATTAACATCTTAAAGGAAAAAGAAAAAAGAGAAAAAAAAACCCAGAACAAGTCTAAACCCAATTTTTGTCATTCAATCTAACATCTTATTCTAACATTTAACATTCTATTATGTAATCACCCTAAACTTCAAATCTAAACAGCTCTTTATAATACTCATTTACCATTTTAACAATCACTATTTCATATATTCTCCTTACTTCAAAAACCCAAATCAAGTCAATGTTTTTTTTAAATCACATCTAATAATCAACATATAATATTTTATTCCTCTCTTAAAGACATTTCAAAATCAGTAACTATTCTTCAAAGATATCTCCTTCACTCCTCCTAGTTTTATTTTTGCCTGGATTTGCAGCTTAATTAGCTGGTTTCTAAGGATGTTCCTCCATTCCTAACCTTATTTGTTGGCTGGATCACAGTTTAATTTTAATATATATCTTCTCTCCTACTCTCTCCTAAACTATTAATTTTATTTAAATTTCTCCCATTTTGTATTTGTTCCTTGTTTTTCTATGTAAAGCAACATTTTAATCCATTTTAAAACACCAATTTACTATAATTATAAAATCTAAAATCTTATTAATATTCAAAAATTCATTTCCATTCTCCTATTTACTATGAAAAAACAATATTTTAAACCACTTTCAAATCAATTTTCTGTACATTAGAACTCTTATTAATATTTTAAAATTTTCTTTCAAAATCTTCACATTTTTATAGTTTTTCTGTAATGACATTTCCCACTTTGAAAATAATCATAAAAAACTATAAACAATTCCTATTAATATTCAAAGCTTCATTCACATTTTCTTCTTTTCTATAAAGGACAATATTTTAAACCATTTTAAAGAAACAATTTTCTGTATTTGTTAAATCCATCAAGAATTCTTATTAGTAATTGATTGATTGAATTGGCAATTTTTGTTTAAAATTATTGACAAGATGCCATTTGGAGATCAATTTGTACAATCAATTAGAGCAATATATCAAGAACAATCAGCACAAATAATTGTTAATGGAGGCCTAACAGATTGTTTTAAGATTGAGAAGGGAACAAGGCAGGGTTGTTCTTTATCGCCATTACTATTTATTTTATCCTTAGAAGTTTTGTTAAATAAAATACGTGAATCGGATAAATTGAAAGGGATAGTAATTAGACAACAGGATTATAGACTGAGGGCTTTTGTAGATGATTTGGTTGTTACTTTAACTCAACCTATAAAAGCAGCTCCATATATGTTGGATATACTGGAACAATATGGCAAGGTCTCTGGATTTAAAGTAAATCAATATAAAACTAAGATTATAGTTAAAATATGACTGTACTTCAAAAAGAAGAGTTAGGAAGATTAACGGATTTTGAAATAGCTAAAAAGGTTAAATATTTGGGAATATATGTTGCAGCTTCAAATACAAAGTTATTCAAAAATAACTATGAAGTTCTTTGGCAAAAAGTGCAAAGGGATATGGAAAATTGGAAAAAATTGCAATTATCATTATTGGGAAGAATAGCAGCAATAAAGATGAATGTATTACCTAAGTTTTTATTTCTGTTTCAAATGATACCACTGCTTAAGAAAGATGGGAACTTGAAAGAATGGCAGAAAGGAGTTAATACTTTTATTTGGTCTGGGAAAAAACCTAGAGTAAAATTAAAAATCATACAGGATGTTCGTGAGAGAGGGGGTTTGAAAATGCCTAATTTAAGGTTGTATTACGAAGCATCTGTGCTAGTGCAAATTAGTGATTGGTTTAATTTAACTGAAGAAAGGAAATTAAATGTAGAAGGATATGATTTGTTATATGGATGGCATGCTTATCTATTATATGAAAAGAAAGTGGATAAGATTTTTAAAAGTCATATATTTAGGAATGCTATGTTAAGGGTTTGGAAAAAGTATCAATATAAATTGAACTATAAGATACCTGTATGGGCAAATCCTAGACATGCAATAGAAAATATAAGTATAGAACAAGAAATGGAGGTGATTACTTATAAGGAGCTTTTGTTTAATGAAAGGGGTAATTTACAACTGAAGTCTTTAGAGATATTGAAGGATGAAGGGATATTTTATACCTGGTTTCAGTATGGTCAACTCCAAGCTAGATGGAGGGAAGATCAAAAAACTGGTTTTATGCAAAGTGAGGAGAATTTGGTAAAACAGATTAGAGACCAGAGTCAATTGCATATTAAGAGATTGTATAATGTTTTATTGGAAATAGATTCAGAAGCAGAATTGGTTAAAGATTGTATGATTAAATGGGCACAAAATTTTCAGCAACCAATAATGATGGAAACATGGGAAACGATTTGGGTTAGAAATGTTAAATTTACGCAAGTGCAAAATATAAGGGAAAATTTTTATAAAATGTTTTATAGATGGTATTTAGATCCCAAGAAATTGTCATGTATGTACCCAAATATGCAACCTAAATGTTGGAGATGTGATTGCAATGATGCAATATATTATCATATATTGAGGACTTGTAAGAAGATCAAAGCATTTTGGATAAAAGTTTGGTGGGTAATTCAAAATGTTCTGAAAAAAAGATTGAAATTTACTCCACAATTGTTTTTATTGGGTATAATAACTGATTGTACAGTACTAGAGACTAAACTGATTTTAAACTTTATATCAGCAGCTAGGCTGTTGGAAGCCCAATATTGGAAGAAAGACTCTGTGCCTACTATAGAAGAATGGACATTGAAAGTAACAAACTTAGCTGAAATGGCGAAGATCTCAGCATATTTGAAGGATCATACGCAAGAGAAATATATTTTGGAGTGGAAAAAATGGATAGACTATGTTCAAAACAAGTACCAGACAAGAAGATATCAAATTACGTATGCATGAATGTAACGATAATTTGGGTTATCTATAAGGGAGTTAAGGTTTTTTTGAGGGGGGGGTTGTTAGTTTATGGATGGTTAGTTTAATTTAGTTTATGATTGTTTTTCTTTTTTCTTTAATACCCTGTATTCTGCTCTGGGAAGTCGGGGAGGGGGGAGGGAGGAGGGGGTAAGCGGGGGTGGGAACGGGGGTGGGGGAAAATATTGTTTGTAAAACTTTTCAATAAAAAAAATTCTTATTAGTAATCAAAAATTCATTCATAATCTTCATATTTCTTATAATTTTCCTATTATCACATTTTCTCCACCTTGAAAATCATTTCTCTCAATAATAATAATGAAAAGTTTAAAAAGGAAAAGGAGAAGAAAAAAGAAATAAAAGTATAGCAAAAGAAATCAAAAGGAAAGATTCAAAGAAAGAAAGAAAAAAGAGAGGAATAAAACAAGAGAATAATAAAGAAAGGAAAAAGTATATATTTGAGAGAATAATTTTATTTTGTATATATATGATAGATAATTGGGGAAAATTACGACCACTTTCTTAGGCATGAAGGGGGATTGATTGATTAATTAATTAACCTAGATAATTAGCTTTACTATATCAATTATATTGATATGTAGAAAAATCTTAATGTTAAAAATATTTGATAAGCTTATATACATTTGATTGATAGCATATATTTGATAGAATAATTTTACTTTATATAAATAATTGTTATGACACTGGAATATTATAATGTATATGTTATATAGGGATTAGTTAATGTTTAGGGAATGTAATAAGGGAGATTAATTAGTATTTAATGTTAAAAATATATGATATGTTATTTGGATTTCACCTATACTTTTGTTCAATGTTGATAGACATATAAGAACAATATTTTTTTTTGTAAGGGAAGCCAAGGGAGGGAAGGAAGGGGTGGGAAGGGAAGGGAGGGGGGGTGGGGGGAGGGGGGGAAATGGGGGGGGAAATGATAAACTTGTATTGTAAAACTTTTTCAATTAAAAAAAAAGAAAGGAAAAAGAAAATAAGAGAGAGATAGAAAGAAGAAAGAGGAAGTCTCCTTTCATTGTTTGGACATCTATTACATAGAAAACATTACATCCATTTTAATCAAACTGTAGTACTTTTCTCATCCTGCTACCCAGTATATTCCAGTTTTTTCCTTTCTCCAATCTGTCCGTACTTTTTCCTTTCAGCTCCCATATCAAAAAGTTTATAAAAACTAAAGAATTTAGTTCTTTTGTATTTCACATATGATACCATCATGTCTTCTTCTGTCGCGCCACCCTTCTCTTTTGTTAGAACGCCATTAATTAGCAGTTTTAAGTGTTCAAATTAATTTCTTCTTTCCAACTATCCATAAGTAGTCCAAAAGCAGATTAAGTACATCTAAAATCAAGTCTCCTTAGTTTTTCCTCGAAGTAATCCAATTTGGGAAACAAGATACAAAGTTTCTTCTTTAAATAGCAAGTAGTTCACAGTTTACAGTTTCCACTTTCATTTCTCAGCAGGGAGCCATTTTCGCTTCCTCCGCTTGTTGTTTCTCATAACTTTAAAAACACATTCTACTTATTTTCTCTTCTCCCTCTCCCTCTTCAAAAATAATCCATTCTTGGACTTCCGGGTGGCACCTCTGTTGTTGTCGGCGGTCTTTTATGACCGCCGGCCTCCCAGCACGTAAAGAGCCGCCTTACAACTGGCAGGCGGCTCGTAAAACCCGCTCTTCAATCGGAAAAGCAGGTAGAGCATCTGGGGGTATGGTTGAGCCCCCTGAATCGCCCCAGGACTTTTTTCTTTGTCTGGGGGTAGGCTCAGGGTGATGGCTCCCTATCCACCCCCAGAGAGGCTCCGCGCCGAGAGGGATCTCTGCTTTAATTAGCGGAGCCAGATGTCGTGAGCAACACCATGATCGATCGAAAATCTAAGCAAGCTGAACAAGGAGTTTTTTTAAAAAAAGGAAAAACGCAAGTATGGCTTTTATATTAATTTTCTAGAAGAAGAAGGAAAGAAAAGGAAAAAAGAGAATGATCAGTGAAAGTGCTTGAAAATGGCGACTGGCTTTGCTCGGAGAAAATGGAGAGTGGAAAGTGAAAGAAGAGCCTAGCCTAGCCAGCACTGAGGTATTTTAAAAGAAATATTTTAGCAGGGAAAAGAAATAAAGAAATAAGGACTGATTTAAACAGAATTTTTTTGTTTTGTTTTTTTTGAAAAAAGAGAAAAGGAAGAATTTTTTTGGAAAAAGAAGAGTTAAAATCCCCCCCCCTTTTTTTAGAAGTATGACTCCCAAACCAAAAGGAAGGGGTGGCTCCCTTACAACTCAGATAAAGGACAAAGCAGAAATGGCTCAAATGGCTCATTTGCAGGGAACTGCAGATGAGGATTTAAAAGATTTCATAACAAGGTCTTTAGGGAGTGTTGTTGAGAAGATAAAAAGTTCACAGAAGAATCTTGAGGACTTGGTTCAAGGAAAATATGACCAATTGAATCAAACTATTATAAAAGTAGTTTCGGATCTTTCAAGTGCAGTGGTGGAAATGGGGAGGAAAGTGACTGAAATCAGCAGTAAGTTTGACTCCCAGATGAAAGAAATACAAGAAAAATTTGTGGAAGCTGAGGCTAAAAATCAGAATATAGAGAATGATGTCATCATGCTTCAAATTAAAGCTATGGAATCAGCAATTAGATTAAGAGGCATAAGAGAAAATAAGAGAGAAAATTTAAGAACAGTTTGTGCAAAGGCTTTTGCGGAATTATTAAAGTTAGAAGATGAGCTAATTCTTGGCTGTATGGAGAAAGTTTACAGAGTCAACTCACGTGTAGCTAAACAAAGGAATTTGCCTAGAGATGTCGTTGTCTACTTTACTGATAGAGGATTGAGAGATGATATTTTACAAAAATCCTACTTTGCTAGAGTGCAGGTAGAAGGTATACAAATTAGCATTTTTAAAGAGCTACCACCGAAGGTTTTAAAGGACAGAAAAGATTTTGGTTTTTTGGTCAAGGAATTGAAGAGAAGTAATATCCCATTTAGATGGGATTTACCAGTTGGAGTAATTTTCAAATACCATGGCGTGAGACATTGCTTGAATACTATTGAAAAAGCGGAATATTTTTATAAAAATATTTTCAAGGGAGCCCCGGAAGGTGTTAAGAATAAAAAACCTGAAAGAGAGTCTGCGAAATGTAAGCAGAAGGAAGAATATCAAAATGTGTCAGAAGAAAAAAGTGCACCAGGTGATTGTCCAGAGGATTCTATTATGGATTTTCCAGATGAGAAAACTGTGCATCCCAGTGACCCTAGAGGGGGAGTACTGGACCTTGAACTGTTGGAGCAAGAATCAAAAAATAAAATTATAACTCGAGATGAGCAACAGCAGAGGCCCACTGCTCTTCAAGAGAAGGGGGTGATGCCAATCAACAGGAAGTAGAAGTTAATGAGGAAACTCAACTGGAAACCACTGATGGGCAATATAAGGAGATTTATGAAATGATCCAAGCTATTGTAGATAGGTGTTAAAACTTTGGAGATGCATTATAAATTTTCAAAAGTTCATCCTGAGTTGGATTGATATTAGACTTATATATCAAAATGGATTATAAAAATTTTTCTACAAAGTTTATCCTGAATTGGACTTAACATCCTGAGAAAGGTAAACAGATTGCTGCAATACTAGCAGCGATCTGTGGTTACCCTATTATAGTTTTTTTTTTTTTTTGGAATTCATTATCTAGAAGAAGAGAATAAAGATGACAACATCTCGCAACCCGAAGGAAGGAACTGCAAAGGGTGACAGGATTTGAAAGAGCTTTAAAGGAACATCTGAGAATGCAGTTTGTAGTTTTTCTTTCTTTAAGGTTTGAAATTTAGGAGGAGCTGCATTGGTTTTTTCCTTTTTTTAGGTGGTACAGTATAAGCTAGTTTGAATATTCTACCTAGAGGAATACAGAATACCTTCGTGGTTGGATATTATTTATATAAAGTCACTCGGGGGGATTTTTTGTTTGGAGAGAGGTTTTTTTTTGCTGATGGGGGCAGCTGGAAGATGAAGCTTATTGGAATTGGATTTACGTTGGAAGAAAGTATATTTAACTTCAATCAAGATGAAGAGAAGATTGAAACATGGAATATTGAGATAGAAAAAATTCTTTTTGGACATAATTGTATAATTATAATTATATATGTATAATCATATATATTATACTTCAGGTTTTATGTTTTTGTTTTTTTAGTCAAGGGGTCTAGTTGGGATAAAATTATTTGATATGGATATTGAGGTGATATATTATATTTTATTGTAAGGGGGATTGACTTTGGTATATGATTAGTAATGTTAATATTAATGGATTACAGAAAGGTATGATATTTTTAATTGGGTTTGAATATTATAAGTATTTTATTGATTGATAAATGAATATTGATGGTTAATGAGGTAAATTTTATTATTATTAGTTCTTTTTATTACAATATTGTTAACTTTAGAAAAATATTATTATTTATAGGTTTATTTGTTATATTACTTTGTTATATGTATTGGGTTTGTTTTGTTTTTTGTTTTTTTTTTCTTCTTTTTAAATTTTTTCCAACTTAAAAATTTGAATACTTTAAAAAAATTTCCTTTTTCTTTTAAACTTTTTTTTTTAAATCTGTAGCGGAAGTCAAGGGGGGGATGGGGAGGGGAAAGGGGTTGGGGTGGAGGGAGGTAGGAGGAGGGGGGAGGGGGAGGGGGGAAATGAAAAAATTTTGTATTGTAAAACTTTTTCAATAAAAAAAAATAATAATCCATTCTCATTAAAGATCAGAAAAATATCAAATTATAAATCCATCCAAAGGAAGATTAATTCTAAAAGCAGACAATAAATGCTATTGTCCTTTGATGGGTCTTCTCTTTGTTAATTGCTTTAAATCTTTTGCCCAAGTAGCCGCTATTAAGGCCAGGGCATTGTTAGAACTCTGAAGGCTGTTCCCACCTGCGCTAATCCTACTCACCCAGCATTCAAACACCTTGCTCCTGCATCTCCTCCTGCACTTTGCTTGTCTCAGTTGCTGAAGCTTTGGGGCAGCCGCCATGGCTGCCACCTCTTGCCACTGCCAGCATAGAGGGCAATCCTCTGGCCCCAAGGAACCTGCCCATTCCTCTTGGCCATCCGAGGGGTCCCTCTCTAATCCCCTGTCCCTCCAGGATAGGGTAGGTCTGCAGACCTGCCGGCGGAGGCTGCAGAGACACACATTATTGATATATTAAGAGGGAAATAATTCCATCTTTTCCATACTTAGCCAATCTCTTGAGATGAAACAAAAGGATAAGGTTTCCTAAGGAGGTAGAAAACTAACTTGAGATGTTTTTGTTTGTTGAGGGTGTTTTGTTTTATGAGAGTATGAAAGAGAATTTGGTAAGAAAGAAGGCTATAAGAAGTTGATATTAAAAAGAAGTATTGACATCTGATGTCTCATATGTTGCAAGTATCTGATTAAATATAATAGACATTAGATATTTGGGGTTGGGAAATTCATATGATTTTTTAAAAAAAATATGTAATTATTTATAACAAAGAACATTGCCGTATGGAGAACCTTTTTTAGTATTGATGCTTCTGCAGAAGGAACCTGTGCATTTTCCATTCCTAGCATAGTAGTTCTCAGTTGGCTTACTACTTAAATCTCTTTTAATCTTTTTCTCCTTGGAGTGTACTTTACTACTGTTTTCATTTGCTCAATGGAAACTGCATGCTAGCAATCACTGTTTTTCAAAGGTTTCTGACATGGTACTTTTTAAAAAACATATATATCATTTTAGTGCAAACAAAAACCAAGGGCATCCTTAGAAACTGTAAAGCAACTTAAAGTAGGATAGAGATTTCAAGTGTGGTAGCCTAAGGTCTTCCAAACAAACCAGTGCTTGCATTGAACTGAGTAAGGTAGACAAAATGCCTACATAAGATATCAGAGTAAGCAGCTAACTAGAGATAAAGAAACTAACAGCAGTCAGACTAATAACCACGCATTCAAATAAAAATGGGATCAATCATTACTGTATACCCAAAATTCACAGATTAGTCAAATAAAATGCAATAGAAGGTACTCCATAAATCAACATTAATACAACCAAACTATGGATCACAGAAATCAGCATCTATTGAACTTATTTGGTAAATTATACAAATTAAATTGACAGAGCTTAGAAGGTATGTGAAGTGTAGCCACTTCAACCAAGTTGGTTAAATATGTAGCATGAACACAGACAGTGAGAGAAAATAGAGAAGGGAAAAAGTAAAACATTTCCATGGGAATTGGTAAGGATTCAAATTCTCAGTGAGAAAGTATGGTGACGTTTCGTCATCAATGTCATAGAGATAAAACACCTAATGCCCCCAAAAATAGCCTTTGTTTATTGTTGCTCACATATTAGATCAAAACATGATAGAGAAGTTATGATGATGCTAACATCAAAGTGAATCTTGAGAGTGATCAAAGGAAACAGTTAAAATATCTTTTTAAGGTTTAAATAGCTTATTATTTATTTATTATTTATTAGGTCAATTTATATGCCGCTCTTCTCCAGAGACTCAGGGCGGCTTACAATGCGTTAAGCAATAGCCTTCATACTTTTGTATATACATAGGACTTTGCCCCCCCCCCCAAGCGGTGTTCTTTTTTATACAAAGTCAGTTTATTGCCCCCACAATCCGGGTCCTCATTTTACCTACCTCGAAAGGATGGAAGGCTGAGTCAACCTTGAGCCTGGTGAGATTTGAACTTGCAGTAATTGCAGGCAGCACTTTAGTCTGCTGCGTCACCAAGGCTTAGGAGTTTTTTGGAAAGTAGCTGCAAAATAAAGCTAATTGCTACCCTCAATGTATTGGCAAATATTGCTGTTACTTGATACACTTCAATTGTTTTAAATAAAGCTTATCTTTTTAAAATTTGAGACAGATGTTTATTCAATACTGGTAACCAGTTGACTATCAACGCTGAGTCTTTGCATGAGCTGAGTTGCACTCCTACTCCAGAGGAAATGCTTATCCCTTGACAACCAAAGGGAAGGAACAAACTATCCTATGTGAAACATTGGAAAAAATCTACTTCAGGTCTTAAACTAGTACTACTTGATCAACTCTCAAAAACAATAGATTGTATGCTCTTCCTTTCCTATAATAACAGGAAATAAGATTCTATAGGGTCCCTCTATAAATTCAATCTTGTATTGTAATCTTCAGGGGTCATTTTAATCATATTATCACATTTACTGTTTTGTTTTTTTGTTTTTTGGAGTATAAGATGCACTGGAGTATAAGATGCACCATAGTATAAGATGCACCTTCATTTTTGGGGAGGAAAATAGGGGAAAAAATCTGCCTACCAGGTATTCATCTGGCTAGTCCTTAGCCTGGTCAGCTTCAGCACATTAGTTCACTTGCTGGTTTTGAGATTGGGGCTGGTTGGGGCTAATAATCAGCTTCTAAAGCACAGCTGATCATTGGAGGGAAAAAAGCCCCAGGATTCAGCAGGAGAGTTGCGATCTCTCCTGCGACCTCTCAGAGCGCCCCTTCTTAGCTTCGCCACCCCTACAAGGCAGCTTTGGCTCCTTTCGGAGCCCACAAACAGAGAGAAGCCAGCGCAGGAACGAAGAGCTCTGTTCTCTGTGACAGGTAATGCTGCAAAGCTCCACCTCGCTCTCAATGATTTCTCATGATCTTGATACAAACAATTCAATTCCACCCCATCACTCAAATAAATCAATAGAGCAAATCAGACTTACAACAGCATATAGTTTTATCTTTCCAAAACAGGGGCGCCACTTCGTACAATCCATTGTCTCATTTTTCAGCCAACAACCTTTGTTTCCTGTTTTAATATTTTCTCTGATCAGTAAAGTTTGAAAATATTGTATCAATGGAATTTACCTGGCCTTAAAAACCTGTAGATAAATTTGGCATAATTCACCATTCAAATGGGTCCTAATGTATGTTATTGAATATTTCCTAAAATTCAAAACCTATTTAGATCTATAGTTTACATTATAACTGTTTGAATTTGAAATTATAATCTAAATGGTTTGAAAACAGTAGTTCAATAGTTATTCTGAATGTGTATCTTTAAAGTCCTGCCATGAAAGCCCAAAATATGATAAAAATGTAGGCTGAAAATATATCTAACAATTTCATGGAGTAAATTACTCCAAAATGGTTTGAACAATCAGTTCAAATACCTATCCTGAGATAACTAAAGAAGATTCTTCCTAACAGAAGACCATTTATACTGAGGCAGACTATTCCATAAAGATGAAATAATACTAAAAACTTAAATTGGTTTATCAAATGACTACTTGGAATAGTAGTTCAACTATCAATTTATTTGCAGCTGGTACTTTCAGTAGCCCAGTGTGAAAATCCAAATGACATAACATGAGTGGGCACGACCTTGTAGATGACCTTCACTCTGTCAAGGACCTTGGAGTACTCATATCTAATGACCTAAGTGCCAAAGCCCACTGTAACAACATCACCAAAAAGGGAGTAGGGCGGTATATAAATGTGATTAATAAATAAATAAAATAAATAAATACATTTGCAAATATGGCCACCAATTTTTATTCCTTGTTTTTTATATCCTGTTCTGGTTTTAAATTTCCAAGTTCATCTAATAATTCCAAATATCTTACTGCTTTATTTAGGTCCAGCACATTGAGATAAATTATGGCCTCCATCATCGATATCCAAACTGGAACTTTCATATAATGATTTTTTTCTTATAGTATCCCAAATATTTATCAGAGCATTTTGCACCAGATATCTCTGGAAATATGCATGAGTCTTAATTTTTCCTTCCCAAAGAAAAGCATGCCATCCCAATTGCAGGTCATGGCCTTCCAATGCTAATATTCTCGTTTCTTAGTTGTACCCAATCTTTTAACCAAGTTATTGCTGCCCCCGATAATATAATTCCCAATTGGATAGGCCCAAGCCTCCTCTGGTTCTGGAGTCTTGCAGAAGTCTTTACATTTTATTCGGGCTTTTTCCCCCAGCCAAATGAATTTACCTATCATTCTATTTAAATGTTCAAAAAATGGTTTCCCTAATCTAATTGATATTGACTGAAACAAATATAACAATTTGGGTAATATGTTCATCTTTATTACAGCTATTCTACCTACTAAAGATAGCTGTAATTTGGCCCATATATCCAGATCTTTTTGTAATTGTTGAATCAATCTGTCATAATTATCCTCCTTTACAGTACAGCATTTTGCCATAAGCCAAATTCCTAAGTATTTCACCTTTTTGGCAATTTGAATCCCCAATTTCCTTTCCAATTCTTTCCCCTACCTTTTACTACAATTCTTCGTTAACATTTTGTTTTTTTCCTTGTTTATTTTAAGCCCTAGTACTTTACCAAATTCTTCAACTTCATTTATCAAAATGGTTCCCATCTCCAAAGGATCTTTCACAATAAATACCAGATCATCCACGAATGCTCGAACCTTATATTCCGCCTGTTTGACTTTCAATCCTTTTATTATTTGATTCTTTCTAATTTGTATTAATTATATCTCCAAGGATAATATAAATAAGAGGAATTCCTGTCTTACCCACTTAGCTATATCAATCCTCTCTGTCGTTTCCCCATTCATTATTATTCTGGCTGATTGTTTTGAATAAATTGCTCTAATTAAATCTGTAAATTTCTCCCCAAAGTTCATCATTTCCAGTTGGTTAATTAGAAAGTTCCAGTTTAAATTATCAAATGCTTTCTGAGCATCTACAAACATGAATGCCAGCTGCTTATCCGGATGGGCCTGATAGTATTCTAATGTATCCAAGATCATCCATGTATTATTTCTTATATGCCTATTTGGGAGAAATCCATTTTGATCCAAATCAATAATTTCACTTAAGATTTTTTTGGACCTTTTGGCTATTATTGTTACAAAGATTTTATAGTCCACATTAAGCAGTGAGATTGGCTGGTAGTTCTTGATCTGCTGTGTGTTTATAAAATCCTTTGGGATGAGTGATATCAATGCCTCTCTTCATGTCTGTGGTAATTTCGATTGCCCTAAGGCTTTATTATATAGATTCAGCAGCAGCACTTCCAGTGGCCCCTGTACCTTTTTATAGAATTGAGGGGGATGTCATCAGGTCCTGGTGTTTTATTTTTTTGTTTTTGTATAGCTGCCTTCATTAACATCATAGCAATCCTGTTATTTAACATTTCTTTCATTTCCTCTGATATTATCGTAAGATTTCTATCTTTTAAGTATTTTTTTATATCTTCCTCCTCTACCTTCTCCTGGCCATAGAGTACTGGTATTGGTCCTGTTGTACTGAGACAATCTGGACAGAGCATCTGTCATGAAGTTCTTCCCACCAGGAAGATAGCGTAAGATGAAATTAAAACAGTTGAAATACTGGGCCCAGCGAACTTGCTTTGGTGACAACTTACACGGGGTTTTCAAAGCCTCCAGGTTTTTATGATCAGTCCACACTTCAAAAGGATGTTTAGCCCCTCAAGGAATTGTCTCCATGTTAGAAGTGACTAGCGAACAGCAAAGGCTTCTTTCTCTCATATGGCCCATCTTCTTTCAGTCTCTGACAATTTCCGGGATATATAGGCACAGGCCTGTAATTTTCCCTCTGCATTCTTTTGCAGAAATATGGCCCCTACTGCTACATCGCTAGCATCTGCCTGTACTACAAAAGGTTCTTCCATGTCTGGATGTTTGAGGACTGGTTCAGCAGCAAACAACCGTTTCAACTTTTTGAATGTCCATTCAAGAGCTCGGGAGGGTTTTGGTGTTACTTCACCCTTTGTTTTCAGGAGATTCGTCATTGGCAGTGCAATTTTGGTGAATGAGGGGATGAACTGCCGATAAAAGTTAGCAAGCCACAAGAAACTCTGTAATTGCTTGCGGGTGTGAGACGCAGTCCATTCCAATACCGCTCGAACCTTTCCAGGGTCCATTTCTATTCCCTCATGTCAGATGTGATATCCAAGATAGTCAATTTTGCTTTGGTGGAATTCGCACTTGGAAAGCTTGGCATACAGTTCTGCAGCCCTGAGTTTTTTCAGGACAGTGTGCACTAATTTCATGTGGTCGTCCTTGTTCTCAGAATAGATAAGAATGTCATCCAAATAAACCACCACCCCCTTGTACAAATGCTCATGCAGAACTTCGTTGATCAATTGCATGAACACCACAGGGACTCCTTATAGTCCAAAAGGGAGCACTCAAAACTGAAAACATCCCAGCGGGCAATTAAATGCTGTTTTCCATTCATCCCCCTCCTTAATTCGTACTCTGTAGTAAGCCTCCCATAAGTCAAGTTTGGTGAAGACTTTTTCCTTCCCTAGGTGGGCTAACATGTCCTTCATGAGGGGTAGGAGGTAGACATTTTCCACACAAATGGCATTTAAATTTCTATAATCAACTACCAAACGAAAGGAGCCATCTTTCTTTTCCCGGAACAGTACTGGCGCTGCCACCCATGGCCTAGCTGGTTGGATGAACCCCCGTTCTCGGTTTTTGTCTATGAAGTTTTGTAATTTCCCAAGCTCATGAGGGGTCATTGGGTAAATTTTTGGCTTAGGGAGCTTTATCCCAGGGAGTATCTCAATGATACAGTCCGTAGCTCTGTGGGGGGGTAGCACATCTGAGGCCCTTTGGTTAAAAACTTCACGGAGATCCCAATTCTCCTTTGGAATTTTCTCCTCCCCTTCAATGTGGTCTATTGCCATCTCCGCCTGTTCATGTTCCTCTCCGTCCTCAAGGGGGGTGGTGTTGAGTCTGTGGGGTGGGGCCTGCAAGGCTGGGGATTCCTGGACTGCTGCATCCCTCACTTGGCCACCCGAAGCCTGAGAGGTATCTTCAACAGCTCCCTCTTCCTTTCCCCCACAAGCACTCTCCTCTGGATTCACTTTGGAATATTCTCCTCCCTTCCCTGCAAGGGGTGTGTAAAACTCACAGTTTTTCCGGCTTTCTTCAACATTGTGGAGGAGTTGCATTGTTTGAGCCATCATGAGGCTTTCTTTTTGCTCTTGCAGCCACACGGCCTCCCCCCTACGGGGTCTGGAGCTGGTTACTCCGTAGGGGGTCCTCGCTGGGTCTGGCAACCTTCCTACTCCCCTCGACCATCTGCCTTCGTCTGGCTCCTCTCTCAGCTGTAAATTCTCCATCCACATCACGGCCTCTTCCCCCAGTTGGCATGAAGTCATTGCTGAGCCAGATGCTCCCATCTGATCAAAATCACTTTCTTGATCAAACATCCTGTGATTTTCAGCCCCCTCAGTGTTTGTCCGGGATGGCTGAGAGTGAGATCCTACTTAATGTCAGGTATGCTTCCTTCAAAATCCAGGAAAGAATGACCCAAACTCCATTAATGAATAATGTATGGTACTTTTACTAGATATGAAGTGAACGCAACCAAAGGAAAGCAGGATCTAAGGCAAAAAGCGTGAAAATTACAGATAGAAAGCATCCCCTCCCACTGTCCACCATAAATCATCCAATCCAAAGGTCTCCCAGAGGTCAGGTGGAAACACACGTCTGGCAGTGTCATCAATCAGGAATGCTGTGGCCGTTGACCTGATAGCAGATTCAAAGTTTCAGCAATAAATCTTAAGAATCAGTTTCGTTTTCCTAGTCAGCATACGTAGCCCGGCTAGATATTCCCCCCTCCCTCCATTACTATGGCAGCCAAAGCAGAGAAAAGCGGAGGCTGGTAGTTTCAAAATAATTTTGGGCTCTTCTCTTTTTTTCCTTCTAACCAATGGTGAATATTCCCTTCTTCATCTTGTAATTGTGTTATTAGCCTTTTCTCCTTGTCCTTTTTTAATTTATAGGACAGCCATCTCCCCAGCTTATTGGCATGTTCAAAGTATATCTGCTTTGTTACTTCAAACTTTTGTGCCATTTCCTCCTGGGAAAGCAGATTTATTTTATGTTTAATCAAATCCCTTTCCTCTCTATTTTTTTAATCTGGGGATTCCTGCACCTTATATTCTAATTCCTCCAATTTCTCTTATAATTCCAATTGCTGTTTCCTTTTTTCTCTATTTCTCTTCGCCCAATATGCTTATATCGCCTCTGATATAAGCCTTGGATGTATCCCAAAGGTTCTGTAAAGTTGTATCTTCGTTTGTATTCTCTTTCAAGAAGAAATCCAATTCTTTTTCCATCCATTCTATATACCTTTTTTCTTTTATCACTTTTTAATTCATGGTCCATCTCCTTCTTGTTTTAGATCTTCCTTTCCATCTTAATAGCCCCGCAAGACACATGACCAAGATGGCACCGCTTCCCTGAGCTCCGATTCCGATGGAGGTGATTTTCGGACCATCTGAGGTCTTCGGGGGCTGGGCAGGCTGTCCTCACCCCCGACCCAGCTATTTGAGCTTCCTGCCGGCCAGCTGAGAGCTTTTCCACTCTCCGGAGTGCCATGGCTGGGATGGGGCTGGCGATTTTCCATGCTGCAAGGATATCAGAACCAGCGGTGGCGTGATCGGGAACGCCAATGACGGCCAGATGGTTGCAGTTTGCGATCTTTGTGGCAAGAGCGATGGCTGGGTTACAATCTGCCCTGGCGACGGCTGCGTCGGTGATGGCTGCGTCAGCAGAGGGGAGGCCCTTGTCGGCGTCCTGGGAGTCTCCGGATGCTTTTGGAGCCTCCATGGCAAGATTTAAGCACCAAGGACAGTGGCAGTATTAATGGTCACAGAGGAGTGCTGTGCTGACCGTTGGGCAACATTTTAAAAATCAGCAGCAGCCTTGGCAGCCCTTAACAGATGCTGCAGAGATACCTTTTCTAGTTCAACATCACAGAATCCTCCCTGGACTACCTTGAAGGGGCGGTTCTCTTTTTTTATATATATAATAATTTTTTATTAAATATTTACAGTAAAATTAACACAAAATAAAGCTTGGGAAACAATATAAATGGTGAAATGTAGAAACACATAAACACAAGACTAAAACGAAACGACAAACATTACTAACCGAGAGTTAGGCTCACTCTCCAATTAATAATAACCAATGTCATCCAAACCAAACATTTCAATACAATCAATTTCTATTAACTATCTACAAAACAATTGGCCTGTTTTTGTCAAAATTTTTAGGAATCATATAGCCTAATAAATATCTAATTAATCTAATTAGACGATCTTATCACCCATTTCCTAGGTTTAACCTTCTTTTGAGCCAGACAAAGCATCTGTCCCAACTTCCATTGTATATTGAGTCTTTCTTGTCTTTTAAGATATATGTTAAGCTGTCCATCTCAGCACATCAAAGAATCTTGTTTATTATCAGATGATCGGGGGGCGTATCTGCATCTTTCCACAGCTGGGCAAATGCCATTCTCGCCGCTGTTGAGACATGGGCAAATATATACCAATCCTTGTTGTCAATGTAGTCTGGTTTTATTCCAAGTAAGTAGAGGTCTGGATGAAGAGGAAAGCTCACACCTGTTATTTCCAGCAGCCACTGCTGTATTTCCCCCCAATAACGTCTAGTTGATGGACAAGTCCACCACTGATGGAAGAAAACACCCGTGGCCGACCCACATTTCCAACATCTATCAGAGGATCCTGGGAACATCTTAGCAATTCTGGCGGGGAGGAGATACCAACCGTAGATCATTTTATAAAAATTTTCTTTGAACGGGGAAGAAAGGGTCAGTTTCATAGTTTTGTTCCATACGTTTTGCCATGCATCAAGCTGAATTGTTGTTCCAATATTTCTCCCCCAGGCAATCATCGTGTCCTTTACAATCTCCTCCGCCATAAAATTGGACAGAAGAAAATTGTAAACGTTGGAAATAAATTTCCTTTGGCCACCTAGAAGAAGCTTGTCAAAAGTTTGTAAATGAAGGGAAATACCATGTTCCTGTTTATTCCTAGCGAATCTAGTTTGAATTTTCACATAGGACCACCAATCTATATCTAATTCTCTAGTTTGGAGATCGGCTCTAGGTCTAGTCTCCCGACTTCATCCAACAAGTCACCATAAACCCAGTTCCTCTTTGTGTTGTGCACAGTCGGAAGGGTCACGGCCTCTAACGGAGACACCCATTTAGGAATCTGTGTGTAAACTTGCTTCTTCACCATTTCCCAAACCCTTATTAAAATTCCTCTAATATAATGATTTGTAAAGTATTTGAATCGTTTGTCTTTTTGAGACCACAAAAAAGAGTGCCATCCCTGCTGCAAATCATATCCTTCAATTGTTAAAATGCACTTTCTTGAGAGGATCACCCAATCTTTTATCCAAACCAGGGATGAAGCTAGGTAATAAAGCTCCCACATTGGGAGCCCCAACCCACTTCTTGTTTTGTGCTCTTGCAACATTTTTCTTTTTATACGAGGTTTTTTACTCTGCCAAATAAATTTACTCAGAATTTGGTCTAATTTTCTAAAAAAAAAATTTTCCAATCTTTCAGGGGCCGTTTGAAATAAAAAGATCCGGACGTCCCTTTTCGGTCGCTGCGACACAATCCATTGTTGGGTTATTCTCTGTCTTGCTTTGACTGAGTATTTTGGCAAGAGGGAGAGAAGATCCTGGAGACTTAATGAGAATCTATTTAGGTATGAGAAGAATATAGAGGATCTCAAAAAACATCTGAAGGAATTTTTCCAGTTGAATTTGAATAAAGGTACACCTATTGAAGTTGTTTGGGATGCAAGTAAGGCTTACATGAGAGGTGTACTGATTTATATGAATTCTAAGCAAAGGATAATTCGACAAAAGAAAAGAATAGAATTGGAGGCTGAAATAAAGGCAAAAGAACAGCTGCATATAAAAAATCCGACTGATCAGAAACTACAGCAAACTATAAAACTTTTGAAAGAACAATTTCAAATATTGTTAGCTGATCAGACGGCGACTAATTTGCAATTTGCCAGACATAATACCTTTTGTAATGCTAATAAACCGGGCAGATGGTTAGCATATACTCTAAAAAAGAAACAAAGTTCTCGTGTAATAGAATCTATTGAATACAAAGGTAAACAGGTGTTTCAACAGAAGTCAATTCATCAAGCCTTTTTAGACTATTATTCAAATTTGTATTGTAAAGATAATATTCAAGAGGACCTTATTGACAAATATCTTGGAAAGATGAGAGTTACAAAAATTTCATTGGAACAAAGGGAAAGACTTAATTGTTTAATAACCTCTGAAGAGATCTTGTTTGCAATTAAACAACTGAACACAGCTAAAGCTCCTGGGACGGATGGTTTGACAGCAGTATACTATAAGAACTTACAATCTGAGTTGGTAGAGCATCTGAAGGACTTATTTTGTAGTATACAACGGGGGGGTAAAATACCCCCCTCCTGGAAAACGGCCTTTATTTCACTTATACCAAAGGAAGACGGCTCTTCAAAACCAGAAAATTTTAGACCAATATCTCTCCTGAATACGGATTACAAAATTTTTGCTAAAGTTCTGGCCAACAGACTGATGCCAGTTATCCAAGAGGTGATTCACAGTGATCAAGCAGGTTTTATTGAGGGGAGATACATGAAGGACAACGTGCGGCAAGTCATAGATTTATTGGAATATCTTGAGAAGAGTAAACAGATCCCTGCGGCGCTTGTATTTTTGGATGCGGAGAAAGCGTTTGATCGAGTGAATTGGGATTTTTTATTAAAGACTTTATATAAAATGGACTTCGGAGTTCAGTTTGTACAAGCAATTGAGGCAATCTATCAAGAACAGACAGCACAAATGGTTATTAATGGAAGTTTAACTACTAATTTTCAGATACAGAAAGGAACCAGACAAGGTTGCCCGTTATCTCCATTGTTGTTTATTCTAACTTTAGAAGTTTTGTTGAATTCTTTACGGGACTCGAATAAATTGAGTGGAATCGTTGTAAAGCAAAAAGACTATAGGACGAAAGCATTCGCAGACGATCTGGTTGTAACCCTAACACGACCTTTGGAATCAATCATCCAGATGAAAAAAATTATTGATGATTATGGTTTGGTCTCAGGTTTTAGACTAAACCAGAAAAAGACTAAGATGATAGTTAAGAATATGTCGGAACCACAAAGGATTGAACTGGAAAGGGCGGCAGGCTTTGAAATAGCTACAAAGGTGAAATATCTAGGAGTCCAGGTTGCAGTGTCTAACACTAAACTTTTTCAAAATAACTATGAGACTTTGTGGCATGAGATACAAAAGGATCTTGAGATATGGAAGAAACTGCAACTATCTTTACTTGGGAGAATAGCAGCTATTAAGATGAACGTTCTACCTAGATTTCTGTTTTTATTTCAAATGATTCCAGTGCTTCAAAGTGATAAAACATTGATTGAATGGCAGTCAGGTCTAAATAAATTTATTTGGAACCAGAAAAAGCCAAGAGTTAAGTTTAAAATCATGCAAGATGTTCGTGAAAGAGGTGGCCTCAAAGTTCCAAACCTACTTTTATATTATGAAGCTACAGTGTTGACTCAAGTGGGTGATTGGCTTGGAATAATGAAAAATGACATACTGAATTTAGAAGGCCACGATTTGGACTTTGGTTGGCATGCATACTTGTTTTACGAGGATAAGCTGGATAATGTTTTTAAAAGTCATATATTGAGACGGGCCTTGATGAGAGTTTGGAAGAAGCATCAGTTCAAGTTGGATTACAAAATACCTTTGTGGTTGGATCTTGGGCAGATTGTGCCAAATATAAAGTCACTCGGGGGGTTGTTATACAAAGAGATGCTTTTCAATGATGGGGGCAGATGGAACTTGAAATCTTTTAAAACTCTGTTGGAAGATGGGAAGAATTTAACTTGGTTGCAGTATTGTCAACTTCAATTGAGATGGAGAGAAGATCAGAAAATTGGACTAATGTTACATGAAGAAGATCTGGTGATACAGATGAAACAGAAAGGACCGATGCATATTAAGAGGGTGTATAATTTACTGCTAGAAAGAGACTCAGAGAGTGAACTAGTCAAGGATTGTATGATAAAATGGGCACAGAATTTTGCAGAACCAGTGATGTTAGAAACTTGGGAAAAGATCTGGGTCCAGAATGTTAAATTTACGCAGGCACAGAATCTGAGGGAAAATTTTTATAAGATGTTTTATAGATGGCATTTAGATCCTAAGAAATTATCATGTATGTATCCAAATGTTCAACCTAAGTGTTGGAGGTGTGATTGTTTGGATGCTACATATTTTCATATCTGGTGGACTTGCAGGAAAGTGAAAGCTTTCTGGATTAAACTTTGGTGGGTTATGCAGAATGTTTTGAAAAAGAAGCTTCAATTTTCTCCGCAATTGTTTTTGTTGGGTATAGTTAAGGATTGTTCACCGAATGAAACAAGACTGATTTTATATATGATTACTGCAGCTAGATTACTGATTGGACAATATTGGAAAAAAGATAGCGTACCGACTATAGAAGAATGGACTTTGAAGATGGCTAATCTTGCGGAAATGGCAAAGATTTCTGCATATTTAAAAGATAGGACCCATGAAGTTTTTGTTCGGGATTGGAAGAATTGGGTGGATTATGTGCAGAACAAATATCAAACTAAGAAGTACCAGCTAGTATTTGATTGAGGACAACAAAAATGGGATGATTATGTTTAGAATAAGTACTAAATTAAGAATTTTTGGTTAGTTTTCTGATAGAGCTTGAAGTAATAAAGGATTACTCTTACGGTTATTATTAGGTTAAATATATATATTATATTGTTTCTTAGATAATAATTTGATATATACTTTGTTTATACTGCTGTCTTTGATAAAACGATGGGGAAAAATTTTTATACATGTGTAGTTTTAAGGGGGCATTTACAAATCTTATAAATTTTATTTGTTTAATATGTTTTTTTTATTACTAGTTAGAATTCTGGATTAATTTTATTGTCAGAGTTATGATATATATTATGGATCTCACCTATATCTAAGCCTTAATAATGATTGAAATATACTTATGATTTGTATGTAACGGAAGTCAGGGGGGGGAGGGTTGGGGGGAAAGGGGGGAGGGGGTAATTGTGGGGTTAAAAATGTATTGTAAAACTTTTTCAATTAAAAAAAAAAAGAAATAAAAAGATCCATTTCGGTAAAACATGGGATTTTATCGCGGCAATTCTACCCAAAAATGAGATCTGAATATGCCGCCATCTCTCCACTTCATTTGCTCTGTCTATTAATAATTTAGAATAATTGAGCTCTTTAACAGAAGAACTTCTATTTGTAAGCCAAATATCTAAATATTTAAGTTTTTTGACACAGTTAATCCCCATAATACTTTGGATCTGTTCCTTTTGGACACCTGACAAATTTTTTGTTAACATTTTGGTTTTATCCTTATTGATTTTTAACCCTGCTACCTCCCCGTATTCATCTAATTTAGTAAGTAATTTTGGTCCCGTAATAAAGGGATCTTCTAATATGAAAACCAAATCGTTGGCAAATGCTTGGAGTTTGTATTCTTCCCCTTTAACTTTTAAGCCCTTAATTTCCGAATGCTGCCTGATCGTCTTAAGAAGTGATTCAAATGTTAAAATAAATAGCAGCGGTGAAAGAGGGCATCCTTGTCTGGTACCTTTATAAATCTGTATCTCATCTGATAGTGATCCATTAAACAGTAGCCTTGCCGACTGTTTAGAATAGATGGCTTGAATTGCCCTTGTAAATTGAGGCCCAAAACCCATCACTTCCAATTGCTGTATTATAAAATTCCAGCTGACTCTGTCAAAAGCCTTTTGGGCATCCAGAAAAATCATTACCATTGGTTTATCAGAGTGTGTTTCATAGTATTCTAAGGCATTCAATACCACCCTTATGTTATCTCTTAGGTGCCTATGAGGCAGGAAACCATTCTGGTCTTGGTGGATAAATCGGAAAAGGAATACCCGGAGTCTCTCAACTAGTATTGTCACAAAAATCTTATAATCCACATTCAGGAGCAAGATTGGTCTATAGTTCTGGATCAGAGTTTTGTCTGTTTCAGGTTTCAGGATTAGGGAAATGTAGGCTTCCGTCCAGGACTGGGGTATCTTAGAGTATAGTAAAACCTCATTTAATAGATCTTTAATATACAAACTAAGTGAGTCAAAGACTCCTTTATAAAATTCACTAAGAATCCCATCCGGTCCCGGAGTTTTGCCATTGGCTTGTTTCTTTATAGCTACTGCTATTTCCCCAACTATAATTTCTGCATTTAAAATTTCTTTACAGTGATCCGGAATCATCTCCAATTGTAGATTCTGGAGATAACTCTTTAGATAAACTAAAGAGTTATCTCCAGAATCTACAATTGTAGATTCTGGAGATAACTCTTTAGTTTATCTTCCTGATAAATTTCTTGGCTATATAAGGAGGTATAAAAATCTTGGGCCACCTTTGCTTTTTGCTCTGTAGTACCTACCAAATTTCCCATAGAGTCCTGTAAAAATTCAATCTTTCTAGATTCTGCCTCTTTTCTTAATATATATGACAACCACCGGCCCGGCTTGTTAGCATACTCAAATTGATTTTGTCGACATTTCTGAATTTTATTCGCCAAATTGTTTTGATCTAGGGTAGATAACTCATGCCTAATCAAGTCAATTTTCTCCTTAGCCAAATTATTATGCAGATCTAAACGCAGCTCTCCTTCAGCTTTCTCCAATTCAACCATTAACTCAATCCGTTTGGCCTTCTTCTTTCTCCATTTGGTAGCTGTATATTTTATTACCAATCCTCTAACTACTGCTTTAACAGTATCCCAAATATTTTGAAGGGAAGATCTTCTCTCTTATTTTCGGTAAAGATATGATCTAATTCTTTTTTAATCATATTTATAAATCCCTCGTCTTTCATGATCTCAGCCCTCATAGACCATCTCGCTCTTCTAGTGGACCCCTTCCATTTTATTACCAGGGGGTGGTGGTCTGCCCATATATTCATCCCTATTTCAACCGAATTTATGCCTTCTTTCAGTTCTGTTGACCAAACTATATCTATCCTAGACCACGAACTGTGCCAGGGAGAGAAATATGTAAAGTGCTTTTGCATAGAATGGAAGTCTCGCCAGACATCTCTTAACCCTATTTCTGTTCTTAGGTTATCCCATGTTTTAGGGAGTACCTTCCTATACCCTTTTTTATATTTAGGGGAACCCTTTCCTGGATCATAATCAATTGAGGTATCAGCAATCGCGTTGAAGTCACCTACTATGCATACATGCTCATAATTTAATTTATTGATTTTCTTATACAAATCTTTAAAGAAACCCATTTGGTTAACATTAGGGGCATATATATTTACTAACAACACTTTTTTTTGGCAAATACTAATCTCTAACATCAGTATCCTACCCTCTATATCTGCATATACTTGATGTTTCACCAGGCCTCTCCCGTCATAAACAACAACTCCCCTTTTCTTCTGATCAGCCAAGAATACATACAACTTCCCCAGTTTAGGATAAATTAAAATCTTAGAGTGGTCTTTCCTTATGTGGGCCTCCTGTAAATATATAATATCATAATTATCTTTTTGAAGTTTAGCCCAGACCTTTTTCCTCTTAGTGGGAGCATTCAGGCCACTGATGTTAACAGAAAACAGGTTAAGCACCTCATCCATACCTCTACTTACCTGCGTTCTTGAGTTTCTGGGATCTGGTCTTGATTTGGAAATTTGTTCCTCCTTCTTCTCCAGATTGGGCTGTGTCTTTGTCATGTCCAATATGCTCTGTGGCTGTTGTTTCTTGGGCTACCTCTTCTTGGCTTTTACCTAGGTTACCACTTTCACTCTCTTGGTCACTTAAATTAATATAGGCCTCTGCAAAGTCCTGCGCTTCCTGTACGGATTCCAATCGTAGCCTCTGTTCTTGCCAGGTAAACATCAGGCCTTCCGGTAGAAGCCAACAATAATGTATCCCTTGCTTCCTCAGCCACGTTGTCAAAAAGTCGTATTTCCTCCGAATGTCTCGTATACGTCTCGGGAGCTCGGGCAATACTGTTAATCGGTTATCTTTGTAGGTAAAAGCTTGGTCCCTCGTTTTCCGAAACACTTCATCTCTTAGTGCTGTTCTAGTAAATCAAACATGGATCTCTTTAGGGAGCTTGTTGCACCGAGCATAGCTGGTATATACTCGGTACACATCATCAATATCTCTTGAAACTTCTGCAAAATCTCTTCCAGTAATTCTTGCAACGATCTCTCCCATTAGTACATCCAAGCACTCACCTTTCTCTTCAGGGACATTCTGAAACCGTAAGAACTAGCCAGATCTATCCATTTCGAGGAAGATAATCTCTTCCTCGATTTTTTTATTAGCCAAGGCTTGCCGGAGTTCAAGCCGCTCCATCCTACATGTCACCTTCTCGGTCTTTATCTCGGAAGCTTGAATCCCTTCCTCATGATTAGTCAAAGTATTTTGGACTTCCTCAAATTTTGCATGAAACAACCTTGTCTCAGTAGTTAACGTTTTGACATTCCTCTTCAGCTCTTCCAAGGTTTTTGACATTAAATCTTGATTTTTAATCAATTTTTCCTGTATAGACTGGAAAATATCTTGCGTCGATGCTTTTCCCGGAGTAGCCACGTCTTCAGATGATCTTCGTAGTGTCACAGAGGTAGTGACTGGAGATGATGCTGAAGAGGTCGTGATTGCCTTCTTCTTCAAAGTAGTAGTCATGGTAGCCATTTTGGATATTCCTAAAAAGTCTTTCCAAGCAATCATACATCAAATGGTTTCACCACCTATTATCAAAATTACTCTTGCTTCGCTATGTCCAGTGTCCAAACCATACTAGGGTTAAATTTACTCACTAAATTTAGTGAGGGTATTTAAATACCCTATTGGGTATTTAATTCCTACTAGCTATCTAAAAGGAAATAGGAAAGAAAAGGAAAAGGGGAAAAAAGGGAGGGGGAGTCCAACTATAATGAATCTAGGTGTAGTTAGCAATTTTGGTCACTAGATGGCAGCAAACACTAACTTCTCCAGTTCTCCAGCTCTTCTTGCAATGAAAGCAAGTTCAAAAGTGATTGCTCATACAAATGGCGTTTTTCAAAAACAGCAAAACAGCAGTTCTCTTAATGATCTGTGACCCATATAAGGACCAGTTGGTATTTTTTAAAAAAGAAAACCATGACCTGGAGGACTTGGAAGGACGAGCAGATGATTTTGAATAACCCTGGCTGACTCATGTCACATCTCCCACCTGGTTCTGGTCTCAGAACACACATCGATCACTAACCACTTAACTTATTATCCCACATCAAATTAACATCTTCCATATATGCCATTGCTAATCCATATCATCTTCTCATAACATCACCACCATCAGGATTCTATAGACTAACTCTATACCCCATCAACTCTTTCAGTCGGATGGAGAGTTAACATCTAAGATGTGGATATTGCAGGAGTCGGTACATGGCTCAATTCACCATCAGAAGGATCGGCACATTAGATTCCATGGTTATGGAATTATGATTATGGAATCAGTTATACTCTAGCCAGCAACAGTGAGAGGATGGTCTTGGTCACTATTTCCCTGGTGCTCGTGAATGGTATAAGACTCCTCCTACTGTTACGAGATGACTATAAGCTTACTCTACCAACACCTAGATCTACATCTTCCTTCTCTCCTGGACCTTCAGAACTTTTTTCATCTTCTTGGCCATCCTAATCATCACCCCTTGGCCCACCGGATGTACTCAGTGGCCGAGCTTCTTGCTCTGCGAGACTCCCCCCTCTCACAGACCTGACCCTCCACACTATCGAGGGCCTACCTTGATGACGGATTTTGGAATCCTGAGAGGTGGCATGTTGCAAAGAGGGGGTTGAGGGTCTTTTTATCTAATTTCTTATCCAAAATTTTAAAGCTGGGTAGGTGGGAATGGGGTGGGTCATGTGGATTTGGGGGGCAACCCACAGAGGGAGGGCTTAGAGGACAACTTTTCAAAAGGGAGGCCAGATCCGGCACAAGGTTACATCATTGGAGGAGCTGAGCTAGGAGCAGAGGGGCTTAATACTTTTATGGAAGAGGGCTTTCCCATTAAGGTCATGGTTGGGAGGGGCAGATATGGTGGGAGCAGGGGGCCACATCATGCTAGGGGAGCATGCAACCGCTGTCTTCAAGCGATGTCACGCTCCGACCCCCAAAGCTCTTCTCATTCCCTAGGTTGCTCAGAGTCTCAGGGCCCAAGCCTTAGGCTGATGTTATGCAACATCAGGCCGCGGCTAACAAAGTCCCCCTCATTTATGAACTAATTCAGGAGGGGAGGGCGGACCTGGCTGGCATTACAGACACCTGGTTGGGCCATGAAGAGGGAGTCCCCCTCATAGAGATGTGCCCACCAATTTCCACGCATTCCATCAGCCAAGGGCTCAGGGTAGGGGTGGAGGGGTGGCGGTTATTATAAAGGAGAGCCTTGATCCTAGAGAGGCCACTGTGCCTCAGACAGCTGGATTTGAGTCCCTCCTTGTGAAGTGGGGCCATGGGTTACAGTTGGGCCTGCTGATTGCGTACCTGGCTCCCTGCCATGTAGCAGCAGCCCTGCCTGATCTCCTCAATGTAATAGCCAGGGTGGCAGTTGAGGCTCCTAGGCTTCTTGTCATGGGAGATTTCAATCTACCATCCATCGGTGAGTTTGGGAGTTCATGGCTTCCATGACGGCCATGGACCTGACCCAGTTAGTTCATGGCCCTACTCACATGGGGGGACACACTCTGGACTTGATTTTTGTATCTGACCAGTGGTTGAATGGCCTAGATATAGGGATATAGTCATTGAACTCTCGTCATTGTCAGACCATTCTCTCCTTAGGCTTGACTTTCTGTCCGCTACACCCCACTGCAGGGAGGTGGAACCGATTAAATGGTTCCCCCCCAGGCACCTGATGGATCCAGACAGATACCAGATGGAGCTTGGGCCATTTCTGGAGACTCTAGCTCACAACTCAATTGAAGACCTGGCGGCAACCTGGGATAGGATGGCCGCTGATGCCTTCGATCGGGTTGTGCCTTTGCGGCCTCTGACCCGGCGTCGAAGTTGCCCAGCTCCTTGGTTTTCCGAGGAGTTGAGGGGAATGAAATGCTGGAAAAGATGCCTAGAAAGTAGTTGGAAAGCCAGTCATTCCGAATCTGACCGAACACTAGTGAGGTCATATATTAAGACCTACTTAGTGGCAATAGCAGTGGCAAAATAGAACTATTTTTCCGCTATTATTGCATCGGAAGATAATCGCCCAGCAGCCCTGTTTAGGGTGACCCGCTCCCTCCTCCATCTGGGAGCACGGGAAGACCCCTTGCAAGGTCGAGCTGAGGATTTTGTACAATATCTACACAATAAAATTGCTCAAATTCGGGAAGGCTTGGACTCTGACTGGATTAGTTCAAACGAAGTGATGGAGGCAAGTCTTGAGGATATTATTTGGGCTGAGTTTGATCCTGTGACCCCTGAAGACGTGGACAGGTTACTGGGGAAGTTGAACGCAACCACGTTTATTGGACCCGTGTCCCTCCTGGTTGATACTGGCTTCCTGAGAGGTTACACGAGGCTGGCTCTAGAGAATTATAAACGCTTCTCTGTGTAAGAGTTTCTTGCCTACTGCCTTGAAAGAGGCGGTGGTGAGGCCCTTCCTCAAGAAGCCCTCTCTGGAGCTGGCTGTTCTAGCAAACTACCGTCCTGTCTCCAATCTTCGCTTTGTGGCAAAGGTTGTTGAGAGTGTGGTGGCACAGCAACTCCCGCAGTACCTGGATGAAACTGTCTATTTAGATCCATTCCAGTCCAGCTTCAGGCCTGGTTACAGCACTGAAATGGCATTGGTCACATTGGTTGATGATCTCTGGAGACTTTGAGATAGGGGTTGCTCTTCTATCCTGGTTCTATTAGATCTCTTAGCGGCTTTTGACACCATCGACCATGGTATCTTGCTGTGCCGACTGGAGAGGCTGGGGGTGGGAGGCACTGTTCTACGGTGGTTCTCCTCCTATCTCTCAGACCGGTCACAGTCTGTGTTGGCAGGAGGGCAGAGGTCTACTTTAAGACACCTTATTTGTGGGGTGCCGCAGGGGTCAGTCCTCTCACCTCTTCTGTTCAACATTTATGTGAAGCCGCTGGGTGAGCTCATCCAAGGTTTTGGGGTGCAGTGCCATCTTTACGCTGATGATACTCAGCTGTACATTTCCACCCCAGACCACCCCAATGATATCCTTCAAGTGATGCCCCGGTGCTTTGAAGCCATGTGGATCTGGATGGGGAGAAATAGACTCCGACTCAATCCTTCCAAGACCGAATGGCTGTGGCTGCCAGCGTCCCGATATAGCCAGCTGATATCATGGTTGACTATTGGGGGCGAGTCATTGGCCCCCGCAGAGAAGGCTCACAACTTGGGTGTCCTCCTGGACATGCGGCTGTCTTTAGAAGAGCAAACGACGGCAGTGGCCAGGGGAGCTTTCTATCAGGTTCGCCTGATTCGCCAATTGCGCCTCTTTCTAGATCGGGACTCCTTACGCACAGTCACCCATGCCCTCACCACTTCCCAACTGGACTACTGTACTGCTCTCTACATGGGGCTACCCTTGAAGTGCACCCGGAGGCTCCAACTGGTCCAGAATGTGGCCGCGCGGGTGATTATGGGAGTGACACTGTGGCACTCACATGTAACACCTCTCCTATGCGAGCTGCACTGGCTCCCAGTGGTCTTCCAAGTGCACTTCAAGGTGCTGGTTCTTACCTTTAAAGTGCTCCATGACTTAGGACCTGGGTACCTACGAGACCACCTTCTGCAACCGATAACCTCCCACCAACAAGTACGCTCCCACAGAGTGGGCCTCCTCAGGGTGCCGTCACTAAAGCAATGTTGGCTGGTGGTTCCCAGGAGGAGAGCCTTCTCTGTGGGGGCACCTGCCCTATGGAACAGGATATCCCCAGGGATAAGAATGATCCCAGATCTCTGTACTTTTCACCGTGCCTTGAAGACCTTTTTATTTCACCAAGCTGGACTGGCATAAATTTTCAGCTTATCTAAACTCTACACAGAGAATCTTAATTGATGAGCCAAATTGGTTTAATTATTTTAAATTAATTTTATTTCAAATTATATGTATGTTATTCTGACTGTTCACCGCCCTGAGTCCTTCGGGAGAAGGGCGGTATAAAAAATTAAATAAATAGGATGATATGTAAATGGGTGTCAGAGATAATAGGAGACACCATCGAATTAGAACCAAAAATATTTCTCCTGGGAATCCTGAAGACGGAATATGCAAGAATAAAGAAATATCTCATTACACATATAATAACAGCAGCAAGAATCTCCTTCGCTCAATACTGGAAGGAGAAAAAATTGCCACCTGAAGAGCATGTAATCAGGAAAGTACTTGAATGTGCCGAAATGAACAAATTGACATTGGAAATTAATGATAGAGAGGAAACGGACTATTATAGTGTTTGGGAAATGTGGTATGAGTGGTTGAAGAAAAGAAAAGAGAAGTGAATTTGAGAGAATTAAAAGGTTAAAAGGTTGATTAAATAAAATAGTATACAGATAGGAACCATACTACCAAAAGTAGGGAATAAAAGGGAGTTAAGATGTAATGTTATGTGAATAAAATGTATTATTAGATATTAAGGATTATAAAAGTAAGGAACCCTACGGGCAGTACATTGTGATTAAGATAATGAATTAACACCATGTAAATAATAAAGCAAATATATATTAACACCATGAAACCAGAAATGTTGAAATTGTATTATGATACTTAAACAATAAAAACCAATTTTAAAAAATTAAATAAATAAATAAATAAATATCAATGGGCTATGATCTGCCCATGAATTAGTTGCTATTTCTATTTCATCTATATTTTTATTTGATTCCAAATCCGTCCAAATCATATCTATTCTGGATCATGTATCATGTTGGTTGGAATAAAAAGTATACTGGTTTTTTTGTGGATTTCATTCTTTCCAGATGTCATTTAGATTCAGCTCTTGCACCATGTCAAAAAAAGTAGTCGGTAGTGTCCTCCTCTGCTTTTTATTTTTCTTTCCCGATCTGTAATCTTGTTTTCTTTCTTTGACCGCATTAAAGTCTCCCATTAAACAAATATTTTCAATTTCTAATTCCACTATTTTTTTATGTAATTTATAATAAAATTCCCCGTCTAGTGTTCGGTGCCAATAGTATCTTTTTTTTGTCTTATTATTATCTCAATTAGTAAAATTCTACCTTCCTCATCTGCGTAAATTTGTTTCGCTTGTAGCCAATCTTTAATATATATAACTACTCCTCTCTGTGGCACAAGAGCGGAATAGAGTTTTCCTAATTTAGGGGTTTCCAATAAATGTCCTTGTTGCCTTGAAATATTGATTTCTTGTAAGCATGTAATGTCTGTATTATGTTTTTGTAATTTGGATAGAATCTGTCTCCTTTTCGCTGGGGAGTTTAAACCATTTATATTAATCAAAATTAATTTATCTTCCATTTTACCTTCTATGACGGCCCTGGTTCCTTTCCTTAATCTCCTTTCTGTTTGTGTCCTCGACCTTGTCCCTGTTCTTTCCTGCTGTTCTCTTTCAATCCTCTCTTGTGATTCCAATTCCAACTCCTTTCCTTCTTCCTGACTCTTATATTCTGTTTCCTCTCCACTCTCCCTCTCTTCATCTATTGCTATACACTGATCATAAAACTCCTGGACTTCTCTGGTGTATCCAACCTAATTTTTTGTCTTGCCAGTTTACTAGCAAGCCCTCTTCGGCCAAGGAGGTTGTAAAAAAAATGCTTTTAAAAGCCTCTGATGATCCAAGCTGAGTTGCCTGATCAGCAGTGGCTTTTTTTTCTTTTAAAAGCCTCTGACGATCCCAGCTGAGTTGCCTGATCAGTAGTGGCTTTTTTTTCTTTTAAAAGCCTCTGACAATCCCAGCTGAGTTGCCTGATCATCAGAGGCTTTTAAAAACATTTTTTCTACAACCACTTGAGCCGAAGAGGTTGTTTTAAAAAATGCTTTTAAAAGCATCTGACGATCAGGCAACTCAGCTGGGATCGCCAGAGACTTTTAAAAACATTTTTTCTACAACCTCTTTGGCTGAAGAGGTTGTAGAAAAAATGTTTTTAAAAGCCTCTGACGATCCCAGCTGAGCCGTGCGATCATCAGAGGCTTTTTTTTTTACTTCTAAAAGCATTTTTTTGGCCAAAAGAGTAGAAAAAATGCTTTTAAAAATAAAAAAAAAGCCTCTGATGATTGTGCGGCTCAGCTGGGCATGTGGGGGGCAGGGATGTTTGCTACCGGTTCTCCAAACCATCCACCACCTCTTCCCTGGAAGAGGTTGCAGAAAAAAATGCTTTGAAAAGCCTCTGAGATCCCAACTGAGCCATGTGATCATCAGAGGTTTTCTTTTTACTTTTAAAAGCATTTTTTCAATGGAAGAAGTTGTAGAAGACATGCTTTTAAAAGTTAAAAAAAAAGCCCCTGAGGATCATGTGGCTCAGCTGAGTGGGGGGGGGCAGGGATTTTTGCTACCAGTTCTCTGAACCACCCGCCACCATCGCTACCGGATTAGGTGATTCGGTCCAAACTGGGAGCATTTCCCCTGCTTTCAACCAACATTTCTCAATTACCGTATTTTTTGGACTATAAGATATTCTGGACTATAAGACGTACATTAGCTTTAGAGGAGGAAAACAAGAAAAAAAATCTGCCTGTCTCCGCTGCCTGTTCGCCACCACCACAGCCTGTTCACAGCAGCCCACTAGCCACTGCCAACATGGTCCGTTCGCTGCCACCGAAATCTGTTCACCACCCCCCATTTGCTGGTGATCACAATGAATGGGTGGCAGTTATAGGCAGCAATGATGCCCACTGCCTAGAACAGTTGATTGGTGCCACACCAACCCCCCTCCCTGTGCCGCAATATTCTCTCTATAAGATGCACAAACATTTCCACCCACTTTTGGGAGAGGGGGAAGTGCATCTTATAGTCCGAAAAATACGGTATAACTATATTATAAAATAATATAAATATTTTAGTGTAAAGAGAGCAAGCCTTTATTATTTTTCTAAATAACTCAAGACAGTGAATGTACTTCACCAGCTCAAATTTAACTCAGCCTTCCATCCTTCTGAAGTCAGTAAAATGAGGATCCAGTTTGTCGTGGGCAATATGCAGACTCTGTAAACCTCTTAGAGAGGACTGTAAAGCACTGTGAAGTGGTATATAAATATCAGTGTTATTGCTAATATTTTCCACACAATAACCCAGTGAGATGGGTTGGGCTAAGAGAGGGTGACTGGCACAAAGTACCCAACTACCTTTCATGCCTAAGGCATAGATAGATAGATAGATAGATAGATAGATAGATAGATAGATAGATAGACAGACAGACAGACAGACAGACAGACAAACACCATGTTTTCCCAAAAATAAGAAATGCACTGAAAATATGCCCTAGCCAAATTTTTATATATGTGCCTAATATAAGCCCTACCCCAAAAATAAGTTCTAGTGAAGGGAGTGGCACAGCCAGCACACAAGGCAGTTCAACCATGTGTCCCCTCACAAACACGAGCAGCGATCCCTGAGGTGGTGCTTAGCATCCTTAACTTCCCCAGTCACCTTAACCCTGGCCCTGTGGATCAGCTGAGCCACAAGGGCTGGGAGCTGTCTCTCGTTCTGTCCCTCCAGGAAAATGGGGTTTTGGAGCACAAAGAAGGAAGGGCCACTCTCCTCCTGCCTCTGTCCCGTTGCAGGGCCACCATAGAGCTTGTGCAGGGCAGGGGACGGGTGCAGCGCAAAGGTGACAGTGGGCAAGGCACTCCAGAGGTCGTAGATCTGGGACAAGTTGCCCATGCCAGGCAGGAGGAGCCCAGAAGGGCGGCTGAGAGCAGCGTGACCAGGAAGGCAAAGAGCCCCCACGAGGCCAGCAGCAGCAGGTGCAGCAGGCCCAGCAGCCAGGCAGAGGCATGGGGGGGGAGCCCATCCCAATGCACTGCAAGGCCTTCTGCCTCATCATAGCAATAGCCTGAGCAAGAGCTCCATTATCCCAGGAGCAGCAGGGCCAGCAGTAAGGATGGATGGAGGCCGGGATACACCGACAGGTTGGCCCGTTGTGGCCACAGGCAAGCAGACAGTGGGATGAAGGGCTAGGGCCAGCGGTAGCAGCACTCCCACCCCTATCAGCCCCTGCGCTCGCTGCCTCCAGTAGGTGAAAAAAAAGACATCCAAAAGAAATTAAGACTGGGTCTTATTTTCAGGGAAACACAGGAGGAAGGGAGGGATGGAAGGAAGGGAGAGAGACAGAAAGACAGAGAGAAATATGTAGTAGTAGTGTCATAAAATAACCATATTGAGCTCAGTCCAACTTAAACTCCCTACCCATCCCATTTATGCACTGTGTGACTCATGCACAAAATATGTGACACACTCACCATTTCTATAGTATTTTCATCGTCTATGATTGACATTCAGTCACTCATGTTCTAGTCAGATCCTGGCTTGATTATTGCAATGTGATCTATGTGGAGCCATCCTTGAAGATCACTCAGAAGCATCGACTTGTTCAGAATGCAGTGCTGTGTGGACAGTTGTGGACATACCTCTCACTATGCTGATGTTTTTGGGTGTGATTCAAAGGCTGGCTATGACCTAAAAGCCCTACATGACATAGGGCCAAGTTTTTTGAGAGATTGTCTATCTCTTGTGGTTCCTGCCTGGCCGATTCAATCTGACAGGGTCATAAAAACCTGGTTGTTCTCCCGGATTAGGGCTTGTCAAATTTTTCAACTTTCAATTTCCAAACATTAGAGGTGCTCAAAGGTTGTGATGTGTCTTGGGGATTGTAAAGATTTTTTGGTTACTTTAATATAATTTAGATGTTTTTGGTAAGTAACTACATAAATATCATAACTTTTTAACATTTTGTTTCATTTGCAGAGCTCCCTCTGATGATATTAGATGTTAGTGACATCTTTTGGAGTTGGTTGATACAAAAGCAAAGTAAGAGTAAGAATAGGAGCTACTTGAGGTTTTTTCCTTAATCGCCTTAAAACTGTGTTTTTATGTTCAACCCTTTGCAAAAGTGAACTTGGAGAGAGGCACAACCAGAGGTGAAATTCGACTGGCTCAAACTGGCTTGGGAAAGCCAGTAGGGACAATTTGAATCAGTTCGCCAACCAGTAAAATCACCCCAGGTTGGCCCCGCCCATGCCCACCTGGCCGGTCGCCAAGAGCTTAGCCCCGATTGAGGCTCCTTGGGGTGGAGCCCGCAGCCCAGCACTTGAGAGGATCTTGGGGGGGGGGAGAATGGGCGTTGGTACTTACCTGATATGACCCTTCTGGTTCACTAGAGAACGCCGGTCACAGAAGGGTGGTTGCTTGGCCGGAAGTCACATGTCTGAGTCTACCATATAAAAGAAAGCCCTTCCTCCTTAGACCCCAGTTGAGACGAGGGCGTAGGTAGACTGTCGTGTCTGGAAAATAAGAAGAAAAGTAAATCGACTCCAGGGACCCTCCCACAAACAGAGAACCAGCCCAGGGGAGCCGGCCAAAGGGAGGGGGTGACCGGTTTTCTCTAGTGAACCAGAAGGGGCGTATCAGGTAAGTACCAACGCCCATTCTCGGTCACGGAGAGAACGCCGGTCACAGAAGGGATATACCAAAGCCCTGGTACCTATAGGGAGGGAGAAGACCGGCTCCTTCCGGTGTCCTGGGTGCAGACCCTCTGAAGGACTCTCCTCCCAAACGAGGCATCAGCCGATGCATAGGCATCCAGGCGGAGGTGCCTGACAAAGGGCGATGGCGAAGTCCTTGAGAGCTTGACAGACGTCAAGCGTGTGCCAGACCTTCTCCTGTGGATGACGAGGATGAGAGCAGAAATTGGGAAGAATTATTTCCTGAGCTCAATGAAAGGCAGAGTTGATCTTCGGAATGAAAGCTGGATCCAAACGGAGAACTACCCGATCAGAATGAATGATGCATAGGTCCTGGCACACCGATAGGGCAGCCAGCTCTGAGATCCTCCAGGCTGAAGTGATTGCAACAAGAAAGGCTACTTTAAAGGACAGAAACCTCAAGGAGACTTCACAGATTGGCTTGAAGGGAGGCTTAGTGAGAGCCAATAGGACCTTGTTGAGATCCCAAGTTGGAAACTGGTGAATGGTAGGAGGTCGTAAATTGGTAGCACCTCTGAGGAAAGACCGGATGAGAGGGTGAGAAGAGAGAGTCTCTGTAGAGCCGCAAGTCAGGATGGAAGAGATGGCCGCAAGCTGTCTCCTGAGGGTGTTGGGTGAAAGGTCCGATTTGAGACTGTCCTGGAGAAAACCTAGGATATGGAGAATGGAAGCAGAAGTGGGAGGAACCCCTTTGCGCCGACACCAAGCCGAGAAGGCCATCCAAGTAGCGTTGTAAATACGGTTAGTAGAATCCCGACGAGAAGCTTGGATGGTGGAAATTATCTCGGAAAGGACGCTGGCCTTGGAGAGGAGGAACTGCTCAACCTCCAGGCGGTTAGCCAGAGCCACTGAGGATCTGGATGTTCTAGATGGCCCTGCCAGAGAGAGATCTCGTCGAGCAGCAGCTGCCAGTGGGGGGCCACTGATAGGGCCACCAGATCCGCAAACTAAGGCTGTCAGGGCCAGAAAGGAGCCAGAAGAACCAATTCCGCCTCCTCTAGGAGCAACTTCCTGATGACCCTGGCGACGAGAGGAAGAGGCGGGAAGGCATAAAGAAGAAGACCACGAGGCCACGGGCTGATCAAGGCATCCACGGCTTCTGCCCCCTGGGTAGGGAACCTCGAGAAGAACCTCGGAAGCTGGAGGTTGGATGCCGAAGCGAAGAGATCCACTGCTGGGAGACCGAACCGAGCTGCAATCTCTTGAAACAGCCGAGGGTGGAGACTCCACTCTGTCTGGTCTACTGTGACACAGCTGAGGGCATCTGCCTGAACATTGGAGGAGCCCGCTATGTGTGTTGCTTGGATGGAATTGAGATGTATCTCCGCCCACCTGAGAAGACAGGAAGCCTCCCGCATGAGGTCCTTGGAACGAGTCCCCCCTTGCCTGTTGATGTGGGCTTTGGCAGCCACGTTGTCCGTGAGCACCAGGACATACAGTCCCCTGAGATGGGGGGCGAACTTGCGAAGGGCCAGGAAGATAGCTCTGAGCTCCAGAATGTTGATGTGGAGACCTCTCTCTTGGAGAGACCACTGACCTTGAGTCAGGAGAAGCCCCAGATGAGCTCCCCAGCCGAACAGACTTGTGTCCGTGGTGATACTTATTTGCTGAGCTGGCTTGAAGAGGCAACCCTTTGACAATGCCGGGGAGACCCACCAGATTAGGGAGCGTAGGACTGCTGGAGGCAGGGAAACTCGAACTGTTGAGGTGCTTCTGCGTGACCGTTGAAATGGGAGCAGGAACCACTGAAGATCCCGGCTGTGGAGGCGAGACCAGGGGGTGATTCCAAAGGTTGAAACCATCTTGCCCAATAAGCGGGAAAGATCCAGGAGCGAAGAAGAACGGGAAACCCTAATTTCCCCTGCCAATTGGGAAATACTATCCTGACATTCCTGTGAGAGGGTAACTAGGAGCTCACAGGAGTCAATCACCACCCCCAGGTGCTGAATACGAGGAGAAGGGACCAACCTGCTCTTGGCACGATTAATCAGAAAACCATGGGATTCCAACACCCTTAAGGTAACCTGAACATCTGACACACCCTGAGCTAAAGAACTTGCTAGGATAAGAATGTCATCTAAATAAAACAAAATTCTAACAGGCAGGGTCCTCAAATGACCCGATAGAGCTGCCATGATCTTAGTAAAAACTCTAGGGGCCGAGGAAAGGCCAAAAGGAAGGGCTCTATACTGATGGTGCCTACCCCTGTAACAAAACCTAAGGAACCTGCGGTGCTCAGGATAGATGGGCACATGCAGGTAGGCCTCTGTCAGGTCAACTGAGGCCAAAAAGTCACCTTGACGGATGGAGAGCAAAATGGTCTGAAGGGATTCCATTTTGAACTTACGATAAACTAAGTACCTATTCAAGGATTTAAGATCCAGTATAGCCCTCCAGCCATCAGAAGATTTAGGAACCAAAAATAAGCGGGAGTAAAAACCCTGGCGCCATTCAGGCTCCGGAACACTCTGAATGGCCCTAATATCTAGGAGGTGTTGAATAGCTTCCTCCATCAGAACCCTCTTGGTCCTGATCTGAGAAACTGGGCAGTTAACAAACAGAACTGGAGGTGGAGAGGAAAACTCTAAGGTCAACCCAAAATGAACTGTACACCTGATCCAAGGATCAGCAGTTGAAGAATCCCAGCGGTCAGCAAAGAAGCTTAACTGACCCCCTATTAAGGAGTCTGGGACTAGACAGGAAGACCTAGCGGGACCTGCGGAAGGGCCTACCCCTGCCACCCCAGGGAGGTCTGCGGGAAGAAAAACGGGCTCCCTGTCTGACCTGGAAGTCCTGCTGGTGACTACCTCTGGGCTGAAAGGATCGTTGGGATCTGTGCTGGAATGAGCTCTCTGCACGAAAGGAATGGGCACGAAAGGAGCCCTGTTGCCTGAAGTCTGATCTCCGAGTTAATGAAGGCAGGATCTTGCGGTGGTCTCGCATCTCAATGAGAAAGGGATCTAGGGAAGGGCCAAACAGCTTGTCACCTGAGAAGGGGGAAGAGGCGAGGCGCCACTTGTTCCGGACATCAGCTTGCCACTGCCTCAGCCAGAGAAGGCGACATGAAGTAATTGCAGCACCAATGGCCTTAGCCAAAAACCTGGCAGCATTCAAAGTTGTGTCAGCAGCAAGGATCTTGTTGATGTCCTGATGGGACCGAACATCAGAGGCCAGGAGATGTTCTTGAAGTTGGCGAAGCCAAAGGATGGAAGCCCTGTTGAAAAAGGAAGCTGCAGAAGAGGCCTGGATAGACCAAGCCGAAGCCTGATGATCCTTGATCAATGAACGCTCCACTCTCTTGTCTTCGGGCCATAGAGATTCCTCCGCAGGACCAGCAATAGGGGAAGGAGATGAAAGGGCCACCACTGGAGAGTCTACAGAGGGAACTTGTAAAATATTAGTAAAATCAGAAGCCATATTATAGAATTTCTTGTCCAGGCCGTTGGGAGCTGGACCTGAACAAGGAACAGACCATTGTCTTCAGACCACATCAGAGAAAAGCTTGGGAGCTGGAACTGTCTCAGTTCAAATTGCAGGCTCCTGGAAGAGCGAGGATGAAGCAGCAGGCAGATGCGATGAAGAGACAGAAACTGAGGAATCCTGAGGAACTGATGGAGAACCACAGAGGCCAGTAACCAACTGGGCTTTATACAAAAGAGACCTGAACAATTGGGGCCTAAAGAGGCCAATAAAGGAGGGTTGGTCAGGTTCAAGACCCTCGTCCTCAGAGAGATCCTGATCCACGGGTATCTCACCTTCAGAAAGAGATTCCTCACTTGGATTAACCAAGGATTCCTGTCTAGAGGTAGAAGCCATCATAGTAGCAGGAGCATGAGTTCTGGCAGTGCGGCTTTGCTGGCTCACGTAGCTGGAAACCTCAGAAGCAGCCTTTTGTTGCAGGCCTTGTGCAATGCCTTGTGTAATGGAAGAAGAAATGAGATCTGCCAAGGGAGGGGTTATCACAAGAGGAACATCAGAGCGTTGGTTAGAAGCAACAGGAGGTTCTTGCCTAGTAGAAGCCTGAGGAGACTGAGGCCTAGCAGATAGAAATACAGAAGAAGCATCACAAACCACAGTTTCCCCATGGGTGGAAGGATCTGGAGAAAAATCCTGATCACCTTGCAAGTTGGTAGCAGGCCCAGCCAAGGCAGAAACAAGGGGAGAGGTAACTTGTGCAGCACTCCTACTAGGAGAGGGATCTTTGTGGGCCTTAGAGGCAGCCCTTTGAAAAGCTTTTTCCATTGCCTTATGCCTTCTAGATTCATCTTTGGATGAACCAGTAGATTTAGAGCTTTTGGAACGAGAGGGCCTATCAGCAACCCTTGCAGATTTAGGGGGCACAGAATCTCTGGAAGATCCCTCAAGGGAATCTTCAGGAAGGCCTCTCTTGCCTCTATTAAGGGCTCTGCTGTTCCGGTCTGCCATTTTGAATTTACAAAGAGAGGAAAACTCCTGGGGCAATACTTAAAGGCACAGACAACAATTTCTTCAAACTGAGTAGAATATAGCAATAGGTGATTCAGATAACTCACTGTGCTGGATCCTTGCAGAATCACTCCAGAAATTCAGGATGGTGAGGAGGGAGCAGAGAAATAGCCGCTAGCCTAATGGCTTTAATACGCGGCAGTTGGAAATGGCGCGAACTCACCCAGCGCCTTAACAAGCGATCCCAGGTGGAAACAGGCAAAGAGGCTTGGAAACGAGCCCAAATGAGCAGGAAAGGCTCTCCGCTGCTTAAAAACGCCTCAGAAAAGCTGGGAATCGTTGCCAGTAAGCGCGACTGTGCTTCCACATGTGCGCGCAGCCACGGAGCCGCCGGAGTGGCAGCCCAGCGATTCAGCGCTTCTCAGCTGATCGCTAGCCCCAGGAGACTCAGAAATACAAAAAGGAGCACTTTGCCAGTAAAATTTAAAGAGATAGTATCAGAAATTAAGAACTAGCAGACACGACTGTTTAGTGACCGACCGAGTCGAAAACTGGGGTCTAAGGAGGCAGGGCTTGCTTTTATATGGTAGACTCGGTCATGTGACTTCCGGCCAAGCGACCACCCTTCTGTGACTGGCGTTCTCTCCGTGACAGAGAACGTCCCTTTACACAACCCAGCCTCTCTTTCAGGTGGGCAGGAAACCCCCTCCTACCTTGCAGCTGGCTGGTTGAGAATTGGGCAATCCTGTTCTGTCCCCATCTCACACATGCACTACCAACAGTCAGCCAAGAGTTAAATAAACTGGCAGTCAAGAATTCCTTTGATAATCGAATTGGCAGCAACCCAGTGGCTGCCTGCCAAAAGTCTTTACTTACAAAGGGAGGTTTTTCTCCTCCGTCCGAAACATCAAAGTAGTACGCAAAGCCAAAGAATAGTCAAGTCCAGTCCAAAAATCAATCCGACAAGGGCATATAACAAAGTTCCAGAAACACAGAATGACTTGCTAGCTTTTCAGTTTTGCTCGTCACAAGGCTTGAATGGCCACCACACCCCCTTTTATCCCCTGTGGGGTGTGGTCCAGTGACTCAGCTTAATCTCTGGCACGCCTCTTCCTCTGCTGTGTGTGCTTATCTCTCCGACGCTGTCGGGGGTCCAGCCAAGACTCATCTTCATTGCTGTCCAACTGTGGCTGCTCCGAAGTGCCTGGCTCTTTGCCTATCTCTTGGCCTTGAGAGGACACCTGAGGCATTGCCAGAGAGGAGGGTCCTGGAGAGGGAGGCCTTGCCAACTCCTCTCCTTCACTTTCAGAGTCTTCTCCCTCTGATAAGACAGGCTCAGGGGCCAGAGTCACAACAAATCCTGGGAACCGCTCCCCGGCTGGACACGGAACTCTGGCAAGAAGGCCTCTCCTTTGGGCTACTAAGCACCAGCCTGCATGCCTACTTGGAGCTGCAGGTGCCAGGCTACAATCCTCAGTCTGGTGGATGCTGCAGCTCTCATGCCAGCTGTACATGAGATAGTTCCAGAGGGAGGTAGTGAAGGCTGATGGGTAGCAACCAGGGCTTGGTGGTGGGCTGCACTGGGCGGAAAGGGGATGGAGGACAAAGCAAGGCAGGGGCTGCAGAGCTGCCCCAAGGCCCTGCACCAGCTTGCCTGAAGGCCTTTCAGCCAGGCCATCCATGCCAAACCCTCACACAAACACTGGGCAGCCACATCCCTTCACAAACCTGCTTTCCAGCTCCGTTCTCCAATGCACTTTCAGGACAAGAAAAGTAGTTTTTGGGACTATGGTAAAAAAAAAATACTGGTAGTTCAGACCTTCCAACTTCTCATTAAAAAAAAAAAAAATCTTGCTATATTGGAAGGCTTTTTTACCATAGTCCCAAAAACTACTTATCTTGCCCTGCACGTGACAGTGGAGAACGGAGCTGGAAAATAAGTTAATGAAGGTATGTGGCTGCCTTGGGAGGGTTGGGGGAGTGAGGGACCTGTGTGTGTGTGTGAGGAGGGGCAACGACGGAGAGAACATTGTTGCCAGCCCTGGATAACTCTCTGATGTTGAATCGGATCTCTCTCTCTCTCTCTCTCTCTCTCTCTCTCACACACACATACACACACCGTTCTTTCTTTGGGATCACAGCACAGACACCCCTCCCAGGACTGCAAGGCTGAAAGTTTTAGATGGAGCATCTTGGGGATGTGTGTCTATGCTGCGATCCCAATTAAAGAACGATCGGCAGGAAAAGGCATTTTCCTGCAGCCTGTCCTTTCTTTGGGATAGCAGCACAGACGGCCCTCCCAGGATTGCAATGCTTCAGATGGAGCATTTTGGAGTTGTGTGTCTGTGTGTCTGTGCTGTGATTCCAAATGCAATCCCCACTGACTTTCTTGCCAAAAAGATCACAGGTGGTCATATGACCCCAGAACATTGCAACTATCATAAATATATGCCAGTTTCCAAGTGTCTAAATTTTGATCACATGACCGTGGAGATGTTGCAATGGACATAAGTATGAAAAATGGTCATAAGTCAATTTTTTCAGTGTTGTTCAAACTTTGAATGGTCACTAAAGGAATGGTTGCAAGTTGAGGACTACCTGTAGTCTATGTTAATTTATTCCCGCTGAGTTCTGTGAAACTTGTTAGTTAGCTAGTATATGTATTAGGATCAGGGAGATTGGTTAGCAGCTAGCGAATATTCTAGCTTTTCTTACATGAAATCTGCCTATATCTTTACATCTGTAGATCTGGTTTTAAGACTGTGATCATATAAGGCGAATAATTCAAAATTAAATTTTTATTGATAAAATGCTCTCTCATCTCATCTTTTTTTTTATTGAAAAAGTTTTACAAATACAACTTTTTCATTCCCTCCCCCCAATTTCCCCCCCTACCCCCTATCCCCCCTCCCCTCCCTTCCCACGCTTGGCGTCCCTTACAAAAATTATTATTCTTATACAGTCTACAAATATTTTAAAAAAGAAAAGGTGAAATCCAAATAAGGTAACATATCAGATGTTTCTCTCATCTAATCTACCTCCTATCAGTAGTAAAATTTTTCTAAATAACTTCCAAGTAATAATTATCTGCATTTATCAATCCCCCTTATTACAAGATAAAATTCAAAACATAATTTCCCCCAATTACTCATCCCCCCATTTAAACTATTTCCTAGATAACATATTCTACATAACATTCTATATCAATATATCAATCTCTATTCCAAATCTTAATTACCTCCAATTACTTTACCCCCTATATGCTATAACTTTCAACACGACATAACCTTCTTCAACTAAATGCTAACTGATACTTCTTTGTTTGATATTTATTTTGCACATAATCTATCCATTTCTTCCATTCCCAAACAAAAGTTTCTTGGGTCCTATCTTTTATATACGCTGATATCTTTGCCATTTCTGCAAAACTAGCCATCTTCAAAGTCCATTCTTCAATAGTAGGTAAAATGTCTTTTTTCCAATATTGTCCAATCAATAACCTAGCTGCAGTAATCATATATAATATCAATCTTGTTTCACTCGATGAAAAGTCCTTAACTATACCCAATAAAAACAGGTGTGGAGAAAATTGAAGCTTCTTCAAGACATTTTGCATAACCCACCAGAGTTTAATCCAGAAAGCTTTCACTTTTCTGCAAGTCCACCAAATATGATATGTAGCATCCAAACAATCACATCTCCAACATCTTGGTTGAACATTAGGATACATACATGACAGTTTCTTAGGATCTAAATGCCACCTATAAAACATTTTATAAAAATTTTCCCTCAAATTCTGTGCCTGAGTAAATTTAACATTCTGGACCCATATCTTTTTCCATGTTTCCATCATAACTGGTTCTGCAAAATTTTGTGCCCATTTTATCATACAATCTTTAACCAATTTGCTTTTAGAATCTCTTTCTAACAATATATTATAAACCCTTTTAATATGCATCGGCCCTTTCTGTTTTATCTATATCACAAAATCTTCTTCATGCAACATTAAAACAATTTTTGGATCTTCTCTCCATCTTGACTGAAGTTGACTGTACTGTAGCCAAGTTAAATTAATCCCTTCTTCCAACAGAGTTTTTAATGACTTCAAATTCCAGCTGCCCCCATCATTAAAAAGTATCTCTTTGTATAAAACCCCCGAGTGACTTTATGTTCCGTAAAATGTGCCCAAGATCCAACCACAAAGGTATTTTGTAATCCAATTTAAGATGGTGCTTCTTCCAGACTCTCATCAAAGAATTTCTGAGTATATGACTTCTAAATACATTATCAACTTTATTTTCATAAAATAAGTATGCATGCCAACCAAATTCCAAATCGTGGCCTTCTATGTTCAAAATTTCAGTCCTTATCGTTCCAAACCAATCACTCGCTTGTGTCAACGCATAATATATCCGTAGGTTTGGAACTTTAAGGCCATCTCTTTCCCGAACATCTTGTATAATTTTCAATTTTACCCTTGGCTTTTTCTCATTCCAAATAAATTTATTCAGTCCTTTCTGCCACTCAATCAAGTTTTTATCATTTTTAAGCACCGGAATCATTTGAAACAAAAAGAGAAATCTAGGTAGAACGTTCATTTTAACTGCTGCTATTCTGCCAAGTAGATAGTTGCAGTTTTTTCCAAGTTTCCAGATCTTTTTGCACCTTTCGCCACAACACTTCATAATTGTTTTGACAAAGTTTTCTGCACTCCTAGATATTTCACCTTTGAAACTATTTCAAAGCCTTCCACATTTTCGAGTTCCTTCTTTAGACCTTCCTACATATTTTTAACTATCATCTTGGTTTTTTTCTGGTTCAATCTAAATCCTGATACCAAACCATATTCTTCTATAATATATTGCATCTGGATGATTGATTCTAAAGGTCGTGTTAGGGTAACCACCAGATCATCTGCAAATGCCCTTGTTCTGTAATCCTTTTGCCTTATAGCTATTCCATTCAAAGTATTCGAATCCTGAATTGAGTTCAACAAGACTTCTAAATTTAAAATAAACAGCAATGGGGATAACGGACATCCTTGTCTTGTTCCTTTTTGTATATTAAAATTTGTTGTTAAACTCCCATTAATAATAATTTGTGCTGTTTGCTCTTGATAAATTGCTGATATCGCCTGAACAAACTGATCCCCAAAGTTCATTTTTGACAAAGTCTTTAATAGAAAATTCCAATTAACCCGATCAAAGGCCTTTTCCACATCCAAAAACACCAGCACTGCAGGGATCTGTTTACTTTTCTCAAGATGTTCCAATAAATCTATAAGTTGCCTTACGTTATCCTTCATATATCTGCCCTCTATAAATCCAGCTTGGTCATGATGAATCACCTCTTGGACAACTGGCATCAATCTGTTGGCTAATACTTTTGCAAAGATTTTGTAATCTGTATTCAAGAGGGATATTGCTCTAAAATTTTCTGGTTTTGTAGAACCGTCCTCTTTTGGTATCAATGAAATATAGGCCGTCTTCCACAAAGGGGGTATTTTACCCCCCTGTTGTATACTGCAAAATAAGTCTTTAAGATGTTCAATCAGTTCTGTTTGTAAAGTTTTATAGTACACTGCTATCAAACCATCTGTCCCTGGAGCTTTTGCTGTTTTCAGTTGTTTAATTGCAAATATAATCTCCTCAGATGTTATTCCTTGATTCATTCTTTCCTTTTGCTCTCTAGAAATTTTTGTAATTCTAGTTCCTTCGAGGTATTCATCTATAAGCTCATTCTTTATATTATCTTTATGATATAATTTAGAATAATAATCTAAAAAAGCTTGTTTTATTAAATTTTGTTGAAAAACTTCCTTCCCTCCATAATTAATAGCGTCAATAATACGAGAGCACTGCTGTTTTCTCAGTGTATAGGCCAATCATCTGCCCAGTTTATTAGCATTACAAAATGTGTTATGTTTTGCAAATTGTAAATTAGTTGCTGTTTGTTCCACTATAAGCATTTGAAATTGGTCTTTCAAGAGTTTTATGGTTTCTTGTAGTTTTTTATCTAATGGGTTTTTAATATGTAGTTGTTCCTTTTTCTTTATTTCTAGTTCCAATTCTATTCTTTTCCTTTGCTGGTTTGATTTATGTTTAGAGTTCATATGAATCAGTACACCTCGCATGTATGCCTTACTCGCATCCCAAACAATTTCAATAGGTGTACCCTTGTTCGAATTCATTTGAAAAAATTCCTTCACATGTTTTTTAAGTTCAGTTATATTCTTTTCATATCTAAACAAATTCTCATTCAACCTCCAGGATCTTCTCTCCTTCTTCCCCATTTCTATTTCTATCCATATCGGGCTATGATCCATTAATGTCCTAGGAAATATTTTAGTCTTTGTTGTTTTGGTAAGTAAATCAGCTGTAACCAAAATAAAATCAATCCTAGAAAAAGATCTATGTCGATCTGAAAAGAATGTAAAGTCCAATTCTTTCGGGTTCTGGACTCTCCATACATCTTTCAGTTCCAAATCCTCTTTCATAGCAAAGAAAGTCTGTGGCAATTTAACCCCTGATTTTGCCAAGCTCTTTTTATCAATTTTGGTGTCAATCACCCCATTCCAATCTCCCATAATCAAAATAGATCTGTAATTCCATTGCAATATTTTAGCATATAATAATTTGTAAAAATTTTCCTGCTGTTGGTTGGGGGCATAGATTCCTTTTTTTTTTTTTTTTTGAGTTTTAAAATCAACTTTATTTGATATAAACAGATAAAAGACAAAAAAGACAAAAGTCATAAAAACAATCTTAAAACTAAAAACAATATACATTTCAGTATTACTTTTGTTCTATTATTTACTATGCAAAGATTTTCTATCTATAAACATTTCAATATATAATCATATATATACATTTATCTTCATTTGCTATATGTTTATGTTGACGGTGTAATTTTACTAATTTTGATCTCTTGATGTATTTATCATCTGTTTTTTTCCCCTTGTTTGTCAATCCATGTATACCATCTATTCCAAATTTGATAGTAGTGTGAGTCTTCCTTGTTTTTTAATTTAAGAGTTAATCTATCCATCTCTGCGCACCAATATATTTTTTGGATTATTTGTTCTTCTGTTGGCAACTTTTCTAATTTCCAATACTGGGCTAGGGTTATTCTTGCTGCTGTGATTATATGTAGTATGATATATTTTATTTCTTTTTTAATTTCTTTTTTAAATATACCTAATAAAAAGATTTCGGGCTTTAGGTCTAAATTTTCTTCTGTTATTTCTATTATCCATTTTCGAATTTTCGTCCAGAATTTTTTTATTTTTGGGCAGAGCCACCAAGAATGATAAAATGTTCCTGGGGCTTGTCTACATTTCCAACATATCGGGCTACAGTTTGGGTACATTTTTGCTAGTCTGGCTGGAGCCAGGTGCCATCTATACCACATCTTATAGTGATTTTCTTTAAACGTTACTGCCTTAGTTATTTTACAATTATTTGTCCAGATCGTTTCCCATTCTTCTAATTTTATACTCCTTCCAATATTCCTGGCCCAGGCTATCATTTGGCCCTTGACTATATTTTCTGCTTGGTCAAATTCAAGTAAGTATTTATAAATCTTTAAAACTAATTTTCCTTCTTTTGTTTCTAATAGTTTATCAAGTTGATTGGGCTTTATCTCAACTCCTCCATCCTCCCTATCTTTTTTATATCTGTTTTGTATCAACAAGTATGGCCACCAATCTATTTTTATGTCCATATCTCTGAGTTCTTCGCGGGGTTTGAGTTTTCCGTCTTTGTCTAAAATGTCTCTGTATTTTATTATTGTCTGCGTGGATACTGTGTTGGGGTACATTATGTTCGGATGTGTTGTTGCCTCGAGTGTAGATAGCCATCCTGGAACTTTTGTGTAATGTTTGCGTTTTATTTCCATCCATGTTATGATTAAAGAATTTCTTATTATGTGATTTTTAAAATGTTTGTATGTTTTGTTTCCTATATTCCATAAGTAAGCATGCCAACCTTTTAATAAATCGTGTCCTTCTAATTTCAGTACCCTTTGATTGTCTAAATTAACCCAATCCTTAATCCACATTATGCTTGCGGCTCTTCTAGTATAGTTCACAGGCCGATAGGCCAAAACCTCCTCTTAATCTATTGTCTTGTAGTGTTTTTAAATTTATCCTCGGTTTTTTTCCCTCCCATATAAATTTTGCTGTTAGTTTATTCAAATTTGTGAAAAAAAAAATTTCTAGTCTTATTGGGATAGTTTGAAACAGGTAGAGGATCCTTGGAAGTATGTTCATCTTTATCGCTGCTATTCGTCCTAGTAGTGATAGTTTTAAATTCCCCCATCTCTCTAAATCTTTTTTGATTTGTTGTATTAGTTCTCCATAATTATTGTCTTTGATTGCTATATTTCTAGTTGTCAAATTTATGCCTAGGTATTTTATTTTTTTTACTATTTGTAGTCCTGATTGTTGTTCTAATTTTCCTGTTTGTTTTATATTTAAGTTTTTGGTTAGAATTTTGGTTTTATTTTTGTTAATTTTTAGCCCTGCCACCTTGCCAAATTTCTCAATTTCCTCCATTAATTTTATTTGTGTCTCCAATGGATCTTCTATACAGAATACAAGGTCGTCAGCGAAAGCTTGGACCTTGTATTCTTCTCCTTTTACTTTAAGTCCTTTTATATTTTTATTTGATCTAATTTTCCTGAGCAAGTTTTCCAAAGTTAATATAAAAAGCAGGGGCGAGAGTGGGCATCCTTGTCTTACTCCTCTTCCTATTTCAAAATGATTTGTTAATTCCCCATTGACTAACAATCTTGCCCTCTGATTCGTGTATATTGTGGATATTATATTACTAAATTTCTCGCCAAATTCCATATTTTTTATTTGTTGTTTCATAAAGTCCCAACTGACTCGGTCAAATGCTTTTTGTGCGTCCAAGAAAATAAGGGCTGCTTGTCTCTCTGGATGTTCTTCGTAGTACTCTATTATGTTTATCACCATTCTTAAATTATTTTTAATCTGTCTTGTCGGTAAGAATCCGTTTTGATCTGAATTAATTTTGTTATTTAATATTATCTTTAATCTATTTGATATTAAATTCATAAAAATTTTGTAATCTGTATTTAGTAATGAGATCGGCCTATAGTTACTAATTTGTGTTGGGTCTGTTCCTTCCTTGTGGATTAATGATATATATGCCTCTTTCCAAGATTCTGGTATTTTTGCGTCTTTTAGTGCCTCATTATATACCTCTATTAATATCCCATTTAATGATGTTCCTAATTCTTTATATAATTCTATTGGCAGTCCGTCTGTGCCCGGGGTTTTATTATTTTTTTGTTTCCTAATGGTTTCCTGTAATTCTTCTGTTGTAATCTCCCTATTTAACATCTGGGGCATAGATTCCAATCACCAAAAGTATATCATTCTGTACATTTAGTTCAATTGCAATATATCTTCCATAATCATCTGTTTCCATAACTTTAGCTGATAATCTTTTGGAAATGTACAACGCTACACCATTCTTTTTTTCCGGGCTTGAGGATATAAAATTTAGTCCTAATTTAGAATTTATCAAGTATTTTTGATCCTGAGTTCTAATATGAGTTTCTTGCAAGCAAACAACATCATTTTTGAATTGTCTCAAATAATGAAATATTTTTCTTCTTTTCTGTGGAGAGTTCAGACCATTCACATTCCAAGATAAAAATTTAACTGTCATTTATAGTTTCACGAAGCGAATCAAGCATTTGCCGAAGTCTCTGTTCCAGAGCAGTAGTCTTCGGTCTAGCTCCTCCCATGGCTTCAGATTTCTGTGGTTTACCATTGGTCCCCTTCTCTTCTTGTGGTGTAATGGACCTCTGCTGCTGTTGCTTTTCTAACATTTGCTTCTCAGCTGCTCGAGTTATACATTTATCTTTAGGTTCCTGCATCAACAGTTCAAGGTCCAATGCCACCTCTCTTGTACTTCTAAGTGGCCTTTTTTTAGACTCTGGAAAGTCCATGAGAGGATCATCTGAAAGACCACCTACTGCTCCTTGAGTTTCCTCTATTGCTCTTTGAATCTCTATTGCCTCTAATTCCATTTGTTTACGCTGTTCCTCAGTCTCTCTTTCAAATTCTTTATCTTTATCACCTTCTTCTATAGTTAACACCATAGATGAATGTGGAGATATTGCAGCCCTTTTAAAAATACGGTAATAGAAATGTTCTGGTTTTTCAATAGTGTTTAAACGGTATCTCTCACCTTCATATCTCAAAATTATGCCAACTGGGGCATCCCATCTAAATGGGATCTGACATCTCTTCAATTCAGTCACCAAAAATCCAAAGTCCTTTCTATCTCTTAACATCTTAGGTGGTAACTCTTTGTAGACACCAATCTGATTTCCATCTACCTGGATATTAGCAAGAAAGGACTTCTGCAAAATATCATTCCTCAATCTTCTGTCAGTAAAGTAGACTACTACATCTCTAGGCAAATTCCTTTGCCTTGCCACACGAGAACTCACCCTGTAAGCCTTGTCAATCCTACTAAAAATTTGATCAGGTTCTACCTTTAACATCACAGCAAGTGCATCAGCACAAACAACTCTTAGATCTTCTCTGTTATTTTCTTTTAATTCTCTCAATCTTATAGCAAACTCCATAAATCTGAATTGAATCATTGTCACTTCATTTTCAATCCTTTGAGTTCTGACATCAGCATTGAAAATTTTTTCTTCCGTTACTCTCATTTTAGATTCAACTTCTGAGCTAAATTCACCCACTGTTTTCTCAATCTCAACCACCGCATCTGAAAGACCAGAAACTACTTTAACTATGTTTTGATTCAATTTGTCATATTTTTCTTGTACCAGCTCCTTAATTTCCTTTTGGGATTTTTCTATTGTTTCAGCATAATTTCCTAAAGTCTTGACTATAAACTCTTTCAAATCCTCAAGTCCAGTTTCCTGCATCTGTGGCTTTTCTGGCTTTTCCTTTGTCTGATGCGTGGGGGAGCCCCCCCCCCCGGCTTAGTTTGTTTTGAAGCCATGCCTCTACACAATCTTAGCCTTTCCAAAAAGGAGGATTTCCCTCCTTTTCCACCTTTTCTCCCCAGTTTTATAAAAAAAGAAGTTGAATAATAAGCTTTTCTATTTTCTTATTTGTTACAATGTTCCTTTAAGCAATTTAGGTGTTTCGAGGCAGGCAAAGTCTAATACTTTCACTTTTAACTTTTCCTTCTTCCATTAGAGCCAGTCGCCATTTTAAGTTACTTTAAATCACTTTCTCCTGTTTCAATCCTTCTTTTAAAAAGTTATTAACAGGGCTAGCCAAAGTACTTGCACTTTATAGAATCCGGATTTCACCCTATTTTGCTTGCAGAATTCTGCTGCTTTTTGGTGGTGTTGCTCTCGCCGTCTGGCTCTGTTGAAACAGAGGTCCCCCGCTGTCCGGAGCCTCGGCGAGCTGGAAAGGGAGCCTTCACCCTGAGTCCTCCCCAGGACAAAGTAGAAAGCCTGGGGGCTTCTCAGGGGGCTCTACCTCGTCTCGCCGGCTCTACCCATTCTTCTTAGCGAAGCTCGAGCTTTCCGAGCCACCTCTCAGCTGTTGAGGCGGCTCTGACAGGAAGTGAAGCCGGCAGACTTAAAAAGACCATCTCACAACGGCGGAGACGCCAACCAGAAGCCCACTCATCTCTTCATCTTGACACTGGATATGGGATCTGCAGCAAAAAGAAGGCTGGGGAATTCTGGAGGTTGAAGTCCATACAGGTAGCCCTCAATTTAACAACCATTCCTTCCATCCCATTTCCATCTTCCATTTCATGAGGCCAATAACTTTATTCTGGAAATTACATGTTCAGAAGGAAGCTGAACCCAGTAGGCCTCTTTGTAGGGGTCTGCAGTTTGCATATGTGCAGGGATTTTCCTATCTTGGATGGCAAACCTCAGATAAGGAAGGTTATTTGCACGTAGGCATTAAGACCCTAACTCTGTAAATAAGGGGAATAGCAGGAGAGGAAATGTGATATATGTGTATTAGACTTTAATTAAAGTCTAACATTGTAAGTGCTTAAGCAAAGCAGTAATAGTTAACCAAAAGACTCTAGATTCTGTCAATGAGATACTGTCAAGTACGTTGTACCTTGTAAGTAACAAACTATATAATGTCACTATGTAAGACAATAAAATCACCACATACATCCTCAACCTTTGTGTGTGTGTGGTCACTCTATAAGTGGCGAACTGAACAGGGACTCTTACTTCGTCCGGCAAGGACTTTAGTGCACCAACAGCCTTTGTGGCTTCTTCAACCTTCTAAAGGTTTCTGTAAGTAATGGGGGCCTCACTTTCTGAGGGACAAAGAAAGCATGCTGAAGAATTAAGCTATTTACTTAAGAAAAATCACATTGATGTCCCACAACGCAGACTCTTAAGGCTGGTCCAGGAGATTGCAAATCAGTGCTTATGGTATCCTGACAGGGGGTCTTTAAAATTATCTGATTGGGAAAAAATTGGGAAAGTTTTACATACTGAACCAAGAGCTAAGGTAGAGATTTTGCAGGTATGGCATTTATGTAGATATGCAGTGGAAAAAATTGGAATTACTGAACTGTCTCTTTTAACTCCTTCACCTCCAAGTTATTCCAATGCTGTTGTCTGTCCTCCTTCCTCTCCAGAACATGAGATTTTGTCTCCTTCAGCTTCTCCTTCAGCTCCTACAAGTCAGATTGCTAAACCTTCTGACTCTGTTGTTCAGTCTTCTTTTCAAAAAATGGTGAAATCCTGTAAACAGGATTCCTCCATGCCTGGGGAAAAACTTGCTGAATTGTTGTCTGTATGTTCTGTTCAATATCATCAGGGCCAGGACCAATTGGCAGGGCAGCAGTCTTCCGCAGTTCCAGCCACAGCATGTAATGCTGGGCTTGATTTAATAACTCAGGAATCTGTGGAATTTAAATTTTCTTTGGAGATTAAATTGATTCCTTCTCAATTTAAGGGCCCTCTTCTCTCTGGTTTGGGTCCTTTGCAATGTGGTCTTCTTAATCCTAATTTAATTCCTAATTTTTATCAATTGTTGGTGATTGATTTAAAAGATTGTTTCTTTACTATTCAACTTCAACCACAGGATAAAGAAAACTTTGCTTCAATTCCTGCCCAAACTGTACTTCCTCCAGCTACCTTCTCATAAAAAGGGGTGCTTTGTAGTCCCTGGTGTTATTGATTCTGATTTCACTGGAACTCTTTATTCAGGCTTGGGTGAATCTTCCTAAAACTATTCCTGATAAATCTTCTATTGCTCAATTGCTTTTGCTCCCCTATCAAGTCCCGTGTTCTGGCACAGGAGCACGTGGGGATGCTGGTTTTGGTTCTACCTCTCCTTCTGTGGCTTTACCTCAGTCTGTTACTTCCGTTCGCTCTTTGTTATTCATACTAATATTTGGGGTCAGAACCTTCTTTCTTTTTTAAATATAAAATTGATTTTGGGTGATGGCTCTTCCTCTTAAGTAGCTCTCTACTGCCCCCGTGTGGTGTTTTTAATAATAGCATGCCAACCAAACGTTATCATTGGCGTGTTTTACCCTAGGGCATGCTTAATTCTCCTACTTTGTGCCAGTATTTTGTGGACAATGCACTGCAGCCATTTCGTGAGAAATTTCCATCTTATTTGGTTTATCATTACATGGATGATATTTTAATAGCTGCTCCTCAGTTTGATTCTACAGCCCTTCTGCAGGAATTAAAAACTATTGTTGCACAGAAGAGGTTGTTTATTGCAGATGATAAAATTCAGAAAATTGATACTTACTTATACTTGGGTCATAGATTACTGAAAGCTTCTTCCATTCCAGTATTGCCTGACTTAAAAGTACAAAAGTCTTACACTTTAGTTCAATGGCAAAAGTTGCTAGGCATTATTAACTGGGCTAGGCCTTTCTTCTGCATAACAACTGGTGATATGTTATCTCTATTCCAACCCTTAAAAGGAGTGCAATCCCTTGGTGACACAATTCATTTAATGAATGATCAAAAAAGGTGCTTACAGCTCATCTTGGACAAAGTTAAGCAACAATATGTTGACCAAATTGAGTCAGTAGAAGCAGGATTGCGCTTAGCTATTCTTCCTACTTCTCCATTGCCTACTGGGTATATACCAGTCGGAGCACATTAAAAATAGTATTCATGAGTGGTTAAATTTATCTGCTACTCCATCTAGAAACATTTATCCTTACCAGTCTGCCTTAGAAGAATTGATTATAAAAGGCCGAAAGCGTGCTTTGCAACTGATTGGACAGGTTTTGATAGGCATTGCCTTCACATGTACAAAGATTGGGCATGATCATCTTATGATGATATCTGAAAGTTATCAGATTGCCTTCTCCAATTACCTTGGAGAAGTTTTATATTCATTACCAAAAAATCCTAGAATTGTGGTTACTATTACTCTAAACTCATCTTCTTCTACTATTTTTGTCCGTATTCCTTTTATTGATGCTCTGACAATTTTTACAGATGGTTCACCAAAAAGAGGGGTGGTGGTCTGGCACACAGACTCCCAATGGCATTCAAAATTCACATCAATTCAAACTTCCGCCCAGCGGGCTGAACTTGCAGCTGTTATATTAGCTTTACAACTTTTCCCTATGCAACCAATTAATCTTGTGGTTGATACACAATATGTCTATTTATATAACTATGCAATCTTTACCATTTTCTTATTGTGCATTGTCATTAGATATACATTTTCTAGCTTTGTTTTTGTCTCTTAAGCATCATTTGGAGAATCAACAATAACTTTTAAGTCCTTTTTGCAGAGGCAGCTGCAGAATGAGACTGGTCCTTATTATTTGTGAAAAATTCAACATTTATTATCTGTTGCCTTATTTACTTGGAACTATTTAACTCTTGTAGAATCTTTTTCAGATGTTCCTGTTAAAGGCCACAATGTACCAAACTCAACAACAAATGGTTTAAGCTGACCTACTTCAGACTCCTGAAAATCTAGTTGCTGCTGTTTTTGCTATTATTACAGCTAATTCTGTCACAATTCTTTTTTATATTCTCGTCTTCTCTTAATTCTGTTACTGCTTTGAATAACACTCAGCCTATACAACTTAATCCTAAACTTAATTCTGTTCTTTGGCGTTATCTTCGTACTAATCAATATACTAAAGGCTTATGTTTTTGCTGTTTTGCTTGCCATATTTGACTTAATAATTGGAATGATTACCCTAAGGCTCGACATATTTTATTGAAAGTAGGGAATTATAGTTATTATACTGACTATTATCGGCTCTATTAATTTTTCTTTGTACGGGCCTAATATTTTGCCTGAAATGTATCCTGAAAATTTTCCTATTTTTAACGCTTCTCTAATATGTGGTTCTTTTTTGACAAATATGCAACCAACGTACACCCTCAGAACTATCAGTGTGCTGCTATTGGCTACTTTTCTCTACCTGTGCAGATTGGTGCTCTCTCTTCTTCTTCATGACGATGCCGTGCTCCATTAGGTCCTACATGTAATGATGAAGTTATCATTGATACACAACTGTCCTCTCTCAATACCTTTGGCCGTGCTGTGGCTGGAGCTATTACTGGGGTGATTACCTTAGGGGCTTACCCAGAAATAATAGCTCAAGAAAATAGACATTCTATCCTGGGTTTAACATGTCGCCTGGAGAAATCAATTAATGCCACTACTGCTATTGTTCGTGATCCCCAACATGAAATTGAGGACCTGAATCAATGTGCTCCAGCAACATTTTACTATTCACTATTTGTTAGCACGACAAGGTGGTTTTTGTAAACTTGTTGGCCATCGTGGATGTGCTGTTTATTTTCACTCTTTGAACAGAACCATTGAAGATGAACTTTCTAAACTCCAATTATATTTTCAGAATAATGTTCATGCTAAGCAGGTTTTTTTATGCTGTGATTATTATTGTCATGTTGTTTAATTCAGTGTATTCCCTCATTAATTACTATGTTTCGTCCTACTCCTCTCTCTCTGCCTCCTCATCAAATGCGATATATACAAAAATCTTTGTCCCCTCAAAATTAAATAAAAAGAGAGGATATGTAGAGGTCTGCAGTTTGCATATGTGCAGGGATTTTCCTATCTTCGATGGCAAACCTCAGATAAGGAAGGTTATTTGCACGTAAGCATTAAGACCCTAACTCTGTAAATAAGAGGAACAGCAGGAGAGGAAATGGTATGTATGTGTGTGTGTGTGTGTGTATATATATATATATATGACTTTAATTAAAGTCTAACATTATAAGTGCTTAAGCAGTAATGGTTAACCAAAAGACTGTAGATTCTGTGAGCCAATGAGATACTGCCAAGTACGTTGTAACTTGTAAGTAACAAACTATATGTCACTATGTAAGACAATAAAATCACCACATATATCCTCAACCTTTGTGTGTGTGTGGTCACTCTACATCTCTTGAAATTAACAGGATTAACTCCTGCATATACTAGTAGTCCTCAATTTACAACAGTTTATTTAGTAACTATTCAAAGTTACAATGGCACTGAAATGACTGCTTTTCAACTTACATTGATTGCAGCATCCTCAGTCACATGATCAAAATTCAGATGCTTGTCAACTGGTTCATATTTATGACAGTTGCAGTGTCCCAGGATCATGTGATCAACTTCTGCAAACTTCTGACATATTCACTTAACAACTGTGTTATTAACTTTAACAACTGCAGTGACTTACTTAACTGTGGCAAGAAAGGTTGTTAAATGGGGCAAAATTCACTCAGTACCAAAGGAGCAGCTCCTCGCATTGTGGCTGCTGCAATGCATATGAGAAGCCCAGCCAATGGTTTTGTAGGATATGAGAAAATTCAAAAATAAAATAGTATGTAAGTATATAGATTAGAAATGCATATAAGTAAAGATTCAATTTTGCTTAGGCAGGGGGTTGGACTAGATTACCTGCAAGGTCCCTTCCAACTCTGCTACTCTGATAAATTTGTTAGATATTATTCTACTTTAAGATAGTTGGAGAACTTGCTGACCAATATGTAACAATGTTATGTTAGAATAAATCTTTTGTTTTAGGACTGTTAGAAAGAGGCCCACTCTTTAATGCCAAGGCAACAGAGATAAGAAAGAGCTATGCTTGCAAAATATTGTATGGGTATAGGGAGGTGTTGATGAACATGTAATTAGAGAAAGAGATGATGTTCTCTCTAAAAGGTCCTTCGGCCACTGGATGTGATGTAGGAGAGGCATGGGGGGCATTGGGATAGGGAACTATAAAATGTAATGCTTTTGAAACTTTAGGCTTCCTGGCTGAAACTCCTTGTTGAGATTTGCTGGGATAACATCCTATTTTGCAAAATTGTTTTTATTATTTTCTTTTAATAAAGTCTTTTTGTTTTCATCAACATCAACTTGTTGGTTGAATTCATTTCCAACAGTTTGAGCACAATTAACATCTCCAGCCTAATGAGTTCTCTGGTAACAATCACCACACCTGTCAGTTTACTAGCTCCAGTTACTACACCAGTGAACATCACACATCCAGGTACTATCACTTCACCAATGAATCTCCCAACACCAATGACATTAGGTGGCCTTTAAATATAGCCATGAGATCTGTGGAAAGCATGCCTTTCCTTCCCCAGGCATTGCCAACCTCTCCCCCCTAGTAAAAAAAAACCTAGAGCAAAAACTTCATGCAGTATTAAAAAGAATAGAAAAGGAGGATGCTCTGTATTGTTTAATGGACTGCTAAATTGGCCAAGCCCACCCAGTCACATGACCATAGCCATGCCCACCCAGTCACATAGCCACACCCACCAAGCCACACCCAAAGAACCAGTAGGGGGAAAATTTGAATTTCATCCCTGGGTACAATTATGCACAATATAGATGGAGTAAAATTATTTATTCCTCATTTAAACTGGAACTGGAATCTATTTCTGCATATTTTATCCATGAATCATAACATACTGGTAGTTACTGTTAGAAAACCATTTCTCTTTGAATTACAATGTAATCCATGAACAAGGAAATCACATATTACAGACTGTATAGTAGTGCACATATCAATTTAAACACATTATTTGTAAATGTGATTTACTCAACTTTGCATTTTTTTGTGTTTCTGCCTTGAGTCATTGTTGATCTTAGTGACTGCCTAAACTAGAGGTGTCAAACTAAAGGCTCAGGTTAACTAAGAAAACTAAGATTTTAGTGAAAAATCTCACAGATAAACAGAAAAAAGAGTTAATGAAGATAATAGATATTCAGATTACTAAGAAAGTAAAATACCTAGGAATTCAGTTGACAGCAAAATGTATAATGATTAAGGAAGTTAACTACTATAAACTGATGCAACAATTTAAAACTGATTTGGAAAAATGGAAAAATCTGCAATTATTGTTGATAATTGCAGCACAATTAAAATGAATATATTGCCAAAACAATTTATTTCAAACAATTCCGATAAAATTGGGGAAAAAAGATTTTGAGGAACTTAATAAAATAATATTAAAATATATTTGGCAAGGGAAAAGAGCAAAAATTAGCTTTAAAATGTTGCAGGATTCAAGCAATAGAGAAGGCTTTGGACTACCTAATTGGGAATTGTACTACCAGGCAGCAGTATTAACATGGATGAAAGGAGGGCTTTCCTCTGAAGGGTCATGACTTAAAATTCAGTTGGCATGCCTTCTTGTAGTATGGGAAAAGTAAGATACGTGGTTACTTTCAAAGACATTACACAAGGAATGCACTATTATTAGAATGGGAGAAAATTAGAGAACAACATTATTTGAGGATACCAGTTTGGATTTCAACAATGAAAGCACTGATCCACCTAAATGTTATTAACATGGGAAATATCATTAGATATAAAGATATTTTGAATGAAAAGGGGAAACTTAAAACTAAGCAAGAACTGAGTAATCATAGCACGGCAATCACAAGTGCAGGTACATTCTAGATGTGAGAAAAATGCTAAATTATATGGTATCTATAAAGAATTAGATAAGATATTAACAGGAACAGAAGAAAGTTTGATTAAAAAAGCTGTATAACTATTGGTCATTAAACTGGAAGATGTACAAGTGAAGGAGACAATGATAGAGACAATGGAATTAGACAAAGGGCAGAAGTTGTGGGACAGGAACTACAAACTAACAATGTCAACTGCATATAAAGAAAATCTGTATAAGGTATTTTATAGATGGCATCTTGCACCAGCAAGGTTGGCAAAGATGTTTAAAGATATGTCAGCTAAAAGTTGGAAATGCCCCCAGATACCTGGGACATATTATCATATGTGGTGGACATGTGTAGAAGCAAAAAAATATTGGATAAAAATACAAATGTGGCTGGAAAAGATGATAAAGCAGCACATCAACTTAAAACCAGAAATATGTTTGTTGGGGATTTTACCTGAAACTTAAAGGGAATGCATATTTAATTATACATGTATTAACCGCAGCTAGAATTGTATTTGCACAAAGCTGGAAAAGCAGAAAGATCCCTACTGATGGTAATGTGATTAGGAAAATATTAGAATGTGCAGAAATGAATAGATGGGGCGTTGTTCTCACCTGAATGACCTTTCTCATGTTGGTGGGACCAGCAGTCAGGAATGGGTTAACTCCGTCTGTTATCTGATAGGACTGAGTCTGCAAGCTGTTAAGCTCCTACTCTTCCTCTTGCTTCCAGTTTTTTGACGAGGATGATGCCACAAACTGACATGTTGAGCGGCAACAAGAAAGCTATGCCCCTCCCCAGAAGGGGGAGTGGAAGGCAGCAGGGCAGGGCTGACTGCTGGTCCCACCGACACGAGAAAGGGTGTTCAGGTGAGAACAACGCCCATTCTCCATCAAGGTGGGACCAACAGTCAGGAATGGGACATACCAAAGCAGCATGTCCTAATGGGAGGGAGCTGACCAGACCATTATTCCCTTCCCCCTATGGACCTGCGTCCGAAGGCCGCCTCCACCAGTTTATAATCTAGTTTATAATGGCAGATGAATGGTGGACGACCAAGTGGTGGCCCAGCAGACCTCCTCCAAGGAGGCTTGCGTAGCCCAAGCTGCCAAAGTCGACATGCTCCTGGTTAAGTGGGCAGTGATGTGCTTAGGGGCGGGCAAGGCTTGAGCTTCATAGGCTTTAGTGATACAAGCTCGAAGCCAGCAACCAAGAGTGGCTGACATAACTTTGTGACCCAGGCTGGCAGGTTGGAATGACACAAAAAGAGATTCTGTCCTCCGTAGGGAGGAGGTCCTCTTCATATATATACAGAGAGCCCTCCAGATGTCTAAGGTATGTCACGTACGTTCCAAACAGTAGACAGGTTCAGGGCAGAAATTGAGTAGAATCAATTCCTGAGACCTGTGGAACGTCGTGTTAATCTTTGGAATAAAGGTATGATTGTGACATAAGACGACCCTGTCTGCATGAAAGACACAAAGGTCGTGCCTAACCGAGAGGGCTATCAACTCCAAAATTCATCAGGCTGAAATTATAGCCACCAGAAACCCCACCATATATGAAAGGAAGTAGAGGCTGGTCTCCCTCAGGGACTGGAAGGGACTCCAGGTGAGGGATGTTAAGACCCTGGTAAGATCCCAAATGGGATAGAGGTGGACTACAGGAGGGCAAAGGTTAGTGGCCCCTTTAAGGAACTGCCGAATTTGTGGGAGAGGGAACCTGTAGACCCACACGACAGAATGGAAGAAAGAGCTGCAACCTGTCTCCGAAGAGTGTTTGGTGCTAATCGAGGCCGTCCTGCAAGAATTCCAAGTTGTTGGGCATGGAAGGGACCAAGTCATGTTTGGAGCACTAGCCACTGAATGTGTGCTAAGTAGTGTTGTAGATGCAGTTTGTAGAATCCCGTCGGGAGGCCTGAATGGTGATGACCCTGGAGGACAACTGATCCCTCCTCAGCAGGCTCCGCTCAAGCGCCAGGCGGTCAGTTGGAACCACTGAGGGTCCAGGTGGACCAATGCCCCCTGGCTGAGGGAGATCCTGTCCTTAGGAAGTCTCCAGGGCCGGGCCACCAAAAGGGCCACCAGGTCCATGAACCAAGGCCTCCTGGGCCAATGGAGAGCCAGTAGGAGTACCTCTGCCCTCTCCTCCAGCAGTTTCCTGATGACCTTGTGTATCAGAGGGAGGGGAGGGAAGGCATAAAGCAGTCCCAGCAGCCACAGGTTGCACAGGGTGCCCACTCCTTTTGCCCCCAGCGACGGAAATCTGGCAAAAAAACTCGGTATTTGTTGGTTGTCCTGGATGGCAAACATGTCAACCGTTGGGATGCCAAAGGGTCCGTCAGTTCCTGAAACAGGACTGAATGCAGGCACCACTCTGAGTAGTTAACTGAAGCCCAGCTGAGCCAGTCCACCTGCATGTTTGCCACACCTAAAATGTGCAGCCTGAATGGACTGCAGCTGTGTCTCCACCCAGAGGCCCAACTGTTCGACTTCCTGTATGAGGTGCCGACAGTGGGTCCCTCCAAGCTGGTTGATGTGGGCCTTGGCAGCCACATTGTCTGTCAGAATCAGAATGTCTCGATCCTCTACTGTGTCCCAAAACGTCATAAGGGCCAAAGCAATCGACAGGAAGTTACGGAGGATCCGATCGCTTTAGCCGTAAAGCAAGACGCATTAAGCGGCGCATCGGCGGAAAATTCCAGGGCTGCTAAGATCTTACTGAGGTCCTGGTATGATCTGGTATCCGACACTGGGAGTCTATCCCGTAACTGTCGGATCCACAAAATGGATGCTCTATTAAAGAACAATGAAGCTAATGAGGACTTAACTGCCCAGGCCGAAGCCTGATGGACCTTTACCAGGGATTGCTCCAGGCGTTTGTCCTCCGGCTGGAGGTTGTTCTCAGGAGGACCAGTTAAATTAGAAGGAACCGTGAGACCTGCCACCGGAGGATCTACCTCAGGAATTTGGAGTAAGGATGCCAATTCTGGGGCAAGGTTGTAGAAATGCCTGTCCAGCTGCGTAGGGTTAGGCCCCGAGGCTGGAGTCGACCACTGTTTCTTCAGGACATCCTTAAAAAGTCTGGGTCCAGGAATCTCCTCGGCCTCCATTTGGGGAACCTCAAAGAGAAGAGGGGAAGCTCCCACCTGTCCCTGCATGTCTGTAATGGAAGGGGAAGGCCCTAAGCCAGTGGTAAGCTTTGCCTTGTGCAATAGCGATCTAAAAAGTTGTGGCTTAAAGAGACCCACAAACGAAGGCTGATCAGGGGCCAAATCCTCATCATCTGATAGTTCCCTCTCCCTAGGCTCCTCATCTAAATAAGAAGGGTGATCTGAAGGGGCCACCGAAGGGGCCGCAACCCCAGCTGGAACCTGGCCCTCTGCTAACAGAGAGCCCTCCAATTCCATATCGGAGCAGGCAGAACCTGCAGCCCAAGAGGAGGTTCTGCGTTGTAATTCAGCTTGAACCCCTCATTGAACAGCCTCCTGAATGTATGTTAAGAGTTCAGGGGCAATATTAGGTCCCCCTGAAACAATCTCCCCGGAGGTAGTCGGAGCCGAAGGTGCAATCAAGGGAGTACCTGAGGGAACTGCTTGGTCCTGGGAGGTGGGGGGGGGGGTCAGATTGAGGACCAAAGAGTGCCTCGCAAACATCCTTCTGTGGGGATGGAATTTGGCTAACATCTGGAGATAAAAGAGGCAATGCCTGGATCCCTTCTGCAAGTGGCTCCGATGGCTCAGGTGTAAGAGAGGATTGAGGAGCCGGGATTGGCTGAGGCGATGGTAACGGCTGAGGTGGAAGCTCCTTGAGAGAGGCCTCCTTAATGGCCTTTTGGATTGATCGTTCTATCGCTTGATGTGAGCGAAGCTCCTCCTTAGCTCTGGCCTCAGCCGCTTTTTCCTCTTTAGAGGAATGAGTCTTCTTAGACTTTTGGGATAGCCCAGAACGGACGTTGTCTTACCTGAACGTCCACTTTCTGGGTGCTGCGGATACACTCCATAGCCGGACCAATCCTCTTTTCTGACAGCAACTGAGAGAACTTTTGAATCGATTATCCACTTGCTCTGTGCTCTAGCCACACCCCCTTCCTTGAATCCCCAGTCTTGAACGAAGGTGCAGCACAACTCAAGATACAACTCAATTTTATTAACCAATCAAAACACCAACCAACAGATAACAGACAACCAGAACTGACAGCCAACCAAAGGGAGGGAATGGAGTGTATCCGCAGCACCAGAAAATGGATGTTCAGGTAAGACAACGTCCGTTTTCCAGTGTACTGCGTCTACACTCCATAGTTGGGACATACCCAAGCTCAGACACCAGGGGCGGGATGTTGGCTGTTACCCCCAGACCCCTCAGACACCACACTTTGCAGAACACGTCGACCAAAGGACGCTTCCGCAGAAGCATAAGAATCAATCCGATAGTGCCTGATGAATGGAGACAACGAAGTCTAAGTGGCTGCAGATGTCCAGCACAGAAGCCTGTGTCGCCCAAGCCGCCGAAGCTGCCGCACTTCTGGTCGAATGAGGCAATATTCTCCTCGGGACTGGACGCGCCTGGTGCTCGTAAGCTGAAGCGATGCAGGCCTTAATCCACCGACCCACCGTTGCTGAAGACACCTTCTGGCCCAAAGAAGCCGGGTGAAACGAGACCAACAGGGCTTCCGATCTCCGAAAGGACTCCATCCTGCGAATGTAGCAATGTAAAGCTCTGCGAACGTTGAGGTTGTGCCACTGAACCTCCCTCCGATGTCTGGGGTCCGGGCAAAAGTCGGGCAAAATCACCTCCTGAGACCGATGAAACCACGAATTGACCTTCGGAGTGAAGGCCGGGTCGAGACGAAGCACCACTCTATCGGAATGGAAGATGCATAAATCCTTCCTTATGGACAACGCCGCCAATTCGGAAATTCGCCTCGCAGACGTGATAGCCAGTAAGAACGCCACCTTGAACGAGAGGAACTTAAGTGACACTGACCCCAGAGGTTCAAACAGTGGAACTGTCAAAGCTTGTAACATCAAAGGCAAATCCCAAGTGGGATAATGATGAACTGTCGGGGGGCGCCGATTGGTGGCCCCATGAAGAAACCCCCGAACCCAAGGGTGATGAGATAAGGAACGGTACGGGGTACAGGAAATGACCGTCGATAGTGCCGCCACTTGCCGCCGTAACATTGCCGGAGCCAAACCTTTGTCGAAGCCGGACAGTAGAAAGTCAAGGACGTCCTGCAGAACAGCAGAAGTCGGGTCCACGTGCTGAGCAGCCGCCCAACGACAAAACGCTTTCCACGTAGCTTCATAAATACGGGTAGTAGAAGGCTGTCGTGATGATTGAATCATGCCAATCACCCCATCAGAGAGCCGGTCCTTCCTCAGGATGAGCCTTTCAAGCGCCACACGGCCAACTGGATTCATTGAGGATCTGGGTGGTAAATGGCCCCTTGGCACAGCACAATCCGATGTGGCGGGATTACCCACGGACTGCAGACTGAGAGCTCCACGAGGTTGGCGAACCACGGTCGACGCGGCCAGTAAGGAGCCACCAACAGCAACTCTGCCTGTTCCTCCACCATCTTGCGGACCACTTGCTGAATCAGGTTCACTGGGGGGAACGCATACAGGAGGCCCACCGGCCACCGACACCTCAGGGCATCTACTCCTTCCGCCGCTGGGCTCGGATAACGGGAGATGAATCGCGGAAGCTGAGCGTTGCAGGGGTTGGCGAACAAGTCAACCACCGGAGCCTCGAACCTGAGAACTAGTTCCTGGAAGAGCCTCGGGTGCAGCTGCCACTCGGCCGGGTCTATCCACTCTCTGCTTAGCCAATCTGCTCGTACATTTGCAGACCCGGAAATGTGGTCCGCCCGGATCGACAGGAGGTGACGCTCCGCCCAACTGAACAGCTTCTCTGATTCTAGCATCAGAGCCCTCGACTTCGTGCCCCCCTCCCTGTTCACATGGGCCTTCGCCGAGGTGTTGTCCGTGATGACCAGGACGTGCCGTCCCCGTACAACAGGTTCGAAGTGGAGGAGGGCCAGCCGAACCGCCCGTAGCTCGAGAAGGTTGATGCTGTGGCCACGCTTCAAGGGGGACCACCGGCCCTGAGCCACCTGGGTTGCCAAGTGGGCACCCCAACCGTGAAGACTCGCATCGGTGGTGATCACCGTCCGGTCCAGCTCCAGGAAGTGGCATCCTTGACGAATGGCAGGAGACTTCCACCAACGTAGGGAGAGACGGACCTGTGGGGGCACGAACACCTTCTTTGTCGTGGCGGCCACGCCCCTCCTCTGGAACGGCAGAAGCATCCATTGCAGAGCCCGGGAGTGTCTGCGAGCCCAAGGAACAATGTGGAAGCACGACACCAGCTTCCCGAGCAGTTGAGAGAGCAGCATCAAGGGGACTGACCTTAGGGTCAGGACCTGGTCAAGTAAGGCAGTAAGATTTCTGATCCTCTCCGGCGACAGAAACACCTGTCCCTTCAATGAGTCTATCACAGACCCCAGGTGTAGGATGGACGTGGACGGTATGAGGTGACTCTTGTCTGTGTTTATGGTAAATCCGTGAGCCTGGAAAGTGGACAGCACCAGTGCCAGGTCGCGGGTCGCCCGCTCCCGGGAGGACGAAAGAACTAAAATGTCATCCAGGTAACACAATGTTCATACCGGGATCGAATGAAGGGTTGCCGCCACTACTGCCACCAGTTTGGTAAAGGTTCTGGGAGCAGAGGAGAGTCCAAAGGGCATGGCATAATACTGGTAGTGCCTGCCCGCAAACTCGAACCGGAGGTATTGACGGTGAGCTGGATGGACTGGCACGTGGAGATAGGCCTTGTGGAGATCCACGAATTGCATGAGATCCCCTTTGCGAACTGAGGACAGGATGGAACGCAGGGAATGCATTTTGAAGCGTCGATAGCGAACAGCCAAATTGAGCTGCTTCAAATTGAGGATGCCCCTGACCCCCCCCCCAGAGGTTTTGAGCACCAGGAACAGGATGGAATAAAAGCCGGTCCCCTGTTGGCCCAGTGGAACCTGCTCTATGGCGTTGATGTCGAGAAGGTGCGAGATTTCTGCCAGCATGAGTCGCCTCTGATCTGAGGACTGAGGAACAGGACATCTGATGAACCGCTTTGGGGGCCGATCCACAAACTCGATCAGGAGGCCTTCGGAAACCGTGCGACGAACCCAACAATCTGAAGTCGACAGGAACCAATGCTGATGGAAGGACTGGAGGCGAGCCCCCACTGGACCTTCTGGCAACGAGTCATTTGCCCCTCCGAAACGGCTTGGAGCCGGCACCGCGGTAAGGGCGCTTTGAAGGACCTTGGTGTCTGGCCCGGTCTCGAAACCTCTGCCTGTCCAAGGGGCGGTCCGTTGGTTGAAAGGACTGTCTGTAGGACGCAGGACCACCAAACCCCGAGTAGGGCCGAAAGGGCTGTCGCTGCGAATAAGGTGTGTAGCGCCTGTCTGATCTACGAAAGGAGGAGGGGAGGACTTTGCGCTTATCTTTATCTTCCACGAGAAGCGGCTCGAGAGCAGCCCCAAACAAATTAGGGCCTTTGAACGGAGCCAAAGCTAACTTCCACTTAGTCTTAATGTCCGCCTTCCAGGGACACAGCCAGAAGAGACGCCGAGATGTGATTGAAGAAGCCAGAGCTCGGGAAGTGAACTTCACAGAATTCAGCGATGCGTCTGCCGAATACTCGGTGGCCGCTATTATCTTGTTCACATCTTGGTGTAGCCGAGTTTCCTCTGGAGGAATCCATTCCTGGAGTTGCCGGAGCCAAATTAAAGAGGCCCGATTGAAAAAGGAAGTAGCAGTGGCTGTCCGAACCGCCCAGGAACCGGCCTGATGAGATTTACGAAAGGCCAGCTCCGTGCGCCTATCCTCCGACTTGAGGCCGTCCAAGGGGTCAGAAGAGATCATTGACTGTGTGGTGAGACTTGCCACCGGGCCGTCGACCGTTGGTAAGGAGAGCAACGTGTCCAACTCAGGAGCAGAGCAATACAACTTTTTGTCTTGGTTGTTGGGAGCTGTAAGAGACCCAGGCTGGCCCCATGGAGATTGAAGCACATCAGTAAACAGCTGCGGGCATGGAATAAAGTCTTTTTCCTGCTTGGCCTGCTTGAACAGCGCATCATGTGGGCCCGCTTCAGGTTGGGATTCGGGGAGTTGAGCCCCCACCGATCCCAGGTTAGTGGTCAGGCGGGCCTTGTGGAGGAGGGACCGAAACAATGACGGACGAAAAAGACCTGTAAAGGCTGGTGTGTCAGGTGCTAGACCTTCATCTTTGGAAAATTCGGGATCTTCAGAGTTCCCTTCCTCCAGATCTGACCCCAAAGACGAGTCAGAATCTCATCTGAGGGGAGAGCGGGACCTGCGTGCCTGCGCCAAGGACGACGCCTCCTGGCGAGCTTCAAAGGCCGGGCCTTGAGCAGCCTGATGAGCACTCGCCACCATGATGGTAGCCAAGGCAGTGGACAGCATTGCCTGAAAATCTGGTTGCGAGCCCCCAGCAACTGGATCCTGGGATCGAAGACCTGCAGCAGTCGGGGTAAAGGTAGCAGATGGGCCCTGTCGCGCCTGAGGGGGGGATCCACCCCAGCAGCAGAAACATCTGGCAAGGATTGAGACACTCTCCTGGCCAGCGACAATGGATTCGAGGGAGCGAACTCAGAAGGAGGAAGCTCACGAGCCAGCGGAGTTGGCTGAATCAGGCCCAAATTCTGACTGGCCAGCAAGGCAGCCGCCTGCTTGGCCTTCTCGTACTGCTTCTCAAAGGCCTTGTGGCGACGGAGAGCGTCCTTATCACCAGCTGTGGAGCCTTTGGAATGATGTGATTTGTGACTTGAAGAGGTGGGGCGCTTCTCCTTCTTTTTCTTGTGAGACCTGGAAGACCTGGCAGGGCTGGTCTCCTGCTCCAGGTCAGAAGAGAGAGAAGAGTCAGCCATGGTAACAGACACCACTGGACAGATGGTGAGTATAGACTCTGCCGTGGATTAGAGTCGCAATAAAACAATTCTTCTTCTCTTCTCTTGATAATTATTGGTTATTATTATTAATAATGTTTTTATTGTATTTTTTTTTTCTTTTTTTTACAATACAGGGCAGCGGGAGCTGAGCTTCAGACTCCCCCCCCTCGCCTTCCAGGTGCACCAGGTCGCCCCACAGAGGGTTTCACAAGAAGAGGGGCTTAGCAGAACACTGCCCTAGCAGCGTTAACCTTAGCAGCAGGGAGCTCAGGCAAGGAAGCACCCCAGCCAGCAAGCTTTAAATCAAAAATGGCCCAGGGGGAATGGAAATCTGTCCGAAATGGCCTCCAAAATGGCGGGCGCCGCCCCCCCCGCGGCTCTTAAAATGGTGGGCGCTATCCAGGCGGCCCCAAAATGGCAGGTGCCGCCCCCGCAGCTCTCAAAATGGCGGGCGCTAACCACGCGGCCCCTAAAATGGCGGGCGCCGCCCCCCACGGTCCAATTTGGTGGGCGCTAAACTGCGCCTCCGACGAGGGCCCCTGCGCCTCCCAGGTCCGCAGCTCACCTCCCCGCGGAGCGCTGGGCTCGGAAACGAAGATCTCGGCGCGGAAGACCGGCGCACAAGCAGGCAGCCGCCCAGGTCTTCCCCAGCGCCTCTCAGCTGTGACTGCTGCCGCAGGGAATCCCCTCAGCTGGCTCCGCCCACAGCAAACTGACGGAGCGGCAGCCAATGCCCCAATGCGGAGGACAGGGACTCCGGCTCCACTGAGTACTTGCCCTGCCGCCGCCTCTCTCGTAAAGCTGTCGAAGAAGCGATGGGGTGGAAGGGGTTACGACGGCGAACCGCCCAGCCCCTGCTCCACCGGCGGCTAGAAGAGGCCGGATCCGCCCCTCAGGGACAGAAACGGCGGCTGCAAGCGCTCAGGGTGCTTAGGCAAGGCCCGACCTGGGATCCAGGCACGGAACCTGCAAAGAGCAGCCTGGCAGGCAATATCCAAACTCCTACTTTCCACCTCAACACGAATTAAAAGGAAAAAATTTTGAACTAATCAAAAATAAATAAAGGCCTAGCCGCACTACACTCCAGAGCACAGAGAAAACACCTCAGTCTGTCAGCAACTGAGAGAAAGACTGGGGATTCAAGGAAGGGGGTGTGGCTAGAGCACAGAGCAAGTGGATAATCGATTCAAAAGTTCTCTCAGTTGCTGTCAGAAAAGAGGATTGGTCCGGCTATGGAGTGTAGATGCAGCACACTGGAAAAGTTGAAGGGCCTGGAGCTGGCTCACTTGAGGGATGGTGCTTAGATGCCTTGGGCTGACAGGAAGCCATGCTGCTACAAATAAGGGCCTTTAACGGCCACGAGGGAGCAAGAAAATGATGGCTGCAAGCTGATAATGCCACCAACTGTACACCAACAGCATAAAATGGCAGCCGTTAAAATTATAATGAAGGCTGCCGACTGTAATGCTCCAGACACGCTCAACTCAGCAAGAGCGGCTGCCCTGGGGATTGCCTGCAAGCTCAATCAAACGGCGAGTAGAAAAAGGGATCCCCCATAGTACAATACCAGCTCGTCTCCATTGCGAAAAACTCACGATCCGGAGCTGTCAATCACCCAAGCGGCAAAATGCCGACAGGTCTTCAAGCGGCAATTTGGCTGCAAGGCTGCAGAGCAGAAAGCGAGCAATTAAGGAGGCAGGTTCAATTAAGTCCTGCCGCGAGGTGCCTTCGGCTGGGGAAGAAAGCTCCCTCACCAGAAAAACAATTCAGCCGTCGCTTTGAATCCAAAGGCAGGGAACTTCAACTTTGAGAGGAGGTTTAGCGGCGGGCTCGGGCATGAGCCCTTTGCGCCACAATGAGGAGAGACCAGATGAAGGGTCTCAATCCCCTGACCGCAAGCGGTCACAGCGGGCTCGGACTGAAGCCCTTCTCGCTGTAGCACCTCTGTCGCTGTAAAATGTTAAAGATAGACAATTGAGAGCTTATTCTATCAAGAAAAAATTTGCCAAAGGCAGAGCAAAGGCTAAGTGTGTCCGACCTACCACAGATCGAGTCAGAAAGCTGGGAGTCAGCAACAGGAGGAGGAGCTTTCAATTCCTGACTCGATCGTGGCAAGATTGGGCACTTAACCCCTTAAGTGACCACTGTCCCTTAGCTTCCCTAGAACTAACAATGTCGGTTTCCTATAATACATATAAAATGCTATATAGATGGCACCTCCCTTCGGCTAGATTATCGAAGACGTTCCCGGGTGTCAGATCCCTAAAAATGATACTGCCATTCAAGTGGAGGAAGGGGGAGACTTGGATTCGATTTAATAGCATGTATCATCAGATATTTTACAACCTATATCCTGGCATTTATATGACAGCCATGTGGGTTGTCTCACTTTAGAAGAGTAGTGGTGGGAATGCATGTTTGTTCGTGTTCTCAAAGGAAATAGTAAAGAAAACATCTTCACACTTGTGTATTGGCTAAAATCTGCATTCTGACTTAAGGGGAGGGTCTCTACCACTTTAATCCTACTGCTTTGCCTAAAGGTATTCAGACTGTGCTTTAGCTGGATGGCTTTCACTTCTGCTTAATAAAAGAATCCTTTTGAACAACTACGTTTCAAGAGTTCGTACTTTCTTAGGTTGGAAGGAGAGGTGATCCTTACAGAAAGCACAATCTGCAAAACCGTCAACCCAGAGAAGCAATTTTTGCTCTACTGAGGGGACCTTGTAAACCATGTCTGAACGAGTAGAGAGCTGGGAGAAACAAACTGCTGGGGAGAGACAGTAACTGCCACCCAGTCGGATGCCTGTCTTGTGCACCCCATCGGAGAGGATGAGGTAACCCTGGGGAATCCAGAAAAGCCCCCTGGTCGATTGGCATTGGGAAGAGAGATGGCTGGGATGAGAGAACCAGAGGAGTCACCCTCAACCGTGGCAACCAAAAACTGGGGTGGAAACTGGAACTAGAACTGACCGAACTACTGACCAGGGGGGACTGACCGAAGCACCCCTGAGGGAGGACTATCTGAAGAGGCATCTAACCCTATTGGTGATGGAAACTTTGGAAAATCTTAACATCCGAAGGGAGCCAGGAAAACAACCAAAGGGCGCTGAAAGGGCAGCAGTCGTGGATGATGCCACGGGAGGCACCCTCCCTCTGGAGCCTGCCTATCAAGCAGAGGGCGCAGCAGTGGGAGAAGACCCAGAAAACCCTCCCCCCCAGGCAGTACGCACACCAGCGCCCATTCCCAACCAACCCCGGGCTCCTCAACTGGAAAGAGAAACTCCCTCCCTTGGGGTGAAGTTTGATGGGAATCTGCAACAATTAGGATTCTTTGTGGCACATGTGCTAACCTACATGCAAGAGTATGAGCGTGATTTCCAAACCCAAGGCTCCCGAGTGTGAGTTGTGACCCTAGCCCTAGAGGGTGCCGCTGCCAGATGGATGGTGACCGTGCATAATGCTAATGCACCAGAACTGCGGGATTTCGACCATTTCATGATGGCCCTGAGATATCAATTTGAGGACCCACTGGCAGACCGCAAAGCACGCAACTGCATTAAGGTGGTGGAGCAGGGGCGACGACAAGTAGCAGAATATACTGAAGAATTCCGGGAACTCGCGTGCCGTGTGCACTGGCCGGAAGATATTTTGGTGAGCTGTTTCAAGGACGGGCTGAGTGATGATCTATACAATGCCTGCGTGGCCTGAGGGGCACTGAATGACCTACATGAATGGTATGTCACCGCTGAAGAAGCTGAGATCAATATGGCCAGAAACCAGTATCAAGCGGGGTGAGCATGGAAGAAATCCTCACCCCAATGGGAGCAAGAGCCCCTCAAACCACAAATCACATTCTCTTCGAGATCTTCAGCCTGTTTCAACTGAGGAAAAGAAGGGCACTGAGCTGTGGAGAGTCGTTTGCAAACACCCACCCAGATCCACCCACCAGGGGAGGGTCCTGCAAAACCGGGTCGGCATGGGAAGGAGACTGCTCTGAGGAGTAGGCAGACCATGGAAGTTCCATCCCCTCCCCTCTTTGGGGAGGAAATCCTGGCATTTGAACAGGAAGAACCACACTCATTCGGAAGTGATCCAGATGATGAACCACTAGTAAGCAAACTGATTAAACCGCTTACCCTCCCCTTAAGACTATTCATCCCAATCCAAGACAGGGAGATAAGCATCTCCACTCTAGTGGATTCAGGGTGCACCCATTGTTTGATCAGCCCAACCTTAGTAGGGAGGTTAGGGATTAATGTAAGGAAGCTGAAAACCCCCATTGCTTTCTGCCAACTAGATGGGTCAATAGCAGGAGGGGAGCCAGCTTCTCTGGACACCGAGCCTCTACATATAGGCATCGGAAGCCACAACAAAAGGCTTACATTTATAGTAGCACTTGGCATGGAATGGCCGTTGGTTCTGGGCCTTGCATGGCTAAAAAAATGGAACCCACAAATCAATTGGAAACAAGGCATCATAAAATTTCAGAAGAAGGTGACTCTTGCTGAGTATCCACATAAAGGAATTGAGGGGGCAGAGAATCGAGAAACAGCCATGCCTGGTCACACCACACCAATTGAGAGCATACCCAGAGAATACAAGGATTTAGCTGAGGTTTTTAACGAAAAAGCCTCAGATGAGCTCCCCACGCCCACCGCGCCACTGACTGTGCAATAGAAATCTTACCCGGTGCGAAACTCCCTAAACCCAAGATGAACAGCATGTCACCGAGGGAGTTGGAAGAGCTGAGAACATTCATTGAGAAAAACCTAGCAAGGGGTTTCATCGAGCCAGCCCGACCAAAAATTGCAGCTCCTGTGCTCTTTAGAGACAACTATGTTTCAAGAGTTTGTACTTTCTTAGGTTGGAAGGAGAAGCGATTCTTACACCGGGAACCTCCCCAGTTGGTTGGAAATGCAACGCCGCTATGGGAACTTATTTTCATATCTGGTGGACCTATCCCCAAGTAAAAGAATATTGGGCCAGAATTCAAAAATGGATTTTAGAAATCATAGGATGTAGGATAAAACTGAACCCGGAAACGTTTTTACTAGGCATGAAACCAGAGAACTTAAACAAATCTAATTGGTATCTCGCTCTCCATATCATCATTGCAGCCAGGATCTCGTTTGCGCAAGAATGGAAATCCAAAATCCAAAAATACCTCATCCGAGACTACGTTAACTGCAAAGATCATCAGAGGCAGACAAGCTTACTGGACTTTTGCAAGATAGACAAGAATGATATATATATATATATATATATATATATATATATATATATATATATATATATATATATATATATACACACACATACATATATATACATATATATATATATATATACATATATATATATGTATATGTATGTATGTATGTGTGTGTGTATGTATATATATATATATATATATATAATCTCATTCTTGTATATTTATATAAAACGAGCCAGAAATAGCTATATAGGTCTCCCACAATGCAGCACAAAATTTTGCTTGAAAAGATGGAGAAAGAACCCGGAATGTAGTGAATGTGATTTTGCTCAATTGTGGTTCCAGAAAAATCTTAGCTACGTAGGAAAAACCTGGCTTAAAGGAAATATGTATGTATGTATGTATGTATGTATGTATGTATGTATGTATAAATTTGATTTATATGCCGCCCTTCTCCGGAAACTCCGGGGGGCTTACAATGCATTAAGCAATAGCCTTCATACTTTTGTATATTTTATACAAAGTCAGCTTATTGCCCCCACAAACTGGGTCCTCATTTTACCTACCTTAGAAAGGATGGAAGGCTGAGTCAACCTTGAGCCTGGTGAGATTCGAACTTACAGTAATTGCAGACAGCTGGTGTTAATCACAATGCTTTAGTCTGCTGAGCCACCAGGCCCTATATATGAGTTGGGACCGGTGGTATGCTTGGCTGCAAAAAAAGAAATCTTAAGAAGAATTAAAATAATAATCTTAGTGTGACTGTGGGTAAATATTTATAGGAATATTGTATGGCAGTTGAGAATTCTTTCTTCTGGATAATCTTTTCTTTTTTTGATGATTTGGTTTAATGGAGGTTTATACTATTTCTAGGCGAAAATTGATGCTTTAAAACTCTATATGTATTATATTACTCTCTGCAATTCTATCCTTATTGCTATATTTTTTTCTGTAATTTTTAATAATTTTCAATATTTTTTTAAAAAAAAGAGAGATAGAATAGTGGGAACAATATTAGCTCATCAACTGGAGAAGTCTCTAAGACGTGATTTGATTAGTCTACATTTGATTCTACATTTGGTTAGTCTTCCTTGTAGCTTCCCTGACTCTCTGAAGAGCTTATCCTCTTCATTCATTTTCCCCTGCTTTGATCAACGAAACATGGAATGAAATCCTTTGTTCTCCCCCCCCCCCCCCCCGTCTACATACCTTCTTTGAAGGAAATGGATTGGTTTTTCAGTCTACCCAATTGCCACATGTTTGTTTATTTATTTATTTGTTCAACTTGTATGCTGCCTTTCTCCGAAGACTCAATGTTCTTCCCATTCTCTCTCCATAAACCACTAGAAATGCAACACAAGTGTGTATTATATCTCTGCTTATCTAGCTCTTTAGAAGTAATGCAAATTCAGCTTTGATTACTGCCACTTAAGGGCTTCTCCACATGTAATAGTTATGGCATTCTAAGATCAGCATGGACTTGGTATTCTCATATAGTCAATGTTCTTTATTAACTACCAGCTTAGCTAAAAAAGCAGGTGGAAACACAGTGAAGATAGGACTGCAGTACTTGTTTTTGTTTGTTAGATTTTTTAATCTCATATTTACAGATTTCATGTCTGCATACATAAAAATTCCTCCCATTTTTCCCACCACAACAACTTTGTGAAGTTGATTGGGTTAAAAGAGAGGACAGGCTCAAAGTTACTCAGTGAATTTCCATGGCTGAGAGTTGAACCTAGATCTCCCTGAGTCTACTCCAGTACATACAGTAAATCACCATTTAGCACTATTTCACATTTTGAATTGGGTAGTTTCTGACTGGTGAAAATTCCTGTCTTGCCTACTTCCTGGATCCTCAACTTTGTTACCTCCTTACTGGAGCAAGATGTTATGGTTCCATGTTATCATTTCAATTGTGCTTTTTTAAAAAGTTAAAAATATACTTACAAAAAATGAAATTTTAAGCCTAGACACTAAACATATTGTGGCACTGTCCATGTAACGTGATCAGGCTAAAGGATAAGGATTGAATGGATTTTGGTTAAGCAATAAAAGATGCTTTTTAAATAGTAAGTGTATCACTTGGCCTCTGAAAATTATTGTTACTAGACATTTATTTAGCTACTGTATAATGATACTTCATGGGTTATGCAACAGAGGAAGCCATGATATCAAGCAAGAAGGTCATCATATATTTATCTGCTTCAATGAGAGAATGCTTAGTCCATGTAGGTAAATTCACTTCTCAGGCTTGGATATACTTAGATTTTCAAGGGCTCTCTTTTATGGTGTTAGTACGACTGGATGTGTTTTCTAAATGTATGTCATAATGCAAGGCAATTCCGTTTTTAAAATACAAAGTCTGATGCTCAAGAGCAAGATAGAATCAAACAAGAACATGAGCAACATTTCATTTTTAAAATGTCAACCAAGTCTAATTTCCTCTTCTTATACAACTTCTAATGTTACAAATGGATTTCAAATTCATATATAACTTGGAATTACAAAGGCACCTCACCTCACAAATGCTACCAGATACATTCTAGTTTTTAATTATTAACCCTTGGATTTTAAAAAAAATTAAATCTGTGACTCAATTGTCTGAAAATTTCATTTCCATAATTTAGTATTGTTACTTGTGTTTTGGAGTACTATCAAACTACTAGATTCTCACAAATATTATCCTACTTTTTTTAATAAAGAGATTATCATCATGAGACAGAGGGAGCGAGGGAGGGAAAGTGAAAGAGGGAGAGAGGGGGGAAAGAGAGGGACAGAAAGAAATGATATTACAAAAGTTTTTCTTTTTTATTGTTGCTAAACGTAATATTTCAAAAGCAGAAAAAAATAAAGGGGCATAAAAGTGCAATTATCACATTTTTCTTAGAACAATTAGCTGAACTCTACCTTGTTTATCATTATTTTAAGTAGCAAAATCTCATTATTCAGGTTAAATTGTCATGTTGGCACTTTGCGATAAATAAGTGCGTTTTGGGTTGCAGTTTGAGCACTTGGTCTCTAAAAGGTTCGCCATCACTGTTATAGGGGAAACTGAACCTTAAGCTTGTTCCTTAAAACAGCTTAATTCAATAAACACCTTTTTTGTATATATTGGAGATCTCAGAGAACAATCTTAGGTTGGTATTTTGTGTTCAACTTTTGCTTATGAATCAGCTCTCTAGTGATATACGTAATTCAAGGACTGATCAATATTTATCTATCTGGTTCAAGTTGTTCACGTTCTTTTCCATATCTTGAATAATATGATTTTGCTCTTTTTTCTTCCCTTTTCCTTTTTCCTCTTTTTTCCCCTTCTCTCACTTTATTTCAGTACTATATACTGACTCAAATAAACATTTTATTTACTGAACTAAAATTATCCCAGAAGAAGAAATATATAAATTCTTATGGAGTTTTAGCAATAACAGCTAGTAATGTGGACTGCTATGATAAAGAGATGTTAGGAATAGAATAGAATAGAATAGAATAGAATAGAATAGAATAGAATAGAATAGAATAGAATAGAATAGAATAGAATAGAATAGAATAGAATTTTTTATTGGCCAAGTGTGATTGGACACACAAGGAATCTGTCTTGGTGCATATGCTCTCAGTGTACATAAAAGATATGTTCATCAAGAATCATAAGGTACAATACTTAATGATAGTCATAGGGTAAACATAAGCAATCAGGAAACAATATCAATATAAATCATAAGGATACAAGTAACAAAATTACAGTCATACAGCCATAAGTGGAAGGAGATGGGTGGTGGGAACGATGGGAAGATTAATAATAATGCAGACTTAGTAAATAGTTTGACAGTGTTGAGGGAATTATTTGTTTAGCAGAGTGATGGCATTCAGGAAAAACATAATATTATATTTGTGTTTCCGCATCATATAATATCTCCAGTTTATAACTACAGTATAGATTTGCAGAAGCTAACAAATTTTAGTTCACTATTAGACATGTGAATTGCTCATAAAAGCCGAACAATTTTAAGAAGATTCACAAACATTTTGATATTCCTTGTAAAGATTCACCATTTGGATTGTTCCTCTTCCTTTCTTCAGATATATTCAATAGGTATCAAAATATTTGTGAGCAGGATTTATAGTATATTAGACTTTTAATTTCAAGGAAATTCCTATTTTCAGGACTAAAATTGTGCCCATTGATTTATATTTTTGTCTTTCCATTTGACCTTTTGTAAAATAAACAGTATAATCTAAAATGTAAGACTTTTAGAAATGATGTAGTAAAACTCTTGATGACAACAGCCATGAGATTGGCCATCTAGTTCAGTGGTCACCAATTGGTGGTCCATGAGAAAATTTTGGTGGTACGCAGAAAATTTGCATTTTTTAATATTGCACTAAATCAGAGGTCCTCAAACTATGGCCCCTGGGCCGGATACATGCAATGAACATGTTGCTGCAGAGAGTCTCCCCCTTTGGGGTCTTTTTGTGTGGGTTGGAGGGGGGCAGAAATTCCAACTTGAGGTCTGTTTCAGCCTCCTGGTATAGGGCTTTGGGTGAAGGGTAGAGGGAAGAGTGCTCTGGTGACAAGGAGTCGGAGGGCCTTGTTCCAGTGGGACTGCATCATGACCTGGAACTGACTGATCATCTCAGCCCGCTGAGTCTCCAGGCACCGGTACCTGGCCTTGCACTCCTGCAGGTCTTCCCTCTGCTAGGAAAGCCTATGCTCGTAGTCCTCAGTGAGGTGCTTCTGCTGAGCCTCCTTCTCAGTCAGATCCAATTTGAACTGAGCCTGCTGTTTTGCCAACTCTTTCTCATGTTGGCTGCTTAGCTCCAACACCTGCTTCCTGTTGGGGCCCTAAGGAGCCCGGGCAGGTAGGTGAGGAGGGGCTGGGAGGGGAGGGGCAAGTAGAGGCCAACGAGGTACTCCTCAATGTGAGTGACATCAAGTTGACCACACCCACCCAGTCACATGACCATCAAGCCACGCCCACCCAGCCGGTCATTAGGCAGATCTTATTAGTGGTCCATGAGATTTAAAATTATGAATTTAGTGGTCCCTGAGGTCCAAAAGGTTGGGGACCCCTGATCTAGTTAATACAGGTGATAATAGAAATGAACACTACTGAATGGTAAGTGAAATCTCAGTTTCTACTTCTGCAATTGGTGCATTTTTCCTTTTTAAACATGGCTTTATAGATACATCAGTCCTCATCCAACTTCTCTCCCTCTCCCTCTGTTCCCTCCCTCCCTCCCTCTCTCTATCATATACACACACACAGATCTACCCAGTTTCTATAAAATCATTCATATGTATATGGATTGAAGGCTACTTTTTAATCTCGTGTTTTAAATATGTCTGCATATACTCTATTATTTAATATTTTCCAACAAGATTATTTAACTGTTTTATAATTTATTTATTTATTTATTTATTTTCAAATTTATATACCGCCCTTCTCCCTGGGGACTCAGGGCGGTGTACAGCCAAGTAAAAACATAGACTACAAACATTAAAATACGATTAAAAAGATATATATAATGTCATGTTATTTGTATCGTATGAAAATTAACCATCACATATACTTAATAAAGAAAAGGGGAGAATAATATTTAATAAATTTAAATTTAATGATGTATGTATGATCCAGAAAACCATCTGAAGCTGAATTATGGCTTCTCTTTGGCAAACATTTGTTCAACTCACTCAGACTGCAGGATCAAAAGGTTTTACAGGATCCTAAATTAAGAAGGAAAGCAGAGTAGTATTGTTACCTGATCTTCTCAAAAGTATTTGCTAACAGGTGTAAAAGCAAAGCTGAGCTGGTGAGCAATATAGAGAGCAATGTCTGCAGACTAAAGGCTTCATTCCAATAACCCGATTAGACATTCAATACTGGAATGATTAATGTTACCAATATGTCAAGACATGTGTTACTGTGAGTATAAGGAAAAACTTCTGAACTAATGTACAGTTGTTCTTCTGTAAATGAGTCTGACTCAGCAAATTCAAAGCAAGAAGTAGTCACAAATTATCATCAGAGTTTGTTTCTTTGTCTTTCATCCGTTACTTTGCAGAATACTTTATGTTTCTTGTTTACACAAAATTGTTTGCCAATATCAATAGCTATTCAAGGCTTTCAACCAAGAGATAGATAGATAGATAGATAGATAGATAGATAGATAGATAGATAGATAGATAGACAGACAGACAGACAGATAGATGATAGATAGATAGATAGATAGATAGATAGATAGATAGATAGATAGATAGATGTATAAAATAAATAATGAAGCTGATCTAAAAGTTTAAGATACGTTATTGAAACAGAAATCCTTAAAACTATGTAAATTCATTAAAGGTTCCATAGTGAGAAAAGCAGTATTTGTAAGATTCATTTCTTCCTCCCAAGAAAAAAATGCCACATTCACATACAGTACACACAAAAAGATACTTGTGGCCTCTCTTGTTCAGTTTAGTAGAAATTAGGGATCTCTGCGTGTTTTACTGCGAAGTCTGACTTCACCTCACCAGATTACAAGTGCAAATGAGGAAACAGCAGATTAGAGACAAAGCAATGATTATTCAAGACAGAGTAAATGGAAAGGAATTCCTCCTTTTTTACCTATGAAAGTGCCCTTGAGAACCAATAAAACAGCTCAAAGGAACTGAATTTTTGATACTGAAATATTAGAATTTTTAATTCAGTATATCATGCTATGATTTATCTAATTGGTATATTTTTATAAACTACATAAATTGTAATTGAATTCTCATAAATGGAGTATTCTGTGGTAAAATCACTGATCCAACCAGTTTCTAAATTAATGAATGAGCCTCACTATTAATTGCTGATATGCAAAACTGGTTTTATGGTATGCCAAGTAATACACACTATAATATTCAAATATCAAACTGATTTCACATTAGTTTAATTGGGTTGGTATTTTTCCTTTTGCTTTCAAAATTTCCAGAAAAACTACATTTCTCCCCATGATTTCCTGAGCTCTGTATTCTCTTAGTATCGTCCAAATAGATGGCTATATACAAGGGTAGAAGGAGAAATTAGGATTTTATGACTTAAATTTGATTTTATGGAAAAAATCCTGTAATTCTTAACTACACATTATTATGGTACTGAGGGAAGTCACCCCTGCTAGAAGAATGAAATATTTTGAGAAAAATTTTAAAAGGCAGAATATTATATTTCCCCCAAAAGAGAAATGGAAATTTTAAGGGAGACAGAAACTCAGCTTCAGCTCACTGCCCCCGAAGAAATTTGGTGCCCATTAAGAAAGACTGGGCCAGTCTATCTACAAAACAAAAGACCTTCAGCTCCAGGATGATGGGATTATCCTTCAAGGCAAGCCATTCATCCACAATAGGAACTGCACAAGCAGCCCCTTCATTGTGTCAGCCCAAGCTTCAAACAAGCTTGACTCAGTCAACCTACAAAATCAGCTATAATCCCTGCATAGCCCCATGGGAGTCTGACAGCAACCAATAGATTATACAGTGAGGCAAAAAAGTATTTAGTCAGCCACCAATTGTGCAAGTTCTCCCACTTAAAAAGATGAGAGAGGCCTGTAATTGTCATCATAGGTAGACCTCAACTATGAGAGACAAAATGAGAAAACAAATCCAGACAATCACATTGTCTGATTTGGGAAGAATTTATTTGCAAATTATGGTGGAAAATAAGTATTTGGTCACCTACAAACAAGCAAGATTTCTGGCTCTCACAGACCTGTAACTTCTTCAAGAGGCTTCTCTATCCTCCACTCATTACCTGTATTAATGGCACCTGTTTGAACTTGTTATCTGTATAAAAGACACCTGTCCACAACCTCAAACAGTCACACTCCAAACTCCACTATGGTGAAGACCAAAGAGCTGTCGAAGGACACCAGAAACAAAATTGTAGACCTACACCAGGCTGGGAAGACTGAATCTGCAATAGGCAAGCAGCTTGGTGTGAAGAAATCAACTGTGGGAGCAATAATTAGAAAATGGAAGACATACAAGACCACTGATTAATGCCAGTTATGCAAGAGGTGATTCATCATGATCAAGCAGGATTTATAGAAGGCAGATATATGAAGGATAATGTGAGGCAAATTATAGACTTATTGGAACATCTTGAGAAGAATAAACAGATCCCTGCAGTACTGGTGTTTTTGGATGCAGAGAAGGCCTTTGATCGAGTCAATTGGAACTTTCTATTAAAGACTTTAACAAAGATGGACTTTGGGGACCAGTTTGTTCAGGCAGTCTCAGCAATTTACCAAGAATAAACAGCACAAATTATCATTAATAGAAGTCTAACTACAAACTTTAGTATAGAAAAAGGAACAAGACAAGGTTGTCCGTTATCCCCATTGTTGTTTATTTTAACCTTAGAAGTCTTGTTAACACAATACGGGATTCGACTACTCTGAATGGAATAGCTATAAAGCAAGAGGATTATAGAACAAGGGCATTTGCAGATGATCTGCTTGTTACCCTAACGCGGCCGATGGAATCAATAATCCAGATGAAAAATATTATAGAAGAATACGGTACAGTATCAGGATTTAGATTGAATCAGAAAAAAACCAAGATGATAGCCAAAAATATGTCAGAAGGTCAAAAGAAGGAACTCGAAAGGAAGGCAGGCTTTGAAATAGCAGCAAAGGTGAAATATCTAGGAGTTCAAGTTGCAGCTTCAAATATAAAACTTTTTCAAAATAATTATGAGGTGTTGTGGCGAAAGGTGCAAAAAGACATGGAAACTTGGAAAAAGCTGCAGCTATCTTTACTTGGAAGAATAGCAGCAGTTAAGATGAATATTCTACCTAGATTTTTATTCTTGTTTCAAATGATTCCGGTGCTTAAAAGTGATAAATACTTGATGGAATGGCAAAAAGGAGTGAATAAGTTTGTTTGGAATGAGAAAAAGCCAAGAGTTAAACTGAAAATTATGCAAAATGTTCGCGAAAGGGGTGGCCTTAAACTTCCAAACCTATGATTGTATTATGAAGCAGCAGCGTTGACACAAGTGAGTGATTGGTTTGGAACGACAAAGACTGGAATATTGATCATAGAAGGCCATGATTTGGAATTTCGTTGGCATGCATATTTATTCTACGAAAATAAAGTTGATAAAGTATTCAAGAGCCATATACTCAGAAACTCTTTGTTGAGAGTATGGAAGAAGCACCATCTTAAATTGGATTACAAAATACCTTTGTGGTTGGATCTTGGTCATATTATACGGAATATAAATATGAAGTCACTCGGGGGGATTTTATATAAAGAGGTACTTTTTAATAATGGGGTAGATGGCAATTAAAGACATTAAATACACTGTTGGAAGAAGGGATTAATTTAACTTGGTTACAGTATAATCAACTTCAATTGAGATGGAGGGAAGATCAAAAAATTGGTTTAATGTTGTATGAAGAGGAACTGATAAGACAGATAAAAGAGAAAGGCCCAATGCATATCAAGAGGGTTTATAATATTTTGATAGAAAGAGACTCTGAAAGTGAACTGGTTAAAGATTGTATGATAAAATGGGCGCAAAATTTTGCAGAACCAGTTATGATGGAAACATGGGAAAAAATATGGGTTCAGAATGTTAAACTCACACAGTCACAGAACCTGAGGGAAAATTTCTATAAAATGTTTTATAGGTGGCATTTAGATCCTAAGAAATTGTCATGCATGTATCCAAATGTTCAGCCAAAATGTTGGAGATGTGATTGCTTAGATGCTACATATTATCATATATGGTGGACTTGCAAGAAAGTGAAGGCTTTTTGGATTAAAATTTGGTGGGTTATGCAAAATGTTTTGAAGAAAAAAATCCAATTTTCTCCTCAATTGTTTTTACTGGGTATAGTTAAGGATTCTTCATTGACTGAAACAAAACTGATATTATATATGATTACAGCGGCTAGATTACTGATTGGTCAATATTGGAAAAAAGACGTTATGCCTACTATTGAAGAATGGACTTTGAAGGTGGCCAGTTTTGCAGAAATGGCAAAGATATCAGCATATTTAAAGGACCGGACTCAAGAAACTTTTGTGTGGGAATGGAAGAAATGGATAGATTATGTGCAGAACAAATATCAAACAAAGAAGTATCAGATAGCTTTTAGCTGAATGTTATGTAGAAATTTATAGTATAGACAGGGGGCAGAATAGTTGGTGGGTATTGTATGATATGGTATGATTTGGATTTCACCTTGGGAAGTCATGGGGGGAGGGAGGGGAGGGTTAGGGAGGGGAAGGGGGGGAAGTGGAAAAATTTATGTTTGTAAAACTTTTTCAATAAAAAAAAAAGACCACTGATAATCGCCCTCGATCTGGGGCTCCACGCAAGATCTCACCCCATGGGGTCAAAATGATCACAAGAATGGTGAGCAAAAATCCCAGAACCACACGGGGGGACCTAGTGAATGACCTGCAGAGAGCTGGGACCAACATAACAAAGGCTACTATCAGTAACACACTACACCCCCAGGGACTTAGATCCTGCAGTGCCAGACATGTCCCCTTGCTTAAGCCAGTACATGTCCAGGCCTGTCTGAAGTTTGCTAGAGAGCATTTGGATGATCCAGAAGAGGATTGGGAGAATGTCATATGGTCAGATGAAACCAAAGTAGAACTGTTTGGTAGAAACACAACTTGTCGTGTTTGGAGGAGAGGGAATGATAAGTTGCATCCAAAGAACACCATACCTACTGTGAAGCATGGGGGTGGCAACATCATGCTTTGGGCTGCTTCTCTACAAAGGGACCAGGATGACTGTTCCGTGTACAGGAAAGAATGAATGGGGCCATGTATTGTGAGATTTTGAATGCAAACCTCCTTCCATCAGCAAGGGCATTGAAATGAAACATGGCTGGGTCTTTCAGCATGGCAATGATCTGAAACACACCACCCGGGCAACGAAGGAGTGGCTTCGTAAGAAGCATTTCAAGGTCCTGGAGTGGCCTAGACAGTCTCCAGATCTCAACCCCATAGAAAACCTTTGGAGGGAGTTGAAAGTCCGTGTTGCCCAGTGACAGCCCCAAAACATCACTGTTCTAGAGGAGATCTGCATGGAGGAATGGGCCAACATATCAGCAACAGTGTGCCAACCTTGTGAAGACTTACAAACAATGTTTGACCTCTGTCATTGCCAACAAATAATATACAACAAAGTATTGAGATGAACTTTTGATATTGACCAAATACTTATTTTCCACCATAATTTGCAAATAAATTCTTTCCAAATCAGATAACATGATTGTCTGGATTTGTTTTCTCATTTTGTCTCTCATAGTTGAGGTCTACCTATGATGACAATTACAGGCCTCTCTCATCTTTTTAAGTGGGAGAACTTGCATAATTGGTGGCTGACTAAATACTTTTTTGCCCCACTATACGCCCTTGCCAAAGGAACAGGAAGCTCAAGGACAAGGCCCAAGAAAGAGTATAAATAACCCTCACTCTCCACTCCATGTGGTCAGCTACCCAGAATCACACAAGCTTGGTGGTTCTGCTACACCATTAAACCATCTTTCCAATCAGCCTCCATGTTTCCAGTATCTTTCTCCCCACTCGGAACTGAGCCAGATGGATATTTCTTCCAATAGTACTATTACTGTACATCTACAGTATTATAAAACCACTAAAAAGCAGTTATGATAAGTGCATCTTTGGTATATTCCTTAGTGCATTAATAAACTACAAGTATTTTCTAGTTAGTGGAATGCAAAGAATACAGTGTGTTAGTTTGTCAAGTAATATTCTATTTACATGAATTTGTGTCTGCATGTTTAGAGTTTTGGTTCTGCTCCTGGCATTCTGTCCAAAAATGCCAAAACTGATCAATATTGTTCTTATAATTGGCAGAGAATGAAGGACAGTAACCAAGTCTACACCTTTTCCATCTTACTAAAAAGCATTACAGGAAAGCATCAAAGTATGGATAATGGTGGTCAATAATTGTGGGCCTATCTGTTGATGATGACAACTTACAGAAGAATGCAACTTGGAATGTAAGAAAAATAAATGGTGAAGTACATGAATTAACAAAAGAAAATAAAGAAAAATAGGTATGTCATGTATTTGTAAAATTGAGAAAGAATGTAACAGATCTGATATTGTGGAGTTGATTAATAAATATAAGGATGACACAGACTTAGTTATTAATGAAAGGATTAATAGCAATACCAATTAAAATGTGTAATTACTATTATTGTTATTATCCTGCCTTTTAACATCTAACTCCTATCATCTAGATTGTATTTTCATGTGGAAAAATAGAAATCCACAGGTTGATAATGAGTTACGTTCTCCCCTAGCATAACTGTCTATATAAATGCAATATAGACAAATGTTCTATTTATTTATTTTATTTATTATTTATTTATTAATTAAATTTCTATACCGCCCTTCTCCTGGCGGACCCAGGGCGGTGTACAGCCAATTAAAAACCAGTACATAAACAATTTAAAAACATCCTAAAATCAATATAAGTTAAGGCTGAAGGTATAAAACCGGCTAAAAACTCTAAAAAGTTTAAAATTTAAAAATGTGTTAAAATATTTAAAAATAGAAGGGATCAGGCAAGTCCGGCGAGTTGGAAAAGGTGCGTCTTTAGAGCCCGACGAAAAGTCCGGAGGTCAGCAATAGTTCTCAGTTCTGGAGGCAGATCGTTCCAGAGGGTGGGGGCTACCACAGAGAACGCTCTCCCCCTGGGGGTCGCCAGCCGGCATTGTCTGGCTGACGGCACCCTGAGGAGGCCCTCTCTGTGGGAGCGAACCGGTCGGTGGGAGGCAATTGGTGGCAGAAGGCGGTCCCGTAAATACCCTGGTCCTAAGCCATGGAGCGCTTTAAAGGTGATTACCAACACCTTGAAACGCACCCGGAAGTCAACCGGCAACCAATGCAGCTCACGCAGGAGAGGTGTCACGTGGGAGCGCCCTGTCGCTCCCATAATCCCCCGCGCGGCCGCATTCTGCACCAGCTGAAGCCTCCGGGTGCATCCCAAGGGGAGCCCCATGTAGAGAGCATTACAGTAGTCCAGGCGAGACGTGACGAGCGCCTGAGTGACTGTGCGTAGGGAGTCCCGATCTAGAAAGGGCCGCAACTGGCGTATCAGGCGAACCTGATAGAAAGCCCCCCTGGCCACGGCTGTCGTATGATCCTCTAAAGACAGCCGTGGATCCAGGAGGACGCCCAAGTTGCGCACCCTTTCCGTGGGGGCCAATGATTCGCCCCCAATAACCAACGATGGAGTCAGTTGGCTATATCGGGACGCCGGTAGCCACAGCCACTCGGTCTTGGAGGGGTTGAGTCGAAGCCTGTTTCTCCCCATCCAGACCCGCACAGCCTCAAGGCACTGGGACATCACCTCCACGGCATCGTTGGGGTGGTCTGGGGTGGAAATGTACAGCTGAGTGTCATCAGCGTACTGATGGAAATCCACCCCAAAACCACGGATGATCTCACCCAGCGGCTTTACATAAATGTTGAACAGAAGGGGCGAGAGGACCGACCCTTGTGGCACCCCACACACAAGGCGCCTCGGGGTCGACCGCTGCCCCCCTGTCAACACCGATTGCGACCGGTCGGAGAGGTAGGAGGAGAACCACCGAAGAACGGTGCCCCCCACCCCCAATCCCTCCAACCGGCGCAACATGATACCATGGTCGATGGTATCAAAAGCCGCTGAGAGGTCTAACAGCACCAGGATAGAGGAGCACCCCCTACCCCGGGCCCTCCAGAGATCATCCACCAACGCGACCAATGCCGTTTCGGTGCTGTAACCAGACCTGAAACCGGACTGGAGCGGGTCTAAATAGACAGCTTCATCCAGGTACCGGGGGAGCTGCCATGCCACCACACTCTCAACAACCTTCGCTAAAAAGGGAAGGTTGGAGACCGGACGATAATTTGCCAAAACAGCTGGGTCCAGGGAGGGCTTCTTGAGGAGGGGCCTCACCACCGCCTCCTTCAAGGCGGTCGGTAGGGCACCCTCACTCAAAGAAGCATTTATAATCTCCTGGAGCCAGCCTCGTGTAACCTCCCGGGAGGCCAGCACCAACCAGGAGGGACACGGGTCCAATAAACATGTGGTAGCGTTCAATCTCCCCAGGATCCTGTCCACGTCCTCGGGAGCCACAGGATCGAACTCAGCCCAGATAACACTCTCAAGACCGGGCTCAGTCACCTCGCCCGAACCAACCCAGTCGGCGGCCAACTCATCCCGAATCTGAGTTATTTTATCATCCAGATATTGAACAAAATCCTCAGCACGTCCCTGCAAGGGATCCTCCCGCGCTCCCAGATGAAGGAGGGAGCGGGTCACCCTAAACAGGGCGGCTGGGCGATTATCTGATGACGCAATAAGGGCGGCGAAATAATTAGATTTCTCCGCTTTTATTGCCACTAAGTAAGTCTTAATATAAGCTCTTACTAGTGTCAAGTCAGAATCGGAGCGACTGGCCCTCCAACCGCTCTCTAGGCGTCTTTTCCGGCGCTTCATCTCCCTCAGCTCCTCGGTAAACCAAGGAGATAAGTGAGTTCGGCGCCGGGTCAGAGGCCGCAAAGGCACGACACGGTCCAAGGCCCCACCGGCCGCCCTATCCCAGGCAGCCACCAGGTCCTCAGCCGAGTCGCGTGTCAGTGTCTCAGGAAATGGCCCAAGCTCCGTCTGGAACCTATCAGGATCCATCAGGCGCCTGGGGCGGAACCACCTAATTGGTTCCGCCTCCCTGCGGTGGGGTGCAGCGGTCAGAAAGTCGAGTCGGAGGAGCGAGTGGTCAGTCCATGACAAGGGTTCGACGCCTATATCCCCAGTATCAAGACCACCCAACCACTGACCAGAGACAAAAACTAAGTCCAGGGTGTGTCCACCAACGTGAGTCGGGCCCTGAATTACCTGGGTCAGGTCCATGGCCGTCATGGAAGCCATGAACTCCCGAGCCATCTCAGATGTTTCACCGATGGATGGCAGGTTGAAGTCCCCCATGACTATAAGCCTGGGAGTAGCAACCGCCACCTCGGCTATAACATTGAGAAGCTCGGGCAGGGTTGTTGCCACGTGGCAGGGAGCCAGGTACGTGACTAACAGACCCATCTGCCCACCAGGGCCCCACCTCACATAGATGGACTCACACCCGGCTATCTGAGGTACAGTGGCCTCCCTCGGACCCAGACCTTCCTTAATAATGACCGCTACTCCCCCACCCCTGCCCTGGGCTCTCGGCTGGTGAAATGCAAGGAAACCCGGTGGGCACATCTCCACGAGGGGGACCCCCCCCTCATGGCCCAACCAGGTCTCGGTAATACCAGCCAGGTCCGCACCCCCCTCTTGAAGAAGATCACATATGAGGGGGGCCTTATTTACAACGGACCTCGCGTTGCACAACAGCAGCCGGAGCCTCGGGTCCTGAGACTCTAGACAACCCGGGGAACGGGAATAGCTCAGGGGACCGGGGCAAGCAATCGCTCGAAGACAGCGAGTGCGTGCCCCCACCACACGATATGGTCCCCTGCTCTCGCCATATCTGCCCCTCCCACATAACGTAGGAATCACACCACCCTCGACAGAGGGCTCAATCAGAGCCCTCTTGCCTCCAGCAACTACACCTCCCGTGGCATCACAGACTGCCAGGCCTGTCCCTTTCCCCTCCGGGTTTCCCCCCAAACCCACACCCTCCCCCACCCCAGAACCCCCTAAAACACCCCTTAAAAAAGCAGTTAAAAAACCCCTCAATCCCCGTTTCGCAGCATGCCACCTCTCGGGGTCCCAAGACCCGTCATTAAGGTAGGCCCTCGATAACGTGGAGGGCCAAACCCGCGAGAGGGGGGAATCTCGCAGGGCAAGAAGCGTGGACCTAGAGAGCATCCAACAGATAGAGCAGGAAAATGGGGCATGGCATAGGTCCATAAACATAGTCGTAATTCCAGATGTCCTAATGCAGGACCAGGACAATCAGGAGAGAAACGCCGCTACCCTCTCACGGTAGCGACCCGGAGTCTCTGTATTCTGTCCCTGAGGGGGAATGTCCAAGCCACCCTCTCACGGTGGTTCAGCCGACAACAGGTACGTTGGAAAGTCCAAGGCCACTCTCTCACTGTGGCCCGGCAGAATTGTCCTGTGAATGTGGCACCCCCTCAGATAGATGGTAACAACCGGCTCCACAATCCTCCCGTGAGCTGGCCTGTCTTCTCATAGCCAGCCAGCGGAGTAATGAAATACAGATGGAACGCCGAATGCTGATAAAGACGCCCAAAGGTCCAAAGCACGTGGCGGCCTGATAATAAAGGGGCGGGCAGGTTTGAGGGCCAGCAGAGGACAAGCGGGATGGAGGGAAAGGGGACCCTCACCAGCCTCCAATAGGGCCATAAGCCCGCTGGCTGCTGGGGGCCCGCTGGAATCATTGGCCCCCCAATCTCATCACTGCCACCATTCACTGGCCGCCATCTCCTTGCCACCCATCGCCATCTCTCCCCGCATTATTATTTCCTCAGCGGGGGCTTCGCGGGGGTTTCGCAACGGCTGCCCTCTCACTGCAGCCGCCGCTCGCCGCTTGTCTTCGCCACCCCCCCCACCGCGCCGCCATCTTCCGCGGCGCCTCTCAGCTGACCAAAAAGGGGGGGGGAAGCGGCGGGGATCTTCAAAACGGGGTGGTGGACTCGCAGCGTCGCCCAGCTGTTTAAGGGCGGCGGAAGCCTCCAGAGATATTCCAAGGGCTTCGCCACGGCTGCCCTCTCGTTGCAGCCGCCGCTCGCCGCTCGCCGCTTGTCTTCGCCCCCCCCCACCGCGCCGCCATCTTCCGCGGCGCCTCTCAGCTGTTCTGGGCGATGGAGGCGGCGGGGGTCTTCGGCATCTTCTGGTGCACGCTGGCGGGCGACAACCCCACCAGCGTGATGGCCGCATATTCCGCTGGCTGGGCAGGGGGCTGCCGATGGGCTGCAGCCCCCACAGACCTGCTAAGAGCCAGCCAAAAAGCCCATCTTCCTAGGACGCCCAAGATACGATCGCCATCTTGGGCATAAAGTAACATGAATGGTGGGAACAAGATGAAAGAATAGGGATAGGGATAGGGATAGGGGTAGGGGTAGGGGTAGGGATAGGGATAGGGATAGGGATAGGGATAGGGATAGAGATAGAGATAGGGATGGGATGGGATGGGATGGGATGGGATGGGATGGGATGGGATGGGATGGGATGGGATGGGTAGGGTAGGGTAGGGTAGGGTAGGGTAGGGTAGGGTAGGGTAGAGTAGAGTAGAGTAGAGTAGAGTAGAGTAGAGTAGAGTAGAGTAGAATAGAATAGAATAGAATAGAATAGAATAGAATAGAATAGAATAGAATAGAATAGAATAGAATAGGTGAAACTCAAGGCCTGCAGTTGGGATCCAGCCCACAGGGTACTTAAATCTGGCCTGAGGAGCTGGCCTGGAAATATCAAAGGACCGGGACACAGTGCCTCTGCTGGTCGAAACAGGCCACATGCGGGCCCCCTGAGACCTGTTTTCGGCCTCCCCAGCCTCCTGCAGCACTCTGCTGGTCAAAAACCAGCAGAATGCTGCTGGAAGTTGGGGAGGACGAAAATGAGGCATGGGGAGGCTGCATGCAGGGGTCCCCGTGCCCCATTTTGGCTGGTAAAGTGCTGCAGGAGACCGTGCAGGCCCAAAATGGGGCAAAGGGGACCACGCACACACCCCTCACCCCATTTTGGCCAGCAGGGTCCTCCCCAACTTCCAGCAGGTCCCATCTCCCCCCTATCCCCACCCCCTGCTGGCCCGCAGAGGAGCATTACAATGCTGATCCGGTCCTCGAAGAAATCTAGTTTGACACCACTGGAACAGAACTTTATTGTCACTTTAAATGTACACTAATCGACATATATTAAAATGAAATTTCGTTGCATTCAGCTCTCAGAAGATAACCATTACACATATACTCATATACACACACATGTGACATAGAAACATCACAGTGTAGTTTGAATGTATACATACATATACATGGCGAAAAAAAGTATCCTACGAATGTAAAAAAAAATAAAGTAGACTATTTCGAGATCAAAGAATAATTTAGAATGATTACTGGGTATGCTTAAAACAAGATCTATTTGTTTTGAAAATATAGTTTAAGGATAATTCTATTCATGTAGTCTAGTGGTAAATAAATGAATATAAATCTAAAACTATGATTGGTTTGTTTAATTTGTTTATTGTGAAAGAGTTAGTGAAAAATACAGTAAAAAGTTCTGAATTTGAGACATATAATTTTTTTTTGCAGTCAATTCTGGGTTGGGGGAAGAAATGGAAATGTAATAAAATAAAATGACATGAAAGAAAAAAGAATAAGTCCAGAACCATGAATAAAGAATTCTGAATGAAAGAAAATATGAAAGGGTATACAACTATTTCAACAGAATGTATGGAAATTGACGTTAAGGAAAGATAATGTAGAAGGTAGTTGGAATCCGAGTGAAAACAATTATATTACAGAGTGCCACAGAAGTGAGTGGAAGTATATAATCTGAAGAATGAAAAAGGATGTTTAATGGAATAGTGAAATGATGAAATAGAAAAGGCCTTGAATTAAAGAATTAAAAGAAAATATATTGAGTGCTGTAAAAAATTAAAATGAAAGGCATTATCTGATGTGCACAGAGGAAAATACAGTTTGAAAGAATGAATGCAATAAAAAAAGAACAGAAATAAAAGTATCAGAGAAAATGCATAACCTTTTTGTTGAGAAGAAATATTGTTTGGGAAGTAGGTGAAGAAAGGTGAAGAAAGTTATATAAGAAGCACCCAAAGCAGAGAGTGGAATTAATAATAAATGTGATAAAATTATTTGGAATGAATGAATTGAAGGAATGCTAGAATGTATACAGGCGTCTTTCATTAAAATTATAATGATTGAAGTGTGGGATTGAAATGAATGCTATAAAAATGAAGAAAATTGATTTTAAAATGCCCTGACAATATTGGAAAATGGTAAGGTTACAATTGCTACAAATAGAACAATGCTGAATTATGGATTAGTTTGATTTGGAATGGATATAAATGTTGTTTAACATGTATATGAAGACTGTATCTGTGAATTGATGAGCAATAACTAAAATTGATTGTCAAAAAGTAAAAGCAGTGTGTGTGGTTAGGAAGGTGTTTGGCAGAAATGTGATTGAAAGTCCATAAAAGGAATAATGAAGAACATTTGGGAAGTGCATTAGCAGGGCAGGATGAATGCAGACTAGGTTTTTGTTCTTTGGCAAGTGATAGAGAAATATATGAATGTGAAAAAGAACTTGCATTATACATTTATTGATTTAGACAAAAGGCATAATAAAATGAACAGGCTTGAATTGTGGAATATTTTGATCGCTATGGATTTGAAGCTCAGCTGGCAAATATTAAAGTATTTGTATATGATGATGTACAATATATACCATAAAGTATGTATAAGAATAAAACATTCACATGATTAATGATAAAGAATATGATAAACATGTCATTGGTTGTTTAATATATTCATGAATAATTAGGGAAATGCTTGTGTGATATTAGCAGTGTTAGTTGGAGATGTCAGATATATATATATTTTGTATTCAAATGACTCTATGCTAGTAGTTTAGAACCTAAATAATACACAATGAAAAGATAGATTGCATGATGTAAAAACGGATATCTGAAACTTTATGAATGAAAGAGCAAAATAATTGTGTACTTTGGCATACAGTAGTCCTCAATTTATGATCACAATTGAGCCCAAAATTTATGTTGTTACGTGAGAAATTTGTTCAGTGAGTTTTGCCCCATTTTATTACTTTTCTTGTCACATTTGTTAAGTGAATCACTGCAGTTGTTAAATTAAAAACTGCGGTTGTTAAATGAATCTGATTTCTCAATTGACTTTGCTTGTCAGAAGATCAAAAAAGGTGATCACATGATCCAGGGACACTGCAACCATCATAAATGTGAGTCAGTTGTCAAGCATCTGAATGTAAATCGCATGACCATGGGGATGCTACAATGGTCATAAGTGTGAAAAATGATCATGTCACTTTTTTCAGTGCTGTTATAACGTCAAACAGTCACTAAATGAACTGTTGTAAATTGAGTACTACCTGTATTTACTAATGATAAGCAAATAGATGCAGAAATTTTGACAGATACAACTGCGGATATAAAAGTAATCGATATAATCCAAAGATGAGTTTAAAAGTATAAATGAGAAAAGGGAACGGAAGAAACTATAGAAATAATTGATGTGGGAATTATTCAAATCAGTAGCTACTGGGTGTCCCAAATTAAGACTTATGCAGAGATATGCATTTTAAAAAAAGGAATACTAGATTTAAAAAACATAAAAACAGATGTGAATTGTAAAAACAGTACATGTAGCACATGTGTAAATTATATAACAGGCTTAAATTGTACATCAAGTGGAAAGAAAATAGGAAGATAGGGATTAAGAGATGACTGTCAGGAAAAAAGCTATTCCTATATTGATTTAAAAATCTTGCTAAGCAAAGCTTAAACAAACAAACAAAAGCATTGCATTTTCTCATTGAGCCTGACATACTAAAGATATTCAAATTATAGTTCCATTAGCTTCTTTTGATACATTAAATAGCTAACACTTGTAGCATGTATTGTAATGTTTAAGGTCTATAATAAACCAAACAAGAACCATTATATTATACTTTCATGATGTTTGACCAGAGTTCTTAATCAGCAGATCACTGATAAGACAGAATAGCCTCTGTATTTGAGCAGGCTGAACAACAGCCCAAGGTGCTAAAAAAATTCCAGTCCCTAGAGGCCATTTGAAAACCCAGAGCTCTTGTTACCAAATACCTCATTAATGAATTTGGATTACAAACTACAATATTTTAATAATATTATTATTATGTTATTTTGCTATAATGAAGCAGTGGAAGACGTTTTTCCCCCTCTAGAGCAACTGCAAGTAAAGCCTGACATGAACTAAAAAAAAACCCAAGCTCAATAGCCTTCAAAATAATAAAAGAGGCAATCTGCCTACAAATATGTCCACCTGTACATAGTACAAGGGAATCAGCAATAAGGCTGTCTCTTGAAATGAGTAGAGATGTTCAATGTAATATTCAATTAAACCAAAGCAAGTCTTCTATATTACATGTATCTAAATTCATGATTATATACATCTATATTACTTGGGATAATCTAATCTCACTTATTTGGAAATGCAACAGTATTTCAGTTTAACTGTACTGTTAATCAAAGCATATAATTTATTCCTGTTATTCATGAACAATGAGAAATGGGTTTCAATTGTTTATTTTGGGTAACAGCCTATTTGAAAACAGGAGACTATATTACAAAACAAAGCCAGAATACAGAAGACATTAATACTCTATTTGATAACCCTTCCTATTCCAACAGCTACAATGAAACATCCTTTGCATGAACATCCAACAATAAAAGTTAACCTGACAAAATAATGCACATAGCATTTATGAAAATATAACCATTGAGAGTAGGTAGTGCTAAGCGGATACAAGCAGCAGTGGAAGCAGCAAGTTTTTTTTTTTTTTTGCAAAGTTCTGTATCTTGCTGTTTATTTTCACATATTTATTGGATGTGTATGTAGGGTTTTTTTAACCATTTCCAATAAATACTTAAGTTCATGTGGATTTTTATTCCTGCAGTATCATTTTCCATGAGCTGTCTACCACATTTCCCGGAGGTATTGACAGAAAATGCAGAGATCATATGAAGAAAAGAGCTGTAGTTTAAGCTCCTGAATAATCTGGATGTTCATTACCAATGCACCAATTGCCTCATTCATAAACATCTTAGATCTCTTCATTGAGCAAGTCCTGACAGCCAGATCCATCCACTGGATTGGTTGCAAATCCAAAAGTCGTTTTAGGTGGCCCAAATATCGTGAAAGATACCCAGCTTTCTTAAATTTAAGTATATAGGTCTTGCAAATATAAAGAGGTTTGTGAAATGCAATGTGCAAGCAGTGCCTTTTTAAAAAAAAAAAACCCAGAGAGACCTACATTTACACTTCAGAAATCTGGCAATGCCAACCAGCCTATGATAATTGATCAAATTAATTAATCCTTCAATTCTCCTATCACCGAAGGAAAAGAAGAAATATATACCAAGCCTTCAACTTTTTTCTTTCCGGGCTGCTTTCATGAAAGGTTCTTTTTTAAAAAGAAGGACGACAGGGTGGGTGAAAATCAGACACAAACTTCCTATCCCCTCCCCCGTTAATGAAATAGATGATGATAAACCGGGAACAGACGCCTAGCATGGAGGAGAGCAAGATACTCAGGCAAACAAACAGGCGTTTGCGCAGCAAACAGCTGCTGCTGCGGTTCCCATTGCAACTTCCCATTCCGTTGTCTCCGGCGACGCCAACGTAGACGGCACATAAAACCGCCCGGGCGAGCCGGGAGGGGGGCAATTGCCGCTTCCAGTACCCCCACCCTTTTCACCCTCACTGGGCTGCTTCCAGCGCGAGGTTTGGGGGCACTCACCCAGAAAACGAAGGAATAGATGATGAGTAAGGTTTTCAGACACGTTATCACGGGTTTGGTCTCCATTCTCCTCGATGCCATAATACTGAAATCCCGGCTGCTGGCTCAGAGCAGGGGAGGGAGTGCGCGCGAGAAGGGGAGGGGAAGGAGGGGGCTACGAGCTCCGTTCGCGCCTCCGCCGAGCGGCGGATTCTCGCCGCCGGCTCCTTCGCTATCAATATTATCGCAGCCGAGGCGAAAGCTTGGAAGCGGCCACTCCAGAGTGCTCGTGCACAGGTATGGGCCGTCGCCACAGCCTGCCCTTCTTCCTGCCGTCTCGCAGCTACCGCACACCACGGCCATGGCACTTCTGTGCGCTCACACTGGCGGAGAAAGCAGGAGCTAATTGACCTTTCCGAGCCTCGGGCCCCGAAGACAGGGCCAGGGCCGGGAAGAAGGAAACGAGAGTCTCCGCTGCCAGACCCTAGTTACGGGAAAGGTGCTGAGGCGGGAGACAAAGGAATACGCGGGAGGGTGGAAAAGGCAGTTGTGTGAATGACATGTCCACCCTCGCGGCGTAGTAAAAGAAGGAAGTCATCGCCTCGTGAGGAGGTAATGCGATGAGGGAGGGGAACTGATATAGAGCGTGTAGGCAAAGCAGGCTGCTTATCGCCAGACTCCGGCTGAAAAGGGAGCCGTATCTGTACTTGGGTGTCAGTGAAAGGGTTGCGCGGTGGGCCTACTTCGTGTGCAGCCGTGATAGGCGTCTGGACCTGGAAAAAGAGCTTGAAAGAGATGGTTTCTTCGGTCTCCAGCTGCCTCTCATAGCCTTCCACTTTTAAAAGGGCCCTTGCAACAATTGGAAGGCAAAGAGAATAGCTGCTTTCTAGCCAGAGTTTAGCTCTGTTTGTTCGTTTGTTTGCTTGTTATAATTTGAGCTGGTTGTATAAATAGGCCCTTTTCTCGGTGAGGTAAAATCTTCGCACTTTATTCATAGGATGATGGTTTATAACCTAAATAGAAAACAAGGAGGTTCATGCTTGCCTGAACTTCCTGACCTAAAACTGCTTGCTTCTCTATTGGTGAAGTGATACAGCTGCTTAGGTGATTAATCAAAAGTATGTGTCAGACAAGATGGTCATAATGTATATCCCACTTCAGTAATAAAAGCAGAACAATGCAGCACAGGCTGCCACCATGACTGGTGTACCATACCATTGTTATGGAATGAAGTGACCAAGCAACATCCCTGGGACAGCCAGAGAGAGAGAGAGAGTTTATTTTGTGCAAAAGACTCAAGCTGGGTTTCCAATCTTAGCTTTGAGTGAAGACTCTATGCTTACATGACACCTTTGATACTGTTTTAAACAAAGAATTCTGCCAACACAGTAACCTTCCACACATTGACATTTCTTAATTATTGAAGTTTTACATTGTCCTTGCCAAACAATCATAATTCTTCTGTAACTTACTGGAGCATAAGTTCAAATCAACTTTTGTTGAAGGACAATTTTCAACCCAGATGGGTATCCTTGACCTAACCACCTCTAGCTATATGTCATTAGGATTGTTCCTTTCTTCTGACAAGTTTGGGGGCCTCTTAGAGTGTTAAAGGAGATTATGTTGGTTTTGTATTCTCTCCAGCTGGATGTATTTCTTGCCTTCAGAATATAGTTGCTTTTAGAATATCTTTTAGAATATAGTGAATAGAAAGTTACCCAGTGGTCAGCCAACCGCTCCCTCTACATTATTCCCCCCTGTGAAAGTTTGTTTGTTTTTTAATATATAAACTTTCACCTTTAACCTCTGAGTATACAAAGTTCAAATAAACAAATCTACCATATATAGAATCTAACAAAATATAATAATAAAGGTAAAGGATAGGTAGTTCTTGATTGTTTTTACTCTCTTGATTCTTCAGGAGATTCTCTCCACTTTTCTACAGGTCCCATTTCCTCATATGGGTCTGTCTCAGAATCTTTATGTTCTTTAAAGGCATTAGAGCTAACCTGATGATCGATGAGAGTTTTCATTAAAACTAACTCCTTTTCAGATTGCAGATCCTTTACTGCTCTCTTTGATAGTTGTTTAAGCAAAGGGTGTATACAAGAAATAAAAACTAGACCTGCTTCAGCGCATATTAACAAAAATAACATTTGTTTTATCCTGCCGGATCCAGGCAACCAAGAAAACCACATATCTGCTGTCTGTAACCTGTGGCTTATTTTGGAAGCCCTATCCTGCAATTCATTAGCACCTTCCTTGACCACACCTGATTTCCTTTCTCAGCTATCAGGAGGTCTAAGGCACATCAGTTTTGTAAAATTACTGCTGCCAAGGAATCTATCTGATCTTGGACTTTGACCAAGGTTCCAGCAATCTAGTTCAAGCTCTCTTGAAGCTCTTCTGACAATTGCTGAAACTGTATTACAGAGTGTGTCAGACAACCTACACCTGTTCCAAGTGCAGTCCCAATTCCCATGATTGCTAATAGTGGGATTATGATGGGCACCTGTTTCTAAACGTGTCCCATGAGAGGAACAGGGATAGTATATTCTCTAGTGACAATACCTATTTTAAGAAAAAGGTGAACTAATGTACATGTTCTTGTCCAGTTTGTTGGCAGACATAAATATGCATCCTTTCCACACAAAAAGAACCCTCCTTTTTCCTTTTACGCATACTCCTATGTTCATAGAGAAAACATGTATCCTACGGTAGTTTTCCTTAGTCCAGATCCCCAAAGTCCCTGCCACCAACATTTCTGCCAGTGGTTGCAATGGAATTTCTAGTGAAGGATCCTTTTGTTTATCTCTGAGGACTGGTCCTTCAAAAAGATATCGGGAGGTCATATTACCCGGTGGAAAAAGGATACATAAACCTGATTTGATCTTAAAAGTGGAAACCACGGAATGGAAACCACGGAGCCAAAGTGGAAACCACGGAGGCTGATATGGTTTTGGACAGCTTTCAAAGGTTATATTCCATCCTTCCCACTTACTTTTGTTAAAGGTCAATCTTGGTGGTGCTGAGAAAGTGACCTTTTGTCGAAATAGGTGGTGGGCAGAGGGAAACATATCTTTTGTTAATTTCATATCCATCAAGTACATCTTAGGGCCAAGGTATATTTTTGACTGACATTGTTCTTCTGTCAGGGATCCTACAGGCCTACCAAGTTTCTGGTGTCTCTTTACACACAGAGAAGGCGTTCCTATGAGGTCTCTATACCTGTAGCTATTGGGCTTGCAATAGGAAAGCGGCTTTTACCTAGTCTTTTGAATGCCTCATAAAAATCTCCTTGTATCAGTGAGAAAGGTACTTTATTTCTACTATCCCCTTCAAGGATACTTGTAGCCTTTGTTCTAACCCAGAGTTGTTGCTTGACAGGAACAGCATGATAAGATGCAGGGTCAGCAGATAGACATAACCAACATCTTTGACCTAGGGTAGGGATATAGCGACTAACAAGGCCTTGACTTAATTCCAGGATCCTTGAGATGTAATCTGCTTTGTGCAATTGTTGTAGGGGCCCATTTTCCTTATCTATTCCGCCCTGTGCAGGGAATGTTAATATCGGAACCTTAGGTTGGGGAGTTGTCTTAGGTCTAAAATAACGGCCCCATGCATAGACAATGCGTTTTTGGCGGGAGCTTGACCTAAAGTGTCTCTACTAATGTTTTTTTTTTAATTGAAAAAGTTTTACAATACAATTTTAACCCCACTTGAGACCAAACCACACTCCTCAATAATGTTTTTCATCTGAATGATTGATTCCAAAGGTTGTGTTAGGGTTACAACCAGATCATCTGCGAATGCTTTTGTCCTATAATCTTTTTGCCTTACAACTATTCCATTCAATTTGTTCGAGTCCCGTAAAGAATTCAACAAGACTTCCAAAGTTAAAATAAACAACAGTGGTGATAACGGGCAGCCTTGTCTAGTTCCTTTCTGTATATGAAAATTGGTGGTTAAACTTCCATTAATAACCATTTGTGCTATCTGTTCTTGATAAATTGCCACAATCGCTTGTATAAACTGATCTCCAAAATCCATTTTATACAAAGTCTTTACTAAAAAGTCCCAGTTGACTCGATCAAAGGCTTTTTCTGCATCCAGAAATACCAGCACCGCAGGGATCTGTTTACTCTTCTCAAGATATTCCAATAAGTCTATGACTTGCCGCACATTATCCTTCATATATCTCCCCTCTATAAAACCTGCTTGATCACTATGAATCACCTCTTGAATAACTGGCATCAATCTGTTGGCTAAAACTTTAGCAAAAATTTTGTAATCCGCATTCAGGAGAGATATTGGTCTAAAATTTTCTGGTTTTAAAGAGCCATCTTCCTTTGGTATAAGTGAGATAAAAGCCATCTTCCAAGAGGGGGGTATTTTACCCCCCCGCTGTATACTGCAAAATAAGCTCTTAAGATGCTCTACCAATTCTAATTGTAAGTTCTTATAATATACTGCTGTCAAGCCATCCGTCCCAGGAGCTTTAGCTGTTTTCAGTTGTTTAATTGCAAATAAAATCTCTTCAGATGTTATTAATTGATTCAATCTTTCTCTTTGTTCCGATGAAATTTTGGTAACTCTCGTCTTTCCAAGATATTCATCAATAAGATCCTTTTGAATATTATCTGTACAATATAAAGTAGAATAATAATCTAAAAAAGCTTGATGAATTGAAGTCTGTTGAAAAACCTGTTTGCCTTTATATTCAATAGTATCTATTATACGAGAACTTTGTTTCTTTCTTAAAGTGTATGCTAACCATCTGCCCGGCTTATTAGCGTTGCAAGAGGTATTATGCCTGGCAAATTGTAAGTTAGTTGCCGTCTGATCAGCCATAAGCATCTGAAATTGATCTTTCAAAAATTTTATAGTAACTTGCAATTTCTCATCAGCCGGATTCTTAATATGCAATTGTTCTTTCTGCTTAATTTCTTGCTCCAAATCCAATCTTGTCTTTTGTCTCATTAACTTATACTTAGAATTCATATAAATCAGTACACCTCTCATATAAGCCTTACTTGCATCCCAAACAACTTCAATAGGTGTACCTTTATTCAAATTCAGTTGGAAAAATTCCTTCACATGTTTTTTAAGATCATCTATATTCTTCTCATACCTAAATAAATTCTCATTCAATCTCCAGGATCTTCTCTCCCTCTTGCCAAAATCCATTTCTATCCATACAGAACTATGATCAGTCAAAATTCTTGGAAAAATCTTAGTCTTAATCGTGTTAGCAAGTAAGTCAGTAGAAACCAATATAAAGTCAATTCTAGAAAAGGATTTATGTCTATCAGAAAAAAAAGTAAAGTCCAATTCCTTCGGATGATGAATTCTCCATACGTCCTTCAGTTGTAATTCTTCTTTCAATATAAAAAAGGACTGTGGTAGTTTATTCCCCTTCTTAGCCAATGTCTTTTTATCAAAATTTGTATCAATCACTCCATTCCAATCTCCCATAATCAAAAAAGACTTATAATTCCATTGGAGTATTTTATTGTGTAATAATTTATAAAAAGTTTCTTGCTGCTGGTTAGGGGCGTAGATTCCTATCAAGAGCAACTGGGCATTCTGTATATTTATTTCAACTGCAATATATCTTCCTTCATCATCCGATTCTACAAGTTTAGCTGGTATTCTTTTAGAAATGTACAACACTAATCCATTCCTTTTCGCCAAATTAGAAGACATAAAATGTACTCCAAGTTTTGAATTTATCAAATATTTTTGGTCCTGGGCTCTAATATGAGTTTCTTGCAAACAAACAATCTCATTTTTGTACTGCTTCAAATAATGAAATATTTTCCTTCTTTTCTGCGGAGAATTCAAACCATTCACGTTCCAGGATAAAAATCTAACTGTCATCTGAAGATTCGCAAAGCTTACTGAGCATTTGCCTAAGACCCTGTTCAACGACAGAGGTCTTTGGTCTGGCTCCTCCCACTGCTTCAGATTTTTGTGTTCTCCCATTCGTCCCCTTCATTTCTTGTGGCACCTCGGACCTCTGCTGTTTTTGCTTCTCTAATCTCTGCTTTTCTGCTGCACGAGTTATACGTTGGTCTTTTGGTTCTTGCATCAACAATTCAAGGTCCGGATCCACCTCTCTTGTCGCTCTGGTATGTTTGGTTCTAGGCTCTGGGAGGTCAGCAAAAAAATCCAGTGTTAGGCCACCTTCTGCTCCTAGAATTTCCTCTGTTGCCATAACTTGAAGTGCCTGTTGTTCTTGTTCCTTTGGAAGTTCTAACATCCCTTCCTCATAATCCTTATCTTGAGAGATTCCTTCAACTGATAACAATGTAGATGAACGTGGTGGTGTTGGAGATCTTTTAAGAATGTTCTGGTAGAAATGTTCTGCTTTTTGCAACGAATTTAGACGATATCTTACATCCTCATATCTCAAAATAATTCCAGCTGGTGCATCCCATCTAAATGGAATCTGTCGCCTTTTCAATTCATTTACCAGGAAACCATAGTCTCTCTGATCTCTTAACATTTTAGGTGGTAGCTCTTTAAAAACTCCAATTTGATTGCCCTCAGCTTGAAGAGTAGTATGAAAAGAACATTGCAAAATATTGTTTCTCAGCGTTCTATCAGTGAAATAGATCACAACATCTCTGGGCAAATTCCTCTGTCTCGCTATACGTGAGTTAACCCTGTAGAGCTTGTCAATTCTTTTATCAATTAACTCAGGTTCCAACTTTGAAATTTTGGCCAGCATCTCCACACAAACAGCCCTCAGGTCTTCTCTGTTATTCTCCCTCAATCCCCTCAGTCTTATGGCGAACTCCATGGTGCGAAATTGTAACATGGTGATTTCATCTTCTATCTTCTGATTCCTCACATCCACTTTAAAAAATTTCTCCTCTGCATCCTTCTTATTCTTTTCCACTTCTAAATTTAGATCATCCACCTTTTTTTCCACCACCACCAAGGCATCAGTGAGAGCAGTTACTACTGTAGTTACATCCTGATTAAACTTCTCACTTTTTTCCTTTACAAACTGCTTCATTTCAATTTGATTATTTTCTATCTTCACATTCAAATCTTTAATTTGATTAGCCAGAGTTGCTGTTAAATTAGCCATAAAAGCTTTCAAATCCTCATTCCCTCCTCCTTGCGTTTGACTCTGAGGCTGGGTTAATGGCTAAGCTGATAATTCCTTTGTCTGGTGAGGAGGGGAATCCCCACCAGCTTTCTTTGAAGCCATGCCTGGACACAGTCTTAGTTTCTTGAAAAAAGAAAATCTTCCTCCCTTTCCTGAAATTCCAATCTTTCTCCCCAGTTTTACAGAAAGGGGGAACAGCCAAAATTATATTTACACTTTAAAGTCTTTTTGAGTTGAAACCAGGCTGGCTAAAACACTTTAATTAGGACTTTCACTTTCTACTTTCACTTCCTTCTTTTTGAGCAGGCGCCATTTTCCGTTCCTTTCACTCCAGGATTTAAACTGCAAACTTTTTTCCTTTGACTCTTAACAGGCTTAAAAGCTTTTAAAAAATCCAGATCTCACCCAAATCTTAAGTCAATGCTGGATCTGTAGATAAGAGGTGGGGTTGCTCCAGTCGTCTCGCTCTGCCGCTTGACAGAGGTCCCTCGGCGCGCGGAGCTTCGGCGAAGTAGAAGGGGAGCTTTCACACAGAGCACCTCACAGGGCAAAAAAACGACCCTGTAGGTGCTTCTGGGGGCTCTACCTGGGCTTCGCCGGCTCTGTCCCCCCTTATAAACAAAAGGAGGATTTTACGAGCCGCCTAACAGCTGTAGTGCGGCTCTATACACGCGTCGAAGCCGGCAGCTATTCAAAAGCCGCCCGGCGACGACGAAGCCTCCACCCGGAAGTCTACCCATCTACTAATGTTCATGATATGGTTACATGAGAGTCCTGTTACGAACAATGTCCAAAGCCATAAACAAATCCTAATCACCTATGGTGTAAAACTGACTAGTCAGGAATAGAGTCAGTGGTACATGATGATTGGGAACTAACAGTAGGAAGAAAAATCCTAGGTGTACCACAAAACCATTCCTTATATATGTAAAACAAGAGTAAAAGTAGGGCTAGGAAAGCAACTACCCACAGGATCCACATGCACACCCAACCTATTTCTAACATTAGTATGTGTAAGAATGCATTACATTACAGTGAATAAGATATATCTACAATGTGAAGGGTGTCTTCATCCTTACTGATCTTCAGCCATGCGCAGGGAACCAGCTTCCGGAATGGTTCAGCAAGGCGGACGTTCACCACCATGCGTAGAGAGTCCATTGCCGGTAGGACTTAGCAAGGTGTATTCTTGAATTTCAGCACCAAAGGTTTGTCAGTTCTTATCATCTGGTATGTAACTGGATCACTCTGGTCTGCGGGCTTTAGTCTCGTCCAATGGATTCAAGATCTTCTTTCTAAAGTCTTAAAAGGCATGATTACAAAACCCAACACATCTGGGAGAATTCGCAATGGAATCTTATCAGTTGTAGTCCTCTTCAGTTGGGAAACAGCATAGGCAACTACTTAGTCCTAAAAAAGAAAATACAAACATAGTCCAGGTGATGAAGAATGCTATTGCCACTGGTTACTGCCCGCCAGTCGATTGGTTTCTTTGGATCAGCAATGTCCATAGATTTCCTTGGTGAGAGTCCACCTTCCACTCCTTTGGGGCTGGCACGGGCCCTTTCACTTGGAGTTTAACTTCCTTCCAGCTCCGGCTCAACACCCAATCATCGTAGTGGAAGTTGTGGACTGGAAACTCCAAAAGTGGCATCTGGGCTAAGAGTCCTTGTTTCCTAAGAATTTCAAAATATCTGGACAGTTTATATACATGTTGTTTCAATACTTTGTCTCTGGTTTCCAGGTAATCAATGCATATGCTTCCTGACATGAAAGCTACTCCAAACAACAATACATATGATGATATTCCAATAGTCTTTCTAGGTTGGATCTAAGTAAACTCTTGACACTTCTGTTGCTGTAGCATTACTGCAGGGAAGGCGTTAACCCACCCTGTGAGGCGGTCCACTATGACCAATAAATATTGTACTTTCCCCCTTGGTAATTCTGTAAAATCCACTTGAGTACATTGAAATGATCTTAAAGCTGGTGATCTCCACCCATCTGATGTTTTCTGACAGCTTGTTTATTCGCCTTTTTTCATAAATTAAACATTTGTCTATAATTTGCTAAAGGATATATTCCAATATCAACATAGCATTTTAAAAGTTCATCTACAATAGCTTGAATTCCCCAATGATTCCACCCATAGTTTGCTAAATGTATGCATTATCCCAAATGCATGCTTGGAATCTATTTATGTTTCCAAGATGCATAGAGATTGATTTAGTGCATACACTTCACAGGTTTAAGCAGACCAATTTTAAGGCAAACCCCTTGCTTCCAGGATCTCTTAAGTGTGTCCATTTATAATAAAAATTGCTTGTTCCTGTTCCAGGGGGTGTTCCTCCACATCTGGTCTTATTTTTATTTATTATTGTATTATTTATTTATTTATTTATTTTATTTTTATTTTGTAAATCAATTACTTTAGCACAATAATGTTTTAATCCAAACTGAACCATTAATCTAGTGTTGGCTAAGAACTGTGCTGGATTCAAATTGTGATCTGTAATTAAAATTAAATCAGTCTGCTGCATTAAAATTGCTTCATATTTTAGATGGGGTGCTCACAATAAGGGCTTCCCCAAAGATCAATTTCCCACTTTATTGGACCAGTAGCAGCAATTGCTTGAATACATACTGGCCATCCCCTTATTACTGGGTCCATTATTTTTGATACGAATGCCACAGGCTTCTTTTGTCTTGTCCAGTCCTGAGCCAACACCCTTTGTGCAATTCCATTTTCTGTGTTTAAAAGAGATGGAAGGGCTTTTCCAAATTTGGTAAACTTAATATAGAAGCCTTGGTTAAAGCTTGTTTCAAATTTTCAAAGCTTCCTCTTTTGTGCCCCTCCCATTTCAAATTCCAAGGTCCAGATTCAATTAATTTTGCATACAGGGGTTTGGTAAGATCAGCATTCCCATCAACCCAAACCTCAGTATTTCCTTAATTCTTACTTGATTTCAGGTAGAGGTTGAAATGCCACCTCTTCTATTCTATCAGGAGTGATTTTCTATTCTCTTCACTTAATTAAGTGTATTCTAATGCTTTGTTCACTTATTTTGATCTCAGTCAATTAAAAAAATACTACTACTTCTTTAGGTCCTAATATTAAATTCATCAAGAGCTCTCTGTGTTATCCAAAAAGAAATCACCCAAAACCATTTTCTCTACACTTACGCTTCTCTTCTTTGGATCGGGCACCCTCTAACTCCGTCTTTGCCTTCTGAAGGTCCCACATGATCCCAGTAACAAATCCCAAATCTTTCTGTTTATCGGTTCCACCCTTTAACTCTTTCTTCACTAAACATCCCATTTCTGGCTTCCAAGTCAGCACAAGTCTGTGCAAACCAACTTTAAAGACAACTTTCTGGATTACACTAAAACTTCCTTTCTCTCTTTGTTGGAAAATATAAGAAACTGAACACTAAAAGAGCAGTGAAATTCCTCAAAAGAAATAAGTAAAAACGCAGGCAGAGATCCAGCCCCCACCTTAAAGAAAAAAATACCCAACAAGGAAAAGAAATCAAATCAAAGTAATTAGAATTTTTAAAACAATCATACACAAATAAAAGGAATTTTCAAAAGACTTTAAAGGGTCACAGAGAAAATCAAAAGACGTTTTAGGATATAAAAAAGGTTACTCTTGCAGTCCAAACAGGCTAGCTTCGGAAAGCTGTGCTTGTATTTGTCATGTCGCCTTCCTATAAACAATAAACTACTTCTGCAGCCAACCTACAACCATTTCAAAGCAATCTTCTAGCTGGGAGTTTTGAACCCCAAAAGGGAAAGCTCAGCCTCTCAGAAATCCTAAAGGGAAAGGCTTTCCTTCCCAACCTTCTTAACTTCCTATATTGTAAGGAGAATAGCTTCAAAAGTAAAACAATTTAAATGAAGTATTTTAGATCAGAGCTCCGAAGCATATTTGTATCAAACTTTAGTGTCAATCTCTGCTTTTAATAAATGCAAGTCAGATTTCAGAAAATCTTTCAAAATCATTTCTTTTATATAGGTTTAATTAAATATTTTAAACCTCAAAAATTACCAAAAAAATAAAATCAAAATTGTTTTCAGAGCAGAAAAGAACAGCTTTTATATGCAAATGGAACAGTGAGAGAGAGAGAGAGAGAGAGAGAGAGGCTGCAGCCGATCCCCCACTTGCCCCTCCCTTCTCAGACAGATGAAGAGAAAAGGAAAAAAATTTAAAAGCAAGCGGACAAGCCGCTCTTCCTTAAACAAACTGTATTCCTTCTTTGAAAGAAACAACAACTCATAAATAAACTGTATTCCGAGTCAAAAACAGTGAAACTACAAAGGCAGGTATCAGATATCACCCTTTACCCCGCCTTTCTCAGGCTGTTTCAGCAGAGAGAGAAAAATGGTGAAAAGAACAAAAGCCTGCAGCCCACCCTTTTCCTGCTTCTCGCAAAGGAAAGAGAGGGGTCCAGAATACAGGGAGAGGGGAAAAAAATGGTTAAACTGCATAGGATTCTCATCTCCTTTCGCTTCTCAGCATCCATTCAACAACACACAGACATTCACAGGGCACTCTGTCACTGCTTATGAGCTTTGGGACATCTCACACACACACTCACATTTGTGCTGCAATCAAACTGCTTGTATACACCAATTCTACATGCAGAAATCTCACTTCATGCAAACCAATCATTACAATTATTTCAAGGAGCTCCATTTTCTAAATATTTTTTTTTTGTGCACTTTGTTAGGGAATTTCATCTTTTTTGCAGGTTTGGAAATGATTACATACATTCACATACACATATATACCATTAAACATTTCCAGATCTGTGGAGGGAGGTTGTTTGTTTTAATTTTATTTCCTTGGGCAGCCTATACCTTATTCTTAAAGGAGTGAGGGAACTCAGAGAGCAGTTAAATCATAATTATGATTGTGGGCCCTAACTACTCTCTGTTTCCCACAGCTCCAAGTCAAGATGTTCAATTTAGACATGTCACAATTAATTCAATTCTACACACTAACATTATAAATGCACATCAACAAAACAAAATAATTTTCAACAGGAATCACATCAAAGCAATCAATTCAAATTGTTTTCTCATTTAGACAGGCTTTACTTTTTTATTAGCTGCTAAACCCCTGTGGAAAGAACAATAAAACAATTTCCTTTCCATTCTTAGTTCCTTCAGAGCTTCTTAGCTCCCTTAAAAATGGTGATTTATCAGAATGCCTACAACACTGCGGCAGTTTCCTTCTCTTATCACACACTTTTTAACTTCTCACTTTTTACTCTGTGTACTTTAACTTTTATCAAGTTCCCTATGTACACAATCCTTAACCAGGAGAATTAAAAGACAACGCTCTTCTCTAAGGGTAGTGATCAGTTCCCTCCTCCACCCTTAATTGGTGGGCTACCTTTTAACAGAGACTAAAATTCCCTGATTTATACTTATCTGCAGGCTTGCTTTTCTTCTTGAACTTTTTGTTGAGGTCTCTGGCTGACCTTTGTGGGTCCTTGACTGGTCTGCTTCGCTGGTGGGTTCACGGCACCTCCTCACCGGAAGATTTCTTAGACTTCAATGGAGTCCTTGTAGCCGGCTTGATGGATGTTCCGCTTGGGAAGGCGCCGGTCCCACCAGGGCAGCCATCAGGGTAGATCATTGTTCCTTAGTCCCATCTGCCAGGGTGCCAGAAATGTTATGGAATGAAGTGACCAAGCAACATCCCTGGGTCAGCCAGAGAGAGAGAGTTTATTTTGCGCAAAAGACTCAAGCTGGGTTTCCAATCTTAGCTTTGAGTGAAGACTCTATGCTTACATGACACCTTTTATACTGTTTTAAACAAAGGATTCTGCCAACACAGTAACCTTCCACACATTGGCATTTCTTAATTATTAAAGTTTTATATCGTCCTTGCCAAACAATCATAATTCTTCTGTAACTTACTGGAGCATAAGTTCAAATCAACTTTTGTTGAAGGACAATTTTCAACCCAGATGGGTATCCTTGACCTAACCACCTCTAGCTATATGTCATTAGGATTGTTCCTTTCTTCTGACAAGTTTGGGGGCCTCTTAGAGTGTTAAAGGAGATAATGCTGGTTTTGTATTCTCTCCAGCTGGATGTATTTCTTGCCTTCAGAATATAGTTGCTTTTAGAATATCTTTTAGAATATAGTGAATAGAAAGTTACCCAGTGGTCAGCCAACCGCTCCCTCTACATTACCATTGTATCATGAAGGTTATGCATTTTAAGCAACACAGGTGAATTAATGTACAGTGGACATAGCAAAAGCTATGAGATACTAAAATTTCTTCAGAATAATTCAATTGACTTAAGTAATAGTATTTCAGGTAACATCCCAATTAAAAATTGCGTAAATTATCTTGAAACCTGAGTGGAATTAACAGTATTGCTTTGTGGTTAATGAATTAGTTATTCACCATCTAAATCAGCTTTTTGTGCTGAAATTAGTGTCTGATCATTTGTTAGCTAAGGTTGTCATAATTTCAGATAGGACTTTGTTTATTTATTAACATTAGTTTATCTGACATTCAGAAATGAAGTTTTCTGGGAGACAAAAAAAGCTGTTTAAATTTTAAATATAATATATTTTTCTGGATCCAACGGGACACTTTTCTTATATAGGGAGATAATTGTGGAGAATTTCTGCTTGATATCTTACGATTTTAACTTTTTAAATGAGCATCTTATTGACTGAAGATCTAATATCCACACATTTATCAATTGTGTAATAAAACAAGAACTGAGGAAAAAATACCTTATATAAAAGAACATGGCAGTGTAGCAGACTAGTTGAGCAGCACCATTTGTTTTTGGAACTCTGTGCTAACCCTTCTATTTCTTACAGACTAGTAGTGATATGCATGGTTAAAGGGCTGATTATGGTTATCAGATGGAAGTACTATCTGCTTCTTTAAAAAAAATCTCCAGTAGAGGTTTTCCAAAGTTGTAGAGCATATAAATTGCATTTGCCAAAGGCAAGCACAATCTAGCCCAGGGGTCTGCAACCTTTAACACTCAAAAGAGCCATTTGGACCTGTTTCCCACAGAAAACACTGGGAGCCAATAACTGGTGTGACTGGGTGGGCGTGGCCAACTCGACATCACTCACATCCAGTCACATAACACACACCCCAGCCATGCCTACCCAGCCGGTCATTAGGACAGAGTACTGGTTGTTAAATTATTTGCCCAGCCCCGTTTCACCCCTCCCAGCCACCTTGCCACACTTGGCCTCAGGTGTGTTGGTCGCTCTCTCTCTCTCTCTCGCTCTCTCTCTCTCTCTCCCTGTCCCTCCCTCCCTGCCTCTGTGTCACTGTCTCTTTCTGTCTCTGTGTTGTCTCCTTTTTTTCTTTTTTTCCCTCTCTGTCTCTCTTTTTCTTTCTATGTCTCTCTTTTTCTCTTTCTCTCTCTCTGTCTCTCTTTTTTCTTTCTCTCTCTCTCTCTCTCTCCCCTCCCTCCCTCTCCCCCACTCCCCACTCTCACTTCCCAATCCACACACCCAGGGAATAACTGTAAGGGAATTCGGCCATGTTCTCTCTGTCTCTGGAAAGATACAAAAATAAACCTTGTATTGCAAAAGGAGTGACAGTCAGGCTGTTACACCACAGTGCCATGAGGTTGCCACCTTAGATCACCACACGCACTTCAGAGAAGAAGCATCCCAAGCAGCAGCACACTCACACAGGCACACATATGCATCCTGCAACTCGGTTGAAACTGGCCAGAAAATATAGTCCCTGAGCGCCCCCAAAGACATTTGGCAGGCAAAGTACAGGATGACACACACAGTCCCCATCACCAAGGCAGCATCTGCTGAATTCTTGCAAAACTGGGCAGAAGTGGAGAGGGGAGCAGACAGAGCCAAATCAAGCTGAATCTGACTCTCTCTGTCTGTCTCTCTCACTGCCCAACTGCAGCAGGAAACTGCAGGCAACTACTTCTGGCCTTGATTGGTGCTGGATGCATGGCTTGCTCTCTACCCTGAGACACTGACCTGCCCCACAGCCAATGCCGCTGCTGTTGCCAGGGGCAAGTGGGGCAAGGTCGCATTGTGGCTCTGTGTTGTAATGGACTCCAGGAGGAAGAAGGGTCTCCCCCATTGTGAAGTGCGCTAACTTTCACTGTGCTGCACAAGGCACTGTGAGTGCAGTGGGCAGGCTATGGTGGCAGCAACAACAGCAGTGTTGAGCTGCAGCAGAGGGCTGAAACAGCCACATGCAACTCCAAAGCCGCGGGTTGCTGACACCCGATCTACCCTGTTACGGGTACCCATCTCATTTGGTTCAACCAATTCAACATAGTTTAGCTAGCAAGTTTGTGGCAAGTTTCCAAGGATCTAGCCCAATAACTTCAACACAGGATAAGTTTGAATCATAAGGTATTTATTTACATCTCACTTATCTCTTACAGGTGAACATCTGAAATGGCGCTGGATCCCTGGACAATCCCTTATATACCTGGGGGGCAGAGTCAAGGTAAGGAGGGGTCAAGGGAAAAGTCAGGTGGGATGGATGGTATTAACCCTTGCCCTGCTTTGGGTGCACAGTGTTAGGCATTTGAATGTAACAAATCCCCCTCTAAATGCCTAACAGTTGGAGATACGTGTGTGTGTGGCATATGTACACCTAATTTTGAGGTTAAATAAGCATGTTGTTTGTTCTGTAAGGGTTTGGTCAGGATATCTGCAATTTGTTCGACAGTCTCACAGTGTATATAGCTTTGATGAAACCAATGTTTGATAATTGCCTAACATGTTTGTGTTTGATATCTATATGTCTGGATCTTTGACCCACAGCATCCGCCTTGGATATGTCTATAGCCGCCTTATTGTCTTCATGTATAATTATTGGGTAAGCTGGTTCAGTCCAGATATTGGAAAGCAGGTCATCGAACCACGTTAGGTTGTTGGCTGCTTTTAACAGGCAGATGTACTCTGCTTCTGCTGTGGATGTAGCTACCAAATTTTGCTTTCTGATATACCAATGCACCAGACAGTCATCGATGAAGAATGCGTAGCCAGAAGTGCTTTTTCTGCTCTTCGTGTCCCCTGCCCAGTCAGCATCCGCATAACAAGTTAAGATGGGTTCTCTGGAGTTTATGGTTCTAAACGTAGGCAAGCATCCACGCTGTATTTTAGGTACCTGAGTATTCGTTTCACACCCTCCCAGTGATATGTTTTTGGTTCGCTGACATGCCTGGACAGAAGGTTGACCGCTAGGATGACGTCTGGCCTTGTCCAGTTAGCTATGTACAATAGGGATCCAGTGACGGATCTATAGAGCGTATTGTCTTTGAATGGTTCACTTTCATTGTACATATGTTTTAGGAAGTCAGTTTACATAGGTGTTTCGCATGGTTTGGCATCCTTCATGTTACATTTGTGCAGGAATTTCAATATCTTTTCTTTCTGGGAGATTCTGAATCCCTTCTGTGTTTTGTTGATTTGGACCCCTAAGTACTTATTCACCTTTCCCAATGTCTTTAATGTGAAATGTTTCCCTAACCTCTCAGCAAACTCATCGCATTTATGTTTATGTTGGCCAAAATATAATATATCGTCCACATATACGAGCACATACTCAATAGATGCGCCTTCTTTCCTGATGAAGAAGCAGAGATCAGCGGAAGTGGCTGTGAAACCCATGTCTCTGAGAATTTTTGCTAGGCATTCATACCACCTTTTTCCAGACTGCTTCAGACCATACAAACTTTTATTCAACAACCAAGTATCTCCCTTTCGTGTATCTTTCCCAGGGGGTGCTTTGACAAAAATTTCTTTATCTAGTTCAGCGTGGAGATAGGCGGTCTGTACGTCAAACTGGTATACTTCGAGGCCTAGAATGGATGCTATTACCAGCAGGGCTGTGGAGTCGGGAGAATTGGGACATTTAAACTTGCTTTTTTTTAAATTCCAATCTAAATTTAGTAGGAGTCGGAGTCAGTGCATTGTTTGCCGACTCCGACTCCAGGTACCCAAAATTTCCTCCGGCTCAGGCTCCGGCTCCGACTCCACAGCCCTGATTACCAGAGCGCTCTTGACACTTTCAGCCCTGACTGTGGGTGAGTATGTGTCTGTATAGTCATTGGGGTATTTCTGTGCAAACCCCTGTGCTACTAGTGTGGTTTTATATAGTTGTCCTCAAGTTCCTTGATTTTAAAGACCGATTTCATTCCAATGGGTGCCTTGTCGGCTGGGGCCTTAGAGGGAGTATATACATTTAGTTCTCTCAAGCTGGCCATCTTCTTCTCCATAGCTCATCTCCTTCTCCATAGCTTGTTCCCACCTAATCCTTTCTTCCTGTGGCAGTCTGAACACCTCTTCGTATGAGTTGGGTGTTGTCATGTTTGTCATGTGTGTATTGATAGGATGTAATCCTCAAATTTTTTTGGAGTCTTATTTCTGTTGGGTCTAGCGGGTCTGTTTGGTTGTGTCTCTGTGTCATTCATGTATCTGGCTTCCCTTTTATTGAGATTGTTTAGTTTTATGATGGGGTGGTCTTCTTTCCACTCTTTGGTAGTTACCCCTTGGTTTCTAGGTTTGTGTCTCTCATGTGTTTTGGTTTCTATTGTGTCTTGCTTATCCTCATCCTCTACATTGTTTGTGATTTCCTGTCTGGGGAATACTTCATTGAGGTGTATTTTTGGCCAATTGATATTTTTGTGGAACACCGCTGTCCTAGATATGATAAATTTATTGTCTTTGTCAATGAATCTGTACCCTTTTGTCCCAGATTCATATCTCATGAATCTCAACCTTCTCGAGACCTTGTCGCCCTTGCGTCTCAACTGTTTTGGGATATGCACGTCTGCTGTGACTCCAAATATGTGTAGATGCACTAATTGAGATTTTCTGTTGTACATTATCTCATAAGGGTCTTACCTACTACACTAGACCACAGTCTATTCAGTGTGTAATTAGAGTACGTGAGTGCCTCAGCCCAGAAAGGTTGCCCTAGCCCTGCGTCTTCTAACACACACCTCACCATGGTTTGTAAGACTCCATTTTTTCATTCCGCCACTCCATTCTGGAATGCAGAAAAAGGCGAAGTAAAATGCAATACCCCATGCATCTTTAGCCAATTCGAGAAGTCTCTTGATAGGAATTCAGACCCTCTGTCCGTCATTATTTGTTTTATTTTAGTGTTGTGTTGTGTTTCTACCCTTTTGTAAAACTCCCTAAACTTCTGGAATACTTCATTTTTATGGTTGAGTGTGTACACAAACCCATAACGACTGAAATCACCCACTATAGTCAAGAAGAACCTTTTTTTGTACTTTATAGAGGGCTTCATGGGGCCCACTAAGTTCATGTGTACTAACTGAAATACGGAGTTGGTGGTGCGTGTGGCCTTCTTTGGTTTGGGTTTGGTCTTGAGTTTGGAACATTTACACACGGAACACTCAAGGTAGTTTTTACAACCCTTTACTTGCAAACCATTAGAACAATCGATCATTTTTTGAATGACGGGAAAACTAGCATGACCCAGCTTCCTGTGAAGTAAGTGGGCACAGTCATCATGTATGGGCTTGCCAATAGACAGTTTCCCTTTATGTATTGAGTCATGAGTGTGTTTATCCTTTGTGTTGCCGACTGTCTTATCTCTCCCCCCCCCCCCCCGTTTCCTCAGGGGCATCTATCTCACTTTCCTTGCTTTCTAGGTGAGCATTTATGCTTGATTGGCAGTCCCCTTCGGGTTGGAGGTATGTTAGCCCCCCATTGATAATGATCTTGCCAATGTCCTTTTTGTTCTTGGTCATATAAACCTTTCCTTTCTTAAATGTAGTCTCGATACCCATATCCTTGCTTAGTTTAAGTGTGGCTAATATGTTGTGTGGTATTTCGGGTATGAGTAATACCCCTTTTCCACAACGCTGTTCATCCAATCCATAGTACGGGGAAGCTCTCACACTGTTGCTGGGGAACTGAGTGCAGATCTTGCTCTAAGAATCCTCCTGACCACGCCCATCCTTCCTATCCCACGCCAGTCTTTCTCACTCAGTGACTGAGGGAACACCTTAGGGTTTTTTGTCCTCTGTGGAGAGACTATTTTGGCCTTTTTGGTCTTTTGGGGGGGAAAGAGTTTCTTTCTCTTTGTTTTCTTCCTTTCTCCCTTACCCTTGATTTCTTGCTCTTTAATTTAATTTTCTTTAATTGGTCTTTTTGTTACCTTATTGTTTTGGTTAAGTGGAGCTGCTTCGTGGGAGACTTTATTTGAAGCTGCGGGGGGGGGGGGGGGGCGTGGGCGAATCTGGGGATCCAGACCACTCCGCTCCCTCTGTTTTAAGCAGCAAGCCAGTTCTGACCCGGCTGGGCGGTTCTGAGCGAATTTAGCCGCAGGTGTCTCGTTGTCTTGCTGGTGAGCTGGCAAAAAACACAAGCGCCTCAGCTCCGACCTTTTAAGCGGCTCCGGAGTTCAAAGCCGATGACCGACGGCACACTCCGACGTCCAGGCTAATACCAGTGCCTCCTCTCACCAACGGTTGTTCCTGCACCGTCATTTCGTCGTCTGAGGTAGTAGGGGCCATTTTCGGCGCGCTTTAGGCCTTTGCGTGGGTGTGGGGCCTCTGGGTTGAGGACGACCGCCATTTTGGGGTTTTTTGGAAGGTTGCGGCCGCCATTTTGGGTGCGAGGAAGTTGCGGCCGCCATTTTGGTTAAGGGCGCATGGCGGCCGCCATTTTGTTTTGGGCCATTTTTGGAAGCGCTGAGGCTTCGGTGGCCATTTTGAATGTGGGCAAGTGCCGGCCGCCATTTTGAAGGCCTATTTTCTTGCGGCCTCCTTATTTTGGCCTGGATTGAAGGCTGTGATCACCTTCTCGGCGACAGGTATTCCACCCCCACCCCCCCCACCGCCTTTCACCACAGGGGCTGTGGGGGTCTAGGGCAACCCCTTCCTGGGTGCAGCGGTTGCGCGGGGGGGGCTGAGGGGGGGCGTTGACACCTCGTTTTGCCCTGACTTATGCCCAGGCTTTATCAATCGGATGGTTTGGGGCCTGGAAGACTTCGGCTGCGGGTAGCCATGGCCTAGATGAACTGTGAGAGAAGGCTATCTGGGGAGCAGGGGGCTGTTAGGCCTCGCTGTAGGCCTGTCCCATCAAGTGCCTGGATCTGAGGCTATATGGAGGCTGCAGGGCCTTGCATCGGTTGATGTCTTGGCTTCTGCTGATCTTAACTGATGTTTTCCCTTTTCACAGGCCTTGTGATCTGTAAGGGGTGATCCTGCTCTGCCTCCCAGCCGTTACTATCCACGGGCCGTGTGAGGATGGCTGATTCGGATCTTTCTTCAGATTTGGAGCATGAGGCTTCTCCTTCAGCATCTATCCCTAGGCAGCAGACAAGGTGCAAGACGCCCAGGTCCCAGTCTGCCCCTAATAAAGATGAACTAAGGCGGCATAAGGCTCTGGAGAAGCAGTTCGAGAAGGCCAGACTGGCTTCTACGCCAACGCCCGCACAAGAAGTGTTGTCTGAACCGGGCTCTTCTACTCATCGGTCAAGCTCTGAGTCTACGTCTGCTAAGTCGTTGGACCAGGGCGAGGAGGCGAGACAAGGCTCTGCCTTACCTAATGTAGATTTGGTGCCTCACGTGGACCATCCACGTCGCACCACTGGCCAGCCAGAGGCCACGTTCACACCCACTGCTGCGGGACTCCGGCCTGACGAGTCTACCAGCCAATTAGACTTCCGCTCTATTCTTTCTGATGCCTTGGCAAAAATTTTAGCAGCAGGCCTTCAACAAGGTCCGTCTACTCTAGCCGTTCCAGACATCCGCTCCTCACAAGGCCGGCCGCCTGCGGTGTCTGTTCAAACTGCCCAGGGGCGATCTGAAGCGGTTTCCTCAGATGAATCTGAGCACGCAGAGGAATGTCCGGAGGATTTCGAGTTGTCAGAGGACGACGACTTACCTCCAGAAAAACCTGTTTTTACAGGGTTGTTTCGCCCCTCTCTCTTTAAATCACTTTTTGCATAAAGCAAAAGTCACTACACAGTTTGGTTTGTCTAAAAAGACTGAGGACTCGGCTAATTCATCCTCTTCATCGCATGATGCATTATTCCAAGTCACGAAGCCGGATAAAGATGTGATTCCGTGTCCCCCCTTGTTTGCAGAGGTGGTTCAGAATGCCTTTGGCCATCCTGGAGCGTTGACAGCTCCCAGTGGCCTGGATAAGAAGTTATATTGTGCCGCTCCGGAGCTGGACGACATTTTAGCCTTACCATCAGTGGATCCGCCTGTTGCGAGTTTAACATCTCCAGCCGCAGTCACATCTGATGCTATTGATGGGCTGAAGTCGGAGGATAAGAAGTTTGAACTAGGTTTCCGCAAAGCTCACCAGGCTGCGGCGTGGGCCATCAAGGCGGCTACGGCGACGTCTTTCTTCAATAGGGCGTCATTAATTTGGCTCCGCCAGCTCCAGGAGCGCCTCCCTGCTAACGAGGCGCGTATACACCAGGACATTAACAAGTTGGTGGTGGCAACCGAATATTCAGCGGACGCCTTGCTTAACGCCGCTAAATTTGCATCCCGCGCCTTGGCTTCCACGGTCGCTAATCGTAGACTTTTCTGGTTGCGGAACTGGAAGGCGGATTCAAAGGCGAAATGGAAGCTTGCGTCATCGACCTTCAAGGCTCCATCGTTATTTGGAGCGGCTTTAGATCCCCTTTTAGTGGAAGACAAAGAAAAACGTAAGGTCCTTCCGTCTTCGTATCGCCGGCAGGAGAGAAGGTATACCCCTTATGGTCAACGGCAGCCATTTCGTGGTGCATCTGGACCCGGCGGGTCCTATAACCAACGATATTTTGCCCCTTCGGACAGAGGCTCCGATCGTGCTTCATACAGAGACAGACAGCGTAACCAGCCTCCTACCAAGAGACCCTTTAGGGGCGGAGGTTTCCATTCAGCGAAACGGGGCAAATGACTCGGACAGGTCGGAGACCATTGGGGGACGCCTGCAACAATTTTACCACCAATGGTCTCTATCCACTCCCGAGGAGTGGATCAGAAGGACAATCCGTTATGGTCTGTGTTTGGAATTCATAGACACTCCCCCCAGCCGGTTCCTTCGTTGTCCAGTTTCCCTTCTACCAAGACAACGCCATCTAATGGAACAGGAGATTGCACATCTGTTATCAATTCGAGCCATAGAACCAGTGCCCAAGGATCAAGAAAGGACTGGATTTTATTCCACTCTTTTTCTGGTGGCCAAAGCATCGGGGGGACACAGGGGCGTCTTGAACCTGAAACAGCTCAACAAATCGATTCTGTATCGCAGGTTCAAGATGCAGTCTCTGTCTTCGATCCTGTCCTGTATAAGACGCAACGATCTTCTTCAGTCAGTGGACCTTCGGGAGGCGTACCTCCATGTCCCGATACACCCAGCGCATCGCCGGTATCTGAGGTTCGAGTATGACAGTTTTCATTTCCAGTACTGCGCGATGCCATTCGGGCTTTCTTCTGCGCCCCGTACGTTCACGAAGTTAGTGGCGGTGGTAGCAGCAACGCTACGGGTCATTCCCATCCGCATCCTGTGCTACCTCGACGACATTCTCATGATGTCGTCGTCCAACCAACAAGCAACGAGGGACATGGAGAGGGTCCTCCAAGTGTTTCAGGCTCACGGGTTCACTATCAACTGGAAGAAAAGCCACCTCATACCAACTACTCGGCTTCTTCATCTGGGGGCCATTATCGACACACAGAAAGGACAGGTGTTTCTGTCACCGGACCGTCGCAAGGACATAAAATCTTTGGCCTTGCAAGTGAGGTCTATGCGAAAGATTCCTCTTCTCCAACTTTCTCAGTTGTTGGGGAAGATGATCTCCTGCATTGCCATAGTACCTTGGGCTCGGAGACACGCGAGACCGTTACAATGGTTTCTGCTACCCTTTCAGAAGTCAGGACTGAGCACCTCAACATCACTGGTTCAGTTGCCCTCTCAGATACGTCTGTCACTGATATGGTGGACGTCTTCGGCAATACAGAAGGGCTGTGTATTTCTGGAAGTGGATCGACTAATAGTGACTTCAGACGCCAGCCTGAACGGTTGGGGGGCACACCTGTTGGATCAGGTGGTCCAGGGTCGCTGGTCACCGACGGAAACTTCGAACAGCATCAACTGGTTGGAGCTGCGGGCGGTTCGGTTAGCCCTGAAACACTTTTGTCCTCTCTTGGAGGGCAGACATGTTTTAATCAGGACGGACAACATGACCACCAAAGCCCATGTCAATCGGGAGGGGGGCACTCGATCCCACCCCCTGATGATCGAAACGGAGCGGCTGCTGGCATGGGCAGAACGTCACACGTTGTCCTTAAAGGCAGACCACATTTCCGGAGTGTCCAACGTTCAGGCTGACTGGTTAAGTCGCGAGACTTTAGATCCAGCAGAGTGGCGTCTAGATCCGGGCATCTTCCAAGAGATTGTGCAGAGGTTCGGTCTACCAGTGGTAGACCTTTTCGCAACGCCGCAGAACTCTCAGCTACCCAGGTTCTACACACGGTACCACTGCGCGGAAGCGGAAGGTTGCAACGCTCTGAGGAATCGGTGGCCTCCGGGCTTGATGTACGCCTTCCCACCTCTACCGTTGATTCCCCAAGTAATCAGGAAGATGATTGTAGAACAGGCAGAGCTTCTACTGGTGGCACCGCGATGGCCACGAAGACCGTGGTATGCGGATTTGGTGAGCCTGTCGGTCTCCTCTCCGTGGACGCTTCCTCCTCAGCGGGTCTCTCTCAGCCAGGGGGTCATCGAACATCCAGACCCCCGTTGGCTGCAATTGACCGTCTGGCATTTGAGAGGGTCTTGCTGAGGAGGGACCGTATTTCGGACGAGGCTATTGAAGTTATCCAATCATCCAGACGTCCTTCTACAACAAGAATTTACCAGGCCTCGTGGAAGGCGTTTGCGTTGTGGTGCAAAACGCATCATGTCGACCCTACCTCGGCAGACATTCCAGATGTTGTGGACTTCCTAGTAGCTGGGCTGGCCAAAGGTCTCGCGCCGGCTACTTTACGAAGACAGGTGGCGGCTCTGGCTACGGTTCTTCGTTGTGAACCGCATCGTACTCTTACTCAAAATCCTACCATTAAGAGTTTTCTTCATGGAGCTACTAACCGGGCCCCACCGGTGATTCATAGATACCCCCAATGGGACTTGCCTCTGGTTCTTCAAATGCTAACTTCTCCTCCTTTTGAGCCTTTGGCTTCGGTTCCGTTGAAATATCTTTCATTTAAACTCACCTTCCTGCTCGCCATCACATCAGCAAGGAGAATATCTGAGCTGGCGGCTCTGTCGATTCGTAAAGATTTATGCATTTTTTATTCGGACAGAGTTGTCATGAGACTGGACCCTTCGTTTACCCCGAAGGTAAATTCGTGGTTTCATAGAGCTCAGGAGTTGGTGTTACCAAATTTTTGTCCGGATCCGAGGAATGATCGAGAAAGAAATTGGCACACTCTCGATGTAAGGAGAGCGCTTAGAAGATATATCAGACGTACAGAATCGTTTCGTAAAACGGAAGCTTTGCTAGTGTCTTTCCACCCAGCCACATTAGGGAAGAGAGTATCTTCAGCTACAGTTGGTCGCTGGATAAAAGCCTGTATTTCTACAGCATATGTCACAATAGGCAAACCACTTCCTGGAAGACTGTATGCTCATTCTACGAGAAGTGCAGCAACCACGGCTGCGTGGGCTACACAAGCTTCAATATTGGATATATGTAGGTCGGCTACTTGGACATCTCCGACATCGTTTATACGTCATTATAAAATAGACTCTTTTGCGGCAGCAGAAGCTTCTTTTGGTCGCCGGGTGCTACAGCAAGTGGTTTCGACCACGGACTCTGGGAGCAGTCAGCCTCCCGCCCGGGACCAGTAAGCTTGGGTAGATCCCGTACTATGGATTGGACGAACAGCGTTGTGGAAAATGGACGTTGACGTACCTGAACGTCCTTTTTCATGACGCTGTGAGTCCAATCCATGCCCACCCAGTTGGGCTTCCTGCGGGTTTTTTCCTGACCAGTTTCTAATTATGGTTGAAAGTTTTTTCGTTTCAGTTGTTATTTCCTGCGCCTTCGTGAGAAAGACTGGCGTGGGATAGGAAGGATGGGCGTGGTCAGGAGGATTCTTAGAGCAAGATCTGCACTCAGTTCCCCAGCAACAGTGTGAGAGCTTCCCCGTACTATGGATTGGACTCACAGCGTCATGAAAAAGGACGTTCAGGTACGTCAACGTCCATTCTATCTTGCCTATTCCATTTATGTATGTGTCTCCCTTTCCAGTCACTAGGACCTTATCCTGGTTCGCTACCTTGATGTGATAATTTTCTTCCGTGAATGATGTGAGAGGCTTTCTCACATCATCTCAGTGGTGTGATTGGTGGCTCCTGAATCTATGAGCCACGCATTTCCTTCTCTCATCTGTGTGTTTGTATCTTTGTGGTCTCCAGGGCCATACAGTGACCCTGATTGGCTTTCCCTGGAACTGTCTCTTTGTCCCCTCCTGTCTCTCGGATTGGGGGAGTCTCTGCGTCTGTACCTGTTGTCTGGTGAGTGCCTGTCAGAAAATCCTGGTCTCCGGCCTTGCCTGTCCCTGCGCTGGGTGTGATCCCTTTCCCTTGTGTTTCTGGGACAGTCCCTCTTATAATGGTTCCTAGAACCGCATATGAAGCACTCTGGGGTGTTGTGGTTCCTGGTTTGGAACTCAACCCTTTTCGCTGGTCTGTTATCTCTACAACATATGGAGCGGTCTCTTCTTAGGCTATCTTCAGCTATTAGTTTGTTCGTGAGTGTCTCTAGGGTGAGGTGTTCTAGACTGAGGCTATCCAGTTGTGTTATGAAATTGTCCCAGCTAGAGTCAAGTGAATTAATGATTATGCTCTTCATACTTTCTTCAGAGATGGCTTCCCCTCTCTGTATCAGTTCAGCCCTGGTAGCATTCAAATTTAAGATGTGCTCACCCATAGAGGTCCCTGCCTTGTGCCTAGCAGAGTGGAACTCTCTAGATATTCTGGTGGTGGTGGCCACACTCTTACTGTAAAACAAGTTGAATATTTTTTGTAACATTTCTGATACAGTCAGATGATGGCTAAGGGTCGGATAGATCCTGGGTGAAATGCTTGCTATTAGTATGTAATAAGCCCTGCGGTGCAAGCAATCCACTTCAAAATTCCAAGGCTTTCTAGGTGGGTCATTGATTAGGAATAACATATTCTTTCTTAAGAAAATAACCTGAAGCTGTTGATTCCACTCCAGGAGATTTGTCCCATCTAATTTTAGCTTATGGAAATCAGCTGGTAATGTCACTGTGCTGTGTGTGGAATTACTCACTGTCTGTCGCTGTCCATGGTTTTGCAGGAGGGAACTCGCAATATGGTACAGGGATGTTTGTTGTGACTCTGAACTGACTTATCTCTATGTTTCTCTCTTCTCTTCTTACAGGTGGTTTCTGTGCATGCTCTGGATTCATTCTCATCCCGCAGTCGCCGAAGAAGGAGCTTGTGTTTGCGGCTCCTGGGTGAAGGCCCCAATCGGCGGGATGGCTCCAAGGCTCGACTTTGGTGGGTCTCAGCTGGTCGTGGATCATCCGAGAAGTTGTCTGCACCGTCAGGTCGCTTTGGAGGTTCGGATGTCCCGCGAAGGCCGGTTGGAGGTTCTAGTGGCTCGGCTCGGCGTGGAGGTCGTAAGTTGGGACCTGGTCGAGGTACTTGTCGGCTGGACATTCTGGATGCCTCGGAGGTGGTTGCTGGGTCGGTGAGTGTTGGGCGACTCCCCTGGGTTCCAGGTTCCTTGGGTGCGGCGTGTAGGTGTTCCCAGTGGTGGGCTGTCGGGACAGTGGTTTGTGCGCGGTTGTCTCGTCCCCTGGGTAGTCTTCGTTTGGAGGCGTTAGCATGTCAGTTGTTCTTTCGAGCCCATCTGGAGCGTCTGGACGTGGGCCCGGTAGTTTTATTTTAGTGCCGAAGGCCACGGTTAGCACCCACATGGCATTGTCTATTTCTAGATCGGTAGGCGATCTAGTTTGGTTGATTCCCCCCTTTGTCCCTGTTTAGTTTAGTATTTTCTTCGGTGTCTTGTGAGTAGGCCCCGGTTCCCGCCATAGGATTCGAATCTCGGGCCCCCATTGGTTGCTGGTCGGCCATCTTTGGTGACGTTGCTGTCCAAGATGGCCGCCGTGAAAAAGGCACGAATTTGGCCCCGGCTTCTTCTGTAGGTGTATGGTAAGTATTTTTGTTTCTTACTGCATAATCTTTGTTGTGGTCACTTTCTGTTTCGTCCTTGTCGGTCGCTGCTCCTCAGTCCTCGATTAGGTCTCAGAGGTTTGCGATTAGGTCCAGGTTGTTCGGGGCTGAATCTATCTGGCTCAGCAGTCTCTTTTTCAGGTCGTCTCCTTTTCTTGTGTCAATCGCAAGGGCATTTCTTTTTTCAGTTTTTACTGGGTGCTTAGGTTGGAGATCCGCTCTTCCTCGTCTTGCGTCTCCTCTGAGGTGACTCCCGCAGGTGAAAGCTGCACCGCCATTCTCTTCTTGAATGCTCGGGTGTTGTGTCTCCCCTTTATTTCAGGCAGTTTGGAGGTTCCTTGCATCTCCTGGTTTAATTGGGCTGATAACCATCCTCTGCTACCATTCTGTGGCAAGTTTCCAAGGATCTAGCCCAATAACTTCAACACAGGATAAGTTTGAATCATAAAGGTATTTATTTACATCTCACTTATCTCTTACAGGTGAACATCTGGAATGGCGCTGGACTCCTGGACAATCCCTTATATACCTGGGGGGGGCCAGAGTCAAGGTAAGGAGGGATCAAGGGAAAGGTCAGGTGGGATGGATGGTATTAACCCTTGCCCTGCTTTGGGTGCAGTGTTAGGCATTTGAATGTAACAGAAACGTAAGCACAAGATTACAGTGTTTATTTTTATAATGAAGAGTTCTCTTGCTCCAAATGTGCTTGAAGCCATCATCTGACCTGGTAGCTCTTTTCCTTAATCGTGATATTTGCAAGAGATAAAAGGTGGGGGGAGACATTTTGAACCAGGATTATATGATTTTTTTAAAGCTTTGTCTTAAGAACTTTCTTCATTGCTGTTTGTATTAAGAGCTGTAATCTGTCTAAGAATAAGACTCAAACTCTCATCTGTACTTTAGTTTGAATCTAAAGTAGATCCTATTGGCTTATTTTTCTGCTTTGGGAGTTGGGGAGCCATATGAATCTAATAAACAAAGAAGCAAATAAATATACTCCAGAAATACTTGACACAAAACCTGAGTGTCCCTTTTGAAAAATATGGAAGATTCCAAGGGGGGGGAACAGCTCAAAACGCTAACAAGAGCTTGGAACTGCTGGCTTATCATGCCTTTTTTAGAAGAACACCCTTGTTTTCTTTTGTTTGCAGCCAAACAGTAGTTTATGTAAACTGGGTTTTTGTGGCATCCAATTTTATGGGTCAAAGTGTATCCATTAGTCTACCAGTTTTACATTTGCAATATATTTGCTGGTTTTAAGGTGCCATGGGACCCCTTTCCTACTCAAGCCTTTCCTGCTCCGAGAGCCAGCTTTGATCAATTCTCAGTTGGGGGTGTCCTTAAAAATCGAATTGGCACAGTGGCGCAGAAGGGGAAGCATTTGTTACAAGAGAATACAATGGAACTGGCTTTAGTCATTGTCTTAATATTGTTGACAATACTGTAAAGTTTCTTTTTTTAAAAAAGGGATTTCTGTTTTAGCAGTTGCTTTTTTGTTATTGTTGTTCCCTCCTTTTTCAAGATAAAAAAGATATTTACACTTGTGGAGAGCTTGTAAGAAAAAAAAAGCTGTTTCTTTTAATTCCTTCTACCTTTGATGAATGATCTATAGGTAATTAAGGTTGTGAATTTTTATTTTTTATTTTTGCCTTTTAATTAATGTTTTGTCATTCAGGTAGGATGTGTGGTGATGATTAAATGACAAACACAGACAAAATGATTTTTTTTTCTTGTGCAATTAACGAAGCTACTGACAAAAGGAAATAAAACTTTTCTTGGTAAAAAAAAAATATGTAAGATTCCACTTCTTAAAGGTTTATATGTTGATATTTTAAGGCAAAATGATGACGGGGGGCGGGGGGGAGACTATCTAAACAAGGCATGTCCAACCTGTGGCCCTAGAATCCGTGCAGCCCCATAAGATATAATAAAAATAGTTTTTTAAAAGTTTGCTATTTATATATATTAACTATATTATGCATTTTATTTGCAGCCCAACGAACAATTCCTCTTCAGTCAGTGCGGCACATGCAAGCCAAAATGTTGGATGATCATGATTTCATCTCTATGATGAGTTATATATATTCAATCAAAATAATTTCAAACTCTTCCACATGGCAGAGCTTGTTTCCCATGCTGCAACCATTTGAGATTATGCTGATTTATGAAATGACTGCTGGGTCATTCCATGTCAAATGGTCTGATTTTAGAAAAGTGTCCAGCTCGCCCATCCTGGATTTTGATGAAATATGGTGTGAACTTGCACACAGATCCCCAATGAACATTGCTAAAGTGTTACGTTTGACAATGTGATATTTGCAGAGATACAGCCATTTGTATGACCCCATACCGCAGCCTTCGACAGTATGACTCTGAGGTTTCAGCAACTTTGAGACAAAATATCTCTGACAATATTTTGTTGACAGAAACAAAACTTAACCATCTTGTACAATTTGTTGTGCTCTGTTAAACAAAATAATAATAACATTCTCATGAGTGATCTCCATCTAGATAATTTGGAGCAAAGTTGGCCAAAAATGACTGCGGCGCGGAAAAAGGATAAAGTTTGGCTTTTTATATCCCTGGAAGGAAAGGTATGAGAAACGTGAAATATTGTGCGTAATAACTTAGCAACACAGGGTTGTCAAATATAAAATTTCATTCTCCTACCGCTTTCCAATAGTTCATAAATTGAGTGTAAATGTGAAGGTTTTAGTAAAAATGCCAAAAATCGGGTATTTTCAGGCCACTTACAAAAAAAGACCTTCTGGAAACTGTTAAATCATTCTCATTAGAAAGAGCATGTTTCAACCCCCCTAAAAAAACAGGATTGGTGTTTCATCTCTGACGTATAAAGCCCTAAAAATAGGGACAAAGTTGAGGACATTGTTATGGAAGCGTCACATGCATTCTATTATTGTTACATCTTGTTTGTTTTATATAGACATCATTACTGCTATTATATTGCATTGGTCCAATGGTGGGTTCCTCCCGGTTCAGTCCGGTTCTGCCGAGCCAGTAGTGGTGACGATATGACATCACCAAACCGGTTCTGCCGCCGCCCACCCACCTACCCCCTGTGTTATTCTTACCTTTTATTTGGCCCCATCCCCACTCTATTGCTGCCTCCTAAGTCCCAGCTGATGGCTAGAGGGACCCACTGCCCCTTGGAAAGAAATATCCATGGACTTCATTGTAGACCTTCCCGAAAGTGGGGGGTGCACAGTTATATGGGTAGTGACTGATTTGTTTTCCAAACAGGTGCATTTTATACCATGTTCTAAGATCCCATCAGCAAAAACCCTTGCTAAGATGTTCATTCAACATGTATATAGGCTACATGGAGCGCCAAAATGTATAATTTCAGACAGGGGAGTGCAGTTCACCTCCAGTTTTTGGAAAGAATTCCTGATGCTGATAGGCTCCGCCCAAGGACTAAGCTCCGCCCATCACCCCCAGACCAATGGGGCCTGTGAAAGAACCAATGGTGTACTAGAACAGTATCTGAGATGTTATATAAATTACCAGCAAGATAACTGGGTAGACTTGCTGCCATTCGCAGAAGTGGCATATAATAATTCCATACATAGCAGCACAGGTTTCACTCCTTTCAAGGTGGCTTCTGGCCAGGAGTTTGTGCCAATCCCAGAGTTACCTCATGATAACCCACAGAACCCTTCTCTAATTGAGTGGATCGATCAATTACGAGCGACTTGGGCAGTAACTCAAAAAGCTTTGGATGATGCTCACCAAGCCCATAAAGCCCAAGCCGACAAAAGGAGATGCCCTGCACATGTTTATAAAGTGGGGGACATGGTTTATCTTTCAACCAAGTATTTGCAAACTCCTCAGAAATCAAAAAAGCTTGGACCTAAGTATGTGGGCCCTTTCCCTGTTACTCGGATCATTAACCCAGTCACGGTTGAATTAGATTTACCCAAGAACTTGCGACGAATTCATCCAGTGTTTCATGTTAGCTTACTGAAACTGGAACAGTCGTCCCCTCTACGTCCGTCCAAAGAACCTCCTCCTGTTCCCATCCTCATTGAAGGGGAACAACATTTTGAAGTAAAAGAGATTTTGGACTCTAGAAAACATCATGGTAAAGTGCAGTATCTCGTAGCATGGAAGCACTTCCCGTTATCACAAGCTGAATGGGTGAATAAACGTGATGTTCGGGCACCTAAAAAAGTGCAGTTGTTTCACACCAAATACCCTGATAAACCTTGAGAAATGATAGTTATTGATTGTTGTGATATTACCTCTTTTTTTCTCTGTTTCAGGACTAGAAGCTATCTTTTCTGAAGGGGGGCCGAATGTCAACCTCGCTAGCTTTGGCTTGCTTGCTTCGGCTGTCATAGAAACGGAGGGAGGGGGGTTTAGGCTTACGGGGCTTTGTTTGTAAAATCTGAGAAACGAAACCAATTCCTAAGCTGTTATCAGACCAATGGACACTGCATTCCTGGATGCTGACACGGCCAGACGTCTGCTCCCACCTGACCTCTGGGAGACCTTTGGATTGGATGATTTATGGTGGACAGTGGGAGGGGATGCTTTCTAATTGTAACTTTCGCGCTTTTTGCCTCAGAATCCTGCTTTCCATGGTTGCGTTCATTTCATATCTAGTAAAAGTACCAGTCTTTAACCTATGATGAAGTCTGGGTTTTCCTTTCCTGGATACTGAAGGAAGCATACCTGACAATCTTAATATCTTTATATTTGTTTGGGGTTCGTTTTCTTCCCTTTCATCTCTTTTATTGTACAGCAATCTTTTTCCTCAAACCTACCACGTCTCTCCTTTCCTTCTTATTTTCTCTTCCCCCCCTCTTCTTCTCCCTACTTTCTTTTCCTTTCTCCTCCTCCTCCTTTCTTTCTCCCTCTCTTACCCTCACTCCTACTCTAATTTCTCTTCCCTTCCTTCATTCCTCTCTATTGCTGTATTCTTTTATGCATATGGACTACTCAGAGGGCTGAAAAAGTTATTTTTGACTGGTCCTTGCACTTTTGACCAGTCCTCAAACTTACGACTGTCCTCACATTTTACATTTTTGCCCTATCTTGTCACCATGGTTAAGAGAAGCAGTTGTGAAATGAGTGACATGGTTGTAAGAATGCTGCATGGATATAAATGTGAAGATGGTCATAAGTGTGAGGACCAATCAAAAGTGTGAGGACCTCTCAGAAATAACTTTTTTCAGCCGTCTGAGTAGTCCCTATACACATAGCCATGCCCACCCGGTCACATGACCTCCAAGCCATGCCCACAAAATAAGCCACGCCCACAGAACCAGTAGTAGTAAATTACGGTTATGAAGTAGCAATGAAAATAATTTTATGGACTTCCGGTTGGCGGCACCGTCATCGCTAGACGGTCTTTTTATGACCGCCAGCCCCGCCGCCAGTAAAGAGCCGCCTCCACAGCTGAGAGGCGGCTTGGAAAACTCCCGTTTTCGGATAAACGTGAGGAGAGCTGGTGAGAACAGGTAGAGCCCCCTGTGAAGTTCCCAGATTGCCTTTTTTGCTTCTGGGGAGGAAGCAGGGTGAGGCTCCCTATCCAGCTCGCCGAGGCTCCGGACTCCAGGGACAACTCTGCACCTTGCAGAGCCAGACGACGCGACCAACTGCAGCAGCGAAATCCAAGTGAACTTTTAAAATAAGCAGGGTGAAATCTGGACTGAGAACTAAAAACTGCAAGTATCTTTGCTAGCCCTGTCGTTGAATTTAAGAATGGAGAAAGTGTGAAAGTACATTAAAATGGCGTCCGGCTTTAGCGGAGGAAAAAAGCTGAAAGCGAAAGTGGATATGCCTGAGTGTCTCAACACGTTCTAAAGCATTTAAAGTAACAGTGCTTGTCAGAATGATGAATGATCTATAGAAGAAAGAAAAGGAAAAAATTTTTTAAAGTGATTTTCATCTGTTCCTCAGAGACTTGATTAAAGCTGGGGAAGTTCTTTAAAGGACTCTGTGGTGGAAAGGAGGGGAAGACTTCCTTCCTAGAAAGAATAAGATTGCGTAGCATGGCTTCAAAGCAGACAAAGCCAGCTCCCAAAGCCAGCTGCAGGGGGGGCTCCCCTACTCACCAACCAAAAGAGCAGCCATTAAGCTTGCAGACTCAGAGCCAAGAACAGGAGACTGGATTTAAAGACTTGAAGGAATTTATTGCTGTGGCTCTGATGAATCAAAATGAAGTGATGGACCAGAAATTTGAGAAATCTTAGCAGGAAATTAAGGAAGTGGTTCAAGAAAAGTATGATAAGATGAAGCGAGATATACTGACAGTTGTGACTGGTCTGTCAGAAGTGGTTGTTCAGATTGACAAAAAAGTGGGAGAATTCGGTTCAGAACTGGAATCTAAAATGAGGGAAGCTGAAAATAAAATTTCTAATGTGGATAACAAAACTCAAAAAATTGAAAATGAAGTGACCATGATGCAATTCAGATTTATGGAGTTTGCTGTAAGACTGAGAGGAATAAAAGAAAACAACAGAGAGGATTTGAGAATGGTTTGTGCTGATGCCCTGGCTGTGATGTTAAAGGTCAGTCCTGAAGATGTCTTGTGCAAGATTGACAAGGTCTATAGAGTGAATTCTCGGGTGGCAAGGCAAAGGCAATTGCCTAGAGATCTGGCGATCTACTTTACAGATAGAAAAATAAGAAATGATATTCTGCAAAAGTCTTTTGTTTCTACTATTCAAGTGGATGGAAAGGAGATTGGGATCTATAAAGAGTTGCCGCCTAAGATGCTAAGAGACAGAAAGGATTTTGGATTTTTGGTGACTGAGTTGAAGAAACAACAAATTCCATTTAGATGGGATGCCCCAGTTGGTATAATATTGAGGTATCAAGGAGAGAGATATCGATTAAATATTGTTGAAAAAGCGGAACAATTTTACTTCAACGTTTTTAAAACTGGTGCAGCATCTCCACGTACATCTTCAGTGTTAGGTATAGAGGAGGGTGATAAAGAGAAGGAATTTGAACAAGAGTCTGAAGAACAGCGGAAACAGATGGAGGTTGAGGCAATGGAAACTCAAGGAGCAACAGGGGGCTTTTTGGATGAACCATTGCTGAATTTCCCTATAGAGGCTATAAGTGGGCCACCCAGAAATACAAGAGAGGTGGCATTGGACCTCGAGTAGTTGTTGCATGAACCTAAAGATCAGCGTATAACTCGAGCAACCTACAAGCAAATTCTAGAGAAACACCAGCAGCAGAGGTCTAAGCCACCACAAGATAAGAAGGGTGCCAATAGTGAACCACAGAAATCTGAAGCTATGGGAGGAGCCAGGCTGAAGACTACCACTCTGGAACAGAAACTTCAGCACTTAGCGCTTCATGAGACCACAAATGACAATTAAATTTTTATCTTGGAACGTGAATGGATTGAATGCATCACAGAAAAGAAGGAAAATATTTCACTACTTGAGACAATTTAATAATGATGTTATTTGTTTGCAAGAAACTCATATTAGAATACAGGATCAAAAATATTTGATAAATTCTAAATTAGGTGTACAATTCATAGCTTCAAATTTAGAGAAAAAGAATGGTGTTGTGATTTGCATAAATAAAAGATTGTCAGCTAAAATTATAGAAGCGGATGATTGTGGAAGATATATAGCAGTTGAATTAAATACACAAAATGGTCCAATTTTGGTGATTGGCATTTATGCTCCTAACCAGCAACAAGAAAATTTTTATAAATTATTATATTCTAAAATATCACAATGGGATTATAGATCTATTTTACTTATGGGAGATTGGAACAGAGTAATAGATCTTAAAAGAGATGAAAAGAGTTTGGCAAAGTCACGTGTTAAACTGCCACAGATTTTTTTTTATATGAAAGAAGATTTGGAATTGGAAGATATATGGAGAGTGCACAACCCAAAAGAATTGGACCTTACCTTTTTTTCAGATAGACATAGATCCTTCTCCAGGATTGATTTTATCTTACTTACAGCTGATCTACTTTTAAAAACAAAGAAAACAAAGATATTTCCGAGGACTCTAACTGACCATAGCCCGGTATGGTGAGAAATAGAAATGGGAAAGAATGAGAGAAGATCATGGAGAGTAAATGAAAATTTGTTCAGATATGAAAAGAATGTAAATGGACTTAAAAAACAAATGAAAGAATTTTTTGAAATGAATTTGAATAAGGGTTGAAATTGAAATTGTTTGGGATTGTTGAAATTCTTTGGGATGCGAGCAAGGCGTATATGTGGGAGGTACTGATTCATATGAACTCTAAACATAAATTAAATCAACAAAGGAAAAGATTAGAAATGGAAGGAGAGATAAAGAAAAAAGAACAATTACTTATAAAAAATCTGACAGATAAAAAACTACAAGAAATTATAAAACTCATGAAAGACCAATTTCAAATGCTTATAGCGGAACAAGCAGCAACTAATCTACAATTTGCAAAACATAATACATTTAGTAATGCCAACAAACCAGGCAGGTGGTTTGCTTACACACTGAGGAAACAGCAGAGTTCTCATGTTATTGGTAGTATTGAGTATGGAGGGAAGGAAGTTTTTCAACAAAGTCTAATTAAAGAAGCCTTTTTGGATTATTACACCAAATTATACGCCAAAAATAACATACAAAATGAATTTATAGATAAATACTTAGAAGAAAGGAGAGTCACGAAAATTTCTAGGGAGCAAAAGGAAAGAATGAACCAACTAATAATAATCGAGATTATTATTGCAATTAAACAATTGAAAACAGCTAAAGCTCCAGGGACAGATGGTTTAACAGCGGTGTATTATAAAACTTTACAAGCAGAAATGATTGAACGTCTTAAAGACTTATTTTGTAGCATACAAAAAGGGGGTAAAATACCCCCTTCATGGAAAGCAGCTTTTGTTTCATTGATACCAAAAGAGGAAACAGGTTCTACAAAACTGGAAAATTTTAGATCAATATCTCTCCTAAATACGGATTATAAAATTTTTGCAAAAGTATTAGCCAACAGATTAATGCCAGTTATGCAAGAGGTGATTCATCATGATCAAGCAGGATTTATAGAAGGCAGATATATGAAGGATAATGTGAGGCAAATTATAGACTTATTGGAACATCTTGAGAAGAATAAACAGATCCCTGCAGTGCTAGTGTTTTTGGATGCAGAGAAGGCCTTTGATCGAGTCAATTGGAACTTTCTATTAAAGACTTTAACAAAGATGGACTTTGGGGGACCAGTTTGTTCAGGCAGTCTCAGCAATTTACCAAGAGCAAACAGCACAAATTATCATTAATAGAAGTCTAACTACAAACTTTAGTATAGAAAAAGGAACAAGACAAGGTTGTCCGTTATCCCCATTGTTGTTTATTTTAACCTTAGAAGTCTTGTTGAACACAATACGGGATTCGACTACTTTGAATGGAATAGCTATAAGGCAAGAGGATTATAGAACAAGGGCATTTGCAGATGAACTGGTTGTTACCCTAACGCGGCCGATGGAATCAATAATCCAGATGAAAGATATTATAGAAGAATACGGTACAGTATCAGGATTTAGATTGAATCAGAAAAAAACCAAGATGATAGCCAAAAATACGTCAGAAGGTCAAAAGAAGGAACTCGAAAGGAAGGCAGGCTTTGAAATAGCAGCAAAGGTGAAATATCTAGGAGTTCAAGTTGCAGCTTCAAATATAAAACTTTTTCAAAATAATTATGAGGTGTTGTGACGAAAGGTGCAAAAAGACATGGAAACTTGAAAAAAGCTGCAGCTATCTTTACTTGGAAGAATAGCAGCAGTTAAGATGAATGTTCTACCTAGATTTTTATTCTTGTTTCAAATGATTCCGGTGCTTAAAAGTGATAAATACTTGATGGAATGGCAAAAAGGAGTGAATAAGTTTGTTTGGAATGATAAAAAGCCAAGAGTTAAACTGAAAATTATGCAAAATGTTTGCGAAAGGGGTGGCCTTAAACTTCCAAACCTATGATTGTATTATGAAGCAGCAGCGTTGACACAAGTGAGTGATTGGTTTGGAATGACAAAGACTGGAATATTGAACATAGAAGGCCATGATTTGGAATTTCGTTGGCATGCATATTTATTCCACGAAAATAAAGTTGATAAAGTATTCAAGAGCCATATACTCAAAAACTCTTTGTTGAGAGTATGGATGAAGCACCATCTTAAATTGGATTACAAAATGCCTTTGTGGTTGGATCTTGGTCATATTATACGGAATATAAATATAAAGTCACTCGGGGGGATTTTATATAAAAAGGTACTTTTTAATGATGGGGTAGATGGCAATTAAAGACATTAAGTACACTGTTGGAAGAAGGGATTAATTTAACTTGGTTACAGTATAATCAACTTCAATTGAGATGGAGGGAAGATCAAAAAATTGGTTTAATGTTGTATGAAGAGGAACTGGTAAGACAGATAAAAGAGAAAGGCCCAATGCATATCAAGAGGGTTTATAATATTTTGATAGAAAGAGACTCTGAAAGTGAACTGGTTAAAGATTGTATGATAAAATGGGCGCAGAATTTTGCAGAACCAGTTATGATGGAAACATGGGAAAAAATATGGGTTCAGAATATTAAACTCACACAGTCACAGAACCTGAGGGAAAATTTCTATAAAACGTTTTATAGGTGGCATTTAGATCCTAAGAAATTGTTGTGCATGTATCCTAATGTTCAGCCAAAATGTTGGAGATGTGATTGCTTAGATGCTACATATTATCATATATGGTGGACTTGCAAGAAAGTGAAGGTTTTTTGGATTAAAATTTGGTGGGTTATGCAAAATGTTTTGAAGAAAAAAATCCAATTTTCTCCTCAATTGTTTTTACTGGGTATAGTTAAGGATTCTTCATTGACTGAAACAAAACTGATATTATATATGATTACAGCGGCTAGATTACTGATTGGTCAATATTGGAAAAAAGACGTTATGCCTACTATTGAAGAACGGACTTTGAAGGTGGCCAGTTTTGCAGAAATGGCAAAGATATCAGCATATTTAAAGGACCGGACTCAAGAAACTTTTGTGTGGGAATGGAAGAAATGGATAGATTATGTGCAGAACAAATATCAAACAAAGAAGTATCAGATAGCTTTTAGCTGAATGTTATGTAGAAATTTATAGTATAGACAGGGGGCAGAATAGTTGGTGAGTATTGTATGATATGGTATGATTTGGATTTCACCTTGGGAAGTCATGGGGGGGAGGGTTAGGGAGGGGAAGGGGGGGAAAGTGGAAAAATTTATGTTTGTAAAACTTTTTCAATAAAAAAGAAAAAATGTTATGGTTGGGGGTCATCACAACATGAGGAACTGTATTAAAGGGTCGCGGCATTAGGAAGGTTGAGAACCACTGGGCTAGAACATTTATAATTATTTGGCTAACATGAGGTACCAAAAGTGTATACCAATTTGAAATGTATTTAAGTTATATTTTTTAGAAACTTTGACCCAAATATTATTGTATTAAACTGCACTCCATTCCTATTATGGGCAGACCTGAATTACAAAGAAACCTGATAACCACTCCTGATCATTACAATACAGAAATTTTGTTTGAGAGCCTTATGTGCTCATAAGAGAGAGCTTATTTTGAACAAAAGCTCTGAGTCTCATAGTATTAATCAAGTTGCTAATACTGATATTAATGGGTGAACTGAAGTCTAACACAGAGGAGCTTCAGGTTTTATGCTGTATATTAAATACAATAAGTAAAGGTATGGAGAACTTTGAAGAGGCACTTTGCTTTAATAATGCTTCAGGAGAAGCATCCCATTGATGAAGAACTGTGAAATGAAATAGCCCCTGTGCAGCTGTGTTGCTTCACTTCATTCACAGAAAATGAATTTGTGAGGTAGAAATAATGCCTTGGCTTCATAAAGGATTGAAGGCAAAAAAGAAAAAGAAAAAAAGTCTCTTCCATGCAAAGCAAGGAAAAAAAGGGGCGCCTTTTGTTCATTCTTAAAAGTAAATGTAGGACAATATCAAAGAAGTATTCAATAGTACTAATTTATTTTAAAACATAGCAATCCATTATCTCTGTGCCAGTTTAAGGCATATCTCACATATTTGATTCTATGCCCATGTATAGGATCAGACTGTTGTGGCCCCGTCCTCTGAGCCTATCCCATTGGAGGAAGGAAGCTCTGAGCAGGAGGAAGAGGAGCCAGCCAGATCTCCCAACCCCCCCCCCCCTGGCACCGTCTCAGGTGCCAGCTGAAAGAGAGCCAAGTAGTGGGGAAACAGGTGTCTCAGATGAGAGTGAGGGAGAGACGTCATTCCTGGACGCACGCCAAAGAAGGCGAGAGAAAAGATTACTGCAGCTGCGGCGACGTATGAGGAAATAGACCTGAGTCACTGGATTGGAGTCACAGGATCAATAAGTCACTGGACCACACTCAGAGCCTATATAAGCCAGGAGGGTGGGTCCTGAGTTCTGTGATGAACAAATTATACTATATTGGTTAGGCATTGGAGTTTACAAGCTGAAGCCGATCAGAGACTTTGCTGAATATTTGTGGTGCTTTTCTTTCTGTATACTATTAAAGTCCTTGGCAGACGGTGTGCATATCGCTGCCAAGTTTGAGATAAGAACTGTGGAGTGTGCCAAGTGCTTCCTTAACCCTCGACTGGCTGTGTTTTTGTGGGTCTCTGAAGGGGGGGACAGATCACAGACAGAAACCAAGATTTATTTTAAAATATCCATTCTATTGTATATCAAACAGGAAACATGTAAAAGAAAAAGACATGCTCTGCAAATTTATTTCCAAATATAAATTTAATTGTATTTATAGTGTGATACGAAATTTGATAGTCTCTGCTTGGCATTCTACAATTACATTCGTTTATTATTTCTGTAATGCATAATGCACTTGAAGTTCATCATTCAAAAATGAAATGTGTTAAGTTTTTCATAATTTCATAAGACAGCTATCAATATTTAATATCTAATAAATAAACCTCCACTCCACCTTTAATATAAGATTAGGCTTTTAAATATACTATTTCTGCTCTTATTTTTAAATGTGTTACATTTTGCCAGACATGCTCTGAAGGGTTTCCCCATACTGTATATCCTGCTTGTCTTGGTGAGGACAAACCATTTCTTTAGCTTATGAATTGATGCCATCCACAACCCATGCCCACCTCACCACAAAGAGAAGTTCCATTTATTCACTGCTGCCTGGACAATATTGTATTGTCTGCCTGCTGTACTTCCTGGCAAATGCCTTTTCAGTTGGCTAGCATGTGTTGTAAGAATAACCCTACTTCTTTTTCCAAGGCAGTAGATCTGTGAAATGCTGGCTTCTTTTTAACAGTCCATTGATGAAAGGCTGAACTTTAAAACATTTCCTACTGTAATGGCAAACCTTTATTTTTGAAACAAAACTTGTGGAACAGGAAGGGACTACATCAGATGTGAAGAAAATCCGTAGAAATCACATATCCTCAAAGATCTGCTCCTGAAAAGAATAATAGTGGAATGGGTGAAAGGGGAAAAGAAGCAGAGAAACTCACAGTTGGGACTCTAATAACTGCCATCTAAACAGAACACCTGGCTAGTATCATTGCCAAAGCTGAAAAATAAAAGTCAATCCAAGCAGGGTCATTCCATGTCAAGTGGTCTGGGGCTCCCAGCTTGACTATCACGGATTTCGATGAAATTTGGTGTGAACATGCACACACATCCCCAATGAACATTGTGTTACAGTTGCTGAAGCAATACTTGGGGTGATATAGTCATTTGACCCCATACTGCAGCCTTCGACAGTATGACTGAGGTTTCAGCAATTTTGAGACATAATATCTCCAGCGATATTTTGAGAGAATATGTTGAGAGAAACAAAATGTGCCCATCTTGTACAACTTGTTGTGCTTTGTTAAACAAAATAATAAAATAATAATAAGAATCTTCCACGACAGGCCTGATCTACCATGTTGACAGCTATCAACCCACCAACTGGGCAATCCGCCAATCCAGCCCGCCATTGCAAAGAGGAACCTCCAGACTGCTGGGGCCAGTTGGTCCGCTGCATCTACCATCACCCAGGCTCCTGCCAGCCAACCAGATCCCCCCCCCCCCGCGATCAGGCTTTCTACCCTGGCCAGGTCTGGGTCCAGTGCCAATGGGTGCCTACCCTGGTTCTGCAACCAGCAGCAGCAGCACGGTTGCCAGTGCCACTGGCCGCACCCCCCAGCCGCGCCACTGCAATTCAAAGCCACATTTGATGGAAACCCCGGAAAGCTTTATTACTTTCTAAACTGGATGTGGTCCCACCTCAACTGTTATGGGGACCAGTACCAGTCCAATTGAGACATGGTCTCAGCCATAGCTGATAACATGGATGGTGAGGCAGCTGGCTGGATAGCCCAACTACACGATCAAGGCGCCCCTGAGCTTGGGGATGCTGACGAATTCATGGAGGCACTAAGGATCCAGTTTGAAGATACTGACTAGGGGCAGGAGGCAGAGGCTGAAATCAAAGAACTCAAACAGAAAGGCCGCCCCATAAAGGAGCTAGTGTGGGAGTTCCAGAGAATGGCGGATAAGCTGCAAGACTGGCCAGAACGCCTCCTGGTCCACTACTTCAAAGAAGCCCTGGACTTAGAGCTCCGATAAGCCTGCACTTGTCAGGGCATCCTGGATCAAATATAGGAGTGGTATCCGATAGCCGTGGTGATGGACCCAGAAATCCACCCACACCATAAACTTGCTGCAGAGAGGAAACCTAAGAGAGCCTTGGAATGCCGGACTGGCTTGCAACAGCCAGAGGAGCCCAAGCCGCAGCCATCAAAATCTTTAGGTGCGGTCAGCAGGGGCACCAAGCATCTGAGTGCCTCGCTCTGGCTCCAGTCCCTCAGGCCAGAACTCCAGCAGTGGCGAGGTCAAAGAAACTGGCCAAGAAGGGGAAGTTTGCCTGGCAGGCCGTTGAAATCTCCCCTCCTCTGACCGGGAGTGAGGAAACTGGCTGCCGAGATCCCTCCCGTCACTACTGGAGACAGCACCAACAACAGCGGAGACAATCCGATGGTTTGGAAACGGCTGTAATGATGGCTAATGTGGAGGAGTAGCCAGCAAGCTGGGAGTGTGCTGGAGTAACGCCTAATTGCAGTATCTAAGGGAACAATAATTAATGAGTGGGGAGGAGCTGGATTAAGGGTCATCTGGGTGATAAAGCTTTATAAGGTTGTGGGGAGCACAAAGCATTAGCTCCAATAAAATCTTCCTGTATTGATTTATGGATGTTAGTTTGTGCCGGTAAAGGATTCAAACCATCATTTGTGTGTGTGAAGTTTTCTTTATACACGGGAATCTGACACAGACAGTTTGGCTTCTTAAAGACTCTGCATCTAGCTATACCACCTATATTGTACCTGTGCATTTGTTTTTTCTTGCCTAAATGTAAAACCTTACTTTTTTCACTATTGAATTTCATTTTGTTAGGTAGCGCCCAATGTTCAAGTCTGTCAAGATTCTTCTGAATCTTAAGGCTATTTTCTGGAGTGTTGGTTATTCCTGATAGCTTGGTATCGTCTGCAAATTTAATGAGTTCCCCATCTATCCCTTCATCCAAATCATTGATGAAATTGTTGAAGAGTACTGGGCTTAAAACAGAGCCCTCTGGTATCCCACTGCATATTTCCCTCCATGTAAATGCAGCTCCATTGAGGACTATTTGTTGAATGCGGTTCATCAGCCAGTTACAAATCCATCTGGTGGTAATGTTGTCTAACCCACATTTTTCTATTTTATCAAGTAGGAGATTGTGCTCTACTTTATCAAATGCCTTGCTGAAATCCAAGTAAATTATATCCACAACATTTCTCTTGTCCCCTAATTTTGTCACTTATCAAGAAGGCAATAAGGCAATAAGATCTGTCTGGCATTATTTGTTTTTGACAAACTCATAGGTCCATTTGTTCATGACCATTTTAATTAATGTGTTTATTTCATTATATTTATGACTATCCCATGTGGAAGACTAAAAGTTGGACTGCAAAAAGACTAGTAAAGAGGATAAATTTATTAATCAAATAAAAAACACAGAAGTAGGAATTAATAGCTTACTTATTTTTGCTTCAATGGATCATAATAATGAGAGAAACAGGGAAAACGGTGCAGTGTTTAAAATGAATGTGATGGGGAGAGAGCTATGACATGAATGAATGGGTAGAATTAAAATAAGAAAGTACAGAAATAGTGACGGACTCATTAAGAGAGCCAAGAATAAATGAAAATTCTGCTTTTGTTCCTGTCAAATTATAGCCACTCACAAATAGTTCGGCAGAATTTCCAATGCAGTGCAATGGTTTTCCATTTTCCTTATATCTTCCATTTTGTACAGCCCCCCCCCCCCAAAGAAACAATCTTCAAAATTCTCACCTCCCTCTCATCCAAAACTAATAGTCTGTTTTCCATTTTGAAATCACTAATGGAAAGCTATCTGTTCTCTGCTAATCTTACCTCTGAAAATTTTGAATACCTCTGAATTTCAGTGAACTCCAACTGTAAAATTGGTGCTCTAGCATGTGAGAAGCAACTATTAAACTGATGTACTGTCTTGCAGCAAATAAAAAATGGGTACACTGTCCTGTCCTGAAACTGGCTTGTATTTTTGTTCATCCCAGTGGAAGAAAAAGAATATTTAGCAGTTACTTCAAACTTGACAGCTCCTTGCTTCTGTTTCCACACCTACCAAGTGAATTATTCTGCTACACTACTATCAAGTGTATCGATGGGAGATACCTTTAATATCTCCTATTTAAAATGGAACAAATTTGTTGTGTGTGTGTGTACATATTTTCAAGACCTATATGGTCAGATATAAAATACCATGTTTCCCCAAAAATAAGACCCAGTCTTATATTTTGGGGAGCTCCAAAATAAGCATTAGGGCTTATTTTTGGGGAAACACAGTACCGGAGATAGCAAGGGACAGGAGGCGGTGAGCGCACAGGGGCCAACAATGTCCGGCAGCAGCTACAGCCCATGCAGCACAGGTCAGAGTGCTGCAACCGTCGGGCTGGGCCTCCAAGCAGAGCCCGAGGGTCAGGGTGACATGTGTGAGAAGCATGGCAAGGCAGGTAGCCTCCCCTGGTAGCTGGGAACAATGGGGCTTTTTGTCACCTCACCTCAGAAGCAAGGGGAGGAGAAATAGGAAAAGGGAGAGTGGTTGTTCAAGAGCGGCCTCCTCGCCAGTTTGCCTAAGGTTTTTCCATCTGTTTCAAAAACAATTGTCATAATAATGGAATTTCTATCACATATCACTTACATCTCTGACTGACTATATAAAAGGGATGACACATCACTACTTTAACTTCATGATAACATTCAGTTATTTCCAGTTTGTCTTACTTATTAGAAATGTTTGCAATTACATTTTCACATTGCATGAAGCAATTACATCATTTGTTTGACTCTTATTACAATTGGTGACCCGCCATTTTGATTTATAAATCATGGTTTTTGTTGTATTATATGTGAACTTACTTAAGGTTGATTCAACAACCTATGGTTTAAAAAATAATAATCCAGCATATGTGAATTAGACATACTATACTTTCACTCTTAAGAGTTTCATTTCTTCCTAAAAACTAAGATAGGCATCTGATTTTAATAACTATGGAGCTATATATGCCTAAAGCTTGTAGAATCCTATTTTCTTATTTGTGATTGTAACAAGAAATGTTGAATTTTGCTCTCAAGTTCATTTCCACACATTTGTAGAAATATCTGAAGCCTCATTTTTGTTTGCTGACATGAAAACCAGTATAAGCAGACCTTTTCTGGGTTATCAGACTAATAGACAAGATTCCCAGCTACGTGGAAGGAATCTAAGCTTTAGCATATAACTACTACTATTAATTCAGTTTCCAGAAAAAGCAATACTTTACTTGTGAATAAGCACACAGCATCCCTTCAATGTCTTGAACATAGCAGGTTCCACACAGCATCCTAGTGTAACAAGCTGGTTTATTCTGCTCATAAAGCAATAGGAGTAGGAATGTTTATATGCCTGAAAATTAAGAAATGGTTACTAGGGAAATTCAGAGAGAGAAAAAGGGCATGGAATAGAGAACAGGAAAGAAGAAAGGGCTTGACAGATCAAAGGTAAGCTTAGTTCAAGATAAAAATGTCTTTTAACCGAGTTCTATTCCTAGGCTGATTATACTCATGCAGTTTTCTTGGCAACAAAAGGGTTTTGCATTGCTTTCCTCCAAAATGTTTATTCCACTTCACAGCCTGAGAAAGGAGTAATCAACACTGTTCTTTAGTAAAAGGAAGATTTAGAGAAATGTTCTTGTTTGCAAGCCACGTCCATTAGCAGATGCCGTTCAGAGGATTTGCCCTTCTGCTTTTTCTTTCTCAACATTTGGTTTGGCCACAGATGAAAGTGAATCTTTGGCATATTTGCTGGGAGGACCCACCTCTGAGACGAGGAAACTGATTTGTTTTGAGGATGCAACAGTCTCTCATGTATTTGTTCCACACCTTGTATCAGGATCCTCATGTGATTGACTGAATGGATGTTCCTTTTGAACAAATACCATAGAAGGCACTGCAGAAAACTGTTTCAATTGCCTTTTGAAGCTTGCTGTTGTTTGTGGTGTGGCTGTAGGCTGCTGTGCCATTTGAGCTATGGTGTAGTCCACACGTTCTGAGGTATGAATGGCATAGATGGACTCTGGAGACTGTGGCAAGGAGCAGGCTACAGCTCGTTCTTTGTTAGGTATGTGTCGTTTCTGTGATCTGAAGGGAAGAGGAGTGAGATAGCTGTCTCTATCTTCTTTGACTAATCCTTGCTCTGTCTTTTTTAAAGGGAGCTTGTCCTCAGTAGATGTTGCCACCTGATTGTCGTCTTCCAACTTTGAAAGACTGTGACCTGATTGGGGCATGTAACGGTTGTGTATAGTGGGGTGAAAGAACTTTGGATTTTGGAATGGGGGGGGGGGGCAGGGAGCTTCAGAGTCGGGTTTTCACCAGCTGCATTAATAGGAGACACCTAATAAATCTGTACTTTAAGGAACCCTCTGGTTTTGGAATTTTGATTTCATCTGGGCTGTTGCTTGACAGCAACTTTGCAACCAGTTCTCATATTTATGACCTTTGCAGGTCTGTAAAGCAAAGGAAACTGAAATAAATTATAAGCACAGTCATTGTTTTACTTTTTGGATTAATAAACTAGTTGCTAAACCTAATTGTGGTCACTAAACAAGGACCACAGTACCTGCAATATTTCCATATTGCTGCAAACGTACCAAGAATCAAGCTTGACTGGAAGAAGACTTTAAAACTAATTGCTTCTCAGTTACTATTTCCCTTATTAAAAACCTTAATATTAACCTATTTAACTTTATCAGATATAGATTCCATGTTTTTAAATTAAATATTGTGTATTTGCATTAACCTTTTCACCACTTTACAGTTTTCTGAAGAAAGAATGTTCAACATCTCACAGATCCCGGATGATTGGAGATTCTTCATCCAACACAGAATCTGAAGGCAGCCTCACAGTAACAGAAGCAGCGACAACGTGCCAGCCTCAAAGCCTAGTCACTATCCAGATACCTTCTGACATGACTCAGGTCCCATTTCTACAGAATGGTGCTGGATATGTATCAGGTGACCTCAGCAATTCTAAGGGAAAAGCTAGCAATGGGACCTTATATTCCAGACTTAGATCAGTCAAGTTCCCAGAAACCTCATCAGAAACTGCAGTGGCACCACCTCATTGAAACCATATCAGCAAAAAAGCAATGGCAGCTCACCTAATGCTACCATTTCAGAACTCAAATAGTGGTATTAGTTGATACCAGGCAGGGAGGGTCATGTCCCAGCATACAGTATAACCTATATATACTGTTGTTGCTCTCTAGCCCCATCTAGTGGCTGGAGGGAGACAAATACCAAGTATATTGTTTGAAGCTGACCCCACCCCTTACCCAGCAGCCCACACTCTCAAAACAAGAGCATGCTGGAAAGCCAGACTCCACTTCCTTTAGCATTTGGAGAAGGCAGAAGCACAAAGAAGAATCCATCTTAATCTGTGGCACATGGTCATCCAAGGACAAACCCACATCCCACATACAGAGCATAGCTAGTGATATTTAAATTGCTTTTATTTATTAATTGTTATGTTCAGCAGTAACTTGATACTATCTTGTATTTGGTTCTCATTCTATGTATCCCTATTTTTCCCAGTTTCACCATATCCTGTTCCTTCAATAAAGTATCCAGATCTACACACGCAGTCTGTTTTATTGTAGGTTAGGTCGATTTAGCTGCATGTCAAGCTAACGTAGTGAGGACAGAACAGTTCCAAATAACAATCCGGAGAGATGGAAACAGATTGTTTTAAAAGAGCTAAAATACTGATAAAATGTTTCCATGGGCAGGTATAATGCATGCAAACCAACAAAACAACCAGAATGTTTCATGGGTGACATGGCATATTATAGTACAGTGTTTCTGGTAGCAGACCCAACGTTTTACGAATATGGCTGCACTAATTACATTTTTCTATAAAAATCAAGATGCTAAGGGAAAGGGGAAAAGGAGTCATGATTGAAAGGACGCTTGACTTCCTTTGATCCTTTTAATCATAGGAACCCTCATAGAAGCTCTGTGGAGCAAGTATTATACTTGCTCTGTGGAGCAAGTATTTACATGTAGTATACCTCATTGTGCACCAAACCACTCTATGCAAATACCCATTTCTCTCCCTCTATTTGCTACTTTCCCAAACTTATTGCTACCCTTCACATGTTGTTGAATGGAACCCAGCTAAATTAATATTTTCCTCATTTTAAAAATTCCTTCTGGACAGCCTTTTTAATTTGTCTAAAATTTGATAGGATTTCTTTTTACAGCAGGATATTATATTTTCTCATGTAATCTCCTAAAACAAGAAACAAATATAAAGAAAAAATGTGCATTTATTTCATTCTATCATAATTTTCCTGCAAAGTTAATTCCATTTGTTTGGGGACCCCCACCCCTTACACATCTGTCTTATGTTTTTAATACTCTGTTTCCCCCAAAATAAGCCCAGTCGGGCTTTTTGAGCGCATGGCAATAAGGCCAAGCACTTATTTCAGGGTTCAAAAAAATATAAGACAGAGACTTATTTTCAGGGAAACATAGTATTACTTGTCAGAGAAGGTATAATCTTGCTTTAGAATAGACATTCAGCTGAAATAGGCAATCCCTGATTCAAACCAAGTCAAAGAGAATTATTCCCTCAACAGCTAATTGAGTGTTAAACCACTTTTTATAATCAAAGCATGTTCATACTAGATGCTGTAGCTCCATTGTTTTCAAATGAGCAAATCAGGCTTCCTTCATGCATTTTTTTCAACATATGGCAAAATCAAGTTAAACTTTGCATACATATTGTGCAAACTGCAAGAAAATTAAATCTCTCAAGAGAATCTGCCTCATAGGATATATTGTTAAGTGAAATAATGTGCCATGAAAAAGTCAGCTTTTCCACTGCAACAATCTGCATTCTGGAAATTTGGGTTTTAGTGACTATAAGCATTTGGGAAAATATGGAATGCGTGAAAAGAGAGAAATCCCTTAGCCGTTTAAATGCATAAAGTATTATGACTATTTGTTTAAAGTTGTCCTTCCAAATATATTACTGTAGGGTCTTGTGGCAGCTTAAATACATTGTAGTCATTAAAGCATCCAAAAACTATTTTAAGAATTTTATATGGAGCCCAGTAAGTACAGAAATGGAACTCTTCTGCAACATTGCTCGTTAGATTTTAGTTTTCCTGTTTATTGATCACAGACTTCACTTCCAAATTTATAGTTTGTAAAATACACAGTTAAAATAAAGAGGAATGGATGGGCAATTTTTTGGTTGTTGGGACTATAGTGGGAGGGGATACAAAGATGAAAGTGCATCACCATGTGGGCGAAGCCAGAATTTTCTGTTTTTACTTAGAATAGGAAGGAAAGGCATAGGCATTTACAACATGATGTCATTATGAATACAATGTAACTTATTTACTTGCATCAAACATAATGCAACTGCTACAAATTATATAATCATAACACATGATGTGTCATTTTGTTGTTATCATGTATGCCTATTGGAAGGGGGACTTTTTAAAAGTTGTGGAATGCATTTGAAAGCTTGTGTTTACAGTTATCACTTGTTTTTCATGTCATTAGAGCAGGGCCGTCAAACTTGCGGCCCACGGGCTGGATGAGTCACACGCTGGCCACACCCATCCCTGGTTTAGTAAAGGGGGGGAAAGACCCGATATGTCATGTGACACCAGCATGATAGCATAAGTTTGACAGCCCTACATTAGAGGAAGCTCCAGGAACTACATAAAAGCAGTCCCAAAGCTGCTTTTTCAGGAAGTGATTGGACTTTCCTGTTTTTTCTTTGAAGACATTTTGCTTGTCATCCAAGAAGCTTCTTCAGCTCTGACTGGATGGTGGGGAATGGAAGGATTTCTACTCCTTGCAAACAGCTGGTCATTTGCATAAAAGCATCATAGGAGTCATTTTAATCTGGGATGTCAAGTTATTCAGTTCAACATTAAGTATTATGAATATGTATATATATCATCAAAGGAATTATACCAAACTATAAGATTTTTTCCTCTGAATCTTACATTGGAATGTTTGGAGAAGAGCAAAATCTGAAGGACAATTAAATACTACAAACAATAACATGAGAGATATAGGTGAAAACATAAAATTTTAAATTTGGCAATCTTATCTGGAACAGGCATAACAGTTTATTAATTATATCCAAATTCTATTCTTTTCTGAGAATTCTAACATAAAAGTAGGTCTCATGGATCAAATTAAAGTGTGGTATTTGAAAAGAAAGATATCAGCATTTCGAGTAATCCATCTGCCAAAAGCAGAACTCAAGGCAGGTAGATTTCTCAAAGAATATATATATTGGATGCATCATATAGGCACAGCTAGTGAAAACCAACTCTAAAAGTTCCCGTGGTTTTTCCCCTAATTAAAAGAGCAAATATTTCCCTCCCCAGATGTTACCAATCACATTGTCCAATGAAAGTAGCTGGCAGACTGCTTGGTCACTCCTCTCCGCATTCAACTGCTACCTATTGGGATGATTTTGATTCCCACAAGAAAAGTTTTTGTTTTGACTGTTAGCCAGTCTATCTACTTTCCCCTCCCTTCCCCGTTTCAGAGTTCGTGGCTATTATAAGAAAGCAAAAGATGGCTTCAGCCAGATTCACTTCAGGAGTTGACAGTTGGACCTCCCCACTCAACTCAATAGAACTTCTTGGAAAATTCAAACAGAAAATAAATTAGTTTTCCATCAAGAAGACTTCCTGTGTCCTCCCCCCACCCCAAGGTTCTTTTGGCTTTTGAGAATATTTATCATGGAATTTCTTAATTAGTCTTCCTGCTTTTACATCCCAGCTTTCTACCCAGGCAGCCTCAGACAATGGGTATCCCTTCCATTGCTCTAGATATTGTAGTCTCCCCTTGTACAGTCTAGAGTCTAGGATTCTTTTTATCTCATAATGCATCTCTCCCTGCACTATTATTGGCTTTGGGGCTACCCGGTCCACTGGCCTCAGCTTAGACCCTATACTGGCTTTAATAAACTGCTGTGGAAAACCGGATGCACTTTCCCTAGTAGGCGGGGGACCGGTATTTATTGACTTGCACTTTTTGGGTTTTTCTGGCTTCCTGAAGGGCTTGTTTTGTGTTTTCCCATGCTTTTCTCAGTGACTCCATCCACTCAGTTAAGGTCATGGAGGAGGGTGGCTCCCTTGGGGGTTCAGGCATGGGGACAAACTTCATGCCAGTGGTGATTTTGAAGGGGGTTAGCCTGGTGCTACTGTGCACTGCATTGTTGTATGCCACCTCAATTGGTATACAATTACCAAATTGACATAACATCTTAATTATTGTTCTACTATTGTATCATGGCATGGACCACTTCCTCATGCTTGCTGTTGTATTGTTGGATTCACTTCAAAGTGAAAGTGAATCAGTTGAAGTACTGCACCCACCGAACTTGTTTAGGTGAAAATTTCCATGGGTCCTAAATGCCTCCAGGTTTTTGTCATCAGTCCATACTTCAAAAGGCACTTAGCTTCCCTCGAGGAAGTGGCGCCATGTCAGCAGAGCCCAGCAGGCCATATATGCTTCCTTTCCCATACTGCCCACCTTCTTTCAGTCTTTGTTAGCTTTCAGGTGTAAGTGCATGGCTGTAAATTCCACTCTGTGTTTTCTTGGAGGAGAACTGAGGCCACCGCTTGGATGATAAAAGGTTGCTCTGGCTCTGGGTGCTTACGAATTGGCTCTTTGCCAAAGAGTCTTTTGAGCATCTTGAAAACCTTCTGGCACTCAGAAAACATATATATATGTTTTCTGAGGTTTTCACGGGTGTTTGTATGTAGGTCTTTGGTTATTCGGGTCTTCTCCCGCGTAAAATTGGAAGTGTCTTGGAGACATTTCGACGAAGTCTCATTCGTCATCTTCAGGCTGGTGTTCTCGGCTTCATGCTTCCAGGAGCAATGTGAGATTGCAGCTGTGTCTTCCTTTTAACTGCTAGTGGGGGTGGGAGCTGATTGGGTGGGAGCTTGGCTGTGTTCTGATTGGGTGGAGGTGTGTTCTGATTGGTTAGGGGCTTGGCTGTGCTCTGATTGGATGGGGGGTTGGTTGTGCTCTGATTGGCTGGAGGGGTGTTCTGTTTGGGTGGAGGCTTGGTTGTGCTCGGCTTAGTCTGAGTTACAGGGGGGTTTGAGCTGGTGAGCTGCATTGTTGTTTGGCTTCGTGCTTGTGGCCATGAGAGATCTTCATGGTGGGTGTCAGTCTGCTTCATGTATGGATTGGAGGGGTTTAAAGTGGCTAATGATGCAGCTGCGGTCTGGCTTCTGGTCCTTGGTCGTGCCTCATTATCAGTGTGGGTTTGAATCTGCTTTCTGCGTGGATGTGTGGTGGTGACATCCTGTGTGGCTCTCATGAGTGTGGGTCTGGTGTCATTCGTCGTGTTAGGGACTTGTTTGTCAATAAGGGCGGGTTTCCAAATGGCTGGTAAGCGGGAGGTATCGTCTTGTTTGTTCATGCTGTGTGGGCGTTTTTCTATCTCAATGGTTTCTCTGATTATTCTGTTGTTAAAGTGTTCAGTTTTGGTTCAGTCTTTTTAAAGTCAATTTCATCTCCTGTGGCTTTAAGGTATTGGAGCAGGGAAGAAGTTGGTTCCTCTTTTCTGACTGAGTTCTTGTGTTCTTCAATGCGTGCACTTATTCTTCTGTTGGTTTGTCTGATGTATGTGGTGGGGCAGGCGGTGCATGGGATTTCATATACTCCTTGATTTTCTAACTCAATTTTGTCTTTGGGGTTCCTTAAGATGGTGGATATTTTTTGTGCAGAATGTTGTCTTGATGTTGTCTTGGTTACGTAGGAAAAACCTGGCTTAAAGAAAAACACATGTAAAACCTACAAAAAGTAAGAAAATAGATATTGTACCTTTACAGGGAGGATACGTGAGATGTAGGTCTGGCTTACTGATGATGGCTAATGAGCCAGAAATAGCTATATAAGTCTCCAAATGGGCAAGCACAAAAAATCAGCTGTCTAGTGGCGAAGAATCTCCCCCCCCCCCCCGGAAAAGAGGGGGAAGAGAGCATCAAGGTGTAGGGTAGAGCTCCCCAAGAGTCCTAGAAGCATTTCTGGGGCTCAAAAGGTGAGAGCTCCCCAGAAGCCTGGGAAAGCTCCAAAGCTGGGATGTCCCAGGAAGGCAGAGCAAAATGCCGCGACCACCCCTGCAGCCAAATTGAGATGAATTGAAAATTGAAGCAGGCAGAACAAAGACAGGAGACTACATAATTGAAAGTAACTATACTTTAATTCCATTGAACATCACTTCTTTCCGAGCCTACAAGAGCGGGAGTTGAAGTGGAAAGGAAAAAAATGGCGCTGGCTTGTTAATTCAAAGAGACAAAAGTAAAAGTTAAGAAAGAAAGTCCTTATTGACTTGTTAACTCATTAACTCCTTTAAGCTACCACCCCCACTTAAAATTCTTGGATTTATTTGTGTATTTAAGACTTTGGGACTCAAAGTTTAAAGTCAAAAGTTAAAAGACCAGAACTTAAAGTTTATCTTTGGTTTTTCTTTTTCTCTGAATTTTCTCCACTGGCTTTTTGAACTGATTTTGATACCGTGTAATTTTAAAATGGCTTCAAAGCAGATAAAACCTGGGGTGCCTAAAGTAGGGAGTGTGGGAAGTTCTCCCACCCAGACCACCAGGCTGCAACCTTTATTGCCCCCAGCAGATATACAAGCTCAAACACAACCATAAGCGCAAACAATAACACTTGAAATGTTCCAGGAAGCCATAAAAGAAATAAAAGAATGATTTAAAGAAGATATTGTATTTGCATTCAAAGGAGTCTCAGATCAAATGGAAGAAATGAAAGATATAATTAAGACCAGAAATAAACATATAAGGGAAGATATAGTTGATGCACTTCAGGGACTGATAAAGCATGTTAATTACATAGAAGATAGAGTCGAAGAAGTTGCCCAAGCTAATGAGACTCTGGACAGTAAACTGGAAGAGACACAAATTAAGATTGAAAAGACAGAAGCAGATGTGATGATGACACAATACAGGGTGATGGAATTTGCTGTGAGAGTGAGAGGCTTGAAAGAAGATTCTAAAGAAAACTTGAAAGAGATTTTTGGGGAGGCCTGGCACAGTTTACAGGAGAGTCCAGAGGAGAACTTGAATGGCAAATTGATAGGATTTATCATGTTACTTCATGGATAGCCAGACAAATAAAACTACCAAGAGATATTGTAATTTACTTTGTCACTAGAAGGATCAGAAATGAGATTTTACAAGTCTCCTACAAAAACAAGCCACAAGTGGCAGGACAGGAAGTGGCAGTATTTAAAGAAATACCACCTAAAATGTTGAAATCTAAGAAAGATTATGCATTTTTGGCAGATGAACTCAGAAATCCTCAAATACAATACAGATGGGAAGTTCCAGTTGGATTAGTGGTGAATTATGCAGGAGAACGATATCGCCTTAATACAATTTGGAAAGCAAGAGATTTTTACATTAACATACTAAAGGCTGGATACCCACCATCTGCAGGAGTTAAAAAGGGAAGAGAAGCAATAGAGGGAAAGAAAGAGGATTTGCAGATGCAAGCACAAGGTGGTGCTATGTGTATGCAAGATGAATTACGGCAACTCTCAAGTGCTGTCCAAGCATGTGATATAGTTGAAAAACCAGAAGAAGTTAAAGAACAAAGACAAACCAGAGCAGTTACCAAACGTAAAGAACAAGAATTAAAAATGCTGCAAGCACAGGTTTTATTACAAGAAAGTGCAAATACAGGAACAGAAGCTGTGGTAGGGTCAAGACCGAAAAAGAAGTTTCAAGTGGATTACCAATCGATTCTTGCCAAGCTTCGAGAGTCTGAAGATGGCGTCTAGGTTTTTAACTTGGAATGTCAATGGTTTAAACTCACCACAAAAAAGGAAGAAATATTCCATTATTTGAGACAATTTAAAAATGATATAATATACTTGCAGGAAACACATATAAGGATAACTGATCAAAAATATTTAATGAGTGTAAAACTAGGAACATATTTTGTGGCGTCTGCCCCGGAAAAGAAGAATGGTATAGTGATTTATTTAAAAAGAGACCTGATGGCTAAATTAATTGAAGCAGATCAACAAGGAAGATATTTGGCAATTGAGTTGTTAATAGAAGGAAAGAAAACACTCTTAATGGGGATATATACACCTAATCAACAACAAGAAAAGTTTTACAAGTTGATACACACAAAACTATTACAATGGGATTATAATTCATGTATTTTGATGGGGGACTGGAATGGAGTAGTAGACCCCAACATTGATAAGAAAAAGCTTTCACAATTTACTAAAATTTGAGTGAGATTGCCCAAATCTTTTTTTGATATAATGGAGGTTATGGAACTAAGACACATTTGGCGGGAACGGAATTATAAAGAACAAGATTTTACATTTTTTTCAGATAGACATCAATCTTTTTTGAGAATTGATTTTATATTAATTACAAATGATTTCTTTTCCAGGGTAAAGAAGACAAAGATTTGTCCCAGAACCTTAATGGACCATAGCCCAGTTTGGATGGAACTGGAGTATGGGGAAAGGCCTAGGAGATCTTGACATTTAAATGAAAATCTTTTTAGATATGAGAAAAATGTAACAGAGTGTAAAAAATTAATGAAGGAATTTTTTGTCTTTAATATGCATAAGGGAACATCTATGGATATCGTATGGGATGCTAGTAAAGCATATACGAGGGGAGTTTTGATAAATATGAATAATGCATACAGGCGTAGACAGAAGGAAAAAAGGAGGGAATTAGAAGAAGAGATAAAGAAAAAAGAAAAGGTGTTAACATATAACCCAGGGGACAAGAAAACCAAAGAAGCGATCACCTTATTACGAGGGCAATTTAACATGATGATTTCAGACCAAGTGGCAACTAATTTACAATATGCTAAATACAATGCCTTCTGTAATGCAAATAAACCAGGTAGATGGTTGGCATATATGTTGAGGAAAAAACAAAAATCTTGTACCATAGAAAAAATAGAGTATAAAGGCAAAGAGGTTTATCTACAAACTATGATTAAAAAGGTATTTTTAGAATTTTATACAAGACTGTATACTGCAGACAAAATACAAGGTGTAGATAGAGAGAGATACCTGGACAGGCAGAATATTCCGATAGTTACAGAGGAACAAAGAGAACGGCTGAACCAACCAATAACAGAGGAGGAGATCCTCTTAGCAATTAAGCAGTTAAAAGTTGGTAAGGCTCCTGGTACGGATGGATTAATGGCTGTGTATTAGAAATATTTACAATTAGAAATGGTTGTACCTTTTAGAATACCTTGTATTCTATTGTTCAAGAGAATACAATTGGGAGGAGGGGTACCACCCTCATGAAAAACAGCCTTCATCTCATTAATTCCAAAAGAAGATCAAGATTTGACACACCCAAAGAACTATAGACCTATATCATTATTGAATACAAATTACAAGATACTTGTTAAGATATTGGCAAACAGGTTAATGTCAGTAATGCAACAAATGATCCATAATGATCAATCTGGTTTTATACAGGGGAGGCAAATGAAAAATAATGTAAGTGTCGGCTATGCTTCCTTCAGTATCCAGGAAAGGAAAACCCAGACTTCATCATAGATTAAATTATGGTACTTTTACTAGATATGAAATGAACGCAACCATGGAAAGCAGGATTCTGAGGCAAAATGCGCGAAAGTGACATATAGAAAGCATCCCCTCCCACTGTCCACCATAAATCATCCAATCCAAAGGTCTCCCAGAGGTCAGGTGGGAGCACACGTCTAGCCGTGTCAGCATCCAGGATTGCAGTGTCCGTTGGCCTGATAACAGCTTAGGAATTGGTTTCGTTTCTTAGATTCATTCATAGCCCAGCTACCTAAACCCCCCTCCCTCCGTTACTATGACAGCCAAAGCAGGGAAAGGCTGACATTCGGCCCCCCTTCAGAAGAGATGACCTCTAGTCCTGAAACAGAGAAAAAAAAGAGGTAATATCACAACAATTAATAACTATCATTACTTAAGGTTTATCAGGGTATTTGGTGTGAAACAACTGCACTTTTTTAGGTGCCCGAACATCACGTTTATACACCCATTCAGCTTGTGATAACGGGAAGTGTTTCTATGCCACCAGATATTGCACTTTACCATGATGTTTTCTAGAGTCCAAAATTTCCTTAACTTCAAAATGTTGTTCTCCTTCAATGAGGATGGGAACGGGAGGAGGTTCTTTGGCTGGACGTAGAGGGGACGAATGTTCCAGTATCAGTAAGCTAACATGAAACACTGGATGAATCCATCGCAAGTTCTTGGGTAAATCTAATTCAACTATTATTGGGTTAATGATCCAAGTAATGGGGAAAAGCCCCACATACTTAGGCCCAAGCTTTTTTGATCTTTGAGGAGTTTGCAAATATTTGGTAGAAAGATAAACCATGTCCCCCACTTTATAAACATGCACAGGGCACCTCTTTTTGTCGGCTTGGGTTTTATGAGCTTGGTGAGCATCATCTAAAGCTTTTCGGGTTACTGCCCAAGTCCCTCGTAACTGTTCAATCCACTCAATCAGAGAAGGGTTCTGTGGGTTATCTTGAGGTAGCTCTGGGATTGGCACAAATTCCTGGCCAGACGCCACCTTGAACGGAGTGAACCCTGTGCTGCTATGTATGGAATTATTATGTGCCATCTCTGCAAATGGCAGCAAATCTACCCAGTTATCTTGCTGGTAATTTATATAACACCTCAGAAACTGTTCTAATACAGCATTGGTTCTTTCACAGGCTCCATTGGTCTGGGGGTGATGGGCGGAGCTTAACCCTTGGGCAGAGCCTATCAGCATCAGGAATTCTTTCCAAAAATTGGAGGTGAATTGTACTCCCCTGTCTGAAATTATACGTTTCGGAGCTCCATGTAGCCTATATACATGTTGAATGAACATTTTAGCAAGGGTTTTTGCTGATGGGATCTTAGAACATGGGATAAAGTGCACCTGTTTGGAAAACAAATCAGTCACTACCCATATAACTTGCACCCCCCACTTTCGGGAAGGTCTACAATGAAGTCCATGGATATTTCCTTCCAAGGGGCAGTGGGTCTGGCTACACTTTGGAGTAGACCAGGTGACTTCCCTGGGGGTCTCTTAGCTGAGGCACACACTGGACAGCTCGCTACATATGCCTCTGTGTCCTTTTTGAGTGCAGGCCACCAGAACTGTCTTTTGACAAGATGTAAGGTTTTGACAAATCCAAAGTGCCCCGCCACTTTGGAGTCATGAGCGTGCTGCAGAACTGTTACTCGTAGGCTGACTGGAACATACTGATTGGATTGTAGCTCCAATCCAAGCTAGACCATCACGAAGTGTACATTCATTTGAGTGGGCTTGGAACCACTCGTCGGTTTTCAAAGTCTCTTGTAGTTTCTGGAGCAAATCGCCCGAGAGGTTTGGGTCACTCTTCGACTGTGCTCTGGTAGTCACTGGTGCCGCCAGTTGGGCTGAAGGGACAATTGGACGAACCACTTCCTCCCTGGTGCTGTTGTATTGAGGCAATCTGGACAGAGCATCTGCCATGAAGTTTTTCCCACCAGGGAGGTAGAGCAAGGTGAAGTTAAAACGGTTGAAGTGTTGGGCCCAGCGAACTTGTTTTGGTGACAATTTACGTGGGGTTTTTAAAGCCTCGAGATTTTTATGATCAGTCCATACTTCAAAAGGATGCTTAGCTCCTTCGAGAAATTGTCTCCAGGTTAGAAGTGCCCAGCGTACAGCGAAAGCTTCTTTCTCCCATATGGCCCATCTCCTTTCAGTTTCGGACAGTTTCCGGGACGTGTAGGCACAAGGCTGTAGTTTCCCATCTGCATTCTTTTGCAGAAGTACGGCTCCTACTGCGACATCACTGGCATCTGCCTGTACCACAAAAGGTTCATCCATGTCTGGGTGTTTGAGGACTGGTTCGGCAGCAAACAGCCATTTCAACTTTTCGAATGCCGCCTGGCAGTCCATAGTCCATTCAAGAGGTCTGGAGGGTTTTGGTTTTCCTTCACCTTTGGTTTTCAAGAGATTAGTTATTGGCAGTGCGATTTTGGCGAACGAGGGGATGAACTGTCGATAAAAGTTAGCAAACCCCAAGAAACTTTGTAATTGCTTGCGGGTGCGTGGCGCCGTCCATTCTAACACTGCCCGAACCTTCACAGGATCCATTTCTATTCCCCCCTGGGAGATGCAATATCCAAGATAGTCAATTTTGGTTTGGTAGAATTCGCACTTAGAAAGTTTTGCGTACAGTTCAGCAGCCCTGAGTTTTTTCAGGACGGTGCGCACTAATTTCACGTGGTCGGCCATATTCTTAGAGTAGATGAGAATGTCATCCAAATAAACCAGCACCCCCTTGTACAAATGCTCATGCAAAACTTCATTGATCAATTGCATGAATACCGCAGGAGCCCCTTGTAGACCAAAAGGGAGTACTCGGAACTGGAAACATCCCAGCGGGCAGTTAAATGCAGTTTTCCATTCATCCCCTTCCTTAATTCGCACTCTGTAGTAAACTTCCCGTAAGTCTAGTTTGGTGAAAACTTTTCCCTTCCCTAGGTGCGCCAGCATGTCCTTCATGAGGGGTAAGGGGTAGACATTTTCCACGCAAATAGCGTTTAAGTTCCTATAATCAACTACTAGACGAAAGGAACCATCTTTCTTCTCCCGGAACAGAACTGGTGCGGCCACCCGTGGCCTAGCTGGTTGGATAAAACCCCATTCTAGGTTTTTGTCAATGAAATTTCATGGTTCCCCCAGTTCACGGGGGGTCATTGGGTAAATTTTTGGCTTAGGGAGTTTTACTCCAGGGAGTATCTCAATGGTACAGTCCGTAGCCCTGTGCGGGGGTAGCACATCTGAGGCCTTCTCACTAAAGACTTCACGGAGATCCCAATACTCCTTTGGAATTTTCTCCTCCCTTTCAATGTGGTCTATTGCCATCTCTGCTTCTTCGTGCTCCTCATCACCCTCAAGGGAGGGTTCTTCCCTCTCTAGTGGCGGGTTCCTAGCGCGAATGCGCAAGACCCTCATTTTCCAGTTAACTCACGGGTTCCATTTACGTAACCAGGGCAGGCCAAGTATAAGGGGTCGTTCCATGCTAGGGGCCACAATAAAACTGAGAGTCTCTACGTGGTCCCCTAATTTCATTTCAATGGGTTCCGTTATGAAACTGGTTGCCCCCCCCCCTGCCATCGATCCATCTAGCTGACAAAACGCAATAGGCCTTTTCAATGCTTTCAGTCTCAGGCCCATCTCCTCTACTACTTTCGGGCTGATAATACATCTGGTGCACTCAGAATCTAATAAGGCTGGCATCTGTGCGTGGGCCCCTGTGGATGGCACCCTTAGTTCTACGGGGATGAGCATGGGGCCCTCAGTGTGACTCACCAGATCATCTGAGTTGGAGTCGGTCTCGCTGGTGTCCATGTCGGTCGGAGTTCCCAACTCACCCTTGGCCCGGGGAGTGAACTCAACAACTTCCCCTTCCAGTGTGGTTTCACGAACTTTTGTGGATGTTTTGTCCGTCTTCTTCGGCCCTCTGCTGGTAGGTTTTGGCACTGGCTTGGAGGAGCACTCAGCAGCCTGGTGACCTTCCATGCCACACTTGAAACACGTGAAGGGTTTCGGCTTGGGTTTGGACTCCGCCCTCCCACCGGCCATCTTTGGGGCTTCCTTGCGGTAGTAGGAGGATGAAGGGTCCCCAGCACGCCATCTTCGGAGTCGACTTCGGGCTATCTCGATTTCCGCATCCTCAGCTGCTATGTACCAACTGTGCAGATCTTCGGGGACCCCCCGTGCTCTACAGTCTTGGTAGACTTTCTCATTTAGTCTGTCTTTGAAACTCTCCAGCAGAGCCATTTCTGACCACCCTGTCATGTATGGTGCCAGCTCCCAAAATTCTTGGGTGTATTCCGCTACTGATCTCCGGCCCTGCTGGATACTCTTCATTGAGAGTCTCGCCTTCCGCTCAGCTAGGTGGTCCTAAAAATGCCTCCTAAGAGCTGTCATGAACTGGTTGTAATTTCGCAGCAGGGGGGAATTGTTATTGTGGAGGACCACCATCCATTCAGCTGCCACTCCCTCTAAGGCGTTAGTGACACATCTCACTCGGGCTGCATCCGACAGGTAGTCCTCCCCCCAGTCTTGCATGTGATTCCACACTTGGGTTAAGAAAAGCCCCAGGGTTTTCGGGTCTCCTCCATATTTTCCAGGCGGGGGGGGATTTTTGGTTTCTTGCGTCTGCGGGGTGGGGCCTGCAAGGCTGGGGGCCCCTGGACTGCTGCATCCCTTGCTTGACTACCCAAAGCCTGGGATGTACCTTCGCCAGCTCCCTCTTCCTCTCCCCCACAAGCCACTTCCTCTGGATTTACTTTGGAGTATTCTCTTCCCTTCCCTTCAGGGGTTGCATAAAACTCATGGTTTTTTCGGCTTTCTTCAACATCGTGGATGAGTTGCAGTGCTTGAGCCATCATGAGGCTTTCTTTTTGCTCTTGCAACCACACTGCCTCTCCTTTTCGGGGTCTGGAGCTAGTTACTCTGTGGGGGGTCTTTCCCAGGTCCGGCAACCTTCCAACTCCCTTCGACCATCGGGCTTCGTCTGGCTCCTCTCTCAGCTGTAAATTCTCCATCCACACTGCGGTCTCTTCTCCCGGCTGGTATGAAGACATCGCTGAGCCATATTCCCCCATCTGATCTAAATCACTTTCTTGATCAGACATTCTGTGGATTTCAGCCCCCTCAGTGTTGTCCGGGATGGCTGAGTGTGAGAATCCTGCTTAATGTCAGCTATGCTTCCTTCAGTATCCAGGAAAGGAAAACCCAGACTTCATCATAGATTAAAGTATGGTACTTTTACTAGATATGAAATGAACGCAACCATGGAAAGCAGGATTCTGAGGCAAAAAGCGTGAAAGTGACATATAGAAAGCATCCCCTCCCACTGTCCACCATAAATCATCCAATCCAAAGGTCTCCCAGAGGTCAGGTGGGAGCACATGTCTAGCCGTGTCAGCATCCAGGATTGCAGTGTCCGTTGGCCTGATAACAGCTTAGGAATTGGTTTCGTTTCTTAGATTCATTCATAGCCCAGCTACCTAAACCCCCCTCCCTCCGTTACTATGACAGCCAAAGCAGGGAAAGGCTGACATTAAGACAAATTGTCAATATACTGGAATATCTGGAAAGGAACAACCAAATCCCTGCGGTGCTTATATTTCTAGATGCTGAAAAAGCTTTTGATCTATTGGTCTGGCAATTCTCATTGAGAGTGGTGCATAGGATGCAATTTGGAAACCATTTTATGCAATCCATAAAAGCAATATATCAAGAACAGACAACTCAGATAATTGTCAATGGCAGTTTAACAGAAACATTTAAAATTGAGAAAGGTACGAGGCAGGGATGCTCATTATCGCCATTACTATTTATATTAACTTTAGAACTGTTGTTGAATAAAATACATAACTTAGATGAGATAGAGGGAATTAAAATCAGACACTATGAATATAAGGTACGGGCATTTGCAGATGATTTGGTTGTAACCTTAACTCAACCAGTGAAATCAGCAATGGTTTTGATGGAGACAATTAAACAATATGGTCAAGTATCCGGGTTTAAAATAAATGTGGGAAAAACAAAGATAGCTAAAAACATGACAATAAAACAAAAAGAAGAGTTACAAAGAGTAACGGGATGTGAAATAGTCAAAAAAGTTAAGTATTTAGGTGTTTATATTGCAACTTCTAATGGGAAATTATATAAGTATAATTATGAGTTGTTATAGCATAAAATACAAGTTGAAATGGATAAATGGAAAAAACTACAATTGTCTTTGCTAGGCAGAATAGCAGTTATAAAAATGAATATTTTACCTAAGTTTTTATTTCTCTTTCAAATGATACCAATACTTAAAAAGGATGCCAATTTGGAAGAATGGCAGAAAGGTATTAATAAGTTTGTCAGGGTAGGCAAGAAACCAAGGGTAAGATTAAAAATAATGCAGGATACACGAGAAAGAGGGGGTTGAAAATGCCTAATTTAAAGTTATATTATGAAGCAGCTGTTTTATCAGCAATTAGCGTTTGGATCAATTTAACAAATGGAAGGATTTTGAATATTGAAGGATATGATCTGGTCTACGGTTGGCATGCTTATCTAGTGTATGACAAAAAAGTGGATAGAGCATTTAAGAGTCATATATTGAGGAATGCTTTATTGCATGTCTGGAAGAAATATCAATACAAGTTAAATGAAAAGATACCTATATGGACAGTACCCAGGCACGTGATAGAGAATATAAGTATAGAAAGCAGGCAGGATGTAATTACATATAGAGATATTCTTAATATAGAGGGAGGTATATCAAAATTAAAGCCTTTGAACGTGTTGAAAGAGGAAAAAATAATTCAAACCTGGTTTCAGTATGTACAATTACAAGCCAGATGGGGAAAAGATCAGAAAATTGGTATTACACAAAGCGATGAAAATTTGATAAAACAAATTAGGGACCAAAGTCAAATGCATATAAAAAGGTTGTATAATATATTGATAGAGATAGTCTCGGAAACAGAGCTGGTTAAAGATTGTATGATAAAATGGACGCAAAACTTTGAGCAACCAATAATGATGGAAACATGGGAGAAAATATGGGTAAGAAATGTGAAATTTACACAAGCGCAAAACTTAAGGGAGAACTTTTATAAAATGTTTTATAAATTGCATTTAGATCCAAAAAATTTATCTTGTATGTATCCGAGTGTACATCCAAAATGTTGGAGATGTGACTGTGAGGATGCTACCTATTTTCATATATGGTGGACATGTAAAAAGGTTAAAGCATTTTGGATAAAAATTTGGTGGATTTTACAACATATTTTTAAAAAGAGGTTAAAATTTACACCACAGCTGTTTTTGTTGGGTATAGTCAAGGACTGTATGGTTATATAGACTAATTTGATTTTGAATTTAATAACTGCAGCAAGACTGTTGGTGGCACAATATTGGAAGAAACAAGATTTACTTACAATCCAAGAATGGACATTAAAAGTAACAAATTTAGCAGAGATGGCAAAAATTTCGGCATATTTGAAGGAACATTCGAATGAAAAATACCTGAGGGACTGGAGAAGATGGATAGATTATATCCAAAGTAAATACCAGAATAAGAAGTTGCAGATAGGTTATGAATAAATATGAAGATGTTTTTAGGTAATTAAGTTTAGCAGGGTGATTGGGGAATTAAAGTAATGGGAGATGTTAAATGTTATAATTAATTAGACTAGGATGGATTATGATTGTTGAATTTTATATCCTGTAATTTGTTCTGGGAAGTAGGATGGAGGTAGGTGGGTGGTTGGGAAGGGGAAGGGGTGGGGGAGGGATGGTAGGGATAGGGGAGGGGAGGGAGGAGGAGGGGGGAGGGGTGGGGGAGGTAGGGAAGGGGGGATATTTACCTTTTGTAAAACTGTTCAATAAAAAAAGAAAAACGTGTGTCTGTGTGTGTGTCTGTGTGTGTGTGTGTGTGTGTTTAAGCCAGATTTTTCTTACATAGCCAAGATTTTTCTGGAATCTTGGCTACGTAGGAAAAACCTGGCTTAAAGGAAAAACACACATTAAACCTACGAAAAGTAAGAATGAATATATATATATATATATATATATATATATATATATATATATATATATATGTAGGTCTTTGGTTATTCGGGTCTTCTCTCGCGTAAAATTGGAAGTGTCTTGGAGACATTTCGACGAAGTCTCATTCGTCATCTTCAGGCTGGTGTTCTCGGCTTTGTGCTTCCAGGAGCAATGTGAGATCGCAGTTGTCTCTTTCTTTTAACTGCTAGTGTGGGTGTGAGCTGATTGGGTGGGACCTTGGCTGTGTTCTGATTGGGTGGAGGTGTGTTCTGATTGGTTAGGGGCTTGGCTGTGCTCTGATTGGATGGGGGGTTGGTTGTGCTCTGATTGGCTGGGGGGGTGTTCTGTTTGGGTGGAGGCTTGGTTGTGCTCGGCTTAGTCTGAGTTGCAGGGGGGTTTGAGCTGGTGAGCTGCATTGTTGTTGTTTGGCTTCGTGTTTGTTGTTGTGGCTTCGTGTTCGTTGCCCAGAGCCACTTCCTGCTCACACTTCACCATGCGGTGTATCCTACTGCTCACCTTTCTCCCGCAGCTGGCTGTCAGGGAAGGCAAGTGCCCAAAAGATACCAGAGTCGTTCACTCTCCTTTTTGAATGAGCCGCTCTGGTCCACGCGCTGGCTGCACAAGCACACACCCAACCTGCTGCTGAATTAAATAAACAGTGTGCACTTGCGCAGCCGGCGTGTGGACCAGAGCGGCTCATTCAAAAAGGAGAGTGAACGACTCTGGTATCTTTTGGGCGCTTGCCTTCCCTGACAGCCAGCCGTGGGAGAAAGGTGAGCAGTAGGAGTCAGGGAATGGGGTGGGTGGGCAGAGCCGCATGGTGAAGGGCCAGCAGGCAGCAGCTCCACGGCAAGGCGAGAGTTGGGGAATGGTGCATTCTCCGGGGGATGGAGCGGGTGGGCGGAGCCATGCAGAAAGGTAAGGATATGCCGGCAGAATAGAAATTTAAAAAGTTTTCCTACTGGGTTCTGTGGGCATAGCTTGATGGGAGGGGGGACTTGTGAGTGAGTGGACATAGCTGTGAGTGACATCGAGTTGGCCATGCCCACTCAGTCACAGGACACCCCCTCTACCAAGCCACGCCCACAGAACCGGTAGGGAAAAAATTTAGATTTCACCCCTGATATAAATCCTCACAATAATTATAAATTATAATTTATAATTTATAAATTTATAATTTATAATTTATAATCTGGCATAAATCTTTTCTAATTTTGTAAATCTTTATGCTGAAGATTCTTAACTGTCGAGCCAAACTGGCTTAATTATTTATATTCACATTCTATATGTATGTCATTTTAACTGAGTCCTTCGGGAGAAGGGCGGTATAGAAATTGAATAAATAAATAAATAAATAAAATAAATAAACATTCATAAAGTAATTAATACCAACATAATCATTTTATTTTTACTAATGAACTCAACTTTTATAGTCTTTATTTCTGTTATTAAACCTAATTTATTCATTTCATTTTAACTATTAATCTCAACATACTCCTCATTTGGCTATCCCATCTCATTTTATTTTGCTATAAAATCCAACATCTTTATCTTCATCTTTGTTGTTAAACCAACCATTTTTATTTCCTGGCTGTAAAACACAGCATGCTCATTTTGTTTTTTGGCCGTTACACAGCATATCCTTTTATGTTTTGGCTGTTAAACATAGCATAATCATAGTTGGTTTAATTATCCCTACTTAATCCTTTCTTTGTTGTTTCCATCCATCTATACATTGCTTATTTTCACTTAATCATATTTATCCTTATCCTTTTTCATAACAATTTAACATTGAGACATGGTTCTTGCTTAAAATATACCTTTAAATATATTTATAAATTCCTTTTAACATTTTAAATTAACCATATTTATCTTTATCCTTTTTCATACCAATTTAACATTAACATATAATTCTTGCTTCAAACATACCTTTAAATATGTTTATAAATTCCTTTTAACATTCTTAATTTCTGTAAAAACCTCCTTTTTATTACTACAATCCACCTGTACATTATTTTATTTTTAATCATATTGTTTCAATCTTCTTTTTTCTTTTTCCAGTCGTATTTATCCTATTTCTTCATGTTCTTACCTGCAAACACATATTTCCTTCCATTTTCAAAGTTTTCAATTTTGTCCTCCATAAATCATATTATATCTTTTTGTTATTTTTATTCCAGATATATTGTATCAAATCTTCTCTTGGGCCTGTGCTTATTCCTTCTTTTATTCCTGTGCCGATTTTTTAAGTTATTATTGTTTCAACTATAGGAGTTCCATTATAATTTCCTTTTTTTTCCATAAAAGTCAAGCTGCCTGCAGACAGGAAAAGACACCTCCTCCACAAGATCCCATGACTTTTAACTGTAGAACTCAAAATTTCCCATAGCGGAAAGGAGTTACAAAGTTCCGTTTTAAACCAGATGGTGTCCCTCTACAATCCACATTTCCCCTTAGTCATGTAAGTATCCATTTTGTGTCGGCTTCTAGTATCCTGCATCCTGCCACCCTGAAAGGGGAAGAGACTGATCCCTGTCTTCCCTAGTTCCCCAGAGGAAATACCTCAGCCACTGCCCTATGTCGCCCCTTAGGAACCCAGTACTTCCAGCACACCATCCCCCCTAGAGGATGGCTACCTGACCTCAAGAGGGGAGTCATGGAGACTGGATGGCTTCTCCCCCATGTTGAAGAGTTCAGAGGAAAGGAAAGGCCAACGTCCAATGGGGGATCCAGCAAAGGCAGCGGATCGCTCCATTCAAACTGGACTTTCGCTGACCGATCCCAAGGCAGGAAAAGAGGTAGAAGGAGGGGCAAAGGAAATATTAGCAGGAGCCACCCGTAGGGCCAGTGAAGAAGAGGTACCGATCGCTGAGTGGACAAGGGCAAAAACTGAACAGCCATCCTTGACTGCCCCCCCTGAGGCAGGTTAACCAGTTGATAGTAGATAAGGACTCTTCCACCCACATGGCCCATCTATTCCAATATGCGCCCTTTACCTCCTCTGACCTCCTTAATTGGAAACTACACAACGGCCCCTTCAGTGAAAAGCCAACTGAGATAGCTGATCTTGTCAAAACCATTGTTGATACCCACAACCCCACTTTGATGGACCTCTAGCAGGTGATGAGGATGCTGTTTAATCCGGAAGAGAGGGAAAAGATTAGGAATATAGTAGGGAAGATCCTAAAACCCGACAAGCCCACCACCCGTACCCTGGAAGAATATATTGAGGCAAAGTTTCCCTCCATAGACCCACAGTGGCATCCCGATCACAACAAGGAGGCTCTCAGAGATTACCAAAATTTAGTGGTACAGGCAGTACATGTAGCAGAAAAGCCCGCCATTAATATGTCCAGACCTTCCTTGGTAATGCAGGGAGCCACTGAAAGTCCAGAGGCATTTTACACTCGGCTGTTTGAGGCTTATCAAAAGTACACTCCAAATGACCTGACGGAGCCCAAAAATGCCCAAATATTGGCCATGACCTTTATATCCCAAGCACCCCTGACATACGTAAAAAGTTACAAAGACTGGAGGGAGCCTTAGGGAAGCCAATGAATGAACTGATGGAAGTGGCCCAGGAGACTTTTGTCAATCGTGACAAGGAAGAAGAGAGGAAACAGGACAAGAAGGTGCAAAGAAAAGCTGAACTGCTGGCTGCTGCTATGATGGGAGTACCAAGGGGAGGAGGAGGCAGCAGAGGCAGGGGATTGGGAGGGACCTTAGGATAAAACCAGTGTGCCATATGTAAAAAGGAGGGACACTGGAATATTGCCCAGAAAAGGATAAGGAGGAAGTACAAAATGAAAGGCGAGGTGAGGGTTTGTACGGAACTACAGAGGCAGCCGTGGGAGAAACCAGGGAGGGAGAGGACAAGGAGGACCTCCCCTCATTGGCCTGGCGGAAGCAGAGGAATGGGACTGAGACTGACTGGGTTCAGCCTGCCTCCCGGAACCTGTGATCAGCCTAATCATAGGAGGCAAACCCATCCCCTTTCTTGTGGACACCGGGGCCACCCGATCAGTCCTAACCCAGCCTCTGACCCAAGCCTCTCCCTACACTATCAACATACAAGGAGCAAGGGGAAATATAATACAGCGACCATTTCTGGAACCTCTAACTCTCAATACAGGAGGAAAGACTATCACCCACCAGTTTATATATATGCCCAACTGTCCCATCCCCTTGTTGGGAAGAGATTTGTTATGTAAATTGAGGGCACAAATCTCATTTGAGGAAGATGGCACGATAGAAATGAATTATAGTAAAGTGAAGATGGAAATACCCTGAGAGGAGGCATGGAGAATGATGATGGCACACGATGCAGTAAGGAATGCTTGGTAGGAAGATTTTGAGGTACCATACCTGTGGGCAGAAGATAACCCCCCAGGCTTTGCTAGCCATCACCCTCCGATCGTAATAGAAGAAATTGCATTGAAAACATCCGTAAGAATTAGGCAGCGGGCATATCCCTGGCCCATTGTACAAGCCATACAGGAAGTGATAGACTTGTACTTGACCCATATGATCCTGGTCCCTACTGAATTCAAGTGGAACACCCTGATACTACCGATTCCCAAGGTTGATGGTAGATATCGCCCTGCCCAAGATTTAAGGGTCATTAACAACGCCATAGTAACAATACACCCAGTCGTTCCCAAGCCCTACATTCCATTGGGATTGATTCCCCAAACGGCTCAATGGTTTTCGGTCATTGACCTAAAAGATGCATTCTTCACTATCCCTGTGCATGAAAAGAGTCAGCACTTGTTTGCGTTTGAATGGGAGAATCCAGTGACTGAAAGAAAGCAACAGTATACTTGGACCCGGTTACCCCAAGGATTTAAGAACTCCCCAACTCTCTTTGGGGCTCTGGAAATCCCCGACCCAGACGTACTGTTACAATATGTAGATGATTTATTAGTCACGGGCCAGATGGAAGATGACTGTTGGCACAATACCAATGAGTTGCTCCACCTCTTGCAAGAGCTTGGTTACACGGCATCCTGATAAAAGGCACAATTGGTACTAACAAAAGTTAGATATTTAGGATATGATGTTGAACACGGGAAGAGGACTCTGGTCACAAGAGAAAGGAGGCCATTTGCCAGCTCCCTACACCTATGAATCAGAAATACTTGAGGGGATTCCTAGGGGCTGCAGGTTTCTGTTGTATCTAGATTCCTAACTTCAGCTTAATTGCCAAACCTCTCTATGAAGCAACACAAGGAAGTGATAAAGAACCTCTGCGATGGGGAAAAGAGGAAGAGAAAAGTTTCAAAGCTTTAAAATACATTTTAATGCAATCCCCCAGTCTAAGACTGCCTGACTTAGAGAAGCTGTTTCAACTGTTTGTAGACACAAAGCAGAAAGTAGCAGTGGGAGTTCTTACTTAAAAACTGGGGACGTGGCATCGTCCTGTTGCTTATCTCTCTAAGCAGCTGGACAATGTAGCAAGAGGTTGGCTTGCCTGTCTAAAAGCCCTCACGGGCACGGCATTGTTAACACAGGAAGCTAGTAAATTGACTTTCGGCCAGGAATTGGAAATTTATACCCCCCATGCCCTCAAAGCTGTCTTAGAAACAAAAGGACATTTGTGGCTGACCAATCCCAGTATACTAAAATACCAGGGTCTGATCACACACAACCCGATGATCAACTTAATACAATCAACCACATTAAAGCCAGCCACATTGTTACCTGAACCATATCTACAAGCCACACACGATTGTATTCAGACTATTGAGGAAACATATGCTAGTACTAGTTTTGTACAAGATGGAATATGGGAAGCTGGGTATGCTGTCGTAACTCTGGAAGAGGTATGGGAAGCTGAGCCCCTCCCCCCAGGCAACAGTGCTCAGCTGGCAGAATTAAATGCTCTGACTCGAGCTCTGGAACTCACAAAAGGTAAATTTGTAAATATCTATACAGACTCCAAATATGTTTTTCTGACAGTGCAAGTCCATGGAGCCCTATACAAGGAGAGAGACCTTATAATGGCTGGTGGAAAGGACATTAAGTATGGGCTTCAGATATTATGTCTGCTGGACAGCGTTTGGGCTCCCCAAAAGGTAGCTATTATGCACTGTAGAGGCATCAGAAGGGAACCTCAGATACCCAACAAGGTAATAACAAGGCAGAACAGGAAGCCTGATGGGCAGCGTAAATGCCCTTAACCATAAAGGCAAACTGCCTAACCTTGTGGGTGCCCCAAGAACAGATTAAACCTAAGTACTCCCAAGAAGAATTGAAACAGGCAACAGAACTTGAGGCGAGGCAGGAAGGTGGGTGGTGGATACTTCCTGACCAGCCGGTTTTTGTCCCAGGACATATGACATGGGATGCAGTGCAACAGGTTCACAAGCAACTACACCTTGGAAAGACCGCATTGGCTAACGCCCTCCTCAGGGAAGTCTACATCAACAAGGTACACAGTATACCGCAAATGTCTGTGCGCAGTGTGAGATCTTTGCAGCCAATAACCCAAGACCCCAACTGCCTCAAGGACATCAACCTAGAGGAAATTATCCATTTGATTCCATGGTGATTGACTTTACAGATATGCCAAGATCAGGTCCATTTAGAGCAATGCTTGTTATAATATGCACTTACACTGGATGGCCCGAGTGCATACCAACAAGGACTAAGAAAGCAACTGAAGTCAGCCGAGCATTGCTACAAATCATAATCCCTTGATATGGACTACCATCTCGAATTTCTTCTGACAATGGTCCTGAATTCATTCATAAAGCAACTCAGAATATAGCCACTATGCTAGGAATAACATGGAAGCTGCACAGTAGCTTCCACGCCCCCTCGGGAAACCTGGTGGAAAGGGCTAATTGTACCATCAAGAAAATGGCCCAATGCTCTAAGCATGGCCCTGGTTGCAGTAAGGTGTGTCCCTCGAAAAGATCTGGGAGTATCACCCTTTGAACTGTTATATGTGAGGGTCCTGAACTTAATTCAACCCAACATCCACATCATGGGCCAAGTTGCAGACACAGTCAAATTGAAACAATTGCAAGCACTTAACACGGTAATCTGGAGATTGCAGCAGTATGTTCTAACCTGTAGACTCCAGGTCCTGGTTACTTCCACTCATAATATAGCCCTGGGACAAGAGGTCTGGGTAAAGGACTGGAAGAGGGAGGTTTTAAGCCCAAAGTGGAAAGGTCCATATACTGTTGTTATGTGCTCTCCCCTTGCTGTTAAGGTGGCTGAGATCAGACCATGGATCCATTGGTCCCGAGTTAAATTGGCTGCCCCCACCAGGTGGGAAGCAGAACTTGACCCGGTCCAGCCCCTGAAACTTACCCTTCAGAGGACTAAAAAGAAGCTCTCCCCTTCTGGTGACACCCTGGAAGCTGTCCCTCTACAAATGGGAAAGGAAGAGGAGACCCTGCAGGTGTCACTCCGGAGGCTGACACCTATTGCATGGATCATGAAAGGACCGTCCCTTGGAAACTGCGGTCGCATCACCAACCGTCTTGACAACCTTGTTTTCTGTTGCCCCCTTCATATTTTGTCTGTTTCAGAAAGGGGGGGGAGGGTGGAAGTGAGCCAAAGGTTGAGAAAAACTGCCTACATCCAGAAAGGCCTGATGCCCTCTATCTGGGTGGTTTAGTCCTTTTACTCATAAGTATTATCATTAACTCGCTTTACCTATATAGGGTATTGGTTGCTAAAGGGGGAAATGAGGAAGGAGGAGTACATCCAACTGATGATGAGGTCCGCATTTGGTGTCAAGCGGCCCTCAATGAGGGAATAGAAAGTGTGTCTACTCCAGCCCCCATGTTTAACTACCCCAAGGCCCCACAATGGGTAGCCGGATTCCAGAAACCCTGTCCGAAGGGGAAGGAAGGACTCTTTAGCACGCCCAGCATGGCGCAGACAGATCAAAGGGTCCTGTTTCCCCTTTGCACAAAATGTTTCATGTTCCTCCCTAAGGGGGGGGGGCATTTTACTTATAGTATCATCCCATATCCAAATTGTTCTACTGGTTATCTCCCACCCTGTGCGTATGAAGGAACCCGATATTGGCAATGTGATGATAACTCCTCAATAAGGTGTTATCATTTTCCCCAAGGAAATTTATACAATTTCCTTGGGGTTCTGCAAGCTCTAGGGATAGAGGCCATACTAGGACACCACGCCACACAACTCTAGGGAAGGGGACCTGTACCCAATGTTTAACCAAGGAAGGAGCCATTGTGTCTAGGATTGGAAAACCTGAGACATGCACTCAGTTTGATCTAACTACCTGTGTGTATGGCCAACAACAACCCCAGACTTACCACAGGTGTAATGGGACAGAAGAAGTTTTATGCTATCGGCATCCCGATTTAGAACAATATGCTCTATGCCTCACCAAGGCCAGGGCTGGCCTTCGCACTGTCATGACGCTAGTATACCACACTCAGGCCCCAAAGGGATTCACTCCTCTACAGAAAACATGCTTACTGAATGGCACTATGTGTCACTACTGTAGCAAAGCCCAGGAGCAGGGGCTAATTTGCTATAAGCCAGAGACCCCTGTTTGACTAAATGTGTCAGTATGGGCAGGATTGTCCCAAACTGTCCGACCCCAAGAATCCAAACTATATTTTCTAAATTACACAGTAGCCCTAAAGCAAGGCTTCCAACCACTAAAGCTGGTACTAGATGTCTGTGCCGCAATGGATAATGTCACTGCAACCTCGTGTGGTAACAAGGAATGGAAGGAGACATATAAGTCTAATCACAAATATCTCTGTCAAAGGAATTTGAATTGGGCCGTTGGAAACCCAGATCAATTCATTCTGTGTGATGCACAAACTGATTGTACCAGTTGGGGATGCCTACGTGACTACACTGGCAGAGGGTACAAAGGGGGTATGCACCTCTCAGATTTCTGCTGAGTATCTGGAACCAACAAAGTTTCTTTCCAGGTAGCTAGAAGCCATCCACCCCAACTCAGTTATGGTATAGGAATTGATGGAACAGGAGCCGATCCAAAAATGTTCATCACTATTAGAGTAAAGACAATACATGATGGAGAGGTTAAGTCATTGGGATGGTCAGTTTACAACAATCTTAGAAAGTTAGAACAGCCACTCCTGGTCAGTCCAAAAGCTGTCAACTTGTTTGTGGAAATGGCTGAAGAGGTGGCTAAAACCCTGATGGTAGGAAATAGTTTTGTGTGTGGTGGTACAAATATGGGTGAACAATGGCCATGGGAAGCCTTGGAAGGAAGCCCAGAAGTTTTCAACAACCTGACCCATGCAGGAAATGTTTCAGCCCGTACTCGCTTTTCTGGTATTGTATGGATATTATCAACAAACCTGGTGGGGCGGAATTGCTTTATGAGAAATTACACTGAGCACGTAGGAGACTTGATACGCCTAGGAATGTGGGACCAGGGATATAACTGGATTTCTCCTGGAAACGCCACAGAGCCAGAAAAATTCAACCGCACCCTCCTTTCATACCTTAACAGTACCATGGAGGAATGGGTTGCCCCGGACAACATGTACTGGACATGTGGGAACCTGGCATATGAGAAACTGCCCCTTAATTGGTCTGGGTCCTGTGTATTAGGATGGATTAAGCTGTTCTTCCTTCTACCCATTCAGTCTAGGCAAGTGTTGGGAGTCCCCGTGTATGACCTAGTGGGCCAACGAAGGCGCAGGAGGGAAGTGGACACTGTATTCTCTAAATTCCCTTGCAAAGAGGTGACAGAATACGAAAAATCCACTATCTGGGACTTGGAATGTATAGTGTGCACATATGGGCAGGCCACTAGGGCAGAGGATGGTTCATATGGATATAAAACCCCAATCTACATGTTGAATAGGATTATCTGTTTGCAAGCAATACTAGACTTGGCTGGTCAAAGGATTGATAAGGCCCTGGACATCTTATCTGACACTACAGACAGAATCCAGACAGCAGTTTATCAAAATCGCCTGGCCTTAGATTTCCTCTTGGCCAAAGAGAGTGGCATGTGTGGGAAGTTTAATCTCTCTAACTGCTGCCTTCAAATTGATGAGACCGGGAAAGTTATCAAACAATTGATCACTGAAATGAGACAGCTTACTCATAATGCTGCTCAGGATTGGAAGGGGTTTGATTTCAATCATATCTTTGGATCCTGGTTCCCAAAACTCCCTGGCCTACAGGCCATCATAGCTTTTATTGGATTGATTGCAGCTGGATGTGTAATTTTGCCATGTATCCTTCCCATCTTCATCCATGCTATTTCTAATTCTCTATCCCTGCTTGTGGATAAGAGAGCCACAGCTCAGGCGATGGCTTGGTAGGAATATGAGAAACTGTGCACAGTGGACGAGACCTTGCCATTCTTTGAAACCTTGCCATTATGTGAAACTCCACAGTCATCATGAGATTTAGGTGAAGTTTCAAAGGGGGGAATGAGGCAGGTGGGAAAGATCCCCTAAAATTATGGATCAATGTATTAAGAGCTTCAGCAGTAATAAAGGTTGCTTAGATGTTGTCAACTTTGGGAAAGTACAGGAAAGTTGCTAAATGTAACCATATGCTTAATGACCTATGTACTACCTTGTTTTGTAACTGAATATCTGGTAAAGGAAGGGTACCGAAAGTAACAGATAGTGTAAGATAATGCCCTGAGTGGAAAATATAGCAAGATACCTTCTCCTTTTTATGTATCCTGTTTATGAAGTATTGTGTCCAGATAAGTGTGACAAAGTTTAACGCTTCAGTGAAGATAGAGATGCTAACAAAAGACAAACCCTGGGAGTAGCTCAGGGTTCAGAATCTGGCATGCTAATGCTCTGAACCTTTGCGCAAATAAACCTGTGTTCTCCAATTTTCGTGGTCTTGTCTCCTGAATCAGTAACAAGAGTTTCCCGCAACAATGTAACAATCCAATTTATTTCTTTTAATTTTAAAAATATCCAATCTTCTTTTTTTTATTAAAAAGTTTGAATAAGTTTTACAAATGTTTTCCCATCCTACTTCCCTCCTCCCTCCCCAACCCTCCCTCCCCCACTTCCCAGAGCAAAATACAGGGTATAGCATTAAACAATCATAAACTAACATATGCTAACTAACTATAGACTTCTATCTCCCTCTTGTACTTTAACTCCCCTTTTACATAACTAAATTTAAATATTTTTCTAAAATCTCTTTATTTATTCATAAGCTATTTGGAACTTTTTAATCCAATATTTACTTTGAATATAATCAATCCATCTTCTCCATTCCAAAATATATCTTTCATTTGAGTGATCCTTCAAATATGCTGAAATTTTAGCCATCTCTGCTAAATTTGCTACTTTTAATGTCCATTCTTGCATTGTAGGCACATCTTCCTTCTTCCAGTACTGCACCACCAAAAGTCTTGCTGCGGTTATTAAATTTAAAATCAAATTAGTCTCTATAACCGTACAATCTGTAATTATACCCAACAAGAACAACTGTGGAGTAAACTTTATCCTCTTTTTAAGAATATTTTGGATAATCCACCATATTTTTATCCAAACTGCTTTAACTTTTTTACAAGTCCACCATATATGATAATAAATGGCATCATCACAATCACATCTCCAACACTTAAGATTGCAAATTTGGATACATACAGGCTAGCTTTTTAGGATCGAAATGCCATCTATAAAACATTTTGTAAAAATTTTCTCTCAAATTTTGGGCTTGCGTAAATTTTACATTTCTAACCCATATTTTTTCCCACATTTCCATCATTATTGGTTCCTCAATATTTTGTGCCCATTTTATCATACAATCTTTGACTAACTCTGTTTCCGAATCTATTTCTATCAATGTATTATACAACCTTTTTATATGCATTTGACTCTGATCTCTGATTTGTTTTACCAAGTTTTCCTCATTTTGTGTGATACCAATTTTCTGATCCTTTTTCCATCTAGCTTGTAACTGTCCATACTGAAACCAAGTTTGAATTATCCTTTCTTCTTTTAGTACATTCAAAGACTTTAACTGTAATGTACCTTTTTCTGTATTAAGGAGCTCTTTATATGTGATTACATCTTGTTTTTGTTCTACGCTTATATTCTCTATCGCATGTCTGGGTACTGCCCATATAGGTATCTTATCATTTAATTTATATTGATACTTTTTCCAGACACGCAATAAAGCATTCCTTAATATATGACTTTTAAAAGTCTTATCCAACTTCTTGTCATATAATAAGTAGGCATGCCAACCGTATACCAAATCATATCCCTCAATATTCAAAACTCTTTCTTCTGTTAAATTGATCCAATCACTGATTGCTGATAGGGCAGCTGCTTTGTAATATAGTTTTAAATTGGGTATTTTCAGACCTCCTCTTTCACGTATATCTTGCATTATTTTTAATTTTATTCTCGGTCTTTTCCCTGCCCAAACAAAGTTATTAATGCCCTTCTGCCATTCTCCCAAATTTGCATCCTTTTTGAATATTTGTATCATTTGAAAAAGAAGTAAAAACTTAGGCAAAACATTCATTTTTACTACTGCTATTCTTCCCAGCAAAGACAGTTGTAATTTTTTCCAGTTATCCATCTCTTTCTGTATTTTTTTTTTATTGAAAAAGTTTTACAACAAAAAAATTTTTCCCCCTTTTTTCACCCCTGCCCCCACCCCCCCTCCCATCCCCTCCAACCTCCCCCCAACCCCAACCCCTCCCTCCCCATCCCACCCCTGACTTCCGCTGCATATTTCTTAAAAAGAAAAACAACAACGAAAATTTTTAACAGCCAGAAAAACAAATACTATTATATACTCAATTCTATTCTGATCTAAGTTGAGAAGAAGAGAAAAGAATTAAAAAAAAAAAAAGGATGAAAAAAAAATAAATAAATAAAATGAAATAATGCAAAGAGAAACCCATAAACATGAATATCTGTCTAAAATTAACAATGTTATAATAAAAGAAGGCACCAAAAAAGAATAGCCATTATAATGTTTAAGCCAATTTAGAAACAAAAAGAGGAAAAAAAATAAAATAAAATAAAAAAACATTACTAACATTACTAATCCTATACCATACTCGATCACTCCAAAGTTCTATACCTTACTTATTCATATTAGATAATACCAGCTAGTTTAATCCGAACTGCTCCCCCTAATTCAAAACCACAAAAATCCCCCCTTCAGGGAAAAAACATGCAATATAATATAATCATACATATATTATTATAATTTTCCATAACTCGAATTACAGTCCTCTTCTTCCTGATTGAAGTTAATTCTTCTTTCTTCACCTATATCCAATTGCGATACTCTTCATCTTCTGTCTGCCCCCATCAGTAAAACAAAACATTCCATATAAACCCCCCGTGTGACTTTATATGAATAACATCCAACCAAGACGATGTTCACTCCTGTAGGTAGAATCATTCAAGCTAACGTATTCTATTTCAGCAAAAAAAAAACCCCAATGCAGCTCCACCAAGCCTTAACAAAAGAATAAGAAAAAAAAAGGGAAATAGAAATCCTTGAGACTGCATCCAAATGTTCTTGTAGAAACTGTTTCAAATCCTGCCACCCTTTGTTATCCACTCTTGGTTGTAAGACGTTTTCATTTCCATTCTTTCCTCTTAGATAATAATTTCCAAAAAAAACCCATGATAGGGTAATCACAAAACACTGCTACTATATAGATAACATCCAACCACGAAGATATTCACTCCTCCAGGTAGAAACATTCAAACTAACGTATTCTAAAAAAAACAAAAACAAAACCCCAATGCAGCTCCACCAAACCTTAATAACAAAAAAATCAAAAAGAAAAAAAAGTCCTAGCAGCTGCATTCCCAGATGTTCTTATAACAACTATTTCAAATCCTGCCACCCGTTATTATTCACTCCTTCTGGTTGTGAGATATTTTCATTTCCATTCCTTCCTCTTAGATTATAAGTTCCAAAAAAAAACTATGATAGGATAATCACAGAACGCTGCTACCATTGCAGCCCTCTGTTAAACTTACTCAAGATGTTAAATCCAATTCAGAATAAAAAAAAGAAACTCCAAGTCAGGATGAAGACTTTATAATCCATAGATCCAAATCCATATAAACTTTAGGAATTTTATAACCGGTATCCAAAATTGTCCAAGCTTTCTGATAACAACTGCATCTGATGAAGGACTTTAAGACACTCATTAGTTAACTCTCGAATTTCCTCGTTGGAATCTGGTTCCTGCTGTTCGATATCACCATCCTTTTCTTGCGGAGCATTGGACCTCTGCTGCTGATCATCTTGAATAATAGTATTTCTTGAATCTTGCTCCAGCAGTTCAAGGTCCGGTGCTCCTAGATTAGGTTCACTGATATAGTTTATTTTCCCATCTGAGAAGTCCATAGTAAGATCCTCCAAGAAACCAGATTGCGCTCCTTGTTCTTTTAACATTCTTTGATTCATTCTTTGAGTCTCATCCTTCTGTTTACCTTTTACAAGCTCTCTTTCTTGTTTCTTATTCTTAAGGTCTTTCGAAGCTCCCTTAAAAATGTTTTTATAAAAATGTTCCGCTTTTTCAATAGTATTCAAGCAATATCTCGCTCCGTGATATCTAAAAATTATACCGGCTGGTAAGTCCCATCTAAATGGGATATTACTTTTCTTCAATTCTTTAGTTAAGAAAGCAAATTCTTTCCTTTTCTTTAAAACCTTCGATGGTAATTCTTTAAAAATATTAATTTGTTCACCTTCTACTTGCACTCTGGCAGAGTAGGACCTTTGTAAGATGTCATCTCTCAACCTTTTATCAGTAAAGTAGACAACAACATCTCTGGATAAGTTCCTTTGTTTGGCTACTCGTGAGTTGACTCTGTAAGCTTTCTCTATACAACCAAGAATTATCTCATCCTCAAGCTCTAGTAGTTCAGCAAGAACCTTTGCAATAGTTGCTTTTAAATCTCCCTGGTTTTCTTTAATACCTCTTACTCTGATAGCAGAGGCCATAGTTTTAATTTGAAGCATGATAATATCATTCTGTGTAGTCTGATTACTAATCTCAACTTTCACAAACCTTTCTTGTATTTCTTGAATCTGGGAGCCAATTTCACTGCTAATTTCAGTTACTTTCTCCTCCATTTCAATCACCACATTTGAAAGGTCTGAAATTACTTTAACAATAGTTTGACTTAATTGGTCATGCTTTCCAGCAATCAAATCCACAAGATTCTTCTGTGAGTTTTTAATTTTGTCAACTACAGTCAATAAAGGAGTTGTTATAAGTTCTTTTAAGTCCCCTTCTGCCAATCCAGACAATTGCATCATCTCAGCTTTATTCTTTAACTGGCTCAAGAGGGAGCCCCCCCTTCCTTTAGTCATGTTTATTTTACTTTAAATGGCTTTAGTATACTACTTCACTTTGCCATACTTTACTTTAAAAAAGATATCCAAGAAAAAAGGGAAGAGAGAAAAAAAAAAGAAAAAAAAATTCTGTTTACTTTAAGTGACTCTCCCATAGCAAGGCATTCATTTCAAAACTTCCGTTTTCAATCGCTCTGGCATTCTTTCAATTAAGACCAGTCGCCATTTTAAAAAAAAAACTTTCTTAGGAACTTTCACTTCTCTTCCTCTCCTTCCCCCCTCCTCTCGTTACTCTTCCAAAAAATCAGTAAAGAAATCAGTTTTAAGAATCCATACTTGCTTCATCTTTGCTTCTTTCTTTTCTTTTCTTTTGCTTCTTTCTTATTCCATAGACGCTGTGGTGTTGCTTTCAGCGTCTGGCTCCGCTAATTGCTTAGCAGAGGACAGTCCCATCGCGGAGCTTCTCTGGAGGTATGGAGGGGGCCATCCTTCTGAGCCCTCCCCAGGACAAACGAAACGATCCTGGGGCGACTCAGGGGGCCCTACCTCACCCCCAGGAGCTCTGCCTGCTCCTCCCGCTGAGGAGCAGGTTGTTCGAGCCGCCTGCCAGCTGTGAGGCGGCTCTAACGCGGCGGGATGCCGGCGGGCATGAAGGAGCCCGCCGACGACGAGGAAGGCGCCACTGGAAGTCTCCATCTCTTTCTGTATTTTATGCCATAACAGTTCATAATTATACTTATATAATTTCACATTTGAAGTTGTAATATAAACCCCTAAATATTTAACCTTTTTTCTATTTCAAATCCTGTTACTCTTTCTAATTCTTCTTTTCAATTTATAGTCATATTTTTAGTTATTATCTTTGTTTTCCCTATATTTATTTTAAATCCAGACACTTGACCATATTGATTAATTATGTCCATTAATCCTATAGCTGATTGCACTGGTTGGGTTAAAGTTACAACCAAGTCGTCTGCAAATGCTCGTAATCTGTACTCATAATGCCTAATTTTAATTCCCTTTATTTTATCTGACTCACGTATTTTATTCAACAAAAATTCCAAAGTTAAAATAAACAGTAATGGGGACAGGGGACACCCCTGTCTTGTTCCTTTTTCAATTTTAAAGGTTTCTGTTAAACTGCCATTAATTATTATTTGTGCTGTTTGTTTCTGGTATATTACCTTAATAGATTGTGTAAAATACTCTCCAAACTGCATCTTTCATAGTATTTTCAGTAAAAAATGCCAATTCAATCGATCAAATGCTTTCTCCACATCCAAAAATATAAGCACTGCAAGGACTTGGTTATTCTTCCCCAGATACTCCAATATATTAACAATTTGCCTTACATTACTTTTCATTTGTCTCCCATTTATAAATCCAGATTTGTCATTGTGAATCATTTGTTGCATAATTAGCATTAACCTATTTGCTAATATTTTAGCAAAAATCTTATAATCTGTGTTAAGTAACGATATAGGCCTATGGTTTTTTGGCTGACTATGGTCTTGTTCCTTCTTCAGAATCAAAGAAATAAAGGTTGTTCTCCAAGATGGGGGTACCTCTCCTCCAAATTGTATTTTAGTAAATAATTCCTTAAGAGGTTCCACCATTTTTAATTGAAATTTTTTATAATAAACCATCTGTTGTCAATCCATCTGTTCCAGGAGATTTACCAACTTTTAACTGCTTAATTACCGAGAGAATTTCCTCAGAAGTTATTGGTTGATTCAGTCTTTACCTTTGCTCATCTGTAACTATAGAGATATTCTCCTTCTGTAGGTATCATCTATATCTATACCTTGAGTTTTGAATTGCATACAACCTCGTATAAAATTCTAGAAATGCTTTTTTAATCATATTTTGTTGATACATCTCTTTACCTTTATATTCTATTTTTTCTATAGTATGAGGCTTTTGCTTTTTCCTTAACATATATGCTAACCATCTACCTGGCTTATTCGCATTGCAAAAGGTATTATGTTTAGCATATTGCAAGTTAGTTGCAACCTGATCTGACATCAACATATTAAACTGCCCTCGCAATAAAATAATTGCTTTTTTTATTTTCTTGTCAGCTGGATTCAATATTAATGCCTGCTCTTTCTTTTTTATTTTCTCTTCTAATTCCATCCGTTTTTTTCCCGTCTGTGTCTATATGTATTGTTCAAATATATTAAAACACCTCTCATGTATGCTTTGCTTGCATCCCAAACTATTTCCATGGATGTACCCTTATGCATATTCATAACAAAAAAATCTTTCATTTATTTTTTACATTCTTTCACATTTTCCTCATATGTAAATGAATTTTCATTTAACCGCCATGACCTCCTGAAACCCTTTCCATATTCCATCCAAACCGGATTATGGTCTGTTAAAGTTCTTGGGCATATCTTCGTCTTCTTTGCCCTAGAAAGAAAATCATTAGTAATTAATATGAAATCAATTCTAGAAAAGGATTGGTGCCTGGTTCTTTTTTTTTTAATCCAATTCAAATTTAAAATATCCAGTCTTTGTCCCATATCTCAATATTTAATTCCTTGTTTATCGGGTCTTTGTTTCTTTAAGGTAGCATTTTAAACTTTTAGCCCCTTTGTTATTCAGTCACTATTTTATAGCTAGAGATCTTATAGTTGTTAATTTTGCTCTAGGTGTTGTTCTAGCCTGGGTTGGTTGTCACTTGCCTGGCTTCAAAAAGCTCCATTTCTATCCACTTTCCTCCAGCACATTTCTTGCCCGGTTGTCCCAGCTTCGTGGCAGCCTCCATGGCTGCCGCCCCCTGCCACCAACTCACAGAGGGTTCCCTCTGACTTCTGAGGAATTTGCCTGTTCCTCTTGGTCATCCAAGGTGCCCCTCCTTTTTCCCCATCCTACAGGATGGTCCTGGTCCAAAGACCCATCGGCAGCCGGGGTTTTTGCGGGGCTCATCAGAGCCCGCTATTTCCCTTACTGTCTCACCACAATGTCAAACCGGAAGTTCGCCACTAGCAGTTTCTTGAGCACCTGGTACACCAATTTGATGTGCTCCTCCATGGTTTCAGTGAAGATGAGAATGTCATCTAAATATATGAGGACCCCATTGCGCAGGTGCTCATGCAGCATCTCATTGATCAATTGCATGAAAACAGCAACTCCCCCCCCCCCCGAAGGCTGAACGCCATCACTTTAAATTGGAAACTCCCCAGCGGGCAATTGAATGCTGTTTTCCACTCATCCTTAATCCTTAATCGTCACCCAGTAATATGCCTCTCACAGGTCTAGTTTGGTGAAGATTTTCCCCTTTGCCAAATGGGCCAGCATGTCTTTTATCAGGGGGAGTGGGTACATATTTCCATGCAGACACCATTAATTGCTCTAAAATCGATGCATAGCCTCATAGTGCCATCTTTTTTCTCTTTGAACAGCGCTGGTATGGCCACCCTTGATTTCACTGGCTGTATGAACCCTCTGGCCAGCTTTTTATAGATGTACTCCTTTAGTTCCATTTCCCTAGGGATCATGGAGTTTGGGTAGATTCAGTTTGGGTAGATTCATCCATGGCACAATCTCTATTGCAGAGTTGGTGGTGCGATGGGGGGGGCAGTGTATTCATTCCACCTCGCTGAAAACTTCCTCTAGATCCTGGTATTCCTTGGGAATTGGGGGGGGATCCTCTGGGAGTTGTTCTGATGTGCCTCTTGATTTCTTGCTTCACTTAGTGTCCTTCAGCCGCTGGACAGGTCCTCTTTCAGAAGTGCTAGGAGGGGGGAGAGGACCTATTCCTAGCCTTAGCTTTCTCTCTCCCTCTTCCTACCAGATGGTGGGGGCCCATTTATTTAGCCAGGACAGTCCCAGGATCACTGCCTTGGTCATTTTTTGCACCATTAAAAAGCAGATGATATCCCAGTACCTGCCCATCTCTAGCCTTACTGGTTCTGTGAGGAGTGTGGTGGGGGCTATCAGTGATCTGTCAACTTGCTCGAACCTTATAGGCTGGGTCACGGTTTTAGCCCTGATCCCTAGCTTCAAGACAGTTTGCAAGCTGACTAGGCAGTGAGTACATCCTGAGTCTATTAGGGCTTCCACATTTCCTTGGATCCCAGACTTTGGTGCTATAATTTTCACAGGGACGGTGAAGGGACAGATAGCTTCACTTACCACCGAGTAGTCCTTGTCTTCATCATCACTGTCATAGGGTGCAAGCTGCTGGGTTCCTGAGCTACAGTTCTCTCCCTTGCTTATGGGGGAGAGACCTCAACGGCCTGGCAGGAGAACTTTCCCTTCTCTCTCATCTTGGTGGGGCTTCTTTGCCTTGGCAGGCTCTGGCAGCTTCCCCTTGGCTGGGGACCTGGGACTAGACATTTGGCCACCCAATGGGCTTGCTGGCCACAATGGAAGCACTTTATAGGCAGTTCCTATAAGAGCCTTGGTGGCACAGCAGCTTAAAGTGGTGTTAAAGTGACACCAGCTGCCTGCAATTACTGCAAGTTTGAATCTCACCAGGCTCAAGATTGACTCAGCCTTCCATCCTTTCAAGGTAGGTAAAATGAGGACCCAGATTGTGGGGGCAATAAGCTGACTTTGTATAAAAAAGAACAGTCCTTGGGGGGGGGCGAAAGCCCTACTAAGCAGGTATATACAGAAGTAAGCAATGTGTTATTGCTTAACACATTGTAAGATGCCCTGAGTTTCCAGAGAAGGGCAGCATATAAATTAATTTAAAAAAAAAAAAAGTCCTGAGGCTCCACTAGAGGGGTCTGCGACTTGACTGGGAGTCAATCATCTCCCAAGCTGCTGCTTCTCTGGTTGGGCATTTGGCTTTTGCTCTGTGGCTCCATGCTTCTTGTACCATTTGAGCTCGAGGTCCATTGCCATTGCCATTCAATACCATTTGTGGATCTGATTGAGGATCCCTTAATAAATGCATATGCGCAGCAGGTCACGGTCCAGGTCCTCCTTAAAGAAGTAGACCGGTAGCCTCTCCAGCTGCTGTTGGAGCTTCTCAGCCACTCTCTGGAACTCTCAGATGTACTCCTTGGTGGTCCAGCCCCTCTGCTTAATCTTGCAGATTTCTGCTTCAGATTGCAGGGCCTGGGAGTCATTTTCAAATCTAGTTCTTAGCTCTTGAAGGAAGGTGTTGATATTCCCCAACTCTGGTGCATCCTTGTCATGGAGCTGGGTCACCCATTCTGCTGCTTCTCCCTCCAGATTCACAGTCACTGCATGGACCATTGCCTGGTCACTTGGGTAGTTCACCGCATGGTCATCTATATGAACCCATGTTTGGTTCAGGAAGAATGCAAGTTTCTCCAGGTCCCCGTCGAATGTGGCTTTCATTGGGGGAGGGGTGACTGAGAAGGAGAAGGAGCTTGTGGTGGTGCTCAAGCCAGAGGCCAATGCCCTGGGAAAGCCAGCTCCAGAAAATTATGCCCATGATGGGCATCCCTGCCACCCTGGAAGATTGTGCAGGTGGCTGGGTGGGCTTGTCACCTGACAGTGATGCAGCGGACTTTGCTGTGGCCCTGGGCTTGACTGTGCCAACAGCTTTGGAAGAGGGCTAGCCGACCGAGCTGCTGCAGCTGGAACCCCAGGCCATGGCAGGATTGAAACGACTGGGTAGGTTGTCTGAGGATCACTCCATGTGGTTTTAACCTACACGCCTGTCCCATCCCTCAATGCTCATTTGGTTGAATGTCTCCACAGGTTCTTCATCATCTGACCAGGGAGGGCAGTCAGGTATCACCATTTCCCAGATTCGTCCAGCTCAAGGGGTTCCTTTGCCCTTCAGTGTGCGGCAAAGATGACCAAGCCCTGCGTCAATGTCAATAGGAACTCCATTCCAAACCCCTGGCTGGAGCCCTGGTGCCTGAAATCCTCTTTGCCCAAATCCCCAATGTTCCTTTGGCTGGGTCACCCCCAGGAGGGCAACCTCTGCTAGTGTTGCTGCTGTCTGCAGGCTTTGAGTAGGGACTGCATTAGCACTGGCAACTCCTTCTCCCTCTTTCTCCATTTCCATGGGCTTCCCTGAGTCTTCTCTACTTCCTCAAAAGATCAGGTGAGCAGCTGGGGCTCAGGACCCCGGGGACCAGCTCCGGTTGGAACAGAAAGTTAAGAGAGTTGGTTTAATGTCAGCATTCCAAGTAACGCATCCGCCAAAACAGAACTCCAACGCAGGTAGATTCCTCAAAAATATGTTTATTGAATATTTTATATCAGCACAGCTAGTGAAAACCAACTCTAAAAGTTCCCGTGGTTTTTCCCCTAATTAAAAGAGCAAATATTTCCCTCCACAGATGTTACTGGTCACATTGTCCAATGAAAGTAGCTGGTAGGCTGCTTGGTCGCTCCTCTCCGCCTTGAACTGCCACCTACTGGGATGACCTTGGTTCCCACAAGAAAAGTTTTTGTTTTGACTGTTAGCCATTCTATCTATCCCCCTACCTTCCCCCTTTCAGAGTTCATGGCAACTATAAGGCAGCAAAAGATGGCTTCAGCCAGGTTTGCTTCAGAGTTGACAAAAGAGCTTAGATTTTTTTCCCAATTGTATCTGAAATGCATGTAATTTTTTTTCTTTTTCTCTCACTCCCCAACCCTCTCCTCACAGTGCACAGGCACATATCTGGTCATGTTCTCCAAGATCAGCAGAGAAAGAAGAAAGCTTTTGAGAAAACTGCAATGATTTTTACAGTAATGATTCCAGGACATGTTTATGAGCTCACTTCTACAATGTGAAATCATTGTTTGGATTTTGAAATGATTCATTTGCTGAAATACTAAATATATGGAAATCTAATCAAAATACAGACCACAGAAGAGGCAGGCAATAGAAAAAAGTTCAGCTGCAATGTTTAAATAAAATAACAGATCCACTGTGAAAATATAACATGTTGTTATATATTGTTAAATAATTATCACTGATTTGATTTTGCTTTTCAATGAAAAAGTTCCTTTATAAAGCAAATTATTTTGCTGTAAATAATATTTTCCTTGGCAGAAACCTCAAAATCAAAATGTAGGCATTTGCAGCTGTGGTGAATAATCTGTCAACAGGGAAACCATGACAGCCTAGAAGAGAGAATTAATACAATTATACTAGGAAAAAATATTACATATATAGTGTGGGTTTAGTTTGTTGCATTAATAACCAATAAAATCAATTGGATATAGAATGGGTCATGACTAGTTCAGTCCATAATCTTCATGGGTACCAAAATCCAACTCAATGTTTGCAGACAGCATTGGAAGCATCAGTAAAATGATAATAAAGTAGAACATATATGCAGTGTCCTTTTATATTAATATTAGTAAGTCAATGCATAAAAACATTGTTGAACAAGACTAAAGTTACATCTAGTCCAGTATCCCATTTTCCCAAAAGGCTAAGCAGATATCCATGGGAATGTTATAGATGATACAAGGGAATAAAAGCTTTTCCTATTACAGCTTGCTGGCAAATAGAGTTCAAAGGTTTGTCACTTGTAATCTTGCAGGTAGCTTATAAACATCACGGTAGCCAATGATAGCCTTATCAGTAAGGAATTTGTCTAACTCTGTAAAATGAGTTAGTTAATGAGCATCACCTGCTTTTGTGGTGATTGATTTGCTTATCTTAAAATATATATTTGGCATCAGAGAACAAGAATCTAGAAAAAACAATATAGAGAAAACTACAATTAACCCTATAATAACTTATCTACTCTGGGTCACATAATAAAGGGAGAAGGTTGTGGGGGGGGGGGTCAGGATGGAAGAGTCAGTGCTCTCCTATAAAGATACATTGGGAGATTTTAAAGAGATTTTTAAAAAAATATTCTGTCCGCTCATGTAATTGATGCTAGCAACAGCCTCAACTTGGGGGCGCTGCCATCTAAATAACCCTAATCACAGTTCCTGCCTCCATGTTGACAATCATGAATTTGTAGGAGGTAGTTCATTCAAACTTAACCAATTATCCATTCATCAACAAGTGTGTCTAATACATAATAACAAGACTACATCCATCAAAACTTCCTTGCCTTGCCTTGTTCTTATTTTTAATAGTCAGACCGGCCTCTCCCTCCCACCCATATTAGTGAAGCTAGTACTGGAATAATACTAGTACTAGAAACTAGTACTAGTACTGGAATAGCATTTTTGCTATTAAGCAACTGAAGACGATTTAGTCAAGGCTAAAAATTATTACTACTGCAGGCCTCAATTTAATATATATTGGATAGTTGGTGTCATTCTAACTATCAAAAAGAAAAATAGAATACAAGTAGTACTTGATTTACTACAATTGATCCCAAAATTTCTTTTACTAAATGAGACATATGTTAAGTGAATTTTGCCCCATTTTACAACCTTTCTTGCCACAGTTGTTAAGTTAATCTCTGCAGTTAAGTTAGTAAATTGTTGTTAAGTGAATCTAGTTTCCCCATTGACTTTGCTTGTCAGAAAGTAGCAAAAGGTGATTATATGATCCCAGGACACAGCAACTGTCATAAATATGAATCAGTTACCAAGCATCTAATTTTGATCAGATGACCATGGTCATAAGTGTGAAAAATGATCATAAGTCACTTTTTTCAGTGCCATTTTAACTTCAATTACTCACTAAATGAACTGTTGTAAGGACTACCTGTAAAACTCCATCACTTAGAGAACAGAATTGCTCACATCTAAGTGATTATAATGTCCATACCATAATAGTCCATTTCCTGTTTTCAGCCTCTTGAAAAACCAGTGACTTTGGAGAATAAAATACTTCATCATTAACTTCTTCTGGTTTTCTGGGTAAGCAGTGTAAGAAAGTCCAATCAGAAGCAGCCTCTTGCGCAGTCTAAATATTCAGAAGAAATACATATACTTGAATCTCATTAGTAAATAATGCTGCAAAAGAAAGGAAAAACAACTTTGTTTTTATGCATCTCACTAAGAAAGTGTTATATGTAGTTTATAGTCTCTCTCTCCCCCCCCCCCCCCATCAGTGACATGGGCAGCATATTATATATTATATCTTCGGGACCGCCTTCTGCCACAAACAGTCTCTCACTGACCAGTCCGCTCCCATAGAGAGGGGCTCCTCAGGGTGCCGTCGGTCAAACAGTGTCGACCCCCAGGGGGAAAGCCTTCTCTGTGGGGGCACCGACCATCTGGAACGAGCTCCCCCCTGAGATAAGGAGGCTACAGGACCTGCGTACTTTTCGCCGCGCCTTAAAAACGTTTTTATTTGAACAAGCTGGTCTGGCTTAACCTCCTTTTATATTGGGTCTTAAATATTTTTTACAATTGGATTTTTAAACTGTTCGAGCCAAATTATTTAATTTGTTTTAAATTATTTTAACTTTTATATTATTGTATCTTATTTTGGCTGTTCACCGCCCTGAGTCCCATCTGGGAGTAGGGCGGTATATAAATTTAATTAATAAATAAATAATAAAATAAATATGCGTCTGTGTGTGTGTCTATGTATCTGTGTATCTATCTCTTATAAATTGACAGTTGGAAAGGACGTACAATTTACCATATTTATTAAAACTGGAAATTACTGATAACTACAGCATGATCATGATAGTGTAAATAAGGCTGCACGGTGCTTCAAATTTAAAGGTAAAAACTTGTTTCATTGTGTTAGCACCTGTTTTTTTAAAAAGCTGTATTTTCCCACAAGATTGCATAGTTGCTCTTTCTAGCTACAGAACCAACCTATAAAAAGGTGGGTTTAGTTTAAGGAATTGTAAAAAAAGGTACTGCATTCTTCTCCTTAAGCATTATAAACTACTTTTTTGCCTGTGTAGACCTGAAGTGCTACACAACACTATATTGTACACTATATTTTACTATATATTATACTATATTTACAATTTACTAAATTGTACTTTATTTATATAAAATATAAATAATCTGGTATTTTTGTCTTTCAGTTAAAGTAAGTTCCTTATTTTATGCTATTGAATTGCATGTGAAACATTGGTTGATAGTAAACAAAGCACAAATATCCAATGGTGGGATTCAAATAATTTAACAACCGGTTCTCTGGCCTAATGAACAGCTGGGTAGGCATGGCTGGATGGTCATGTGACTGAGTGGGCATGGCCAACTCAATGTCACTCACGTCGAGGGGCGCCTCACCTCTCCTTGCCCCTCCCCTCCCCGCCATTCCTTGCCTTGCCTGGTCCCCTATCGCCTGGCCTCTCGCCTCACCACCCGGCTTCCCAACTGCTCACCTAGCCTTCACCTGGCCTCCTGCCTGCTTGCCTGGCCTTTCAGCCGCTACTTGCGGCTCTGGTGGCTGGAAAGCCAAGTGAGCGGATGGCTGGGAGTTGCAATGTTACAATGGACATCCCCAACCTATTTATGACCCATTTTTAGAGTTACAACAGCTGTACAACCCTCCTTGCAATCACATGATTGTATTTGGGTGTTTGCTAACCAGCTCACCTTTGCACCTTTTTGCAATGTCCCGTAGTCACAAGACCACTACTTGTGACTTTTTTTTGCCAATTTCCACTGAAAAACTGCCTATAGAGATAAATTGATTCATTTAAATGACTGACAATTGCTTAATGACTGTTGTAAAAAAACCCAGCAATAACCTCAAATCCATATCTCAATTTGTGACCACTACTTACAACCAAACTAAATTATAGTCGTAACTCAAGGACTATCTGCAAAGTGTTCCAAGTAGCTTCATTTCTCATGCATAGCCACTTTTGATTAGGAATTAAAAGTTAATATTAATTAAAATTAATATTATGCTAAAGATTAAAATTAAAGGCCCTATCTAACAATATGAAAAGGCACATCTATTTTCCAAGGCTACTGTCTGAAGAGCACAGACAGTGGTTTCCTGGGAAGACGGATGTTTATCTACTCAAATATAAATGACAAATTCTCAATTAGTACAATATTTAAAAGACTGAAACTATAAAAGAAGAGACAGTAATAACTTTGTATTGTTCACATTATGAAATACACAAAGCTACCTGCTCCCTTTTCTAATTTTCATGGTATAAACATTTTATTATGGAGAAATAACCTACTTAATAGAAAGAAGTGGAAAGTGAACAACCTGAAAAAGCCTATACAAAATTAATCAGTTAACACCAGTGTTGTGCAAAATGTTTCCTTCAAAGGCCAACTGAAACACGAGTTGCTTTGCAAAATGTGAAATGTCCATTATTAAACAACATCTCATCAAGGCAGTGGTGAAATCTAAATTTCTTTCCTACCAGTTCTGTGGTCATGGCTTGATGGGCGTGACTTGGTGGGATCATGTGACTGGGTGGGCGTGGCTATATAACAGTGTGACTGTGGGATCAAAAGACAGAAACTCACTAACAATGTCCTGCTGGAGCAGGGTTTGACTAGATGACCTCCAGGTCCCTTCCAGCCCTGGATTATCCTCTGAAGCTGCATCTACTGCCAGGTTTCTAGCCCTTCCTTCCTCTCCTTTTTCCCTTCCTCCCTCCCTTCCTTTCTTTTCTTTCTCTCTCTCTCTTTCTCTCTCTCTCTCTCTCTTTTTTTAAATTTGATTTATATGCTGCCCTTCTCCAGAGACTCAGGGCGGCTTACAATGCGTTAAGCAATAGCCTTCATACTGCTGTATATTTATACAAAGTCAGCTTATTGCCCCCACAAACTGGATCCTCAATTTACCCACCTTAGAAAGGATGGAAGGCTGAGTCAACCTTGAGCCTGGCTAGGATTGAACTCGCAGAAATTACAGGCAGCTGGATCTTAATTGCTGCCTTTAGTAGGAGGCATTAGCCCCCTATGCTACTCAGGCTCCTAAGCTACTCTTTCAAAAACGGACCCTCCCATCCCCATATTTTTGGCCTACATCCCCCATTTTTGGCTTAGCAGTTTTCAGGGAAGCCTACTGGGAGCAAAAACGGACCCCCCCACCACCCCTGTTTTTGGCCTACATCTCCCATTTTTGGCCTAGCAGGCTTCAGGGAAGCCTGCTGGGAGCAAAAATGGACCCACCCCACCCCACCCCCATTAAAAAAAAGGTTCTGATGATCGCACACCACAGCTGTGATCATTGGAGCCTTTTCTTTACCTTTTAAAAGCATTTTTTTACTATCGGCTCGGCCGAATAGGGGCATCTTCAAACTAGATTAGATTAATTTTTAGTCTCTTCTTTCCCTTAATAGGAGCTGGTCATTCTTGTTGCATTGCAGTTTCTTCAGCATAACTGAAAGTTTTATCAAAAAAAAAATCTCATTTAATTTTTCCCAAATAAGTTAGCAAATCCTTAGTGGTATTTTTGAAACTACTTTTTAAGAATGAATAAACCACAGAATGAAAGAAAAACATATTTTACCTCCATTGTTATTTGATAACCTTGGAAAGCCTTTAGCCTCTTTTGTTTCTCTTCTTCTTGCCCCATACTTATCCATGTGTCTGTAATTAAAACACTGGCCCCCTTGGCAGCTTCCAATGGGTTAGTTGTTAGAAGCAATTTGGTGCCATACTGATCAAATAAAGGAAAAGAGGTATGCTAAATTAAGATGCTGTAGACCAAAAATCACATTTTAAAATTTAATGCTCATACCTTTATAGAATATTCTTCAGCTATTTTGATTACTGTGGAATCTGGTTCAAAACCCTATCAAATGAGAAGAAACATATTACAATATGATCTAATATTGATAAAACCTTCTTTAACATGCTGAAAATGGGCTAATTATAAAATGTCTAGCCTTGTAATGGCCTCTCTACATAGCAGGGTAAAAGGGAAAGGATATGCTGAAATGTGTGTTATATCACAATTTAACTTATACCAAATTAAAGTTTGTTCCCTAATAAGTGTCTATCAGGAAATAAAATAATTCTCTAGTTTTCATTACAGTTGCCTAGATGAATGGTAGGTATTGAACACATTTAAGATGGGCTTTCTACATATTGTATATTTTTGAAGACATGCCAATAAGTGGCATGTCTTCAAATATAATTCTTCCCATCCTTCTTCAAGGACTGTCATGTTCACGTGGTAGGTAGTTACTATTATATAATGCCAATAGTCTTTTTTTCCAAGTACAATGATAAAGATGAGGCTATTTTGGTTATGGTTTAAACTGGAAAATGACAAGATGGTGGACAGATCTTAAGAAATCATTCTATCTTTTTTATCAAGTGGTTAAAGTTCTTGCTGTATAGAATCATTTCTGGACATTTATTATTATTTTATTTTTATTATTGTGATTTATATGCCGCCATTCTCCCGAAGGACTCAGGGCGGCTTACATACAACAATCGTCAATACAAATCACAGTATAGAAATTAAAATAAAATTAAAACCCCCATTAAAACCATATTAAAATTATAGAATTGTACAGCCCCACGATCAGATTATTGCTGGAACACCCACATCTTTAGTTCGCGGCGGAAGGAGAGGAGGTCGGGGGCCATCCTGAGCTTGGTGGGCAGACCATTCCAGAGGGTCGGTGCTCCAACAGAGAAAGCCCTCCCCCTGGGGGCTGCCAGCTGACATTGTTTGGCCGACGGCACCCTGAGGAGGCCAACTCTGTGGGAACGCACAGGATGATGGGAGGAAGGCGAGTCCTGTAAGTACCCTGGGCCTAAGCCATGAAGGGCTTTATAGGTAAGCACTAGCATCTTGAAATGGACCCGGAGAGCAACTGGTAGCCAGTGCAGCTCACACAGGAGAGGTGTAATATGGGAGTAACGAGGAGCCCCCGTAACTACCCGCGCAGCCGCATTCTGAACTAACTGGAGCCTCCGGATGCATCGCAAGGGCAGCCCCATGTAGAGGGCGTTACAGTAATCCAACTGAGAAGTAACGAGGGCATGTGTGACCGTGGCGAGGGCATCTCGGTCCTGTGCAAAGGCCCCCCTGGTTACGGACGTCAGATGGTCATTCAAGGACAGCTGAGAATCCAGGAGGACTCCCAGATTGCGAACCCTATCAGAGGGAGTAAGAGTCTCCCCGCCAATCACTAACGATGGTATCTCTAGATCCTGAGATGCCGGGACCCACAGCCATTCAGTCTTGGAAGGGTTCAGTCTGAGCCTATTCCTTCCCATCCAAACCTGCTCCACCTCCAGGCACCGGGACATCATGGAAAGGGCATCCCCAGGGTGGCCCGGGGTGGAGATGTAAAGCTGGGTATCATCCACATATTGGTGATACCTCACCCCAAACCCACGAATGATCTCACCTAGCAGCTTCATGTAGATGTTAAAGAGCAGGGGGAGAGAACCGATCCCTGAGGCACCCCACACGTGAGAGGCCTCTGGGAGGATCTCTGGCCCCCTGCCAATACAAACTGCGAGCAGCCCGAGAGGTGAACCACTGCAACATAGTGCCTCCTATCCCCAACCCCCTGAGTCGCTTCAGTAAGATACCATGGTCGATGATATCGAAAGCCACTGAGAGGTCAAGAAGGACCAGGATGGAAGAACAACCCCCATCACGGGCCTGCCAGAGATCATTCACTAGGGCGACCAGTGCCGTTTCCATGCTGTGATTGCACCTGAAGCCAGATTGGTAAGGATCCAGGTAGTCCGTTTCCTCCAGGAAATGAGGGAATTGCTGTGCCACCACGGTCTCGACAACCTTCGCTAAAAAGCGGAGGTTGGAGACAGGACAATAGTTGTTAAGGGAGTCCAGATCCAGGTTGGACTTCTTAAGGAGAGGTCGTACCACTGCTTCTTTAAGTGCAGCGGGGACGAAACCCTCCCTCAGTGAGGCGTTAACAACAGCCTGGATCCAGTCTCCAGTCACCTCTCTGGCTGCAGAAACAAGCCAGGAGGACACGGGTCCAATACACATGTGGAGGCCCCCAGCCAACCCATAATCCTGTCCACTTCATCCAATAAAACAGGCTCAAACTCAACCCAGAATACTCCACCAGGACTAGCCCCCGTCTCCTCAGTGGACTCTGCCCAGTCGGAGTCCAACCCAGTCCAGATTCGAGCGATTTTATCTTGCAGAAACTGTGCAAAATCCTCAGCTCGACCCTGCAAGGGGTCATCCCTTGCTCCCTGGTTCAGGAGGGAGCGGATCACCCTAAACAGGACAGCTGGGCGGTTTTCTGCAGATGCAATGAGAGCGGCGAAATATTGACGTTTCGCTGCTTCCATCGCCACAAGGAAAGATCTAATATAGGTTCTTAACTGTGTTCTGTACAGTAGTCTTTGCTTACTGACCTCTCATTCAGCAGGACCTCCTGTCCATTAGAAATGGCAAAGACACTAGATGAGTGGTATTTAGTACTGGTCCTCAAAATCCCAGCCATTGGAGCACCCCAGTCATGTGATTACAATTCAGATGCTTGGCAGCCTCCTCATGTTTACAATGGTTGCAGCAATGTTCCACAGTCATATGACCACTATTTGCAGTCTTTATTGACAGCTTTAAGTTAATAAGGAAGCAGGCAGGGAAAGTTGCAAGTCGCTCTGGTACGCCCCCCCCCCCATTCCTGTATCCCACATGCTTTCTTGGGCCTCCCTGCATTTGCACACATTCTTGCATGCATCCCATGCCTTTCTTTTCTGGCCTCCCTGTGTTCACATGCACCCGGTGCCCTCCTTCCCTAGTCCCCCTGTGCTTAAATGCACCCATTAGCACTTTCCTCCCTCACTCTCACTGTATGGGCTGAACTGCATCACCCATTCCAACTCATGCGTGCCCTCCGCCAAGCCTCCCAAGGTCATTCCCACCCCTGTGGCACCCCACACTCCTTACCTGGGACTACTGTCACTTTCCACTTAACGATTACATTGCACTCTCCTTCCCTGCACTTGCATCACTTGTGACGGACTATAGCACCCCCCTCCCTCAACTCATGTATAGCCTGTGACAGGCTTCCCAGGGCCTTTCCCATTCCCTTGCGACATCCTCCTCCCAGACTCCTGATGCTTCTCCCATAACAACCTACTATCTTTGCTTAAGATAACAACTGGTACTGCCTGGATTACCTTTGCTAAGTGATGCAGTCATGTAATATTGTCATTTACAATTGCATCACTTAGCAATGGCAATCCTGGTCCCAATTGCTATCATAACTGGAGGAGTACCTGTAATCTTGTTATATATCCTGTGTTAAGTAAATGAGCTGATTTATTACCAATTCACATTCATATTCACAAAAACACAGTGCAGGAGGAGGGGGGAGGGGGAAGATAAAAAGCAGAAACAAAATTCCCTTTTTTTTATTTGCAAAATGTGGACAAGAGTTATAATATGTTCTCTTTTAAATTATTTCTGGTCCACCAAGTTCCTCATAGTTAAACTCCGTGATTAGATGTAGTAGGCAAAAAAATAAATAAATGTTTACTCTTCTGTACTTCTCATACTATGTTTAAAATCTTTTAAACATTGAAGCATCACAAACTGAGTTCTATTTATAACAGTAAAATCCCCTTACCTTTGGAGTAGCAACATGAAGATTCATCCCAAATTTAGCAGCACTCAACAGAATAGAGTTTAGAACATTGTTTCCATCACCTATCCAACTGAGGGTCAATCCATTCAAGGACCTATAATGTTCCTATCCCCAAAAATAAATAAAACAAAGAAAGAGAGAGGGAGAGAAGGAAAGAGAGAGAGATAATATAGAAATTGGAGTTTTTTGAGATAAGGAGCAAGAAGGAAAAAGTTAATATGCATAATATAGCAATAGTACTACATATTAGTTACATCTGAATAATATTTTAATCATAAATTAAAGGTAATAATTGGCAAAAATATTGGTTTGGGTCTATTTGTTGTCAATCTAACTTTTACTTGCTTTTCTTTATTTCATTACAGGGTATTATATTTTGTTAATACAATTATTGTTATAATTACTGGTATTCATTATTATTCATTATTGTTAATGAATTACAATTTTAGCCAAGGCTGAATCAATACATTATTGTTACAACAATAAATGGAAAATCATATTTAACCTTGCAATATTTATTTATTTATTTATTAATCAATCAATCAATCAATCAATCAATCAGACTAAAATTCTGTTAGCATAATAGCCTTAGTGTCTTTGGAGATTCTCTGTCATCCAGGTCATGGATGTCCCAAAGGTGCTTTTTGTTTTTTAAAGAATTTTTAATTTTTATTTCTTTTACAAATAATGTAAATGTACATTCTCTTATACATAGTTAATCATACATATACATATTTTCTTAAAGAAAGCATACAAATAAGACATTTTAATTACATTTGGGGTTGCTCTTCTATCCTTTCTTTTTCCTCATTTCACAACAAACCTTCTTCTCCTTCTTCTTCCTTTCCTTTCCCTTCCCTCCCTCCTCTCCTCTCCTCCTTTCTTCCTCCTCCTCTCCTCTTCCCTACTTCCCCTTCCTCTCCCCCATTCCTCCTCTCTTTTCCACCTTCTCTCCTGCTCTTGTCCCCTATTCTTTCTTCCTCTCCTTCCTCTTTCTTCCATTCCTCGCTCTCCTTCTCCTCCTCTATCCCTCTACTCCTCTCTCCTTTCTTTCTCCTTTGTTGTGCAGTATTTTCCTTATTTGGTATGTGAGCAACTCCAATATTCTAATAATATATACTTTCTTTTCAATTTATTTTCATTTTTACCCAATCTGTCACTTTTAACGTTGTAATTGTACATTGATACTTATACTCTTCTTTCTCCCCTCCCCCACTTTTTCATTTACTCTGGTGACGTCTGGGTTTCTATTTTTTTGTTCTCTCCATCATTTACCTTTCTATTAACTCCTTCATTTATCTATCATTTTTATTCATATTTCTTTTCTAACCATTCATAAAATCTTCCCCATGTCTTGAAATACACCGATTTCTCTCTATCTTTTATTTTTAAAGTTCATCTATTTATTTCCACACAGTCTAAAATCTTTTTTATTACTTCACCTTCTGTCTTCCAATTTTGCACAAATACAATTGTTGCTGCTATTATTATATGTATAATTAAATACACATCTTCTTTACTATATCTCTCTGGCAGAATACCCAATAAAAAGAACTCTGGTTTTAATTCTATAGATTTTTGTAACATTTCCTCCAACCAGGTCTGTATTCTAGACCAATAATTTTTTGCTTCTATACATGACCACCACATATGATAATACGATCCCGGAAAATGCAAACATTTCCAACACTTGGCTGATTTATCCTTAAACATTTTTGCTAATCTTTCCGGTGGCATATGCCATCTGTAAAACATTTTATATAATTTTTCCTTATATGCAGTTGCCATTGTCAATTTATAAATTCCTTTCCCATAATTGTTGCCATTTCTCTAATTCTATTGCATAACCAAAGCTTTTCATCCATATTATCATTGTCTCTTTAACTTCTTCATCTTCTAGTCTAATTTGTAACAAATAATTGTTCAGTCTTTTAATCATTTTTTCATCTTTTCCAGTTATTATCTGGTCCAACTCTGATTCCCCCAAATTAAAACCATGTTGTTTCAAATCTTTATCATGTCTTGATTGTATCTGCAGCTGTGTATACCAATCAGTCTCAATCCCTTGTTTTTCTAAATCTTGCTTCTGTTTTAGTTCTCCCTTCTTTGTTAAAATGTCTTTATATCTTACAATCTGTTGTGGCTCCATTGCCTGAGCCTGTGTCATCGACAGAGACAGACTCTGAGAGTGAGGGGGAGGAATTGGCAAAGCCTCCCTCTCCAGGACCCTCCTCTCTGGCAATGCCTCCGGAGGACACCAAAGGGCAAGAGATAGGCCCAAAGCCAAGCACGTCCACACAGCCACAGGTGGACAGTGATGAGGGTAATGAGTCTTGGCTGGATCCTCGGCAGTGTCGCAGGGATAGGCGCGCACAACAGAAGAAAAGGCATACCAGAGATTAGGCTGAGTCACTGGACCACACCCCACAGGTTATAAAAGGGGGTGAGTTGGCCTTTCAGACTCTGTGATGGACAAAACTAACTCCTATCGAGTCACATTGCATCTCTGGAAAACAGCAATCTCGGATTTGGTTTTTTATTCTTACAAACGGGACTATTCCTTATCGGAGGTAATTTGTTGATAAAAGCTCTTGACAAGCAGCTACTGGGTGGCTGCCAAGTGTCTTATTGGAAGAATTGGTTGTCTGCCAGTTTATTTAACCCCTGGCTGTCTGTCTGTGTGTGTGAGAGAGAGAGAGACAGGGACAGAACACAATCTTGTCCATATTAATCATAGTTGGATGTATCAACGCTTCTATTATTGAAAGCCACATTGGTATTTCCATATGTTTTTCTTTTACTCTCTCCCATACCGCTAACAAACCATTCATTACACAATGTCTCTAAAAGTATCCATGTATCCTATTTTTTCCATATCACAAGAAAGCATGCCAACCTAGTTGTAAGTCATGTCCTTCCAAAATCAATAGTCTTGTATTTCTCAATAAAATCTATTCTTTAATCCAAGTTAGCATTGCGCTTGGTGATACAATTCCCAATTTGGTAGCCCAAATCCTCCTCTAGTTCTAGAATCTTGAAGCAATTTAAGATTAATTCTTGCTTTTTCCCCTTGCCATATATATTTCCACATCATTTTATTCAAGCTCTCAAAGTATTTCTTCCCCAGTCTTATCGGAATTGTTTGAAAGAGAAACAACAATCTTGGCAATACATTCATTTTGATTAATGCTATTCTTCCCGTTAAGGATAATTATAATTTTTTTCATTTGCCAAGTTTGTTTCAATTTGGTTTCTCAGTTTATAATAATTATCTTCCTTCACTGTAATACAGCTTGAAGTTAATTGGATGCCCAATTATTTCACTTTCTTCACTATTTCAATATCTAGTTTCTCCATTAATTGCTTCTTTTGTTTTTCTCTCATATTTTTAACTATAATTTTTGTCTTATCTTTATTTATTTTCAATCCAGCTACTTCTCCATATTCCTCTATTTGTTCAATTAGCTTTGGGCCTATTTCTATTGGTTCTTCCATAATGAATACTAAATCATCTGCAAATGCTTATAGCTTATATTCTTCTTTTTTAATTCTCTTCCCTTTTATTTCTTTATCTTGTCTTATTTTTCTGTTTACAATTTTAGGGTCAAAATAAATAATAGTGGAGATAGCGGACATCCTTGTCTAGTTCCTTTTCTTATATCTATTTTCTCTGTCGTTTCACCATTTATTATTACTTTTGCCGATTGGTCTTTGTATGTAGTCTTAATCATGTTAATAAATCTATCCCCAAAATCCATCTTTTGTAGTTGTAAAATCATGAATTGCCAATTCACATTATCAAATGCTTTTTGCGCATTTGAGAATAACGGTGCCATTTGTTTCTCTGGATGTACCTCATAATATTCCAATATAATTCTTATATTGTCTCTAATTTGTCTTTTAGGCAGAAAACCATTTTGATCTGAATATATAAATTCATTTAACAACCTCTTCAATCTTTCCATCATAATTGATGCAAATATTTAATAATCTGCGTTTAATAATGAAATTGGTCTATAATTCTTTATTTGTTGTAAATCTGTTTCTTCTTTTGATATAAGGGTTATATACGCCTCCATCCATGAGTTCGGAACCTTGGCTTCTATTAGTAAATCATTAAATACTTGTAGTAGTGTATTGCTTAGTACATCCTGCAACTTTTTATATAATTCTGCTGGTAACTCATCTGGTCCTGGGGTTTTTCCATTCTTCTGCTTTTTAATTCCCTCTATCAATTCCAGCATTGATATTCTTTCTTCTAATGATTTTTTAAATTGTTCTGGTATTTTGGGTGTCTTTACTTTTTCCAAATATTGTTCTATTTTTCCTTCTGGTGTCTGCTCTTGTTGATACAGTTTCTTATAATATTCCTCAATTATTGTTTTCTTTTCCTCATTTTGATAGTGTATCTTTCCCCCTTGATCTAATAATTGGCTTCTCAATTTCCCTCCTTTTTCCTTCTTTATTTTATATGCTAGCCATCTTCCTGGTTTATTTGCATTTTCAAAAAAGTTTTGCTTTTATGATTTTATTTTCCTTGCCAGATCTTCATTTTCTATTAAATTCAATTTATGTTTTTTCAAGTCCATTAGATTTTTGATTTTTTTGTCTTGTGGATTTTTTTGTAGTTCTTTCTCCACCTTCTTACATTCCTCCTCCAATTTCTTTTGAGCTTGTCTATTCTGTGTGTTCCTTTTTCCTGCATAGTTCATTGCCAAACCCCTTATATATGCTTTGCTAATATCCCATACATTTTGCAATGATGTATCTTCTTTTCTATTTTCATTGAAGAAAAAAGTCAATTCTTTTTCCATATATTGTATAAAGTCTTTCTCATTTAATAAACTTTGATTTAAGGTCCATCTCATTCTTTTTCTTTGGCCTTTCCATATCATTATTGGATTGTGATCTGCCCATATATTTGCTTCTATATCAATCCTATCTTAGATATTAAATCTATTGTCATCCACATCATGTCTATTCTTGACCATGTCAAGACCATGTTTGAATAAAATGTATATTGTTTTCTTTTTCTCCAAGCATCCTACAAGCTTAGTTCATCTATCATTGTGTGAAATGTTTTTGGAAGCGTCTTTCTTGGTTTTTTATTCACTTTTGTAGATTTATAGTCTAGCTCATTGTCAACAATTGCATTAAAGTCTCCTATTATGCAAATTTATTCATATTCATATTCTAGTATTTTCCTGTGTAATTTTGCATAAAATTCTTCTTGATTTTCATTTGGAGCATATATACCCACAAGTAATATTTTTTTGTACTTCATTACAATTTATACCATTAATACTTCCTTCCTCATCCTCAAATATTTGTTTGGATTGAATTTTATTTATTTTATTTATATTTATGATTTAATTTTTATACTGCCCCTCTCTCGAAGGACTCGGGGCAGTGCACAGCCAATTAAAAACACAAAATATACAAACATCAAAATTAAAAATAATTAAAAGTATTAGACAATTTTGGCTCGAATTAAAACCCAAAAATTTAAAACACCCAATTTAAAATCATTTACAAAGATAGCCCGGCCTGGCAGAACAGTAGGGCCTTGAGAGCGCAGCGGAACACACGGAGGTTGGAGATCTTGCATATTTCCGGGGGCAGTTCATTCCACAGGGCAGGAGCTCCCACAGAGAAGGCCTGCCCCCTGGGTGTCGCCAGCTGACATAACTTGGCCAATGGCACCCTGAGGGGCCCCTCTCTGTGGGAGCAAACTGGCCAGTGGGAGGCTACTGGTGGCAGAAGTCGGTCTTGAAGGTACCCAGGTCCTAAGCCATGGAGTGCTTTAAAGGTGGTAACCAACACCTTGAATTGCACCCAGAAGACCACTGGGAGCCAGTGCAGCTCACGCAGGAGAGGTGTCATGTGGGCACAACGAGTCGCGCCCATAACCACCTGTGTGGCCGCATTCTGGACCAGTTGGAGCCTCCGAGTGCTCTTCAAGGAGAGCCCCATGTAGACAGCATTACAGTAGTCCAGCCAGGAGGTGACAAGGGAGTGAGTGACTGTGCGCAGGGTGCCCTGATCCAGAAAGGGTCACAACTTGCGTATCAGGCAGACCTGATAAAAAGCCCACCTGGCCACGGCCGTCATATGCTCTTCTAAAGACAGCCGTCCATCCAGGAGGACACCCAGATTGCGAGCCCTCTCTGTGGGGGGCAAAGATTCACCCCCAATAGTCAGCAATGGCACCAGCTGACTATATCGGGATGCCGGAAGTCATAGCCACTCGGTCTCGGAAGGGTTGAGTCTGAGCCTATTTCTCCCCATTCAGACCTGTACGGCTCCAGGCAGCGGGACATCACATCAAGGACATCATTGGGGTGGTCTGGGGTGGAGATGTACAGCTGAGTGTCATCAGCATACTGATGGACACTCACCCCAAAACCACGGATGATCTCACCCAGCAGCTTCACATAAATGTTGAACAGAAGGGGCGAGAGGACCGACCCTTGCGGCACCCCCCAAGCAAGGCACCTCAAGGTCGACCTCTGCCCCCCTGCCAACACAAACTGTGAACAGTCAGAGAGGAAGGAGGAGAACCACCGTAGCATGGTGCCTTCTATTCCTAACCCCCTCAACTGCTGCGGCATGATACCATGGTCGATGGTATCAAAAGCCACTGAGAGATCTAATAGGATCAGGACAGAGGAAGAACCCCTGTCCCGAGCCCTCCAGAGATCATCCACCAATGCGACCAATGCCGTTTCCGTGCTGTACCCCTGCCTGAAGCCCGACTGGTACGGGTCCAGAGAGATAGCTTCATCCAGGTACCGGGGAAGCTGTCATGCCATTTAATGTAAAATTAAACTTTGACAGGCCAATGTTGTATACAAAGTCCCCAATTTTAGTTGCTCCAAAAGTTTTTTGTTGTTTTCTAATATGAACTTCTTGTAGGCATATAATTTCTCATTTTAGCTTCTCTAATTTTATTAAATGTTTATCTCCTTTTTATTGCCGAATTAAGTCCATTTATATTCAAAGACATTATTTTAATTTCTTCTTCCATTTCTTATTTATTTGTTTTGTCGATCTAGTCATTCTTATCTCCCTTTGTTCCTTAACTTCTTTTGCTCTTGCTCCTTCTCTCAATGCTCTCTCTTCTTGTTCTCTCATTGTCTCCTTTAGCTGTTCTTTCTCCTCCTCCTGTAGTCCATCCCCACTCCATCCCCATTTTCATCTCTCAATCTTTCCTCCTCTTGGACATCTATATGTTATTTATAAAAATAACTCTGCTTTCTCTGTTGAGTCTAATCTGTATCTTTGTTCTTGCCAATTCACAAATATTCCTTCTGGAATCAACCATCTAAAATTTATTCCTCTCTTTATCAAACATTTCATGAAAAATTGATATTCTTTTCTCAGATCTCTCACTCTTCTTGGAATTTGTTTCAGTGCCACTACTTCTTTTCCTTTGTGCTTTAACATTGTGCTTCTCATCAATTGCAGTATCTCTGTTCTCAGTCTTAGTAAATCTAACATGGATTTCTCTAGGCAGATTGTTTCTCATTGCATATCTTGTGTTCACTATATATTCCATCGATCCCGTTTAATATCCCTTCCTTATTTTCTTCCATTGCTTCTGCTAGTATCTCTGCAATTTTCTCTGCCAAATTTTCTCCCTTTTCTTCTTTAATATTTTGAAATCTTAGATAATAGTTAGCTTTATCCATTTCCAGAATTCTAATTGTTTTTCCTGATTTTTATCAGTAATTGTAAATCTATAGTCCATCTCTTCATTTTTCTCTGTTGCTTCTGCTTTTTCTTCCATTTTCTGCAATAGTTGTTCATTTTCCCTATCATCTCTTTAACTTCTTTCAATTTGCCTTCCATTTTTTCCATGTTTCCTTCCATTTTTTCCATTCTCTCATCTACCTTATCTAATCTTGTCTTGAGATCTTCATATATAGTCTGTAACATATTTTTTAATTCTGTGTTGATTTTCTCTTGCTATGGTGTGAGTTGTATTGTTTTTTGCCCTGTAGTACCAGATGCTGTAGATATTGATGATGATGATAGATGTTGCATTGTTTTCTTCATCTTGTTTTTTTCAAATCTGACTGCCCAATTTATAATCCAAATATTCGATTTCTTCAAATGCAAACTGCTCAATCAGACTGTTCAGGTTCTTCCTACCTTAATCCACATAGGTTTAATCCATACTCCATATAAGAGAAAAAAGGTAGAAAAACTGTATCCGAAAAAACAACACCAAACAGAATAGAAAATCAAAAGCAACTAAGATGCCCCAAAAGGGCAAGAATAAAAAAGAAAAAGAAAAACAAGAGAGAAATATTTATAATCTCCCAAAAAGAGTTTAAAAATAGAAAAAACAAAAACCATGCCAATCAAATAATAATAATAATCCAAAAAAAGATGCTTCTACAAAAAAAAGAAAGAAAAAGGAACAAAAGGAAAAACAGAAAAAATATTCCAAAATATCACTATTCCAAAATCTTCCAAAATTTATAAAACCATCAAGTGAAGGGGAAAAAAGAGAAACAGCTTTCATTCTTTTTTTCTTCTTCTATATCTTTCCCCTTCTGTTACAAAATCACAAGGCTACTTATCAAAATCTTCTTGCCAGTTTCCAAAACACTGTCCAAGGTCATTCCACTTTGATCTGCTTCTTTATTATCTTTAATATCTTCTGTCACCACTAGAGGGCACTGCAGTTCACTTAAAATAGTCTTAAAATATCAATTTACTTTTCTTCTTTCAGCATTAAATTCCCAGCTGCAAAAACTTCAAAATTTCAAAATACAGTTCATTAGCCAGAGAAGCCTCTTTTCCCAATCTTTTCCAATTTGTTAAATTACTTTTTCTGCTTTTACTAATTAGTTCTTATTAATGGCTTTGTTGGTATTCCGGAAGTGGGGAGATAGCTTTATTCTGCTCCCTCCGATCTCCTCTTTGCCAGTTCTCTTTAATTTAGATTCTTTTAAAAGTTCAGGAGAAAAAAAAATTAAAAGGAATCTTATTTCCAAGACCTCACTCTCTCACCCAAATGATCACCTTGCTCTTCTTCCTCTTCTTGTTTGTGGCCACCCTGGCTTTTGACTGCTCTGATGGCTGCCTTCCTTCACTGCTGGATCAGAGACTAATGCCAGCACTTTAGGGAATTTGTGCCTCCATTCTCTGTCTCTGTCCCTACAGGACAGCTATGATCCCTGGGGATCCCCAAAATCAGCTGGGATATCAGTGTTCTCCTGGAGCTCTGGAATCCATATCACCATAATACTGGCCATGCCTCCCACTCCCCAAAGGTGCTTTTTTCAAGAGGCAACTGGAGTTTCTGGTTTTCCTTTGAAGACATTTGGCTTCTCATCCAAACCTCCAGGTGACCTTAAAGACCCGCTAAAAGAATACAAATGAACAGCTCTCTGCGGGGAGTAGAAATCCTTCCATTCCCCACCATCCAGTCAGAGCTGAAGAAGCTTCTTGGATGAGAAGTGAAACGTCTTCAAAGAAAAACCAGAAAATCCACTTGCCTTTTCAAAAAAGCACCTTTGGGATAATAGCCTTAGATAATTCTAATAGCCATTGCTAGCCAATAAAAAAGTATTCTCTAGATAGGCATAGCCAGCATCGCCTCAGCACAACACTTTTCTTGGATACTCCCGAGAAAACATTGACATCAAAGTCATTTGGGGTCTTTATTGACCGAAAACTGTCTTGGAGAGACGGTGGATAAGAAAGGCATGAACTGGCGAATGCAGGAAAACCGCAATTCCCTGGTTAGTCAAAGTAGCCCTTCAACCAGACGATCTAGAAAGTGGCCATTGAATGAGCCACAACAAAGCCGAAGAGGTCACAGCAGGACTGGAGAAGTAACAGGGTGAGAAGCCAACTTTTCTTTTTGTCTTCAGATTTGAAGTTTCCTTTTCATAAACCCTGGGAAACAACTTGAAGAAAAGTGAAGGGTCTAAAGAGAAGGGGGGAGAGCGGAGCATGTGTCAGCTCTCTACCCTCAGCTGTTTAGCGGCAAAGAAAGAGGATTGACCCAAGCAGAAGAAAGGAATTGAATGAAGCAACAAAATTACTTTTGGAGAGCAAGAGAATAAGAACAGGAAGCCTGATTGAATATTTGTAAATTTTGGATTTATGGATTTGTGGATTTATGCTAAAGGAATGGGATTGAGTGGAATTTATTAAAAGAACTAATTATAAAACTTTTCCTATTTTTCCCCCACTTTTTTTTCTTCTGAGTGAAAATGGTTTGCAGTGCCATCTAGAGATATTGTTTCAAATAAATTAACTGAGAGGACTGGCCTTGAGATTGTAGGCTTGGACAGATAAGAAACAGCTGTGTCTGGCAAGAATTGCATATTTGAGACAGATAGCCTTTATAGAAGTTGAAATAGTGTGCCTTTTGAAGCTTTGGAAAGAGAAACAAGAAGAAGACAAGTGAGGCAATATAAACAGCCTTGCTTGGAAACCATTTTTTCCCTTTTTCTTGTGACTGTGCCCTTTTTCTTCTTTTCTTTCTTTTTCTCTCCCCCCTCCTTTTTTTTATCCTCCCCTTTTATGGTTTAAGATTTGATCATTTTGGGGTTTTTTTTTATTCTTCCTTTTTTTTCTTTTGAACTATTTCCATTGATTGGATTGAGTTTTGTATCTTTTTCTTCTCTCTCTCTCTCTCTTTTTTTGGCTGGTTGGCTTTTTGAACTTTGACAATATATTAAAAAAATTGGATTAAGGTAAGAAGAACCTGAAGAATCAGAAGTCTGGTTTTCCTTCCTCTTTCCTCCACCCCCTTTTTTCCTTTTCCTTTGGCCTTTTGCTACATGTTGTTGGATGCGAGGGAGCTTTTTTATTTCTTTTTTTAACCAATCCATTCAATGGGGTGGATTAGGTATTGGGATTACAAATTTAAATCTTATTTGGATTATAAATCCAGTGGATTATAGTAAAACAATACAGGACAAGATGAAGAAGGCAACAAAGCAGTTACCTTCCACAACACCAGCTTGAAGCCATGCAATTGGAACTAAAAAATATGATACAGGTCTTTCATGAAGACTTTAAAGAAAGAATGGAGAAGGTAGAAGGAGATTTTAAAGAAGTGAAGGCGATGATGGGAAAGAATGAAGGTGAAAATGCGCATGCTCAAGATGGCGGTGCTAGCTGAAATCACGGCTTGAGGGATGGCGACTTATTTGCCTTCAGGGGCCTTTCTGGGGTCATTTTAATGCATTCCGACCCCTACCCCAGCTAGGAGAGCTTGTTGCCAGCCTGGAGAGGACTTTCTCCCTCTCGGACATCGTGGCTGGGAAGAGAATACAGCGTCGGAGCTGACGGCTCTCACCAGCTGGGCGTCGGCGGCGTCGGCGTCCCCCTGAGCTGGAGCCGCTCAGAAATCAGGGCAGCATGGCGGCATCTCTCGCTGAGGTTGCTTGCTGCACGGCAACAGTCCCAGGCCTTGGGGTTTCCTCGATGGCCATGGGTCTTGCTGGTTTCCAGGAAGACCTTGGGAAGCTGCCAGAATTTTCATTTGGCAGCAGGGACAGCAGCGGCAACAGTGAGGGTGGCGGCGGCTGCAATGAGGACCAGCTGGCGATGGCAGGGAGGAGAGCGCCGGATGTCAGTTTGCTGACATGGTTGACGGGGATTAACGCGGCCGAAGATCATCTAGTGCTGGGACGGATTAAGACCTGATGTGAGGGCTGCCCATTGATGGGTCAGCTTCTCACAGACATTGGAAGGCCTCCATCTGGGCAGTTTTGGGGGCTGGGGGGGTTGGACATTAAATACCCCCCCCCATTTGTCACTTTTCTCCTGGCACTATGCCCCTTTTGGACTGGCTTGGACTTTACTGGACTCATTGACATCCACACTGGCTCATTTCCATCCGAGCCTGTTGCCCTAGCCGTGTGGAGGACTGTGGATATTTGACTGGGAGCTGGTTCATAGCTCCATCTCACCAGCAGAGGGGACTGACCATCAGACCAACCACCTTGAGAGGGTGGTGTTGGTCCTGAGCTCTCGAGCTGTGCTGACATGTCATTTTTTGCACCTACCAGCAGAAGGGAGCGACTATCGACCCCAACCGCCATGAGAGGGCGGCTTTGGACTTTGCGCTGGGATGTTTATACTGGTTTACTACTTCCATCTCACCAGCAGAGGGGGCCGTCCATCGGATAACCACTGTGAGAGGGTGGCTAAGTTTTATATTCCCCCCCCCCCGCCTTGTGCTGTGTCGACATGGATAGAGACTTTGGACCTCTGTTGTGAGAGGACAGTGGTCTTCGACTCCGATTTTGAGATGCTCCCATTATACCATCATTATACCATCATCATACCATCATATTATATTATACTATGATTTGTTCTTCACTGGACTTTTTAATTTGGACCCTTTAGGACATAGTCGCTTTTATCCTCTTGTGCAAGATGTATTTGGCAGCGGAGCTTCTTGTTCTGCGAGATTCCCCCCTCTCTCAGGATTGGCCCTCCACTCTACCGAGGGCCTACCTCGATGATGGGTTTTGGAACCCCGAGAGGTGGCATGCCGCGAAGAGGGGGCTGAAGGGATTTTTAAAATTGTCATTAGCTAAATTTTTAAGGGGTGGGGGGAGGAGGGAGGGTTATTTGGCGAGAGAGGGGTGTAGGCCAGGCCCGGCACAGGGGCATGTTGCGGGAGATGCAGACCGGGGAGTTGAGGGGGTTAGTAATGGTAGGGAAGAGGGCGATTCCATCAGGACCGTGGCCGGGAGGGGCAGATATGGTGGGAGCAGGAGGCCAGATCGTGTTGTGGGGGCACGCACCCGCTGTCTTCAAGCGGTGGCGTGCCTCGGCCCCCTAAGCTCCTCTCGTTTCCTGGGTTGGCTCAACCCGAGCCTTAGGCTGATGCTGTGCAACGCCAGGTCTGTGGTTAATAAGGCCCCTCTCCTCTGTGAGTTAATTCAGGAGGGAGGAGCGGACCTGGCGGGTATCACAAAGACCTGGTTGGGGCAGGAGGGGGGGTCCCTCTGGTGGAGTTGTGCCCACCGGGCTTCCATGCATTTCATCAGCCGAGGGCAGAGGGGAGGGGTGGGGGGGTGGTGGTAAATTATAAAGGAAGGTCTTGATCCTAGGGAGACCATTGTACCTCAGATAGCCGGATGTGAGTCTCTCCTTGTGAAGTGGGGTTATGGGAAGCAGGTGGGCTTGCTGATTGCGTATCTGGCTCCCTGCCACGTGACAGCAGCCCTGCCCGAGCTTCTCGGTGTTATAGCCGGGGTGGCGGTTGATACCCCCAACCTTTTGGTGATGGGGGATTTCAACCTGCCGTCCATCGGCGAGATGTCTGAAAGGGCTCGGGAGTTCATGGCTTCCATGACAGCCATGGACCTGACTCAAGTAATTCATGGTCCTACTCACATAGGAGGACACACTCTGGACTTGGTTTTTGTCTCTGGGCAGTGGTTGAATGGACTGGTTATAGGGGATATAGCTATTGAACCCCTGTCATGGTCAGACCATTCTCTCCTGAGGCTGGACTTTCTGACCACTACACCCCACTGCAGGGAGGCGGAACCGATCAGATGGTTCAGCCCCAGGCACCTGATGTATCCTGATAGGTTCCAGATGGAGCTTGGGCCATTTCCTGAGTCTCTGGCTCACAACTCGACTGAAGACCTGGTGGCCGCCTGGGATAGGACGGATGCCGGGGCTTTGGACCGAGTCGTGCCTTTGCGGCCTCTGACCCGGCACCGGATCTGCCCAGCTCCTTGGTTTTCCGAGGAGCTGAGGGAGATGAAGCGCCGAAAAAGACGCCTAGAGAGTGGTTGGAGGGCCAGTCACTCCGAATCCGACTGAACACTAGTTAGGTCTCATATTAAGTCCTACTTAGTGGCGATAAAAGTGGCAAAGTGTAATTACTTTTCCGCTCTTATTGCATCGGCAGATAACCGCCCAGCTGCCCTGTTTAGGGTGACCCGTTCCCTCCTTCATCTGGGAGCATGGGATTACCCCTTGCAGGGACGGGCTGAGGATTTTGTACAGTATCTGCACGATAAAATCACTCAGATTCGGGAAGGCTTGGACTCTGACTGGGTAGGTTCCGGCGAGGTGTCTGGGGCAGGTCTTGAGACTGTTATATGGGATGAGTTTGACCCTGGGACTCCTGAGGACGTGGACAGGATCCTGGGGAGGTTGAACACAACCACATGTTTATTGGATCTGTGTCCCTCCTGGCTAGTGCTGGCAACCCGGGAGGTTACACGAGGCTGGCTCCAGAGGCTGGCTTCTTTGAGTGAGGGTTTCTTGCCTCCCGCCTTGAAAGAGGCGGTGGTGAGACCCCTCCTCAAGAAGCCTTCTCCGGACCCGGCTGTTTTGGGAAATTATCATCCGGTCTCCAACCTTCGCTTCTTGGCGAAGATTGTAGAGAGTGTGGTTGCGCGACAGCTCCTGCAGTACCTGGATGACACTGTCTATCTAGATCCGTTCCAGTTCAACTTCAGGCCTGGGTACAGCACAGAGACGGCATTGGTCGCATTGGTTGATGATCTCTGGAGGGCTAGGGACAGGGGTTGCTCCTCTGTTCTGGTCCTATTAGACCTCTCAGTGGCTTTTGATACCATCGACCATGGTATCATGCTGCACCGGCTGGAGGGATTGGGGGTGGGAGGCACCGTGTTGCAGTGGTTCTCCTCCTATCTCTCCAACCGGTCGCAGTCCGTGTTGGCAGGGGGGCAGAGGTCGACCTCGAGGCGCCTTGCTTGTGGGGTGCCGCAAGGCTCGGTCCTCTCGCCGCTCCTGTTCAACATTTATGTGAAGCCGCTGGGTGAGATCATCCGTGGTTTCGGGGTGCAGTGTCATCTGTATGCTGACGATACGCAGCTGTACATCTCCACCCCGGATCACCCCAATGATGCCCTCAAAGTGATGTCCCAGTATCTGGAGGCCGTATGGGTCGGGATGGGGAGGAACAGGCTCTGACACAATCCTTCCAAGACCGAGTGGCTGTGGATGCCGGCGTCCCAATATAGCCAGCTGGTGCCTTCGCTGGCTATTGGGGGCGAATCTTTGGCCCCCACGGAGAGGGTTCATAACTTGGGCGTCCTCCTAGATGCACGGCTGTCTTTAGAAGAGCATATGATGGCCGTGGCCAGGGGGGCTTTTTATCAGATTCGCCTGATACACCAGTTGTGTCCCTTTCTGGATCGGGACTCCTTATGCACAGTCACTCATGCCCTGGTCACTTCTCGCCTGGACTACTGTAATGCTCTCTACATGGGGCTCCCCTTGAGGACCACCCGGAGGCTCCAACTGGTCCAGAATGCGGCCGCACGGGTGATTATGGGGGCAACTTGGCGCTCCCACGTGACACCTCTCCTGCACGAGCTGCACTGGCTCCCAGTGGTCTTCCGGGTGCACTTCAAGGTCTTGGTTCTCATCTTTAAAGTGCTCCATGGCTTAGGACCTGGGTACTTACTTACCACCTTCTGCCACCGATAACCTCCCACCGGCCAATACGCTCTCATAGAGAGGGTCTCCTCAGGGTGCCGTTGGTCAGGCAATATCAACTGGTGACCCCCAGGGGAGAGCCTTCTCTGTGGGGGCCCCCACCCTCTAGAACAAGTTACCCCCGGGGATTCGATTAATCCCAGACCTCTGCACTTTCCGCAAGGCATTAAAGACTTTTCTATTCCAGCAAGCCGGGCTGGCTTAACATAGATTTTAATGGGTGAATTTTATGAGGGGTTTTAAATTTGGGAAAGCCAAAATTTGATTTAATTATGTTTTAGATTATTTTAACTTTTATATTGCTTGTATTTTAATGTTTGGCTGTTCACCACCCTGAGTCCGTCAGGAGAAGGGCGGTATACAAATTTAATAAACTAACTAAACTAACTAAGAAAGAATACAGAAAATGGAGGAAAAGGCAGATTCAACAGAAAAAAAGTGGAGGAAATGAATGATAGACTCATAATGGCTGACAAAAACCAAGAAAAAAATTATCTCTCTCAAAATGGACAGCGCGGAGTACTATTTAAGACTTCAAAACATAGAAGAAGAGAAGGGAGAGAATTTTGCAGAAGCAGTGGTGGAGATACTGGTGGAAATCGTGGAGGAAAACAAGGAAAAGATATTAAATGGGATTGACGAGATATACAGAGCGCATACTTGATATGCAATGAGAAATAAGTTGCCAAGAGAGGTGCATGTAAGATTTACCAGGAAAGCAATAAAAACAGAAATATTGCAGGTAGCAAGAAATACTCCAATAAAATATAAAGATATATTGTGGTGTTGAAACAGATACCTAGGAGAGTGAGAGATCTGAGGAGAGAATATCAATTTTTGACAAAACCTTTAATCCAAAAAGGAGTAAATTTCCGATGGTTAACACCAGAAGGAATATTGGTTTACTGGCAAGCGCAAAGACAGACTGGACTCGATAGAGAAAGCGGAATTATTTTATGACCAATATTTGGGGCCCCAAGAAGAGCAAAGATTTAGAGAGGAAAAAGAAACTAAAGTCCAAGATGAAGTGGTGAAAGAAAAAAGAAGATCAAAAAAGAGAGATGACAAAAGAACAAGAAGAAAAGGCAATAAAAGAGAGGGCAAGGTCAAAAGAGCTGAAGGATCAAAGAGAGATAAGAACGACAAGATCAACAAAAATTAGTAACAAGTAAAATATGGAAGAAGAAACTAAAGCAATATCAATAAACATTAATGGTTTGAATTTGGTGATAAAAAGGAAAAGAACTCTTAATAAATTGGGCAAACTAAAAATGGACATTGTATGCCTACAAGAAGTTCATATTAGAAAGCAACACAAAAAATTATTGGAGTATCCAAAATTGGGTGATTTGTTTACACATCAAAATAAAAGAGGCATAGTATTATATATTAAAAAGAGACTAGAACCTAAACAAATATATGCTGATGAAGAAGGGAGGATTTTAATGGTGGAAGCAACAATGAACTATAAACAAATATTGTTGATGGCGATATATGAACCAAATGATAAACAAGAAGAATTCTATGGAAAATTGCACAGGAAAATAATAGAATTTGAGTATGACAATATTTGTATAATGGGAGACTTCAATGCAATAAGGGAAGTAGATTGGGACTACAAGACAACAAAAGTTAATAAGAAACTTAGAAGAACACTCCCAAAGGCCTTTTTCACAATGGTAGAGGAAATAGGCATCAAAGATGTTTGGAGAGAAAGACACTTGAAAGAAAAGCAGTATACTTTTTATTCAAATAGACACAAGTCATGGTCCAGAATAGACATTATATGGATGTCAATCGACTTATTAGCTAATGTACAAGATATAAGCATTGAAACAAGAACTTGGGTGGACCATAATCTGATTATAATTATATGGAAGGGACAAAGAAAAAGATTAAGATGGACATTGAATCAAACAATATTAAATGAAAAAAGAGTTTCAACAATCAGTAGAGAAAGAATTAGGTTTCTTCTTTAAGGAAAACAGAAAGGAAGACACCTCATTGCAAAATGTGTGGGATACAGTTAAAACATATATTTGAGAGTTGGCAATGACTTATTTAGGAAAGAGAAATAAAAAGAAAACAAAAACACAGAAAAAATTGGAAGAAGAATACAAGGAACTGGAGATGGAATTACAAAAAACACACAAAGCAAGAGGATTAAAAACCAAATGGATTTGAAAAAACATGAAATGAACTTAATTGAAAAAGAAGACTTGGCTTATCAAATAAAGATGGCTAAACAAAACTTTTTTGAAAATGCTAATAAGCCAAGTAGATGGTTGGCATATAAAAAACTAATTAATCAACTAATAGATGAGGGAGGATAGATATGTTACCGAAATGAGGAAAAGAATAAAGTGGTACAGAAATATTATAAGAAACTCTATGAGCAAGAGACAGTATCAGAAGAGAAGATTATACAATATTTAGAAAAGTCTAATTTACCAAAAATATCAGAAGAATATAAGGAGGCCTTAGAGGGAAGAATAACAATAATGGACGTGATAGAGAGCATCAAAAGACAGAAGAATAGCAAAACACCAGGTCCAGATGGGTTACCAGCAGAATTGTATTAAACTTTTCAGAATGTGCTTAGTAATATGATGCTGGAAGTGTTTAATGACCTTTTAGTAAATGCAAAAATACCTGACTCGTGGATGGAGGCATATATTACTCTTATACCAAAGGAGGATATGGATCTACAACAAATTAAAAACTATAGACCGATGTCTTTGTTAAATGCAGATTATAAAATATTTGCATCAATAATGGTGAATAGACTGAAGAACTTGTTAAAAGATTTTGTACATGTAGATCAAAATGGCTTTCTACCAAAAAGACAAATTAGAGATAATATGAGAATGATTTTGAATATTTTAGAATACTATGAAGCACACCCAGAAAAACAAATGCATTGATGTTTTTAGATGCACAAAAAGCTTTTGATAATGTGAATTGGAAATTCATGACAAAACAATTACAGATTATGGACTTTGGGGGGAGATTTATAAAGATGATTGAGACAATTTATAACAAAAAATTTGCAAAAATAATAATAAATGGAGATATGATGGAGAAAGTAAATATTATGAAAGGAACAAGGCAAGGATGTCCTCTATCACCATTGTTATTTGTGCTGACATTAGAGGTGTTAAATAGAAATATGAGACAAAATGAGGAGATAAAAGGGACACAAATTAAAAAAGAAGAGTATAAACTACAAGCATTTGCAGATGACTTAGTGTTTATTTTAGAGGAGCCGTTAGAAGTAGGACCCAAACTGACAGAACAAATAGAGGAATATGGAGAAGTGGCAGGATTGAAAATTAATAAAGATAAAACAAAGATATTGGTGAAAAACATCACAAAGAAACAGAAAAGAAAATTAATGGAGAAATTAGACATTCAAATTACTAAAAAAGTAAGATATTTGGGAATACAATTAACAGCAAAGTGTGCAACGATCAGAGAAGATAATTACTATAAATTGAAAGGGCAAATCGAAACAGATCTGGGAAAGTGGGGAAAGTTGCAACTTTCATTAATGGGAAGAATAGCAGTAATTAAGATGAATATATTACCCAGATTGCTGTTCTTATTTCAGACAATACCAATAAAATTGGAAAAGAAATATTTTGAAAACTTGAATAAAATATTGAAATTTATGTGGCAGGGGAAAAAAGCAAGAATTAATATGAAAATGTTACAAGATGCAACACTAAGAGGAGAATTTGGATTACCAAACTGGGAACTATATTATCAAGCAGTAGCATTATCTTGGATAAAAAAAATGGATTGTGTTAAGGAACACAAGACTATTAACCTTGGAGGGGCATGATCTACAACTGAATTGGCACGCTTTTTTATGGTATGGAAAGAACAAGATGCATAGATATTTTCAAAGGCACTATGTGAGGAACACATTATTATAAGTATGGGAAAGAATTAGAGGAAACATTATTTGAAAATACCAACATGGCTTTCAACAAGGGAATTGAAAACGAAACAAGAATTAGATGAGCAAGGGATTGAAATGGCGTGGTATACTCAGCTGTAAATACAATCGAGGTATGAAAAAGATGCAAAGCTATATGGTTTTTACTTGGAAATGACAGTATTGGATGAGATACAGGAACTGAGGAAAAAATGATTAGGAAATTGTATAGTTATTTACTTGAAGTGAAGTTAGAAAAAGAACAAGTCAAAGAAACAATGATAGCATGGGCAAAAAAATTTGGATATACGATTGAGCTAGATAAATGGCAGCAATTATGGGAAAGAAATTATAAATTAACAATGGCCACAGCATATAAAGATAATTTATACAAAATGTTTTATAGGTGGCACATGCCACCAGAAAGATTGGCAAAAATATTTAAAGATAAATCAGCTAAATGTTGGAAATGCCATCAGATACCGGGATCATATTATCATATATGGTGAACATGTACAGAAGCAAGAAGCTATTGGGCAAAGAGTAGAATATGGCAAGAGAAAGTGACATAGCAACATATTGACTTAAAACCAGAACTGTTTCTGTTGGGGATTCTTTCAGAGAAGTATAGTAAAGAACACATGTATTTGATAATACATGTAATAAACGGTGGCGAGAATTGTATTTGCACAAAATTGGAAAGCAGAAAAAATTCCTACAAAGGGAGAGGTAATTAAGAAAATATTGGAGTGTGTAGAAATAAATAGGTTGACATTGGCAATTAAAGGGAAAGGAGATAGTATTATAACATACGAGGAAAATTTTATCAATGGATAGAAAGTGAGTATAGATAATAAACATGATAAAGATAAGAACTTTGGGATGAATAAATTGTAGCATATTAAAATTAAATGAAAAAGGGAAGACAAATGTATGTATTAAGAAATGATGATAAATTTTGAAGATGATGGCACAAAAATGTTATACCCAGATGATACATGGATTGATTAATAATGTATAGGAATGTAAGAAGAGACATAATTATAAAGTAAAAAAGATATTTGAAATAAAGATGTATGTGAACAGAAATTGGGGCTCTTGAATACTATCTCAGATTGAATTGAGAAAGGAAACAAGAAGGGAGTGGAAAAGGGGAGAGGAATAGAGAGGGGAAAGGAGAAGAGTTGGGAGGTGAGAAGAGAAGAAAAGAAGAATGGAAAAGGAGGGGAAGAAAGAAGGGGAAAAGAAAAGGAGGAAAGAGGATAAGAAAGGGAGGAAGAAGAGAGGAGAGGGGAAAGAGAAGAGGAAAGAGAAAAGAGAAAAGGGAAGGAGAGGAGGAATGAGAAAAGTAGAGATAGAAGAGAGAGAGAGAAGGGAAGAAGAAAAGGAAAGGTTGTATTAACATAAAGGAAGGAAATGGTAGAAGACGAGACCCGAATAATTAATTAGCAAATGGAAGTTAAAGAATAAGATGAATGAATAATTATTAAAGATGGGCAAAAGACTGTACATTTAAAATATGTTGATAAAAAATAAAAACTTTGAGAAAAAAAGGTATTTTCTAATCCCTCAACACATAGACAAAATTATATCAGATGATGGAAGCCAAACAGTAATTTCCATTGTACTGACCTTCTACATCCCAGAATCTAAGGGAAAAAAAGAGATATGGTTGATAATGTAGGTATTCCAAAGGGTAATTTATATGGGGATTCGTTAGCAAATAGGCAGTGAATTGCTATAAAAAAATCATGTGATAACTGAAAACATATCAATTCTTGACTATGAAATATACTATAAAACTACAGTAGATAAAAAGATACCAGACAGAAAATATGAAAATGGCTTAATTAATTCTATGTTATGAATTTACATGATGAATTTACATGATGTTATACTTTTAAAGCTGAGTAGGCTGACTGCTTCTCATTTTCAAATGAGAGTATTTTCTACTTCACGGTATTACTATATAGTTGTTCCATTAGCTCTTCATCTATATTTATTATGGGAAAAAACTTAATCTCAATACATGGATGCCTGGAAAAGGCTTCAGCGTCTTCTGCAGTACAGAGATTTTTGGTATCCTGAAGGGATGTTCTTGCATATTTTTTTTCATGCATTGAAAGTCATCCAGTCAAAGATAATTTGAATGATTCATCCAGTCAAAGGAATGACTATACACTTAAGCAGCAAGTGGTTGCTAGATCATTAAAAACTTATCTTTAATTCACACACATATTTTTATAAAACAATTAAGCAAGGAAGTGTATATATAAACCTTATTTCACATAAAGTATAGTAGTACTGAAAGAAAATAAGCTGAAGGGATACAAGCTTTCATATATGAGTGTTAAATCACCCTTGGGTTTCTCATTTCTTATTATATTTTTCTTCACAAATTAATGTGAAGCTTTTGTAACTTGAATTAATTCCAGTAGCTTTAAAAATTATATGTTTCCATTAAAATGTTCCTCATATATATGATCTAATAACATACGATAAAGAGGGACAGAAATTACAGTTGATAGGAATGGGAAGGGAGATAAAAGTACTGCTAGATGCCAACACTCATAACTATTTGTTTCACTCCTTTTGGAAATATGACTTCAGGAATTTGGACAGGAGGAAATAACAGTCGCAAATGTTTACACAAACCTTGATGATCTGGCATCATACAGTCTATATTAGCAGCACTTCTTTGTTCTAGGAAATCTCACTGCATCCACCTGAGAGTTTCCAGGCTGAGTCTTTTTAAGTAAAGAAACTTTACACAATGATATAAGAACTCGTGGGAAACTGGGAGCAAGGTAGTTTATTTCAGAAAAGGCAACTCAATCTGAATGCTGAAAGATCTAGGAAAATCACTTTAAAGAGTGATTTTACTAACTAATTTACTACATCTGAAGCTGGTAAATTTCTATCACTGTTTTCAAGATTCTATATTTATCCCAGATTAATAATAAAGATACCTTACTGGAATCTGTGTGCTTCTTGCTTCCTTGGTTGTGTATTGAGAATTTGACAACAGGAGGCACTGCTAATCATCAAAACTATGACCCTCCTTAAATTCAGGCAGGGTTTTCTCATGGAAATTACAGTACACCTGGAGCTCTCCAGGGTGCTACCTATTTGGTTACCTTACAGAACAGACTTCTTTATCAGATAATGCCTTGAGGTTGTCTTACAGAAACCTGAGTATAAACTTACTTCACATTCTCTTGCTATTTTAACCAAGAACCAATGTTCTATGCTACTAATGTTTACTATGACTGGAATCAATGTCTGGAAGAAAATATCAGTTGGTCTTTCTTCTTCTCCTGAAGAAAATAATTAAAAACATATAGCATTTACTATATACAGTACACTTCTCTAAATATATGAATATTTCTATGACCACTCTATATAATATGTCAATATTATTGCCCATATACAAGACATGGGAGTAACGTAGTAACAGCAGCTTGCTGGGAGATTGAATCTGAAATAAGAATTGAATCAGTGATTTCTTAACTATGAAGTCCTTGTGCATTGATGATGTTACCTTAATGCATTGTAAGCCACCCTGAGTCTCCGGAGAAGGCCGGCATATATAAATCAAACTAATAAATAAATAAAATAAACACCTAGTTGGTAATGAAATGCCATGAAATGGCAATAAAACCACCAAGTTCAGAGAACACTAAGAACCCTCCCAGTTCAAACCTGAGCTACAAATATTTTCTTCTATCGATGTCTTAACTTCAGTTCAAATTTTAACTCTGTAAGATAGACCTATATATATTCTTAAACTCAAATATACCAAACTTTTTAGAAGAGCACAAATTGCTAAAACTATACTTTAAATATAGACCTATATATATTCTTAAACTCAAATATACCAAACTTTTTAGAAGAGCACAAATTGCTAAAACTATACTTTAAATCAAAGAATAGAAAGCTATTACCTGAAGTGTAAGATAATCAGCTAAAATCTGGATAGGATGATCAAAATCAGACAACCCATTTATCACTGGGATTATGGCTTCTTCTGCCAATGTGATTAGGTCATGATGTTTATATACTCTGGCCAGGATTGCATCTGTCATGGTTGACAGTACCCTATAGAAAACAAAATATAAAGCTTTTGCAAAGTATCAGTGCAATAATTATCTCTCCTAATTTTCCTTCTACCTGAATCATTTTAACCATTTTACACACTTTAAAATATGTTGCACTACATATCTATGTCCTAGTTATGTTGCAGGGGATGCACACAGATATACGGTATCAATGTAAAGTTATGAAAAAGCAGGCAAATGGCTGAGTTAACATAATGTTAACTTATTGTGTTGTCATTATTGAATAAAATTAAATTGCCTAACTTCAACCATAAAAATATATTGTACTGCTGAAATTCTGTATCACATTTATTCAAAATAAGCAAATAACATTATTTAGAGAGAGAGATGTGTATGAACTTAACTACTGAAACTAAATTATAGATACTTTTAAAATATGCAAAAGGTAAGTAATCTTTATATTCTTAAGCTTCAATTATATATGTATTTACACACACACACACACACACACACACAGTTTAGGAACATGAGGGATCTATGTAAATAATATTTAATTCTAGGTTACAGAACTTGAGGTATTTGGTCTGTGAAGAACATCTTAAGACAATGATATTTTTGATAAATGCAGAAAATAGTCTACATAAGTTGTGGTTTTATTAATATTACATTATTAATTACAATGCTGTTGTATTATATTGTAATTGTATTACAATGCTATTTTAAAAAAATCCTGGATGTTGAGAGGTTTTGTTTTTGATATTAAGGTTCATTGTTACTGGTTTTTTAGCTCTGAATTTATTAAAGAAAATGGAAAAACTTAAAATTTTCAATAAAAGAGATTTTCTTTTCTTATCAACAACCTTCATCATTCAATATCATGTGTTTCTGAGTAAAAGTTGTGACTTTGTAGCTCACTATAATCTCCATTTCTTCAAAATAAGTAGACTTTATTTTTCGGACAATGCACAGAATTCTACAAAAAAGTGCAATATCCACACAGGTAAATTTGTTCCTTGTTTTGGGGGGGGTGGTTCAGACTTTTTATGCAGCATGTGAACTATATTGGCAGTACAGCAACTTCTATGCTCTCTACATGAGGCTCCCCTTGAAGAGCACTTGGAGGCTCCAACTGGTCTAGAATGCGGCTGCGTGGGTGCTTATGTGCGCAACTCATTGTGCCCATGTGACACCCCTCCTGCGTGAGCTGCACTGGCTCCCAGTGGTCTTCCGGGTGCGATTCAAGGTGTTGGTTACCACCTTCAAAGCGCTCCATGGCATTGGACCTGGGTACCTTCGAGACTGACTTCTGCCACCAGTAGCCTCCCACAGGCCAGCCTGCTCCCACAGAGAGGGTCTCCTCAGGGTGCCATCAGCCAAGTTATGTTGGCTGGTGACACCTGGGGGGGGGCTGCTCTGTGGGAGCCCCTGACCTTTGGAATGAACTGCTCCCAGAAATGCTTAAGATCTCCGACCTCCATGTATTTCACTGTGCCCTCAAGACCCTGCTGTTCCGCCAGGCTGGGCTATCAATGTAATGATTTTAAATTGGGTGTTTTAAATTTGGGGTTTTATATTTGAGCTGAAATTATTTAATAATTTTAATTATTTTTAAATTCAGGTTTGTCTTTGTGTTTTTAATAGGCTGTACACCACCCTGAGTCCTTCGGGAGAAGGGCGGTATAGAAATATTATTATTGTTGTTGTTGTTGTTGTTGTTGTTACCACCTTCCACCTTGCCCATATTTTAGGATGGATGCCATTTCTTAGTTATAAAGTCAAATGTACAGTTTTAATATCATTAGATTCAAGCCAGCCAATGCTCTTGAAGCATCAGGTTTTTTCCTTCAATTTTTTTTGGTGAAAAAAATGTAATCTTTGAATAAAACTCATTGAATTTGTATTTACTTCATCTAAAAATGCAAAGAAAATAAACAGTCACTGAATATTCTACAAACCGTGCTGTGTTGGAGATGCTTTCATTGATACCCAGATGTATATCTTGTAATGTAAGGAAACATGGATGTCCTCCAAGAAGTGCAAATCCTAAAATAAATAAATAAATAAATGATAAAACAAACAAACAATAACATTTGCTATGCACTTAGATAGTCCAGCAATGTCTACACCACAGAAATTCTTCTATACAATGAGTCTATTCTGCTTGAAAGATGTAGTAATAAGCACCATCACCTTCCAAAGAATGAAGAGCTCCTCCAAAAAATGTGGAATTTCAGTAACAACAAAACTTTGCTTTTTAAAAGAAGCGATCTATAAATGTATAACTATGCATAAACTCTAGTATTGTGCAGCAATCGAGATTTAAAGAAAAAATGGTGATTTGGAATTCATATTGGAATGCACATAGTACCACCTTCAATCAAACGAACTTTCTGCAGTGAAAATACTTGTTTGCATGTTACATACACATGGGAGATGGAAATTGTGGAACAATATAATCGTTTCACTAAGGATCGCTCAATTCTGATTAGAATGTGGACTTTCCTAATCTTATGTCATGATCCTGACTCTATTCAATTTCCTCTTCCTGTTCCCTTGAAAATACTATACTGAAGTGTGTGTTCTTTAAGAAGGTGTCAAGATTTGCTTTATTCTCACCATAAGATGGTGGTACAGCCATTGCCATATGACCTATAAAGCAGTGAAAGTAGTAAGAGATAAATTTATTGTTAGCAATAGTGCTCAACATGTGATAGCCACATGTTTATTACAATTCCTAAAATATTTCCAATAATAAGGGTGCAGAGAACAAGAAGACATTCTACGTAAATCAATGCTTCAGACAGACTTAGTGATTCTTGGTAGCTATTCTATTTTGTAAAATAAAAAATGTGCTCTTTTTCTTTCACTGAAGATCATTTTTTCCTCCACTACTTCTGAAATACATTGCCAGAGTTCCCTAATTGATGTTCTCCAGATGTCACTAGGTTACAGTGCTTATGACTTCCGTGCCACTTGGTAGTGATGGTAACTGAATTCCAGGAATGTTTTGGAAGAAAACTAGCATTGAACTACAAAAATCCAACAGCCACTTCAATACTTATGACCATTTATTCAATGCTGCAGGAGTGCTTCAACTTCCCCCCTCTATGGCCTTTTGCTCCCCGCACTCTGTGGCCCCTGCTCCCCTAGTTGACATTCACCAGTCTTCTTGTTCCCACTGCTTATTAAAAATTCCTGCCCTGGCCCTTCATGAGGTAGCTGCTAGCTGCATGAGGCTTTTCTTCCCCAGGTTGTACATGGCAGTTTCTTAGTAAGACCTGGGGAAGAGGGTCTCATATGGCCAACAGCTGCTCCACAAATTGCCAGTGCAAGCAAACCTTGTCAGCAGTAGGAGCAAGAAGATGGTGAAGATCAGCTGAGGTGGCGGAGCACAGGGAGGCAAGGGCAGTTGTGGCTGGGACTAGGCTGGGGCTTCCCAGGGTGGCTGCAGTTTCTGATGACATGTGCTACTGGGCCAGGGCTCGGGCAACTGAGGCTTCCAAGGGTGGTTTTGGCTTTGTGCTATAGGTAAGGGGCTTCTTGCAGCCCCAAAGCTTTGGCATTCCAAGAAACCCCTGAACTGCAGAATGTTTAAGAGCTCCAGAGCTTTGCAGGGCGGCCAAAAGAACAGAGATGGCAGGGAATAGGTGGGGAGAGTTGAAGGGAAGCCAGTTCCTTACCTTGGAACAACCAAGGTTTGGGGCTAGGAGCAGGGGTGAAATGCTCCCCGTTTGGACTGGATCGCCGGATCTGGTAACGATGGAGGCAGGTGGTTCGGAGAACCGGTAGCAAAAATCCCTCCCCCCATGCCCAGCCGAGATGCACAATCAGCAGAGGCTTTTTTTTTTTAACTTTTAAAACCATTTTTTCTACAACTACGGTTGAAACAATGCTTATAAAAGTAAAAATAAAAAAATGCTCTGATTATCACACGGCTGGTCAAAGGTGTTTAAAAGAAAAAAAACTTTTAAATGCTCTGACAATCCCAGCTGAGTTCCCTGATCAGCAGAGCCTTTTTAAAACATTTTTTACAACCTCTTAGCCAAAGAGGTTGTAGAAAAAATGGTTTTAAAAGTAAAAAAAAAATTGGCCACGCCCACCCAGTCACATTACCACCACCACCACCAAACCACGCCCACAGAACCAGTAGTAAGAAATTTTAGCTTTCACCCCTGGCTAGGAGTAACCAATCTCAGAATGACTTGGTTTGGGATGGGGTCTCAGCTAACAATGAATGGAATTTGTTCAACAACAGCAACAAGGAGTTTTGGGATTGTCAATGCTAAGCAATGAAGCAATGTGATCTCTCACTTTATGGCCACATTGCTTAGCAATGGAAATTTCAGTCCCAATTTTGGTCATAAGTTAAAGACTATCAGTATCTGTATAATACATTTTATTATTGGTATCACAGTCACAATATTATGTGCAGATTTAGACACTTAAATAACTTTTGTATGCCCCTAAAACATCAGGATGGTTATATTGAATATACTGTAAGTACTTTGTAATCATATTGGTTAAATTCTGAATGGTTTGAAAGAATCCCTTCTGTTACAAATTCTGTTTTTTTTTATTGTAACGGTAACAAATCATAACTCTAAACAACTAATTGTGAGATAAATTTATTTATTTATTAATTAAATTTTTATACTGCCCTTCTCCCGAAGGACTGAGGGCTGTGCATAGCCATAGTAAAAACCAATATATACCATAAAATAAGGACAATCCATATTTTTAAACAATATTGGCCTTTCCTTAGGATTCTAAATATATTGTAACTTCAGCAGTTAAATGTTATGCAGGCCACACAAGAAAATATATGTATAGCCATAATATTTTAATTTATTTACCTGTCTCTGTAGATAATCTAGTTCTTGTACTTCTTTTCTCAAAAATCATGGCTAAAGATTTTCCTTGTAATAAAGGTAAATACTAAAATTCAAGAAAGAAAAGGATGGTATGTATCATACACTGAAATATACAATGATTACTTTGAATAAAATCAGCTTATAGTGTTTTGCTGTTGAATTGCTTTCAGATGAAGGATGGGACTCTTTCTTAAATGATCTATTTCTTTCTTTCTTAAATGCAATGGAGCCTGGATAGCTCAGCAGACTAATGCATTGTAATTTAACTCCAGCTGTCTGCAATTAGTAAGTTCGAATCTCACCAGGCTCAAGGTTGACTCAGCCTTCCATCCTTTCTAAGCTAGGTAAATTGAGGACCCAGTTTGTGGGGGCAATAAGCTGACTTTGTAAAATATACAAAAGTATGAAGGCTATTGTTTAACACATTGTAAGCTGCCCCGAGTCTCCGGAGAAAGGTGGCATATAAATCAAATTTTTTTAAAAAAATATTCCTTTTCAGCAGGTAAGGATTTTCAGATCCTGCATGAAGAAAGCTGGAAATTGTAGTTCCAAACTAACTGAGGGATTGAGACTACCCTCTTTCATTTAAAGACATAACATAATGCAAAGCAGAAACAAAACGTTACACGTTTTACTTTCAAATAAAATTTCAATAAGTGGTACTTATTCTCAAGGTCTTTAGCTTAAATATATTAGCCATAACATACTAAATATAAATTACGATAAGCATGTCATTTTAACAAAGTAAAGTATTTTGAAAACTTTGCTAATTTCTAAAGTACAATTAATATCTATAGTTACAGAATCACACAAGATTCTATATGTGAAGAAAAAGCATAAAGTAATGAAAGCAAAAATATTCATATTACCTCTTTTTTGTATTTGATTCTGTTTTTCAAATCTGATGCTACCCAAAGCAAATATTTGATTTCTTCAGGTGTATAGTTTTGTAGGGTTAAGAGGTCCTGGCCTTTTAACTTAGTGGAAGTTTCAATAGGTTGCCCATATTTAGAACTATTGGAGGGGAGTGGGGAGACAACAATATTTATAGTTAAGAACTTGCTTTTCAAAAACAATCAATATTAAGTGATAATTTATGTTCCCTCTGATTATTCATTTCTCTATAGTCCCAAACAGGAGTATGTAAATGTGCATCACATTCATTCTTCATTTCCTTCTACTTGTGCTCTAGGTTTCTCTTTACCTACTTAATTTCTTGAAACATCTCAATAAACCAAGGAGACTTCTGAGATCTGTGCCAACAAAAGACCACTCAGAGCCAATCTCATCCAGCACCCTCCTCATCTCTGAGTTTCAGAGGTTGGCAAGATGCACAGAGGAACTTCCCACAAAATCACTCAGGAACTCCTCCAGCATTCCCAGAGAACTCAGGGCTTCCAACAAGCACCAAGAACATATATTCTTAACAGTTTATTACTCTGTGGAAATGCAGTTTGTTAGTGACATACATATAAACTAGAAAGTGGTCTGACCATGGCAAAGGATTGATGACAATGTTATATCAGATGATGTAATGTGAGGGACAAGAGTGTTATGTGCCAACAGCACATATTTAGCAGCCCTGTTCTACTTCAAAATTCAATAAAATTATGAGAACTGTAGCTCAAACTATCTGAAAGTCATTGGATAAAGGAAAGTTTTTCTGGATTATGACTTCAAGGTCAAGGGGAATGACAGAACAGAATAGGAAGAAGTAGACAAATCATTGAAGAGGAATGTAGAATTTTTCAGTCAAAACAAGACATCATAAAATTGCATTGTTAGATTACAAATAAAACTAAAAATAGATCTCCTTTGAAACTTCACTTCAAAATAAGAGGATATGAATAAATAGATTAAAAATATCCAGTGGTTATTAATACATGTCAGTTGCCATGTGCCAGAATTTTGATCACATGACTGTAGGTTGCAATGCTGCAAGACTTGTAAGTGTGAGGACCAGTTGTAATTTTTTTCAGTGATGATGTAACTATTCAATTGCTAAATGAATTGTTGCAAGTTGAGGACTATTTATGTAATGGTATGACTCTGCAAAAGAGAGTTAAGGTTGATAGCTACTGGTAATATTCATAACTTTCAGCAATTTGACCCATTTGTTAATAGCCCACTAGCCATGTTGGTATGTAGAATAAAGTTTTTTTTCCCTGTTTAATTGTGTTTGATTCTTGGAGACTGCCTGTACAAAACCCTGCAGTTTTCATGGCAAGTTTTTTCCCCCAAAAGTTATTTGCCATTGCCTCCTTCCTAGGACTGAGAGAAAATAACTGGCCCAAGTCACCAGCTGGCTTTGTGCCCAAGGCAGGACTAGAACTCACAGTCTGCACATCAGACAAGTGTTAGCCATAAAATATTTATTATGAGCTCTTTTTTAAAAGCAGATGTCATTATAACAGTCTATAGCCCCTTTTTATTTTTACTTTTACCATGTAGGTAAATAAATAGTTAAGATTTACATGAAGCAATGCAATTTGACCAACTGGCAAGACTATTAATGAAGACAAACTAGTATTGCAGCCTTTATCAATATGAATCTTATGCAACAATCTTCTTGATTAAAGAAATATAGGATATGAAGTCCATATTTTTAGAGAGCACTCAAGTTGGTGCTATAGTATCTCTTTATTTTCTTCTTTTATATTCACAAGAGATCAAGAGAGATTGAAAACCAATGAATAACTGCAACACAATTTTTGACAACAAAATTCAATTCTTTTGGTCATATTAGCATTATTCCAAGACTTAGTTAACATTACATCTACTGCCACCATGTATTCTTTCACATTATATTGAGACAATTAAAAATGATTCATGCCAAATAAACAAATAAGTTGCTCTTATTAATTTTTCTAAGATTTGTCTCCCTTCCCCGCACTTATAAAAGAACTTTATATGACTGTGACCATTTACATATCATCACACTAATACTATACTCTATATAATTTTACAAAATTATATTTTGTACAGTCATGCAAAAGAGCAAAGTAAGAATTGTTTGTTAAAATCTAATAAAACTAAAAAAAAGAACTTTATATAATTTCTCAGATATATCAGAGAGGAAAAACGTCAAACCATTCTTAAATAATAGAATATATCACTGATTTGAAGTACATATGCAAATTATTTCCGGTGCATACAATTACCACATACTCTAGAAACAGAGAACGAAGTCTGTAATATTATCAACTTACCTATTTTTAAATAAAATTGATTTGTTTTAGTTTTATGGTTTGGTATATAAATTAACACTAAAAATGAAGATATAGAGCATCAATCTCATAAATTTTTTAGCAGATATTAAAGAACATCCTGTAAGATTCACCTCTGAGATATTTAAATACTTACCGAATACATTGTACCGAATGCTTGATTTTGTGTATATTTGCTATATTAAATAGGAATTTGTAATTAAACATATTTATTAAATGATAATTTTTAGTTGCAGAAGAAAATGTTTTCATCAGAGCCAGATGAAATAGTGAATACTCTGTTTTTCAGTGAAACAGCAAAGACAAACAATCATGAGACTATATTATCTTTAGTATTTGTTAAATCTACAAGCAAGGTATGTAACTTGACACAAATACTATAGATAAAGGTTAATAGTTAGCTGAGTTGCAAAATTCATAGTTGCATCATTAGAAGACAAGATCAGCATGTGATTGCAGTACTTATGGTCCATTCCAGAGTTTTTCCATATTGCTAAAGGTCAGATCATGCTCCTGGAGAAAAGGTGCCCCTCTTTTCAGAGTTTCCCACCTGAGCGGGAAGACCCCCAAGATCCCTTCCAACTCTGCTATTTTATTATTCTGCTATGATAATCGTGTGTTCAGGCATATGTCCCGTACACATATAGTTAGAGAATTATCTCATTCTTTAGCTCTTTTTCTTTTTTCTCACTAGTATGTATATGTGCGTGAGTGTGAGTGTGAGTGTGTGGCGGAGGAGGGCATATAATCAAAAACAGTAATCCAAGTTGCTGGATGTCTACATATTACATCTATAGCATCCACTTTTCCTAAAGTTTCTTCCTGGCCTACAGAGAGTTGAAGAAAGTATACGTAACATTATTTCTTAAAGCACAGGAGGATGCAATTTAACCCAGAAACGGCGCTGGCTGGCTGGCTGGCTGGTAGATTATCTGAAAAAGATATAGCTGTTTTTCCGCAAGCACAACATCGGGCTACAGGCACCACCACTAAAGTCCTTACAGCAGACTTGGGTAACTTCCATACTCAGGATAAGGAAGAGGAAAAAGAGCACAGACCCAGGGAAACAGTTAAAGAGCCTGCTAAAAAGTGGCAGCCCACTCAGAAAAACAGTCCTTCTCCAGATAAGGAGGAGGTAATAGAGAAGTTTCATGGGAAGACAGTAAAGCATCTCAGCTACAATTATAACAATCACATCGCTTACTACAAACACATCGGGTTGCACTTGGAATCCATATGAACAGATTTAATTATTGTTGCTGGAATACCAAGAATGCTATAGTAAATTCCCTAAGCCAGCTTCTTCACTGTCACTGGGGGCAGATTGATCTCTGTGCTGCTGAGTGGCTTCCTGATACCCCAAATTGGAAGCAAATATTTCTGTCTTTCAAGCAGCCCACTATACCGCTGATGCTATTTAAGATAAAGGCACATCTGGCCTCCTTTCAAATCTTTCCCTTCAGAGTTTTCTGTGAGGAAAGGGTTAAACCCTTAATTGTCTTTTTTTTAAATTTTCAAACAAAAACAACATAAAAGCATCATCCTTTCAAACAATTATACACAGTGTTTCAGTCAGTTAAAATCCTTTCGTGCTCTAAAATCTTCAAAATATCAATATATGACACATATTCTTTTCCCCTACAAAAAAACAAGTTTTTACATATTTTATCTTGAATTTATTTATTTATTTATTTATTATATATCATATTTCATCTCCATGTTTTGTTATCTATCCATTGATAAAATAAATCCCATATCAAATAATATTGTTTATCTTCCTGTTCTCTTATTTCAAATGTCAATTTACTCATTTCAGCACAGTCCAACATTTTCTTAATAATTTCTTCATCAGTAGATATCTTCTCTCCTTCCCAGTTTTTAGCAAATAGAATTCTAGCCTCTGTTAAAATATTCACAATTAAATATTGCAATTCTTTATTAAATGTCTCCGGTAAGATCCCTAATAAAAATGTCTCTGGTTTAAAATCAATATGTCTCTTTATCATTTTTTCCAACCATGTGTGTATCTTAGACCAATATCTCCTTACTTCTACGCATGTCCACCACATATGGTAATATGATCCTGGGACCTGGTGACACTTCCAACATTTCTCTAATTTGTTCTTGAACATTCTGGCTATCTTCGTCAGGGGTAATTTCTACATCTTATACAAATTCTCCTTATATGCTGTAGACATTGTCATTTTATAATTATGCGACCACAATTTTTGCCATTTCTCTAAATCAATACCATGACCAAAAATTTCCCCCCATGCTATCATTGATTCTTTAACTTGTTCTTCTTCCAATTTTACCTCTAACAAATATCTGTATAACTTTTTAATTACATGGTCAACAGAACCCATTAATATCTTATCTAAATTAGTCAAAACATTATAAAAACCTTCTTGTTTGAGATCTTCTCAATATCTAGAAAATTTTTGCATATATGAAAACCAATCCAACTTACATTCCTGAACTTCTTGTTCCTGCTATAATTTAAGTTCACCCTTTTCATCCAATAATTCACTATATCTAAAAATTTGTTCCCTTTTAAATATTACTGGATATGAAAAAGCTTCAATTGTAGATACCCAGACTGGAATAGTCAAATAATGATGTTTTTTAATCTTCTCCCAATTCAACTACAAAGCTTCACGTATCTGATGTCTTCTAAAGTACCCCTGTATTTTAGTTCCTTTATACCATAAAAAGGCATGCCATCCCATCAACAAATCATGTTCCTCCAAATTCAATAATCTAGTATTTCTTAATCCACATTAAACTTGTTGCTTGATAATATAGTTCAAAATTAGGCAGGTCAAAGCCTCATTTTAGCGTCTTGTAACAACTTTAATTTTATTCTTGCCTTCTTTCCCTGCCAAATATATTTCAATATCATTTTATTCAAGTCTATAAACAATTCCTTACCCAACTTAATTGGAATTGTCTGGAATAAGTACAAAATTCTAGGCAAAATATTCATCTTAATAGTTGAGATCCTACCAATCAAAGATAACTTAAAGTTTCCCCATTTCATCAAACGTTGCCCTATTTATTGTTTGAGCTTACTCTAATTATTTTCTTTAAGTGCGCTACACTTTGCTGTCAAATATATCCCCAAATATTTTACCTTGTTTGTGACCTGCATCTTGGAAATCTCCATCAATTCCTCTTTTTGCTTTTTCAGCATATTTTTAGTCATTATCTTCGTTTTATCTTTATTAATTTTCAAGCCAGCTACTTTTCCAAACTCTCCAATAGTTTCTGTCAATTTATTTATTGTTATTAGTGGTTCTTCAATAATAAAAACCAGGTTGTCTGCAAAAGCTTGTAATTTATATTCTTATTTTCATATTTTCATACATTTTATCTCTTTTTCTTCTCTGATATTTCTGTTTAAAACTTCTAAAGTCAATATAAACAACAATGGGGACAACGGACATCCTTGTCTAGTAACTTTTTCTATTTAGACAGGATCAGTCAATTCACCATTTATATTACTTTTGCCATCTGTTTAAAATATATAGCTTCAATTGCCTGAATAAATTTCCTACCGAAGCCCATCTCTTCCACTTAAAGTATCTGATCTGTCCCCCCCTTCAGAAACCCACAAAAACACAGCCAGTCGAGGGTTAAGAAGCACTTGGCACACTCCACAGTTCTTATCTCAAACTTGGCAGCGATATGCACACCGTCTGCCAAGGACTTTAATAGTACACCGAAAGAAAAGCACCACAAATATTCAGCAAAGTCTCTGATCAGCTTCAGCTTGTAAACATCAATGCCTAACCGATAGTATAATTTGTTCATCACAGAGATCATTACCCCCCTCTGTCTGTTATATAGTCTCTCTGGGTGTGGTCCAGTGACTCATTGATCCTGTGACTCCAATCCAGTGACTCAGGTCTATTCCCTCATACGTCTCCGCAGCTGCAGTAATCGTTTCTCTCGCCTTCTTTGGTGTGTGTCCAGGAATGACGTCTCTCCCTCACTCTCATCTGAGACACCTGTTTCCTCACTACTTGGCTCTCTTTCAGCTGGCACCTGAGACGGTGCCAGAGGGGGGGGGGCTGGGAGATCTGGCTGGCTCCTCTTCCTCCTGCTCAGAGCTTCCTTCCTCCAATGGGATAGGCTCAGAGGACGGGGCCACAACACTATTATAAATCGCCAGTTGACGTTGTCAAAAGCTTTTTGTGCATCTAAAAATATCAAGGCCATCTGTTTTTCCGGATGTGCTTCATAGTATTCTAAAGTGTCCAGAATTATTCTTATATTATCTCTAATTTGTCTTTTTGGGAGAAATCCATTCTGATCTATATGTATAAAATTATTCAGATATCTTTTGAGTCTTTCTGCCAGTATTGAAGCAAAAATTTTGTAATCTGAATTTAGCAGGGAAATAGGCCTATAGTTTTTGATTTGTTGGGGGTCTGTATCTTCCTTATGTATCAGTGTAATGTAGCCTCAGTCCATGATCCGGGTATTTTTTTCTTTGTCATCACTTCATTCATAACATCCAATAATGGGAGATTTAAAGATTTTTGTAATGTCCTGTAATATTCAACAGATAAGCCATCCGGCCCTGGTCCCTTTCCATTCTTCTGTTTCTTAATTGCTTCTGTTAATTCCATCATTGTTATGCTCCCCTCCAACATCTCTTCAGATGTTAGAAATCCGAGGTAATTTTGCATCTTGTAAATATCTTGCCACTTTTTCCTCCTCTATTATCTCTCTTGTAAAGTTGTCCATAATATTCTTGTATTATTTTCCCCATCTCTTTATTTCCAAATTTACTTTGCACTTGATCATCAACTAATTGAATTATTTTTCTTGATTCTCTTTCTTTTTTCAATTTATATGCTAGCCATCTTCCTGGCTTATTCACATTTTCAAAGTAATTCTGTTTTGTGTTTCTTATTTTTGGGGCTAATTCTTCTTTCTCCAATAGGTCCATTTTATGCTTTATTGTGTCCATTTTAATTTTGATATCTTTCTTATATGGACCTTTCTGGAGTTCCTTTTCAAATCTTGTATAGTCATCAATCAATATTTTAAAATTCTGTCTTTTCTTGACATTTCTTTCCCTTGTATAGTCTATAATTAATCCAATGAAGGCATAGGCCTTCATTGTATCCCAATGGTTTTGTGCCGATGTTTTCTCATTCTTGTTTTCTTTAAAGAAAAAGTCCAACTTTCTTTCCATTTTCTGTACAAAGTCTTTCTCTTTTAATATTGTAGTATTTAAAATCCATCTGGATCTTCTTTTCCACCCTTTCCATATAACTATCACCAGACTGTGATCTGCCCATAGATTAGGTTTTATTTCCACATGTTCTATATTCAACATAAAATCCATTGTTGTCCATATCATATCTAATCTAGACCAAGATGAATGTCTATCAGAATAGAAAGTATATTGTCTATTTTTTCCGTTTCTCTCCCTCCATACATCTTTATATTTATTTCCTCTATCATCTTGAAGAAAGATTTTGGTAATGTCTTTCTATTTATGTCTTATTGTTTTATGTGTTTTATAGTCCAAACTTTCATCCGCAATTCCATTAAAGTCTCCCATCATACATATATTATCATATTCCATTTCAATTATTTTATTATGTAATTTTCTATAAAAGTCCCTATGATTGTCATTTGGAGCATAAATTGCTACTAAAAGAATTTTCGTATTATTATCAGTTAATTCCACCATCAGAATTCTACCTTCTTCGCCTGCATATTTTTGCTCGCCAATATTGCATTTTTAATATATAAAGCAACTCCTCTCTTTTTGCTTTGTGATAATGATAAAAAAGTTTTTCCAAGTTTTGGTTGTATCAATAGTTGTTCATGCTATTTTTTAATATGCACTTCTTGTAAGCAAATTATGTCAAATTTTAATTTCTCTAATTTATGAAATACTTTCCTTCTTTTGATAGCTGAATTTAATCAATTTACCTTTATTGAAATTAATTTCCTTTCTTCCATATTCATACTTTATATGTAGGTTTTGTTGCTCTAGTTGTTCTTCTCGTTGTTCCTTTTGTTCCACGACCCAACCGACAGCACCCTCTGTTGATTCAAGCATTGCCAATTCTTCTTCTGTGAATTTAATTGGAATCACTGCAGCTTGTGTTTCAACTTCCATTACTACTTCTTTTTCTTTAAGGAATTCATCATAAAAAGCTCTTGCTTTCTCAATTGTATTCAACCTATATCTTTGGAGCTGCCATGTAAAAATTAATCCTTCTGGGACCAGCCATCTATAGTTAATTCCTTTTTGAATCAGAATTTTTGTCAAAAATTAATATTCTCAATTCTCTAATTTTTCTTGGTATTTGTTTCAAAACAGCCACTTCTTTCTCCTTATACTTCAGGGTTTTTTCTCTAGCTGCCTGAAGTATTTGTGCTTTAATCGATTTCTTAGTAAATCTTATGTGTACTTCTCTTGGCAGTTTGTTGTGCATAGCATATCTAATATAAACTCGATAAATTTCATCGACCCTGTCCATCATCTTCTCTTTAGTAATTTCTAATGCCTTGGCCAGCATACCAATCATAATATCTGCCAGATTTTCTTCTTTTTCTTCCTCCACATTTTGAAATCTTAAATAAAATTCTGCTTTGTCCATCTCCCATTCAATGGAAGCACTTGTTTCTTGTTCGACATCTCCCAATCTATTCTCTATTCCTTTAATTTTTTCCTCTTTTTGATCATCTTTCTTCTCCAAATTTAACATTCTTTCTTCATATTTTGACATTGTTTGCTGAATACTAACTACTTTTTCATCTGTCTTAAGTAATTATTGTTCCATTCTTTGAACTTTCTCTCTCTCTCTTTTTTTTTAGGGCAAACTCAGAAAGTTTTATTATTATTATTATTTAGCAAATTCTATCATGTAAATGTTAACATAAAAACATCTGTACATTTGCCATGATACACTCAAAAGTGAAACAAATAAGATATAAATACAGATATGGATGTAACATGACAAAGCGCAAAAAATGAAAGAAAATAAAACAACCAACCCAAAATCAAAATTAAATACATGCGCATGAACACTGTGCCAAGAAACTTTTTCTGACGGCTGACTGGTTTGATAAGCTTTGTCACCCTGCCCTTCCCATTTATAACATTATTATTGTTAGCAAACATTTTCTGCATTCTACAAATATTTCTTTGTTGTCCTTTAATGTGAACCATTACACTTGATAAATGAAGGGGTTGAGAGGGTGGTAGAAAGAAGATTTATGTGACAAGGTTGCATGGTACATTACGTATACAGATTACCGAGAGCTAACAGGAGGTGATAAAGTCTTGTGTTGTATTGTAATCCAACAAGCACACATAGTGTACCTTTTCAAAGGAAAGCCACATGCCTCAGATAATTCAGCACTACTTTAAGAAATGGACAAGTTTTAGATGGTGAAAGGGATTGCACGGATTTGTATATTCCTGCCCTGGATACACTGATGTGCCTGTGAGAACAGAGGCATCCCCATCTAAGCAAATCGGTATCAGGCAGGTTCATCTGTGTGAATTTTCAGATATAATGGCCTGAAAAGGGAAGGGGAATGGGTCAATGGAGAAGACCCTGAAGGAAATCACATTGGTTTTTCTCAAAAAGTTTAAAGCCCTAAGAAGGCAGCAAGAGTCAAAGCAACTGAGCACTTGGAGCGTGCTGGGGAAAAGAGGGAGCCCTCTCTATTTTGGCTCTTGCTTTTTGTGTGCCAGCAACATGCAGATCTACTTCCATCAGCATGGACAGAATAGTACAGATTTCAGAGAAAGCAGCTAGGAAAGGAGATAACAGAGTTACTGTTATTCTGGCAATCCTTTTGCCCAGAGCATTTAAATACATCTTACATTCCCCAATTCTACAGCTTTAAAAGAAAGCAAATTGTTGCAGATTAAGCTAGCCCTTTGAGCACTGCCAAAAATAATCAAAGTATGTGTATGATCATCTTAAAATGGAAATAATTTGATAAGATATGTTAGATGCAGAAAAACCATTATAAATAATTCAGGCTGATTGAGATGAGGAGGAGGAGGAGGCTATCCTCCTGAAGTACTCAAAGTCTGGAGGACTCCTGATCAGTGAAGATGAAAATTAAGAGAACAAGTGTCACACTAAGGAACGTTGTTGACAAATGAAAGAAGTCCTTTATTAAGGAAGGAAGGCCTGGTTATCTGAGTTGCAGCTCCGGGAAGCCAATCAGAGCTTTGGAAAGAACATTTTCTCATGGAACATCGAAGCAGCAGGAAAAAATTTCACACATATCTCCTAGGAGACACTTTTCTCTGACAGCAACATTAGATCTTGACCAGTATACAGGCAATTACAGTGCATTTAGTCTCAGTGCACACTAACAGAGATCTGTTGTCACAGAAGGAATACCATAAATACTGTAACAAAACAGAGCTCTGTTAAACAAAGAAACAAACAGTAAAGCTGTGTCAGGTAGGTTAGAACCAACATTAAGAGTAGTTTGCAATTTCAAACATTTTGAAAAAAATATGTTGAAATACACCGAGGAGAAATTGTAAACTGAACTTTACAATTTTACAAAAGTTCTTTGAACTTTCTCATCTGTCTTAAATAGTTGTTGTTCCATTCTTTGAACTTTCTCATCTGTCTTACGTAATTGTTCCATTTTTAAAACTGTTTGGAAGATCGTTTGTAGTGATGGATCTTTATCTTTCTCCTTCTCTTGCTGCAACATTGCTTGGATAGATCTTTGTCCAGATGGTGATGAAGATGGCGTGGTTATGGCAATTCCAATTGTTGCTACTTTTCTACTCATTTTGTAAAATATCCAACCAAGGCAACTTCCAAAGTTTAAAAAAGAAAAAGCCAAACAAGTAATAAAGAAAAAAAGACAGAAAAATCAAAAAGAAGAAATCAGTTTCTTCAGATTCTTTCAAACCCTAATCCTTTAAACGTAAATCCAAATAGAGAAAAAAAGGACAAAAAATAAAAAGGAGAAAACAAAAAAAAATATGAAAAGATATAACGAAAAGCAAAATCTTCAGGCTCTTGAATACCTTAATCCAATACTGTTATAAAAAATCCCAAAAAACAATGAAAATGCAAAATATAAAGAGAAATAGAAATAACAAAAAGGCAGGAAAAAAATTCAAAAAAGAAAATCCTTCAGACACTTTTATATCCAGAAAGCATTCAGAGAGTGATTTCTTAAAAGCCACAAGTTAAAGAAGGATAAGAGAAAAGCAAGTAGCAGCTCAAAAGAGAACAAAAGCCATCAACAATATTTCTAGGCTCCTACTCCATGCAAATACAAAAGAGACACCTGTATAAACAATACAGATCCACTTTCTCAGATGTTCTCCATTCTTATCAGAATGCCAGTACAGAGCCACTTGTTTATAGCTACAAAGTATCTCTAGGCTGTTACTTGAAAAAAAATAGAAACAAGATATCTTTACCAGTAGGTGGCAGTGTTAAACACTCTCCTAACTTTCCTATTTTAAAGTCCAAAACTTTTCCATTTAAAATTAAAACAAAATTACAAAAAAAAAGAGGGGGGGGAAAAAGAATAAAGCTTCCATCAAGTAATCAAACCAATTTCTTCAATTATTTTCTTTTAAATAGGCAGAGTTAAAAAAATTTAACAATGCTAATATTCTCACTTTCAATCCAGTCCCAGTCAATAAAGAAAGTATAACACTTTAGTCTTTCAAATTGAATAATTGGGTTAAAAAAAAGGACTATTCAATTCAATTCGCCACTTCTCCTCTCTTACTCCTAGTCTCCAATTTCCAAATCTTTTTCCCTTTAGGGTATTCTTTGTATCATTTAAAAAAGTAAAAATCTCTCACTGATCTGATTCACTGTCATTTCTTTCTCTCTTCCTGAAACTGCCCCAGCCTCAGCAGCTGCAATGGCTGCGGCTCTGCCGCTGGAAAAAGAGCTTTCCTGGGTCAACCAGGGACTTTGCGGTGTCCCTCGGATCCACAGGATGTACTCTCCACTGCCACAGTTAAAACTAGACCGTGGGGTCCAAAATGGACCATCCAGGAGCGGAGTTTTTGGCAGGAATTCTGGAGCCCTAGAAATTCCCATCCATCTCATCACGATGTCAGCTTCCGATCCCAAACTCTTAATTGTTAACCTGTGAGCTCCCAAGGTTGTTGTCTTTTCTGCATTCTCAAGAAAGAGAGGAAGAAAGTAGGAGTAAACCAGCCTTGTCCGGTGAAGATGTACTTAATAGCACAGAAACTGGTTTCATTAATGCTTTTGGCACTCTCCCAAGGAAAGAACAAGATAACATACTATTCAAGTTAGAAAATTTAAAGAAATCTTTACTGATCATAATTGACATGGCTGAACTGCTTATTGATCTGATTTCCCCTATAATTGAGCCTTTTACTTCTCCCCCAGGGGCCAAGGGTTTGCATGAATATGAGATCATGGAAAACAGAAGCCAAGATACACAGGGGCCAGTAGAGGCCCCAGTAGAGAAGGAGATGTTAGCATCCTTATGTGATTATCCTATGATACCTTCAGCATCACATCAAGAAATTGAGAGAGGACCCACTTCACTGTCATCATCTTAAAGCCGAATGGAGCATGTCCTAATAACTCCCTGCTTTACACCTAGAGAAGAGGCACCAGAATGGCAAGCCTTGTTAGCTGGTGCTAAATCCTATTTACCCTTAGCAATTTTCCCAGGAGTCTACACAATGTCACAGGAAACAAATATTTACAGCATGCAGGTATACAAAGATATCATATATCATACATATATATATGTTGCAGGAAACAATTAGCAAGTTTCTACTAATTCTAGTATTTCAGTATATCTATTTCCTTACAATATCATACAACCTCCTGAAGTTCTTGCAGAAGATGGAGGTAGACTTGCAACTGGAAAGTGATCATGATCCACTAATCCTTACTTTTACATTACACCAAAAATTGCTAAGGACTGGCTCAGCCTATCTACCCAGGTTAGAGAACCAAAATACCCAGGTAAAAATTAAATGGACCGAGAAAAATGCAAAAGAAGTTACTAAATGGATGTTAGTTCCAGAAACCATAGAACTATGCACATTTCTACTAAGAAATAAGTTTGAAGGACCATTCTTAGAGGAGTTTGAAACTTTAATTTCAAATTTGAAATCAGTTCTCACTAACAGAATACTAGCTCATTCCATTAGCCAGTTTTAAAGAATAAAAAATGGTTTGATAGAGATTGCATGCAACTAAAAAGGATATATAATAAGGAGTATAGAAAAAGTAAAAATGATCCTTCGGAGGATCACACTCACCACTTAAAGAAGTTGGAGGAAAAATATAAGCTCCTCCTAAAAGAAAAGAAAAGTGCAGCTTTAAAGGAGTCTTGGCAGAGATTAATAGCATCAGCCAGGACAAAAAATATATCCCTTTTTTGGTACATCACCAGAGAATTGGGGAAATCCCCCCTGTTAAGGATATTGTTGTTGTAGTAGAGTAAAGTGCACAGAGAAACGTTGCTTAGAGCAATGAGATAACAGATACGTGCAAACTGGTGTTATCAAAAGTTTTCTTTATAGTGGAAAATAAACAATCTCGTAGTCTTCTAAACAGTCCAAGTCTTTACCGGTTAAATCCAAAAAGCTTCTTACCAAACAAACTAGTTGGTTCACTCTGGTACACAAACCCCGGATGGTAGCAGATCCACCCACACATGCACACAATGATAGCACAATGGCAGCTTATCATCAACTGAATACATTACAGTACCTTTCTTAAATACGTTGTTAAATTACAACTAATTATAGCATGCTCATGCTCAGTCACAGACCATATATATTGCCTGGACAACTGTTAGGCCCAAACCATATCCTAACATGCTCCCCTTTGGACAGGCCAATGTATACAGTTTATATACAATATATACAGTTTAGATCCTCAATCCATAGCTTTCACAACACGCTTTGACAGCACCTTGAGCTTTGGTAAAATTATCAGCAATATTGTCTTCCGACATACACTATTCCAGTTTAACCATGTTGCTTTGGATACTTTGGCGAACATTCAGATACCGAATGTCAGTATATTTGGATCTTGTTTTCACTGCTAAATTTGTTGCCATTTTTATAGCAGCTTGGTTGCCCTCATGTATTACAATTGGATAATCCATCTTTAAACCAATATCCATCATTAGTTGTTTGTAATAAATCAGATCAGTGCATACCAGTGATACACATGAAAATTCTGCCTCCATAGTAGATAGGCTAATATGTTTTTGACGAATTGATTTCCAGCCAATCAAACAATTGCCTAACATTATAGCTATACCCGATGTAGACTTTCTAGTGGTCACATCAGTAGTGAAACTGGCATCAGCATATGTGCTCAGTACTAAATCTTGGTTAGGTTCTAGATACAATGCAAAATGCATCGTCATTTTCAGATATCTTAGTATACGCTTTGTGGCCTGCCAATTCCTATCAGTTGGCTCTGCATTATACCTTGCTAATTGGTTTACTCCAAATGATATATCAGGTCTCGACCAATTGCTGATATAAGATAGACTACCTATAAGAGACTGGTAGATCTCCTTACTAAATTTAGGGCTTTGGATTTCTTCATGGTTAAAATCCTGTGGCATAGGTGTCTTGGCTGGCTTACATAGCTCCATGCCATAACGCTTCAACATCTGGCTAATTTCGCTAGATTGAGATATTTTATAACCTCTAGCTGTTTGACTAATATCTAGTCCCAAATAATGCCTAATATTTCCTAAATTTCTGATCTTAAATTTAGTTTGTAACTGGTGAACGATATCTATGGCTTCCTTGTCAGTTTTAGTTATTATAGCTATGTCATCTGTAAACAATAACAAAAATGAAACTAACCCATTACTTTCTCTTTTAAAGAGACATTTATCTGCTACACCTTCATGGAAACCGATCTTATTTAGCTCTTTAACTATACATTGGTTCCACTCAAACCCTGATTGTTTCAAACCATAAAGGCTTTTCTTTAGCTTCCAACAATCAGTTTGGTTTTGTGTTTCAACTCCTAAAGGCTTCCTCATATAGATGGTATGCCTTAATGGAGCATGCAAGTATGCTGTCTCCACATCTATATGGTTAATACTATATTTGTTCTTAGCCGCCCATACCAGCATTGTTCTTAAAGTACTAGCACGTAAACTAGGAGCAAAAACCTCATCGAAATCTTTTTCGGTCTGCGAAAAACCTTGAGCTACAAGGCGAGCTTTATGGGTTACTGTCCCATCTATACTTTTTTTAATTTTGTAAACCCATCTACAACCTATTACTTTCTCACCAGGTGGCAATTTCACATTTTCATGAACATCTAGATCAGTCAATGAATTAATTTCCTTACTCATTGCCTCCTTCCAAGCCTTCTGCTCCTTTTCAGGATAAAGCCTGATACCATCATAACTTGAAGGTTCGATGTTAACTTGGCAAACTACAGTTGCCTTATATCGATCTGGTGGATGCCTTTCCCTAGTAGATCTTCTAGGCAATACAGGACTCATTTCAGATGTTTCAGTTTCATCCTCCCCTAAACCTACTTCCTGTTCCTCAACCTTAATAGAGGATTCTACAGTATCTATATCCTCAGGAATCTCATCAGGGATATGATGCTCTATCCTAACAGTATTATTATCATGTCTGAAATCTGCACGCTCTAGTTTATCCCATCCTTCGTGCTCTAGAAATTTAGCACTTGCACTACAGTAAACACTAGTAGAACCCTGTGCCCAAAATCTAAAAGATCTATGATTTGATTCATAGCCAATGAAAAACATTTTTCTGGCTCTTTGTTGATCCTTTCTCCTAACACTAGATGGAATATGTACCCAAGCTGGGGCTCCAAATGTGTGTAAGTAACTAAGATTTTGTTTCCTCCCATGCCATAAGGTGAATGGTATTTCACCTGTAGAGGAATGAACCACGTTGTTTAGCACATGGTTAGCACACATAACAGCCTCGCCCCATAAATTTTCAGGCAAACCAGAATCTGCCAACATAGTTCTGATCATGGCTTGTAATGTTTGACCTCGTCTCTCAATATAGGAATTATGCTGTGGTCTGTAAGGAGCAGATCGTTTATGCTGGATCCCTGCATCCTGCAAAAACTTTTCTAACCTTTGGTTAGTAAATTCTGTACCATTATCGGTCACTAAGCATTTAACTTTAAATTTCTGCTTCCTTTCCACAAAACACAGCCACTTGTTTATATGCTGGAATGTTTCACATTTTGTTTCATAAGATAACAGAATCCATATCTTGAATAATGGTCTACTATGCTTAGAATATAGCAGGCACCTCCTATACTGGGTTTCTTGGGTCCAATTAAGTCTATAAACACTACCTCTAATGGCTTTGTAGTTTTAAAACCATTAACACGGTTTGCTGGTGTAACCCTACTTTTTTGCTGACTACAGGCATTACAGTTCAGATATTTACTACATGCTTGTAGTTTTATCCCTTCCGATAATTGCACTGTCTTCTTTAATGTCCTGAAATTTAAGTGCCCAAGTCTCCGATGTAACAGATGAATACATTCATCATGTGGTTTAACATTCTTATAAATAGACTTAGACTTAGCCACCAATACTGGGTTCTCCCTTAAAATGAATAAATCTTTTTCTAAACTTGCAGTAACAACCTTGCCATCTTTCTCTATAAGACACTTATCATTTTTAAATGTTACTGTAAACCCAAATTGTACTAAAGATTTAACAGATAATAAATTGAATTTTAAACCAGGAATATATAACATAGGCAATGGTTCATTACTAAATGACCAACGAGCAACACCCTTTCCAGCTACCTTAACCTTCCAGCCATTTGCTAGTTTAACATGTTGGTTGCTCTTCTCCATTTTAACAAAACATTTTCTATTTCTAGTAATAGATTGAGAAGCACCACTATCAACAACCCAACAATCCTGGTTAACATCAGTAGTTGAACTAGATATAGCTAAATTACAACCCTTCTTGGGTCTATTATTGTCCCTATCAGGCATTTTCTTATTTTTACAATACTTAGCTATATGCCCTTTAGCCCCACAAGCAAAACAACATTTTACAAAATAAGCAGTTGAGTACATTTTTTCTTCTTTTGGTTGTTGCACTCTCAACTGATCCCTTTCTTGTCTTCTTTTGGATTCTTCCAACAACCTACCAGTTATGCCAGCCAATGTCAGTTCATCTCTGGACAAAACCTCTAACGAAGAAACAAAGTTGTCATAACTATCGTCCAAAGAAGAAAGAATTATGTAAACTTGTTGTAGTTCAGAGAAAACAAGTTCCTTTTCATGCAGCTCCTGGAAAATTCTGGTCATGGATTCCAAATAAGCCATCATATCTCCCCCTTTAAGAAGATGTTGTTTAAATAATTTTTGTGTGAGATATATATGAGCACCCACAGAGTCACGAACATATAGTCTCTTCAACTTGGTCCAACACCTAGCAGCAGACTCTTCGCCACGGATATGGACAAGCTGCTGGTCACCCAGTGTCAGTCCAATAATACAAAGAGCTCATTCATTGTCTCTGTTAAACTTGGCTAATTTCTTGGCATCTTCCTCATCAGCAGGATCCCATGCTGTTACATCCGGTGGATTATTAACTATGTCCCACAGTCCTTCTCTACGCAAAAGTAGACTACATTTTGTAGACCAGGATTCATAGTTTGTTCCGTCCAGCCGGGTTATCATGGAAAAATTTGCTGCTTGTCCTAGTGCCATCTTCACTTAGATTGTTTATCACAAACACAGTTTGTACTACTCACAAACTCAAACTAGCTCTCAGTGTAACTCTGAAAAAATCCTAGTTAGTTCTGGTTGGTTGGCTCTGGGCCCATAACCAATGTTAAGGATATTGTTGTTGTAGCAGAGTAAAGTGCACAGATAAACGTTGCTTAGAGCAATGAGATAATAGATACGTGCAAACTGGTGCTATCAAAAGTTTGCTTTATAGTGGAAAATAAACAATCTCGTAGTCTTCTAAACAGTCCAAGTCTTTACCAGTTAAATCCAAAAAGCTTCTTACCAAACAAACAGTAGTTGGTTCACTCTGGTACACAAACCCTGGATGGTAGCAGATCAACCCACACATGCACACAATGATAGCACAATGGCAGTTTATCATCAACTGAATACATTACAGTACCTTTCTTAAATACGTTGATAAATTACAACTAATTATAGCATGACTCAGCATTACAGCATGATGCAGCATTAAAACTTAAAGTCACAGAACACATATATTGCCTGGACAACTGTTAGGCCCAAACCATATCCTAACACCCCCTATCCCAAACTAATCAGATACTGATTCAGGCCTGGGAAGAATATTTTAGAGAGCTATATACTGACTGTGACTATGTAACTAAGGAGAGCCAAATTAGTTTGGACTAAACTGCTTACTGGTCCCCTGTTACGCCAGAAGAGATATCCCAGTTGATTGGAGCCCTCAAGGCTAATAAAGCACCTGGTGCTAATAATGTCCTTTCAGAAATAATAAAAAAGAACACTAATTGGTGGACTCCACTTTTAGCATCTCTGTTTACATTTATAGATAAAACGGGCCATATGCCCAGAGATTGGGGATTAGCAATTATTATACCAATCTATTGTTAGAAGAAATATACTTCTGGGTTCAGCTCCAAGTGGGGAAAAAGACACCGGAAATATGGAGACTGCTTCGAAAGATGGTTTAATGGTGGACAGGATCACATGGTTTGAGTTCCTGAACAGAAAAAGGGGCAGAGATGGGGCGAGTCCCTGGGTTTTATGCCCTCGTTGCCTTTGAACTTCCTGGGGCCCAGGAAAAGTATCCTGATTGGTTGCTGCCAGAAGTCATAGCTAGCCTTTTAGGTTGTCTGTGTGCCAAGTTTGGTTGAAACTTGGTGGGTGGTGCAATAAAGGGCAATTAAATGGCTCTGCCTGAAGGAGATAGATCTTTGTTATGTAAAATAGATGGCCCATTGACAAATTTGGGGGGGCTGAATTTCTGCTTCTCTGAGTTTCTATTTCTCTTTTAGGGAAAATATTCTGCCTTTTTAGTATTTCCTAAAATATTTCATTTTTCTAGGAGAGAGGTGGGTGCTAACTTCCTACAATCTCTTCTTTTTCCCCAAAAAAACATGTGAGTTTAGAAACAAGTTCTTGGCAAAAGATTAAAATTGATCAGATCAGTGAGACTTGATGGGTGCTTTTAATTGTTTTGATTCAAAGGGGAAGGCATTGATAGAGGCAACAGAAAAGGATTCGTTCTGTGGCCCTCAAAAGGAGAGCTTTCAATCATGAAGGTTTAGCAGCCAGGTTCAAGGTTCAAATCCAAGGTTTATTGGATACTATAAATTTCTGGAAATAAATTTATAGTATCCAATTTGTATACCAATTAATTTCAGATGTTAGATATCACTTTCTGTGAGCTTCCAGTCAGGTTTCAAGCAAATACATGTTCCAAAATTTTTCACAGCCATGGTTTTCCTTTAAATTATAGGCTGCCCATTTCCAAGGGTTGGTTACTGAACCTGCCCTACCTCTTTAGTTCATCCATCTGTGAGTCCAAATTGAGGTTAGTCTGGGTGCAATCCAGGCTTTTTTTAAAAAAATTACACACGAGCCCTGGGACTTCTACTCATGAGACCACCACTGCAACATATCTTTCTTTACTGGGCAACTGGGCAGCATCATTTGTGAGTCAAGATCAGGGCTTGGGTTTTGGATATCACTTTTTCTGCTATCTTTTCAAGTGAGGGAATTGCCTGAGGGGGATTTCTCCCTACCCCATGGAATTAGCAGGGAGATATGACTACTTGGGCTTTTAGTGCCACAGAGCAAAAATCAACCTAGGAGAAGCTTTGTGGAGGTAAGTGAAGGGAATAGTTTCAGTCTAATTTTGAATGGTGTGTCTGTGTGTGCATGTGTATGCAGCTACTTTTACAATACAGGCAATACAGACATTTTGGACAAATTTCCCTCCCACCAGACAAACATCTAAGGTGTTCAGAACTTGCTGTGCCAGCCACTCTCAAATACAAGCCTTACAGGAATACATTAGACTGATTACTATATAAATGAGACAAGAAAAAAAAACCCTTACAATGAATTTCCACCCTTCCCCATAGTATTTCTAGCTGTCTTCTCAGGATTGAAAAGAGTCTTTTAGTCTTTACTTGTACATCTCAGGGTCTTTTCTTTCATGTCTGCTGGGTAGCATGCTTAGTGGTAAGGCTGGTCAGTCAAGCTTGGGAAGGTCTGCTCCACTCTGGTTGCTGTGATGACTTTCAGTGGAGGCTGGATTCAAACCCAATTCCTGGTTCAAACAAATGGAAGGTCTCCTCTGGATGCAGTATCTGGATCCATGTGCTCTGCTTCCACAGTTGCAGAGTCATCTGTGCAGGGCTGAAAGACATGAGAACAGGGTCCCCTCCCCCCTTTTGTGGGTAATCTTCCCAGGAAAGGCATTGTAACAGGATTAGAAATTGGGAGCAGGGGGGGGGGTAGATAGCTTGCAGGCAGAGTTTGAAAAGAAACAACAACACATCAGTATTGCAGTTACTAAACAGATAATGCACTTTCAACAAAATGAAAACACAACAGATAAGAAAAAAAATGGATTCACATGATTCAGGAAAGAGATGAACATGTAAACACATTTAAACACATACAGTAAATGCAAGACTGATTTTTTTTTCTTGTAAATGAATTTAAAACGTTTCCTCATAAACTTGAGTTGTTACTTTAAGATACAGAGAGGGAAGTAGAAAAAAATAGAAATAAAATGAAAAGTTCTCTTTATTCTGTTCTTGTTGGCCAGACAAATACAGGGCAAAGGCTCTTCCTTTCTGTCTTTTTCTCTCTCTCCTCCATTTTCCATTGTTTCAACCTTTTTTTCCCCTAACAATTTAAAATCCTTGTCTCTAGGTACATTTTACAGTTACAATTACCTCGACTTTACCTACAATTACCTACAAAGACTTAGACATACACACATAAAAACAAGAAGACAAAGAGAGGAAAGCAGAACTCTGAGATTTACACATACACTGATCATTCCTGCCATAAATCTCAATTAAATTAGGGAAGGCACAAATCTTAAAAACATACCACATGGTTGCATAGAAGACAGAGAAACAAACAAACAAACAGAACAAACAAAACAATCAACATTTCTATTTATACATTTCCCTTTTCTTTTAAGTACCTTTATTTAGCCAAATTTGTCTCCTGGTGTTATCTCTTAGCAGAGCCCATTTTTTGCACTATTTCCAAGCTTTCCTTTTTACTCATGCCAGTTAAAACCGGCATCTGCCTGGCATCCCAGGCCACAATCAACTCTTCCAGGGGATCTTCCATCACCCGCGAGCTGCAGCTTCCCATGATCCTTGAAATGTAAGGTTCACATTGGCTCAGACGGGCTACCCTTAACCTCCTCTGGTTTTCCCTCACGAAGTATGGGCCACCTTTTTGGTTAGGGAATTTGTCTAGGTTTTCAGATCAAAAAGGGATTCAGGAAGACCTGACTGCCCCTACAGCTAGTACTAGCACCTCCTTGTCTATACACATATACCAGGGTTTCTCTCTTGAAATACACTAGAGACTTCCTTTTCCCTTTTATTGCCCTTTTCACTTTCACTGAATGTTTGCTCAGCTTCCATTCCCTTTAAAGACAAAGTCCCATGTTTGGCGATCCCCCCTTGCTTTCTCTATCGTACCAGTCACGGCTCAGTGGAGCTAATGATAGGCAGAGATGCGGCTAGAGGTCACTCAAAGAGGTGGAATCAGACTGTTGTCCGGGTGAAATCCCACTCACACACTTCCTCTTTCCCTAACAGAAGGTCCTGTGCTCTGGCAAATCCCCCATGCTCTCTGGACTGTTGGTCTTTCTGTGTTTAGGAAATGCACAGAGGAAACAACATCCAGCTGTGATTGGGAGAAGGGCCCTCACACTCACACCCATGCAAGCATACACACATTTCCCATGTTTTTCCATGCTTTAAAATTAAAATTTAGAGGTACTCACCTTCTTTCCAAGCAGCCTTTGAGCTCAACACTCAAAACCCCTTTAAAATGTAGTTTCAAATAGCCAAGGTCCACGAAAACATGTCCACAGACTCAATGAGTCTGCTGCTAGCAAGGGAGGCTTACCTGGGCCAGGTCCATTGGTTAGGTTAGCTTGGAGTCCCATCTGGGGTGCCAAATTGTTAGAAGAAATATCCTTCTGGGTTCAGCACCAAGTGGGGAAAAAGACACTGGAAACATGACGACTGCTTGGAAAGTTGGTTTAATGATGGACAGGATACACATGGTTTGAGTTCCTGAACAGAAAAAGGGGCAGAGATGCTGTGAGTCCCTGGGTTTTATGCCCTCTCTGGCTTTGAACTTCCTGGGGCCCAGGAAGAGTATCCTGATTTGTTGCTGCCAGAGGTCATAGCTAGCCTTTTAGGTTGTCTGTGTGCCAAGTTTGGTTGAAACTTGGTGGGTGGTGCAATAAAGGGCAATTAAATGGCTTTGCCTGAAGAAGGTAGATCTTTGTTATGTAGAATAGACTGGCTCAGGCCCATTAACAAAGGTGGGGGGGGGCTGAATTTCTGCTTCTCTGAGTTTCTATTTCTCTTTTAGGGAAAATATTCTGCCTTTTTAGTATTTCCTAAAATATTTCATTTTTCTAGGAGAGGGGTGAGTGCTAACTTCCTACGCTATAAAAAGGCTAATAGAAATGACCCAGGCTATTATAGACCCATTAGACTTCTGAGTGTTGTTAGTAAATTGTATGCCAAACACCTAAAGTATTGTAAGGTCCAATAATAATATGTTTAAGATCATAAATGTCAAACAAGAAATTAAAACAGAGGCCTGAGTAAAATAGCATTTAATCTTGATCATTTAAGATTTAATTTTAAATGGTTAGCTGTTCCAAACACATACAAGATACATGCAGGTAACAACTACGAACAAGAAAGGTGCCTCCAATTCTGGCATCTTTGATTTGTGTATCCCCAGGGTAGAGCCTCTTGATTAGCACCATTAGCGTTATCTCTTCCTGATCATCTTCTTTGTGTTCACACTTGGCTATTTAGCCCCCTGGAGTGAAGGGAACTCAAGATACAGATACAGAGATAAGGCTCTGATCAAAAGCTGGAACATATGTTTTGACAAATGCCAGATACTTTATAGACCCCAATAACAGTATATTATGTAACATATCTATATGTTGCAGGAAACAAATAACAAGTTTCTACTAATTCAAGTATTTCAGTATATCTATTCCCTTACAGCAGTGTTTCCCAAACTTTTGACATATGTGTACCCCTTCTATAATTTTGTAACGCTGAGTACCCGTCATAAAAAACATATGCTTTAATAAAAATCAAAATATATTTATTTTTTATTTTTTTGGTACATACACAAAATAAACGAAAGTTATTTTGTTCCCGTTTCCCAGTTCCCGTGTAAAAACTGCGATACGCGCCTATTTCTTTCTTTGTTCTGTGGGCGCAGCTAAGCACGGTACAGTGGATATTCCCAAATGCATACCCCCACCAAACTCTTCCCGTACCCCTGGGGGTACACGTACCCCACTTTGGGAAACACTGCCTTACAGTATAAACTCCAGGATTGGCTAGAAAAGCAGTTTTTAATTCTTTGTCTAAGGCAGGACCCCCACTCCCTGACCACCACCCCGACCTCTCTTCTGCAGAGAGAGAGATAAAAGAACAAACAGTTTTGTCTCAAGGCAGCCCCCCTCCCCCCTCAACCCCCCTCCTTCTCAGAGAGAGACAGAAAGGAGCAAAGCTGCTTAATTGTCTGTTTTAAGGCAAAAAGATGTTTTTATCAGAATTCATATTCCTCACTCACATGTCCATTACATCCACACCTGGGTCAGTGGTGGGTTGCTCCTGGTTCGCACTGATTCACAAGAACCGATAGTAAAAATTTGTTGTAGTTCGGAGAACCGGTAATAACATTGAGGCAGACCAAATTCTGATATTGGTTAAACATCAAATATTAAAGGCCCAAAACTTTGGCCAAGGCTGATTTTCCTCTTCTGTGCCGAAAAAAGGTTGCTGGATTGACGAAGGTATTTGACGAAGGTACTTATCTGTAAAAGGGTGACTTGACCCCAAACAAATGCATCCTGTTATTCCCTGTTTATTGCACCCCAAATGTCATATATATCCCCAGATAACAAATGCTGCTTCCTTTATTACCCTAGAGACGTCTTCCTGTCCCTTATCTTCTTATGTTTTGTCTTGAGACACTAACCAGAGAACATGAATGTGTTAGTAAGTGTTTATTATTTTCTCTCCTCTTTGATCCTTACAAGCTGATGAAGGTTAGTTCCTACGTGTTAAATATTAGGCTCCCTGATATGCACATGAAGTTGGATTGTATAAATACTTGTCACAAAGGACCCCTCGGGGTTCAAACTTTTGTTTGCCTTTGGGCTGTTTGAACTGGGCACAATAAACTCTTTTCTGCATTGAAGAGCTTGGCCTGGTCTCTTTCCTTTTCCTGCAACAGCTGGTGATCGCGGAAGGACTCCAGGTACAAGGCGATATTTCGCTGAGGGCCGTTCGACCCCTCAGGACCATCGGGAAGTCGCTCCTGAATATTCTCCAGGTGCCACGGGGGTATATCTCCGGGAGGCGGCAGTGGCAGCCCTGTGGGACCGACGGTGCTCTGATCGAGTCCAAGAACCCTGCAATGCAGGAAAGCAGGTCTGAACAACGTCCTGGCCAGGAGGTTAAGGAGTAGAGACATCTCAGGCAAGTATATAGTAAAGGTGTTGTACCTGCCTCACTTGTAGGCAGAAGAAGGAACGTGATCAATCCCTTGGACTCGGGGTGGCGACTCTAACGAAGTCCGTGTTAGGTTGTGTGGATTGAAACGTTGGCTTACCTGAACGTTCATTTTGTCCTCGCTGATGCGCCGTTCCACTGATTGGGTTCCTTTCCGTTCTCATTGGATCGACTGAGTGCCATTTAAATTTTCCTCCACAGCTAGTCCCGCCTCCTCCTCACTGCGCATGTCCAGCCTTTTCACGAAGTTTCTTTTATTTTGACACTGTAACTTTTTTATTCTTTATTCTTTTTATTGTTAGCTGTAGAGGAATATAAATAACAAACACCCTATCTACAAATTAATGATGTATTATACTAGGGTGGGCTGGAACGGCGCATCAGCGAGGACAAAATGAATGTTCAGGTAAGCCAACGTTTCATTTTCCTCCTCGCTGCTGCGCCGTTCCACCGATTGGGACATACCCAAGTCTACTCTATTTGGGAGGGAATTTTCTCCATCGTTTGTTCTTGACTAGGTATTATTGCCTGTAGAACCCTTCTACCAAAGGCAGCTTCTGCTGAAGCAAAAGTATCTAATCTATAGTGTTTTATAAACGTTGTTATAGATGACCATGTAGCTGCTCTACAAATTTCATCGATTGATGCTTGTTTTGCCCAAGCTATTGAAGTAGCAGCGCTACGTGTCGAATGAGGTACTATTCCTTTTGGTACTTCTGATCCTTTTAATTTATAAGCTGCTACTATGCATGCCTTAATCCATTTGCCTATAGTTGTTGATGTTACTCTTTGTCCCATTGATGATGGTAAAAATGATACTAATAATGCTTCTGTCTTTCTAAATTCAGATGTTCTATTAATGTAACATTTCAAATTTCTGCGTACATCTAATGTATGCCATTTTTTCTCTAATGTGTGTTTTGGATCTGGACAAAAATTAGGTAATATTATTTCCTGTTCTCTGTGAAATTTTGAATTAATTTTTGGAATGAAAGTTGGATCCATTCTCATTATCACTCTATCTGGTAAAAAAATACATAAATCCTGTCGTATTGACAATGCGGCTAGTTCTGATATTCTTCTAGCTGATGTCACAGCCAATAAAAATGCTAGTTTTATTGTTAGACACCTTAACGATGCTTCTTTTATTGGCTCATATGGATGTGATGTTAATGATTGAAGTACCAAATTCATGTGCCAGGTTGGAAATCTGTGTACCGCTGGTGGTCTTAAATTTACTGCTCCATGTAAGAACGCTTTAATTGTTTCATCATGTGATAATGGATGTCCTTCTTCTGTCGAAATAACAGTTGATAGTGCTGACACCTGTCTTCTCAGGGTTGATGGAGCTAGGCCTTTTTTAAAACCTGTTTGAAGATATTTAAGTACATCCACCACTTGTGCTGAAGTTGGATCAGTGTGATTTTTTGCACACCATGATGCAAAATTTTTCCAAGAAGCATTGTAGATTCGAATTGTTGATGGTCTTCTTGCTGCTTGTATTGTGGTAATTACATCTATCGGAATCTTTCTTTTCATTAATCGTATCCTCTCAATCTCCAGACGGCTAATCTGAGCCATTCTGGGTTTGGATGACATACTTCTCCTTGTCTTAACAATTCTTTGTTTATTGGTAACTTCCATGGTTGATTGATGGATCATTCTTTGAGATCGGCAAACCACTCTCTTCGTGGCCAATACGGTGCCACCATGATTAGATCTGCCTTTTCCATCATCATTTTTCTGATTACTAGAGGAATTATTGGTATTGGAGGAAAGGCATACAATATGCCTTTTGGCCACTTGGACCTTAGTGCATCCTGGCCTTCTGCCCTTTGATTGGGAAATCGGGAAAAAAATCTTGGAAGTTGTGTATTTTGTTGTGTGGCAAAAAGATCCACTATTGGTGTTCCGAATCTTTTTATTATCTGTTGAAAAATGTCTGGATCTAATTTCCATTCCGCTTGATCTAAGATGTCTCTGCTTAGCCAGTCTGCTTTTTTGTTTGATATCCCTGATATGTGTTCTGCTTTTATCGATATGATGTTTTTCTCTGCCCATATCATTAATTTTTCCGTCTCTTCCATAAGTGATTTTGATCTTGTTCCACCCTGTCTGTTTATGTGGGCCTTGGTTGTCATATTGTCGGTTAATATTAATACATGTTTCCCTTTTACTTGGTCTTTGAAATATTAAAGAGCCCATCTGACTGCTCTGAGTTCTAACCAATTTATACTCTGTTTCTTCTCTGCCTCGGACCAGGTTCTCTGTGCTAGATGGTTCTCCATATGAGCTCCCCATCCTAATAGACTTGCATCTGTTGTTATTTTGATCCTGGTCTGTTCTAAGAATAACGTTCCCTTTGTCAGAGCTGGTGAAATCCACCACCTGAGAGATAATTTGACTGTTGCAGGTACCATTATTTTGGTCGGTGAATTGGCTGTTCCCTTCCTTTGATAAGGTAACATCAGCCATTGTAATTTTCTGTAGTGGTGTCTGGCCCAAGGGACTATATTTATGCAAGCTATTAGTTTTCCTAATAGTTGTGATAATCTTAGAAGAGACGTCTTTCTTTTCACAATTATTTGTGAAATCATTAATCGAATACTGTCTTGTCTGTCTGGTGAAAGGTATACCTGACCTTGACAAGAATCTATTATTGCTCCTAAATGTAACAGTCTTGTCACGGGGCTTAAATGACTTTTGTCCCAGTTGATGGTTAGCCCGTGATCTTGTAATGTTTGTATAACTGTTTGTCTGTCTGATTTTGCTTGATTTGATGTTGTTGACAAAATCAATAGATCGTCCAGGTAACATATAATTCTGATTGATTGTTCTCGCAGAGTAGCTGTCACAGCTGCCATCAGTTTGGTAAAGATCCGTGGCGCTGATGACAGTCCGAACGGCATTGTTCTGTATTGGAAGTGTCTGTGTGCAAAAGCAAACCGGAAAAATTGTCTGTGTGCCTGGTGTATTGGCACATGTAAATACGCTTCCTTTAAGTCTATTGATTGTAATAAATTGTTCTGTCTTACTCCTTTCAGGACACTGGCCAGGGAATGCATTTTGAAACGTCTGTATCTGATGTGTATATTTAAGTGTTTCAAATTGAGAATACCTCTCCAACCCCCCGAATTTTTGGACACAAGAAATAATATTGAATAAAATCCCTTGCCAATTTGATCTGTTGGGACAGTCTCTATGCTTGTATTTCCAATAAGTGTTTGATTTCTAGATCCATAAGATCTTTCTTTGTTGTCAGAGATGGTATTGGACATTGAACGAAATTTGATGGGGGGAATGAAATGAATTCCAGCTGTAAACCATGTGTTACTGTTTGTATTATCCAGTTGTCTGTTGTTGATTTCTCCCACTGGTGGTAGAACAGCTGGATTTTTCCACCGAGGGGAGAAGTTTTTGGGGAGTCATTTCCCTCTGCGGAACGGGCAATATCCCGTTCCTCTAAAGGGACGTTTGAATGTAGTCTGTCTTCTTCCTCTATCTCGAAATGAAGCTCTGTCTGAGAATGCTGAGTACTGTTGTGTGTAATTTCGTGGAAAGTATGGACCGCTGGGTCCCTGTTCTGGACGAAATGGCTGTCTAGGATAAGGAGAAAATCTCCTATCTGGGCGTCTGTATGAAGAAGGTAGTACTTTCTTTTTGTCCCTTCCTTCCACTAAAATTGATTCTAATGAATCTCCAAATAAAGATTTGCCCTGATAAGGTGCGGTGGCTAACCGCCATTTAGATTTCATGTCGGCTCTCCACTGTTTGAGCCATAATAGTCTTCTGGATGTAATAGCCGAAGCTAAAGCTCTGGATGCAAATTTTGTTGCATCCAATGATGCATCAGCTGAATATTCAGCTGCAGCTATGAGTTTTGCCATATCTTGTTGTGATCTGGCATCATCCGGTGCTATTCTAGTGCGTAGTTGTCGAAGCCACACCAGTGATGCTCTATTAAAAAATGATGCTGATATAGCAGCTCTAATAGCCCAGGCTGCCGCCTGGTGTGTTTTCTTGAAGGTTATTTCTGCCTTTTTGTCTTCTTGTTTCAATCCATCCCCTGCCTCACTAACTAATACAGATGATGATGTTAAACTGGCCACAGGTTCATCAACTGATGGTAATTGTAGTATTGTGTCTAAATCTGGGGAAGCACAGTATAACATTTTATCAAAGTTATTAGGTGTTGCTAAAGATCCCGGTTTTTCCCATGGCTTTTTTACTACTTGTGTAAACAAGTCTGGGCTAGGGATATAATCACATTCCTGAGCTGGTAATGGAAATACATTGCTGTGGGATTCAGCAGAATTGCTATTTGAAGTCGATTGTTGTAGACCTAAATCCATATTGGTAGCTATCTTAGCTTTGCGAAGAAGAGATTTGAACATGGAGGGTTTAAACAGGCCTTGGAATGCTGGTCTATCAGTTATATCTTCATTGTCATCCGACAATTCAAGTTCTTCTAAAAATTCCTCTCCCATGTCTACTGGGTTATATTCTAAATTGTTTTGAATTGTGGAATGAGTTTCATGCATAGGTTCCATGTTGGTACCTCTGGGTACCTGCATAGGTGCTACTGGAAAACTAGTGTGTTGTAACCCCGTTTGAAAAATTTGGGAGAAGGTTTGAGCAAAGATTGATTGTAAATCTAAAGCTTGGCCTGTTGAAGAATTATCTACATTTCTAAGGCCAGCTGCTGTTGGTGTGAAAGTAGCTTGGGGTCCTGACTGGTATCCCCTATAAAATCCTGGATCCTGTACCACTGTAGTGGTCTGATTATTAGGTCCTGTCTGATCTGGATAATTTATGTCATTTAAATTGGAAGATTCTTCCTGTATTTTGTGTAACGTATTGTGGGAATCCTGTGATTGTACCCTGATATTTTCCTCAATCCCCACATTAGGATTTGACTGTGATGCGCAAGCCTTTGCAAATTGGCGCTCTAGCGCCTTATGTCTGCGCTGATCTTGTTTTGACATTTTGCTCCTCTGCCCAGCCCCCTTGGGGCCTGAGCAAGAAGTTTGATCATAAGACTTATTCTTTGTTTTTTTGTCTTTGGGTTGAGGAGATACTGCTCTGGGTGGGGTATGACTTATTTCTAAATCTGAAGATAAATCATCTCCTTCCATTTTTTTATTGTGACACCCCAATAAAATAAGTAATAATAAGAAATAAATATTTTACTTCCCTGAACGGTTGTAATCAGGATTGTAGTTCTAGCAGCAGATAAATCGCTGTCACCCTCTTGGTTGCAATTCTGCTATTTATCTTCAATGGCCTCAGAAGCAATCTGAGGCTTTTATTTGAATTCCGCCTTTGATCTTTCCCTCAGAATGGCGGTTGATAATGAAGTGCTTTCTCCTCTAACAACAAAGCGCTAATTGCGCTAAGGCTTTGATCCTTTAAATTGCCTTTTATTATCGCTAACGCGATCAGACTATTCACACAAAGGCTTTGCTTTAGGAGATTGCCGGCGAGGCAAGAACTCCAATGCCGCTTTTAAATTGATAACGGAAAAAAGCGGGGCGGTTCTGCTGGCGAGCCAGGTAACCAGCTCCTCGCTTGCGGCTAACGGCTGCTGAAATTCTAAACTGACAGACCTGTAGATCGTCAGACTCTAAAATGAATTTAAAAACGGCAGCAAGCGCCCCAGCCGGGAAAACGCTAGCTCGCCTCAGCTGCTACTATTTCCCCTTTTCTCTCTTCCGTCTCAGCTGTTAATGCTACAAACTAGCTATTTTCGCGCAGAAATTTTTTTCCTTTTATTCATGGAGCTATGGCACACCAGTCTAGTCACCAATGACTGAGTGAAAAGACTGGACATGCGCAGTGAGGAGGAGGCGGGACTAGCTGTGGAGGAAAATTTAAATGGCACTCAGTCGATCCAATGAGAACGGAAAGGAACCCAATCGGTGGAACGGCGCAGCAGCGAGGAGGAAAATGGGTAAGCTGTCGCAGTTCTCATTAGTGACCGTGAGTTCTGGGGCTACAAGTCGGCGGCAGTGTACTAGGATGGGGGGGTGTACTAGGATGTTGGGCTCAAAGCGTGCCCAACACTCCGTTGGTATGCATGTTAAAAGGTTTTGGTAATTATTTTAGCAACCCCTCATACCCGAAGGGGTCGAAAGACCGATTAAAATTCCTATGCAGAAATGTGTGGCCACAGATGGGGACTGGCTGGCCTCCTCAGGAGTCTTTAAGGGAAGAAACAGTGGATAAATTGTGGGGAGTGATAGTAGTAAATCAGGATAAATATCCTGATCAATTTCCATACGTTGATCAGTGGGCAAGGGCTTTAACGGAAAAAACTGAGGATTTGTTGCAATGTCAGGCTGAAATGGTTAGGTTATGTGTATCTAGAGCAGGCAGGAAAAGTAAGGGGGTGCGGGGTAAGCAAGGGAAGAGATCAGGTGAAGAAAGTGAAGGCTATACAATACAAAGGAAGGTGTTAACAGAGGATATGGAGGATCTTCTTGGACCACCCCCATATGCCCCAGTGTGGCCACCCATGCAGCAGCAACTGCAGGGGGCTGCTGGAGGGAATGGAGGAGGAAATCAGAGGCGTATGAGTGATCCTGGGGTGAAGTCAAAAGTCAAGGAAAGTTATTCGCCTATAGGTAGCAGTCAGAGTGAAGGAGAGAGGGTGGATGATGATTTGGGGGCTGTGGAGGCTGTAGGTGGAAAAGATCAGGTGGAAAACTCGTGCGGTTAGAGCTAAGTTGAAGGCTGCTAAACAGGATTTTGTAGCCTTTACGCCAAATGGATCAGGTAATAATGGATCCACAAGGGCAGGAGGGATATCGGCCCCTTTTTCAGTATGTGCCATTCACCACTACTTATCTTCTAAATTGGAAACAGCACTATGGGCCGCTAACCACGAAGCCTACTGAGATGGCTGACCTGTTTCAAACTATTATGCAGACGCATAATCCAACGTGGCAGGATGTACAACAGTTATTGAATATGCTGTTGTCACCGGAAGAGAGAGAAAGATGGAGGGCGGCCGTTAGAAAGTGCGTGAAAGTGAGTCTTCCAAATGAGGAAGATATTCAACCGGAGGTAGTACGAAGGTCCCCGGAGGTAGATCCAGGATGGAATCCCAGAGAACCAGATGATATGACTAAATTGAAGGAATATCAGAATTTGGTGGTACAAGCTGTCAGGTAGGCAGGGAAACCCCCGTTGAATATGTCAAAACCGTCTTTGGTTATTCAGAAAGCAGATGAAAGTCCGGAGAGTTTCCTCCAAATTGAGGCATATGAGTTATATACTCAGGTGGATCCTAGAGAAGGAGATAATGTGAGGATGTTGAATGAAAGGTTTATTGCACAGAGTTATGAGGACATCAGGAAGAAGTTGCAAAAGCTGGAAGGAGCTTTGGGGAAAAATACAAGTGAACTATTGGAAATAGCAAGGAAGGTGTATGTGAATAGGGATAAGGTGGAGAAGAAAGAGCAGGCAGCATGGATGAATAAGAAGGCTGAGTTGTTGGCAGTGGCACTGCAAAATGGGATGCAAGGGGGTTTGTCTCAAAATGTACCCCTGGGTCCTAATCAATGTGCTTACTGTAAGGGGGAAGGACATTGGCAGAGAGAATGTCCCAGACGGATGGTAAGAAGCAGAGGGATGAGAAGAGCAGATTTTGGGTCAGGGATGCGTGGGCAGTTTTCTGGGAGAAGGGGGGACCGAGGACAGATGGGAGGTTTGAATAGAAGGTTTGAACAAGCAAGGGCAGGTTGAGGATTTGGTAGAGGGTTTGGAGAGAGCGTGAGGCAGCAGGAAGCGGAAAGTATTGGACTGGCAGACATGACTTGGTCAGATTGATGGGGACCAGGCTTGGAAAAACCCCTGCCTGAGCCATTGGTTACACTAAAAATAGGGGGTCAGCGAACAACATTTTTGGTAGATATGGGAGCAGGAAGATCAGTTGTAAATAAGCAGATTGCAGCCCCCGGATCCCATAAAATTCAGGTCCAGGGGGTATCGGGGCAAGTCATGGGACGACAGGTCTTGAAACCAGTGATGTGTGATTTCAAGGGAGCTGAAATCCAGCATGAATTCTTGTATATTCCTGAATGCCCTATTCCATTGTTAGGCAGGGATCTGCTTAGCAAATTAGGAGCAACAATTTCATTTGATGAGGGTCGCCAAAGGGTGACCATAAGACATTCTTCGGAAGAAACTTGGAGGTTGATGGTAGGGAGACAGATTGAAGGGAAGGAGGAAGATGAGAAGTGGGGGTTGTTCGATGTGCCGGGATTGTGGGCTGAAGACAACCCGCCAGGTTTTGCAGCTCATCACCCTCCAGTGGTGGTGGAACTAAAACCTGGAGCGGTGCCTGTGAGTATAAGGCAGCGTCCCGTTTCTTGGGAAGCTGTTTGTGCTATTTATGAAAGCATTCAGAGATATTTGGAAGCGGGGGTTTTGGTGCCCATTCAGTCCCCCTGGAATACTCCAATTATCCCAATTAAAAAGTCAGATGGGTCTTACCGCCCGGCGCAGGATCTAAGGCTTGTAAATAACCTAATGGTAACTTTACATCCAGCCGTGTCGAATCCGTATACCCTGTTAAGTTTAATTCCACCCCAGGCTGAGTGGTTTTCCATTTTTGATTTAAAGGATGCATTCTTTACAATCCCCATTCACTCCGTAAACCAGCCACTGTTCGCATTTGAGTGGGAGAATCCTTATACAGGGACAAAAATGCAATATACTTGGACTCAGCTGCCTCAGGGATTTAAGAACTCCCCCACATTGTTTGGGACAGCGTTAGCTAGAGATTTACAGTATTATGTACCTCGACAACCAGGAGACACAATACTGCAGTATGTTGATGATGTCTTGATCACAGGACTGACAGAGGACTTATGTTGGGACAATATTAAGATATTGCTAGGTTTGTTATTAGAGTGTGGTTACCGGGTATCGAGAAAAAAAGCTCAATTGGTGAAAAGGAAAGTTAGATATTTGGGATATGACATTGAGAAGGGCCGTCGAGCTTTAGGACCAGAGCGGAAGCGGGTGGTCCTAATGCTGGCCGAACCCCAAACAAAAAGACAACTGAGAAACTTTTTAGGATTAGCTAGCTTCTGCCATATTTGGATCCCTAACTTTGCTTTGATGGCAGCACCCTTTATGCAGCCACCAAAGGAGCCAATGTAGAACCCCTTGAGTGGGGGGGGGGGACAGAAGAAGGCTTTTAAGGACATAAAATTTGCATTGACTCAGGCTCCAGCTCTGTTTACCAAACTTGAGGAAGCCTTTTAATCTGTACGTAGACACTAGTAGAAACATTGCTGTGGGAGTACTCATGCAGCCTTTGGGAAGTTGGCAACAACCTGTAGCCTATTTGTCAAAACAATTGGATGGAGTGGCCAAAGGCTGGCCCCACTGCTTGAAGGTGTTGGCTGCAATTGCAGAATTGATGCAGGATTGTAATAAACTTACTTTTTCTTGTCCTATAATCGTGCACTCCCCTCATGCAGTTCAGTCTGTGTTGGACACTAAGGGATTTTTGTGGATTAGTGGACAAAGATTGGCGAAATATCAGGCAATTACGATTGAGAATCCACAGGTGCATCTGGTGGTGTTTAATCAGTTAAATCCGGCAACTTTGTTGCCTACAGAATCTGTTTCTGAGCATGACTGTTTACAAGTATTGGAGAAGGTTTATTCCACCCGACCAGATTTAATGGATATTCCGTTGCCAAATGCGCAGTTTAATTGGTATACGGATGGGTCAAGTTATGTTATTGATGGGAGGCGAGTATCCGGATATGCTATTGTGGATGATGAAACAGTGGTGGAAAGTGGTCCTCTGGGGAGTGGGCATAGCGCACAGGTGGCTGAATTATGGGCATTGATACGGGCTTTAGAAAGGGCCAAGGGAGAAACATTGAATGTCTGGACAGACAGTAAATATGCATTTCTCACACTGCATGTGCATGGGGCTGTATACAAAGAAAGGGGGTTTAGAGATTCAGCAGGGAGATATATATTGCATGGACATCTCATCAGTCGCTTAATTGAGGCAGTCAATAATCCAAAGGCAGTGGCAGTGATGCACTGTAAAGGACATCAAGGGGGTGATGATAGGGTGGCATTGGGGAATAGAGCAGCCGATAAAGAGGCTAGGGAAGCGGCGAAAAGGAGTGAACCATTGCCAGATTTATCTATTTGTGTAGCCATGGATTTACCCCCTGAGCTCAAACCAACATACTTGCAGCAGGAAAGCGTGAAAGCAGTGACAGATTTGAAAGCTCAAATTGAAAATGGGTGGTACGTGTTACCGGATGGAAGGGTTTTTGTGCCGTCCTCATTAGCATGGACGCTTGCTCGGCTAGCCCATGAAACCACACATATGGGAAAGACAGCTTTGGAGCAAGCCCTAGGCAGGGATTATTACATCAATGGACTGGTGGGGATTGTAACAGGAACAGTTGCAAGATGCATCACTTGTGCAAAGGTTAATCCAAGACAAGGGCCGCTACTGCCCCCTGGTGCAATACCACGGTCGTATATCCCCATGGAATATGTCATGATAGATTTTACTGATATGCCTAGATGTGGTCTGTTTAAGGCTATGTTAGTTATAATAGATATGTACACTGGGTGGCCTGAAGCCTTTCCAACCAAGACCAAGAAGGCTTGAGAAATGGCCAGATTGTTACTGAAAGAGATAATCCCCAGATTTGGAATTCCCAGTCATATATCCTCTGACAATGGTCCTGAGTTTATTCATCATATTAATCAGGCGGTAGCCACGGCACTGGGGATAAAATGGAGATTTCACCCTTTCATCCGGAATCGGGAGGTTGTGTAGAAAGAATGAACCGAACATTAAAAGAACGAATAACAAAGATCTGTATAGATAGTCATTTAAAGTGGCCGGATGCTTTACCGTTGGCCTTATATGCGATCAGAAACTCGCCTAGAGGCCAACATAAACTATCCCCATATGAATTAATGTTTGGACGTCCACCAAGGTTGCTGGGTGGCCCGATTTGGGTCATAAAGGGGGGGTTTGGAATATGGAGATGGTACAAGAACTTAATAAACAAGTTGAGAGACTCCAACAATATGTGATGGAACAAGTACCCCCTAGATTAGTAACTCGTCACTCATTTAAACTGGGGGACCAAGTGTGGGTCAAACATTGGAAGAAAGAACTGCTAGAAGGAAGATGGAAAGGACCTTTTGTTGTTATTATGACTTCTCCATTTGCTATTAAGATTGCAGAATCAAAATCATGGATCCATTGGACACGAATCAAGGCGGCAGCTGACACCGGCTGGAAAGTGTCCGTGGACAAACAACATCCAACAAAACTGACATTTAAACGTGCTTAAAGAAAGCTTTTGTATTTTCTATATAGGTTACTTTGATGTGTATCTGCTGATGTAACCCGCTGCAAGCTAAAAAAAGAGGAGGGAACACCCATCTTCTTGAATTGTTCCAGAACCAGGATCTGACAAGAGATTGAAGATAGTTGTGGATCCATGTGGGAGGAAAAGTGGGTGTGGGCACTTTGGGTAATTGTGGGATTAGCTTTATTGGTTATTGTGTTTTACAGATATAAGCAGTGGTTTTGCAGACAACCAAGGACATTGGATTTCTCAGTCGTTCCGATCCCTAATTGTCCCGACCTTTCCTAACTGGCTGCATAGTGTGAATCTCTTACCAATGAAAGAAGTCCCTACTTTGGTCACACTGGAAACTGCCTTTTGATGCAAAGGAATGGAGAAGAGACTTTTCTTTACATGTGCTGGTTCTGTAATTGTGGGTGTGAGTGTTGTTGTATTCACTGTATTGATTGTGTGGTATGTATAAGCTGTAAGGAAGAGTGTGACGTGAAGATTATAGAGGACGTGTTAGTACATTATCTGGTAATAGATACAGAGGAGTCCTATTATACTCTCAAATCCAGCCCTACTATTGAAACTGTGTTGAGAGAAAACTGGATTAGGAACCAAAGGGACCGTGAGGATGTTAAGGATGGTAATTGTTGGACTTGAGTGGTTATGGATAAGAATGTGGGTAAGAGGAATCCAAAGTAACTTAGAAATTCCAATGCTATGATCAACAAGCCAGGAAGCCTGTAGCCCATGCATCCACACCACTTTGCAGGGAGTGCAAGTCTCCAATACATTGGTCTATCATACATAAAAACCTGAGGGTTTTCAGGAATACACTCCTCCAACGTGTCAAGTAAATGCCACCATATACCACATGTGTAAGTTGAATAACAAGGTACAATGTTATAACCCGGCAGAGGCCAAACAGATAACCACTTATGAAATGGCAATATATACAATCGAATGTGGACGGGAGGAGCTTTTGAACAAAACAGAATTTAGAAAGTTAGGCAGTCAAGTAGAACTAACGTTTGACGCTTGTTTAGCTATTAATCGCAGCTGTGACGTGTGGAAAGCTATGTGTGGAACCTTAGATTGGGAAAGGAGTTATATGGTAGAAAAGAAATACATGTGTCGAAATCAGGGAGAATTATTATTATTATTATTATTATTATTATTATTATTATTATTTATTAAATTTATATACCGCCCTTCTCCTAGTGGACTCAGGGCGGTGTACAGCCAAGAATAAAAGCACTCCAATACAAAATTTAAAATATTAGTAAAAGAATTAAATAATTTTGGCCCAACAAATTTAAAAACCAATAGATAATTAAAATTTAAAACCCATAAAAACTTTAAACTTAAAAAGAGGGGGGGGGGGTTTTATGCCAGCCCAGCTTGACAAAATAAAAAAGTTTTTAGGGCACGGCGAAAAGCCCGGAGATCAGGTATCGTATGGATCTCCGGGGGCAAATCGTTCCAGAGGGCTGGTGTTGCCACAGAGAAAGCTCTCCCCCTGGGTGTCGCCAGCCGACATTGTCTGGCTGACGGCACCCTGAGGAATCCCTCTCTGTGGGAGCATACTGGCCGGTGGGAGACTATCGGTGGCAGAAGGCGGTCCCGCAAGTACCCAGGCCCTATGCCATGGAGCGCTTTAAAGGTGGTCACCAACACCTTGAAGCGCACCCGGAAGACCACCGGAAGCCAATGCAGCTCACGCAGGAGAGGTGTCACATGGGAGCGTCCCCTTGCTCCCATAATCCCCCACGCGGCCGCATTCTGCACCAGTTGGAGCCTCCGGCTGCACCTCAAGGGGAACCCCATGTAGAGAGCATTGCAGTAGTCCAGACGGGAAATGATGAGTGCCTGAGTGACTGTGTGTAAGGAGTCCCGATCTAGATAGGGACGCAACTGGCGTATCAGGCGAGCCTGATAAAAAGCCCCCCTGGCCACGGCCGTCACATGCTCCTCTAAAGACAGCCGTGCATCCAGGAGGACGCCCAAGTTGCGAGCCCTATCCGTGGGGGCCAATGACTCTCCCCCAAAGGTCAGTGATGGAGTCAACTGGCCATATCGGGATGCCGGAAGCCACAGCCACTCGGTCTTGGAGGGGTTGAGTTGGAGCCTGTTGCCCCCATCCAGATCCGCACGGCCTCCAGGCACCGGGACATCACTTCCACGGCATCGTTGGGGTGGCCTGGGGTGGAGAAGTACAGCTGAGTATCATCAGCGTACTGATGGAACTTCACCCCAAAGCCACGGATGATCTTGCCCAGCGGCTTCACATAGATGTTGAACAGAAGGGGCGAAAGGACCGACCCTTGCGGCACCCCGCAAGGGATGCAGTGATCGAGGGGTGCAGAATGCAGTGATCAAGACACGTATAGTTATTGCCCGTATTGATTTTGTGCAGTTATGTGGTCTGGAGATCCGCCTGGAGGTACACAGAAATGCAGGTTGGAAAATGGGGCAGCAAGCAATAACTGTCAATGGAATGAATGCAATCCTATAAAGATCACCTGCACCCCTACAAGAATATGGAGGGAGGAGTATGGATTAGGAATAAATGCTAAGAGCAGAGATCCCCTTGTAACCCTTAGATGGTATGTTACCAAAATAACCAGGACAACCCAGGATACGAAAGGATTGTTCTGGTCATATTATCTGGAAATGGAAAAGCTAAATGTACCTGAAATTCCTAGCCATGTAACAAATACCTTTGTCAAATTGGCAGAAGACATAGCCCACACTCTGAATGTATCCAATTGTTTTCTATGTGGAGGAAAGAACATGGGAGAAAAATGGCCATGGGAAGCCCAGGAATTAAACTATTCCAAAGTACTAGAAATGGAACAGACGGGTAACCTTTCATATAATCAGGGAAAAGATAGGGATTGGACACTTACCACCAGTTTGGTAGGGAATGTATGCTTCCAACGGAAGACTCAGACTGGCTGTAAACAGGTAGGAAACCTCATATGCACAGGAAAGTGGGAAAGCAAGATATGGTGGTCAGGAAGTAATGTCACAGAGGGTATTGATGAAACGGCTCTGTTTGAGATAAGCGGATTAGCTTTCTTAAGGGATCCGGATAATCAAGCCCTTGGATGGCTTGCTCCTGATGGATTGTACTGGATTTGTGGTAAAATGGCATATGGGTATCTATCTAAGAATTGGTGTGGAGCTTGTATCCTGGGAATAATTAGGCCAGGATTCTTTCTGCTCCCCCTTAAAACTCGACAGATTTTAGGTGTGCCAGTATATGATGATGTAGGTAATCAACGATGGAAAAGGCATGTTGATACATCTGCAATAGGTAAGGTTAGGATAGGAGGTAACCAACACAGTTGGGGAGACGAAGAATAGCCGGCAGAACGAATTATAGAAGTTTATGGACCAGCTACTGGGCGGAAGATGGTATGTATGGCTATCGGACCCCCGTGTACATTCTGAATCATTTAATTCATCTGCAAGCAGTGGTTGAAATGAAACCATGAAAGGTCTTACTCAATTAGCCAGGGAAAGTGTTAAATCAAGAACATATATTATGCAGAATAGATTAGCCTTAGACTACCTATTAGCCAAAGAAGGAGGGGGTATGTGGAAAGTTTAATTTGACTAATTGTTGCATAGAAATTGATGAGAGTGGGAAGGTTATTAAGGAAATTACAGATAAAATGGTTAAAATAGCTCATGTACCTGTCCAAAGCTGGAGGGGTCTTAATTTGGAAAACATGTTTTCAGGATGGTGGCCAAAATTACCCGGTCTTCAAGCCATCATTGGTCTCGTGGGCTTAATAGCCGCAGGATATATTTTTCTCCCCTGTGTCCTGCCTATTTTTGTTAAAACCATTTCCAGAAGTCTATCCTTGCTGGTGGAGCAAAAGACAACTGCTCAGGTGATGGCTATGTGGGAATATGAACGGCTTCAGCCAGGAGAGGAACCTGAGTGTGTGACTCTTCTGGATAAATCAGAGGAGTCACAAAGGGGGGAAATGAGGCAGACCACATTCTGATATTGGTTAAATATCAAATATTAAAGGCCCAAAACTTTGGCCAAGGCTGATTTTCCTCTTCTGTGCCGATAAAAGGTTGCTGGATTGATGAAGGTATTTGACGAAGGTACTTATCTGTAAAAGGGTGCATTTGACCCAAAACAAATGCATCCTGTTATTCCCTGTTTATTGCACCCCAAATGTCATGTATATCCCCAGATAACAAATGCTGCTTCCTTTATTACCCTAGAGACGTCTTCCCGTCCCTTATCTTCTTATGTTTTGTCTTGAGACACTAACCAGAGAACATGAATGTGTTAGTAGGTGTTTATTATTTCCTCTCCTCTTTGATCCTTACAAGCTGATGAAGATTAGTTCCTACGTGTTAAATGTTAGGCTCCCTGATATGCATATGTAGTTGGATTGTATAAATACTTGTCACAAAGACCCCTCGGGGTTCAAACTTTTGTTTGCCTTTGGGCTGTTTAAACCGTACACAATAAACTCTTTCCTGCATTGAAGAGCTTGGCCTGGTCTCTTTCCTTTTCCTGCAACAACATTGGCTAGCCACGCCCCTGAACTGGTCCCTGGTCCGATCACCACTCGCTTACTTCGCCCACCTCATCAGAGGCTTTTTTAAAAATTATTTTTAAAAGCATTTTTTCTACACCTCTTCGGCCGAAAAAATGCTTTTAAAAGTAAAAAAAAAAAGTTGGCCATGCCCACCCAGTCACATTAGACGCCCCCCACCAAGCCACGCCCACAAAATAAGGCATGCCCACAGAACCGGTAGTAAAAAATTTTAGAACCCACCCCTAACCTGGGTCCTATCTCCACATAGGACCCTTCCTCTGATGCCCAGGGCCTCATCTGTACATACATCCCATGGTGGGTTTCTACCAGTTTGCCTTGGTTTGGGTAAACTTGTAGGGGCGGTGGTAGGAGCCTCCGCCCACCAGCCCGGAAATCATCACAGACGTTGTGCGCATGCACAGAAGTGCCGTGCACAAGCAAAGCATGCACATGCACGTGCAGATTCAATTCCGAACCAGTAGCGAAGATAAGTGGAAGCCACTACTGATACATTCCATCATCTGATATATAGGGGAGGAGATAATTTTACAGTGGTCTCATGCCAGCCTGAAGAAAATCTTTGTACCTCGATCTAACATGCTCACTTCTGCTTGTTCAGAATCTAGATTTACCTAACTGCACTACTAGCCATAATTATTTACAGGCATGTATTTGAACGTGCACAACGGCGTCTCCCCTCTCTCGAGTAATGTTTATGGAGGAGTTTATTTATTGACTTAGGAAGCCCAGCTTCTGATACATTTAAACTGCAGCTCGAACCTTAGCTATTGCTTCGTGGGGGCGGGGGGACGACAAGGAAGCCAAGGGGAAGTTGGTGCTCTATGGTACCCACCACTTACGCTCTATGCACCCTTACAAGTACTCTATGATAGAGCCGAGCTTCGTTGCTAATGGCAGAAGATTTGTTTACTTCCGGGCTCGGGGCGGCTTGCGGGACCATCTACCAGCCTGGTACCGCCTCCTCCCCCCTCCCTGCCCGTCATGGGGGAGGTCGAGGAGCAGGTTCCCGGTGAGTTCTGTCCTCACCTCGGGAAGTTAACTGATTGGTGCCGGCAGTCTCCTTTCGCTTCTGGCGCCGTCTGCGGGCTTTGCTGAACAAGCTGGCGCGGGTGCCTTGTCGCTTGCTCATCTCTTCTCCGCTCCCGTTGTTCCTCTGCTTGCTGCTTGAGGCTCAGCCCTGTTGTAATGGGACCTCGTTTGCTCGGAAGGCGCCCTTGAAGGTTTTAGTCCGTGAGCCCGCCGCTGCAAAGGACGGAGGCGGGGTGCATTTCAATCATGGCTTTTGTCTTCCTACAATATGGGAACCGTTCTCGGTCTTCTGAGTATATCTCCTTTTTCAGCTTGCGGAGTAAAAGCCTAAAGTTTAGCCTGCTTTCTGCCTCAAATAACCTTAATTTTCATAGGTTGCTTACTTTGTGGCATATATAACTGAACTCTGATGAAGGAGGCTTGAGGCTTCTAGTTAGAATTGTTGTAAGGCAACAAACCTGGGGAGGGCTAAAGTTCTAACATAAGGCCTTTCATGACTGTTGAACTACAGGATACATACTGTATGTGCTTTGTAACGTGTGTTGAAAATAATGTAGAAAAAGGTGAATACAATAGGATGCTGTATTATCTTTTTCTTCTTTTTTTGAAGAATTATTTTTGTATGCTGTGGAAATTTTGGGGAATTGCTGTACTTAGTGTGAACGCAGCATCCTCAGGTTATGTTTCCTATTGCACCCTTATTAAATAATGAACAGTAGTTTTTTGTACCGCCAATAGAAGAGGTATAAGATATTGGTAGGGAGAATGCATCTCTGTAGAAGACTAAGGAAAAACAGTCTACTCGGTACAGTGCTGTTTCGTATATAGCAACTTTAATGCTCAATTATACTGTATTTTCATCCTACTTGTATTCTGAATGTAAAGGGGAAACATACATCAACTAGCCACTACTTTATATGATACCATTTGATTGTTATTGGGGTGTAAGTAATAGTTAATTATGGAATAAATGTCTGCATTTATATGGGCAAAATTAAGACTTTGAAAAAGAAATGTATACAGTGCCACTATTTTGAGATTAAGTGGCAAAATTGACATTAAGTGGCAAAATTTTACTAACTATATTAAATTGATTTCAGACTAATATTTAAGTGTTTTCTTTTTAGAATCAGGTGCTATATTCACATTTGGGAAAAGCAAATTTGCAGAAAATGTACCTAGCCAGTTTTGGTTTAAAAATGACAAGCCTTTACACATGTCATGTGGAGATGAACATACATCTGTTGTTACAGGTTAGTATAACAAGATTTTAGAGCCATGATGTTCTGATTTTTTAAGAGAAGACTGTATTTTGTTGATAATATTATATGAAGGCATTTACTAATATTTTCAGAAATTGGTATTTTATTGTAAAATGAACTAAATAAAATAGGCTTTCCTAGTCATCAAGCCTAGTTCTAAAGTTAACTAGCCAAATTGTATTAGCCAAAAAAGTTAATACAATCTTTGGTTGTATAAACAGAGGCATAGAATCAAAATTATGTGTATTAGCACCACTTTATATAAAGCCTTAATAAGGCCACACCTGAATACTGCATCCAGTTTTGGTCACAACATTACAAAAAAGATGTTGAGACTTTGGAAAAAGTGCAAAGAAGAGCAACTAAGATGATTAAAGGTGTGGTGACTAAAACTTATGAAGAACAGGTGCAGGATTTGAGTTTGGCTAGTCTAGAGAAAAGGACTAGCAGGGACATGATAGCAGTATTCCATTATTTGAGAAGCAGCCCCAAAAAGGAGGGGTCAATTTATTTTCCAGCAGAGGGCAGAACAAGAAACAATGGATGGAAATTAATCAAAGAGAGAAGCAACCTGGAATTAAGGAGAAACTTCCTAACAATGAAGACAATTAACCAGTAGAATAGCTTGCCTTCGGAACTTGTGGGCGCTTTATTAGTGGAGGTTTTTAACAAGAGTTATGTGTCTGAAATGGTATGGTCTCCTGCTTGAGCAGGGGCTGGAGTAGAAGATCTCAAAGGTCCCTTCCAGTTCTATTCTGATTGATTGATATTATATAACAACAGTGTCAAATTGAGTAGAGCTTTAGATGCCTTTCTCTCTTGGGGTCCGTAAACGTAATCAAAATATAGATTAGATACATTAAAAATGTTATAAATCCATGAGTAGTTCAAACCTAATAGATTTTAAAAAGTCTTAAAGGTTTACTGGACAAATACAAAAAATCCTCAACTTACAATTGGTTGTTTAACAACCGTTCAAAATTATGACAGCTCAGAAAGGCTGCTTTACAGTTTGTAAAGCCCTTCATCATGTATGTGGTTGTGATGTGGGAATTTAGCATCCTATTCATATTTATTATTGGTTGCCAAGTGTGGTCATATGATCAGTATTTGCAATTTTTTCTGCTAGCCTCCCTAGAAAGTCAGTGGAAAACTGGCAAGGAAGCCTGCATGCTGTGGATACTTACTCACAGGTTCCCAACAAGTATGACCAAGTATTAAATTCTGGCCTAAATTCCCTGAAAATATCAAAGAAACTCAGAAGTCAAGAAATAGTAATGTTTACCAGTAAGTTCAAAAATGCCTAGAAACTTGCTAATGCAAAGTACAGAAGTTATAAATTACTTTTATTAATAGAAACAAAAACCAGGAAAAAGATAAACTGTACTAAAGTTATGGAGAAATAAACTGAAACAAAAACATAAGAGGCATGTATTCCCAGACACAAATATATGTTTAAAGATTATATAATTCAGTAACACTAGCCCTATTTCATTGTAATCATCCATACCTAAACTATCCAATTAGTATTAATTTCTAAGTGGCAAATATATAAATTCTGCTTGCATTGGCCCAACCAAATCTGCATGTACCAGCTCTAGAGCTCTTGTTGCTACTCTTGCTTACTGGGAATGCCTTGGACTTTGATGATTTACATACTGCACAGTCCAAGTATGCTTTATACCAATGATGGCTACCCGTTTTGCCATCACGTGCCGGGAGTGTGGGGTGGCCGCATGCGTGCATGCCCACACCCATAATTTTATGCGGCCTGCCCACGCCCATGCGCTCGCAACCCCCCCCACTCCCCCTGCTCCTGGCACGTGATGGCCCGGTAAGCCTGTTTTTCTCTCTCCCCAGGCTCCAGAGCCTTTCTAGTCTCACCGGAAGATGGCAGATGGCTCCGAACTCTGGAGGGCCTCCGGGGTGGGGAGGCCCCTTTTGCCCTCCCCAGATTCCTAGAAAGGCTCTGGAGCCTGGGGAGAGAGAAAAATGGGCCTTCCCCACCAACCCCCAAGACCCTCTGGAGGCAGGAAATAATCTGTTTCCCTACTTCTGGTGGGCCCAGAAGGCCTGAAAATCAGCTGGCACATACTGGAGCTAAGCTGGTTTGCATTCAAAAACAGCTGAAACAATGCCCCACATTTCATCAAGACTATTTAACACCAACAGCACCTTCTGAGGTTCATGTGGCTGCAGCCGGGCTCTGTACAATTGTCTCGATAATTGCACAATATTGCATGCTGATGCACTCATGCACAATTTCAGTCAGACCTCCTTTGCAGTCTTTAAATCAGCAACATTCAAAAATTGTTCATCTTCTAAATTTAAGATGATATAGAGCAGTGCCTTATCATGCTGCCTTTGATCTGCAGCTGCTAATAGTGCCTGGGGTGGATTAACAATAATATCCCAGAGCTCCTTAGCCTTCATGAAGCATTCCAATTTTGCAGCCCAAATGTTATAATTCTTCTGTCCCAATTGAGGCAGAGAGCTCTCCTTGAATTCAACAGCCATCTCCCTGCAAGCCTTCTCTGCCTTGTTCCTTTTACTTGTTTTAACACAGGCAGTCCTTCAGCTTAATTACAGTTCAGTATTACTGTGTCTGATGCGCTCTGGGCCCATAACCTGTTAGAGTTTGCAGCAATCCAACCAGCACACAAGTAAATAATTCAGCAGGATTCATTTATATAAGTAACTTCTATATATACAATACCATACAGCAGAAGATAGAACCAGAACAGGTTTTCGCGGATGTTTGTATTTAGGTCTTTGGTTATTTGGGTCTTCTCCTATGTAAAATTGGACGTCACCAAGACACTTCCAATTTTACGCAGGAGAAGACCTGAATAACCAAAGACCTACATACATATATGTATATATATGTATAATATATATATATTCTTATTTTTGTAGGTTAATGTGTGTTCTTCTTTTTAAGCCAGGTTTTTCCTACATAACCAAGATTTTTTGGAACCACAATTAAGTGAAATCACAATTCACTACATTCTGGGTTCTTCTCTTCATTATCGCTGCAAACAGATTTTAGTGTTGCATTGTGGGAGACCTAAATAGCTATTTCTGGCTCATAAGCCGTCCTCAGTAGGCCACACCCATTTTTTCATATTCCTCCCTGCAAAGGCATAATATCTATTTTCTTATGTATTTTTTTGTGTATGTATAAGAAAATAAATATTATGCCTTTACAGGGAGGAATATGAAAAAATGGGTGTGGCCTACTGAGGACGGCTTATGAGCCAGAAATAGCTATTTAGGTCTCCCACAATGCAACACTAAAATCTGTTTGCAGCCATAATGAAGAGAAGAACCCAGAATGTAGTGAATTGTGATTTCACTCAATTGTGGTTCCAAAAAATCTTGGTTATGTAGGAAAAACCTGGCCTAAAAAGAACACACACGCACACAGATCAGTGAACCTAAGCCACATCCAAGCTTTGAGCTGTCTGGGTCACCAAACAGTCTCCATTGGCTGACCTGTTACCATTTCTATTCCAATTCATACACTGTCACACACTGACATACAGGTAGTCGTCCACTTATAGTCATTTGTTTAGTGACCATTGAAAGTTACAACACCACTGAAAAAAGTGACTATATGACCATTTTTCAAATAACCATTGCAGCATCCCATAGTCATGTGATCGGAATTCTGATGTTTGACAAGTCGCTCATATTTATGACAGTTGCAATATCCCTGGATCACATGATCATTTTTTGTGACCTTATGATGAGCAAAGTCAATGTGGAAGCCAGATTCACTTAACAGCCTTGTTACTAACTTAACAATTGCACTGATTCTCTTAACAACTGTGGCAAGCAAGGTCATAAAATGGGGCCAAACGGACTTAATAACTTGCTTAGGAACAGAAATTTTGGGTTCAATTATGGTCATAAGTCAAGGACAAACTATATTATCACATGCTACCTGATAAATCTCTATATAAATAGGTTTATAAAACATAAACAATTGTAAAATGTTAATAATGCAAAGTAAAGAATCTAGATTCTTTGAAGAATATAAGAATATTTTTCACTATAGCCCAAAGGAAGTCTAAAAGCATTTTCTTTCCTACAGTGGACTTAAATATAATTCCCAAGAGTAATACTTAGAAATCATATCAGTTGCATTTCATTTTTTAATATACTGTAGTTTTGTTAAGAATTTTAATTGTAATAGTAAAATCTAACACATTTAAACTTAAAGAGAAGAAAAAGGATAAAAAGTGCAAGGAAAAAGAGAAAAAAGACAGAAGAAACTGAGAATATAATAAAGAGAAAAGGAATATATAAAGAAGAGTCTTCTCAGACTTCCGGTTTGTCGTCGCAGCGAGACAGTCGGGGAAATAGCAGGTTCTGATGAGCCTCGTGAAAACCCCGGCTGCCGAACCGCCGCTGATGGGTCTTTGGACCGGAACCGTCCTGTAGGGACGGGGGAAAAGGAGGGGCACCTCGGACGACCAAAAGGAACAGGCAAGTTCCTCGGAGGTCAGAGGGAACCCTCTATGAGTCGGCAGGGGGAGGCAGCCATGGCGGCTGCCATGAAGCTGTGATAACCGGGCTAAGAAAAGTTCTGGAGGAAAGCGGAGTGAAACGGAGCTCTCTGAAGCTGGGTGAGTGACAGTTAACCCAGACTTGTAACAATGTGTGGAGCATTATTATATAGAAGATCCCTAGCCTAAAATAGCAGCTGTGCAACAAAGGGGCTTTGGAAAGTTTTAAACTGCAATCTTAAAGAGACAAAGACCAGAGAAACAACTAATTTTTGTACAGAACTAAAGGAATTAATTATTGAGACATGGTAAAAAGACTGGATACTTTAAAAATTCGAATTGGATTCTAGAAAAAAAGATTTGGTACTTTTAAAATTAAAAGAAGAATTGCACAAAATGGATGCTTGCATGACTGATGGAAAATGTGGATTGTAGAGAGAGACCATCTGATTTAAAAAGGAACTTTGTAACTTTTTTTTTTTTGATATGGAAAATTCTGAGTTCTACAGATAAAAACTGTGGGACTTTGTGGACTTTTTTTCGTGTCTGCAGACAGCTGGATTTTGGTGAAAAGAAAAGAAACTATAATGGAATTCCTACAGTTGAAACAACGATAATTAAAAATTGGCACAGGAACAAAAGAAGGTATAAGCATAGGCCCAAGAGAGGGAGACTTGATACATTATATCCGTAATAAAAATAAGAAAAAGATTTAATATGATTTATGGAAGACAAAACTGAAAACTGAAAATGGAAGGAATATATGTTTGCAGGCGAGGAAATGAAGAAGTAAGATAAATATGACTGGAAAAAGAAAAAAGAAGATTTAAACAATGTGATTTAAAATAAAATAATGTAAAGGTGGATTGTAATAATAAAAAGGAAGTTTTTATAGAAATTAAGAATGTTAAATGGAAATTCTTTGTAAAAGGAATTGAATATATTTAAAGGTATGTTTGAAGCAAGAACCATGTTTCAATGTTAAATTGTTATGAAAAGGAATAAGGATAAATATGATTAATTTAAAATGTTAAAAGGAATTTATAAATATATTTAAAGGTATGACTTAAGCAAGAACCATATCTCAAATGTTAAATTGTCATAGAAAAAGGTAAGGATAAATATGATTATCTGAAAATAAGCAATGTAGAGATGGATGGGAACAACAAAGAAAGTATTAAGAAGGGATTAATAGGTAAACAAATTAGGATTATGCTGTGTTTAACAGCCAGAAAATAAAAATATCTTGCACAGCATATCTGGCTGTTGCACAGATATGCTGTGCAACAGCCAGAAAATAAAAATGACTATGCTGTATTTAACTGCCAAACAAAAATGACAATGCAGCCAAAACAAAAATGAATATGCTGTGTAACGGCCAAAAAATAAAAAAGAATATGTTGTGTTTAACAGCCAAACAAAAATGGTTATGCTGAGTAACAGCCAAAACAAAAATGGATATGCTGTGTAACGGCCAAGAAACAAAAATGAATATGCTGTGTTTAACAGCCAAAAACAAAATGGATATGCTATGTTTAACAGCCAAGAAATAAAAATGATTGGTTTTACAACAAAGATAAAGATGCTTGGTTGTATAGCAAAGATAAAATGAAGTGGGATAGCCAAAATAAGGAGGAGTATGTTGAAATTAATAGTTAAAATGAAATGAATAAGTTAGGTTTAATAACAGAAGTAAAGATTATAAATGTTGAACTCAATAATAAGAATAAAATGATTATGTTGGAGTTTAATATTTTATGAATGTTTATAATAATTGTATGATTTATACTTTAAAAATATATCCATCTAAGCAAATGAAAGAGAAAAAGGGAATGATAATTGGTTAAGATTTAAGATTTAAGTAACAGGTTTTGGGGGATAATGGCATAGTTAAATAATAGATTTGAGGGAAATAACTGAGTAAAATATTAAGTTGTATTAATTGAAAATTAAGATTTGTTAGTGATTTGTATGAATTTGTGACCAGATCAAGAGCTTTGTTTTGAAAAGATATGTTTTATGTTTATGTTTTAAAATAATAAAAAACTTCTTTAAAAAAAGAGTCTTCTCATTGTTATCCAATCTTCATCAAAACAAGTACAAACACATTTAATGACTCTTCACCCTCCCTAAGAGGTTACGATTCTCCATTGTATATCCCATCCTTTATTTATAAATAAAACCATTTAACATAATCTTTTCAGTCCTGATGCCAGTGGAAAGACCACAAAGGGTTGTCAGAAATAACAGTATCTTTTGCTTTAACCTTGATCAATAAGCCAATTAAATATTCCTTCCTTTTATTTCTAACAGTCTTAATCTTTAGTTCATTAAAATACTATCATAGGATTTGATTTATTTTCTTGGTTATCTCATTTTATACAGTTCTTCAAGGCTATAAGAAGTCTCTTTTGTAAACTAACAGGAAAAAATTCTCCAGGTCACTTTGTTGGCTTGTCATTTGTATTTCTCTTTAAATTTTAAAACATTAACCAATTTCTTATGTAAATCCAGTGAAATCCTTTTCTAAATCATTCTCTTGACCTATCAGTTATAAATCTACAGTATTTTGATTACTATCTCTATTTTGTCAGAAATTCTTTTTTTCTATATCTGTCATTTCTTAAATAACATGTAGTTTTGGACATAGCCTATCCATGGAAACACATATCTACTGAAATTGTTGATATTGTGGCCAGTAATTTTTGACTCCATTCTTCAAAAGTCTCCTTTGGTATTTTCATTATTATAACATTTTGAATTTTATAGGCTTGTATTTTTTCCTCTATAATCTTCAGCCCGCTCTGTTGTATATTCCAAAAACCAAAACAGATCTGTTTCCCACTAGAAGCAATTTGTTGTTTATAATGAACTAGTGTGTTAAGTCCCCATAGTTAGGACTGCGCTAGCTCCGGTCTGTGTTGCTAGTCAGTCGCTGATTGGTTCTGACGCGAGCAGCAATGTAGCAGGAACTTGCTGCTCGCTCATTGGTCCGCGCATTCTGACAGCTCGCTATTTAAGCAGCTGTCAGGCTGGCTTTGTTCTGTTCTGGTTGCCGCAACCGAGTTCGGGTTCAGTTGTAGTTAATAAAGTTGTGTTCCTGCAAACCACGCCTCGGCTGTGTTTGTCCACCCGATAAAGCACTTGGCGACGAGGGTGGGATTTTCCTGAGGCAACGAGTCCTGCAGATTCCTGACAGACCGCGAATTACCTCACGTACTCCAGTCGTAATAATGGCGTCTGTTTTTCCCTCATTTACCCCTTTTGAACCCGCTTCTGAGACATGGGACGATTATCTGGAAAGGTTCGAGTGCTTTTTACAAGCCAACGACCTTTCGAATTTGTCTAGTGCCCATAAACGGGGCTATTTCCTCAGCTCATGTGGCCGCGAGGTTTTCGGGACGGCCAGGGCTCTGTCTGCCCCTCAGCCGGTTTTCACAGTGCCATGGGAGACATTGCTGGAGAAGCTACAGCGCCATTATGCTCCCGCTCCCTCGAAAATCGCTAGGCGGCATGCTTTTCACCAGCGGGTGCAGAAAGATGGGGAGTCTATTAGTGAATATATGGCCTCCTTGCGAACGGCCGTCCTACATTGCGAGTTTAGAGACCTTGACGAGATCCTCCTGGATCAATTGGTGTGTGGCGTGAGGAACTTGAAGCTGCAGCAGAGGTTGTTGGCTCGTCCTGACTTAACCCTCTCTATCGCCATGGATGAGGCCAGGGCTGCGGAAATGTCCACTAAATCCGCGGCGGAGATCCAGCAGTCCCAGGCCGGGGGAGGGTCTTCACTTGCTACCCCACAATCTGTCCACTATGAAGGGTCTGATCACGATGGCTCATCTGATGTGGATGGGGATGTGAGCTGGCTTAAGACAACTTAAAAGAAGAAATGAATCCCAAAAGTCAAGCCTCCTCAGGGCGACTGCCTAGGGTGCGGCGGCGCTCACAGTTGCGCTGACTGTAGATTCAAGACTGCTGTCTGCTGCCATTGCGGAAAGCGCGGGCACCTGTCAAGAGTCTGCCACGCTGTGTTCCCAACCTCAGATGATTCAGGGGAGCCACGTCCCAAGCGACAGAAGAGCCGCTGGCTCGGCCAACGGGAGGAGAGTTTTGAGATCTCTCCTGACGCCGATGTGGCAACAGTTGCCATCAGCCATGCATCCGCTTCGTTTCCCAATAGCAAGATCCACCTGTCCGTTCTGCTGGAAGGGGCCCCGTGTAGGATGGAGGTGTACACGGGCTCTTTTAAGTCGTTGATCTCTTGGGCTACACTTAAAGCTCTACTTCCGTCAGTTTCCCGGCAACGCCTACAGCTCTGCCACATCAAGCTGAGAGACTATCAGGGACGATCCATTCCCATCCTGGGCTGTGGCATCTTTCATGTATCATATGGTTCCTTTTCAGGTGGCCTGCCTCTGATCGTTGTGAGAGATAGCCTGCCAACCCTGCTGGGGTTGGATTGGTTTGCTGCCCTGCGTCTTGGTGTATCCGGAATTCACACTATTGTCTCAGATGTTGCTGTGGAGCTGTCCCGGGAATTTGCTGATGTATTTGATGGACAGCTTGGTAAATACACGGGCCTCCCAATTACCTTTAATTTGGACCCCCCAGGTGGCGCCCATTCGCTTGAAACCTAGGAGGGTGCCTCTTGCATTGCGGCCCCGGGTGGATCGGGAATTAGATAAATTAATTGCCCAAGGGGTACTTCAGCCGGTGGAACACTCCAAATGGGAGACCCCTATTGTGATTCCCCTCAAGCAGGACAGTTCTATAAGAATCTGCGCTGACTATAAGGGGACACTAAATAAGGCCCTGCAGGCCAATCATTGCCCAGTGCCCGTAGTGCAGCATTTACTCCACTCTCTGGGTCAGGAAAATTTTTTTGCGAAGCTTGATCTTGCTCAAGCTTATCAGCAGCTTCCAGTGGACGATGCCACTGCCCTGGCCCAAACCATTATTACGCACCATGGTGCATTTAAGTGTACCCGTCTTCAGTTTGGGGTTAGTGTCGCCCCCGGCATTTTTCAGAGCCTCATGGAGCAGCTGCTCCAGGGCCTTCAGTGTGTCATACCCTCTTTTGACGACGTCTTGGTCGCGGCCGCGGACCAGGCAGAATTATTCGTCAAGCTTAGGCTGTTCTCTCTCAATTCAGAAAGGCGGGGTTGAAACTCAAACAGGAGAAATGCCACATTGGGATCCCACAAGTAGAGTTCTTGGGTTTTCTTATTGATGCCTCTGGCATCCACCCATCTCCTGGCAAGGTTGAGGCCATTAAGAAGGCTCTGGTTCCTTCCAATAAAGCCAAACTCCAGGCTTTCCTTGGCCTTCTCAATTTTTATGCTGTTTTCTTACCACATAAAGCGTCCCTTGCAGAGCCTCTCCATAGGCTTCTTGACGCTAAATCCCCTTGGGTTTGGGATCATAAGGCTGCCGCCTCCTTTCAGGCTATCAAGGACCTCCTCTAACGCTATCCTTGTTCAGTATGACGATAGCCTGCCCATTTCATTGACGTGTGACGCTTCCCCCTACAGGGTGGGGGCTGTCTTAAGTCACATCTTGCCATCCGGTGCTGAGGCACCTATTGCATACTACTCGAAGACTTTGTCACCGGTAGAGAGGAACTATAGTCAAATTGATAGGGAGGCTCTAGCGGCTGTAGCAGGAATCAAACGATTCCATGACTACCTGTATGGTCGGTTTTTTTTTACCTTGTTACAGACCATAAGCCGCTCTTGGGGCTATTAGTGGGAGACCGACAGATCCCTCAAATTTTGTCTCCGCGCATGTCGCGTTGGGTGGAGTTTTTAGCTGCTTACTCCTACCAATTACTCAACCGGCCGGGCAAGGCTATTGGGCACGCTGATGCCCTCAGCCAGTATCCGCTGCCTCTTCCCGTCCTCGACCCGGTCCCTACTTCACCTGTCTTCCTAGTTGACGAATTGCCGTCACTGCTGACGGCGGAAGACATTCGTGGGCAGTCAGCCAGAGATCCCATTCTAGTTAAAGTTTTAGACTGTACCCGCCGGGGGTGGCCTCCTTCGCCTGTTCCGGCCGACCTTCTCCCTTACTATTGCAGGCGCCATGCGTTGTCCGTGCTAAAGGGCTGCCTATTATGGTGCAACAGGGTGGTCGTGCCCCCTGGCCTCAGACATCAGATTTTGTCAAGCCTCTACGATGCCCATGTGGGCGTCGTCCGTATGAAATCCCTTGGCCGGAGCTATGTTTGGTGGCCACGGCTTGATCTTGATATCGAAGAATGGGTGGCCCATTGCCCTCAATGCCAGCACTCGTGTCCTGCCCCTCCTTCCGCACCTGTGCGGGAGTGGGAAGTCCCCTTGGCACCCTGGGCAAGGGTCCACCTGGAACTTGCAGGGCCTTTTCTGGGCCAAACCTTCTTAATCGTAGTCGATGCGTATTCCAAATGGGTGGAGCTTGCCATTCTGCATTCGAAAGCTGTCATTAGGGTGCTAGAGGGGCTGTTCGCCACCCATGGGTTACCTGACACCATAGTAAGCGACAACGGGCCGCAATTCACCTCGGCACCCTTCCAGTTGTTCCTCGCAAGGCTGGGCATCCGCCACGCCCGAACAGCACCTTTGCATCCGGCCGCTAATGGGTTGGCGGAAAGGGCTGTGCGATCTGCTAAGGAAGCGATACGTTGCTTGAGTCCTACTAATTGGCAACAGAGGGTACACCGGTATCTATTGGCCCAGCATACGACTCCCAGCTCTACCCTCAAACACAGCCCCGCCGAGCTTCTCATGGGCTGCAGACTCCGGACAACTTTAGATCGTCTCCATCCCAACTATGCCCATGAGCCACCTCTGGGGGCGCGCCTCCCGGCCAGGGTGTTCAAAGTGGGGGATATGGTCTATGTTTTAAACTTCGATAAGGACGTAAAGTGGCTGTCGGGGCAAATAATCCAAATAACCGGACCCTATTCTTATAGGATCCAACTCGCTGACGGCAGGGTTTGGAGACAACATATTAACCAGTTAAGGCGGAGAGTAGCTGAAGGACTGGGCTCGCGTCCTCCTCCTGAACGCCCTATCCCAGCAAGGGCTCCAGATCTTGACGAACCTTCCCCAGCTGATCCCAGCCCACCGATGGACTTACCTGTCATTCCTGACCCGGCAGCAAGTTCGAGTTCTCCCGCACGTTCTTGTTCCGGAGACCGCGCACCTCCGAGATTCTGGACAGGCACACTGAGACTCCTTCTCCAACGTCACCATCGTTTTGCGCTGGTCTAGCCGGCCGCGCCATCGCCTGACATACTTGAAGGACAACGCGTGCACGATCTGATGGTGAGGAGTGTTAAGTCCCCATAGTTACGACCGCGCTAGCTCTGGTCTGTGTTGCTAGCCGGTCACTGATTGGTTCCGACGTGAGCAGTAATGTAACGGGAACTTGCTGCTCGCTCATTGGTCCGCGTATTCTGACAGCCCGCTATTTAAGCAGCTGTCAGGCTGGCTTTGTTCTGTTCTGGTTGCTGCAACCGAGTTCGGGTTCAGTTGTAGTTAATAAAGTTGTGTTCCTGCAAACCACGCCTCGGCCGTGTTTGTCCACCCAATAAAACATAGTGTAACCTATTGGGTCATTGTTTCCAAAATATTTCTTTACCTAAACAGAGAAACAGAATGATCATCGGCAGGCAAAAAAGCCACTGACTTTCCTTATGGGAAGCTAGTATGGAGCACTGGAAATAACAATCACATAACCACAGCTAACCACACCATTGCAGCGATGCTGAAGCAGCCACAACTTGCATTGCAGTTTCAAAATAAATAACTTTATTGTCATTGTACATGTATACACAGTATACCCATAGAACGAAATTCACTTAACACCTAAAGACAGGTCCGACACACATAACAATCCCCAACCCCCCCCACCACAAATTCCCCACACCTAAACCACCCAAACATCCACACAACAGACCAAGTAATACTGCCCCAACAGCTCAATGATGGTATCCCTTTAGTTCATTATTGAGTGCAATTATAGCTCTGGGATAAAAACTATTCAGAAAACATGTGGTCCGAGTTTTAATTGTTCTGTATCTTTTGCCAGAAGGCAACAGTCCAAAAAGATTGTAAGCAGGATGGGAAGAGTCTCTGAGAATGTTATGCAACTTGGAGCCTGGATAGCTCAGCAGACTAATGCATTGTAATTAACTCCAGCTGTCTGCAATTACTGTAAGTTCGAATCTCACCAGGCTCAAGGTTGACTCAGCCTTCCATCCTTTCTAAGGTAGGTAAATTGAGGACCCAATTTGTGGGGGCAATAAGCTGACTTTATATAAAATATATAAAAGTATGAAGGCTATTGCTTAACTCATTGTAAGCTGCCCTGAGTCTCCGGAGAAGGGCGGCATATAAATTAAAAAAAACCCCAACTTTCTCAAACAGTGAGATTCGAAGATGTCATCCAGGGCTGGTAGCTGGAGTCCGATGATATTCTGGGCGGTTTTAATGATTCTCTGTAGAGCTTTTTTGTCCGCTACAGAGCTGCTCCCATACTATGCAAGAATGCCGTATGTCAGGACACTCTCAATGGTGCTACAATAGTAGGACAGAAGTAGATGCTGAGATAGATTTATCTTCCTGAGCATTCTCAGGAAGTACAACCTTTTCTGTGCCTTCTTCACAAGCATGTTAGCATTCATAGTCCATGAGAGGTCCTCCGAGATGTAAGTGCCCAGAAATTTAAAACTACCCACCCTCTCCTCCTCCTCACCATTTATGTACAATGGTAGATGAACATCTCTCTTCCTCCTGAAGTCAATTGTAAGTTCTTTAGTTTTTGTGGTGTTAAGTGTGAGATTATTTTCATTACACTACAACATCAGCCCTTGCACTTCCTTCCTGTAAGCAGACTCATTTCCCTGTGCATGCACAAGATGGCAGACCTCCGAGGGGCGCGCTGCTGAGGCCGATGAAGAAAGGGAGAACTTTGGGAACGTTGGAGACTGATTTAGTGTTTTTGGGCCCCACGTTCGGCATGCGATGGTCTGGCGATTTGAACGAGCCGTCCCTTGTTGGGATTGACTCGGGGATGGCAGAGCTACAGCGAGGAGACGTAAGCAGAGTGTTGTGAGGAGGGCAGTGGCGGCGATGGTGGCCTCCAGGATGACCCCACCGCTGCGTAGCCCCGGAGATTGGGCAACTCACTCTGTGGACCACCTGAAGGAGGCGAAGGAGCCTAGGGGGTCAGGGGAGTCAGACGGAGCTGGATGGAGAGCCGAAGGAGCCGAGGGAATCGTCTACAGCGACTCAAGCCTCCCTTTGATGTTATGGTGGCCGGAAAAGGGATGGGCTGCCGGGGGGGGGGGGATATGGAACGCGGATGGCGACGAATCCAGCACCTGGAGACCTGGAGGCCGCATCAAATGATTATCTAGCCCAGATTTGAGGATTGGGGTGTATGGCCCAGTGGTTAGCTGAGGTGAAAATCCCCTAAGCAGACCTGACCTGGGAAAAGCGTGGCAGAATTTGCCCTGGAGAAGACGGGTAGGATTATGGGGAGGTGATTTGGTCTGGAAAATGGAAAGGAGGTTGGAAGTGATAGAGGGGGATTGATGAATGATCATCCGGTCTCCCCCCTTGGATTCGCTCCCCTCCTTATGAAATATGGCCTCCCCCCCACTGCTGCCTGGACTCTCTATTAGGTCAGCCCATCTTTCCATCTTGTTGACTCTGGGACATTACTATCACCCACCTGGAGTTTTACGTTTGATCTCTATCTCCTCCCGCTGTTGGCTATTTTATTCCTGCCTTCTGATTATCGCCTTTTGGCCTTGGCTTGGGGGAAGGGAGATTGTAGGCTGAAAGGAGAAGCTGAGAATCCAGGTCAATGACTGCTGTTCCTTCTGCAGGAAAAGAGTGACTTCTGTTGGACTATGACATCCAGCCGCTGTGAGAGAGCGGCTGTGGCCAGCTACCTGCATTGCAATTACTTGACCTGGACGCCCCACCACTGTGGGAGAGTGAAGGGGCCCCAGCCGCCTCATGGCCAGCTATATTGCCATCTCTCGCATCTATGACTATCGCTGACACCCAGAGTTCCCCTCTTCTTCCTCATCATACTTGTATGACCTATACCTCAGTGGATCTGCTTGCTCTGCAAGATGCCCCCCTCTCACAGTGATGGCCTTCTACGTTATCAAAGGCCTACCTTAAGGACGGGCTTTGGAGCCCCGAGAGGTGGCATGTTTTAAAGCGGGGATTAAGGGTTTTTTTAATTAGGGCTTTTAATAATCTTCTAAGAGGAACTGGGAGGTTGACCAAATGAGATGGGGGGGGGGTAATCCACCAAGGTCGAAGCCGAGCCCGGCACGGGGTAACCGTTTGGAGGGTGCAGGACAAGGGAATGGGAAGGAGGCGGAGGGTTATTCTAATGAGGGATGTACCATCAGCACGGTGGTCGGGAGGGGCAGATATGGTGGGAGCAGGGGACCATATCATGTGCTGGGGTGCGCACTCGCTGTCTGAGAGCAATTGCGCGCCCCGGTCCCCAAGTCTCTCAGATACTAGGTGGCTCAGATGATCAGGACCTGGGCCTCTGGCTGATGCTGTGCAACACCAGGTCCGTGGTAAATAAGGCCCCCCTCATTCATGATCTTATTCAGGAGGGGGGAGTGGACCTGGCGGGTATTTCGGAGACCTGGTTGGGACGGGAGGAAGGGGTCCCTCTGGTTGAGATGTGCCCACCAGGTTTCAGAGCATTCCATCAGCTGAGGGCCCATGAGGGGCGGGGGGGGGGCGGCGGTTATTATTAAAGAAGGTCTTGGTCCGAGGGAGACCATTGTGCCACAGATTGCCGGATGTGAATCCCTTTTTGTGAGATGGGGTCATGGGGTTCAGATGGGCTTGCTGCTTACATACCTGGCTCTTTGCTGCATGGCAGCGGCCCTATCTGAGCTACTCAACTTGATAGCCACGGTGGCAGTTGATACACCCAGACTTATGGTCATGGGTGATTTCAACTTGCCGTCCGTTGGTGAAACGTCTGGGATGGCTTGGGAGTTCATGGCTTCCATGACGGCCATGGACCTGACCCAGTTACTTCATGGCCACACACACGGGGAGGGGGGGACACACTCTGGACTTGATTTTTGTCTCTGGCCAGTAGTTGAGTGATCTTATTATAGGGGATATAGACAGGGAACCCTTGTCATGGTCAGATCACTCGCTCCTTTGCCTGGATTTTTGAACCGCTACATCCTGCCGCAGGGAGGCAGAGCCAATAAGATGGGTCCGCCCCAGGTGCCTGATGGATCCTGATAGGTTCCAGATGGAGCTTGGGCCATTTCCTGAGGATCTGGCACACTACTCGGCCGAGGACCTGATGGCTGCCTGGGATCGGGCAGCTGGTGGGGCCTTGGATCAAGTCGTGCCTTTGCGGCCTCTGACCTGGTGCTGATCCCTCGCGGCTTCTTAGTTTACCTAGAAGCGAGGGAGATGAAGTGCCGGAAAAGAGGCCTGGAGAGTGGTTGGAGGGCCAGTCTCGCTGAATCTGACTGAACACTGGTAAGGTCACATATTAAGACCTACTAGTGGCGATAAAAGCAGCAAAGTTTAATTACTTTTCCGCTCCTATTGCGTCATCAGGGAATCGTCCGGCTGCCCTGTTTAGGGTGACCCACTCCCTGCTTCATCCAGGAGCGCGGGAGGACCCCCTGGAAGACAGGGCTGAGGATTTCGGACATTATCTGTATGACAAAATCACTCAGATCCGGGGGGAGTTGGACTCTGGGTAGATTTGGGCAGGGTGATGAGGAATAGTCTTGAGAATGTTATCTGGGAAGAGTTTGACTCGGTGACCTCTAATGACATGGACAGGATTCTGGGAAGACTTAGCGCGGCCACATGTTTACTGGATCCGTGTCCCTCCTGGTTAGTACTGGCTTCCCGGGAAGTTACACGAGGCTGGCTTCAGGGAATTATCAACACTTCGTTGTGTGAGGGTTACTTCCCCACGGCCTTGAAAGAGGCGGTGGTGAGGCCTCTCCTCAAGAAGCCTTCCCTGGATCCGGCAGTATTAGCTTTGTGGCGAAGGTTGTTGAGAGTGTGGTCGCATGACAGTTTCCGCAGTAGCTGGAGGAAACATCTTATCTAGATCTGTTCCAGTCGGGTTTCAGGCCTGGGCACAGTACGGAAACGGCATTGGTCGCATTGGTAGATGATCTCTGGAGGGCTCGGGACAGGGGTTGCTCCTCTGTTCTGGCCCTGTTAGACCTCTCAGCGGCTTTTGATACCATCGACCATGGTATCATGCTGCACTGGTTGGAAGAGTTGGGGATGGGGGGCACTGTGCTACAGTGGATCTCCTCCTTTCTCTCTGACCGGTCGCAGTTTGTGTTGGCAGGGGGGCAGAGGTCAACCTCGAGGCCTCTCATATGTGGAGTGCCTCAGTGGTCGGTCCTCTCGCCCCTTCTGTTCAACATCTATGTGAAGCCACTGAGTGAGATCATCCGTGGCTTTGGGGTGAAGTACCACCAGTACTCTGATGATACCCAGCTGTACATCTCCACCCCTGGCTACCCAACGGTGCCCTTGAAATAATGTCCCAGTGCCTGGAGGCTGTGCGGATCTGGATGGGGAGAAACTGGCTCAAACTCAACCCTTCCAAGACTGAGTGGCTGTGGTTCCTGGCATCCCGATATAGTCAGATGACTCCATCTCTGACTTTTGGGGGTGAATTTTTGGCCCCCTCGGAGAGGGCTCGCAATTTGGGAGTCGTCCTGGATACGAAGCTGTCCTTGGAGGAACATCTGACCGCTGTGGCCAGGGGTACTTTTTGTCAGGTTCGCCTGATACGCCAGTTGCGGCCCTTTCTTGATCGGGATTCCCTGCGCACAGTCACTCATGCCCTCGTCACCTCTTGCCTGGACTACTGTAGCACTCTCTACATGAGGCTCCCCCTGAGGGGCACCCAGAGGCTCCAACTGGTCCAGAATGCGGCCGCATGGGTAGTTACAAGAACTGCTTGGTGCTCCCATACAACACCCCTGCTGCGTGAGCTGCACTGACTCCCAGTGGTCTTCCAGGTGCGCTTCAAGGTGTTGGTTATCACCTTTAAAGCGCTCCGTGGCATAGGACCTAGTTATCTTTGAGACCACCTGCTGCTACCAATGACCTATCGACCCGTGCGCTCCCACAGAGAGGGCCTCCTTGGGGTGCCATCAGCCAAACAATGTAGACTGGTGACCCCCAGGGGGAGGGCCTTCTCTGTGGGGGCACCTACCCTCTGGAACCAACTGCCGCCAGAGATAAGGAGAATCCAAGACCTCGGTGCCTTCCGCCATGCCCTTAAAACTTTCTTTTTTCAGCAAGCCGGGTTGGCTTAGCACTTAGCACAAATGTTTTATTTGGTTTATCATCATTTTTTAATTACGGGGCCAAATTTATATATATCTTTTTAATAGTATTTTAATGTTTGTAGTCTATGCTTTTACTTGGCTGTACACTGTCGTGAGTCCCCAGGGAGAAGGGTGGTATATAAATTTGATATAAAATAAAAATAAATAAATTGTTCTTATTAATGAGCCCCACCACTGTTGTGTCATCCGCAAATTTAATAATTGCGTTGGTGTTATACAATGGGGTGCAGTCGTGTGTACAAGGAATAAAGGAAAAGGCTTAGCACACAATCCTGGGGGGCTCCTGTGCTTAGTATCAGAGTAGAGGAATGGTGAGATCCCATCCTTACTGACTGTGGCCTACCTGTCACAAAATCCCTTATCCACAAACAAATCCTCTTATTTATACCCAGATTAGACATTTTAAAAAACAACCTGTTGGGTAAAATGGTGTTAAAGGCAGAGCTATAATCCACAAATTAACAGCCTCAGATATGTCCCCTGTTGTTCCAAGTGATTCAATACAGTATGGACAACAAGAGACATAGCATCATCAGTTGATCTATTACCCCTATATGGAAATTGGTATAGGTCCAAAGTAGATGGAAGACTAGCCTTAATATAGTTCAACATCAGCCTCTCAAAGTATTTCATGACAACAGATGCTAAAGCTACTGGTCTATAATCATTAAGGGATACCACTACTGTCTGTTTAGGGACTGGCGCTATAATAGATGTCTTCAGGCAGGTAGGGATAGAGCACTGTGACAGGGATAGATTGAAAATATCCATGTACACTCCAGCTGCAGTGCAGTCCCTGACAATTCGTCCCAGAATTCCATCAGGCCCAGCTGCCTTCTGGATATTAACATTCTGGAAAGTGCATCTCACATCAGAGATCTGCAGTAGAAGTGATTGTCTATTGATGGTAGATGTTAATGGTGCACTATCAGTGGTAAATGCTGGAATGATGGTCGTTCCTGTGTCTACCTCAAAACGGCTGAAGAATTGATTTAGCTGCTCAGCCAGAGTCACTACTGCTAGACAAACTATTTTTATTGCTTTGTCTGTGATTTGTCGCAGACCTTACCATACACAACCAGAGTCTGAGTTCTCAAAAAGATGTTCAATCCTCCGTCTGTATGTAGCTTTAGCGTCCTTGATACCCTTTTTCAATTTAGCTCTTGCCTTGCTATACTGTAGCACATCACCAGAATGGAAAGCAGAATTTCCTGCTCTTAATAAAAGACACACTTCTCTATTTATCCAGGGCTTGTTGTTAGAGAACATCCATACTTGTCTGGTGGTAGTGACAACATCAATGCAGCTTTTAATATAAAACAGTACTGTTTTTTGCCAGTATAGGGCAAAAATTGTTGCCCTATAATGCACAATTAAAAGTTGCAAACAGACAGACAAGAAAGTATATAGTATATAGATTCCAAAGATTTATTGTAAAAGTTTCCATATTCCAAATTTATCTGAAACCTTAGTCCGTTTATAATGTTCTAACATCAATATATTATTAAGCTTTCTGCAGTCTGTTTATTTGGGCTTTTTTGTATCTTTTCTGTATTGTCTGAAAATAATACACTCTTAAGCTTATAATTCGGTAATTTCTGTTTTGTTCAGCTTTGAAGATAAACTAACCCAATGAAGACTTTTCAAACTTGTCATTCTAAAAGTCTCTAATAGTTTTAAAATGGTTAATAGGCATTTCCTAAAGTGATTAGAAAGTGAGGTTTGCAAATTTAGAGCAAATTTAAAAAGTTCAACTGTGGTTGTAAGCAAGTTGGCTAATCCATTTTTCTCCTGGTCCTCAAATCTGGAAAACTGTTGTCCTGTGATCTCTGCACAAGGAGTATCTGTGTGGAGCATATTTGGGTGATCTCTTATCCTCTCCTTCTCTGGAGACGTTCCATGAAACTTGCTTATTCACTGGTTCCTTGGTCTTTGCATGATGATCAGGTCTGTTTTTACAGAGACATCTTAGTTCTCCACACCTCCCCTGCAAGTCCACATCAACTGAACTTCACATCATGCTAAACTACTTTAATTTTTTTATGTGTGCATCCAATCATTATCTTAAAGTTTTTTCATCATCAACTGCCTTTACAACTGAAGTCATGGTTTTTCCAAGTGGAGATGGAAAAAACAGAGAGAAACTGGATTGGTAACTAGATGATTTAGCAGGAGGAAAACAATGCATAATGTATATAAAATGTTTAAAGTAACTTACAGTTTTGCATGAGGTTGAAGAAACAAGTAGGTTGAGGAACATTATCCTATAAATCTTACTTCATGCTTAAGTTACCTATCTATGTCTTTAAAATGACATTTTTGAGAAAACATCAATTGACTTCTTTGCCGCCTTACATTTTAAAATCTTTGCTCTTTGCATGGAAAAGATTAGCATATACATTTTTACACATTTTACATAAAGTACAAAAAAGGAAATTGAATCTTTCATTTTTAGTATGCCTATCTTGCACAGTTTATTTGAAAATTAATAACTTTTTATTGTAATATGATCTGAATTTATTTTGAGATATGCTATGTCAGGTAATAGCATAAATTAATATGTGATGCATAGTGCAATTACCGAGAAGCTTATATAGCAAGTTGGATACTATTGCTAGATTCTGCTTAGAAAAAAATACTGAAGTAGTATTAAAATATGTTCATGTTCAGAATTCCCTCAATATTACTCTATACATTTTTAAAAATATGAATTTACATATTTTCAGAATGATGAATTACTCATCATTTATTCTATAAACATTTATTTTTCTATGTATTTTTGCTAATTAACGTTTATATTCTAAGACCAAAAATAATGAAACGTATACAGTGCATAGAAATAGAAAAAAGAAGTTTATTTAAGTATAATCTTTGATAGTGATATATATATATATATAAACACATTTTGTAGACTTACTTTATTACATGATTATTATGTCTCTTTTTACAGTAGTGTCTAACTAAATTGAAAATATTGGGTATATCTTAATGCAAATGCATTGGCAATCAATTATTTTCTTTAATGTCTGTATTTTGCAGAAAATGGTAAACTGTACATGTTTGGAAGCAACAACTGGGGACAACTAGGCCTTGGAACAAAGAATACTGTCAGCAAGCCAACTTGTGTGAAAGGTTTGTCTTTAACTTATGTGTCAGGTTTTAGAATAGATCTGAGCTTTCTAGTTTTCAACATGAAATATTTTTAGATATCACATTGCATTAAGACTTGAAGTCTCCCGACTTCCGGTGGCGTCCTCGTTGTCGCTGGGCGGCTTGTTTGTATGGCCACCACCCCCGCCGCTTGTAGAGCCGCTTTGCCGGTGGCAAAGCGGCTTGGAAATCTTCCCTTCAGATCGGAAGGGAAGATAGAGTGGGTGGCTTTAGGTTGAGCCCCCAGAATCGCTGCCAGGGCTTTTCCTTCACCCTGGTAAGCGTTCTGTGTGTGGGCTCCCTCCCCAGGCTACTGGAACTCCGAGCGGCGAGGGACCTCTGTATTAACGGAGCGAGACGACGAGAGCAACTCCACTTGAACAATACATACTTTTTCAATATACAAAGGATTTGGTGAGATCTGGACTATTTCTTTAGAATTTTAATTATATTTAAGGGACTCTTTTTTAATGCTGAAATTGAGCTGTCTCTGTGTGAAAGTGACTGAAAATGGCGGCTGACTAAAGCGGAGCAAGTGAAAGGGAAAAGTGAAAGTGTAAATTATCATTGCCTGCCTGTAATTGTAACTAAACGTATCTGCAAGATTTTTAACTGAAAAGCACAAGTGATTTGATTCCTTTTCTGTAAAACTGGGGAAGACAGGAAAAGGAGGAAGATTCTCTTTTTTTCAAAGACTTAAATCCTGTTCAGGCATGGCTTCAAAGAAAGCGGGGGGAGATTCCCCCACACACCAAACAAAGGAAAAGTCAGCCACGCTATCAGCGCCAGCTCAGAGACAGTCACAAGGCAGTGGGACTGAGGATTTGAAAGCTTTTATACTTGATATACATAAATCTCTGGGAGAGCTTTCTGGAAAAATGAGTAAAATGGATGAAAGGATGGAAAAAAATCAAAAGGAAATGATGGAGTTGGTTGAGGAAAAAACTGATAGGCTAAGTCAGAATGTGGCCACTGTAGCAACTGCTTTTACTGATGCTTTGTTGGTGGTGGAGAAAAAAGTGGATGATCTAAATCTTGAAGTGGAAGCTAACAAGAAGGCAGAAAATGAATAGATCTTTAAAGTGGAGGTTAAAAATCAAAGGCTAGGCTTCCGGTGGCGCCTTCCTCGTTGGCGGCGGGCTTTTCATGCCCGCCGGTCTCCCGGCGCGTTAGAGCCGCCTCACAGCTGGCAGGCGGCTCGAAAAACCTGTTCCTCGACGGGAGGAACAGGCAGAGCTTCTGGGGGTGAGGTAGAACCTCTTTGAGCCCCCCAGGAATTTTCCATGTCCTGGGGAGGGCTCGGAGGGATGGTTCCCTCCATACCCCCAGGGTATGCTCCGCGCCGAGAGGATCCTCCGCTAATTATTTAATTAGCGGAGCCAGACGTGGGAGCAACACCACAATTGAAATCACATTTGGAGCAGGCTGGAAAAGAGAAAAGAAAATTTCAAGCAAGTATGGATTTTTTCTTTAACGGAGTTTTTTTTTCGGAAGAGGAGTGGGGGGAAGGGGGAAGGAGAGGAAGAAATTTGAAAGTCTTTAAGATGGCGACAGGCTCTGCCTGAAACGAAAGTGACAGCGGAAATGGAGTGCAGAGCTTAATCTTGAAAGGAATATCCTGTTACAGACAAAGAACCTAAAGGAATAGAGGCTGATTTAAACAGATTTTTTCTACCCCTTTTTGTTTTTTTTCTTTTTTCTATTGAAGCAAGGAAGATTCTTGGGTTTTGTTTAAAAAAAAAAAAAGTAAAGATGCCTAAACCTAAAGGAAGGGGGGGCTCCCCTTTGAATCAGATGAATAAAGTTGAAATGTCTCATGTGCAGAGACTTACAGAACAGGAGTTAAAAGAGTTAATTACAAGGTCCTTAGAGAGTGTGGTAGATAAGATAAAAGGTTCACAGAAGGATCTTGAGGAACTGGTTTCTGGGAAATATGACCAATTAAATCAAATCATTGCTCAAGTAGCCTCAGATTTTTCAACAGCACTGGCTGCAATGGGGAAGAAAATGATTGAGATGAGTAGTAAATTTGAATCTCAAATACAAGAGTTACAAATGAAACTCCTGGAAGCAGAGGCCAATAACCATAATATTCAGAATGATGTTATTATGCTTCAAATTAAGTCTATGGAATCTGCAATTAGATTGAGAGGGATAAAAGAAGATAACAGAGAAAACCTAAGGACAACTTGTGCAAAGGCCTTTGCAGAATTATTAAAGTTACAAGATGAACTAATTCTGGGCTCTATTGTGAAAGTTTACAGAGTTAACTCACGTTTGGCTAAACAAAGGAATTTGCCTAGAGATGTTGTTGTCTACTTCACTGATAAAAGACTGAGAGATGATATTCTACAAAAGTCTTATTCTGATAGACTGCAGGTAGCTGGCACACGAATCAGGGTCTTCAAAGAGTTACCTTCGAAGGTTTTAAAAGACAGGAAAGATTTTGATTTTTTGGTCAAGGAATTGAAGAGAAGTAATATCCTATTTAGATGGGACTTTCCAACTGGTATAATTTTTAGATATCAAGGTGTGAGACATTGTTTGAATACTATTGAAAAAGCAGAATATTTTTATCAAAATATTTTTAAGGGAGCACCGAAACATCTCAAGAATAAAAAGTCAAAAACAGAGTTTGCAAAATGTGAAAAGAAAGAAGAAAATCAAAGTGTGTTAAAAGTAAAAGGAGATTTTGGTGGTTGTCCAGAGGATTCTATTATGGATTTTTTGGATGAGAAAACTGAATGCCCCAGTGTTTCTGGGGGATTACAAGACCTTGAACTGCTGGAGGAAGATTCAAAAAACAAAGTTTTATATCGAGATGACCAGCAGCAGAGGTCCAATACTCTTCAAGACATGGGGGTTGATGCTAATCGACAGGAATTAGAATTTAACGAAGAAATCCGACTGGAAACCACAGGTGATTAATTCAAAGAGCATCGTGAATTGCTTGATACTGAATCTGAAAGCATTGAAAGATTTGGAAAAAATGGATTAAGCACAATAACTGGTTAAAAGTTTATTCGAAATTGGATTAATTTTAAACTCACATATTAAAATGGATTATAAAAACTTTTACTATGAAGTTTATCCTGGATTGGACATGATATCCTGAGTTTTGATAGATTGCTGCAAAACTAGCAGCGATCATTGGTTACCCAATTATATATTTTGGTGGAACATATCGTCTAGAAGAAGACTAAGAACTTGAAAACATTTTATAACCCGAAGGGTTGAATTGCAAAGGGTGGCAGGATTTGAACTAATTTCAAAGGAACATCTGGGAATGCAGCTTTTGTTTGAAAGGCTGCAAAAGCCTATTTTTAGGTATAGTATAAGCTAGTTGGAATGATTTTTTCCTAGAGGAGTGAATATCTTCGTGGTTGGATTTTACTTATATAAAGTCACTCGGGGGGTTGTGTGGAGAAATGTTTTACTTTGCTGATGGGGGCAGCGGCAAGATGAAGATTATTGAAGCGGATTTATGAGAGGAAATATATTTGACATCAATCAAGTTGAAGAGAAGATCGAAATTTGGATTATATAGACTGAGAAATGAATTAAATAAAAGATAATCTTTTTTATGATATAACTATATGATTATAACTACATATGCATATATATTCTTTGTGTTCTATGTTTTTGGGGTTTTTTTTTCTCTTTAGTTAAGGGTGTAGTTAGGATAGAACTATAATGGTGTTTTTAATTATAACTATTTTTTTATTATAATATTGTTTAAATATATTAATGTTTGTTCTTGTTAGTTTGTTTTTTACTTTTTTGCCCTCTTTCTTCCTTCTCTTTCTTTTCCTCTTTCGAAATTTGTTTAATTTAGAATTTGAATATTTAATAATCTTTTTCTTTTTCCCTTGTTCTAAATTTTGTTTTTTTTAAACTTGTAGCGGAAGTCAGGGGGGGGATAGGGAGGGAAAGGGTTGGGGAGGGACGATGGGAGGGGTAGGGGAGGGGGATGGGGGGGAGAAAATGGAAAAAACTTTGTATTGTAAAACTTTTTCAATAAAAAAAAATAAAAAAAAATCAAAGGCTAGAAGATGAGATCACGATGATGCAATTTCGGAATATGGAGTTCGCTATAAGACTGAGAGGTCTAAGAGAAAACAACAGAGAAAATTTGAGGGCAGCTTGTGTGGATATATTGGCTAAGATTTTAAAAATTGAACCAGATGTGATTGCTAATAGAATTGACAAGCTTTACAGAGTTAATTCGCGTGTGGCGAGACAAAGGAATTTACCAAGAGATGTAGTGATTTATTTTACTGATAGAAGATTGAGAAATGATATCTTGCAAAGTTCTTTCCACACTTCTGTTCAATATGAGGGGAATCAAATTGGTGTTTTTAAAGAGCTGCCACCTAAGATGTTAAGAGACCGGAAAGATTTTGGTTTTTTGGTAAATGAATTGAAAAAGCGTCAGATTCCATTTAGATGGGATGCTCCTGTTGGCATTATCCTGAGACATGAGGATGTAAGACATCGTATCAACTCCGTGGAAAAAGCAGAATATTTTTACAACAATGTTCTTAAAAAAACTTCAACACCCCCACGCTCATCTACACCTTTATCTATTGAAGAAATCTCTAAAGAGAAGGATCTTGAAGAGGGGACTCAAGAATTGATTCAGCCAAAAGAACCACAGGAAACTCGAGATATAGCAAGGGAGGAAACTCTAGGAGCAGTAGGAGGTCTCTCAGAGGATTTCTTTACAGAATTTTTAGAGGCAAAACCAAAGCAGTCTAGAGCTACAAGAGAGGTGGAGCCGGACCTTGGCTTATTGTTGCAAGAACCGAAAGATCAACGAATAACTCGTGCAGCAGAGAAGCAAAGACTAGAGAAACAACAGAGGTCTAGGATACCACAGGAAGAGAATGGTGCAAATGGAAAGAAACAATACTCTGAACCAGTGGGAGGAGCGAGACCAAAGACATCTGCTGTGGAACAGAGTCTTAGGCAAATGCTCAAAGGGCTTCAGTCATCCCCAAAATGACACTTAGATTTTTATCATGGAACATGAATGGTTTGAATTCATCACAGAAAAGAAGGAAAATATTTCATTATTTGAAGCAATATAAAAATGATGTTGTTTGCTTGCAAGAAACTCATATTAGAACCCAGGACCAAAATTTTTTGACAATTTCAAAATTTGGGTCACATTTTATATCTTCTAGCTCGGTGAAAAGGGATGGATTAGTTTTGTACATTTCTAAAAGAATACCAGCTAAATTGATAGAAGCGGATGATGAAGGAAGATATATTGCAGTTGAAATAAATATACAGAATGTTTCGATGCTTCTTATTGGGATTTATGCCCCAAATCAGCAGCAGGAAATTTTTTATAAATTATTGAATTCTAAAATATTGCAGTGGAATTATAAGTCTTTTTTGATTATGGGTGATTGGAATGGAGTGATTGATACCAATCTTGATAAGAAGACGTTGGCCAAGAAGGGGAACAAACTACCACAGACGTTCTTTGCATTGAAAGAAGAATTGGATTTGAAGGATGTATGGAGAATTCATCATCTGAAGGAATTGGACTTTACTTTTTTTTCTGACAGACATAAATCTTTTTCGAGAATTGATTTTATGCTGGTTACTTCTGATTTATTGATCAAAGTGGTTAAGACAAAAATATTTCCCAGAACTTTAACGGATCATAGTTCGGTATGGATGGAGATGGATTTTGGCAAAAGGGAGAGAAGATCTTGGCGAATGAACGAGAATTTATTTAGATATGAAAAGAACATTATGGATGTTAAAAAACATGTTAATGAATTTTTTTATATTAATTTGAATAAGGGTACACCTATCGAGACTGTATTGGATGCAAGTAAGACTTATATGAGAGGTGTACTGATTTATATGAATTCTAAATATAGATGAACACGACAGAAGTCTAGAATAGAATTGGAGTCAGAAATAAAGGAGAAAGAACAATTGCTTATTAAAAATCCGACTGATGAGAAATTACAGCTAACTATAAAACTTTTGAAAGACCAATTTCAAATATTGATGGCTGATCAGACGGCAATTAATTTGCAATATGCCAAACATAATACTTTTTGTAATGCCAATAAACCTGGTAGATGGCTGGCCTATACTTTGAGAAAGCAACAAAGTTCTCGTGTTATAAATACTATTGAGTATAAAGGGAAACAAGTTTTTCAACAGAACTCAATACATCAAGCTTTTTTAGATTATTATTCTAAATTGTATCATGCTGATAATATTAAAAAGGATCTCATTGATGACTTTTTTGAGAAGAAGAGGGTCACAAAAATCTCAAGTATACAAAGTGATAGATTGAATCGACCTATAACATGTGAAGAGATTCTATTTGCAATAAAACAACTGAAATTATCCAAAGCTCCTGGGACGGATGGTTTGACAGCAGTATATTATAAGACTTTACAAGCGGAATTGGTTGAGCATCTTAAGGACTTGTTTTGTAATATTCAGCAGGGGGGCAAAATACCCCCCTCATGGAAGACGGCTTTTATCTCATTGATACCTAAGGAAGAAGGATCTACAAAACCAGAAAATTTTAGACCAATATCTCTCCTGAATACGGATTATAAAATTTATGCAAAAGTATTAGCCAACAGACTGATGCCAGTTATTCAAGACGTGATTCATGAAGATCAAGCAGGTTTTATAGAAGGTAGATACATGAAGGACAACGTCAGGCAACTCATAGACTTATTGAAATGTCTTGATAAAAATAAACAGACTTCTGCGGTGCTGGTGTTTTTGGATGCGGAAAAGGCCTTTGATCGAGTCAACTGGGATTTTCTAAAAAAGACTTTGCATAAAATGGATTTTGGGGATCAGTTTATACAAGCGATTTCAGCAATTTATCAAGAACAGACGGCCCAAATTATTATTAATGGGAGTTTAACTACCAACTTTAATATACAGAAAGGAACTAGACAAGGTTGCCCATTATCCCCATTGTTGTTTATTTTAACTCTAGAAGTGTTGCTGAATGCTCTACAGGACTCGGACAATCTGAATGGAATAGTTGTAAGGCAAAAAGATTACAGAACAAAAGCATTTGCAGATGATCTGGTCATTACCCTAACACGAACTTTGGAATCAATCACACAGATGAAAAACATTATAGAGGAATATGGTCTGGTTTCAGGTTTTAGTCTGAACCAGAAAAAGACTAAGATGATAGTCAAAAACATGTTGGAACCACAAAGGAGTGAACTGGAAAGGTTGGCAGGCTTTGAAATAGCTACAAAGGTGAAATATCTAGGAGTTCAGGTTGCAGCATCTAATATAAAACTTTTTCAAAATAGTTATGAGGAATTGTGGCATAAGATTCAAAAGGACCTTGAAACTTGGAAGAAACTGCAACTATCTTTACTTGGTAGAATAGCAGCTATTAAGATGAACGTTCTACCTAGATTTCTGTTTTTATTTCAAATGATTCCGGTGCGTAAAAGTGATAAGATCTTGATGGAATGGCAAGCAGGTTTAAATAAATTTATTTGGAATGGGAAAAAACCTAGAGTTAAACTTAAAATTATGCAAGATGCTCGTGAAAGAGGTGGCCTAAAAGTCCCAAACCTACGTCTATACTATGAGACAGCTGTGTTGACACAAGTGGGATATTGGTTTGGAACAACAAAAACAGAAATTTTGAATATAGAAGGCCACGACCTGCAATTTGGATGGCAAGCATATTTATTTTATGAAGACAAGAGAGATAGAGTATTTAACAGTCAAATTTTAAGACATGCTTTGATGAGAGTTTGGAAGAAGCACCAGCTTCAGTTGGATTACAAAATACCTTTGTGGTTGGATCTTGGGCAGATTATGCCAAATATAAAGTCACTCGGGGGGTTTTTATATAAAGAGATACTTTTTAATGATGGGGGCAGATGGAGTCTGAAACCTTTGAATATTCTGTTGGAAGAAGGGACGAATTTAACTTGGTTGCAGTACCTTCAACTTCAAGCAAGATGGAGAGAAGATCAGAAAACTGGACTAATGCTACATGAAGAAGATTTGGTGATTCAGATAAAATGTAAAGGGCCGATGCATATTAAGCGAGTGTATAATTTGTTGTTAGAAAGAGATTCAGAGGGTGAACAGGTTTCTGCGCATTTCATCAGCCGAGGGCTCAGGGGAGGGGCGTAGGGGTAGTGGTGATTATTAAGGAAGACCTTGATCCGAGTGAGGCCACTGTTCCTCAGGTTGCTGGCTGTGAGTCCCTCCTTGTGAAGTGGGGTTGTGGGGTGCAGATGGGCTTGCTGATCACGTACCTGGCTCCCTGCCGCGTGGCAGCAGCCCTGCCTGAGTTGCTTGACGTAATAGCTGGGGTGGCGATTGGTACCCCCAGACTTATGGTTATGGGGGATTTCAACCTGCGGTCCATCGGCGAAACGTCAGAGGTGGCTCAGGAGTTCATGGCTTCCATGACGGCCATGGACCTGACCCAGTTAGTTCATGGCCCCACCCACATGGGGGGACACATGCTAGACTTGGTTTTTACCTCTGGTCAGTGGCTGAATGATCTCGATTTAGGGGAACTAGTCATCAATCCCTTGTCATGGACAGATCATTCGCTCCTTCGTCTAGACTTCCATACCACTTCCCTTCGTCGCAGGGAGACGGAACCGACTAGGTGGTTCCGTCCCAGGCGCCTGATGGACCCAGACAGGTTCCTGACGGAGCTTGGGCCTTTCCCAGAGACTCTGGCTCACGGCTCGACTGAAGAACTGGTAGCCGCCTGGGATAGGGCGGCTGCTGGGGCTTTGGACCGCGTCGTGCCTTTGCGGCCTCTGACCCGGTGCCGATCTCAATTAGCTCCTTGGTTTTCCGAGGAACTGAGAGAGATGAAGCGCCGGAAAAGACGCCTAGAGAGCGATTGGAGGGCCAGTCGCACTGAATCTGACCGGACACTGGTAAGAGCTCATATTAAGACTTACCTAGTGGCAATAAGAGTGGTGAAACGTAATCATTTCTCCACCCTTATTGCATCAGCAGATAATCGCCCAGCCGCCCTGTTTAGGGTGACCCGCTCCCTCCTACAGTTGGGAGCGCGGGAGGACCTCTTGCAGGGGAGAGCTGAGGAATTTGTGCAATATCTACATGATAAAGTCGCTCAGATTCGGGACTTTATCATGTTCCGAATCTGAGCGAGATTCGGGACATGATATCTGGACTCCAATTGGGTAGTTCCGGATGGGATGACGGGAGTGGATCTTGAGAATGTTATCTGGGATGAGTTTGACACTGTGACTCCCGAGGACGTGGACAGGATTCTAGGGAGGCTGAACGCTACCACATGTTTATTGGACCCGTGTCCCTCTTGGCTGGTACTGGCCTCCCGGGAGGTTACACGAGGCTGGCTCCAGGGCATTATTAATGCTTCTCTGAGTGAGGGTGTCTTCCCGGCTGCCTTGAAAGAGGCGGTGGTGAGGCCCCTCCTCAAGAAGCCTTCCCTGGACCCGGCTATATTAGGTAACTATCGTCCGGTCTCCAACCTTCACTTCACGGCGAAGGTTGTTGAGAGTGTGGTGGCGCAACAGCTCCCTTCTTACCTGGATGAAGCTGTCTATCTGGATCCGTGCCAGTCGGGTTTCAGGGCGGGTTACAGCACGGAAACGGCATTGATCGCGTTGGTTGATGATCTCTGGAGGGCTCGGGACAGAGGATCTTCCTCGGTCCTGGTCCTTCTTGATCTCTCAGCGGCTTTTGATACCATCGATCATGGTATCATGCTGCATCGGTTAGGGGGTTTGGGAGTGGGAGGCACCGTTATGCGGTGGTTCTCCTCCTTTCTCGCTGACCGTACGCAGTCTGTGTTGGCAGGGGGGCAGAGGTCGACTTCGAGACACCTCACTTGAGGGGTGCCACAGGGGTCTGTCCTCTCGCCCCTCCTGTTCAACATTTATGTGAAGCCGCTGGGTGAGATCATCCGTGGTTTTGGGGTGAAGTGTCAACTGTATGCTGACGACACACAGTTGTACCTTTCTACCCCGGATCACCCCAATGATGCCCTTGCCGTGATGTCCCGCTGCCTGGAAGCCGTACGGATCTGGATGGGGAGGAACAGGCTCAGACTCAATCCCTCCAAAACAGAGTGGCTGTGGCTGCCGGCACCCCGATATAGCCAGTTGGTGCCATCACTGGCTATTGGGGATGAGATCTTGCCCCCCTCAGAGAGGGTTCGCAACTTGGGCGCCCTCCTGGATGCACGGCTGTCTTTAGATGATCATATGATGGCCGTGGCCAGGGGGGCTTTTTATCAGGTCCGCCTGATTGCCCAGTTGCGTCCCTTTCTGGATCGGGACGCCCTACGCACAGTCACTCACGCTCTCGTCACTTCCCGTTTGGACTACTGTAATGCTCTCTACATGGGGCTCTCCTTGAGGAGCACCCGGAGACTTCAGCTGGTCCAGAATGCAGCCGCGCGAGTGGTTATGGGAGCGACTCATCGCTCCTGGGTAACTCCCCTCTTGCGCGAGCTGCACTGGCTTCCGGTGGTCTTCCGGGTGCGTTTCAAGGTGTTAGTTACCATCTTCAAAGCGCTCCATGGCTTAGGACCGGGATATTTACAGGACCGTCTTCTGCCAATGAATACCTCCCACCGCCCGATACGCTCTCACAGAGAGGGCCTCCTCAGAGTGCCGTCTGTCAGACAATGCCGACGGGCGGCCCCCAGGGGGAGAGCATTCTCTGTGGGAGCCCCAGCCCTATGGAATGAACTACCCCCGGATATAAGAAAGATTCCTGACCTCCGTGCCTTCCGACGAGCCCTGAAGACCCTACTATTTCATCAAGCCGGTCTGACTTAAATTAGTGTTAATTTTAATAGGGGTTTTTAGGGGTTTTAAATTTTACGGCCAAATAGTTTAATTATTTTATTAGTTTTAATTTTTATACGTGATTGTTTTAATATGGCTGTAAACTGCCCTGAGTCCCCTCGGGGAGAAGGGCGGTATATAAATGCAATAAAACTTAAACTTAAACTTAACTAGTTAAAGATTGTATGATTAAATGGGCACAAAATTTTGTAGAACCAGTAATGTTGGAAACATGGGAAAAGATTTGGGTCCAGAATGTTAAATTTACACAAGCACAGAACTTGAGGGAAAATTTTTACAAGATGTTTTATAGATGGCATTTAGATCCTAAAAAAATTATCATGTATGTATCCAAATGTTCAACCTAAATGTTGGAGGTGCGATTGTCTGGATGCAACATATTTTCATATTTGGTGGACGTGCAGAAAATTGAAAGTATTTTGGATTAAACTTTGGTGGGTAATGCAGAACATTTTGAAGAAGAAGCTTGAATTTTCTCCTCAGTTTTTTTTGTTGGGAATAGTTAAGGGTTGCTCATCAACTGAAACGAGATTAATTTTATACATGATTACTGCAGCTAGATTACTGATTGGTAATCTAGCTGCAGTAGAGCTTAGAGTCGTGATGGCGAACCTATGGCATGCGTGCCACAGGTGGCATGTGTATCCATATCGGTGGGCACATAAGCTCAGCTCTGGCACACATCTGCGCGTGGTGGTGGTGGGGAAGGCCCGTTTTTGCCCTCCCCAGACTCCTAGAAAGGCTCTGGAGGCCAAGGAGAGCAAAAAACGGGCCTACTGTGCCACCATGTGCCAGGAGCATGGGGGGAGTTACACGCGCGTGCACGGGGGAAGGATGCATAGAATTATGGGTGTGGACATGTGCGTGACACCCCCCCGACTCCTGGCACACTATGGCAAAATGGTTAGCCATCACTGACTTAGAGGATTGCAGTTTTGCTAAATTATTTTTATTATTCAGACCTAACTTCAATAGAAAATCCAGCTTGCTATTACAAGATTGCTATTACAAGGGCGCCTCCGAGGTTGTTGGCGGTCGCTCCATGACCGCCGGCCTTGCCGCGCGTAAAAGCCACCTCACAGCTGGCAGGCGGCTCAAAAACCCCGCTCTTCGATCGGAAGAGTGGGTAGAGCTACTGGGGGTGTGGTAGAGCCCCCTGAATTGCCCCAAGGACTTTTTTCTTGTCCTGGAGAAGGCTCAGGGTGATGGCTCCCTATTCACCCCCAGAGAAGCTCCGCGCAGCGAGGGATCTCTGCTGCTTGCAGCAGCGTAGCCAGACTTCGTGAAGAACACCACAAGATTGACTGACACTTAAACAAGCTGGTGAAACTTGGACTGACTAAAAGAGAAAAAAATGCAAGTATTGTTTTTTTGCTAATTTTTAGGGGAAAAAAAAGAGAGAGAGACTGGAGAAATTGTCTTGAAAATGGCGACTGGCATTGCTCGGAAAATGCTTGAGAAAATGGAGAGTGGAAAGTGAAAGTCAGAGCTTAGCCAGCACCGAAGTACTTTAAAAGAAACATTCTAGCAGGGAAAAGAAACAAAATTGGTTTAAACAGAACTTTTTTGTCTTTTTGAGAAAAGTTAAAACTTTTTTAGAAGTATGACTTCTAAACAAAAATCAAGGGAGGGCTCCCTTACAAGTCAGACAAAGGAAAAAGCAGAAATGATTCAAATGCACTTGCAGGGAACTGCAAATGAGGACTTAAAAGATTTTATAACTAGGTCTTTAGGAAGCGTTGTTGAAAAGATAAAAAGCTCACAGAAGAATCTTGAGGAGCTGGTACAGGGAAAATATGATCAACTGAACCAAACTGTTACTAAAGTAGTTTCTGATCTTTCAAATGCGGTGGTGGAAATGGGGAAGAAAGTGGCTGAAATCAGTATAAAGTTTGATTCCAAGATGAAAGACTTACAGGAAAAATTTGTTGAAGTTGATGCCAAAAATCAGGAAATTGAGAATGATGTGATGATGCTTCAATTTAAAGCTATGGAGTTTGCTTTGAGATTAAGAGGTATGAGAGAATAATAGAGAAAATCTAAGAACACTTTGTGCTAAGGCCCTAGCGGCATTATTAAATTTGGAAGATGATAAATTCTTGGTTGTATTGAAAGAGTCTACAGGGTCAACTCAGGTGTGGCTAGACAAAGGAATCTACCCAGAGATGTTGTTGTCTATTTTACTGATAGATGATTAAGAAACGATATTCTACAAAAGTCTTATTCAGCTACTTTAAAGGTAGAAGGTTTACAAATTAGGGTTTATAAAGATTTACCATCAAGGATTTTAAGATACAGAAAAGATTTTGGATTTTTGGTGGAGGAACTGAACAGAAGGAAGATACCATTTAGATGGGATGTACCAGTTGGTGTAATTTTGAGTTATCAAGATGTGAGATATTGTTTAAACACCATTGAAAAAGCTGAACATTTTTATAATAACATTCTTAAGGGAGCCCCCATATTTTCATCCTCTTCTATGTTGTCAACTATGGAAGAAGATAAGAAGGATAAAGAGTCTGAAACAGAGGTTGAGGAACAATGTGTGCAGATGGAATTACAAAATCAAAATAATCAAAGTGTGTCAGAAGAAAAAGGAGCATTAGGTGGTTTTCTAGATGATCATATCATGGAATATCTAGATTTGAAAACAAAGTATCCCAGAGATTCAAGAGAAGTGGTACCGGGCCTTGAACTGTCGAAGCAAGAATTGAAAGATAAACATATAATTCGAGATAAACATACAATTCGAGATGAAAAACAAATATTACTGAAACAGCAGAGGCCCAGTATTCCACAAGTGGAAAAGCATGAGGAGGAAAAGCAACAAAGTACAAGTCAAGGGAGGAAAGAAACTGAAAACCACTGAAACCGAAGTGCAGAGGATACTGCGTCTGATGATGGAATCACTTCGTGAAACCTAAAGGATATTCATGAATAGATGGAATCTATTACAGAAAGGATTATTTGAAATAGTTTGAAAGATAATTATCGTTATATCTAACTTTTACATGATAATGGATTAAAAATTTGTTACATAACTCATCCTGATTTGGATTTGACATCCTGAGAAAGCTAAACAGATCACTGCAATATATGCAGAGGATCTGTGATTACCCTATTATAATTTATTGGAACTAATTATCTGGATGATGAAAATGAAGATGAAAACATCTTGGAAACCCGAAGGAAGGAGGTGGAAAGGTTGGTAGGATTTGAAAGAGTTTTAAAGGAACATCTGGGAATGCAGCTTGTATGAGCTGCATTTGTTTTTCTTTTAACGGATACACCAGGAGTCAGGTTGAATGATCTACCTAGAGGATTACAAGATACCTTTGTGGTTGGATTTTATAAACATAAAGTCACTCGGGGGGATTTATATATGAAAAGATGTTTGTTGCTGATGGGGGCAGCTGGAATAAGAAGTAGTTTATAAATATTGTGTCAGAAGATAGTTGTTTAACTTCAATCAAGATGAAGATGAAGAGAAGATGAAAATTTGGCTACTGAGATAGAAAAGTTATTTGATATAATTGCTGTGCATTTTGAAAGAACATGAAGTTTATAATAAATATGTTGGATACTATATTTATGAAGAGAAGATCAAGATTTGGATTATTAAGATAGAAAACTATTAGAGATGATTGTTATATATTTTATTAGTATATATTAAGGGGGTCTGATTTACGTAAATAATTATTGTTTTTTTTTTGTTGAGGAAGGTATTTGGAATGTACCTAATTTTAATCAAGATGAAGGAAAGGATCAAAAATTGAGTGTCTGATACAGAAAGTTATTTGATATGGATGTTACATATTACACTTAGCGGGATTGATAGAAATGTTAACATTTTTTAGCGGGGCTTAAAGATTAAAAAGAGTATTATTGATGGATAACTGAGTATTTGAGGTAAAATTGGTAATTGAGGTAAATATTTTTATTATTATTTGTCTTTTTATTATATTACTAAATGTTTCACTGTATCTTTTTTAGTTTAATATAAGTAAGGTTTTTTTTAAATTAGTAGCGGAAGTCAAGGGGGGGTGAGAGGGATTGGGGGGGTTTAAAATACTTGATAAGTTTATGGTTAGCAAATTCTTGATAGGATAATTTTATATACATTTACTATATGGAAGCCAAGGGAGGGAAGGGAGGGGAGGGAAGGGAAGGGAAGGGGTGGGTGGGTGGGAGGGGGGGAAATTGGGGGGGGGATGGAAAATTGTACTGTAAAACTTTTTCAATAAAAAAAATAGAAAATCCAGCTTACTCATGATGTGCTATGAAATGCTGGGATAGATAATGATTGGAAAATTAATCTCCTATAAATTTGGATACTTAGCAGACAGAGTTCACAATTCATTTTATTCATTTATTTAAAACAACAACAATAATAATAATCTTTCGTGTCCTTAATCCATAGTTCTAAAACCTGAAAAAGTGAAACTAGCTGCTTGTGGGAGAAATCATACTTTGATCTATACAGGTAAGTAATTTATTTGTTTATATGCCAAAGAAGTTTTCTTGTAGAAGCTTTCTGCTTTACTAGACAGTAACATAGAATATAATGTAATTAGATTATAAAGCTATTTTATACTGAATCTAATGGTCCATCAGTTCTTGATAAAGTATATATTGGACTTAGGCAGAGGCATTCTTTGGTAACAGCATCAAAAGGCTGGAATTTCCATCCAAGAGAAGCTTGTCTTGCCTCTGTTCTAATGTCCTTGTTAAGATGATAAAAGCCTTCACATTAAGAGAGTTTTCTGAACTGGATATGAATTTGGCCATTTTTTTTCTTATTTTATTGTAAGACTATAAAGTTTGTTCTACAAAAGTATGATTTATCAGAATTTTAGTTACCCAAAGAAAAAACAGATTATGACCTTAATTAGATAAGCTAAGACCTTTCTCAGCCTTACATCAGTGGGAAACTGGGCCCAAATGTGGGCTTTACACAAGCAGTAGCTGCTATAGCTGTGCAGTGAGACATATTTGGAGGAGAAACTGTGATTTGGATTATGTGTAGGCATAAAGTCACTTCTTGAATGAATTGCCAACAAATGCCTGCCTATGCACATTCCAAATCACCTTTTCTCCCAGTAATCCAATTTATTACGCATCCCTAATTTCTATAAGTAAATAATGGGCTATAAAGGTCACTGAATCAGTTTCCAAGTACATTTTGGCCAGAAACTTTTTTTTTAGGAGTTGACATTGAATGCATTTTTAATAGGATTTTGCTTGCAGTAGCCAACATGTGAATCAAAATATAAATAATTTGCTGGAGATTTAGGAATTCAGCTATTCTTTTTTTTTAAAAAGTTGTATGTCCAAATTATAGGTTTTCATCTTTCTGAAAAATGGAAATCATTTTTAACAGATGCATTCCTATCAATGCTTTTAATAAAGACAAATTAGAGAAATCTGAAAGTTTTAAGCATTGTAAAATCAATAATTCTAAATATTTAAGAATTATTATATACATGTACCATGCTCAATTTGGCATTTGGCATTTGATATAAATTTATTTCATGAGATTGAGAGAATCAAGTTGCACGTGAGAAAGATATTTTCTGGTCAATTAATTTCATGGCCATAGATGAGTATTTAAACACATTTATGGATAATTAAGTTTAGTTTGAATTTTAATGCTAATTAGCTCTAATTGATAATTAAGCTGTTACATCTCTGACATATTTCCATATATTGTAATAACTTAAATGAAATATTTGTACCTTCAATTACCCTGAGTGCTGATACATAGGTGGAAATAAAAGTTAACATCATTTTATAGAATTGCAGCTTGTCCAGGAGGATAGGAAATGCATGTTTTAAAATAGTAATCTTCCATTGGAAAGGAGAGTGAAGAAGGGCATATACTTTCTAAGAACAGCTCTTGCAAACCACATTCTGTAGGATATATAAATACTGTATCAGCACTAACCTTAGTGCTGACTTGTTAAGAGGGTAAGAGATACTGGAACTGAAGCCAGATTTGCCATTGTTAACTAATGTTCGTTATTTAAGAATATTTTTAAAATTCTTTTCAAATGTAGTGGACAAGACAATTTATATTTGTGTTGGAATTAATTTTATTTTTTGTTGCTGTTATTTTTTTGTAGTAAAAGCTTATTTGTGCAATAAAATTACATCCATTCAGTAAAGATGGTGTATACAATGATTAGTATGTGTCCTATAATGAGAAGCAGGTAATATTATGAATGTCGGATATAGAATTGCAAGAGAATGAAATTAAAATGAGATTGAAATTTTAAATATTACTCATGAGGTATGTAACTATTTTTAAAAGAAAAATACCCTTCATTGTCATGCAAAGAAAATAGAGTGTCTTTCAGGATACAGACTTTTTATGACCCTTAAAATGAAATAAACCAATAAGTGAAACCTAAACCATGCTTTACCACATCCAATAGGCAAAAAAAGATAAAAAGCAGTATCTGGTATAAATAATAGATGAGGACAGAATCGAATTCTTCCATTTCTCTAGGTTTCCATTTATTAGTTGTTAGTATAGTGAACTGAGCCAGAGGGAGAGCCATAACACCTTTAAAAATCTTAGCCTTGAATTCTCAGGCTAATCATAGCTAACCCTAACTCATACATACCTCATTTTTGATTTTAGATAACATATATTCATATTTACAAGTAGAATGTATATACATGAAACAATTATTGATTATGTTTTAAGCTTTTTAAAATTCCAAATATATTCCCTTTTTTTCACCTCCCAATTGGGAATGAAGGATATGCAATGAATAAAATTACTCCTGTTTAAAAATCTAGGTTCCAGACATGAGGAAAGTCTTGTAACTGATGCATGATCCAGAGGAGTAATAGACTCTCCTGTTTCGAATGGGTTACAATAGTTAGACAGCCACTTTATAGTTTTTAGCCTTGAGACAGCCTTTCTCTGGAATATTTTAATTTAGATTTCTGCACTGAGCTGAGTGCTGGGCCTGTGGCTTAAATGGTCCCTTCTGATTCTGTGATTCTACTTTGCATAGTCAAATTCCACTATGTAGTCAGTAATTCTTTAAAAAGAGTTAAACTGTAGACAGTGACTTTGCAGGTAACCATTAAACAGTTGTGACTAGTCTTAAAGACAATATGAGACTGTGTAATATGTTCTTTATTTGAATTATTTTTTCCCCTGGTGCTTCAAATGAATTTATTTGAATTTATTTATTTATTTATTTGAATTATTTTTTCCCCTGGTGCTTATTTTGGTTGTGCTTTTTTCTACACAGAAAAAAGGAACCTGTATGCCACTGGGGGTAACAGTGAAGGACAACTGGGATTAGGAGGCACAGAAGAAAGAAGTGCATTTCATCTAGTTAGTTATTTTACCAGTCAGCACAAGATCAAACAATTAGCAGCTGGATCCTACACATCAGCAGCATTAACTGGTGAGCCCAGTAGTGACTTATATGAAAGTTATGCTGAAGAAGAAATTAGTTGAAAGTTTTTTCCCATTAGGTCTTTATGGAAACCAGAAATCAAAAATATTTAGTCTATCAAAGGGCATTTTTTTTCACAAAATAGGGTGTGAAATGCAGACAATAAGTGCAGAAAGTAGCATTTTATTAGCTTCCTTAAGCTTAAAAAGTCCTTAAAGGGGATATTATTAGATGATATTTATATGCCTATAACCTGAATTTGATCACTAAAACTTAAACAATGACCAAATAAACAAGTTCTAAAAAAGTTAGTAATTTGGATATAAGCAAACCATTTTCCTCCCAGTTTGGACAGAAGTGAGACCATTGCAGGTTATCAAGGGCATATTGTAGTGGAGTCTAAAGCATCCTTACAGTTTTGTAAGTAATGTCAGTAAATACAGAGAAACATAGAAAACTGACAGCAGAAAAAGACCTAATGGCCCATTGTGTCTGCACTTTGAGTTTTTTTCCTTGTTTTTGTTTTGTTTTTAATTTGTTTTTAATTTTTTGTTGGATGATGGAAGCATGTTTAAACTCAGATACTGATGATAGACCACTACTTCTGCTGGAAATTGGTTCCAAGCATCCAATACTCTTTTTATGAAGTAATACTTTTAAATACTACTTTTGAACTTCCTGTCAGTTTGAAGTTATGCCCCTGTGTTCTTGATTTTAGCTTAATATTGAAAATACTGCCCTCTAGAATTTATTCAAACCCTTAACATACTTAAAGGCTTTAATCACGCCCCCCTCAACTTTTCCTTCTATCCTCCAGGCCAGTGGTCCCCAACCTTTCCGGCTTTGCAGACAGGTGGTGAATAGGAAGAAAGAAGATGGTTTTGTGTGAGCAGCGGGTGAGTGCACTCACTCGTGCAGCTCCATTTGTAGCTTGTGCAAGTGGCACTGTGTCGTGCACTCACCCTCTGCTTGCAACAGTCTGGTTCCAAACAGGCCACAGCCTGGTCCTGGGCTATAACCCAGGGGTTGGGGACTGCTGCTCCAGGCTGTACATATTCAGTTCCTCCAGACTCTCCTGATATGTTTTGTCCGTCAAACCTTACACCATTTTTGTTGCCCCTCTCTGGACTCACTCAATCTTATTTTTAAGTGAATCACCAGAACTGAACAGAGTATTCTAAATGGGGTCTGACTAAAGTCCTTTATAGTGGGATTCAAACTTCCTTTTTCCTGCCGGTGAATCCCTCTAGTGATACATCCTAGAATTTCGTTTGCCTTCATAGCTGCCTGGACCAGGGGTGGGTGAATCACCACACAAAAACATAGGATCTCACAAAGCTTGCACAAATCTGAACATATAAAAGCAGCTAAAATTTTCTACATTTTATGTGGCTCTATTTCTTAAAAAAAAATACATTCCCTAAAAACAATAACATTTCCAAAAAAAAAAAAAAATAGATTTCCTAAAAACAATAACATTTCCCAAAAAAAAATACATTTCCTAAAAACAATAACATTTCCTAAAATTAATTTTTTTAAAAGCATAAAGAAAAAAAACCCAGCCACTTACCCAATTGAAGGTACAAGGCAGGCAGGCAGATTCAGTTGCTCGCAAGAGATGGATGCCTTCCACTTCAAGCCAGGCAGGTCTGCCTGCCAGCCATATGGGATTTGGCTCCTGAAGGCTGGAGGCTGTACAAGGCAGGCAGGTAAGGCAGTTTGGGGGCTGGAGGGATGGTGGAAATATTAGGCCACCTGGGATGGAGCCGAGGCGGTCGCGAAGCCTAATAAAGGCTGGGGATTCGGCCTGCCGGCCACCAGGGTTCCAAGCAAGCTCCAGCTGGCTAATAGAGGCCAGGGATTGGGCCTCCCAGCCAGCAGGGCTCCAAGTGAGCTCTGGCTGGCTACGGGAAGCTGGGGATTGGGCCAGCTTGTGCTTACCGGTAGGCGGGAGGAAGCAGCTCTGTTGGGGTGCAGGCAAATTCAGCGGAGCAGAATGGACAGGTGTAAGTGAGTCCCACCGGGGAGGTCACCACTGAGTCATGAGGTGAGTAGTGGGCCATGTGACGAAGAGGCATATATGACAAACTTTGAGTGGGCAAGTGAGCATTGAGCATGCATCGTGCGAACATCATGCAGGCGGGCGGGGCAAGTGAGCGACGACCGGGCGATATCCCTAACACTGTACCCTGCCATAATATAGAAGATGTCACTGAATTATGCATGTGAAACAATAATGTTAGCACAATTTATTTATGCTAACAAATTTATCTCTGCTTTAAAAGTATTGATCTGGCTTTTAAAATGCAAATAATAATAATCACATAATCATTTAAAGTCTTTTCCAAGCTGAATGAACTCTTTTTTCCAGACACACATTAAGTAGTATGAGTATGCTCATTAAACTATGTAGTATGTTGTAGGATCTTCACAAGATTATAAGTAACTTAATGAAGTGACCACCCCAATGTCTTAGTTATAAGAGAAATGCTTCTAAATATTGTATCCTTCTTTGTAAAATTCATTTAAGTTTTGACTGATGTAAGAGAGAAATAGTTTTAGTGATGGAAAATTCACAATTTGCAGTTATCTTTCAAATGTAACTCACTGACTATAAGAATATAAACTGGGAACGTCTATTGTTTCTGAACCTTTTCTCTCCCTCTGTGCTACAAGTTTCTTCTTTAGTCTCCATAGCTTTAAACTTCATTTTCTTAGACTTTGCTTCTTTAAATAATTTGGAGTTTTTTTACAATAATAATCTTTCTTATTTTTAAGAGGATGGACAACTTTTTATGTGGGGAGACAACTCCGAAGGCCAAATAGGCTTGGGAAATGAAGCTAATGCATGTGTTCCTCATCAAGTGGATGTTGGGAAACCCGTTTTCTGGATCTCTTGTGGATATTATCATTCTGCCTTAATAACATGTAAGTGTAAAATTACTTATATATGTTCAAAGTCCAATTCTGTGGCTTGAAATCCTGTATTTGCAGTGCTGTATGGTGCTGATCAAGTGGTATATCAATCACTTTTAGAGCAGTCTTAAATGGGCTAAGAGGGTGGAGTAAAGGTAATAATTTTCTACCATTTATAAAGTCTTAATAGTTTGTCATAGTCAAGACCAAAAAGCAGTCTTTTTTGCATCTCTGCTTTTCAATATTCTCTAGTTTCACAGATAGTGGATTATTAATTCAAGGATAATAGGAAATCTGATTTTGAGCTTTCCCAAGAAATAAAAAAAATCCTTGGCTCTAAAAACTCAAAACTAATATTCTACATTGCTCTCCCCAACCCATATTCTACTTCAGAATTTGGCAATAGCTGTGGGAAGAATCACATTCACAGAGTTTCCAGGTATTTCCATAGAGGCATGGCTTCTTGCTGTTGGTAAATGTCTGCCTGTCAATCTCCCTAATGAAGGATTTTTTCTTGATCTCTCCAGAAAGTGTTTGTGATGCTTAGCATTACATGGTTTATTTTTCAAAAAGTTGAAGTTAGCATAGCTGAAAAAGTTTCTTGGATGAGAAGTGAAACATCTTCAAAGAAAAACTAGGAAGTCCAGCTGCCTCTTGAAAAAAGCACCTTTGGGACAACCATGACCTGGATGACTGAGAATCTCCATAGACATTGAAGTTAGCATAGTTCAGAAGATAATACAAGTATAACAAATAAAGTCTGCATAAAGTATTCCACAAATGAATGTCTTTTCTCTCTGTGTCATGAATCTTAATGTTCCCGCTTTGTTTCCTACAGGTGATGGAGAACTTTATACTTTTGGGGAGTCTGACAATGGGAAACTAGGTTTGTCACTTGAACAACTGAAAAACAATAGAGTCCCACAGCTTGTTTCTGGAATTCCAGGTAGAGTTAATAAGGTTGCCTGTGGAGGAGGACATACAGTAGCACTGGCAGGTATATACGCTTCAATATTTTTTCTGTTGCTTTCTAGTATATAATTGGTGTTCATACTCAATACTCTGAACAAATTATGATACAAGTAGTCTTCAATTTATGATCAATCACAATTAGGATTGGAATTTCCATTGCTAAGCAAGGTGGTTGAATAGTGACTTGTGCTCAATTTTACATCTTTTTTGCCATGGTTGTTAAGTGAATCACTGCAATTGTTGAGTGAATCATGATTGTTAAGTGATTCCAGCTTCCCCTTTGCTTGTCAGTGAGAACATTGCAAAGTTATTTATTTTTCACATTTTAAACCACAATTTTAATCCATCACAGAGGGATTCTGACTATGTATAATAATGGTGATCATGTGACTCCAGGATTGCTACTGTCATAAATATATGCAAAGCGCCCAAATTTTGATCAGGTGACCATGGGGGATGCTGTTACAGTTGTAGGTGCAAGAACAGGTTGTAAGTCACTTTTCAATGCCGTTATAATTTTGAACAGTCACTAAACAAATGATTGTAAGTAAGGGACTACCTGTACTTGCATATCTCTTAACACATTTTAAGCTGAATACCAAAGAGAGACTTTTAAATTGGAAGGGCAAGACTTGATTCTCCAGATGTTGTTGGACTGAAAATTCTATCATAAGAGTTGTATTGATTAGAACAGAATTAGAGAATTAGAGCAGCAACATGTGAAGATCTAAAATTATCTACCCCTGCTTTGGGTGCTATATATACTCTCCTCATTTAACCATCACAATCAGTTCCTAGAAGTGAAATGGTGAGAGAGGGAGAGAGAGAGAGAGAGAGAGAGAGAGACCAACTTCCCCCTTTTTTACTGCCTCATAGGATGTATAGATTGCTTAAACAGTCTCTTCCTGAGTTTTCTGCACAGCTCAATGCTTCTCTAAAAAGTGCCAACTCAAAAGTTACAATGCTGAGTTTTGTGACTTTAATTATTATTAGTAGCACCCTCTGACCAGCTCTGCCGATGTCTTAAACTGACCAGAGCTTAATCAGTTTCAGCCTGAAGACTTGTGGTGTAGTACATGCAGTCCTCGATTTACAACAGTCCATTTAGTGACCATTCAAAGTTACAAAGGCACTGAAAAAAGTGACTTATGACTGTTTTTCACACAACTGTTGCAGCATCTCCATAGTCACATGATCAAAATTTAGATGCTTACAACTGATTCAAATTTATGACAGTTGCCATGTCCCAGGATCATGTGATCAGCTTGTGGGACCTTCTGACAAGGAAAGTCAATGGGAAAGCCAGATTCACAGCTTGTGTTACTAATTTAAGAACTGCTTGTGTTACTAACTGCTTGTGTTACTAACTTAAGAACTGCAATGATTCACTTAACAATTGTGGCAAGAAAGGTTGTAAAATGGGGCAACTCTCCTTTAACGAATGTTTCACTTAGCAACAGAAATTTTGGGGTCGTAAATCAAGGACTACCTGTAGTTAAGGTGTTGGTCTAGAAACCAGGAGACTGGAAGTTCTAGTCCTTCCTTAGACATGAAAGCCAGCTGGGTAACCTTGGACAGTCATTCTCTATTAGCCCAATTTACCTCACAAGATTGCTGTTGTGGAGAAAATGGAGGAGGAAGGAGTATTATTTATTTAGCTATTAATCAAAATCATATGGCTACCCATTTCACAAATTGTGACTTTGGGCAGTACACCAGCAATCCTATAAAACAGTATGCATATAAAACTATTATAACCTAAAACCGTTATATAATAATTGTTTTAAAAAGCATTAAAATCTAAAAAGCAAAGCTAAAACAGAAAAAGAAAATAATAAATGGAGTAGTGTTAATAATAGTTTATTTCACAATTCTACAAGATTCCACTATGTGGGTGCCACACCAGAAAGGCCCACTGCCTAGGACCAACCAAAAGTAGCATTAAGTATGTTCTCCTCCTTGAGTTATTTTTAAAAATAATAAAAGGAAGAATAAAAAGAATCTGGAAAATAAATTGGTTGTAAATGTATGCATTGGTCAGAAAATTGTTTTTTTTAAAAAACTTGCCATTGTATTTGCAAATATTTGCAAAAAAATAGCTGCTAAACAAGGAGTAGCTATACAAATAGACCTCGAGTTCTGATGATAATTCAGAACAGGATTATTGTTGCTAGGTGATGCAGTCATAAAGTACAATCTCACATGACCAAGTCACTTAGTATCCCAGGTTCAGGTGTATTTGTAACCTGAGACACTCAGGTCAATAAGTGGGAAGCAGGAATCCCAAATAAGGAATTTTATTTCTGCAGCATCAATAAGGCAGATTTTAAATGCTGTTGCTGTTATATTCTGCTTACGTGCTATTCTTAGAATCTTATTGGTTAATGTGGGAAACAAGTTTTTGTGTCTTATAATGTTTATCCACTTGCAATGGAGAAGAAAGCTGGAGTAACATGACAATCTAGATCAGTTGTAGCTTTTTTTCCTTTTGCACGAGACATACCTTGCCATGTTGATAATCCTGATACATTTTGCAATGGAAGTAGGATGGGCTAGCTTTACATTTCTTTTATACAATAATCAGCATAGCTATTGATCTGAATATCTGTTTGCTTTTATTTGCTAACAAGCTTATCTTAACAACCTCTGCTATAACAGCCTGATTTTTGAAAATGACAGTTGTGAGTAGAATATTATTTTCATGTGCATTTTTCAGGGGGAGAGGTCTATACCTTTGGCCTAGGCCAATATGGGCAACTTGGACTTGGCACATTTATCTTTGAAACTTCTGAACCAAAGATGGTAGATCATCTGGGAAAGCATAACATCTGTAACATTGCAAGTGGAGAAAACCACACAGCTTTAATAACAGGTATGCATGATGTTAACTCTGGTGCTACATTTGCAGTGTATCTACCATGTTTTTCAGAGTATAAGACACACCCCCCCTCCCAAAAGAGGCTGAAAATTTGAGTACGTCTTATACTCCAAATGTAGCTTTTTCAAAGCTTTTTTTCAGTCCTAATGAGGTACTAGCGAGTGAAGCGATCTTCCGAGCTTTGCCTGCTCCCTCAGACTCTCAGCTGTGCTTTAGAAGCATTTTTTCAGCCCTAACGAGGCACTAGCGAGTGAAGCAATCTTCCGAGCTTCACCTGCTTTTCTCATTGCATCTTTCTCCAAAGATCAGCTGTGCTTTAGAAGCTGTTTTTTATCCCTAAGTAGGGGATAAAAAGCGTGCGCACGCGCTCAAAACCAGCAAATTAATGTGCTGAAGCTGATCAGATTAAGGACGTTAGCCAGATGAATACCTGGTAGATAGATTCCCCCTTCCCCCCTATTTTCCTCCTCAAAAACTAAGCTGCGTCTTATACTCCGGTGCATCTTATATTCTGAAAAATATGGTAAGCATTTTATCATATTAAAGGTCAATAGATCTTCATAGTTCTAAATAGATTTCAAGGTAATTCTTTAATTGTTAAGTTAAGCATTTTTTTAAAAAAATGGTAACTACAATGTTTTCCCCGAAAATAAGCCCTCCCCCCAAAAATAAGCCCTCTCCAAAAATATTTAACGTGTGCAGCCGGTCCCTGCCATTTCCTATGGTTAGGGTTAGGGAGACAGAGCTGGAAATCAGGTAAAATGACAAGATTATTTCTTGCTCCACGTACCCCAAAATAATAAGACCTCCCTGAAAATAAGGCCAAGCGCTTATTTCAGGGTTCAAAAAAATATAAGACAGGGTCTTATTTTTGGGAAAACGTGATAAGTTCACATGTAATTTGTTAACCAATGGGCTTACATTGAGATGGTAGTCTGGGTTAATCAGTGTTACAACTGCTTTCTCATATGTTCAGATTTTTCCATGTTTCATTATTCTGAAAACCACAAATTGGCTTTAAATATGAATATGGCAAATTGTGATTTCTCTCCAAATCAGAAATGGAGGCTGTATATATGACAATCATATTATTGCTAAGATGTATTAACTTTTATTGAAAATGAAAACAGAGGATGAACAAGGTAAAACACTGTATGAAAGATGAGCAAAAATCTTGGATATAATATACCAATGGACTAATGGAGAAATATGTGGAAGAAAGATTGAATTTCATGTTCAATTATACTATTAAAGATGTTTTTAAAAATGATATATCGCTGGTATTTGACAACAGAAAAATTTTCAAAAATATATGATGGAATTTCAAATATTTGTTAGAACTGTAATCAATTTGAAGGTATATTTTTTTGTCTTTGATGGACATGCAAGAAAACTAGAAAATATTGGTATCAAACATGTAGCTTGATTCAGAAGATCTTAAAGGTAAATTTACAATTGGAACCAGATATTTTTCTTTGGTGATTAATGGACAAACAAATTGAAAAATCTCATGAGACTTCATTTTTATATATGATAACAGTGGTGAGCTACTCGTGAGCTTCGATGTCATATCCCTCTTCACCCAAGTACCAATCAAAGAAGCCTTGACAGTTATCCAAAACAAATATAACCCCCCCAAGCACATCCTAGATCTGACCAACCACTGCCTATCCAACACATACTTCATCTATAACGGACAAAAATACAAACAAATAGAAGGAGCACCCATGGGATCACCCCTCTCACCTGTCATTGCCAACCTCTATATGGAACACTTTGAAACCCAAGCTCTAGAAAAATCTGATCACAAACCCAAACTCTGGCTCAGATACATAGACGACACCTTCATAATCTGGCCACATGGGAAAGAAAAACTGGACAACTTCCTCACGCACCTCAACAGCCTACATCTCAAAATATAGTTCACCATGGAAACAGAAGCGAACAACCCACTTCCCTTCCTGGATGTCTCAGTCTACAGGAAATCCAATGGCTCCCTAGGACACACTATCTACCAGAAGAAAACACACACAAACAGCTATCTGCACGCACTCTCACACCACAACCCAGCCCAGATCAACTCTGTAGCCAAGACACTCATCTCCAGAACAAAACGCTTAATTGATGAACAATACCTAAAAACTGAACTACACACTGTCACTAACGTACTAACATCCAATGGATTCCAAAGAAATAAGATTACCAACCTAATCCAAAAAGAAACCCCCACAAAAATCCAAGACAGAGAACAAGAAAACGGCAAAGCCCTCCTCCCATACATAAAAGGCACCACAGACAGAATAAGCAAAATCCTCCACAAACACAACATCAAAACAGCATTCTGCACAAACCGAAAAATATCCACCATCCTAAGGAACCCCAAAGACAAAACTGAGTTAGAAAATCAAGGAGTATATGAAATCCCATGCACCGCCTGCCCCACCACATACATCGGACAAACCAACAGAAGAATAAGTGCACGCATTGAAGAACATAAGAACTCAGTCAGAAAAGAGGAACCAACTTCTTCGCTGGTCCAACACCTTAAAGTCACAGGACATGAAATTGACTTTAAAAATACCAGAACTATCGCCAAAACTGAACACTTTAATAACAGAATAATCAGAGAAGCCATCGAGATAGAACGCCCACACAGCATGAATAAACAAGATGATACCTCCCGCCTACCAGCCATTTGGAAACCTGCCCTTATTGACAAATGAGTCCCTGACATGAGGAATGACACCAGACCCACACTCACGAGGGCCACACAGGATGTCACCACCACACATCTATGCAGAAAGCGGACTCAAACCCACACCGATGTTGAGGCATGACCACAGACCAGAAGCCAGACCGCAGCTGCATCATTAGCCACTTTAAACCCTCCAATCCATACACGAAGCAGACTGACACCCATCGTGAAGATATAGCACGAACACGAAGCCAAGCAACAGCAATGCAGCTCACCAGCTCAAATCCCCCTGCAACTCAGACTAACCTGAACACAACCAAGCCCCCACCCAAACAGAACACACCCCCAGCCAATCAGAGCACAGCCAACCCCCATCCAATCAGAGCAGTCAAGCCCCCAACCAATCAGAACACACCTCCACCCAATCAGAACGCAGCCAAGCTCCCACCCGATCAGTTCACACCCCCACTAGCAGTTAAAAGGAAGAAACAGCTGCAATTTCACATTGCTCCTGGAAGCACAAGGCCAAAAACACCAGCCTGAAGATGATGAATGAGACTTCGTCGAAACGTCGCCAAGACACTTCCAATTTTATGCGGGAGAAGACCCAAATAACCAAAGACCTAACAGTGGTGATATTCCTATATGCAGAAAGGTGGAAGGACTTACAAATGCTTACATTAGAAGACTGTTAAAACAAATGGAATTGGTGGAGATGGCAAAACTGATAACTTTGATTATACAACACTTTTTTGTTTTATTTCTACTTGCAAGCCACCTTTGGACTTTTTGCAAGAAACTAAGAGAAATTAAATGTTGATTTTGGGATTTGATGACTAGAGTTCTATGGGATTATAGAAGTAATGTATATTGTTGTTAATTGTAGAGCAAAAGTTGGATTTATTTTTATCTATCAGTACCCAAGAAAGTCGGAAGCCATCCTTTTTCTTTTTTCCTTCTTTTCTTTGCACTTTTATCTTAATTTTTGTCTGATTCTTTCTTTTGTGCTTTCTTTTTTTGCATGTTTACTTTTTATTTATGTTTTGAAATTTAATAAAATCATATTTTTTTTAAAAAAAATGGAGGCAACAATTTATAACATGCTTACTTGTGCATATGTGCAGTCTTGTTATTGAATCTTTAAATTTTCAGTGGCCCAGGTTCTATACTCCTAATGAAAACCCTATTCTACATGTTGAAATTCTCAAGTATGAAATTGTTGCTAGAATAACAGTTTTGTCTGCTGGTTGAGATATTAACATGTTTCTTTGTACTTAGAGAACGGTCTTATGTATACTTTTGGCGATGGACGGCATGGCAAATTAGGACTTGGGAAAGAAAATTACACTAATCAGTTTGTACCTACGTTATGTTCCAATTTTTTGAGATTTACTGTCCATTTGGTAAGTCTTCAGCTTCCTATTTATGCTTTGAAATAAGTATCATCTGGCATTTAAAACATCTGATGTCAGGGTTCCAAAAACACCCCCAATGAAAGAAAACTCCAAGGCTTGAGTTTCCTCAAAGTTCCATTTTATTAGAGATATCATATTGGCACATCTGGGAAAACCCGAATCTGAGAGCTTCCAGGTTTTCCCCACCCAAAGGATAGTTCAAGTCCCTGCCCAACACCCACATGTCCATCACATGGTCCAATCCAAGCACCGTCCCAACTGGAGATGCCTCCCAGTTCCAGCCATCCAGGTGCAGTGCACGATGTCCTTGATTTCTGAGAAAGGAAAGTTATTGTGACTATATATATCACCCTGGCTCCATACAATCTCCCCTCCCAGTTTCCCACAGTAGTAAATGTGGCAGGCCTGAAGATCCAACGAAAAAGATGGCTTCCAGGCCTGACAGGCCGCTCCCCCCCACCCCCACCCCCGGATCAGAAAAGCATGTCCTGAAATGAGAGTAGCATAGTGGTTAATTCAGCATACTAACCACCTCTCCCTTCCCCAGGGGGGCCCTTTGGTTTATCAGGGAATTGATAAATTGTTTTACTAGCCTGTCTGCTTTGACATTTCAGCTTTTGACCCAAGTAGCTTCAGAGAAAGAGTACCCTTTCTAATGCACTAAATATTGCAATCTACCTCTATACAACCTAGAATCTAAGATCTTTTTCACTTTGTAATGGGTTTCCCCTTGCACTACGATAGGCTTGGGAGGTGCTTGAGCCTGTGGTCTTAACCAGGAACTTATGGCTGGCTTCAACAAACTACAGTGGAAAACTGGATGTACTTTCCCTAGAATGCAGGGAGGTTAAGATGAACTGTCACTGGGTTAATTACTTTCACTATTGGGAGTGGATCTAAAAATTTAGGTCCTAGTTTCTTGTTAGGCAGCCTCAGTCTTAAGTATTTTGTTGACAGATAAACCCGATCTCTGACACGGAAAGGGGGTTGAAGAGATCAGTGTTTATCTGCTTGCTTTTTGTATGCTTCAGAAGCTTCCAGTAGTGCCTTTTCGGTATTCTCCCAGCCTTTTCTCAGCGACTCTATCCACTCAGTCAGAGTCATAGAGGAGGGAGGCTCTCTGGACAGTTCAGGCATAGGTACAAAGTCCATGCCGCTGATGACCTGGAAGTGGGTCTATCCGGTGCTACTGTGCACAGCGTTGTTGTAAACTACTTCTGCAAAAAGGCATCAGGTCCACCCAGTTTTCCTGCTGGTAATCTACATAGCATCTAATATATTGTTCCACCATTGCATTCAATTGTTCTGTCACTCTGTTTGTACTTGCATGGAAAGCCGAGCAAAGTCCTTGTCTGGATCCGACCGATCTCAGGAACTCTCTCCAAAATTTTGCTGTAAATTGGACCCCTCGATCCAAGATGACTCAACGCGATATTCGGTGTAGTTGGTAGATCTGTTTGATGAACATCTTTGCCAGTTTTTTCACAGATGGTAATCTCGAACAAGTTGGAAAGTGGGCTTGTTTTGAAAACATGTCAATTACTATCCAAATGACTGTATTTCCCCCATCTCTCTGGAAGCTCAACTATAAAATCCATCAGAATTTCCTCCCAAGGTGGGGCTTGCCACTTGCTGGAGGAGACTAGGAGGCTTCCCTGGTCTCATTTTCTTTTTCTTTTTTTTAATAAGGTTTTTCTTTTTTTTAAATATAAACATTCCATCTTCTCTTAAACAGTGTGTTGTCTGGGTACAAATATCTCTGTGCAATAACCATCAAAATTTACGACATCATTCATTACATTGATATAAATTCTCTGATCTTACAGTTGTAGTATTGAACATAGTAAACCTGTTCATTTTATTTCATTTCTCTTAACATATCTTCTAATAAGAACATAATAATAATATTAAACATAATAATCATAATCACAATAACAATCATATTGTTTACATCTCTATCTTAACATATTTTCTACTCTTCTCTAATCTTTTATTTCCAACTTCCATTTTTATTCTCTAACCATCGATAAAATAATTCCCATATCATATAATATTCAGTTTGTTCTTTCTCCTTAATTGCAAGCATTAATCTGTTCATTTCTGCACATTCTAATATTTTCCTAATCACATTCTCTTTTTTTTATTGAAAAAGTTTTACAAATACAAATTTTTCCCCCTTTCCCCCCTTCCCTTCCCTAACCCTCCCTGACCCATCCCTCCCCACCCCTGACTTCCCTTATAACCTTAAAATTACAATTCATTTTTAACTCCCCAAATATTAAAAGGTGAAATCAAAATCATATCATATCATACAATTCCCCCCAACTATTCTACCCCCTGTCAATACTAAAAATTTCTGCATAGCATTCAGCTAAACGCAATCTGGTACTTCTTTCTTTGATATTTATTCTGCACGTAGTCTATCCATTTCTTCCATTCCCACACAAAAGTTTCTTGAGTCCGGTCTTTTAAATATGCTGATATCTTTGCCATTTCAGCAAAACTGGCCACCTTCAAAGTCCATTCTTCAATAGTAGGTAAAATGTCTTTTTTCCAATATTGACCAATCAATAACCTAGCTGCTGTAACCATGTATAATATTAGTTTTGTTTCATTCGGTGAGAAATCCTTAACAATACCCAGTAAAAACAATTGAGGAGAAAATTGGAGTTTTTTCTTCAAAACATTTTTCATTACCCACCAAATTTTGATCCAAAAAGCCTTCACTTTCTTGCAGGTCCACCATATATGATAATATGTAGCATCTAAGCAATCACACCTCCAACATTTTGGCTGAACATTAGGATACATACATGACAATTTCTTAGGGTCTAAATGCCACCTATAAAACATTTTATAAAAATTTTCCCTCAAATTCTGTGACTGTGTGAACTTAACATTCTGGACCCATATTTTTTCCCATGTTTCCATCATAACTGGTTCTGCAAAGTTTTGCGCCCATTTTATCATACAGTCTTTAACCAGTTCATTTTCAGACTCTCTTTCTAACAAAATATTATAAATCCTCTTAATATGCATTGGACCTTTCTCTTTTATCTGTCTTACCAATTCCTCTTCATACAACATCAGACCAGTTTTTTGACCTTCCCTCCATCTCTTGAATACTTTATCAACTTTATTTTCATAGAATAAATATGCATGCCAACCAAATTCCAAATCGTGGCCTTCTATATTCAATATTTCAGACCTTGTCATTCCAAACCAATCACTCGCTTGTGTTAATGCTGCTGCTTCATAATACAATCGTAGATTTGGAAATTTAAGGCCACCCCTTTCACGAACATCTTGCATAATTTTCAGTTTGACTCTTGACTTTTTATCATTCCAAACAAACTTATTCACTCCTTTTTGCCATTCTATAAGATGTTTATCACTTTTAAGCACCGGAATCATTTGAAACAAAAATAAAAATCTAGGTAGAACATTCATCTTAACTGCTGCTATTCTTCCAAGTAAAGATAGCTGCAGCTTTTTCCAGGTTTCCATATCTTTTTGCACCTTTCGCCACAACACTTCATAATTATTTTGAAAAAGTTTTATATTTGAAGCTGCAACTTGAACTCCTAGATATTTCACCTTTGATTCTATTTCAAATCCTGCCATCCTTTCAAGTTCCTTCTTTTGACCTTCTGACATATTTTTAACTATCATCTTGGTTTTTTCCTGATTCAGTCTAAATCCTGATACCATACCGTATTCTTCTATAATGTCTTTCATCTGGATTATTGATTCCATCGGCCGTGTTAGGGTAACAACCAGATCATCTGCAAATGCCCTTGTTCTGTATCCTCTTGCCTTATAGCTATTCCATTTAAGGTACTCGAATCCCATATTGTATTCAACAAGACTTCTAAAGTTAAAATAAACAACAATGGGGATAACGGACAACCTTGTCTTGTTCCTTTTTCAATACAAAAGTTTGTAGTTAAACTTCCATTAATAATAATTTGTGCTGTTTGCTCTTGATAAATTGCTGAAACCGCCTGGACAAACTGGTCCCCAAAGTCCATTTTTATTAAAGTCTTTAATAGAAAATTCCAATTGACTCGATCAAAGGCCTTTTCTGCATCCAAAAACACCAGCACTGCAGGGATCTGTTTACTCTTCTCAAGATGTTCCAATAAGTCTGTGATTTGCCTGACATTATCCTTCATATATCTGCCTTCTATAAATCCTGCTTGATCATGATGAATCACCTCTTGCATAACTGGCATTAATCTGTTGGCTAAAACTTTTGCAAAAATTTTATAATCCGTATTCAGGAGAGATATTGGTCTGAAATTTTCCGGTTTTGTAGAACCTTCCTCTTTTGGTATCAATGAAACAAAGGCTGCCTTCCATGAAGGGGGTATTTTACCCCCTTTTTGTATGCTACAAAATAAATCTTTAAGATGTTCAATCATTTCTGCTTGTAAAGTTTTATAATACACCGCTGTTAAACCATCTGTCCCTGGAGCTTTAGCTGTTTTCAATTGTTTGATTGCAAAAATAATCTCCTCAGATGTTATTAATTGATTCATTCTTTCCTTTTCTCTAGAGATTTTCGTGACTCTACTTTCTTCTAAGTATTTATCTATAAGTTCATTCTGTATATGATCTTTGGCATATAGTTTAGTATAATAATCTAAAAAGGCTTGTTTAATTAAATTTTGTTGAAAAACTTCCTTCCCTCCATGTTCAATACTACCAATAACACGAGACCTCTGCTGTTTCCTCAATGTATAAGCCAGCCACCTGCCCGGTTTGTTGGCATTACTAAATGTATTATGTTTTGCAAATTGTAAATTAGTTGCTGCTTGTTCCACTATAAGCATTTGAAATTGCTTGAAATTGCTTGAAATCAAAAGTTTTATGATTTCTTGTAATTTTTTGTCCATCGGATTTTTTATAAGTAATTGTTCTTTTTTCTTTATCTCTCCTTCCATGTCTAATCTTTTCTTTTGCTGATTTAGCTTATGTTTGGAGTTCATATAAATCAGTACCCCCCGCATAAACGCCTTACTCGCATCCCAAACGATTTCAATAGGGATACCCTTATTCAAGTTCATTTCAAAAAATTCTTTCATTTGTTTTTTGAGTTCATTTACATTCTTTTCATATCTGAACAGATTTTCATTTACTCTCCATGATCTTTTCTCGATCTTTCCCATTTCCATTTGTATCCATACCGGGCTATGGTCAGTTAAAGTCCTCGGAAATATCTTTTTTTCTTTGTTTTTAAAAGTAGATCAGCTGTAACTAAAATGAAATCAATCCTGGAGAAGGATCTATGTCGATCTGAAAAAAAAGTAAAATCCAATTCTTTTGGGTTCTGCTCTCTCCATACATCTTTCAATTCAAAGTCTTCTTTCATATTGAAGAAAGTCTGTGGTAATTTAACACATGATTTTGCCAAACTCTTCTTATCTTTTTTAATATCTATTACTCCATTCCAGTCGCCCATAAGTAAAATAGATCTATAACCCCATTGCAATATTTTAGAATGTAATAATTTATAAAAATTTTCTTGTTGCTGGTTAGGAGCATAAATTCCAATCACCAAAAGTGGGCCATTCTGTGTATGTAATTCGATTGCTATATATCTTCCACAATCATCTGCTTCTATAATTTTGGCTAATAATCTTTTATTTATGTAAATCACGACACCATTCTTTTTCTCTGAGTTTGAAGTTATGAATTGTGCACCTAATTTAGAGTTCATCAAATATTAAAATTGCTAGAAAATACAAGACTAGGAAATCTTTATACTTCACTATCAGACCAAAAAAAAAAGAGGTATTGCGGTTTACATCAAGAAGCACTTAAAAACAAAACAAGTATATCAAGACAAAGAGGGAAGAGTTCTAATGATTGAAATACAAACAGAGTCAAAAACAATATTACTGACCACGATTTATGCACCAAATGAAAACCAACGGGCCTTCTATAAAAATTTACATAATAAAATAAAAGATTTAGACTATGAAAATATCTGCCTCATAGGTGACTTCAACGCAATCTTAGACACAGAAAAAGTTTATAAGAGCACCAAGAAGAACAAAACCAAGAAAAAAACCCTACCAGACACTTTTATGGAAATGGCACAAGAACTATGTCTACAAGATGCTTGGAGGGAAGTAAATAAGGAAAAAAAGCAGTATACTTTCTACTCTAATCCACATCTATCCTGGTTAGGATAGATATGGCGTGGATGACAACGGACCTTAGGAAAGATTTAGACGAAATAGAAATATCCACAAATATATGGGCAGATCATAGTCTGTTAAAAATAACTTGGAAAGGACATCGAATAAAAAAGAGGTGGATGATGAACACTGAAATCTTAAAGGATAAGGATTATATACAAACAATAGAAAAAGAAATGAAAATTTTCTTCAAAATTAATAAAAAAGAGCAAACTTCCACCCAAAACCTCAGATACGGCGAAAGCTTACATAAGACAATAGCATATGTAGCGAAGAAAAACAAAGAACAATGGCAGAGAAGAGAGAAATGGCTGAAAGAACTTAAGGAATACGAACACGAGTTACAGAAGGAGCCCCAAAATAAAAGAATCAAAGAAAAAATAAATTTGATAAAACACAAAATAAATTTGAATACACAGATAGAAATAGCCAGGAAAATTAAACTAGTGAAACAGAATTACTTCGAACATGCCAACAAGACAGGGCGATGGCTGGCATACAGACTGAAAAAAGAAAAAGAAAAACGGACCATACACCAACTTAAAGACAATACTGGAGAGATACAATATAGAAATAAAGATAAAAAGGATATAGCAAGAGCATTCTTTCAAAAATTATATGAACTAGAGGAACCCCCAGAAGAAGATATTAGACAATACCTAAGGGAAGCCGAAATCAAAGAATTAGAAGAGACGCACAGAGACGCTTTGGACAGACCAATTACAATGATGGAACTTATTGAGGCGAAGAAAAAACAAAAAATAAATAAGACCCCGGGACCTGATGGAATACCAGCAGAGTTCTACAAAAATTGTCAACAATCGGTGGATGAAACCCTGCTTGAAGTATTTAATGATGCAATTATGGAAGCCAAAATTCCGAATTCCTGGACAGAGGCAATCATTACATTAATACCCGAAGAAGAAACAGATCACACAGATATCCAAAATTATAGACCAATATCTTTGTTGAATGTGGACTATAAATTGTTTACATCAATTATCACAGAAAGAATTAAGAAAATAATTGAAGATTACATACACCCGGATCAAAATGGTTTCATTCCAAGGAGACAACTAAAAAATAACATTAGGTTAATAATTGATATACTTGAATATTATGAAATGAATGTAGACAAACAATCAGCCTAATTTTCTTAGACGCACAAAAGGCATTCGACAATCTTAACTGGAAATTTCTCACTCTACAATTGGAAGCTATGAAATTCGGAGAAAAATTTATAAAGATGATAAAAAGAATCTATTCGGTACAGACAGCGAGAATAACAATTAACGGCGACTTAACAGAAAAATTTCCAATATCAAAAGGGGTGAGACAAGGCTGCCCCTATCACCCCTATTATTCATACTGGCCTTGGAAACCCTCTTAAAGGAAGTCAGACGAGACAACGAAATAATAGGTCTAAAAGCCAAACGAGAAATATACAAACTCCAAGCCTTCGCCGATGATATCGTATTCATTATAGAACAACCAACTATATCTGGCGCTAAATAGCTAAACAGAATAGAGAAATATGGGAAAGTAGCCGGTCTCAAAAAACAAAGATATTAACAAAGAACCTCACCAATCAACAAGAAAAACAATTAGAAGATAAATTAGGCATACAAACTACGAAGAAAGTAAAATATCTAGGAATATGGCTGACTAATAAAAGCTCTTCAATAAGAGAAGATAATTATGATAAATTAACAAAACAAATTAAAAAAGACCTAGGAATTTGGAAAAAGCTACAATTATCATTCTTGGGGAGGATCGCTTCAATTAAAATGAATGTACTACCATGGATTTTATTCTTATTCCAAGCAATTCCAATAAAAACAGGGAAAATTTTTTTTAAGGACTTCAACAAATTAATAGCTGACTACATATGGCAAGGGAAGAAAGCACGAATCAAACTAAAGCATTTACAAGATACAAGAGAAAGAGGAGGATTGGCACTACCCGACTGGGAATCTTACTACAAAGCATCAGTATTAATTTGGATAAAGGAATGGATGGATCTAAAAAATCAAAGATTGCTGAGTCTGGAAGGATTTGACCTACAGCGAGGATGGCATGCCTTCCTCTGGAAAGGCACAGATAAAAAACATGATTATTTCCAGAGACACATAATCAGACAATCATTATATCAAACATGGCAAGGTATTAAAAAGGTACATTATAATAATATCCCAGAATGGCTGTCAACAATGGAAGCCCAGATTTACCCAAACGCCATGGACAGTAGTAAAATGAAAACCTACCAAGAGCTGCTAAACCACACAGGGGAACTAAGAACAAGGCAAGAACTGAAGGAGATGGGTACAGACATCGACTGGTGGCCATATGCACAAATTAAATCAAGATATAAAAAAGATTTGGCTCAATTTGGATTCCAAAAAGGTCAAACTGAACTGGACAAAATTTTGCAAGGGACACAAGACAAACTAATTAAAAAAATCTATAATTATCTACAAGGATATAAATTAGAAGAAGAGGTAGTGAAAGAAAACATGATAACCTGGTCAAAAAATTTCGGCTACAGTATCGAACTAGACAAATGGCAAAAATTATGGACAATAAACTATAAATTGACAATGTTTGTATCATACAAAGAAAATCTCTACAAAATGTTCTATAGGTGGCATCTGCCACCAGCCAGATTAGCAAGAATGTTCCCCAATACACCATCAACATGCTGGAAATGCAAACTCCATAAAGGCACTTACTATCATATGTGGTGGACCTGCCCAATGGCAAAACAATACTGGCAAATGATTAGATCCCAGATAGAAGAAACCATACAGCAAAAGATAGAAATAAGACCAGAAACCTTTCTACTTGGAATACTAAACGGACAATATGAAAAAGAAATAACATATTTAATTATACATATGATAACAGCATCACGAATACTATACGTACAATACTGGAAGAGTAGTGAGATACCGACAGAAGATAAGGTAATTAGCAAAACCATGGAATGTGCAGAATTAGATAAACTCATTAAGGAACTACAAAATAGGGAGGAACAGGTTTACTATCTAGTATGGAAAAGGTGGTATTGTTGGTTGGAAAATAGAAAGGAGAAAAAGGGTCAGGAAGTAAATTGAACTACCAAATATAGAAAGAGGAAAACAGTACACATACAAGTCAATAATAAACCAGAAAGATAGATAGAAGGGAAAGACCAAATAAGGAGGAGTTAAATCATGAAATAAGATTACAGACTACAGTTGCGATAATTTGGATAAGTATTTGATTTTGTGTTTATATGTTTATGTTTTGTATGTTTTACTGTCTTGCCATCCGAGAATTCACTCTGTAGACCTTGTCAATCTTGCTCAGAACGTCTTCAGGATTAAACTTTAGCATCACAGCAAGGGCATCAGCACAAACCATTCTCACATCCTCTCTGTTATTTTCTTTTATTCCTCTCAGTCTTAAAGCAAATTCCATTAATCTGAATTGCATCATAGTTACTTCATTTTCAATTCTTTGAGTTTTATTGTCCACATTAAAAATCTTATTGTCAGCTTCCCTCATTTTAGATTCAAATTCTGAACTGAGTTCAACCACTTTTTTATCAATCTCAACAGCCGCTTCTGACAAACCAGTAACAACTGTCAATATATCTCTTTTCATCTTATCATACTTTTCTTGAACCACCTCTTTAATTTCCTGCTGGGACTTTTCAAATTTCTGCTGGGACTTTTCAAATTTTTGATCCATTACTTCAGTTTGGTTCATCAAAGCCCCAGTAATAAATTCCTTCAAATCCTTAAATCCAGTCTCCTTTTCTTGACTCTGAGTCTTTGTCTCTGACTGCTCTTTTGTTTGGTGAGTAGGGGAGCCCCCCCCCCCTGCAGCTTTAGGAGATGGTTTGGTCTGCTTTGAAGCCATATTTCTACGCAGTCTTATTCTTTCTAGAAAAGAGATCTTCTCCCCCTTTCCATCACAGAATCCTTTTAAAAACTTCCCCAGCTTCAATCAGATTTGTAAAGGAGATAGAACAAATTGAAATCACTTTAAAAAAAACTTTTCTCTTTTCTTCTAACAAGCGCTGTTGCTTTAAATACTTTAACACACATTGAAACACACAGGCATTTCCACTTTCGCTTTCAGCTTTTTTCCTCCGCTATAGCCAAATGCCATTTTAATTAACTTTCATTCTTTCACCATTCTTAAGTTTATTGACAGGGCTAGCCTGAATACTTGCATTTTTAGTTAAAAGTCCCGGTTTCACCCTGCTTGATTTAAAAGATCCAGTTATTTTCCTCTGCTGAGGTTGGTCGCGTCGTCTTGCTCTGCTAGAAGCAGAGTTGTCCCTGGAGTCTGGAGTCTCGGTGAGTTGAATAGGGAGCCTCACCCTGCTTCCTCCCCAGAAGCAAAAAAGACAGTCTGGGGGCTTCGCAGGGGGCTCTACCTGGTCTCGCTGGCTCTCCTCACGTTTCCTCAGGAACATGGAGTTTTTCAAGCTGCCTCTCAGCTGTAGAGGTGGCTCTTTACGGGCAGCGGGGCTGGCGGTCCCAAAGAGACAGCCAGTGACGACGACGGCGCCAACAGGAAGTCCCCTAATCACATCCTCATCAGTAGGGATCTCTTCATTTTTCCAATTTTGTGCAAATACAATTCTAGCTGCAGTTAATACATGGATAATTAAATATGTGTCCTCTTTACTATAAGTTTCAGGTAAAATCCCCAACAAAAATATTTCTGGTTTTAAATCAGTGTGCTGTTTTACCATCTTTTCCAGCCATGTATGTATTTTTGTCCAGTATTTTTTTGCTTTTACAGATGTCCACCACATATGATAATAAGACCCAGGTATCTGGTGGCACTTTCAACGTTTAGCTGACTTATCTTTAAACATCTTTGCCAACCTCGACGGTGCAAAGTGCCATCTATAAAACATCTTATACAGATTTTCTTTATATGCAGTTGACATTGTTAATTTGTATTTCCTATCCCACAGTTTCTGCCATTTAACTAATTCTATTGTATGACCAAAATTTTTTGCCCATGCTATCTTTGTCTCCTTCACTTGTTTGTCTTCCGGTTTTATGCCCACTAAGTAACTATACAATTTCTTTATCAATCTTTTTTCTGTTCTTGTTAATATGTTATCTAATTCTGTTAATTGTTTATAGAAACCATATAATTTAGCATCTTCCTCATATCTAGAATGTATCTCGACTATGCCATATCGATCGTTTGATCACTCAGTTCTTGTTTAGTTTTGAATTCCCCCCAAAATATATCTAAAAATATTTCCCATGTTAATAACATTTGGGTGAATCAGTGCTTCCATTTTTGAGAGCCAAACTGGATTCTCCAAATAATGCTGCTCTTTAATTTTCTCCCATACTAACATTAATGCATTTCTTACATTATGTCTTTGAAAGTAACCGAGTATCTTATTTTTCCCCTACCACAAGAAAGCATGCCAGCCCAGTTGGAAGTCATGTCCTTCCAAAGTCAATAATCTTATATGCCTCAATACAATCCATTCTTTCATCCATGTTAATACTGCAGCCTGGTAATACAATTCCCAATTAGGTAATCCAAAATCTCCTCTACTTGAATCCTGCAACATTTTAAAGCTAATTTTTGCATTTTTCCCTTGCCAGATATATTTTTATATTGTTTTCTTAAATTCCTCAAAATATCCCCCCCCCCCAATTTTATCGGAATTGTTTGAAATAAGTGCAATAATCTCGGCAATATATTCATTTTGATTGTAGCTATTCTTCCTATCAATGATAGTTGTAGAGTTTTCCATTTTTCCAGATCTGTTTTAATTTGTTGCAACAGTTTATAATAATTATCTTTCTTAATCGTTTGATATCTTGCTGTCAGCTGTATCCCTAAGTATTTTACTTTCTTAGTAATCTGAATATCTATTCTCTTTATTAACTCTTTTTTCTGTTTATCTGTAGTTTTCTCTTTATTTTCACTTCATCATATTCTTCTATATTTTTTTATTAGTTTAGGCCCTGTTTCTTGTGGATCTTCAAAGATAAATCGTCTGCAAACACCTGTAGTTTATACTTTTCCTTTTTTATTTCCATGCCTTTTATCTCTGTGTCTTGTCTAATATTTCTATTTAATACTTCCAATGTTAATACAAGGGGGATCCTTGTCTTGTACCTTTTTTAATGCTAGCCTTCTCAGTCATAACAACAATAACAATGGCAGCTACTGACTGGATCTCCAAACTCGACATTAATCTTTGAAATGTTATTTCTGTTTTTCTTTTAGGTTTTCTTACTGCTTTTTTATTGTTTTAATTGTTTTTAATCTGTAAAAATGAAGTGTTTTAATACTGTGTGTGACCAGCCATACGCTATAAATAAATCTCAGTCATATCTCCATTTACCGTCACCTTTGCAGTTTGTTTATAATAAATTGCCTTAATCATATTAATAAATCTTCCCCCAAAGTCCATATCTTTTAGTTGTGCTATCATGAATTGCCAGTTCACATTATCAAACACTTTCTGTGCATCTAGAAAGATCAGTGCCATTTGCTTCTCTGGATGTGCTTCATAGTATTCCAATGTATTTAAAATTATTCTCATATTGTCTTTAATTTGTCTCTTAGGTAAAAAACCATTTTGATCTGGATGTATAAATTGATTTAAAAATCTTTTTAGTCTTTCTGCAATTATTGAAGCAAATATTTTTATAATCAGCATTCAGTAAAGCTATTGGTCTATAGTTTTTTATCTGTTGTAGATCGGTGTCTTCTTTCGATATGAAAATAATATATTCTTCCATGAATTTGGTACCTTCGCTTCTAACAAAAGTTCGTTGAATACTTCCAATATTGGGATATTTAAAGTAGCTTGTAAGTCATTATATAATGTGCTAGCAATCCATCTGGACCTGGTGTTTTACCATTCCTTTGCCTCTTGATTGCTTCTATTAATTCCATCATAGATATACAGGTGAAACTCAAAAAATTAGAATATCGTGCAAAAGTTCATTTATTTCAGTAATGCAACTTAAAAGGTGAAACTAATATATGACATTGACTCATTACATGCAAAGCGAGATAGTTCAAGCCTTGATTTGTCATAATTTTGATGATTATGGCTTACAGCTCATGAAAACCCCAAATTCACAATCTCAGAAAATTAGAATATTTCATGAAATCAATAAAATAAGGATTGAACATAGAACAATATCGGACCTCTGAAAAGTATAAGCATGCATATGTACTCCAAAAACTCCTGGTAGACGGCTGCGTTGACCCTGGACTTAACGAAGCACAGTGGACCAACACCAGCAGATGACATGGCTCCCCAAATCAACACAGACTGTGGAAACTTCACACTGAACTTCAAGCATCTTGCAGTGTGTGCCTCTCCATTCTTCCTCCAGACTCTGGGTCCTTGGTTTCCAAATGAGATGCAAAAGTTGCTCTCATCAGAAAAGAGGACTTTGCGTACACAGAGTGATAGGTTGAATCGACCTATAACATCGGAAGAGATTTTATACGCAATAAAACAATTGAAATTATCTAAAGCTCCTGGGACAGATGGTTTGACGGCAGTATATTATAAGACTTTACAAGAGGAATTGGTTGAGCATCTTAAGGATTTGTTTTGTAATATTCAGCAGGGGGGTAAAATACCCCCCTTGTGGAAGACGGCCTTTATTTCACTGATACCTAAAGAAGAAGAATCTGTCAAACCTGAAAATTTTAGACCAATATCTCTCCTGAATACGGATTATAAAATTTATGCCAAAGTATTAGCCAACAGATTGATGCCAGTTATTCAAGATGTGATTCATGAAGACCAAGCAGGTTTTATAGAAGGTAGACATATGAAGGACAATGTCAGGCAACTCATAGATTTGTTGGAATATCTTGAGGAAAAAAAACAGATCTCTGCGGTGCTGGTGTTTTTGGATGCGGAGAAAGCCTTTGATCGAGTCAACTGGGACTTTCTAAAAAAGACTTTGCACAAAATGGACTTTGGGCCACAGTTTATACAAGCGATTTCGGCAATTTATCAAGAACAGACGGCACAAATTATTATTAATGGCAGTTTGACTACCAATTTTAACATACAGAAAGGAACAAGACAAGGCTGTCCATTATCTCCATTACTGTTTATTTTGACCTTGGAAGTGCTGCTGAATGCTCTACGGGACTCGGACGAATTGAAGGGAATAGTTGTAAGGCAAAGAGATTACAGAACAAAGGCATTCGCAGATGATCTGGTTGTTACCCTAACACGACCTTTGGAATCAATTATCCAGATGAAAAACATTATAGAGGAATATGGTCTGGTTTCAGGTTTTAGCCTGAACCAGAAAAAGACTAAGATGATAGTCAAAAACATGTTGGAACCACAAAGGAATGAACTTGAAAGGTTGGCAGGCTTTGAAATAGCTACAAAGGTGAAATATCTAGGGGTTCAAGTTGCAGCATCTAATATAAAACTTTTTCAAAATAATTATGAGGAACTTTGGCATAAGATTCAAAAGGATCTTGAAACATGGAAGAAGCTGCTTGGCTTATCTTTGCTTGGTAGAATAGCAGCTGTTAAGATGAACGTTCTACCTAGATTTCTGTTTTTGTTTCAAATGATTCCGGTGCTTAGAAATGACAAGTTTTTGATGGAATGGCAAGCAGGTTTAAATAAATTTATCTGGAAGGGGAAAAAACCAAGAGTTAAACTTAAGATCATGCAAGATGCTCGTGAAAGAGGTGGCCTTAAAGTTCCAAATCTACGTTTATATTATGAAGCTGCAGTGTTGACACAAGTTGGAGATTGGATTGGAATAACTAAAAGAGAAATTTTGAACGTAGAAGGCCATGATTTGCAATTTGGATGGCACGCATATCTACTTTATGATGTTAAGAGAGACAGTGTATTTAATAGGCATATTTTAAGACATGCTTTGATGAGAGTTTGGAAGAAGCACCAGCTTCAATTGGATTATAAAATACCTTTGTGGTTGGATTTTGGGCATATTATGCCAAATATAAAGTCACTCGGGGGGTTGTTGTAGAAAGAGATACTTTTTAATGATGGGGGCAGATGGCGTTTGAAATCTTGGGATACCCTGTTGGAAGAAGGAGTGAATCTAACCTGGATGCAGTATTTTCAACTTCAAGCAAGATGGAGAGAAGATCAGAAAATTGGATTAATGTTACATGAAGAAGATTTGGTGACTCAGATAAAATGTAAAGGGCCGATGCATATTAAACGAGTGTATAATTTACTGTTAGAAAGAGATTCAGAGGGTGAATTAGTTAAAGACTGTATGATAAAATGGGCACAGAATTTCGCAGAACCAGTAATGTTGGAAACTTGGGAAAAGATTTGGGTCCAGAATGTTAAATTTACACAAGCACAGAACTTGAGGGAAAATTTTTATAAGATGTTTTACAGATGGCATTTAGATCCCAAAAAGTTATCATGTATGTATCCAAATGTTCAACCTAAATGTTGGAGGTGTGATTGTTTGGATGCAACATACTTTCATATTTGGTGGACGTGCAGAAAATTGAAAGCATTTTGGATTAAACTATGGTGGGTAATGCAGAACATTTTGAAGAAGAAGCTGGAGTTTTCTCCTCAGTTTTTTTTGTTGGGAATAGTTAAGGGTTGTTCAGTAACTGACACTAGATTAATTTTACATATGATTACCGCAGCTAGATTATTGATAGGTCAATACTGGAAGAAAGATAATGTACCTACTATAGAGGAATGGATATTGAAGATGTCTAATTTGGTAGAGATGGCTAAAATTTCTGCATACCTAAAAGACAGGACCCATGAGGCCTTTGCTAAGGAGTGGAAGAAATGGGTAGAATACATGAAGAATAAATATCAAAGTAAGAAGTTTCAATTAGTGCTTAACTGAATTTATATTTTGCATATTTAATTAATTTAAAAGAAATGTATTGAATTTGATAATTTTGGATTTTTATTATATTTTATGTAATTGAATTTCTAATTTTAATATTTAGATTTATTTTTAAAGAGAAATATACTATGAAATGTATTGAATTTGATAATTTTAGATCTTTTATCATATTTTATGTAATTGAATTTATAAGTTTAATATTTAGATTAAATGTTAAAGAGAAATGTACTATGTATTGTCTGATTTTGATTTTGATATATGGGAATTATAGTTAATGTTATATATTTATAGTATTTGCATGATAATCAATTTAAATCTTATGATGCTCAAAATTATTTCACTAGATTTTTTAAACAGATTGTTAAGAGTTAAGTGTTTTTTACATTTGATTGTTGTCATATATTGGTCTAAAAGAAAAACTTTTTTTATTACTTAAGGTTAAAATTGGTTTTAAAATAAGGTTACAGGTTTTTTTTAGAGGGATCTCACCTTTAAAAATTGTTAAATATGTTAATGTTGATGTTTGTTTAATAGCGGAAGTCAAGGGGGGGATTGGGGAGGGATAGGGGGGATAGGGTGGGGTTGGTAGCGGGTTGGGATGGGGAAGGGGTTTTAAAAATAAAATGTAATGTAAAACTTTTTCAATAAAAAAAAAAAAAAGAAAAGAGGACTTTGGACCACTGAGCAACAGACCAGTTCTTTTTGTCTTTAGCCCAGGTAAGACGCTTCTGATGTTGCTTGTTGTTCAGGAGCAGCTTGACAAGAGGAATATGACATTTGAAGCCCATGTCCAGGATCCGCCTGTGTGTGGTGGCTCTTGATGCACTGACTTCAGCCTCAGTCCACTCCTTGTGAAAGTCCCCAACACTTTTGAATGGCCTTTTCCTGACAATCCTCTCCAGGCTGTGGTCATCCCTGCTGCTTGTGCACCTTTTTCTTCCACACTTTTCCCTTCCATATAACTTCCTATTAATGTGCTTTGGTATAGCACTTTGAGAACATCCAACTTCTTTTGCAATTATCTTTTAAGGCTTTCCCTCCTTATGGAGGATGTCAATGATGATTTTCTGCACAACTGTCAGGTCAGCAGTCTTTCCCATGATTGTGATTCCTACTGAACCAGACTGAGAGACCATTTAAAGGCTCAGGAACCCTTTGCAGGTGTTATGGCTTAATTAGCTGATTAGAGTGGGACACTTTGAGCCTAGAATATTGAACCTTTTCACAATATTCTAATTTTCTGAGATTGTGAGTTTGGGGTTTTAATGAGCTGTAAACCATAATCCTCAGAATTATGACAAATCAAGGCTTGAACTATCTCGCTTTGCATGTAATGAGTCTATGTCATATATTAGTTTCACCTTTTAGGTTGCATTACTGAAATAAATGAACTTTTGCACAATATTCTAATTTTTTGAGTTTCGCCTGTACATTCATCTAGCATTGCTTTCACTGTTTCAGATATTTTAGGTAGTTCCGCTTTTTCTAAATATTGTATTATTTTATCTCCTGGGATTAACTCTTGATCATATAGTTTTCCATAGTAGTTTTGAATCACTTTCTTTTTATCGTCATTTTGATGATGAAGATTCCTTCATCATTCACTAGTTGGTGTATCAATTTCTTTTCTTTCTCCTTTTTCAATTTATATGTCAGCCATCTTCCTGGTTTATTTGCGTTTTCAAATAAGTTTTGTTCCACACTTTTAATTTTTTGTGCTAATTAAAAAAATAATTTTTTAATTTTTTTTCATCTTTATCTATTAGATTCAGTTTATGTTTCGTTAATTCCATTTGGTTTTTTATATTCTTTTTTGTGGATCTTTTTGTAGTTCTATCTCTAGTCTCTTGTATTCTTCTTCTAGTATCCTTTGATTTTGTCTCTTCTTTTTGTTTTTCTTTCCCATCTATGTTATAATTCTCTAATATATGCTTTAGCTGTGTCCCATACATTTTGTAATGACGTTTCTTCTTTTCTGTTCTCTTTTTTAAAAAAGTCCAGTTCTCTTTCCATAAATTAAACAAATTCCTTTTCTTTTAGTATTGATTGATTCAACTTAATTTCTTTTTTTGTCACTTCCATATATAACTTTTATTGGATTATGATCCACCCATTTACTTGTTTCTATATTTATTTCTTGTATATTAGATTTTAACTCTGCTGACATCCATATCATGTCTGTTGTTGACCAAGACATATGCCTATTTGAGTAACATGAATATTGGTTTTCCTTGGGATGTATCTCTCGCCATGCATCTTGGATGCCTAGTTCTTCTGCCATTTTAAAGGAAGACTTAGGAAGTGTCTTCCTGGTTTTTTTATTTACCTTTCAAGTTTTGTAATCCAATTCCGCATCCTCAATTGCATTAAAATCTCTTAGTATACATATGTTTTCATACTCCAATTCTATTATTTTTTAATGAAGTTTACCATAAAAGTCCTCTTCATTAGTATTTGGTGTGTATATTACTACTAAAAGTATCTGTTTATTGTTCATTGTTATCACCACCATTAAAATCCTCCCTCATCCATAAAGATTTGTTTAACATTTATCGTCTCTTTTATGTAAAGAACTATTCCCCTCTTCTTTTGTTGTGATAGAGAAGTATATAACTTCCCAATTTTGGAATATTCCAGTATTTGATTGTGTTGTTTTTTAATGTGAACTTCTTGCAAGCCGATTATATCTCATTTTAATTAATTGACTGAAAATCGTTTTCCTTTTTATTCCCGAATTCAGTCCGTTTATGTTAATTGACAGTAATTTTATTTCTTCTTCCATAATTTACTTATAGATGGGTTTTGTCATTTTAGTCAGTCTTATCTGTCTCGGTTCTTTTGCCTTTGCCTCTTCTCTTTTTGCTATTTCCTCCAAATCTCTTTCATCTTCTTTTTGTTGTAAATTCAGTATCTTCTCTTTCCTGCATTTCTTTCGTGAGTTTATCCATCTATGTGCACTCCATCACTTTTAAAATTATTTTATCTTCTGGTGGTGTATCTCCCAATTTCCAACTCTGAGCAAAAATGATTCTTCTGCTGTTAAAATATGGGTAATTAAATATTGTATTTCTTTTTCATATTGGGTTGTAAATATTCCTAATAAATTGGTTTCTGGTTTCATTGGTACTCTCTGACTTGTGATTTCTTCTATTTGGTTTTTAACCGTTTTCCAGAACTGTTTCGCTTTTTAGCAGGACCACCACATGTGGTAATATGTTCCTTTTTGTATTTTACATTTCCAGCAGTCTGGGGAAGTGTTGGGGAACATTCTCGCTAGGTGCACTGGAGGGAGGTGCCACCTGTAAAACATTTTATAGATATTTTCTTTATAGGGTACAGTCATCGTTAGTTTACTATTTACTTTCCATAATTTTTCCCATTTATCCAATTCAATCCTATAACCAAAATGTTTTGCCCATGTAATCATATTTTCCTTGACCACCTCCTCTTCTGATTTTTTTTAAAAAATTTGATTTATATGCCGCCCTTCTCCGGAGACTCAGGGCAGCTTACAATGCATTAAGTAATAGCCTTCATGCTTTTGTATATTTATACAAAGTCAGCTTATTGCCCCCACAATCTGGGTCCTCATTTGATCTACCTTAGAAAGGATGGAAGGCTGAGTCAACCTTGAGCCTGGTGAGATTCGAAGTAATTGCAGGCAGCTGAATGTTAATAACAGGCTATTAGTCTGCTGCGCCACCAGGCTCTAATTTATAATTTAATAAATAGTTATAAATTTTGGTTATTAATCTTTCTTATTACTTCTTCTTCCAAGGGTATTTTCTCTGCTTTCCAATTTTGAGCATAAACAATTCTTGCAGCTGTTATTATGTGTATAATCCAATAAATATATTCCTTTTTAATTTTGTCAGGTAGGATACCCAACAGGAACAACTTTGGTTTGAATTATGTCATTTCTTCCAGCCAGATTTTAATTTTATTCCAATAATTTTTTGCTCCAGGGCATGTACACCACATATGATAATAGGATCCTGGTAATTGGTGACATTTCCAACGTTTTGTTGATTTATCTTTAAACATCTTTGCTAACTTCTCCCGTGGCATATGCCATCTCTAAAACATTTTATATTGGTTTTCCTTATATGCGGTGGACATTGTTAGTTTATAATTCCTTTCCAATAGCTGTTGCCATTTTTCCAGATCCATTGAATGTCCAAAATTTTTTCCCCAAGCGATCATTGTTTCTTTTACCTGTTCCTCCTCCAATTCAATATATAGCAAAAAATTATAAAACTTTTTTATTAAATTTTCTTCCATTCCTGTGAGTATCCTATCCAATGCAGTCTTTTCCAAATAAAAACCATGTAACTTAGCGTCTTTTTCATATCTTGTTATCTGGATATACATATACCAATCTGTCTCAATCCCTTGTTCTTCCAGTTCTCGTTTCTCTTTCAATTTCCCGTTATCTGTTAACAATGTTAACAAATCTTTATATCTAACAATATTTCCAAAATTAAAAACATTTGGGTGTATTAAAGCTTCCATCGTTGACATTCATACTGGTATTTTCACATAATATTTATCTCTAACCTTCTCCCAAACCAATAGCAATGCATTTCTTATATAAAGTCTATGAAAGTATGTATGTATCTTATGTCTACTATACCACAAGAAAGCATGCCAACCCAGTTGCAAGTCATGCCCTTCCAATGTTAACAACCTTATATTTCTTAGTTCAATCCATTCTTTCAGCAGTCAATGTTGCTGCTTGGTAATATAATTCCCAATTTGGTAGACCAAATCCCTCTCACAACCTCATGTCTTGTAGCATTTTAAAACTTATTCTTGCTTTTTCCCCTTGCCATATAAATTTCCTCATTACCTTATTCAGATAATGAAAATATGCCTTTTCAATTTTTATTGGCACCGTCTGAAATAAAAATAACAATCTTGGTAATATGTTTATCTTTATCAATGCAATCCTTCCCATAAGTGATAATTGGAGATTCTTCCATTTTTCCAAGTCTTTTTCAATTTGTTGTTTTAATTTATAATTTTCTTCTTGTTGCATATCTTGAAGTTAAATGTACTCCCAAATATTTAACTTTCTTCACAACTTGTATATCTAACTTTTCTTTTATCTTTCTGTTTTGTTTTTCTGTTGTATTTTTCACCAGGATTTTTGTTTTGTCTTTGTTTATTTTCAAACTGGAGACTTTTCCATACCTTTTTATCTGTTCTAATAATTTAGGGTCTGTTATTTGTGGCTCCTCTATAATGAATACCAAATCATCTGCAAACGCTTGTAACTTATACTCCACTTTTTTAATTTTCATCCCTTTTATCTCATCATTTCATCTAATATTTCTATTTAGGACTTCTAGAGTCAAAATAAATAATAGTGGTGATAAAGGACACCCTTGTCTAGTCCCTTTCATTATATTGATTTTTTACATCATTTCTCCATCATTATCTTGGCACATTGTCTATCATAAATTGTTTTTATAGTATTTATAAATCTCTCCCCAAAGTCCATTTTTTGTAATTGTTTTTTCTTAAACTGCCAATTCACATTATCAAAAGCTTTCTGTGCATCTAAGAACATGAACACCATTTGTTTTTCTGGATGAGTCTCATAATATTCCATAATAAAGTATTCAAAATCATCCTCATATTAACTCTAATTTGTCTTTTTGGTAAGAAGCCATTTTGATCACTTTGTATATATTCATTTAGCGTTTTTTTCAACTTATTTGCCATTATCGAGGCAAAAATCTTATAATCTACATTTAATAGTGAAATTGGTCTATAGTTTTTAACAGGGTGGATTTGATTTAAATCAAACTGATTTAAATCACAATTTAAATCACTAGTCAGTAAGGCTTGATTTAAATCATAGTTTTCTACATAAAGACTAATTCTTGCTGGTATAACTTTAATATGCAAGTAGATGAAGATTTTTAGAATAACAACTTTTCATATTAGTTTTTTTATCCCCAGTTTAATAGGTTAATCATTCATATTTGGACAACTTTTCTGTTGTACTTAGGAAGGAGAAAAATAATCATTACCTTAATAATAACAATTTAAATAGATTTGTTCAACTGAAACAATAACATTACAGCATATGTTATTTGCTTAAACAAACATCCATGTTTGTTAACTAATTTGGCTAAACAAAATATGCATATTTTAAGAAACTTAGACTGTCAGCCCAGCCTACACATGAAAAACTTAATTACTGTCCTCTGTAGCTCACTCTTCATATTCATCTTCTTCTTTGTTCATAATCTGGAAAAGAAAAACAAGCTTTCCTGCTTTATTGGGTCCCAAACGATTTCTCAATTTAGAATGAATGAGTCCAAAGGAAGAGAATATTCTTTCAACGCCTGCAGAAGAAGCTACTGCTGTTAAAAGTGAAATCATTACTTGAACAGTCTCTAAATCCAAGTGCTTAAGTGACTTCCACCAGTTCACTGGTATGACTTTCTTTAAAATATCTTCAGCAAACATATATTTCTTGAATGCTTCCCCCTTAGCTTTGAAGTTTATTATAGTTGGCATTACAGATGGATGATTGCTGGATACCCATGTCATAGTTAACTCCTCTTCCTCAGCACTTAAGTTTTGACCCCGATACTGGATATTGACAATATTTGCCAAAAAATGAGCTGGAGACAGTACTTGTCCCATTTGTTTTTTTAATGCTTGTAATTTAATTCTATCCATGTGTAGTTCTGTTTTTAAGTATTCACTCAGTTCCTTCCAAATTTCAACAGCATCAGCAATAAAACAGCTATTTATCTGTATTTTGTTTAAAGCTTCAGAGATGGGTTTCAGGATGCTCAGCATATGTTCAACATTTCTCTTAAGTCCAATGTTGAGGATTTTGGCTGTGACAGTGCCATCTATTTTATCTCGATTTTCTTGACAAACTGTCATCAGAATAGGCCAGTTCTTGATATACTGCTCAAAACAGTCCACTACAGAGTTCCATCTAACATCTTGTGGGAGTGTTAGCTTGGTTCCACCCATCCTTTTCAGAGCTGCTGCAGCAAAATGATTGTTACAGAAGTATTTAGCAATTTCAACAACATTAGTCTTTATTTCTGGAACACTTAAGTCTTTGGCTAAGAGGTGCAGTAAATGAGCACTGCAACCATATGTTATTAGCTTTGTATTCCCTTCCTGCTCTTCTAAATTTCTTCTCACCTTGGATACATTTGCAGCATCGTCTGTGACCAAACTGCGTACTAGACATTTGAATTTTTGTTCACATTTATTATAGCTTTTACTGCCACTTCTTGTAAGTATTCTGCTGTGTGTGCATTTCCTGGCGTATCAATTGTTTGTGCAAGGAAGACTTTCCCTTCTTCTGTTGTTATACAAGCACATACAATAGGATCATTGTGGACATTACTCCACCCATCAATACTTAGGTTAACAATTCTACCTTCCTGAGTCATTGCACATTGCTCCATTTCTCTATCATACACTTTATCCAGCAGTTTCCCTACAACATCGGCTCTGCTGGGTGGACTGTATCCTGGTCTCAGTGACTGAACCATATTAATGAAATGTGGGTTCTCAGTCAGACAGAAAGAAGAGTTCGTTGCATTAAAAAACTGGGCAATTTTTTCATCAATTAACTCTTTTTCTAATCTGCTAGTTTTTATCACAAATTTATCTATGGTGGTTCCAGGAGGGAAGGGTTTTTTCTTTCTTTTAGGTGATAGTGATATGTGGCTGTGGGTGTCTGATGATGATGATGCTAATGACGCACTATCCTGAATGGATAACTCTGAAACTGTAGAACAGGAGGATGGTGATCTTGAAGGTGGATAGTTTCCAGAATCCATGAATTCCCCTAAACAAAAAAGTCAATGCTGTTATTTTATTGTTTATACAATTTCTGCTTATTGTACACAGCACTGCCCTAAAAGGAATATTTGCTTTTCTTCATAACTGTACCAAATGACAGTAACATGCAGTAATAATAAGAAATACAATTTTGCTCAAACATGACAGTTCAAGGCAGTCTTTAGAAATATGATTCAATAAAAATGTTTACCAACCTGAAGATCCTGCCTGTTCAAATGTGTTTCTTTGGTCATCTTCATGACAGCACTTCTCATGATGTTGCCTCATTCAGGCCACCAGGCCTTGCATTTCTTTGTTGCAGTTTTTGCAGTTTGCACGCATGCCTGCCTAACCGATAGGTAAAGGATCTTCATTAAAATATTGCCAAACTGGATCTCTTTTACGGCCTGCTACCATTATAAGTTTTTTCCTCCAAGGAAAGAATGTGATAAACCTCAGGTCATACACATAAAAAGATCCAAAGACTTGTCTGTCTGTGGCTGTGCAATATTGTGCTCATAAAGTTTCACTTTCATTTTGTACTGCTTGTCTGCTTGCTCCTTCCTCCTCACACTTAACTTCACTTTCTTCTTATGCAGATCTATTCCACTCCAAACAATCAGAAAAATATTGTTTCTATTCTATTCACTGAACTTCTTGAAACTTAGCACGGAAGGGGTTGATTCTGTATTCATAGGTTTGTAGAACAATAGGATTAAGGTCTTTTTCTCAACTCTGTTCATGTTACAACATTTTTGCTGTGAAGAAGAGGCATGTGATCTCTGCTGAGTCAAATTCAGTTTTGAGAACTGCAAAAGTAAACCAAGCATCTGTGATAATATCTTGTAGGCAGAGAAACTGCCCAATAATCTTACAAAAACTTCTGGAAGAGCATGACATTGTGAATGGATTAATGGAATTTATTTACCAAAAAAATTAAACATATACAGCCTTATTCTACATAATTAAAAAAAACTAATCTTTATTTCATGATGGAATAACCTTTGGATGGTAATATATTTTCCTCAAAAAGCATTTTATTTAAAAAAATCAGATTTAAATAAAAAAATCAGGTTTAAATAAAAAAAATCCAATTTAAATAAAAAAAACCTGATTTTTTTTATTTTTTAAAAAAAATCATTGATTTTTATCCACCCTGGTTTTTAATCAATTGTAAATATGTATCTTCTTTAGGTATAAGTGTCACATATGCCTCTTTCCATGAGTCTGGCATCTTAGCCAGACTCATGGAAAGTCATCAATAATAAGTTACTAAATAAGTCCAACATTACATTACTGATCACTTCTTGTAGTGTTTTATATAATTCAGCTGATAGACCATCTGGTCCTGGTGCTTTTCCACTTTTTTGTCTTTTTATGGCTTCTGTTAATTCCATTATTGTTATTCTTTCTTCTAGCATTTTTTTATATTGTTCTGATATTTTAATTAAATCAGATTTATCCAAGTAGCTTTGTACCTCCTCCTCTGAGATCTTCTCTTGAGAATAGAGTTTTTGATAGTATTCTTGGATTACTTTCTTTTTTTCCTCAGTTCTATATTGTAATTTCCCTTCTCCATCTTGAAGATACTTTATAATTTTCTTCTCCTCTTTTCTTAGATTATATGCTAACCATCTTCCTGGTTTATTTGCATTTTCAAAAAAATTCTGTCTCAATGTTCTCAATTGATTTGCTAATGTTTCTTGTTTATTGTTTCTTGTTTATTTAAAATTATTTCATGTTTCTTCAATTCCATCAGTTTCTTTCTTTTTTTTTTTATTGTTTTGACCATTTTTCTGGAACTCTTTTTTCAGGCTTTTATACTCCTTTTCCAATCTTGCTTGTTTCTGGTGTTTCTTTTTATTCTTTTTTCCCAAATATGTTATTGTCACGCCTCTAATATATGCTTTTATTATATTCCAAACATTCCGGACTGATGTATCCTCCTTTTTATTTATTTTAAAGAAAATTTCCAATTCCTTTTCCACAAATTTCTGAAATTCTTTTTCATTTAATATTGTTGCATTCAGAATCCATCTTATCTTTTTCTTTTGCCCTTTCCATGTTATTGTTATTGGGCTGTGGTCTGCCCATATGTTTGTGCCAATATTTACTTCCTGCACCGTTTCTGTAAGTCCAGTTGACATCCGTATCATATCTATCCTTGACCACAATAAGTGTCTATTTGAGTAAAAGGTCTACTGACTTCCTTTTTTTTTGTCTCCAAATATCTTGTATACTCAATTCTTCCATCATTGTAAAGAAGGCCTTTGACAGTGTTTTTCTTGGTTTTTTGTTTGTCTTTACTGTTTTGTAGTCTAAATCTGTATCTGTTGCAGCATAGAAATCACTCATAATGCATACGTTTTCATAGTCCAGTTCTACAATTTTCCTGTGTAGTCACCAATAAATTTTTTCCTGTTTTTCATTTGGTGCATATAATGTTATCAAAAGTATTTGTTGAAAGTTCATTTTTATTTCAACCATGAAAAACCTGCCTTCTTCATCTCCAAACATTTGTTTGGGTTCTAGTCTTTCTTTTAATACAGTGGGGCAAAAAAAAGTATTTAGTCAGCCACCAATTGTGCAAATTCTCCTACTTAAAAAGATGAGAGAGGCCTGTAATTGTCATCATAGGTAGACCTCAACTGTGAGAGACAAAATGAGAAAACAAATCCAGACAATCACATTGTCTGATTTGGAAAAAAATTATTTGCAAATTATGGTGGAAAATAAGTATTTGGTCACCTACAAACGAACAAAATTTCTGGCTCTCACAGACCTGTAACTTCTTCTTTAAAAGGCTCCTCTGTCCTCTACTCATTACCTGTATTAATGGCACCTGTTTGAACTTATCAGTATAAAAGATACCTGTCCACAACCTCAAACAGTCACACTCCAAACTCCACTATGGTGAAGACGAAAGAGCTGTCGAAGGACACCAGAAACAAAATTGTAGAGCTGCACCAGGCTGGGAAGACTGAATCTGCAATAGGCAAGCAGCTTGGTGTGAAGAAATCAACTGTGGGAGCAATAATTAGAAAATGGAAGACATACAAGACCACTGATAATCTCCCTCGATCTGGGGCTCAACACGAGATCTCACCCTGTGGGGTCAAAATGATGACAAGAACAGTGAGCAAAAATCTCAGAACCACATGGGGGGACCTAGTGAATGACCTGCAGAGAGCTGGGATCAACATAACAAAGGCTACCATCAGTAATACACTACGCCACCAGGGACTCAGATCCTGCAGTGCCAGATGTGTCCTCCTGCTTAAGCCGGTCTGAAGTTTGCTAGAGAGCATTTGGATGATCCAGAAGAGGATTGGGAGAATGTCATATGGTCAAATGAAACCAAAGTAGAACTGTTTGGTAGAAACACAACTCGTCGTGTTTGGAGGAGAGAGAATGCTGAGTTGCAACCAAAAAGCACGATACCTACTGTGAAGCATGGGGGTGGCAACATCATGCTTTGGGGTTGTTTCTCTGCAAAGTGACCAGGACAACCGATCTGTGTACAGAAAAGAATGAATGGGGCCATGTATCGTGAGATTTTGAGTGCAAACCTCCTTCCGTCAGCAGGGGCATTGAAAATGAAACATGGCTGGGTCTTTCAGCATGACGATCCCAAACACACCGCCTGGCAATGAAGGAGTGGCTTCGTAAGAAGCATTTCAAGGTCCTGGAGTGGCCTAGCCAGTCTCCAGATCTCAACCCCATAGAAAACCTTTGGAGGGAGTTGAAAGTCCGTGTTGCCCAGTGACAGCCCCAAAACATCACTGTTCTAGAGGAGATCTGCATGGAGGAATGGGCCAACATACCAGCAACAGTGTGTGCCAATCTTGGGAAGACTTACAGACAACGTTTGACCTCTGTCATTGCCAACAAAGGATATATAACGAAGTATTGAGATGAACTTTTGATATTGACCAAATACTTACTTTCCACCATAATTTGCAAATAAATTCTTTCCAAATCAGATAACATGATTGTCTGGATTTGTTTTCTCATTTTGTCTCTCATAGCTAAGGTCTACCTATGATGACAATTACAGGCCTCTCTCATCTTTTTAAGTGGGATAACTTGCACAATTGGTGGCTGACTAAATACTTTTTTGCCCCACTGTATACAGAACCACTCCTCTTTTACTTTGTTGTATCAATGATGTAAATAGTACTCCTAGTTTTGCGTATTGTAATAATTTTGAATGCTGTTTTCTAATATGCACTTCCTGTAAAGATATAATATCCATCTTCAAACTGTTTAATTTGGTCAATATTCTATTTCTTTTTATTGCTGCATTCACTCCATTTACATTTAAAGTTATTGCTTTTACTTCCTCTTCCATATTCACTTGTTGCTAGTTTTTAAATTCATCGCCCTAATCTCTCTTTGTTCCAGTGGATCTTTAGCTCTCGCCCCTTCTCTGAGGGCCCTTTCCTCTTTGGCTTTTTCTTCTTTGTCCTTATCTTTCTCTTTCTCTTTTGCAGCATCTACCACTCCCAAATCTCCATCCATTGGTCCACAGAATTGTTGGTAAAATCTTTTAGCTTTCTCAATCAAATCGAGTTTGTATCTTTGTTCTTGCCATGTCACCATAATCCCTTCAGGTATCAGCCATCTAAAGTTCACATCTTTTAATATTAGGAATTTTGTTAGGAATTTATATTCTCTCCTCAAATCTCTGACCCTTCTAGGTATTTGTCGTAGAATGGCAAGTTCTTTATCTTTGTGTTTCAGTGTTGAGGTCCTTGCTGCTTGTAATATCTCTGTTTTCATTGCCCGCTTTGTAAATCTTACATGTACTTCTCTTGTCAATTTTTTTCCTTATTGCATATCTAGTGTATATTGCAAATGCTTCATCAGTCTCATTCAAAATATTTTCATTGGGTTGTTCCAAATCTTCAGCCAAAATTTCTGCAATTACCTCTGGTAGTTTTTCTCCTTTTTCTTCTTCTATATTTTGGAATCTTAGGTAGAATTCAGATCTTTCCATTTTGAGGAGAATAATTGTTCTCTCTTGTGATTTATCTGTTAAAACCAGTTTTTCTTCTAACTCCTCAACTTTTTTTCTGTCTTTTCTGCTTTTTCTTCTACTTTCTGGATTCTCTCCTCATTCTTCTCCATTATTTCTTTCATTTCTTTTAATTCCTGTTTTATATCAGCCAGAAGTTTCTGCATCAAGTTTTGCAATTCTGTTATCTCTGAAGTTTTATGCATTTCTGCTGCTGAGGGACTTGATGCTGGCTGTGTAAATTTCTTCATTTTCATTTCTCTAGATATTTATCATCCACTTGTAATTTGGTTATAATTCAACTACCTAATTCAACCAATGATTGAATTAGTAATTAATAAAATAAAATAGAGTATAATGAAATAGGAAGAGTCTTAGGTCCTCCCTCTCCTTCCAAAATTTAATAATAGTAAAAAAAATAAATAAAAATAAATAACAAACTAGAAAACGGAAGGGGAAGGAAACGAGAAAAAAAAAAGAAAAAGAAATTTTTTTTTATAGCCCAACTGTTTCAAAAAAAAAAAAGAATATTAAAAAGTAAAGTTTTAAGTTCAAAATAAAAAATCAGAATCCATAAAACAAAATCAATTGAGCACTAGGAAGAAGGGATAAAAAGGTCCCAAGGTAAAAAGAAAATAAAAAAGATAAAGGAGATAAATTGTTCTGACTCTTCAAGTGTTAATCCATGGAAAAACGATATTCCAGAAGAAGGAAGAAGAAGAAAAAAAAACCATTTCGTTCAGTTCTTGCAAAGTTTCAAACAAAAAAATAGGAAAAATAAAAGGACAATATGAAGGTTTTTTTTTGTTCTCAAAACAAAACTAATCAACCAAAAAGTAAAGGAAAAAAAAAGTAAGATAAAAAAACAAAGATCACAGTCCACAAATCCAGAGGGTTTCTCAAAAGCCTTTGAAGTCTAGTCTCCACTTCCTTCTCCACAGGTGGCTTATTTATCTTCTAGCCAAAATGTTAAGGTTATTTGTCTCTTAGGTTTTCTTCAAAGTAGAAAACGTTTTCTTTTGCTATTTCTTCTGCTGCTAGGTGGCACTGCAGGCTAACTTTCAGTCTCAGCTCAGTTCTTTTGGTACTTTCACCTCTCTGGACAAAAGTATCAGTAAGCAATCAGCATTACAACAAACTATTTAAAAAATGTATATTCCGTTCAGTCATTCAGATATTGATATCCAGTTATTCTTACAGTCTTACAATCTTACAGTCTTACAGTCCTCAAATCTTCTTTTTTTCTTCAATAGAAAAATTGGTAGAAATTTTAAAAGGCTTTCAAACACGCATTCCTTGCCACTCAAATTTTTGGATGTGAATGCATGCACACACCCGCACCCACTCCTCGCTTTCAGCCATTTTTCTCCACTCTATCAATCGTCCAGGTAGATGAAAAAGAAATTTCTCAGCAATAAAATTTAAATTAATCTCACCTCGATGTCACAGGCTGGATTTCACTTTCTCTTTTGTTGCGACCGTCCCAGCTTTTCAGTGACTTCTAGGTCGCTTTCCCACAATGTCCGACGTCTTCTGATCTTTCCAGGGAGTTTGCAGTCTCCCTCGGTTGACCGGTACATGCTCCCCTTTTTGGTCGTCCCTACAGGATGACTTAAGTCACAGAGGACCCTCAGACAGTGGGGATATCGATGTCTCTTTGGGAGCCCGCAAAGAGTCCATCTTGCTGCCGTGACGCTGGCCACGCCTTCACTCTTTGATCACCTCTAAGGCATCCTCCAGCAGCTCTGCCAGTATCTCTGCTAAATTTTCTCCCTTTTCTTCCTCAATATTTTGGAACCACAGGTAATATATCAGTCCTGTCCATCTCTAATGATATTATTGTTCTTTCTTTTTTTTTTTTGTCTGCTAGTGTAAATCTGTTATCAAATTCATCTACTCTTTTTTCTATTTGTTCAAATTTCTCTTCTACTTTTTGCATGTGTTGTTCACTATTTGCCATCATTTGTTGAACATTCTCTAATTTTTCTTTTACTTTCCCTATTCTTTCCTTGAACTCATGCAGGGCTTGTATCATCCCTTTTAATTGTACATGCATCACATTTGTTTTCTCTTGCTGTTACATAGCATCCAAAGTCCTCTGCCCTGATGGGCTGGAAGTTGCTGATGATGATGCTGAAGATGGTGCAGATGGTATTTTCCTCATTTTAAAATATTTTGGTATTTGTAATCCACAAAAAGTAAAGGTTAAGTTATCAGTTGTAATCCAAGAGTAAAGAAAAAAGAAAAATCCCAAGTGTAGAGAAAAAAACCCCAAGGTTATCAATCTTTTAACCCCATCCTTCTTGTTATTTTCTTCAGGTTCTTCAAACCCTAGTCCTTTATTATCCAAAAAAGAGGGATAACAAATTGATAAATTGTAATCCACATAGGCCCACCAAGCCCTAGAACAAATCACCAATTGTTTTGTATCCACAAATGTTCAGAGAGCAGAAGAAAAATAAAAGGGAAGTATTTTGCTGTTTATATTTCCATTTGAGTTCCAAGAGCTATACTGTTTAAAAATAACATCTCAGTATTTTGCTCTCTATCTCAATTATTCAGACTAAACATCATATAGCACAAGAATTGTTTTTCTAACAGTTTTTATCTTCAGTCTCACAGTCTCTCAAGGTTATGTGTTTTATATACCGTATTTTCCGGCGTTTAAGACGACTTTCTAACACACAAAAATCTTCTCAAAAGTCGGGGGTCGTCTTATATGCCGGGTGTCAGTATCCTGTAACCAGGCAGACCAGTCCGAAAGGCTTTGACGAGCCTTAAATGGCTCTAAGGAGCCAAGCTGAATTGCCTGCTGAGTTGCCACTAATCAGCTGAGTTACACGCAAGCCCCGTGTAAAAGGGAAAAACTTTCCTTTTACACAAGGCTGGCCATCCCAGCTGAGTTGCCTGATCGCCAGAGCTTGGATGGCCAAGCCCCGTTTAAAAGGGAAAAACTTTCCTTTTATACAACGCTGGTCACCCCAGCTGCTAATTTTTGCCTGCTAATTGATACGTAGCAAAAATCCCCCCCCCCCACCGCAGCTTGCTTACCTTAGCTGCTAGCCGCAACGCTTGCCTTGCTTTGCCTGCAATCCATTGCATCAGCAAGCAACTAAATCTCCCTGCCTGCTTGATTGCAGGCAGGGAGATTTAGTTGCTTGCTGATGCAAGCAACTTGTGGACTTCAACTCCCAGAATTACTCAGCCAGCAAAGCAAAGCTGGCTGAGGAATCTGGGAGTTGAAGTCTACAAGTCTTAAAGTTGCCAAGGTTGGAGACCCCTGTTCTATTGGGTAAGTTTTTTTCCCCCTTTGGGAGCTTTAAAAAAATAGTTAATTGGGGGGTTTTTTAGTTGTTCTTTTTTAGACCTAGCCATTTAAAGGCTAGGTCTAAGTTTTAGGCTAGGAAGTTTTAAATTTAACTTTCATATAAAAATAAAAATAAATAAAAAATTAAAAAAAATAAAAATAAAATAAAATAAAATAATAATAAAATAAAATAAAATAATAAAATTTGTGCAGCTTTCTGAGATTTAGTGTGTTTCTGTAGAGTTTCACTCTAACAAACGCACAAAATCTCACAAAGCTATATGTGGAATTTTGTGTGTGTAAAGTGTGAAAGTTGTTTTTTTGGGCTTTTTGTGGCTGTGTGAGGTTCCTGCTTGTTGCAGGGGCCATTTTGGGACTAGCACAGCTGCTTTTACATTGTGGGTGAGCCAGTTGATGTTTTTTAATTTTTATTTGGTGTGCGTTGGAAGAGGGGTCGTCTTATACAGCAAGTATAGCCCAAACCCTATATTTTTACAGGAAAAGTCAGGGGTCGTCTTATACGCCCAGTTGTCTTATACGCCGGAAAATACGGTATTTTTTCCTCTTTCTCCCTTGCAGCTCCCAGCTTCCACTTCCACTTCTGCCTGTGGCTCTGCTACTCCCTTTCTCTTTTTCTTTCTCCTTTTTTACAGCATACTCTGGTTCAGTTTTTATAGAAATAGAATAAAAAATCTGTATATCAAAATTTTGTAGTATCCTAAAGCTTCTGAATTATTCAATATTGTATTTTGGTCCAGCTTTCTAGTTGCAAAATAGTTTCTCTCTTTTTCTAAAAAGTTCTCTAGCTTAACTTTCTGTTTTAAAATGACTCTTAGGCTTTCCTCGCCACTTTTCACAGGGGGTGGAGAAGAAAAAACAATTCAACCTCCTCTTTTTGGGTCCCACTTTCACCAGATGTTTTTCCAGGAGGCTCTTCCTTCCATTAAAGTTAAAGATTCAAAGTTGGAAATCTTTTATCCAGATCACTCACACTGTCAGTCTTCCATGCTTCCTTCCTGTGGCTGTCAGAGCTTTGGTCTGGCACGTAATGGCCGTCTTTTCCTTTCTGTCAGGTTTGAGAGCCTTTTCTGGATCAATCAGGGAGATTGCAGGCTCCCTGAGATCAATGGAGTGTGCTCTCTTTGTTCATTGCCCCTACAAGGCGATTTTTGGTCCAACCGGACCTCCCAGCAGCTTGGATTTCGGTGTGTTCCATGGAGCCCCGTGGAGTGTGTCGTATCGCCGAAATGTCAGTCATGGTCTTATTTTCATGGCTGTGCAATTGGTACAGCTTTTTATGTAGTCCTCCACATCAGTTTTCATTTTTGGCCACCAAAATTGCCTCCTGGCTAGGGGTAGGATCTTTTTTTTTTTATTGAAAAAGTTTTACAGTACAATTTTTATCCCCATTTCCCCCCACCAATCCCCCCACCCATCTACCACCCCCTCCCTTTCCCTCCCTCCCCTCCCTGCCCCCCCAGGCTTCCTTCACTAACAAAACATCAATCTTATATATCAATCAATATTAAACAGAAAAATATAGGTGAGATCCAGATAAGATATTATAGATTTAACATTGAATAAAATAAGATTAATCTAAAATATATACTAAACATAAATCTTATATAATCACTTGTCAAATACTTCTAACACCATACTTTACCCCCCTAAATCAAGTATGTACTAACCATAAATCATTTGTAAAAACTTAACAGATATTCTTAAAATTTTTCTAGACAGCAGTATAACAAATATATGGAAACTAATTTTCAACATCATAATTTTCCTAAGTAATAATATAGTAAATATATATAACATTAAAAGTTTTCTAGATAGCAATATAATTTCAAATATTCAATCTAAATAGTGTTATATAAAAAAATATATATGACATAATAAGTTTTCTAAATAGCAATGTAATTTCAATGTAGGTGAAATCCAGATAATATATCATAAATTTTAACATTGAATAAGATAAAGTTAATCTATCAAATATATGCTCATATATAAAAACTTAATAGATATTCTTAGCAAATGTATATAAACTTATTTTTAACATTATAATTTTCCTAAGTACTGATATAGTAAATATATATAACGTAATAAATTTTCTAAATAACAATATGATTTCAAATATTTAATAACATAGTTATAATAAAAATAATTATGAATCAAATACTAATTGAAACTTCTTGGTTTGATATTTGTTCTGCACATAGCCTACCCATTTCTTCCACTCCCTAACAAATGGGTCCTGTCTTTTAGGTATGCAGAAATCTTAGCCATTTCCGCAAAATTGGCCATCTTCGATGTCCATTCCTCTATAGTAGGTACACTATCTTTTTTCCAGTATTGACCAATCAGTAGTCTAGCTGCAGTAATCATATATAAAATCAATCTCGTTTCACTCGATGAGCAATCCTTAACTATCCCCAACAAAAAAAGCTGCGGAGAAAATTGAAGCTTCTTTTTCAAAACATTCTGCATAACCCACCAGAGTTTAATCCAAAATGCTTTCACTTTTCTACACGTCCATCAAATATGAAAGTATGTAGCATCCAAACAATCACACCTCCAACATTTAGGTTGAACATTTGGATACATACATGATAATTTTTTGGGATCTAAATGCCATCTATAAAACATCTTATAAAAATTTTCCCTCAAATTCTGTGCTTGTGTAAATTTAACATTATGGACCCAGATCTTTTCCCATGTTTCCAACGTTACTGGTTCTGCAAAGTTTTGTGCCCACTTTATCATACAATCTTTAACTAATTCACTCTCTGAATCTCTTTCTAACAATAAATTATACACCCTCTTGACATGCATCGGCCCTTTCCTTTTTATCTGAATCATCAAATCTTCTTCATGTAACATTAATCCAGTTTTCTGATCTTCTCTCCATCTCGATTGAAGTTGAGAATACTGCAACCAAGTTAAGTTCTTCCCTTCTTCCAACAGAATTTTCAAAGGTTTCAAACTCCATCTGCCCCCATCATTAAAAAGCATCTCTTTGTATAAAATCCCCCCGAGTGACTTTATATTCTGCATAATCTGCCCAAGATCCAACCACAAAGATATTTTGTAATCCAATTTAAGATGGTGCTTCTTCCAAACTCGTATCAAAGCACGTCTCAATATATGACTTTTAAATACATTATCCAGCTTGTCTTTGTAAAATAAGTATGCATGCCAACCAAGATCCAAGTCATGGCCTTCTATATTCAAGATTTCAGTTTTCGTTGTTCCAAACCAATCACCCACTTGTGTCAACACCGCAGCTTCATAGTATAAACGTAAGTTTGGAACTTTGAGGCCACCTCTTTCACGAACATCTTGCATTATTTTGAGTTTAACTCTTGGTTTTTTCCCATTCGAAATAAATTTGTTTAGACCTGATTGCCATTCAGCCAATATCTTATCACTTTTGAGCACCGGAATCATTTGAAACAAAAACAAAAACCTAGGTAGAACGTTCATCTTAATTGCTGCTATTCTGCCAAGTAAAGAAGCAGTTTCTTCCAAATTTCAAGGTCCTTTTGAATCTTGTGCCACAAAACCTCATAATTATTGTGAAAAAGTTTTATATTAGAAGCTGCAACCTGAACTCCTAGATATTTCACCTTTGTAACTATTTCAAAGCCTGCCAGCCTTTCTAGTTCACTCCTTTGTGGTTCCAACATATTTTTAACTATCATCTTAGTCTTTTTCTGGTTTAGTCTAAAACCTGAGACCAAACCATATTCCTCTATAGTGTTTTTCATCTGGATGATTGATTCCAAAGGTCGTGTTAGGGTAACAACCAGATCATCTGCGAATGCTTTTGTTCTGTAATCCTTTTGCCTTACAACTATTCCATTCAAATTGTTCAAGTCCCGTAGAGAATTCAACAAAACTTCTAAAGTTAATATAAACAACAGTGGGGATAGCGGACAACCTTGTCTAGTTCCTTTCTGTATGTGAAAATTGGTGGTTAAACTCCTGTTAATAACAATTTGTGTAGTCTGTTCTTGGTAGATTGCTGAGATCGCTTGTATAAACTGATCCCCAAACTCCATTTTAAGCAAAGTCTTTTTTAGAAAATCCCAGTTGACTCGATCAAAGGCCTTTTCCGCATCCAAAAACACCAGCACCGCAGAGATCTGTTTATTTTTTTCAAGATATTCCAATAAATCTATAAGTTGCTTCACATTGTCCTTCATATGTCTGCCCTCTATAAAACCTGTTTGATCATTGTGAATCACGTCTAGGATAACTGGCATCAGTCTGTTGGCTAATACTTTTGCAAAAATTTTATAATCCGTATTCAGGAGAGATATTGGTCTAAAATTTTCTGGTTTTGTAGAACCCTCTTCCTTTGGTATCAGTGAGATAAAGGCCGTCTTCCATGAGGGGGGTATTTTGCCCCCCTGCTGTATACTACAGAATAAGTCCTTAAGATGCTCAACCAATTCTGATTGTAAAGTTTTATAATATACTGCTGTCAAACCATCCGTCCCAGGAGCTTTAGCTAGTTTCAGTTGTTTTATTGCGAATAGAATCTCTTCAGGCGTTATAACTTGATTCATTCTATCCTTTTGTTCACTTGAAATTTTTGTAACTCTCTTCTTATCAAGATATTCATCAATAAAGTCCTTTTTAATATTATCTGTATGATATAAGTTGGAATAGTAATCTAAAAAAGCTTGATGTATTAAACTTTGTTGGAAAACTTGTTTACCTTTATACTCAATAGTATCAATTATACGAAAACTTCGTTGCTTTCTCAAAGTATAGGCCAACCATCTACCGGGTTTATTAGCATTACAAAAAGTATTGTGCTTGGCAAATTGCAAATTAGTTGCAGTCTGATCAGCCATCAGCATTTGAAATTGATCTTTCAAAAGTTTTATGGATTCCTGTAGTTTCTCATCAGTCGGATTCTTTATATGCAATTGTTCTTTTTCCTTTATTTCTGACTCCAATTCTATTCTCATCTTTTGTCGTGTTGACCTATACTTAGAATTCATATAAATCAGTACACCTCTCATATAGGCCTTACTTGCATCCCAGACAACTTCAATAGGTGTACCCTTATTCAAGTTCAATTGAAAATATTCCTTAACATGTTTTTTAAGATCAGCTATATTCTTCTCATATCTAAATAAGTTCTCATTCATTCTCCAAGATCTTCTCTCCCTCTTACCAAAGTCCATTTCCGTCCATACCGGACTATGATCCGTCAAAGTTCTGGAAAAAATCTTAGTCTTGACCATTTTAGTAAGTAGATCAGAAGTAACCAGCATAAAGTCAATCCTAGAAAAGGATTTATGTCTATTAGAAAAAAATGTAAAATCCAGTTCCTTCGGCTGGTGAATTCTCCATACATCCTTCAGTTCTAATTCTTCTTTCAATGCAAAAAACGTCTGTGGTAATTTATTCCCCCTCTTAGCCAAAGTCTTCTTATCAAGAGTTGTATCAATCACTCCATTCCAATCTCCCATAATCAAGAAAGACTTATAATTCCATTGCAATATTTTAGCATGTAATAATTTATAAAAAATTTCCTGCTGTTGGTTTGGGGCATAAATTCCAATCAGAAGCAACGGAACATTCTGTATATTTATTTCCACTGCAATATATCTTCCTTCATCATCTGATTCTACAAGTTTAGCTGGTATTCTTTTAGAAATATACAAAACTATTCCATTCCTTTTCACAGAGCTAGGAGACATAAAATGTACTCCAAATTTTTGAATTATCAAATATTTTTGGTCCTGGGTTCTAATATGAGTTTCTTGCAAACAAACAACATCATTTTTATACTGCTTCAAATAACAAAATATTTTCCTTCTTTTCTGTGGAGAATTCAAACCATTCACGTTCCATGATAAAAGTCTAACTGTCATTTGAGGATTCTTGAAGCGTATCGAGCAATTGCCTAAGACCCTGTTCAACAGCAGAAGTCTTTGGTCTCGTTCCTCCCACTGCTTCAGATTTCTGTATTTTCCCATTTGCCCCCTTCTCTTCTTGTGGCACCATGGACCTCTGCTGCTTTTGCTTCTCTAGTCTTTGCTTCTCTGCTGCACGAGTTATACTTTGATCTTTTGGTTCTTGCTCCAACAGTTCAAGGTCCAGATCCACCTCTCTTGTAGCTCTGGGGTGCTTTATTCTAGGCTCTGGGAGATCTGCAAAAAAATCCTCTGAGAAACCACCTACTGCTCCTAAAAGTACTTCCCTTGCTGTTTCTCGAATTGCCTGTCGGTCTTTTTGCCTAAGCAATTCTTGAATCCCTTCAAAATCTTTGTCTTTAGAAATTCCTTCTGCAGATAAGAATGTGGATGAACATGGGGGTGTTGAAGTTTTTTTAAGAACGTTGTGACAGAAATGTTCTGCTTTTTCCACCGAGTTTATGCGGTATCTTACATCCTCATATTTCAAAATGATACCAACAGGAGCATCCCATCTAAATGGAATCTGACGCTTCTTCAGTTCATTTACCAAAAAACCATAATCTTTCCGATCTCTTAACATTTTGGGTGGTAACTCTTTAAAAACACCAATTTGGTTACCCTCAAGTTGAACAGTAGTGTGGAAAGAGTTTTGCAAAATTTCGTTTCTCAGCCTTCTATCAGTGAAATAAATCACAACATCTCTAGGCAAATTCCTTTGTCTTGCCACACGAGAATTAACCCTGTAAATCTTGTCAATTCTGTTGCCAATTAACTCAGGTTCAATTTTTAAAATCTTGGCCAATATATCCACACAAGCTGCCCTCAGGTCCTCTCTGTTATTCTCTCTTACTCCTCTCAATCTTAGAGCGAACTCCATAGACCGAAACTGCATCATCGTAATTTCATTTTCTAATCTCTGATTTTTCACATCAACTTTAAAAAATTTCTCTTCTGCATCCTTCTTATTAGATTCCACTTCAAAATTTAAATCATCCACTTTTTTCTCCACCACCAACAAGGCATCTGTGAAAGCAGTTACTACTTTAGTTACATTCTGGTTTAACTTGTCACTTTTTTCCTTGACCCACTCCTTCATTTCCGTTTGGTTTTTTTCCATCTTTTCATCCAATTTATTCATTTTATCAGCAAGACCTCGTATTGAGTTAGTTATAAAAGCTTTCAAATCCTCATTCCCACTTTCTTGAGTTTGACTCTGAGCCTGTGCTTGTGGCTTAACTGACTTTTCCTTTGTCTGGTGTGTGGGGGAATCCCCCCTGGTTTTTTTGAAGCCATGCCAGAACAGAATCTTAATCTCTGGAAAAAAGAAAATCTTCCTCCTTTTCCTGTTACTCCAGTTTTCCTCCCCAGTTTTGCAAAAAAGGGATCAGATTAATTATATTTCTAATTTAAAATCTTGCCAGTATATTTCTTTCCGTTACTACCAGGCAAGCTGTTAATCACTCAAATTGTCACTTTCTCTTTTCACTTTCACTTCCTCCGTTTTAGCCAGACGCCATTTTTCCACGCACTTTCACTCAGAGACTTAAGCTGAGGATTCTTTAAAAAATCTTTGAAAATACTTAACTTCTTAGAAGAAAGTCCAGATCTCACCAGATTCTTTAATTACAATAAAGTCTCAATGTAGAAGGTGGAGTTGCTCTCGTCGTCTCGCTCTGCCAAAAGACAGAGGTCCCTTGCCGCGCGGAGCTTCAGTGGGTTGGAGAGGGAGCCCTCACACAGAACGCCTTCCAGGGCAAAAGAAAGACCCTGGCGGCAATTCTGGGGGCTCTACCTGACCCCACCGGCTCTATCCTCTCTTCCGACCCGAAGGGAGGATTTTCAAGCTGCCTGCTGATTGCAGAGCGGCTCTAACACACGGCGAAGCCGGCGGCCATAAGAAAAGCCGTCTGGCAACGACGAAGACGCCACCCGGAAGCCCAGGGGTAGGATCTTTAAGAATCCAAAATGGCCGGTCAGTTGGGAGTCATGCCTGCTCCGTTGCATTTACAGTCTCAAGCTTGCAGGTACATACAGTTTTGACACTTTTCAAGCCATTCCATCTCTCATGGTCAAGACATCTCTGTTATTTATGAGCCATGGGTCAGTTGGTAGCTCTGCTTTTAGTGCCGTGGTCAGTTTGTCTTGACCGGGGTTGGTTTGTTTCCTGGATTGGCATCTGGTGGTGACTTGTGTGGCTGATTGCGAGGGGGGAATGATGGCATGGGCAACTTACTCCTTGCAGCTATCAAATTGGGGTTTCCTTGATAGGGCATCAGCTGGCAGATTTTTCTCTGCAGAGATGTACTTCAGTTCGAATTTGAAGCACCTGAAGTATTGGGCCCATCGGATTTGTTGGTTTCCTGGAGGTTCAGCTTCAGTCCGGACCATGAAGGGCACTTTCCAGGAAGTGTCTGCAGGAAAGTGGAACCTCCTCAGCCTGCTTGGTGATCCTTCCTTTATCGGGTGGCCTCCACAGGGTCTTCCTTGCCTGGGTTGTAGCTGGAGTCCAGGCTTGTGGGACTGGGGCTGGAGCCAAGCATTCTGAAACCCAGTGCCTGTGCTGGCCACACCAATAATCCTTGACGGTCCCAGACGGTGTGGGAGGTGGTGCTGCTGGCAGCTTCATCGGGGTTTGGTGACACAGAGGCCTTCTTATGGGTTCCTCTGTTGTAGGTTTTCTATGGGGCTGAATTTCGAGATCTATGGCCACGGCATTATTGTACCATGCTTATATGCATTCCAGTACTCCCCTGATGCCACAAGCTTGCCTAAGGTCTGGATCAAGGGCTTCCTTGAAGTGGTGGATCAGTAGGCTTTCCGGCCAGTCTCTGAGCTTCCCAGCCAGTCTCTGAAATTCCCAAATTAGCTCCTTGGGAGTTCATCTGGTTTGCTTCAGCGCCGTAATCTGGGACTTGGCTTCTACTCTGTGGGCCATGTCTTTAAACTGGCCTCAAAGCAGTTGGACAAATTTGTCGGCATTGTCTAGCTTGGAGGCTTCCTCGTCATGAAGCTCCACTATCCAGTCTGTTGCCTCTCCTTCGTTCATGCCATCTGCTATGGCTGAAATCAATTCCCATTCTGATGGGTATTGATTTCCATATTGGTCAATGTAAGCCCAGACTCGGTTGAGGAAATAGGCTAGCTTCTCTGGAGTCTTGTGAAGGGTTGCTCTGAACCATGGGGAGGGGGAGCTGCTGGCAGGGCTGGTTGCTGAGCTTGTGTGGGCTGCTGGGCTGGCAGTGGCTGCTGGGCGGGAATCTGTCATTGGGCCACAACTGTTTGATGGGTCTGCATGGTGGCTGGGCTGGTACCAGCTGGGGCCCCAGGACCAGTGGCTGGAGGTACGCTGGTTGATAAGATAGGTGTGGGCTGCAGGATTGAAGCAGGCATCCATTGGTATTGCACCCACCCCTGGCCAGGGTAAAATGCCCATCCAGGAGGGATCTGGTCCGCCGGAGGTCGCCTGAAGGCTGGTTGCTGTGGTAAAATACTTGATCCAAATAGCCCCAGTTGCAGTCTTTGCAACCCCGTGCCGGGCTGGCTCAGTAAACTCTGTTGCTGTGCGATTCCAATCCCTGTGGTGGCTGTCACTCCAGTAGCTCGGGCCCAGTGTGGGAGGCTATGGAACAATCTGCTGTGGAAGACTGAATGGAAGGAGGTAGATGCTCTGCTCAGTGGTGCTGCGGATTCCTGGCTCGGGAAGGTGAATGTAGCTTGAGCCAGAGTTCATCTGGGCTGCTCAACCCTGATGGGTTGAGTGGGGCTGGTCACACTGAATTGGCCAAACTGTTCCAGGAGACTGGCCAGTGACTGGCTGCATGATGGCAGCGGGAATTCCCATTCTCTGGAGTGTTTGCGGCACAACTGGCCCGGTGTTCTCCATTCAAAGATTGGGATCTGTTCTGCTCGGCTTCCACCCATTTGTGGTTCCAACAGCGCTGCTCTGGCGACCACTTTTTGGAGCAGAGCAGCTCCTGCAACTTCGCCCCTGGATTAGATCCAGTTGTGCGACTTGCTCAGGCACTGGCTCTTTGGGACGGGCACCGAACTGGCATTCTTTTTCTGCGACTTCTTCCACTTCCACTACGGCTTGGGAAGGGGAGGGACAGGAATTGCTGAGCGAGTCTCCGTGGTTCCCTCCGTGACTCTCTTGTCTTCCTCCATCTGATGTTAGGGGCTCAGGGCCCCGGACAGTACCCCAGTATCCAGGGAACTGGTTGAATTTTAAAGGAGATTAGGGTTAATGTCAGGGTTCCAAGTAACATCCCCAGTGAAAGAAAACTCTGAGGCTTGATTTTCCTCAAAGTTCCATTTTATTTAAGATGTCATATTGGCACATCTGGGAAAACCCGAATCTTAGAGCTTCCAGATTTTCCTCACCCAAAGGAAAGTTCAAGTTCCTGCCCAACACCCACATGTCCATCACATGGTCCAGTCCAAGCATCAATCCCAAACACTGTCCCAGTTCCAGCCATCCAGATGCAGGCCAAGATGTCCTTGACTTTCTGAGAAAGGAATGTTATTATGACTATATATCATCCTGTCTCCGTACAATCCACCCTCCCAGTTTCTCCCAGTAGTAAATATGGCAGGCCTAAAGATCTAACGAAAAGGATGGCTTCCAGGCCTGACATCTGATTATTTAAAACTAGTATTATGTTTCATTTATTTTTTAATTATACATGAGTTCTGAAGTCATTAAATATAGTTTTATTCATCACTCCACCTTTACAATTTAGTCTACATTTTATTTACATTTGCAAAAAATTACTTTAATGTTATCCAAATAAAAAGCAGATTAGAGTATACGATAAGAAAAAAAAGAAATAAAATGGCATGAGAAAGGTTTCATTTCCATACAAACTTTTCGTTCAGTTATGATATTTGAAATATATTTTCAAAGTATTGTGAATGAGATATTTCCCAATATTTTCTTATACCTTTAAATGATGTTGATTGATACTTCTTTCGTTAATTACTTCAGTAAACATGGACTAGTTCATAATAAAATTTTTCATTTTAGCTTGTTTTTAACTCACTATAATTGTCTTAAAAAATTCCTGTAACAAAATATCCCATATAAATTTTAATCGTGTGTATCAGCTCTGATCAGATCTTTCAAAAATCTAGCAACCCAATTATTTGATTTGCATCCATTAAATATTCCACTAAGGCTGTATATTACATTTTTATTTAATGATTAGTACAAATTAAACAATGCCAGCTAAGGAGTACTATTTATTTGTTGTGCAATTTGTTCTATTTCCTTAAAACCTGTTCCCAAAGAAATTGAAATCTATCACAGAGTTATTATATATGGTAAGATGTTCCCCTAATTCTACATTCTATCCAACTCAATTGGGAGGTTGTTTTTTAATGTATGAAAGCTATACTAGGAACTTTATGTTCTATGATTCATCTTTAAGGAAAACTCTTACACTAAAGAGATGTACATGTTGATACAGATTCATAAGATAATGCGATATATTTTATTCCAATTATCTATATTTTTTCTTCCTCCCAAGTCACATTTACATGTTAAAGTTTTCAGTTGGAATATATAAATGTGGAAGTCATGGAAATCATTTGAATAAGGTATATCCTATTTCCCCAAAATAAGATATCCCCTGATAATAAGCCCAATCGGGCTTTTGAGCGCATGGCAATAAGACCAAGTGCTTATTCCAGGGTTCAAAAAAATATAAGACAGGGTCTTATTTTTGGGGAAACGTACTTTTATTGTGAACAAACACAATATGAGGTGAAAATAGTTCAAAGGAATGTGCATCTTGAAGGAAGCTTCTAAGATACGGTCTTCTATTGCATACATAAAGATGTCCTTTTGTCTTCTGGGATTTATATGCTGTAGTTATATTTAAAATCAAAATTGAAATCTATACTTATTTTCTTAGGACTAAATTTCATTGAATTGCATGAGATTCATTTCTGAGTACCCATGCATACAATTACATTGTATTTTAACATATATACTGTAGAACTGTCTTACAGTTGTTTAAGCAAAGATATATATATTTTTCTCCTCTGCTAAATGCCACCTTTTTGTGTAGAATTATCTCTGCTTGGGAACATTTGAGTTTATAAAGATGTCTCTAACTACCTGCCTCCTTGATATTTCATCAAAAAGCTCATCCTCTTTTCATCTTCCAACACTAAGAGGAATGAGATTCAGAGAAAATATAGAGTTTAGTTTGCTTCTACACTTCAAGTTATTTGGCAGCATGTGATCAATTACAGTATTAATCCCCCTCAATGCGTTATGCCTGTTCATTTCTTAACTATTAAACAATTTTTTATTAAACATTTTCCTGTATCTTTTGCATTGTCAGGTGTATGTAAATACAGTGACAATTATTTTAATTTTCTCTTATAGTCACTGTTTCTTAAAACATTGGCAGCAGGTAGAGGGGATAGTTAGGAAGTAGGAGCACATTAGGCAAAAGCAACAGTAGAGTATATTAACAAGCTTAGATTCAAGTCTGTAGTTTTGGCTATATTTCTTGGTGGTTCTTCTTCAGCTAAAGATAAATTAAAGATTTGCAGAAAATGATCCTGGTGAAATGAATATTAAATAAAATAAAAGAGTTCTTCCAACAAAAAATCAGGCTTGATTTTAAAAAATCAATAAATCTAACCTTATATGATAAGGTAGGTTTTTTCCCATTTAGTTTTGCATTATGTGTTTTTGAGATATTAAAAAGTCTAAATTATTAGATTACTAATTAATAATAATCTAAACTCAGGAAAATATTTTTCTGTTCGGGGTTATGAACTTGCATGTAATAAAAAGTCTACTATGTTTATGTTATAGGCTGCTTGTGGTGGCTGTCATATGCTGGTTTTTGCTACCCCAAGGCCTAAAACATACGATAACATTCACGAGCTAGAAGAAAATGAGCCCAATTTATCTCTTAAAGTCTCTGAAATGGGAAGAGATGGAGACACCTTTCAGCAAACATTTTCAGCACGTGTGCGACGGAGAGAGAAGGTACACTATAACTGTTCCAAACTGGCTATTAAAAAATGTGTGTGAAAAAGATTTAAAAATTTAAAATATTTCTTTAAAAGTCTTTTACTTTTAGGAACTTTTTTCTTGAAATGTTTTATCTTCGTTATGAATTTTTTATTGTAATATTTGGAATCAGAGGAAAGGATAGGTCTGTAATACTTTCAAAGAATGAATATAAAATATGAGATTGGTAACCCTAATTGAAATTAATGAAAGGGTGGGAGGTACTTATTTGTTTATTAAATTTATATGCCACCAATCTCCCTGATAGGGCAATCCTGGGCAGTATAAAAGTAAATCAATGACAGTATACAAAAAATAAACTACTTTCTTTTTCTCTTTCTCTAAATAAATAAAAGGTTACATTATTTCTAATTTGTAAGTTTGAATTTGTACTCCAGCATACTATGAACTGGTTAAATTTTCAAATTAAGGTTTGAATTATTTTAAGTCTTAAATATGTAAATTAACTCTGGCTCAGATAATTTAAAAATTTCAACCAAAATTCTAAGGGAATTAAACAGTTTTGATTCACAGAGCCTGTTCCAAAATCTGAAATGTGGATAGCATCTTTATTTTAATATATTCTGTATATTGTTCTTTAAAAATCTAATATAAATGTGATTTGCTTTCTTCTAACTCTTTCAGAAGGAAAAATCACCAGAACAATGTAGTCGATTGCTGAGAACACTTCCCCCATTGGGGAAAACTTCCCTAAAACTTATATCAAGTGACATCAGCAGTACTCTTCCACTTGGCAAAACTGATAGAAATAAAGAATCTGAATCCATTGTGGATCATGAAACAGGTAAACTATGTTTTGTTTACAGGTACTCCTTGACTTACAACCTTTCGTTCAAAATTACAACAGCCTTGAAAAAAGTGACTTATGACTGTTTTTCGCACGTACGACCAATGCGGCATCCCCATGGTCACGTGATCAAACTTAAGATGCTTTGCAACTGGCATGTATTTATGATTTTTGCAGTGTCCCATGGTCATGTGATCACCTTTTATGACCCTCTGACAAGCAAAGACAATGAAGACACCAGATTCACTTAACAACTGTATTACTAATTTAACAACTGCAGTAATTCATTTAATAACTGTGGCAAGAAAAGTTGTAAAATGAAGCAGAACTTATTTAAATGTTTAATTTAGCAATGAAGATTTTTGGATGAACTGTAGTTGTAAATCGAGGGCTACCTGTACTTATAGTAAAACTCCTTACAGGATCATCCCTAAACATAAAGATTATGTTAAGATTCCCAGGAGAAATGCTTTGGGGTCGAGTTCAAAATCTTCTCCTATAATTTCCATAATCCACTTTAATAACATCTTCCAATATTTTTGTGCATAATTACATGTCCACCAACAGTGGTAAAAGGTACCCTGTTGATGGTCACATTTCCAACAATTTGCTCTCAGATTAGGGTATTTCTTCGCTATCCTTGCAGGGGCCATGTGCCACCTATAAAACATCTTATAATGATTCTCTTTGTAGGTCACTGCTCTGGTCATTTTAAGGTTTTTTTTCCAAATCGTGTCCCATTCATCCAAATTTATATTTTTACCAATATTTTTAGCCCAGGCCAACATCGGCTCTTTAACCACCTCCTCTACAGTATCGTATTCCAATAGATAATTGTATAGTTTAGCTAGAATTTTCTCGTCTGAGCCCATCCAAATCTTATTGAATCCATTTGTCCCTATCTCTATGCCGAATTCCTCCTTATCCTTTTTGTATCTTGAAGTAATTTGAGCATATGGCCACCAATCTATAATGATGCCTTGCTCCCTCAATTCTTCCCTAGTTTTAAGGTTTAAAGCAAGTTTCATTGTATTTTATTGTCTCTATTTGCATACTGAGACAAAAAAGTTTCTCCTGTTGTATTAACTACTAACAAAACAAACCTTTTCTCCCCAAAGAGTCAAAGTTTATTATATATTTTGTTTTAAAGGAGATAAGAAAGAGGAGAACAGTGATACAGAGGACAACTCAACAGAGAATGATTTAGATGAAAATGAAGAAAGAACCCTTGGTAATACTACAGATGTCCTAAATATGGTAATGTATTTACTACTGAATGGTTGAAGAGGTCTGCAGGAAAACCTGGAAATACACAAAATAGGAACATGTATTATTTGAATTGTAACTGTGTGCCAGATTTTCTTTCCAACTATACTGGATCAATTACAGTTCAACAGAAAAAAAAACACGAATGCTTTTGACAGTTCCAAATATTGAATAACATAAAACATGACCAAGGTAATTTAAAATTAAATTTAAAACTAATTAAATTTTAATTTAAATAAATAAAAAATAAGGATCTGGCACATATGACACTGATAGATATTTTTACAGATTGAAAATAGAAGGCATTGTAATGCTTTGTTTAGGTGTGCCTACTTTTCCAGGAAAGAAGAAGCTGGAGTGGAAACATACCGTATTTTTTGGAGTATAAGACACACCTTTTTACCCCCCAAAAGGAGGTGAAAATTTAGGTGCATCTTATACACCGAATGTAGCCCTGCCCACCCACTGGCCCCCACCCTTTGGCCTGTGCCTGCCAGCAGTTACCTCCTTGCAAGCAAACAGCAAGAAAAAACAGCCACATTCAGCTTCAGTATAGGCTAATTAGCACAAGTTGATTAGATCAGCCTCCCGACTCTCAGCTGTTTTGCGCAGGCTCTTTTGCAAACTCTTGTTTTGCAAGCTCTTTGCTTGCTCTAAAGAGTGCTGGAGAAATTTTTTTTCCCTAGCTAAAATGAAACAAAGTAAAGCAGGCTCTGCTGCAACATGACAAAATGAGGCAGGGAGAGAGATTTCTTTTTCTTTTTGCTCACCAAAAAAGGTAGATACAAACAATGGAAAATTTAGGGCAAAGAGGAGAGTTCAAGATTTTAAAACACAAAAGAAAAAAAGGTCTATTTAACTAGGGAATTGTAATAATTGAGATGCTATTAATTGTATATTGTGTTGAAAGCAGAAATGGTTAAGTTGTTGTTTGGAGGAATATATGGGGGAAATTATTTGGTTTATTATTATTGGTAAATATAATTAATTGATTTGTAAGAAATTGGATTGCATGGAAATAATTGGAATATTCATATTCATATTGATTAATATACAAAAAAGATAGTTATAACTAATTGATTTATATAAAAATGTTGAATTTGTATTAAACAATTGTAATATTAAATAATTAACCAATGTGAGGATGGATATAAAAATAGATGACAATGGGAAGGGGTATAATATAGAATAGAAGGGAAAAATTGAATTTGATTAAGATTAGAGATGACGATGAAGGGTAATATTGTTTTTTTTAAAAAAATAGATGAGGTATAAATATGGCAAAAAGGAAATATAGAAATTGTAAATTTAATTGAAATGACTAAACACTGTTTAAATTTGTGAACCGGGCAAATACTCTGTTCAAAGAAAATACATTGTATGTTTGTATGTGTGCTTGTCTAAAAAATTTTAAAAAACCCCTTTTTTAAAAAAACAACAACCCTAAAAGGTAGGTGCGTCTTATACTCCAAAAATACAGTAATCAGAAATGGGATTTCTGTTAGGGATTCAGGCCAGGAATGGTTTTACCACTTGATTCATGAGATTTTGTAACTGATTGTGCCTGGTAATTATAGTTACAAAATTCCAGATATGCACATCTGAACTAAAAATGGAGACAGTCTCTGACCTAGTTTGGTAGCAATGTTTATTTTATATCAGGAAAAACATTTTTAAAAAGAGATGTGAAAATTTGCTGCTTAAAATTCAGAATTTTCTTAGATAACATTTTGTTAAAAATGTATTTCACGAACTGAGTACATTTAATATTTAGAATTAGGAAAGCAATATGTGATATACTTTTCAAAGCTACAGAAAAATTAGGCCTTGTTTGAGAGGCATAAGACTGCTAATATTCTCCAGTTTTAATAATAATTTATTAAATTGATATGCTGCCCTACTGTACAGGGGGTAGGGAAATTGTAGATATGTGTGGTTATATAATAAGTAAAAAAAATTATTCTGGTTTCCAATCGCTCTTAGAAAAGTTATATTTTGTGGATGTAAACGAAGCAGTCAAAATAGCCATTACTGAGCTAAAACAAAAATAGTCTGGCATTTAGTAGAACTTTTTCCTGCATTTCTCTAATTCTGTTTATTTTCTGATTGTTCAGAAACTGATCTGAGATGTTCTAGTAAAAAAGCAGTCTTCATGTATGTAAACATTAATTACTTTCTTTTATTACTACTGGGATAAAAATGTTTTTCAGACCCATGTGATGAAACTAAATCCCAATGACCAATGGGTAGAATTAGCACCAGTTCAAAAACAAAAGGTATTGTCGGATTGTTTATATATTTCATGTTGCTTATTTTTCATGCTTTTGTACCAGTAGATGAAACCTGGAGAACCACTGGCCTGCAGGTTCAATGCACTGAAGCCTGAGTAGCGTAGGGGGCTAATGCCTCCTACTAAAAGCAGCAATTAATATCCAGCTGCCTGTAATTCTGCGAGTTCAATCCTAGCCAGGCTCAAGGTCAACTCAGCCTTCCATCCTTTCTAAGGTGGGTAAATTGAGGACCCAGTTTGTGGGGGCAATAAGCTGATTTTGTATAAATATATACAAAAGTATGAAGGCTATTGCTTAATGCATTGTAAGCCGCCCTGAGTCTCCGGAGAAGGGCGGCATATAAATCAAATTAAAAATAATAATAATAATAATAAAAAATGCACTCTCAAAGGTTTTAACAACTTGCCCATGGCAAGTTGGCATTTTGAGTACCCCCTACCCCGGGCCCTCCAGAGATCATCCACCAACGCGACCAATGCCATTTCGGTGCTGTATCCAGACCTGAAGCCGGACTGGAGTGGGTCTAAATAGACAGCTTCATCCAGGTACCGGGGGAGCTGCCACGCCACCACACTCTCAACAACCTTCGCTAGAAAGGAAAGGTTGGAGACTGGATGATAATTAGCCAAAACAGCCGGGTCCAGGGAGGGCTTCTTGAGGAGGGGCCTCACCACTGCCTCCTCCTCCGGTAGGGCACCCTCACTCAAAGAAGCATTTATAATCTCCTGGAGCCAGCCTCGTGTAAGCTCCCGGGAGGCCAGCACCAACCAGGAAGGACACGGGTCCAATAAACATATGGTTGCGTTCAGTCTTCCCAGAAGCCTGTCCACGTCCTCGGGAGCCACAGGATCGAACTCAGCCCAGATAACACTCTCAAGACCTGCCTCAGTCACCTCGCCTGAACTAACCCAGTCAGCGGCCAAATCATCCCGAATCTGAGTTATTTTATCATCCAGATATTGAACAAAATCCTCAGCACAACCCTGCAAGGGATCCTCCCGCGCTCCCAGATGGAGGAGGGAGCGGGTCACCCTAAACAGGGCGGCTGGGCGATTATCTGATGACGCGATAAGAGCGGTAAAATAATTAGATTTCGCCGCTTTTATCGCCACTAAGTAAGTCTTAATATGAGCTCTTACTAGTGTCAAGTCAGATTCAGAGCGACTGGCCCTCCAACTGCTCTCTAGGCGTCTTTTCCGGCGCTTCATCTCCCTCAGCTCCTCGGTAAACCAAGGAGATAAGTGAGTTCGGCGCTGGGTCAGAGGCCGCAAAGACACAATGCAGTCCAAGGCCCCGCTGGCCGCCCTATCCCAGGCAGCCTCCAGGTCCTCGGCCAAGTCGTGTGTCAGTGTCTCAGGAAATGGCCCAAGCTCCATCTGGAACCTATCAGGATCCATCAGATGCCTGGGGCAGAACCACCTGGTCAGTTCCGCCTCCCTGCGGAGGGTGCAACGGTCAGAAAGTCAAGTCGAAGGAGCAAGTGGTCAGTCCATGACAAGGGTTCAATACCTATATCCCCAGTATCAAGACCACTCAACCACTGACCAGAGACAAAAACTAGATCCAGGGTGTGTCCACCAGTGTGAGTCGGGCCCTGAATTTCCTGGGTCAGGTCCATGGCCGTCATGGAAGCCATGAACTCCCGAGCTATCTCAGATGTTTCCCCGATGGATGGCAGATTGAAATCCCCCATGACTATAAGCCTGGGGGTACCAATCGCCACCTCGGCTACAACATTTAGAAGCTCGGGCAGGGTCGCTGTCACGTGGCAGGGAGCCAGGTACGTGACTAACAGACCCATCTGCCCACCACGACCCCACCTCACAAAGATGGACTCACACCCGGCTATCTGAGGTACAGTGTCCTCCCTCGGATCAAGACCTTCCTTAATAATGACCGCTACTCCCCCACCCCTACCCTGAGCTCTCGGCTGATGGAATGCAAGGAAATCTGGTGGGCACATCTCCACGAGGGGAACCCCGCCCTCGTGGCCCAACCAGGTCTCCGTAATACCAGCCAGGTCCGCACCCCCCTCTTGAAGAAGATCACATATGAGGGGGACCTTATTGACAGTAACAAAGTTGGAAGGGACCTTGGAGGTCATCTAGTCCAACCCACTGTTCATGCAGGAGACCTATAGTAGGGATTCGAACCACCAAACTGCCGACCCTTCTGATTGACAGGCTCAGTGGCTAAGACGCTACCTAGTTAGTTAATGTAACAAATTTAAAGAAGTGTGGAACGTACTTACAAATAGTTCTCCAGTTATGACTGTTTGTTTAACAGTTTTCCCAGTTCTGATTAAAAAGTGCTTCACAGCCCATAAAGTACTTCCAACTGTCATAAAATATCATATATTTTATTATTTATTTATTTATTCATTCATTCAATTTGTATGCCGCCCCTCTCTGAAGACTCAGGGTGGCTCACAATGCATTTAAAATCATTATAAAAAACATTTAAGAATTAAAAACATTAAAACTCATTCACACCATTCATGGCCAGATCTCGCCGGATCGCAAGAGCGAGACCAATGGCCCCAGGCCTGCCGGAAAAGCCAGGTCTTCACCGCTTTTCAGAAGGCCAATAGGGTGGTCCGGACCTCAGGAGGTAACTGGTTCCAGAGAGCTGGGGCAGCCACAGAGAAGGCCCTCCCCCGCGGGCCCACCAGCCGGCATTGTTTAGGGACCTGGAGGAGACCAACTCTGTGGGATCTTACTGGTTGTTGGGAGTTATGCAGTAGAAAAGCTGCTGCCATCTGCTATGGAAAATGCGATTCCTTCCTGGCAGGCAGCTCTGAAGGCAAAGGGGCTACTGCCAAGGGGACAAGAATCCCACTGTTAAGCTACAGAAACAGAAGTCAAATCCTAAAGACCTGAGCTCCATTTTGACAGCCCTTCAGAGGAGTTTTCCACACACAGAAGGGAGACAAACTCTTCTAGTTGGCTGTAGGGAGAGAGCTAGGATCTTGAACTGTTCTTCTATCTGAACTATTTCTCCACCCTGCAGGAGTTTGTTTCCCCTCTGTGCATGGAAGAGAACAGATCTGGCGGATTGCCTACCAAAACAATTATCTTCCATCCAGGGGGATGGAGGGGAGACGAACTCTAGCAGGAGTGAGAAATGAAGCTCATATCCTCAAGATCCCAGCTGGCAGCCCATCAGAGCAATTTCTTTCTGTGCATGGGTAGGAGCTGAGCTTGGCAGGCAACTACTTTACTCCATTTAATGACTCAGGAGATCAAGTATGCCAGTTTTTAGTCATTCATGAAGCAGTCAGGTGTGTGATTTGCTTAACAACCATTTTGCTCAACAAATGAGCTTCCAATCTCAGTTCTGGTTATTAATTGAGAACCATCTAATATGACATGAGGATTATAATGATAAAACTAAAGGTATTTGGTGAAAAAATATTTGTTTGCACAAAAGCACTTAACTTGCCTCCAGGACAGGTCAAATTCTTCATTCCATTATAGTTTCTATAACCTGATTTACCCTGATATGTTGACTCTGTTAACATGCAGAAGCCTATTATTATAAAGCATAGGAACCTGAAGCAGAGAAAAGAGTGTAAAAGTGTCTAAAGTGGTTCATGCTTTTCAGATGTTAGTGTTACTGTTTTAATTTTTTGCTTTTGCTATATTTAAGTATCTTCTCCATTCTTTTATTGTCTGCCATTTTCATCTTCTGATGCCTTTTTATTTGTCCTTGCTTTGTTCTTAATTCTCTTCTTTCTTTCTTTGTTTTTTTCCTGGCTTATCACATGGAGTAGAAGAAAAATAAGAATATGAAACTGACAATTGATGGTAAGGGTGGGTTGAAAGACTCTGATCGTACCCAGTTTCAGGATTGCTTAGAGTCTGGCAGATCATCTTCTCATCTGGAGTCTTTGGCGTCAAAAAGTTTTGAAAAAGGTTCCTGTACCAAAGAAAATAGCTATGATGCTTTTGTGCAGAAAGTTAAGCCTCATAAAAAGTATTCAGGAAATATATCTGAACAGCTTTCTATTATTTCATTGAACCATGATACTCAACAAACTGTAAAAGAAGAATTTAAAGTGACAAAAAAAAAAAAATTTGACAAAATAAATTCCGGGCTAACTCAGCAAGAAGCGCTACTCAGCCATTCTAGTAATGATCAGCTGGAAAAACAACATGAAGATCATCAGAAAAATAAAGTAGAAGCTAAACCTGATCAATATATTATGCAAGGTAACAACAATAGTGAAAAACAAAAAGAATATAATAACAAAGAAAGAATTACAGAACAAATAGCAGTAAGAATGCCATCTTCCTTAAGTCAGGAAATGAAGAATAAGTCAACAATGTATGTTTTTGAGATAAACCAATTTAATTTTGAAAATGTGACAACTACTGAAACAAGGATAGAAGACAGAAATAATAAATGGGAAAGCAATCAATTTGACTATAAAGAAAAGAAAAATTTAAAAGTTAACAATATGCAAAATGAAAAGAAAAATATGGATAATACATCGGAGAAGGATACACAGGAAGAAAGTCCAAAACATGACCAAGGCATTGAAGAAGATGCAGTAAGTGTGGAAGAGGCTGAAAGGGGAGATGGCACACAAGAAAAAGAAAGTGACAGTGAAGAAAAATCTGAAGAACAGGAAGTTGAAAATGAAGCAGGTAAAGGCATGGTGGATGCTACGATAGACACCAAGTGTGATGGAGAAAGTGAAAATCATGAATTACAACCTGAAACAGAAAATGAGCAGAATCTGAAGGAAGAAGAGAACTTTCAGATAAAACAAAAGAAAGATGACACAGATAATAAACTGCAAGAGATAGAGGAAACAGACATATATGAGCCAGAAAAGGAAAAAAACCCTAACATCAAGAATGACCAAATTAAGGACAAAATGAAAAAAATGGAGAAGGAAAAGGATAATGAAGAAATGGGAGATGAGAAAGAAAACAGAAAAGATAGAGAAGTAGAAAAGGACAATGAGCAAAATTATGAGGAATGTGAAGATGGAGAGGAAAGTGGTGATGCTCTGGTGATAAATGAGAACAGCAGAAAGGAAGAGAAAGCTGAAGAACAGGGTCAGGAAGAGACTGAAAGAGAGGAAAAAGGACAAGAGGGAAAAATTGAAACAAAAGTAGATGAAGAAAGTGTGGGTTGTGAAGAAGAGAAAGAAGATGAGGAAGAGGGAGACAATGAAGAAGTACAAAATGACCCAGATATTTACGAAGGGGAAGAAGAACAAAGTGAGAAGGAGGAGCAGGAGGAGGAGAAAGAAGAAGAAGAGGAGGAGGAGAAAGAAGAGGAAAAAACAGCTGAAGAAGAGGAAGAGGAGGAGGAGAAAGAAGAAGAGGGGAAAGAAGAAAAGGAAGAGGATGAGAATGAGGAGTTGGAAGACGAAGAGGTGAAAGAAGAGGAGGGGGAGGGAGAGGGGGAGGAACTTGAGGGGGTGGGGGAGGAACTTGAGGGAGAGGGGGAGGAGGAGAAAGAGAAAAAAGAGGAGGAGGAGGAGGAGGAAGAGGAGGAAGAGAAAGAAGAGGAGGAGGAGGAAGAGGAAGAGGAGGAGGAGAAAGAAATTATTGAGCGTGAAAAGGAAGAAAAAGTAGACAAAAGCCCCAAAGGTCAAAAACATAAAGAAAATAATGAAAGGAGAAATCAAAATACAAGCAGCAAAATAAAAAACATTACAGAAAAAAGATCACTGAAACAAGCAGTGAATGGATTTCAACACACACATGAGTTTTGGAACAATGTTTTACCACATTACTTGACTCTAAAGTAATCCTGGAGACTAGAAATAATTTTTAAATGAAGGTCTTTTTCAGAAAGCTATAGTATAATGTCTATATACAATATCTGTATTAATGAGTGTATGTGCATGTATGCATATACATACATACACACAGAGAGAGAGTACATATATGAAATTGATAAAAAAAAAACCTCATCCCTTGAAACGACTCTTAAACATCTAGAATGTGAGTTTCTTTCCATCTACATAGGATAAATCTCACCAAATCTCCTTGGTCATCAGAGTCAGAGTTCTTCATAAAATATTAACTTCCCTATTTTGAAATATAATTCGATATCATATTATTATTTTTAAACCTGACCTGTTATATAAATTAGCATGTCTAGAATAAACTTGTAAAGTAAGTATGGCTTCCTATCTCCATTTCATCATAAAATAGTAAGATGATGTAGTGTATAGTAACAAGTCTGTATACAACCAGATCCCTTGGTGCTCTTTCTAACGTGTCCTCGCTGTATAATTTCTTGAAGCATTTGACTAACTGCATTCATTGCCAATATGCTCTAACGCAGCCTTCTCATGTTGGTGCCTCCAAATGTTTTATACTCAGCATTGTGAGGGACAAGGCTTGCACAGGAGCAGCATAAATATTGCCAGTTAATCTACATAATTCACATACAATAATAATCCAATATACTCTTGATTATTGGGAGTTGTTTTAGTAACCTAATACACTGGAGAGCACCAGGTTGGGGAGGGTATCCTTCAGATTTGGATTACCATTTAACATTATTTAGACACCTTTGTATGTTTGCATTCAGTAAACATACAGATTAATGTTAAAAATCCTTGTAAAATGATACTGTTGAGAACAATATAGTCAATGTACTTTATGCGCCTTATGACAATTATGACATGCTTTAATAATTGCTGTTATTGTATGCATACATGGCTTAATAAATTTCATTTTGGTTTTACCTGAGAAATTATTTTTAAAAAGTCTACTAAGGATTTGACATTTGTAATGTGGAATTTAGATATGAGTATAAAAGAAAAATAGAATGTATATGAAAATCTCCATTCTCAATTTCCTCCTCCATGCTCAACCGCTAATTATTCCTCAACAACACAATTTCAGTTCATTTTAGGTTTGTGTGAGAGCAAAACAATTAAATTAGGGGAAAATACTGAATATACACATTTTAACACTGCTTTCACACTTTCAAACTGATATATACAGTAAAATACTAAGATTAATAAATATAAAATACTTAAAACATATCTTTTATCAAAGATTGCATTAGTATCTTAAGACTGTGACCAAACCTCTGTGAAAGAAAACAACAGTAATACAATCAAGAAACACCATCATTCCTCCAGTTGTTCTGTATTTGTCAGAGTTGACTGCGACAAGAATATTCTGGGTAGAATATTGTAAGAACGACATTGATAAAGTGGATATATTATAAACAGGAAATTAACCAGAATGATAAGGCTAGAAAGAAACATTTAGAACAAGAGTGTCAAACTCAATGATCTGTCCCCCCCCTTCAGAGACCCACAAAAACACAGCCAGCCGAGGGTTAAGACTCACTTGGCACACTCTGCAGTTCTTATCTCAACCTTGGCAGCGATATGCACACCGTCTGCCAAGGACTTTATTGGTTTACACAAACAAGAAAATCACCTACGTAGCTTTGCCGTTCATCCAGCTTCCAAGACTACGAGGTTGCTCCGTTTGTTTAGCTGTGCAGTTAGCTTTGTTCGTCACGAACTTCGTGACCCATTGTACTGTCTTAAATAGATATGCTTCTGGGTGTGGTCCAGTGAGTCATGGATCCTATGACTCCAATCCAATGACTCAGGATTTCCTCATACGCCGCAGCTGCAGTACCCTTTTCTCTCGCCTTCTTTGGCGTGCGTCCAGGAATGACGTCTCTCCCTCACTCTCATCTGAGACACCTGTTTCCCCACTACTTGGCTCTCTTTCAGCTGGCACCTGAGCCGGTGCCAGAGGGGGAGGGCTGGGAGATCTGGCTGGCTCCTCTTCCTCCTGCTCAGAGTTGCCTTCCTCCAAAGGGATAGGCTCAGAGGACGGGGCCACAACACTATCCCCCACCGCAGGGCCCTTCCCCCGGGTCTGACGGTCGGGATGGGGTCGGGACGGGAACTGTTCGTGGAAAGTCCGCACCAGGTCAGGGGCCTGAACGGCAGATGCGTCCACCCAGGTGAAATCCTCGGCCCCGTACCCTTTCCAAGCGATGAGGTATTGGAAGCGCCCCTTCAGCCAACGGGAGTCCCGAATACTGTCCACCTCATACGTCGAGGCGTCGTCCTCGTCGGCTGCGGCTGGGGGGGCAGGCGGCGGCGGGCGGCGGAGACGGCTAGTGGGAGTCTCAGGGACCAGGAGGGACCGATGAAAAACGGGGTGGAGCCGCATGGAGCGGGGTAGAGTCAACCGATAGGCCACCGGGTTGATGACCGCCTCGATGGGGAAGGGACCGATAAAGCGGTGGGCCAGTTTCCTCACCGGCTGGTCCGTGGGGAGGTGTTTCGTGGACAGCCACACCCGATCTCCAACTTCCAGCGGTGGCGTCGCCCGGCGGCCGCGATCGGCGAACCGTTTATAGTCCTCTTTCGCCCGGATCAGCTGCCGCCGCACCAGTTGCTGCACCGCCTGCAGCTCCGAGAGGAAGTCCCGGGTCTCAGGAACAGGGGAGTCCATGATGGTCAACGGAAAAAAACGTGGATGGTACCCGACGTTGGCATGGAACGGTGTCATCTGGGTGGAGGTATGTTGGGAGTTGTTAAAAGCGAACTCCGCCAGGGGAAGGTACTCGGCCCAGTTGTCCTGCTGCTGGTTGACAAAACAGCGGAGGTACTGCTCCAGTATGCCAATGACCTTCTCCGTGCCCCCGTCAGTCTCCGGGTGGTGTGATGACGACAGGCACACCTGCACCTCCAGCGCAGCCATCAGGCTTTTCCAGAAGCGGGCCGTGAACTGGGCCCCGCGATCCGAAACCACCCGGTCCGGCAGGCCGTGGAGGCGGAAGATGTGTTGCAGGAACAGGCGAGCCGTGGTACGAGCTGAGGGCAGGCCGCGGCACGGGATGAAATGTGCCATCTTCGTGAGCGCATCCACCACCACGAGGACGGTCGTGAACGTAGCGGACAGGGGCAGGTCAGTCAGGAAGTCCATGGAGATGGCTCCCCACGGTCTCTCCGGTGTCGGCAGCGGCTGGAGGAGTCCAGGAGGGGGGCCGGACGCGGCTTTGGCCTGTCGGCATGGCACACAGGACGTCACGTAGGCGTGCACGTCGTGCCGTACCCGAGGCCACCAAAAAGTCCGCGTCACTAGGTTCAAGGTCTTAAAGAAGCCGAAGTGCCCCGCCGCGGGGTTGTCATGGCACTGGTTCATGACGAGGGCTCGGAGCGGACTTGTGGGCACGTACAGCCGACCCCGGTGCCTGAGCAAGCCCTCCTCCACGGTCCATGGGGACGCGGGGCCGACGTCCGCTCTCCGCTGCTGCGACCAGTCGTCCCGTCGCTGCGCTTCCAGCACCTGAGTCCGCAGGTCCACCGGTTCCTGGACCGCGGCCAAGGAGTCCGCTGGCAGCACCGTCCGGGGGGAAAGGGAGTCCTTTGGGCAAAAGTATTCCGGCTTACGGGATAGCGCGTCCGCCCTCTGGTTGAGGTGGCTCGGAATGTATGTGACGTGGAAGTTGAACCGGGCGAAAAACAACGACCACCGGATCTGCCGCTGGTTCAAATTCCTGGCCGTGGTGAGGTGCTCCAGGTTCCGATGGTCCGTCCGCACCTCCACCTGGTGTCGGGCCCCCTCGAGGTGATGTCGCCAAGCCTCGAACGCGGCCTTGATAGCCAGCAACTCCTTTTCCCAGATGGTGTAGTTGCGCTCGGAAGGAGTGAGTTTCCGGGAGTAGTAAGCGCAGGGAAAAAGAGTGCCACCATCCACCGGAGCCTGTAGCAGCACCGCTCCAATCGCCACGTTGGACGCGTCTGTCTCAACCACGAACGGATGGTGTGGATCGGGGTGCCTCAGGACCGGCTCCGTGACAAAGGCCTGCTTGAGAACCTCGAAGGCCTGCTGCTGCGGGGGCCCCCACTGGAACGGAACCTTCTTCCGAAGGAGCTGGGTCAACGGCACGGTCAGGGTGGCAAAGCCCGGGATGAAGGTCCGGTAGTAGTTGGCGAATCCCAACAGACGCTGGACGTCCTTCACCCGACGCGGGGGTTCCCAACTGCGCAAGGCCGCCACCTTGTGTGGGTCCATCGCGATGCCCTCGGGGGTGATGATGTGCCCGAGGAACTCTATGGAAGTCTGGAAGAAGTAACATTTCTCCAACTTCGCATAGAGCTGGTGCTCCCGCAGGCGCTGCAGGACCTGGCAGACATGCTGGAGGTGACTCTCCGGGGTCCGGGAATAGATCAAAATATCATCCAGGTAGATCACCACGAACCGATCCAGCATGTCCCGGAACACGTCGTTCATCAAGTGCTGGAAGACCGCGGGGGCGTTGGTCAACCCGAACGGCATGACGGTATATTCAAAGTGTCCGTATCGGGTGCCAAATGCCGTCTTCCACTCGTCCCCCTCTCGCATCCGCACCAGGTTGTAGGCTCCCCGGAGGTCGAGCTTGGTGAAAATCGAGGCCTCCCGCAACCTCTCCATCAGCTCCGGGATCAGCGGCAGGGGATAGCGATTCCGTACCGTGATGGCATTCAAGCGCCGGTAGTCGCAACACAGGCGCAAGTCCCCCGTCTTCTTTTTCACGAAGAGGACTGGGGCCGAGAGCGGGGAGGTCGAAGGCCGGATGAACCCACGGGCCAGGTTCTTGTCCAGAAAGTCCCGTAAGGCGGCCAGCTCGGGCTCCGACATGGAGTACAGGCGTCCCGAGGGCAGGGGCGCGTTGGGCATCAAGTCCACCGCGCAGTCGTAGGGTCGGTGCGGGGGCAAGCGATCCGCCTCCTTCTCGCTGAACACGTCGGCGAAGGATGTCAGCTCCGGAGGCAAGGAGACGTTCGGGGCAGAGACGTCCTGGCCGGCACAGGTGTGGCGAAGGTGGTCGACACACTGCAGGCTGGGGAACGAGATGGCATTTCTCGACCACGCCACCTGAGGGTCGTGCGCCCGAAGCCAGGCCATCCCCAGGACCAAGGGGAAGTGCAGGTCCGCCGTCACATAAAACTGGATCGCCTCCTCATGGTTCCCAATGGCAAGGCGCAAGGGCTGAGTAGCGAAGTTGATGGGCCCCGCCACAAGTTCCCGCCCATCAATAGTTTCGACCCTCAACGGAGGGTCCACTGGAACCAAGGGAACCTTGTAATGGGCCACAAAGGCCTGGTCCATAAAGTTCGTGGTGGCCCCCGAGTCCACCAGCGCGTGCGCCTGGAGCCCCTCCGACCGGTTAGCCAACAACACCCGGGTGTTCAAAATCAGGTGCCGAGGGGGCTCACAGTCCACAGCCGCCGCCTCCGGCGGGGCATGGTCACCTGCCTGACCCAGAGTTTCCCCTAGGCCAGGCCTGACCCGTTTCCCGGCTGGTCACGCCGAGGCTCCGGAACAGGCTTGAGCGATCCACTCCGCTTCCGGGGACACGAGGCGGCGAAATGTCCAGCCTCGCCGCAATAGAGGCACAACCCCCCTTGGCGTCTCCGCATCCGCTCCTGGGCCGTCAGTTGAGGTCTGGCTGCTCCGAGCTCCATGGGCTCCTCAGCCGTCGCCACCAAACGCGGTACGGTCCGGGGCGCTGTTGGTACGAAACGCGGGGGTGCCGGCACTGTCGGTGGTTCCGGAAGAGCCCTACGGGGCCGTCGCCGTTGTAGGCGGGCATCGATGCGCAGGCATTGGGTCACCAGCGTGTCCAGGGTCTGTGGCGCCTCCACCCGAACCAGCTCGTCCTGCATCTCATCGCAGAGGCCGTCCTGGAAGGCATCCATCAGCGCCGCCTCATTCCAGGCCGAATCCTGGCCTAGCAATCGGAACTCCGCAATATAGTCCTGCAGGGGGTGCTTGCCTTGGCGGAGGTCTTTGATGCGCCTCGCTGCCGTCTGCACCCGGAGGGGGTCCTCAAACATGGTGCGCAGGTGTTGCAAAAAGCCCTGATAGTCCAGAAGCAAGGGGCTGTCTTGCAGCAACAGGGGCGTGGCCCATCGGGCGGCAGTGCCAGAGAGGGAGCTGATAATAAAAGCCACCCGAACCCGGTCATCCGGAAAATCCTCCGGCCGCATTGCCATGTACAGCTGGCACTGTCCCAAGAAGGCCGGGAACATTTCCTGCTGTCCAGAAAACTTATCTGGCATGTTCACTGGGCATCTTGGACGGGGAAGGGGAGCAGGTGGAGCTGCTACAGGAGCATTTCCCAAAGCAAGTTGTGCAGTTAGCTGTGCTACTTGCTGTTGCAGAAGTTGATTGGCCTCCAGCATCTGCTGTACCTGCTGCTGCAGCTGTTGGTCCATCGTGGGTTAACGATGGAGTTTTGGGTGACGAACAAGATGATCTGTCCCCCCCCTTCAGAGACCCACAAAAACACAGCCAGCCGAGGGTTAAGACTCACTTGGCACACTCTGCAGTTCTTATCTCAACCTTGGCAGCGATATGCACACCGTCTGCCAAGGACTTTATTGGTTTACACAAACAAGAAAATCACCTACGTAGCTTTGCCGTTCATCCAGCTTCCAAGACTACGAGGTTGCTCCGTTTGTTTAGCTGTGCAGTTAGCTTTGTTCGTCACGAACTTCGTGACCCATTGTACTGTCTTAAATAGATATGCTTCTGGGTGTGGTCCAGTGAGTCATGGATCCTATGACTCCAATCCAATGACTCAGGATTTCCTCATACGCCGCAGCTGCAGTACCCTTTTCTCTCGCCTTCTTTGGCGTGCGTCCAGGAATGACGTCTCTCCCTCACTCTCATCTGAGACACCTGTTTCCCCACTACTTGGCTCTCTTTCAGCTGGCACCTGAGCCGGTGCCAGAGGGGGAGGGCTGGGAGATCTGGCTGGCTCCTCTTCCTCCTGCTCAGAGTTGCCTTCCTCCAAAGGGATAGGCTCAGAGGACGGGGCCACAACACTCAAGACCCACGGGCCAGATCTGGAAACAGCAAAGGACCGACCCTGGTGCCTTGGAAACAGCAAAGGACCTACCCTGGTGCCTTGGCCCTGGCCCAGGCTGGCCGAGCGCTGATCTAAAACTTGGTGGTGGCCATACAGGCTGGAATGCGATCAGCCTTAGATCCATGGGGCCACCCTGGAGCCATCGATGGGCTGTCCCCACCCCACCCTCAGGTGCATGCTGGAGACAATGGATTCCCCAAACCGCCACATGTGACTCTCAATGTGAATGATGTCGAAGAGGGCACACCCACCCCAGCCTCTCAAGGTTAACCACAACCCTGATGTGGCCCTCAATGAAATCAAGTTTGACACCCCATATCTAGAAGGAATGATTGGAGATGTTAGATATGTTTATATGTTTACCAGAGGCTATAGGGAGATGTGACACCTGATTTCATGTAACTGAAACAGTGGTGGGTTGCTACTGGTTCTACCCGGTTCATAAGAACTGGTAGTGGAAATTTTGAGTAGTTCAGAGAACCGGTAAATACCACCTCTGCCTGGCCCCACCCCCAATCTATTCGCTGACTCCTGACTTCCAGCTGATCGGCTAGAAGGAAAAAATCAGGGCTCACTTGACAAAGAAGAGAAAAAAAAAAATAACCAAGACAAAATTGCTTTAAATTGAGAAGCCAAGAAGCCTCCCAACTGATCAGCTAGAAGAAAAAAAAATCAGAGCTCGCTTTTCAGCCAGATCACTTGGCAAAGAAGAAGTAAAAAAAAAAAAAGACCATCACTTTAAATTGACAACCCAAGAAGCAGCTGCTGGAAGGAGGTTTTTACTTGCAGAAGCAAAGTGATCTTCAGCAGTTCGTTTGTGGGTCAGCTGAACAACAAACTGGATAAGAGGAAGGATTCTTATATGGTTCTATGTTTTTGAAGTTTTGGGGTTTGTGCAACATGGGTTTTGTGTTTCTAAAAGATTTGGGCAATTTCCATTGTGAAATATCCTGTCTTGAATGAGTTTTCTGCCTGCTTGTAAATGGAGCCGAACTTCCGGCTTCCACTTTCAATTACCTCTAAGCACCGGTAGCTGTTTTCTTCTTACAAAGTTTCCTTTATGCAGCTGGCAGGAATGTGGAATGAGTATCAGGCAGGTTCCTTGTTAGCAGCTTGATTTTTCCTTGCTTTTCTTATGAGTAATATTTTATTTGGGGAAATGAAGAGGGGGGAGTTTGATTCCTTCTCAGGGCAGGTTAGTGGAGTGGGGAGGGAATGGGGATTTTGAAGTAACCTTCCTCTGGAGTGGGGAGGGAATGAGGATTTTGCAGTATCCTTCCCCTGTCATGCTTGCCATGCCATGCCCACCAAGCCACAGAACCAGTAGTAAAAAAATTTGAAACCCACCACTGCATAAGTCCATCTTAATATGCTATTCCTGGTATGTGATGTTTTGTATACATACAGAGAAAGAAGCACTCTTGTAATCTTTTGACTTTTAGGCTTGCTGTCAAACATCAGCCATAATACTAATGACTGTTTTGAACAATATGCAGGTTGTGTTACACAAATGGCTATTTTATATATGAAATTATGACTGAAATATTTCTGCACCTCTGTTGGTTCACATTGTCAGGAAGTTTCTCCTTAGTTTTAAGTTGCTTCTCTCTTTGTTCAGTTTCCATCCATTGCTTCTTGTTTTGCCTTCTGGTGCTTTGGAACATTTATTTATTTTATTTTATTTTTTTAAATTTGTATACCATCCTTCTCCTGTTGGACTCAGGGTGGTGCACAGCCAAGAATAAAAATTTAAAAATTAATAAAAGAATTAAACACTTTGTCCCACAATTTAAAACATCCCGATAACAAACCATTAACAATTAAACATTAAAAATCTGAGGGAGTTTACGCCAGCCCAGCTTGATGAAATAAAAGAGTTTTTAGGGCACGGCGAAAGGCCCGGAGATCTGGTATCCTGCGTATCTCCGGGGGCAAATGGTTCCAGAGGACAGGTGCTGCCACAGAGAAGGCCCTCCCCCTGGGGGTCACCAGCTGAGATTGCCTGGCTGATGGCACCCTGAGGAGTCCCTCTGTGGGAGCGTACTAGCCGGTAGGAGGCTATCGGCGGCAGAAGGTGGTCCCACAAGTACTCAGGCCCTATGCCATGGAGTGCTTTAAAGGTGGTAACCAACACCTTGAAGCACACCCGAAAGTCCACTGGAAGCCAATGCAGCTCGAGCAGGAGAGGCGTCACATGGGAGCGCCCCCTCGCTCCCATAATCTCCCGCGCGGCCGCATTCTGCACCAGTTGGAGCCTCCGGGTGCTCCTCAAGGGGAGCCCCATGTAGAGAAAATACATTGCCCCCCCTTCTTTCTGGCAGCCCCTTAAAATCCTGTTGCCTATCACACTCTTGGGCAAAGCAGGTGAGCCATTTCTTCCTTTCAGTGGTCCATGAATGTGCATCTATGTAAATAATAAAGTTGAAAAAAGGTGAACAACATTATTACAGAACTATAGATACATTGAGGCTGGGTGTGACAAGGAATGGCTGGGAGGGGAGGGGCCAGGCGAGGCACCCCTTGATGTGAGTGACATTGAGTTGGCCACGCCTACCCAGTCACATGACCATCAAGCCACACCCACAAAATAAGCCATGCCCGCAGAACCGATAGTAAAAAAATTTAGAACCCAGCCCTGATCTGAAAGTGTCATGTAGAAAACTTGTCATATAATGTAGGATAAGAAACAATAGATTTAAATTATAAGAAAGTAAATTTTGGTCAGACAACAAGAAAAACTATGCAACAGCAAACACTGTTTGGCAAAGGAATGGGATGGGGATGGACCTTCTCTTCCATAAATATTTAAACAGAGTCTGGAGAGTCATCTGTTGGTCATGATGCAGTAATGGAATCTTGTTCTGGGCAGTGGTTGGATGAGATAATTTCCATTGTTCTTTCCAAACTTTGCATTCTATGATTCTAAACAATAAAACAACCATTCATTTAACAATGAATTAACAACAGCCTATGAAAAAGTCTGTTATGGTCTGAATTTGAACTTATGACTGCCACCCTCTTGTGGTCACATGGTCACAATTTGGACACTTGGCAGCTAGCTCCCATTTACAATCATTTGCAGCACCCCTTGGTCATGTGATCGTGATTTGCCATTGGTTAAGGTGGATTCGCACTTATGACTTGATTATGACCACGGTGACTTGACTTATGACTGTGGTAAAAATGGTTGGATATACTTCGTTAGCTTACTGGGTTCTTTTTATTGTTCAGCACATAGGAACAACATTAGAAATGATATGGTAGCTTTGTAGCTGTTTATCCCACTCACATGGAAAGAGATTGAAACCCTACTTTTTATAGATACCTTACACTGGATAAACTGATACTAGGAATGGAATGGAATGGAATGGAATGGAATGGAATGGAATGGAATGGAATGGAATGGAATGGAATGGAATAGAATAGAATAGAATAGAATAGAATAGAATAGAATAGAATAGAATAGAATAGAATAGAATTTTTATTGGCCAAGTGTGATTGGACATACAAGGAATTTGTCTTGGTGCATATGCTCTCAGTGTACATAAAATAAAAGACACGTTCATCAAGAATCATAAGGTACAACACTTAATGATACTCATAGGTTACAAATAAGCAATCAGGAAACAATATCAATATAAATTATAAGGATACCAGCAACATGGTTACAATCATACAGTGGTATGTCGTAAGTGGGAGGAGATGGGTGATGGGAATGATGAGAATGTGAGAAGATTAATAGTAGTGCAGACTTAGTAAATAGTTTGACAGTGTTGAGGGAATTATTTGTTTAGCAGAGTGATGGCGTTTGGGAAAAAACTTCTTTTGTCTAGTTGTTCTGGTGTGTAGTGCTCTATAGCGTTGTTTTGAGGGTAGCAATTGAATTAAAATGATCAGATGTAAGAAAATACAGTAGGTACGAGACTGGATTGTTTTCCCACCCTTGCATCATACTATGCAATCAGAAAAGACATAAAATGCACAGGTAGATTGCACAAATATACTTTGGGCCACTATTGAAATTGGCACCTTCATTTTGCATATACTCAATTTCAAATTGAGGCTATGTTTTAATGAATGTGTCAATTTACCAATACAAACGTTATTGTATAAAATACAGCTTTGGCAATTGTTATGAGTTTATGTGGCCAAATTGCTATTAAGATAAGTCACTTTATGATGCATTACTCTGGTAACTTATAAATTGCTGGGTATTTTTAAGTGATTGGAAGAGGTCCAAACAAAGTAATACATCTGTATTTCAGTTTCATGAATATTTGATTATAAACTGAAATTAATGTAAAGGAAACAAGTTGTATCTCTGTTTTGTTTTTATTAGTATTCTTAGAAAATGTTCAGTTTACCATGTATTAATGTAATAACTAGAAGTGTTTCCAAGATGTACACCATTTTATGTTTGTAGTTTTTCTACCTTTGTGATATAGAGCTGTTGCACAGATTGTAACACTGATGCTTTTTGCATTATACTTGATGGTGATGATGTTATCCATTCAGTCGAGTCTGACTCTTGGCGAGTCTATGCACCAGGTCTTTCCATACCTTCTGATCTTGCACTATTTTTTTCAGTTTTTCTATACTCTGGTTGTTGTCAGCTTTGATGGCAACATTATAGTTAAATAACTTTTTATATTAAGGCACTGCCACATTTGCTGTATGAAATAAGGAATGTTGGCCACAATGATTTGTTCTTCCATTTTCTCAATATTTTGTAAGAATTTCTAATAATAAAATAGCAAAGAAAGCTCTGATCTGCATTCAAACCAGACTCTTTTCTGCATAAAAGAAATAATTACATCTTTAAATAAGTTTGAGTTTAAATAAGTTTGAGTTTCAGCTCAAGGCATTCTATGAGCAATCAGTAGGCCCCAAATTTTATTTTGTTTGTTAGTACAATAAATAAAAGTGGAACTTTATTAAATTTAAGATACTATCATATTAGGATTCATGTCTATCCGTAAAATAGATCATGGTATTTAAATTACCCTTCTGTTTGTTATAATCAATATATAATCTTGTCTTTTGTCATTTGGCAAAATGGAAAATGAAATCAAATAACTGGAGTAAGATTTCATATAAACCATCTGTTGCAAGGAATAGAAAACTATGCTGAAATATTGGAAATGTTTGAATGGGCAGGAGAGATTTTGAGTTTATGCTTAAATTAAAGAAATGTTCTAGGTAAGATCATTACCTGCATCATTAATGGATCAGCTTGAGATGTTTGCTGTGGGAAAAATTGAGACCTCTCCAGTTGCTGGCATCTCAGAAGGTAACTAAGTTCCTCTAATCTAAGAATGTGAACTGCGTATATTTTCCCACATCCTTCTCTTACCTTTTATCAAATATTCTATCCTCTCCTTTTTGAAAAAAAAATGTGATTCAGTATAATTGGATTCAAATTGTTCAATAACAAAAAAAAAGGGGGGGGGAATTGAAATAGTTGATTAGTTTAGGTATTCATTCTTATGTATAGAATGAGCATATGTCTAATTTTCCAGGATTATGGAATCTGGAAATGTAATTAAAATTTGAGAAGATGATTTAAAAAAACTAAAAAGATGCCTTCTTACAATTAATTGAGGACAAAGATTTGATGCTCACTGGGCATGGGTGTGTGTGAAGATACAATGTCCATTGATTTAGAACTTTTCATTGATAGTTGTTGTTTTGTCATTCTCTAGCAGATAAACAGCTGGGATAATTTTTCTTCATATATTGCAACTAAGCTGCATCTGTTTAGCAAAGGTTACTTATCAATTAAAATATTTTTTCATGTTAATGTCATTGTCTTTAGTAAAATACTGGAAAAATGACACAATACAGTTATAACTGATTTGGGAAAACAGGTGTATTCAGAAGTAGACTCAATTTTATTGGCTAGTTTATAGAAGATTGGAAAAATGCCTTATAATAATTGTATATATGAAACACCACTATTTTAGTTTACTCAGGGTAAAATAACTGTTTAAATAATTAATACAGCATTTAATCTCAGTTAAACACTTATTTTAAATCAACATATCAACAAAAATTGAAATTTTGCTTTTGAAACTTTTCAGAATATTTCTATGCAATATGAAGAAAGTGCTTATGATGTCAATCAAGATTTCCTATATATAGGAAATTGTATTTCTAATTAAATCCATGGTATTTTCTACTGCTCCTGCTTTGGACTTAATTTCTACAGAACTGTTATGAATACAAGACATTTTTATTAATTCAAAGTTTGTTGGACTTTTTATAATTTTAAGATTTCTCTTCATAGAGATCTTTAAAACTATTTCAGTAAGTTTGTTCAGATTAAAGTCATATCATATATACAGTATTGGTAAATGAAAGTATTTATTATGATTATAGTTCCCACTAAGTTTTGCAAGAAATTAGTTCAATTGAATTATCCTCCTCCTCCCTCACCCTCTCCCCCTCCCCCCTTCCTCCTTCCCTTACTGTTGAGGATATTTTTGAGTTACACCCAAGTTGTGGTTTATAAAGCAGAGTACCTTAGAGTTTTACGCACGGAAACGTTTTGAGAGTAATTGTGAATAACATACAAACTGGGTTTTATAGTATTTTACTTTTAGGGAAAAGCAAAATCATAGTCCTTTAACAATCAAAGTCTTAGCCATATAAAATGCAATATAAAATCAATCCAGGGATATAAAATCTTCTTACCAGTTTGTAGAAAAATATAAGGAACAATGAGGAACAATATAACAACAGTTCAATAAATATCAGAAAGCAGTAAATATATAGTCATGATCAAACAGTTGACCATAGAGAGACTCTCTGTGTGAGCGTACTGGCCGGTGGGAGGCTATTGGCGGCAGAAGGTGGTCCCACAAATACCTAGGTCCTAAGCCATGGAGCGCTTTAAAGATGGTCACCAACACCTTGAAGCGCACCCGGAAGACCACCGGGAGCCAGTGCAGCTCGTGCAGGAGAGGTGTCACATGGGAGCGCCACGTCGCTCCCATAATTCCCCGCGCGGCCGCATTCTGGACCAGTTGGAGCCTCCGGGTGCACCTCAAGGGGAACCCCATGTAGAGAGCATTGCAGTAGTCCAGGTGGGAAGTCACGAGAGCATGAGTGACTGTGCGTAGGAGTCCCGATCTAGAAACGGACGCAACTGGCGTATCAGGCGAACATGATGAAAAGCCCCCCTGACCACGGCCGTCATGTGTTCTTCTAAAGACAGTCGTGCGTCCAGGAGGACGCCCAAGTTGCGAGCCCTCTCCTTGGGGGCCAATGTCTCGCACCCAATAGTCAGCAATGGCGTCAGCTGGCTATATCGGGATGCTGGCAGCCACAGCCACTCGGTCTTGGAGGGGTTTAGTCAGAGCCTGTTTCTCCCCATCCAGACCCGCACAGCTTCCAGGCACCGGGACATCACTTCAACAGCATCGTTGGGGTGGCCTGGGGTGGAGATGTACAGCTGGGTGTCGTCAGCATACTGATGGAACTCCACCCCAAAAACACAGATGATCTTACCCAGCGGCTTTACATAAATGTTGAACAGAAGGGGCGAGAGGACCGACCCCTGCAGCACCCCACAAACAAGGCACCTCGGAGTCGACCGCTGCCCCCCTGTCAACACAGATTGCGACCGGTCAGAGAGATAGGAGGAGAACCACCGTACAACGATGCCCCCCACCCCTAACCCCTCCAACCGGTGCAACATACCATGGTCGATGGTATCAAAAGCCGCTGAGAGATCTAATAGGACCAGGATAGAGGAGCATCCCCTATCCCGCGCCCTCCAGAGATCATCCACCAACGCGACCAATGCCGTTTCCGTGCTGTGCCCAGGCTGGAAGCCAGACTGGAGCGGATCTAGATAGACAGCTTCATCCAGGAACTGAGGAAGCGCCCATGCAACCACACTCTCAACAACCTTCGCAACAAAGCGAATGTTGGAGACTGGACGGTAATTAGCCAAAACAGCCGGGTCCAGAGAGGGCTTTTTGAGGAGGGGTCTCACCACTGCTTCTTTCAAAGCGGCTGGCAGAACATCCTCACTCAAAGAAGCGTTAACAATCTTCTGGAGCCAGCCTCGTGTAACCTCCCGGGAAGCCAGCACCAACCAGGAGGGACACGGGTCCAATAAACATGTGGTCGCATTCAACCGTCCCAGAATCCTGTCCATGTCCTCGGGAGCCACAGAATCAAACTCCTCCCAAACCACACCCCCAAGACCTGCCTCATTTATCCCGTCCGGATCTACCCAGTCAGAGGCCAGACCTTCCCGGATCTGAGCGATTTTGTCATACAGATACTGGACAAAATCCTCAGCTCTACCCTGCAAGGGGTTATCCCGAGCTCCCGGTTGAAGGAGGGAGCGGGTCACCCTAAACAGGGCAGCTGGGCGAGTATCTGATGACGTGATAAGAGCGGAAAAGTAGCTAGACTTTGCCGCTTTTATTGCCACTAGGTAGGTCTTAATATGAGACCTCACCAGTGTTTGGTCAGATTCGGAATGGCTGGTCCTCCAACCGCTCTCCAGGCGTCTTTTCCGGCGCTTCATCTCCCTCAGCTCCTCAGTGAACCAAGGAGCCAGGTGAGTTGGGCGCCGGGTCAGAGGCCGCAATGGCACGATGCGGTCCAAAGCCCCAGGCGGCCACCAGGTCTTCAGCTGAGTCATGAGCCAGAGTCTCAGGAAATGGCCCAAGCTCCATCTGGAACCTGTCAGGTTCTCATCAGGTGCCTGGGGCGGAACCACCTGATCGGTTCCGCCTCCCTGCGGCGGGGTCTAGTGGTTAGAAAGTCTAGTCGAAGGAGAGAATGGTCCGACCATGACAAGGGTTCGATGACTATGTCCCCTATATTAAGGCCACTCAACCACTGACCAGAGACAAAAACTAAGTCCAGGGTGTGTCCGCCCATGTCAGTGGGGGCGTGAATTAACTGAGTCAGATCCATGGCCGTCATGGAAGCCATGAACTCCCGAGCCACCTCAGACGTTTCACCGACAGATGGCAGATTGAAGTCCCCCAAGACCAAAAGTCTGGGGGTATCAACCGCCACCTCAGCTATCACGTTGAGTAGCTCAGGCAGGGCTGTTGCTACGTGGCAGGGAGCCAGGTAAGTAAGCAGCAGACCCATCTGGACTCCGCGACCCCACGTCACAAGGAGGGATTCACACCCGGCTATCTGAGGTACAGTGGACTCTCTCGGATCAAGACCCTCTTTTAAAATAACCGCCACCCCCCCCCCCCCGCCCCTGCCCTGAGCTCTCGGCTGATGGAATGCACAGAAGCCTGGAGGGCACATATCCACGAGGGGGACTCCCCCCTCCTGGCCCAACCTGGTCTTCGTAATACCTGCCAGGTCCGCTCCCCCCTCCTGAACAAGATCACAAATGAGGGGGGCTTTATTTACCACGGACCTGGCATTGCACAGCAACAGCCAGAGACTCGGGCCTGAGACTCTGTGCAACCTGGGGAGCGAGAAGGGCTTTGGGGACCGGGGGGCACCATTGCTCGAAGATAGGAGTGCGCACCCCCCTCACGTGATATGGTCCCTTGCACTCGCCATATCTGCCCCTCCCACTCAGCGTATTGATAGAAACGCCCTCTGCAGAGTGAACGTCAATGTATCCCTTACACCCGGAATCTGCACCCCCCATAGCCCCACTAACAGCTGGACCCAACCCCTCCTCCTGTGGGTTAACCCCCACACCCCCACACCCCTCCCTCTTCCCAGAACCCCTTAAAAATCTATCCAAAACTTTCCCTAGAAAACCCCTCAAATTCCTTTTCGCTACATGCCACCTCTTAATACAAATAAATCATTTTCTAACATTGCAGTAACACATTTTCCATCTTTTTCGATTAAACATTTATCTTCTCGAAAGGTTACTACAAATACAACCTGTAATAATGATTTAACAGATAAGTTGAATTTCAGTCTAGGTATATACAACATTGGTAATTGTTCGGTAATGAATGAACAACGTGCAATACCTTCCCCAGCTACTTTCATTCTCCAACCATTGGCTAATGTAATATGTTGTTTGCTATCATTCAGTTTAACAAACCTTTGTCTATTTCTAGTGATGGATTGTGATGCACCACTATCAACTACCCACAAATCATAGTTAACATTTGTAGAACTTGATATAGCTAAATTGACATTCTTTTTGGTTCTCTTTTGATCACCAACAGTCATTTTCTTTCCCTTAGTACAATATTTAGCTATATACCCTTTAGCCCCACAAGAAAAACATCTTTTAACAATTTAGGCAGTTGTAGACAATTTTTCTTCCTGTGGTTGTCTCTCTCTTAATTGTTCTCTGCCTTTCCTTCTTCTGGATTCTTCCAACAATCTTTTGGTTATGCCAGTCAATGTTAGTTCATCTCTGGTCAAAACTCCAATGAAGAAACATAATCATCGTAACTTTCATCCAACGAAGTAAGGATAATGTATACCTGTTGCAATTCTGAAAAAATAAGTTCCTTCTCATGTAGCTCTTGAAAAGTTCTTGTCATAAACTCCAAATGAGCTAACATATCTCCTCCTTTAAGAAGACGGGCTTTAAACAGTTTGCGTGTAAGATGTATATGAGCACCCACACTATCACGGACATATATTCTCTTCAAATTGTTCCAACACCTAGAAGCAGAATCTTCACCACGGATATGGACTAGCTGCTGGTCACTCAGTGTCAATCCAATTATGCAAAGAGCTTGTTTGTTATCCCAAGTAAATTTGGCTAATTTCTTTTCATCTTCATCATTATCTGGATTCCATGCAGTTACATCCGGTGGATTATTGACTACATCCCATAGTCCTTCCCTACGCAAAAGCAGGTTGTATTTCATGGACCAGGAAACATAGTTTGTTCCATTCAACCGGGTTATCATGGATATACTGGATGATTGATCTTGTGCCATCTTCACTTGGATACTTAATAACAAACACAGCTGTCTGAATCAATTACCGTATCATTCACATCAAATCTCAGTGCTCTAGAAATTTCTGGGTAACTCTGGGTGGCTCTGGGCCCATAACCAATGTTGAGGATATTTTTGAGTTATACTCAAAGTTGTGGTTTATAAAACAGAGTACCGTTAAGAGTTTTACGCACGGAAACGTTTTGAGAGTAATCGTGAATAACATACAGACAAACTAGGTTTTATAGTATTTTACTTTTAGGGAAAAGCAAAATCATAGTCCTTTAACAATCCAAGTCTTAGCCATATAAAGTGCAATATAAGATCAATCCAGGGATATAAAATCTTCTTACCAGTTTGTAGAAAAATATAAGGAACAATCAGGAACAATATAACAATAGTTCAATAAATATCAGAAAGCAGTAAATATATAATCATGATCAAACAGTTGACCGTAGAGAGACCAAAAAAAGTTGCAGTGTAGCAGCAGGTAAAATGGTGTAGTGTCCACACGAACCATAATTTAGTTCTCCTTAAATACATTGGCTACAGAGCCCAGCCAATCAGGATGCATAATGACTCAGCACAGTTCTTAAAGCTACATAATACAAACACATAATACCAACATACAATGTTGGCTTATATATTTCCTGGCCAACCAATTAGGCAATAACCATTTCCTAACACTTACCCTCTTTCTTCCTCTCCCACTCCTCCCCCCACCCCCTTCCAGCCCTTGCTTATTTTTCCACCATTAGTCACCTCGCTCTCATGGTGAAACTTCAGTGCATGAGGAGAAGAGTGCTTTTGTTTATCAACTGATTGATTGCAAGGCCTGACACAAATTAACACTGAGAAATGTTGAGTAGCCTAAAATCACCTAGATGGCTTCCATGCCTAAAAGAGGATTAGAACCTATGTCTCCTCATTCCTATTCCAGCATTTTAACCATTATATCATGCCAGCGGCCAAATGAATTTAATTTATGATTTGCATAATATAAAAATAGAACTTTTTTACATTTACTACCTTTTCAACATTTTAATGAAGTTGCAAAATGAGATACTTAAAAGTAATTTGCATTCTGGGCCAGAATTAATTTACTTTCTATTGAGATCATTGGTTTTGCCAGCTTTCAGTTCAACTGTTCAGAAGCTCACAGAATTTCTTTATAAACAAAACAGTTCTTGTCTTTAAATAACTTTAAATCATAAAGTGTAAATTACAGTATTTGACCTGTAATACTGCAGTGCAACTATATTGATAGAAAGTTTTATTCATTCTGATGTACATCTAATGTCTCTCTTAAAAACATTACAGTTTCAACAGTCATATGATGAGGAAGATAGAAGTGATAGTCATAATACCGAAGAACAAGTAGAACAAGAACAAAAAGAGAAACATCTACAAAAACAATTTAATATTGCTCAGGTTCCTAAAGAGGGAAAGAGCAATAAATATTTTGAGAATGGAGAAAATATGGCTGCAGAAACCATAGAGGTAAATGCTGTGTTCATTTTTAGAATTCAGTTTTTGGAAAATGAAATGCTATCTGTCTCATTACCCACTTAATGTTAGTTACATTGTCGAATTGTCAATCTTCCCCACCTTTTGGGGGGGGGGGATGAAGCTCTTATTATCTCATTCTAAAAATTCTTTAAATGGCAAAATTCTATTTTGCAGTGTCTGACCAATGTGAAAGTTTGATGTGGAGATAAGAAGCTTTGATTCATAAATTTAGCAATAAAATATCTTTCTTCATATCAAAGGATCAAAAAATGTCTGATGAGGAAGCGACTTGTACTGGCAGTGATGATGACAATGAAAAAGTCCATGATGAAAACAAAGATTGTGAAAAAGAAGAAAAAGAACCAAATATAGCAAAATATTATGAAGATCAAGCTCTGGATGATGAGGAGGAACAAAGCAGTCTATTATGTGAAAATGAAGAAAAGAATCTTACAAATACAGAAACAACAGAGGTAAATATTTTGTTCATTTTCAGTACTGAATTTCTTTGGAATTATAACAGCTACTTTTTGGAAGAGTAATATAGACCACAGTGTAACATATTTTTATCCTTTTACTGCATGAGACATTTCATTATACAAAAGTTGTAATTTGTCTTTAAACAAAATTGCTAATACTTATTTCTAAATCTTCTCACTGTAATTATTTACTTAGTTGCCTATATTTAAACTTCTATAAACTTTATCATGAATCTGATTCTTAAGGATTTCTTACCTACAGTCTTATGGGCTTCTATGAACTCCTTTTTCTCTTCCCCCATTTATAAGTAGACTTGAATTTCTAACATTTATAAATTACTAGGGTTAGCTATCCCCACTTTTGACTGGATTGGGGATTGTAGAGACACTCTTCAGCCTGAGTTCTAGCCACCCTTTAGCCAATGTTTAGCCTAGGTTTTACAGTATATAGTTTTCAATAAATTTAGCATAAACATCTATGAAAAGGAACACATAACTGTTGTGACAATATTAAAAGTGGTAAAGTATAGTGTAAAATGGTATAACTGGAAAAATGCTAAAATACATATTTGACTTCCTCATAGAATACTGTGCAATTTGCTTAATGTATGAAAATTGTATCTTTATCTGAAGGTTGAAAGAATGCTGTTATTATTTCCATTTTCAAAGGGATAGGTAGCTGAAGTGAATGCAAAGACTACCCAAGAAGTAGTTTGTTAATTATGCTTGTGCCTTAACAGATTCTTACATGAAAGTTACAAGTGCAGTGCAGCTTTAAACTGAGCAGGGGATAGTGTGATGGATGTGTTTATGTACTTATGTATAGTAAAAAAAAAAGTTTACAAATTCTTGGAGGTACTTTGCTTGTTTTTTTCTTTTAGAAAGATAAACCTATCCCAGATAATAGCCCAGTTAAACAAGGTAAGAGACAATTCACTTTTCTCTTTTTAATTTTCATTCTTTCATTTTTCTAGAAATATTGATTAGTTCTGTTCAAATGATATTGTTTCTACAAGCATTCTGCTCAAAATGTCTGTTTCTAGAAATATTCATAGCTCTTTCCAGGTTGATAATGGTTATATCAGGCTCTTCTGTGAAGGCTTCTGCTGTTCCAATTTAATAGCAAAGCTTTCACAATTTTCTGATACAGTCACAGCAATTGCATTCAGATGAGAAAGTTTGATGTCTCCTGTCAAAGAATAGTTCAGGACCTTACTGGAAAGGCTATTTGTAGTATTCTTCCTTTTTTTTAGGTATTCCCTGTCATCTATTGTTTCTAAGCTTTTAAGCAAATATTTGACATGCCAACTCAACCCATATAAAACTCCTTAGTCATAAGCATCTGATGTCCAAGTGAAAAGCAAATCAAAACTAGCAGACTAAAAATCCATATAATAAAATAAAAATTCTTGAGGTTTGGATGTACAATTTGTGCTTTACTAAATACCTAATTAACTACCGTACGTTTCAGAGTATAAGATGCACTTTTTCCCCCCTAAAAGAGGGTGGAAATGTTGGTACGTTTTATATACCGAATACAGCCATTTTTGGCCTCCTGGAACCCCACTCCGCACGTCCCATTTTCGCCAAAAACAGGCCCATCTTTTGCAAAAATTGGGCCTGCAGAGGATTTGGGAGGCCTGCAGAGTACTCCTGGGGACTGGGGAGGGCAAAAATGTGATGGGTGGGGGGTTTGGGAGGCCAAAAACGGGGGCCATTTTTGCCCTCCCCAACCCCCGAGGAGCACTCTGCAGGCCTCCCAAATCCTCTGTAGGCCCTGCTTTCACGAAAAATGGGCCCGTTTTTCACCTCCCAAACCCCCCACGCATCGTGTTTTTGCCCTCCCCAGCCACCAGGAGCACTCTGCAGGCCTTCCAAACCCTCTGCAGACCCCGTTTTTGTAAAAAAACAGGCCCTTTTTGCAAAAAAATGGACCCATTTTTGGCCTCCCCCCCGCCCATTGCATCATGTTTTGGCCCTCTCTAGCCCCCAGGAGCATTCTGCAGGCATCCCAAACCCTGTGCACGCCCAGTTTTTGCAAAAAATGGGGGCCGGGGCGGGCAAAAACTTTTTTCTTGTTTACCTCTTCAAAATCTTGGTACGTCTTATACTCCGGTGCGTCTTATAGTCCGAAAAATACGGTAAATAATTCACCACTTGAAAATTGTGACTGAAGCAACTTGAACATATTTTAAAATGGTGGCTGATTTATTGTATTATTTTTAGCATGTGAGAATGCTGAGATTCATACAGAGAATAATTCTTCACAAGCAACTACAGACAATCAAGATAGATCATCTGGAAGATTACTAGATAAGGCAAAAAGGGTAAAAGTAAGATATCATTTGCAACAATATCAAAAAAGAAAAATTATTCCATATTTGACATACATATCTAGAGCTGCAAAATGGGCCAGGTGCCATAATATAATTTTATGTTTTTTGGGTTATGAACTAGATCAGTGATGGCTAACCCTTTTGCTGTCACGTGCCAAAAGCATGGGGAGTGTGGGGTGATTGCGTGCTCATGTGCCTACACCCATAATTCAATAGTCTCCACCCCCGCGTATGTGCACGTGACCCCCCTGCTGCTCCCCACGCTTTTGGCACATAATGGCATGGTGGGTCCGGTGGGCTCATTTTTCGCCCCCTGAAGGGCCTCCAGGGGCTGGGGAAAGCATCTGGAGCCTGGGGAGAGCAAAAAATGGGTCTTCCCCACCCCCCTGGAGGCCAGAAACAGCCTGTTTCCCGACTTCCGGTGTGCCCGGAAGGCCCGAAAATCAGCATGTGTGCTGGAGCTGAGCTAGGGCAATGCTGGCATGCCCACCAAAGCTCATGTGCCATAGGTTCGCCATCATGGATCTAGATTTATATTAACTTCAGTAGATTTTTGCTAATTGTTTTGTATGCTAATTTGTATTTGAGCACAGTGTTCTTAAATATGGTTAACATCACTCAATGTTAACTGATACTTTGTAGCGTTTCAACTGATGCCTCCAAAAATGAAGCCAGATGACTTCTGTGTGAGGACCCTGATAATGTAAGATCTTAGGTGATGGAGAAGCTAATGTACATTCAAGTAGATATATGAGATAGATAGAGGAGTACGGCAATGGCCTTGAAGAAAATAACTATCAGTGATTAGTAAAATATGATTTTATCCTAAGAAAACACGAAAGCATAAGAAGGAAATTGAAGATTGCCCCATCTAGACCCTCTTTGGTATAATAGGGAAGCAAAGAAAAATACTTCTGTAATACTATTTATTTTTGATTGCAGAGGTGGGAAGCTATACATTTCAGTTAGAGTGTTCTCTGATTTTTGCTTCCATCAGCAGAAAGATGAAGGTTAACTCTACCCAAATGTTTTAGCCCAGTGTCTTCAATAATACTCTGATTTTCCAATGAAAACATTGAAATTGAACTATGCCGTTTCCGTAATACAATATGACAAATGTATGCATGTTTGAAAAAATTTAAATGAACAATATGACCTCGTTATATCACATATGAGTTTCTAAGATACTTGGGCATTTCACAAACTTATACGAAGTGCTCAAGATTTCCATAGCCAAATTATTTCCTAACTTGGGCATTTTGAATGGAAGGAAATTAAAGAATTTAACCAAATTAGAAAACGATAGATAGGATAATTTAACAATCAAAGACCTACAAGAGCTAGTTTAAAAGCAAAGTAAGCTGCTGTGACATAATTCTATTTGTGTTAGCAAAATATTTTGCACTCTATTTGAACGTTGTAAACAAAACATCTGTTACCAATTAAATGTGGTTGCATAACAGTTTGTTACAATAATTCATTGGAAACTTTAGTCATTTATCCTACTGCTGCTGGCTTTAGTAGTAGTTAAATGGCTAAAATCTGAAATATAGTGCAAGTTTATTTGGAAATAAATCCTTGGAATTCAATGGAATATTCTTTAGAATATATGATCAAAATTGCAGATATAATATACTGTATTCTTAATTCATACTATTTCAAAATAATATGGATAAAATCTTCAGGCTCAGAGGTGGGTTTCAGCAGGTTCTGACCAGTTCTGGAGAACTGGTAGCAGAAATTTTGAGTAGTTCAGAGAACCGGTAGTAAAAATTCTGACTGGCCCAGCCCCCATCTATTTTCTGCCTCCCAAGTTCCAGCTGATCAGGAGGAAATGGGGATTTTGTGGTAACCTTCCCCTGGATTGGGGACAGAATGGAGATTTTACAGTATCCTTCCCCTGCCACGCGCACCAAGCCACACCCACAGAACTGGTAGTAAAAAATTTTGAAACCCACCACTGTTCAGGCTGCCTTCTTTTTAACTATTTTATATAGAGTTTCTTTATATTATTCATTTGTTTCAGGGTTGTTTATTATTATATGCTTTGTTGTGTTTTTTTTGTGTTTTAGTTTTCTTTTTTTAAAAGAAGATCTATGAAGCAAAAAAATACACATAGTTGTGATGAAAACAAACTGGAAAACCTACCTCAAAGTGAGCAGGATACAGGAAATCAAGCCAGTGTATCTGCTGAAACAAGTAAAGATGAAAACCAGAACCATACTGGGAAAAATCAAAGGGGATCACCATCAATATATCAGAACAGAAAGTCCTCCTCTACTTGTATAATTCTTTAGTAATGAAAGTATAAGGCTTGTATATATGTGAGGTTTTACAAGCAGATATTGCAGTTTATACATGAAAACAATAATGGCATCTAGGTAATGATTACAATTTTTTTCATAAAATTTAGGGACATTTGGGGACTGATCTAGAGTAACTTGGACCAACTTTCCAATATTTATTTGTATTCATAATTTTACTATTGTCGCAAAATGGGAAATAGAGACATTGATTTGTTGTGGCCTTAACTTTCAGTGATTTTAATAAAATATATTTTTGTACATCAGAAGTTGGAATAAGGATTGTGGTTTTTCCCCCCCTAAAAACGTACAACTGCATGTGTACTCTTTTGGTTAGAAACAGGCAGAAATAGGTTTTTTCTTCAAGGAAAAAACAGTCCAGTTGCCTTTTGAAAAAGCACCTTTGACAGAACTGGATGTGGTTTTTCTCCCTTGGCTTATCTAATCAGTGCCCACTTTTTCACAATGGCCACTTGGAGGTTAAAAGTATGCTTCCAGTGTTGTTCCCCAGGTAAAGGTGCCAGAGAAAAGCACACTATAACGTTCTTCTTGTGAACATTGTAGATGGTGTTCTGTTCTTTACAACCACAGCTCTGGAATGTCCACCTTACTGGAACGACAATAGAGAGGAATTTAAAAATAAACATTCTGCAGTGGTCCCAAGCCTGTCAAAGCAGACAGAGCTGGGTTTTGCAGTCTCTCTGTTGGCTGCCCAAGCTGTAACCGCGAAAGGTTGGAAGAGTTGCAGCGGGAGGAGCCCCGAGGGAAACTGCTCGGGCTGCTTTGGGTCGGGGCAGAAGGAGCTTCAGTTTTCTATCAACTTCATGGAGGTCTCCAGATTTTTCCAACCATTTCCTCCACAGCCTCTCTTCGGGTATTAAAAGAATCAGCAAGAGAAAGGAGGAAAAAAAAGTGTATTTGGACCTGCATGGTGAAGATTTTATTAAACTTATGTGTGAGATCAGAAAAAACGCCGACACTCAATGTACTCAATAGGCGCTACCCACTTTGGGAGAACGGGCTGGAAGCAAGTTGCGTGTACCCTCGGAAGGCAACTACGGCGTCTCTCCTCAATCTCCCTGGAACTTTATCCAGGGGTATTGGGGGAGGGGGGGCGAAAAGGGAGGATTCCAGGGCGCTTCGCCGGCGGGAAGAGGACGCAGGGGAGGAGTTTCCACCAGAGCGCCCCACAGTTTGCTTGTCGAAGGGCTCTGCCTCTCTCCCGCCCCACTGCTCCCGCCTTTCACTCGGGCGATCCTTGGAGCACCGGGCACCCGACTTCTCAACCGCCGAGGATCATGACGGGGACTTCGGTATGCTTAGCAGTTCTGCTGGCTGTGGGCTCGCGCTTCAGCCTCGCGTACCAAGGTAGGAGTGCGCCTGGGGACTGCAGGGGAGGGGAGGAGGCTTGCGGTCCGAAAAAGAGCTCTTGACACTAAAATAGCTACCGCGCTTCGATCGCGGCCGCTTCTGGAATGTGGAAGCGCGTTTGGAATTGTGTGGCGTTTGCTCGGGAAAAAAATATGCTCCCATCGTGGGATTGTCATACTCTCGCATTGGGAGCATTTGATATTTCCGGAGCGAAAGAAGGCATTGTTCGTGGAAGACGCTTGGAAGCATTCTAAATCCCTGGAAGGCATTTCTATAAATACAAATGCTCCTGGTCAACTACCGAGCCAAATTGGCATTAGCGCACCGCGAGCATTGCAAGCGCTGGCTCTTGTCAGTGGTCAGTACTACTCGGATGCCAGCCCTGGTAAACCATATGTAAATACAGTTGGTCAACCAGGAGAATGCAGTGCTAGCTCTTGTTCGATAAATGAGACAAAGGTAGGTACCTTTTCTCCAGCGGCATTCACATCTCTGTCTAAAAGGGATACAGTGTTAAAATATTGACACTCAGGAATATATATATGCTCAACAGTTAATCATGATCTATGTCTGTAACTCATCTTAAGTTTCTGCACTTAATCTTGAGGGCTATGAGGGTGTGAGTTCTCAATGGAATATTGTGGCTGTACTATGAATACAGTAAAGTAATGTGAGAATCGTGTCTTACTAGATGGTGAATTTATATTTTAAATCTCATCTCAGAAAATTTAATTTGGTATACTATCATGTCTTGTATGTCATAATGATGCATACAAACGTGTTACCATGCAGAGAACTAAGTAATTTGTGTGTATGACTGTCATATATTGTAATGTTCACAATTCCATTGCTTCTTCATTCAGGATAGTTGTAACATTTTGATACAGTATACACATTCAGTATAGGATTGTTTGGTTCAAACAGATGTGTCTGAATAGATTACTATAAATGGATATAAAGGAATAGCTGAATGAAATTTATTAACATTTTAAAGATAATAATAATAATAGAATTCCTATCAAGTCATAATCTTGCAGAATGAATTTAATAAAATCACTGTAATTTAACCTTTATTCTATACAATTAACATTAAAAGTACAGGTCATCCCTGACTTACGACCACAATTGAACCCAAAATTTCTGTTGCTGAGTTTTGTCCCATTTTGTGACCTTTCTTGCCATAGTTGTTAAATGAATCATTACAGTGGTTAAGTTAGTAACATGGTTGTTAAGTGAATCTGGTTTCCCATTCACTTTTCTTGCCAGAAGATTGCAAAAAGTGATCACATGACCCCAGGACACTGCAATTGTCATAAATTGTCTTTACCCAATTGCCAAGCATCTGAATTTTGATCACGTGACCATGGGGATGCTTCAACAGTTGTGTTAAAAATGGTGATAAGTCACTTTTTTCAGTGCCATTGTAGTTTTGAATGGTCACTAAACAAACTGTAAGTCGACTTGTTTAGTAATGTTAAAAATTGCCCTTCACTCAAAAAGGTTTCAGTATAACCTTAACCTGTGTAAAATTAAATCTAGTTCCAACAAAAACTGAATGGAAAGATGAACAAGGTAATACAATAAGTGCTGTGTTTTCTAAAAATGCTAAACAAATCAGGGATGAAATCCATTTTTTTTTACTACTGGTTTGGTGGGCGTGGCTTGGTGGGCATAGTGTGGCTTGGTGGGCATAGCAAGGGAAGGATACTGCAAGATCCCCATTCCCATACCACTCTGGGGCCAGCCAGAGGTGGCATTTGCCGGTTCTCCGAACTGCTCAAAATTTCCGCTACTGTTCTGCAGAACCTGCTGGATTTCACCCCTGTAACAAGCTCATTCTGTCAAGTTCTGTAATGTCCTGGTTTCACTGCTGATCAGTCAGCACTTCATGTAGTTTGATTTTCTTTTTGCTTACCTATAATGAGGATTACATCAAATCTTTATTTGTTATTGATCTGGGCATATGTTATATAAATCTGGCACAAACGTCAAACTTCCAATGCTGTAGCTTCTGCAGAAAGTTGAAAGGCTTCCTGGGGACTTGATTTAACACTTTTTAAAAAGAAGCAAAAAAGAAGCGGGAGGGGGAGGGGGAGGGGGAGGAGGAGGAGGAGGAGGAGGAGGAGGAGGAGGAGGAAAGCAAAACACCAAACTCTAGCATAAACTTTAATTTTAAATAAACCTCAAGGTATTTGCAGGAAATAAGAGGATGTGGAGACAGAAGCACAGTGATTCATTTAGAAATCCAACAGTTGTGGAGAAGATATATCTCTCACATAATAGATATTTTGTAAAAGGATAAACACCTTGCCCCAGTTGCTATTTTTGTCTTTTTGTTTGAGTTCTTGATATAAATTAATCCCCATGTAAGGTCTTTCTGTCCTTAGAAACCTTTATTTATTGCTTCAGTTCTTGATTTGTTAAAACTGCTTAATTCTAGAAGGACTCTGAGTGACATCCAATATATGCAATACAAAAGTTAAAATTAGGCTAAAACAGCATTTACTTTAAAAAAGGACTAATGAAAACCAAGGAGGGTGAGAGACATGCATATCTCCAGTAGGATTCTGCTTAGGAAGGCAGTGGCCATGACAGAGAAGGCATGCTTTCTTTGTCCCATTAGATCACATTTAATGGAGGTCATTGGATGGCAGAAATATTTCAAGCAACCGGGCCCCATGGGTATAAATAAGGGCATTTCTTAGTTCATTATTTTAAAACTTTAAATGTTGTCCTTGAAACCTTTCCTGGAAAAAATGTGCTACATTATTGAAGTGGTACAAATGCTCCAGTAAGCAAGTTAGTAAATATGTAAGTATAAATACACATATACATAAGCAATACACAATGAAAGCAGCTAGCAGAGTACTTTACTCTAGTAGAGTACTTTACTCTAGTACATTATAACTATAAAAATAAAAACACAAACATACATCCTTTACATTCTATATAATTGAAATTGAAAACCCAATATTGCACTATACTGTATAATTCAATATGGTTATTGCCCTGGGATAGAAGTTGTTTTTCAGCCTGTTTGTCCTTGTTTTTATTATTCTGTACCGTCTGCCAGATGGTAATAGTTCAAAAAAAGGGTGCCCAGGATGAGATGGATCTTTAAGAATGTTTTGAACTTTCTTAAGGCAGTGGGAGCTCTTCCAAAGAGGGGAGAGGGCAACCAGTAATCCTCTGGACAATGACGTTAACCCTCTAGAGTGCTGTCCTATCTGCCACTGTGCAATTGGCAAACCATACACAGATGCAGTAAATTAAAATACTCTCTATGGTGCAGCGGTAGAAGGCCATCAGCAGTTTTTCAGTTTTTAAAAGGCCCTGTGTAGGATATACCTTTAAAATTATTATACAGGTATATTAAAAGAGCTGAGAAAATGAACTTATCATTGCCACCCAGAAATAAGACAATAAAATCAATGCTAGGAATATATCAGTGGGGAGGAAATACCACAGTTGGGAGCTGCCACTGAGAAGCCAGACTGGAAGGTTTTTTAGAGCAGCTTCTTTAAAAATGATCTTCAGGACAGGTAGGAATATACCAAAAAGACATTTTTTTCTTATGCTTTAGTTCATATAAAACTGAAACCCATGAAAGGTCCAACTGCAATTTGGAAATAGAGAATATATATGAAACAACAATAGAGACTTTTAAAAGCTGTTCAGTATTGCTAGAACAACTAAGTCTACTTAAGTAGCTGAAAAGACTTTTAATAGATATGTTACAGTCTTGGACTCTTAGTGTTCCTTAATGAAAAATCTTTGCTTAAGTACATTGTTACTGGAAGCCATAATGCTAACCAATTAAATAATCTTAAAACAATTTGTTCATGTACTTTTTATGTTTGGCTGGATTCAACTATTATCTAGCCAAGGAAGATACTGAAAACACATTTTCACTGTTTAATAATTTATGTTCCATTCTTATCAACTAACTGAAGACAATAACATTTGGTGCTCTCAAATTCTCATATTTGCTATTCTGATAGTTAAGCTAATTTAAAAATAAATTATTAAAATAAAAACAGAACTCTATTGCAGTTGTCTGTACTTCTATATATTATAATTTATTATCCAAATCCAAAAGAGGCACAACAACAATTTCTGAATGTCATAATTCTGTAAAAAACAAATGCAAGAGCAGGATCAAATATATACTGTACCTTGCCAATATAGCAATTGCATTGTCCCCACATTTTAAAGCAGTGGTTCCCAAATATTTTCAGTCCACCGTCCCCTTGGTACTACAAACTCATCCTCAGTGCTCCCCCCCCGGGGTGGGTTCTACATACCTTTACTACCGGTTTGCAGCGGGGCCACGCACATACGCTCACTTCGCTCATGCATGCACGCGCTCTTCTGCACATGTGCAGAACTGTTTTGGTGATGGGGTCAGTGGGAGGGGCCTCCTGCTGGTTTTACTACCGGTTCTATAGAACCAGTGAGAACCGGGGCAACTCACCACTGCCCCCACCCCCACCCCCTATAAATAACATTGTTTGGAATAGCGGTTTGCACGACCCACTAAGGAAGATAGTAAAATACACAGAATACAGCCATTCTTTGGCCTCCTGAAGCCTTGCCCCGCATATCCCATTTATGGGAAAAACGGACTTGTTTTTCGCAAAAACAGGGTGCGCAGAGCCTTTGGGAGGCCTGCAGGCTGCTCCAATACAAATCTATCCCTGTAACAAAAGTAGCTAACACTATTAGTTAACACTAAAGAAATATCCTGAATCAACCAATCTAGAGCAGTGATTCTCAGCTGCGGGTTCCTTTTGAATTTGCTGACCACCAGCGAATGGGAGAAAGCAATTTCACAGAGGAGGGGATGGAGAGGGCTGTGAGATGAATTCACACCCATTCCCAGACCCCCTTGGGATCAACCTGCAGTCCTCCCCTGCCTCCTCAGGCGGTGGAGCTGGGGGGGGGGGATGCTTTTGAAGAAGTCACAAGGAGGGCTGAGAGCTGGTTTCTGTCCCACAAGTAAGATTTGGTCCAGAACCAACCCCAACATGAAGGTCTTTTATTTGCTCCTTGTACTCCTTGTCTTTGCATTTTTAACAGGTAATAAATTAAATTTCTGATGATATCAAAATAGTTCATTTTATTTTATTTATACTTATATGCTGCCCTTCTCCGAAAGGACTTGAGGCGGCTCACAAAGATAAAACAATAAAACAGGAAAATTATGACTAAAATACTCAAATTAAAAACCCCAAAAGATTAGTTAAAATTCCCATCAGATCAGCAAACTTGTTGGAAAAGCCATGTCTTCAGGTCAGTGCAGAAAGAGCGGAGGTCGGAGGCCATCCGGAGCCCTGTGGGTAAACCATTCCAGAGGGTCGGTGTGCCCACAGAGAATGCCCTCATCCTGGGCGCCATCAGCCGACATTGGCCGATGGGGCCCGGAGGAGGGCAGTCCTATGTGAGCGGACTAGTCGGTTGGAGGCAGGCAGAAGGTGATCCTGCAAGTATCCCGGGCCCATGCCATGAAGAGCTTTATAGGTAAGTACCAGCATCTTGAAGCGGATGCAAAGGACCACTGGTAACCAGTGCAGCTCACGCAGGAGAGGTGTAATACAGAAGTAACAGGAAGCCCCCGTAACAACCCGCATGGCTGCATTCTGGACCAGTTGGAGCCTCCGTGTGCAGCCTCATGGGGCTGCACCCGGATTACTCGTTTGCAGTAATCCAAACGAGAGATGACGAGAGCATAGGTGACTGTATGGAGGGCATCCCTGTTTAGGAAAGCTCATAACTTACTTTCTAGACAGCTATTATCATGTCTAAAAGCAAGATACTCTTCTCCATCTTTTGTCTGGAGTACCATTTAATCCAGAGCCTTTTAATTCCAGAAGTCCAAGTTTAAAGAATGGACTTCTTGAATTAAAGCTCCCATTTTTTAGCTAAAACTTAATTCACACCTGTTAATTTTGCTTGAGCAGTGTGAACAATTGACAGTGTGATCCTCCAAAGGTCTGAAAAATATATCATTGATTTTTCTTTGGCATTTAAACTAGATAACCAATGTGAAAAAATGCACCAAGGAAGGACTGGAAAGCCAATTCATATTGAACCGTATTGGGTTTTCTGTTGTTATTTGAATAAAATGAAAAGAAATCAAATAGTGGTACCTAGTGCGGAAAAAGAGACGAAATAATGGGTCATTCTCAACACTTGAATTCTCTACACTTAAAATATCTAGAAATTACTATAGTTAAGTGAGTTTTGCCCCATTTTACGATTTTTCTTGCCATAGTTCAAATCAGAGATTTGATAGTTCAAATCAAAGATTTCTGAGACCAATGTTGAATACTTAAATTTCAGTAATCACCAATCCCAGTCTTAAAATGAGTTTAGAATCAGTGGGAGTCACTGATAACAATGAACTAACTAGCTACTGATAATGAGTCCAGTCCTGCCTTTCTTTTCCTTCTGACCAAGTTTTGCAAATACTTTTTCCAGGTATATGTTTTATTCCAAAGTATACAAACCATTATTGTTAGGGGAAAAATGGGTCTTCCAAGCAATTTTAAAAGACACTGTCTTAATGACTCTGCTCTCAGCCCCCCTTGTGGCTCCTTTAAAAGCACCCCCCCCCCACATATGTAAATGAAAAGAATAAAAATTCTTTTTTTAAAAAAAAAATCCTAGTCTTTTAAAATTGAAAATATGGAGAATTGGGAGGATGAATATGAGACACTAAGGGAGATGTTTCAAAAAGTAAGGGAGGCATTTAAGATAAAGAAGCATAGAATTGGTTAGCTTGCAAAAAAAGAAAGAAAAGATGAATGAGAAGCAAGAGAAACAAGGAATTATATTGAAAAGGAAATAATAGAAAAAAAGATAAAGGTGATTACACTAGGTTCAATAGAAAAAATGGAATAACACGAAATATACTGCTAATAATTAAAAAGATGAGGGGAAATTTTGAGAAATATACTTGATAAATGAAAGAAGGAAAGACCGGGGTTGCCTGGACTCCATAGTGGAAAATATAAAATAGAAAATGAATACAGCAATAGAGAGGGATGAAGGAAGGAGAGAGACGGAAGGAAGAGAAGGGAGGAAGGGAAGGGAAATTAGAGTAGGAGTGAGGGTAAGAGAGGGAGAAAGAGAGGAGGAGAAGGAGAAAGGAAGAGGAAGTTGGGAGACGAAGAAGAGGGGGAGAAGAGAAAATAAGAAAAGAGAGAGGTGGTAGGTTTGAAGAGAAAGATTGCTGTACAATTAAAAAAGATGAAATGGAAGAAAGGCAATCCCAAACAAATATAAAGATATTAATTTTTTTTAAAAAATTGATTTATATGCCACCCTTCTCCGGAGACTCAGGGCGGCTTACACTGCGTTAAGCAATAGCCTTCATACTTTTGTATATTTATATTTATACAAAGTCAGCTTATTGCCCCCCAACAAACTGGGTCCTCAATTTACCCACCTTATAAAGGATGGAAGGCTGAGTTGAGACCTTGAGCCTGCCTGGGATTGAACTCGCAAGTAATTGCAGCAGCTGGATCTTAAATGCTGCCTTTGTAGGAGGCATTACTCCCCTACGCTACTCAGGCTCTATATTAAGATAAAGAATGAATTGTTGAACTTTAAAGAATAAAAGAGAACAAATATGAATAAATAGCAATAATTAGAAACACACATACAAACACATACAATGTATTTTCTTTGAACAGAGTATTTGGCCGGTTCACAAATTTAAACAGCGTTTAGTCATTTCAATTAAATTTATAATTTCTATATTTCCTTTTTGCCATATTTATTCCTCATCTATTTTTTTTAAAAAAAACAATATTACCCTTCATCCTCATCTCTAATATTAATTAAATTCAATTTTCCCTTCTATTCTATATTATACCCCTTCCCATTGTCATCTATTTTTATATCCATCCTCACATTGGTTAATTATTTAATATTACAATTGTTTAATACAAATTCAACATTTTAATATAAATCAATTAGTTATATAACTATCTTTTTTGTATATTAATCAATATGAACATAAATATTCCAATTATTTCCATGCAGTCCAATTTCTTACAAATCAATCAATTAAATTTACCAATAATAATAAACCAAATAATTTCCCCCATATATTCCTCCAAACCACAACTTAATCATTTCTGCTTTCAACGTAATATACAATAGTATCTCAATTATTACAATTCCCTAGTTAAATAGAGCTTTTTTTTCTTTTGTGTTTTAAAATCTTGAACTCTCCTCTTTTGCCTAAATTTGCCATTGTTTGTACTTACCTTTTTTGATGAGGAAAAAGAAAAGAAATCTGCCTCTGCCTAACCTTGCTGCAACCAACCTTGCAGCAAACAGCAAAGCCAATAACCTGCTTTACTTTCGGTTTCGCTTTCAGCTTGAATTGCACAAGGAGAAAAAAAAATCTGCTCCAGCAATTTAGTTCTTTGTAGCAAGCGGTAGATACATGCGCAAAACAGCTGAGAGCAAATCAGCTGAGAGTCGTAGATCTAATCAACGGGCTAATTAGCCTAGGCTGAAGCTGAAAGTTGTTGTTTTTTCTTGCTGTTTGCTCGCAAGGAGGTAACTGCACAGAATTGCCACTTCGCTCCCCTGCCACCCCCTTCTGTCTCTAGCGCCCCCCTGCTGCTCCCCTTGCCTCTTACCCCCCACCCCAAGGCACCCCACTGCCCCCCAGGGGGCGGTACCGCCCACTTTGGGAACCACTGGTTTAAAGTCTAGATAAAACTTTGCAAATATAGAACAAATTATAGAACTTAAGAGACATTGATGTGGTGGTCAGACTGAAATATCTTTACTCACTGAAAGATAATAGCTACTTCTCGTAACCCACCATGAAATACATGTGAATAAGACCTGGTGATTCCATGTAATATCCTTAGTATGAAAATGTGTGCAAATGTTGGTAGTTTTATAGAATAAAACTGTGTACAAAACACTAATGTATATATATTGAGCTGAAGCCGATTTCATCTTGAATGCATGAGTGGCTTTTATATAGCATTAATAACATTCATAGTGACATTCTTTTGTGTGCTTGGATCTCCTAGCCAAATAGGAAGTTGGCTAGGGTTACAGTTTTCTCTTCTTCCTTCCCTTCCCTTCCCTTCCCCTTCCCTTTGCTACTGCATTCCCAAAGACTCTAAGCACTTTGACAATTAATAATGTAGAATTAAAACATAGAAAACCAGTAACATAATTTACTTATTTTTTGCCTTCTTTAAAATAACAATATTATTTTGCCTGAAGATTTCAACTTTTTAATAGGATTAGACAGTTGGGATATTTATTTCAAATACTCCAGTTTATTACTAATTGGTTCATTTTCCTCTGAAGAAATAATTTACCTGTGGTTTTACTAGGATAAGTGCTGCACATTGTAAAGCAAAAAGAAGATCATTGTGAAAATGATTGTGGAAACTCCTTGGAAATTTTAGCTATTATGTCTTACCCTGAAATTGTACATTGGGTTAATGAAAAGGAGTACTATTACAACTATGTGACCAATCCATTGTATAGACAGTGATCTTGAATTGATTAGCATTGCCATTTTAGGATATTTTAAGCTGTATTAAAGTCAGTTGTTGTAATGTGTGGGTGAACTTGAGGGAATGAGGAGAACAGATGCTGCCTTTCACAATACCACATTTTTCCTCCCAGGCCCATTGGCCCTTTCCATTGGCTTTTTAATTGTCCCAATTAAAGTTATTTGGAATACATTCTCTATGCTTTCTAGCTTTAGGAGCAAAGATGGCCCTTGCAATAGTCTTAGTTATTAGTTGAGAATCTGATTTAGGACTATAAAAAAGTTAGTTTAGCATACAGTAGCATATTAAATAACTGTTAATAAGCTTTCTTTTAAAATATCTTTGCACTTTTAAATAGGCAGTAGCAGTGGTGGAATTCAAATTTTTTAACAACTGGTTCTGTGGGCATCGCCAACTTGACATCACTCATGTTGAGGGGCACCTCACCCCGCCCCTCCCCTTTCTGCCACTCCTTGTCACACCTGGCCTCACAGTATCCATAGTTCTGTAAAAATCTTCACCTTTTTTTGACTTTATTATCTGCATACTATAGATGCACTTTCATGGGCCACTGAAAGGAGGAAATGGCTCACATGCTTTGTCCAAGAGTGTAATAGGCAGGTCACAAAACAAGGTTTTGAGGAGCTGCCATAAAGAAAAGGGGAACTGCCATTCCTCTCAGGCCACGCAAAAGACCCATGGACAGCAGTGCAGGCTGCCAAGAGCCCTGGGCAGCAGAGGGAAAGCGCCGAGCCTGACCCTCAAGCTCCCAGGGCACTGGGTCCCCACAGCTCAGCCCCTGAAAACATGCTGCTGCTGTTTTCATTCTCTTTGGGCACGTTGCTCATGGTGTATGCAGGAGGGCAAAGTGTGTGACTCAGAGGGAGGCCCACTCCCTCTCCATGTAAGGAGAACCAGTTTTGTAACCAAAGCATCTTCAATAATAGGATGGGAGACCACCAGTAGAGGTCAGGAGGAGGGGACAAGGGGATGGCGAAAGGACAGCAGGGCTGCTGGTGGGCAAGTGCTAAAGCAGGACTTTCCTCAGAATCTGACTCCCTCTCATTATAATCTCCTTCCTTCCTTCCCTTCTTTTTTCCCTTTTCTTCTTTTTGCTTCCCTCTTCATTTTCTTTTCTTCTTTCTTCCCCTTTCCTTGTTTTCTTTTCCTTGCTCTCTTTCCTTCTTTTTCTTTGTCTTTCCTGTCCCTTCTTGGATGCTCAAATGCAAAAGGGGAAACATTTCTCAATGCCTCCTTGCCTTGTGATCAAATGCCACTTTTGCTAGCAGTTTGTGGCCAAAGACAGAACACACTAGGCTAAGTTTATCCTGTGCTTGCATTTAGTGGGAGAGTCCACAGACAACAGCAACACTCAAAATGTTGGATAGTTGATCAGAGCTCCTCAGTTTTTTATGTACAACAGCTTTAGCATTTAGGAACAGAGGTAAGTTAGTTGCTTTTCTATTAATACATAATCCTTAAAAGGGCTCTCCTGTATGGAGCTGCCTTCTTCTTCTTGTGCCATACCCATCATCAGACATCGGCAATCATGTTGATGATCCTATTTTTATCAGCAGCCGCATGAAAAAGTGCTGCTGAGTTTTGTCCAAACCAGTCCAGATGTTCTTTTTCTACCTGGACCTCATTTGCCTTCAATCTTTCCTTGGAGGATTAAGTGAAGTATGCCGTATTTTTCTGGGTGTTGCATCACATGTCTGAAATATTCTTAACTTTTGCTTTTTAATAGTTTTGATGATTTTCCTTGGCTTTCCCAGGCGGCTTATCACCACCTCATTTCTGATTTTGTCAACCCAGCTTATATGTAACAGCCATCTGTAAATCCACATTTCAAATGCTTCTAGTCTCTTCAAATGGCTTTCTGTTAGAGGCCAACTCTGTACTTCATAGAGGAGGATAGAAAAGATATAACATCTGACAAGGAAGATAGTAGGGAGCCTGCCATGGTCTAATTCAGACTCGAAATATAGCAAAGGAAAATATTTTCCCCACTCTGCTTTCCCCACTGGAAATGGTTGTTTGCAACATACAAGGAGAGGATACTTTCTTAAGAGCTCACAATTCAAAAGTACCAACGTTAACTTGGATTGCCAACAAAGTTCTGTCTGTGACAAAACAGAACACAACATTACTTTCTCCTTTGAACTGGGGCATCTCCAACCAAGTTGCCGCTCCTTCCTTCCTTCCTTCCATCCTTCCTTCCTTTTCTTTGCTTTCTTTTTTTTAAGCTGCCAAAGGGTCCTGACAGAGATTTCCCATTTTGACCCCTCCCCCATCGTTGCTTCAGCATGGTTTTTAGCTCATATCTCCCAGGCTCGTGTATGTTTCTGTGTGTGTCCCCCTTGCATGTCACAGGTAAATGCCTAACATAGTGTTCACTGGAAAGGCAGGGGTTAACCCTCACTATACCCACATAACCACTCTCCCAACAACTCCTTACATTGACCACTCCTCCCAGGTATATAAGTTGATGTTCCTGGTCCAGATTCCATTTCAGATGTTCACCTGCAATAGATAAAGATGTCATAAATAAACGTGCTTGACTCAAGATATCGTTGTGCTGTAATTATTGGGCTAGGTCCTTGGAAAATGCAACATTGCAGCCCAGCACTGTGAAAGAGATCAGGAGAGGCTGGACTAAGAAAAACAAGCATTTCAAAAAAAAAAAAGCTTTCGTTAGCTTGCAGGCTGAAATGATGAGACACCTCCCCCTGCAACCCTCCCCCATATGTGTGTGCATGGGCGTGCACACACACACACACACACACACACACACTCAAAGAAGCTTCTTAGGCTGCAAAGTGCAAACTAACAAAGCTTAGGAAGCCTCTGCTCATTTTTTTTTTAAAAACCAACCTACGGAGCTTCCCTTTTTGTCCACCCTCGCCTCCATTGCCTCCATGCCTGATGCCAAAAGGGCAGCTCTGCTTCCTCCCCACCCCAATGCCAGAAGCCGCATGCCATCTCCCTTCGCTCACTTCCCCAGAGCCCATGCAATCTCCTACTATCTATGGCAGCTGGCAGGCAGAAGCCCCTGCCCTGGGTCCCATGCCCTCTCCTTCCCATCTCTTCCTTTCTCCATGCACAGGTAGAGACATGGTTTTCCCACGTGGGAGTGGGGTGGTCCCAGGAAAACGCCAGAAAGCAGAGACAGGTACCAGTGCTGCCCATGGCCAGCTTTAGATAGGCGCTGCCACTTTGGCCCCAACCCCTGGGCATGCACACAGCAGGCTCCAAGCACACGAGGGCTGGCGTCCTGTATGAAGGGCATGATTCAGCAAGCAATCCCCAGGGACCAGTCGCCAGCTCTGCACGCTCCCTATCTCTTGTGTGCATGCCCAGGGGGTGGGGCCAAGGTGGCACTGCAGATCTAAGGCTAGGCCTGGGCAAGGAACAAGAGAGCAGCTGGGCCACGGGCATCACTCTAGGCAAGTGGCCAAGGTAAGATAAGGAGTGGCTGGGAGGAGCCTGGTGGGCTGGGGGTGGGGCCAGCCAGTGGTGCTATCAACTGGTTTATTTATTTATTTATTTATTTATTAAATTTCTATACCGCCCTTCTCCTTCCGGACTCAGGGCGGTGAACAGCCAATTTAAAACCAATGCAATACAATAAGTTAAAACGTACTAAAATCAATATAAATTTAGGCTGAAAATACAAACCGAATAAAAACTCTAAAACTCTAAAAATTTAAAATAATTTAAAATATTTAAAAATAGGAGGGATCAGGCAAGTCCGGCAAGTTGGAAGAGATGAGTCTTCAAAGCCCGACGAAAGGTCCGGAGGTCAGCGATAGTTCTCAGATCTGGAGGGAGATCGTTCCAGAGGGTGGGGGCTACCACAGAGAATGCTCTCCCCCTGGGGGTCGCCAGCCGGCACTGTCTGGCTGACGGCACCCTGAGGAGGCCCTCTCTGTGGGAGCGAACCGGCCGGTGGGAGGCAATAGGTGGCAGAAGGCGGTCCTGTAAGTACCCTGGTCCTAAGCCATGGAGCGCTTTAAAGGTGATTACCAACACCTTGAAACGCACCCGGAAATCAACCGGCAACCAATGCAGCTCACGCAGGAGAGGTGTCACATGGGAGCGCCCTGTCGCTCCCATAATCCCCCGCGCGGCCGCATTCTGTACCAGCTGAAGCCTCCGGATGCATCCCAAGGGGAGCCCCATGTAGAGAGCATTACAGTAGTCCAAGGTTCACTGAACTAGGCAAAAAGTTAACAAAGTCCGAACTGGCTGGAGCCCACCTCTGTGTGGGAGGCAGCTAAGGGAGGAAGACTCACCAGATAGAGATCAGCTGGGCTGCGGAGGCTGCAGTTGAGGCAAGCAAGGGAACCAGAGAGCAGGAGCAACTAAGACACAGGTGTGACTGTAGGTCAAGGTGGGCAGGGCAAGATAAGGAGTGAGGGACAGGGCAGGGCCAGCCAGCAATTTAATAACCGGTTCGGCCGAAGTGGTGCGAACTGGTTGAATCCCATCCCATAGTGTAAGGATCGCCTCTCCTTCCAACCTAAGAAAGTATGAACTCTTGAAACGTAGCTGTTCAAAAGGATTCTTTTATTAAGCCGAAGTGAAAGCCATCCAGCTAAAGCACAATCTGAATACCCTTAGGCTAAACAATAGGATTAAGGTGATAGAGACCCCTCCCTTTTAGTCAGAATGCAGATTTTAGCCAATCCACAAGTGTGAAGGTATTTTCTTTACTATTTCCTTTGCGACCCGGAACAACCATGCATTCCCACCAGTACCCTTTAAAGTGAGACAACCCACATGGCTGTCATATAAATTCCTGCAGGTAAAGTTCCCTTCTCAGGCCCCTTGGCACCAGGATATAGGTTGTAAAATATCTGATGACACAGGCCGTGCTCCCCCTTCTCCACTTGAATGGCAGTATCACATTTTTTGGGGATCTGACATGCTACCCTTAGAAAACAAAAGGGTCCACCTGTAAAAAAAACAAATATACACAAGATTTCAAGATTTCTTGATAGCATATCAACAAGGTTTGTTCGGGTGTTGGTAGTGAAATTTTCTCAGCAAGATTGGAGCCCTAACATGGTGTTCAGCGACCTATTCTTTGTGTGCTGATGGTAAATGTTTCCAAGCAACTAAGTATTGGACTTTCCCTCTATGTATCCTAGAGTCAAGGATTTCCTTGATTTCAAAATGTTGTTCCCCTTCAATCATGATGGGCACAGGTGGTGTAGATGCAGGTGGTCTGAGGGATGAGGTTACTTCTCGTTTGAGTAAACTGATATGGAATACTGGGTGGATCTGCCTGAGTGTCTTTGGAAGGAGTAGTTCAACTGCTACTGGATTGATGATTCTAGTGATGGGAAAAGGTCCAATGAACTTTGGCCCTAGTTTCTTTGAAGGTTGTAATGATTTCAAGAATTTTGTAGATAAGTATACTCTGTCACCAATATGAAAAGATTTGGGTTCCATCCTTTTCTTGTCAGTTTGAATCTTAAAAGCTTCTCTAGCTTCCTGTAAGACTAATCTAACCACTGACCACGTGTTTTGCAAATTATCTATCCACTCCTTAAGTGAGGGGATGGTGGGTTCTTCTGTGGGTAGTTCAGGCATGGGACTGAAATCCTGGCCTGTTGCTACTCTAAAAGGGGTAAAACCAGTGCTTGAATGTACAGCATTATTAAACGCAACTTCAGCAAAAGGCAAAAGTTCAGTCCAATTATCCTGTTGAAAATTAATGAAACATCTTAAATATTGTTCTAGCACCGAGTTCAAAATTTCAGAATTACCATTAGTACAAGGATGAAAGGATGTGCTCAACCCCTGGCCAGTACCAAGTAAGCCCAAAAATGCCCTCCAAAAGTTGGAGATGAATTGCGCCCCTCTGTCAGAGATAATTCTTTGTGGAGCACCATGAAGTTGATAAATGTGTATTAGGAATAATTTGGCTAAACTTTTAGCAGTTGGGATCTTTTGGCAGGGTATAAAATGTTCCTGTTTTGAAAATAGGTCTGTCACAACCCAAATAACAGTATTTCCCTCACTGTTTGGCAGTTCCACAATGAAATCCATAGCGATCTCTCTCCAAGGCACTGAAGGTTCAGCTACCTTCTGCAATAGACCTGGGGTTTTTCCCTGACGTCTTTTTGCTGCTGCACAAATGGGGCAGCTAGCTACATAGCTTTCTATGTCCTTTTTTAGCGATGGCCACCAAAATTGTCTTTTAATCAGGTGTAAAGTTTTCACAAACCCAAAATGTCCAGCTAATTTGGAGTCATGGCACCGTTCCATTAAGCATAGTCTTTGGCTTGCAGGGACATACAACTTCCCACCCACCCAAGCCAAGTCGTCTTTCATCAGACAGCTGGATTTGTTGTTCAAAAACCATTCATCAGTGTTCAATGCTTGTTTAAAAGTTTGGGTGGTGTCACTGTCCGTCAATGTTTCTTGTTTAGCCTGGGATCTGGTGACAACTTTAGCGGCTAGCTGATTTTTTGTACTATTGGCTTGATTACGTCTGGCTTTGCACTATTGTAATGCAGTTTCCTGGATAGCGCATCCACTAGAAAGTTTCCCCCCCCCCTCCGGGAGGTATTTTAGAGTAAAACCAAACCGTTTAAAGTACTGAGCCCATCATACTTGTTTTGGGGAGAGTTTCCTTGGGGTCTTTAGGGCTTCTAGATTTTTGTGATCCGTCCAGACTTCAAAAGTGGTCTTACTGCCTTCTAGGAAATGCCGCCAGGTTAACAATGCGCAACGAACTGCATAAGCCTCTTTCTCCCAAATAGCCCACTTTTGCTCAGTCTCATTCAACTTTTTAAATGTGTAAGCGCAGGGTTGGAGTTGGTCTTGCTCATTCTTCTGAAGCAGGACCGCTCCTATTGCCACATCGCTGGCATCTGCTTGTATGACAAATGGTTTCTCCGTGTCTGGGTGTTTCAGAATTGGTTCTGCCGAGAACAGCCATTTAAGTTTTTTAAATGTTGCCTGGCATTCCATAGTCCAGTTCAATGGTTGCTTTGGTTTAGTGTTGTCCTCCCCCTGTGTTTTTACGAGCTTGGTGATGGGGAGGGCAATCTGAGCAAACGCAGGGATAAACTGGGGGTAAAAGTTGGCAAACTCCAAGAAGCTTTGTAACTGTTTACGTGTGCATGGAGGATCCCAATCAAGCGCAGCCTGCACTTTCAGAGGATCCATCTCCACCCCCTGGTGTGAAATGCGGTATCCCAAATAGTCAATCTTCTCTTGGTGGAATTCACATTTGGACAGTTTGGCATAAAGTTTGGCAGCACGGAGTTTGTTTAAAACTGCTCTGACTAATTTCACATGTTCTGCTTTGGTCTCAGTATAGATTAAAATGTCGTCCAAATAGACCAGAACCCCCTTATATAAATGTTGATGCAGCACTTCATTTATTAACTGCATAAACACTGCAGGAGCTCCTTGCAACCCAAAGGGGAGCACCTTGAATTGATAGCAGCCAAGGGGGGTGTTAAATGCTGTTTTCCACTCATCTCCTTCCTTAATTCTGACACGGTAGTAAGCCTCCCTTAAGTCCAGCTTTGAAAATTTTTTCCCTTTAGCGAGGTGTGCTAACATATCTTTCATAAGGGGGAGAGGATACACGTTCTGCACACTGATAGTATTTAAATTTCTAAAATCAACACACAGGCGGTTTGAACCATCTTTTTTCTCTCTGAAGAGTACAGGAGCTGCAATTTTTGGTCGAGCTGGCTCGATGAAACCCCTTGCTAGGTTTTTCTCAATGAATGTTCTCAGTTCTTCCAGCTCCCTCAGTGATATGCTGTACATCTTGGGTTTAGGGAATTTTGCGCCGGGTAAGATTTCTATTGCACAGTCAGTGGCGCGGTGGGGGGGGGGAGCTCATCTGAAGCTTTTTCGCTAAAAACTTTTCGCTTTTTCAGCTAAATCCTTGTATTCTATGGGTATGCTCTCAATTGGTGTGGTGTGACCAGGCATGGCTGTTTCTCGATTTTCTGCCCCCTCAATTCCTTTATTTGGGTACTCAGCAAGAGTCATCTTCTTCTGAAATTTTATGATGCCTTGTTCCCAATTGATTTGTGGGTTCCATTTTTTTAGCCATGCAAGGCCCAGAACCAACGGCCACTCCATGCCAGGTGCTACTATAAATGTAAGCTTTTCCTCATGGCTTCCGATGCCTATAGGTAGAGGCTCGGTGGCCAGAGAAGCTGGCTCCCCTCCTGCTATTGACCCATCCAGTTGACAGAAAGCAATGGGAGTTTTCAGCTTCCTTACCTTAATCCCTAACTTCCCTACTAAGGTTGGGCTGATCAAACAACAAGTGCACCCTGAATCCACTAAAGTGGAAACGCTTATCTCCCTGTCTTATATTGGGATGAATAGTCTTAAGGGGAGGGTAAGCAGTTTAATAGGTTTGCTTACCAGTGGTTCATCATCTGGATCACTTCCGAATGAGTGTGGTTCCTCCTGTTCAGATGACAGGATTTCCTCCCCAACGAGGGGAGGGGACAGAACTTCTATGGTTTGCCTGCTCCACAGAGCGGTCTCCTTCCCACGCTGACCCGGTTTCGCAGGACCCTCCCCTGGTGGGTGGTTCCAGGTGCGTGTTTGCGAATGACAGTCTGCAGCTCGGTGCCCTTCTTTTCAGCACTTGAAGCAGGCTGAAGATCTCGGAGAGAATGCAGTTTGTGGTTTGAGGGGCTCTTGCTTCCATTGGGATGAGGATTTCTTCCATGCTCGCCCCGCTCGATACTGGTTTCTGGCCATATCGATCTTAGCTTCTTCAGCGGTGACATACCATTCATGTAGGTCATTCGGGCCACACAGGCATTGTATAGATCATCACTCAACCCGTCCTCGAAACAGCTCACCAAAATATCTTCCGGCCAGTGCACACGGCACGCGAGGTCTTGGAATTCTTCTGTATACTCTGCTACTGGCCGTTGCTCCTGCTTCACCACCTTAATACGGTCACGTGCTTTGCGGTCTGCCAGTGGGTCCTCAAATCGACATCACAAGGCCATCATGAAACGGTCAAAATTCCGTAGTTCTGGTGCATTGGTGTTATGCAAGGTCACCATCCATCTGGCCGCGACCCCCTCTAGGGCTAGGGTCACAACTCGCACTCGGGAGCCTTGTGTTTGGAAATCACGCCCATACTCTTGCATGTAGGTTAGCACATGTGCCACAAAGAATCCTAATTGTTACGGATTCTCATCAAACTTCACCCCAAGGGGGGGAGTTTCTCTTTCCAGCTGAGGAGCCCAGGGTTAGTTGGGAATGGGTGCCAGTGTGCGTGCTGCCTGGGGGGGAAGATTTTCTGGGTCTTCTCCCACTGCTGCTGCGCCCTCTGCTTAATAGGCAGGCTCCATAGGGAGAGTCCCTCCTGTGGCATCATCCGCGACTGCTGTCCTTTCAGCACCTTTTGGTTGCTGTCCTGGCTCCCTTTGGATGTTGAGATTTTCCAAAGTTTCCATCACCAATTGGGTTATATGCCTCTTCAGATAGTCCTCCCTCAGGGGTGCTTCGGTCAGTCCCCCCTGGTCAGCAAGGGCTTCTAGTTCCAGTTTTCATCCTGGTTTTCAGTTTCCACGATTGAGGGTGATTCCTCTGGTTCTCTCATCCCAGCCATCTTTCTTCCCAATGCCAATCGACCAGCAGGGCTTTTCCGGATTTCCCAGGTTTACCTCATCCTCTCCGATGGGGTGCACGAGGCAGGCATCTGACTGGGTGGCAGTTGCTGTCTCCCCCGAGCAATCGGTTTCTCCCAGCTCTCTGCTTCGTTCAGACATGGTTTGCAAGGTCCCCTCAGTAGAGCAAAAATTGCTTCTCTGGGTTGACCGTTTTGCAGATTGTGCTTTCTGTAAGGATCGCCTCTCCTTCCAACCTAAGAAAGTACGAACTCTTGAAACGTAGCTGTTCAGAAGGATTCTTTTATTAAGCCGAAGTGAAAGCCATCCAGCTAAAGCACAATCTGAATACCCTTAGGCTAAACAATAGGATTAAGGTGACAGAGATCCCTCCCTTTTAGTCAGAATGCAGATTTTGGCCAATCCACAAGTGTGAAGGTATTTTCTTTACTATTTCCTTCGTGACCCGGAACAACCATGCATTCCCACCAGTACCCTTTAAAGTGAGACAACCCACATGGCTGTCATATAAATTCCTGCAGGTAAAGTCCCCTTCTCAGGCCCCTTGGCGCCAGGATATAGGTTGTAAAATATCTGATGACACAGGCTGTGCTCCCCCTTCTCCACTTGAATGGCAGTATCACATTTTTTGGGGATCTGACAGGTAGTGCGTATCTGAGCTGAGTTATGGAGCAGCTCTAGAAGTACCATTATCGATTTCTTCAGCTTTGTATATGCTTGGGTAGGATACAGTATCACATTTTATGGTAGTCCATGGATTATTCACAAATGGTTGTAAAATGGGTGGGTATATAAATGTTATAAATAATTGAATAAGCATTGCTGGTGGAGATACTTTACTTAGTAACATAATATCTTTCTGATATGGAAAGTTGTATGCTATGCAGTTTTGAGTTTTGTTTATCAGAACAACTGATATAGAAATGTTTCAGATGATATAATTGAGCTCCTTGTCATACGAAAGCCATTTGTAAGCATAATGTATTGAACATGCCATAGTTGGCATAGAAGTTAAAGGAAGACAAGTGTGTGACTTTGGGCCAGGCTCTCTTGGCCCAACTCATCTCACAAGGTTATTGTGACGAAAATAGGAGGAGAAGGGACTATTAGATATGTTCACTGCCTTGAATTATTTATAAAAATAATAAAAGTGGGATAAAAAAATTAAATACATAAATAAAGATAAATAAATAACAAGCCCCCATACATTATGAGCATTCATCTTCCTTATCCCATTCTTGCAGATTGGGGTTGTTTCCTGGTATTCTGTCTTTGTCATATTGTTTGTGATTGGACCTTTTTTTCAGAATCTCCTGAATTGTTGGGGTGCTCCCCCCCCCCGATTTCTATGTATGGAATCTATCAAATCCGTGTATCTGCCATTCTTTGTGGAAGAAGGGGGGGGGATTTGGAGTTGTCACATTTAGTTCTTTTCCTATGTGTCCTAAGCATCCAATTTCTTGCCTGATCCTCTTTGTATAAACGTTTTTGTGATTTATAACCGTTGCCTGGTGCCAGGAATGCCTGGAGAATTCTCATAAATGAAAGAGAAAGTGGGAGAACAAGTGGATTGTAAAATGACCCTGAGAAGTTCTTCGTATCTATTTCTCAGAGAGGCTGGGGCAATTTGCATTCATACCAGCGGATTGGTCAGAATCCATATCGGAAAGTGGGGAAGGGGTTCCTAATTTCCTTTATCCTGAACTGCATGCCCTGAGGGACCCCAGAGCCTGTTTTGAGTTTTGACTTGCTTTCATCCCTTTCAATAAATGGTTCCTTTTGAAATACAAAGTTCTCAAGCGTCTGTACTTTCTTGGAAGGGGTGGGGAGCTGATCCTCACATAAAGCAGGCTCTGCAATGGTCAACCCAGAGAGAGAAAAAAATTCCCCTTAATTTCCATTCTACCGAGGGGACCCTGCAGGGTCACCAGTGAAGGAGAGCAGGCAGACCAGCAGCCGAAAAAACTCGAGCCATCACCCCTGACCCAGCCACAGCTGACTAAGCAGACGACCAAGCCAGTGGAGCAGCAGCCATGCCAGGTACCCAACTTCCTACTGTGCCAGCCCAGGTGATCATCCTAAACCAATCCAGGGGCCCACAGTTAAAGAGGAAGGTCCCTCCCTTGGGGGTAAAATTTAACAACCCCCAAAAGTTGGGTTTTTTCCTGGCTCAAGTCCTCACCTACATGTAAGAGTACAGGCAGAATTTCCTAACCCAGGGGGCACGATTGTGAGTTGTTACCCTAGCCTTAGAAGGGGCAGCAATCAGATGGATGGTGAGTCTCCACAACTCCGATGCTCCAGAGCTACGAAACTTTGATCAACTCATGACAGCCCTGCGCCACTGCTTTGAAGATCCCCATGCCAATCTCAAAGCCCGCGACCACATCAGAGTCATAAAGCAAGACCACCATCCTGTTGCTGAATACACTGAAGAATTCCGGGACCTGGCCAGCCAAGTCGACTGGCCAGAAGATATCCTAGTCTGCTGGTTCAAAGATGGACTCAACAATGACCTGTACACTGCCTGCCTGGCCCATGGTGTCCCTAACCGCCTGAATGAATGGTACCTGATTGCAGAGGAGGCAGAGATTGACATGACCTGAAACTAGTACTGCACTGGCAGGGCCTGGAAAAGATCCCCATCCCAGGGGAAGTGGGAGCCATTCAAACCCCAAACCACCATGGTACCGAGGCCATCAGTTTGCTTTAACTGTGAGAAGGAGGGGCATCGCACTGCAGAATGCCGGTCAAAAATTCCTGCCAGAAAGCCTGATCGCCTGTCGGGCAGGAAGCCTGCAAAACACACGCCCTGAGGAAAAGAAACTGCGCTGAGAAGCCGAGAGGCCACAGAGTTCCGTTCCCCTCTAAATTCAGAGGAAGGATCTCTGATGCCCCGAGAGGACCTGAGCCACTCCAAAAGCAATCCGGAAGATGACCCGCTGGTAAGCAACCCAATCAAACCGCTCACCCTACCCCTAAGACTTTTTTTTTATTGAAAAAGTTTTACAATACAAGTTTATCATTCCCCCCCCCCCCATTTTCCCCCTCCCTTGGCTTCCCTCTCAAAAAAAATATTATTCTTATATATCTTTCAACATTAAACAAAAGTATAGGTGAAATCTAAATAACATATGTTCTATCAAATATATAAAGTTATCAAATACTTTTAACATTAAAATCTTTCTAGATGACAATATAGTAGATATATATAAAATAAAATCTTTCCATCAGATATATGCTATATTAATGATTTAAATTTATCCAATATTTTTAGCATTAAAACATTTCTACGTATCAATATATACTGACAGTCAAACATGTATATAAACTTATCAAATATTTTTGACATTAAAATTTTTCTAGATAACAATATAGTAGATATATGTAAAATACTTATCAAATATTTTTAACATTAAAACTTTTCTACATATCAATATAGTAAATATAGTAAAACTAATTATCAATCAAAAACTAATTGATACTTCTTAGTTTGATATTTATTCTGCACATAATCCACCCATTTCTTCCACACTCTAACAAAGGCTTCTTGGGTCCTATCTTTTAAATATGCAGAAATCTTGGCTATCTCTGCAAAATTAGCCATCTTCAGTGTCCATTCTTCTATAGTAGGTACACTATCTTTTTTCCAATATTGTCCAATCAGTAACCTAGCTGCAGTAATCATGTATAAAATCAATCTCGTTTCACTCGGTGAGCAATCCTTAACTATAACCAGCAAAAACAATTGCGGAGAAAATTGAAGCTTTTTTAGAACATTCTGCATAATCCACCAGAGTTTAATCCAGAAAGCTTTCACTTTTCTGCACGTCCACCAAATATGAAAATATGTAGCATCCAAACAATCACACCTCCAACATTTAGGTTGAACATTTGGATACATACATGACAATTTCTTGGGGTCTAAATGCCATCTATAAAACAAAAATTTTCCCGCAAATTCTGTGCCTGAGTAAATTTAACATTCTGGACCCAAATCTTTTCCCATGTTTCCAACATAACTGGTTCTGCAAAATTTTGTGCCCACTTTATCATACAATCTTTAACTATTTCGCTCTCTGAATCTCTTTCTAACAATAAATTATAAACCCTTTTAATACGCATCGGCCCTTTCCGTTTTATCTGTATCACCAAATCTTCTTCATGCAACATTAAACCAATTTTTTGATCTTCTCTCCATCTCAATTGAAGTTGAGTGTACTGCAACCAAGTTAAATTAGTCCCTTCTTCCAACAGAGTTTTCAAAGGTTTCAAACTCCAGCTGCCCCCATCATTGAAAAGCATCTCTTTGTATAAAATCCCCCCGAGTGACTTTATATTCCGTATAATATGCCCAAGATGCCCCAGTCTTTGTTGTTCCAAGCCAATCACTCACTTGTGTCAACACTGCTGCTTCATAGTATAAACGTAGGTTTGGAACTTTAAGGCCACCTCTTTCACGAACATCTTGCATTATTTTGAGTTTAACTCTTGGTTTTTTCTCATTCCAGATAAATTTATTCAGTCCTGATTGCCATTCAGCCAAGATTTTATCACTTTTAAGCACCGGAATCGTTTGAAACAGAAACAGAAATCTAGGTAGAACATTCATCTTAACTGCTGCTATTCTGCCAAGTAAAGATAGTTGCAGTTTTTTCCAAATTTCCAAATCTTTTTGAATCTTACGCCACAAAACTTCATAGTTATTTTGAAAAAGTTTTATATTAGAAGCTGCAATCTGGACTCCTAGATATTTCACTTTTGAAACTATTTCAAAACCTGCCAACCTTTCCAGTTCACTTTTTTGTGGTTCCAACATATTTTTAACTATCATCTTAGTCTTTTTCTGATTTAGTCTAAATCCTGAGACCAGACCATATTCTTCTATTATATTTTTCATCTGGATGATTGATTCCAAAGATCGTGTTAGGGTAACAACCAGATCATCTGCAAATGCCCTCGTTCTGTAGTCCTTTTGCCTTATAACTATTCCATTCTATTCCAGTTATTCGAGTCCCGTATTGAGTTCAACAAGACTTCTAAGGTTAGAATAAACAACAATGGGGATAACGGGCAACCTTGTCTTGTTTCTTTTTGTATATTAAAATTAGTCGTTAAACTCCCATTAATAACAATTTGTGCTGTCTGTTCTTTATAAATTGCTGAAATCGCCTGTATAAACTGGTCCCCAAAGTCCATTTTAAACAAAGTCTTTTTTAGAAAATCCCAGTTAACTCGATCAAAGGCCTTTTCCGCATCCAGAAACACCAGCACTGCAGAGATCTGTTTACTTTTCTCAAGATATTCCAATAAGTCTATGAGTTGCCTCACATTATCCTTCATATAGCTGCCTTCTATAAATCCCGCTTGGTCGTAATGAATCACCTCTTGGATAACTGGCATCAATCTGTTGGCTAATACTTTCGCAAAAATTTTATAGTCCGTATTCAAGAGAGATATTGGTCTAAAATTTTCTGGTTTTGTAGAACCTTCTTCTTTTGGTATCAGTGAAATAAAGGCCATCTTCCATGAGGGGGGTATGTTTCCCCCTTGTTGTATACTATAAAATAAGTCTTTAAAGTGTTCAATCATTTCTGTTTGTAAAGTTTTATAATATACCGCTGTCAGACCATCCGTCCCTGGAGCTTTTGCTGTTTTCAGTTGTTTTATTGCAAAGGAAATCTCTTCAGATGTTATTGCATAGTTCATTCTTTCCTTTTGTTCTCTTGAAATTTTTGTAACTCTCCCCTTTTCAAGATATTCATCTATAAACTCCGTCTTTATATTATCTTTATAATATAAATTAGAATAGTAATCTAAGAAAGCTTATTTTATTAAATTTTGTTGGTAAACTTCTTTGCATTCAATAGTATCGATTATACGAGAATTTCGTTGTTTTCTCATAGTATAGGCCAACCATCTACCTGGTTTATTAGCGTTACAAAAAGTATTATGTTTCACAAATTGTAAATTAGTTGCCGTTTGTTCAGCCATAAACATTTGAAATTGATCTTTCAAGAGTTTTATAGTTTCCTGTAAAACTGTCGGATGTCTGTCGGATTCTTTATGTGTAATTGTTCTTTTTTCTTTCTTTCTAACTCCAGTTCTGTTCTTTTCTTTTGTTGAATTGACTTATGTTTAGAATTCATATAAATCAGCACACCTCTCATGTATGCCTTGCTTGCATCCCAAACAATTTCAATAGGTGTACCCTTATTCAAATTCATTTGAAAAAATTCCTTCACATGTTTTTTGAGTTCAGATATATTCTTTTCATATCTAAACAAATTCTCATTCAGTCTCCAAGACCTTCTCTCCTTCTTCCCAAGTTCAATTTCCATCCATATCGGGCTGTGATCCGTTAAAGTCCTGGGAAATATCTTAGTCTTTGTTGTTTTAGTAAGCAAGTCAGATGTAACCAACATAAAGTCAATCCTAGAAAAAGATTTATGTCGGTCTGAAAAAAATGTAAAGTCCAATTCCTTCGGATGTTGAACTCTCCAAACATCCATCAATTCTAAATCTTCTTTCATCGCAAAGAAGGTCTGTGGCAGTTTAGTCCCTGTTTGAGCCAATGTCTTTTTATCTATGGTTATATCAATCACACCATTCCAATCTCCCATTATCAAAATTGATTTGTAATTCCATTGCAGTATTTTAGCATATAGTAGTTTGTAAAAACTTTCCTGCTGTTGATTTGGGGCATAAATTCCAATCAAAAGCAATGAGTCATTCTGTATATTTATTTCAATTGCAATATATCTTCCATCATCATCTGATTCTATAACTTTAACTGGTAGTCTTTTAGAAATATACAACTCTAATCCATTCTTTTTCCCAGAGCTGGAGGATATAAAATGTGATCCTAATTTCGAATTTATCAAATATTTTTGATCCTGAGTTCTAATATGAGTTTCTTGTAGACAAACAACATCATTTTTGAACTGTTTTAAATAATGAAATATTTTCCTTCTTTTCTGTGGAGAATTCAGTCCATTCATATTCCATGATAAAAATTTAACTGTCATCTGAAGTTTCATGAAGCGAATCGAGCAATTCCCATAGTTTCTGTTGCACAGCAGTAGTCTTTGGTCTCGCTCCTCCCACAGCTTCTGATTTCTGTGATTTCCCATTAGCCCCCTTCACTTCTTGTGGTACAGTGGACCTCTGCTGTTTTTGCTTCTCTAACCTTTGCTTCTCTGCTGCACGAGTTATACGTTGATCTTTTGGTTCTTGCGCCAACAGTTCAAGGTCCAAATCCACCTCTCTTGTGCTTCTGGGGTGCTTTATTTTAGGTTCTGGAAAATCTGTAAAAAAATCATCTGAGAAACCACCTACTGCTCCTTGAGATTCTTCTATTGCTCTTTGTATTGCTTCTAATTCTACTTGTCTAGACGGTTCCTCAGTCCCTCTTTCAAGATCTTTATTTTTAACAACTTCTTCTGTAGTTAACAACGTGGATGAACGTGGAGATGTTGGAGCTCTTTTAAGAATGTTATAATAAAAATGTTCTGCTTTTTCCACCGTATTTAAATGGTATCTTACATCCTCATATCTCAAAATTATGCCAACTGGAGCATCCCATCTGAATGGAATCTGGCATCTTTTCAATTCATTCACCAAAAATCCATAATCCTTCCTGTCCCTTAGCATCTTAGGTGGTAGCTCTTTATAAACACCAATTTGATTGCCATCAACTTGAACATTGGCCAGAAAATCCCCTAAGACTTTTTATCCCCAGCCGAAGGAAAGGGGAGGAAGTAGCAACATTGCCTGACGCAGGGTTTACCAGTTGTCTAATTAGCCCAACCCTGGCTGGGACATTGTGAATTCACCTAAGGAAAATTAAAACCCCCATTGCTTTTTGCCAGCTAGATGGAACTGTAGCGGGTGGGTGGGAGCTAGCCATTTTTGCCACAGAACCATTGCAAATGAAGCTGGGGGGTTCATAGCGAAACCCTCTTGCTCATAATAGCCCCAGGAATAGCATGGCCACTAGTCCTAGGACTAACATGGCTGCAGAAGTGGAATCCCAAAATAAACTGGAAGAGAGGAACTGTAAAATTCCAGGGGCATATAACTTTCACGAACGTGAAAGAGGAAGGAAAGGAAAACAGGGAAATGGCAATGACTGGCCACCCTGCTGAACCCACTAACATGCCCAAAGAATACCAGTATTTGGTTGAGATATTTAGCGAAGAGGCATCTGTTGAACTTCCACCCCATTGGGTCACAGACTGCCATTGAGATCCTACCAGAGGCTAAATTTCCAAAACCGAAAATGTACTGCATGTCCCCCAGAGAACTAGATGAACTCAGAGTGTTTATCAACAAGAACCTAAAAAGAGATTTCATCTAACCCACCCTACGAAAAATAGCAGCCTCCATGTTATTCCGCAAAAAGAAAGATGGCTCTCTACACCTCTGCATTGACTACCGAAACCTTAAAATCATCAGCGTGGAAAATATATACCCACTCCCCCTCATGAAGGACGTGCTGGCTCATCTCTCTGAAGGAAAAATCTTTTCAAAGCTTGATTTATGAGAGGCGTACCACTGCATCAGAATTAGGGAAGGGGATGAGTGGAAGAGTTTTTAACATCCCTCTGGGGTGCTATCAATTTAAAGTGCTCCCTATTGGATTACAAGGGGATCCTGCTGTGTTTATTTTGATTTTGATTTTATTGAATTTTTATACCGCCCTACTCCCGAAGGACTCAGGGCAGTGTACAGCCATAAAATAAAACATATAAATACAAAATTTAAAATAGACTAAAACGAAATTAAATAATTTGGCTGAAAAATTTAAAATCCCAATAATTTAAAACAAATTAAAATTCCCAATTTAAAAGGGGGAAAAGACTTAGGTCAGGCCGGCTTGATGGAATAAGTGAGTCTTGAGCACGCGATGGAAGGTGCGCAGGTCCGGGATCCTCCATATCTCCTGGGGGAGCTCGTGCCAGATGGTAGGTGCTCCCACAGAGAAGGGTCTCCCACTGGGGGCCGCCAGCCGACATTGTTTGGCCAACGGCACCCGGAGGAGCCCCTCTCTATGGGAGCCTGCTGGCCGGTGGGAGGCTATTGGTGGTAGTAGGCGGTCCCGTAAATAACCAGGTCCTAAGCCATGGAGCGCTCTAAAGGTGGTAACCAAACCTTGAAGCGCACCTGGAAGACCACCAGGAGCCAGTGCAGCTCGCGCAGGAGAGGTGTTACGTGGGAACGTCATGTCACTCCCATAACCACCCGCGCGGCCGCACTCTCCGCCCGTTGGAGCCTCCGAGTGCTGCTCAAGGGGAACCCCATGTAGAGAGTGTTACAATAGTCCAGACGGGAGGTGACGAGGGCGTGAGTGACTGTGTGTAAAGAGTCCCAATCTAGAAAGGGACGCAACTGGCGAATCAGGCGGACCTGATGAAAAATCCTCCCGGTCATGGCCGACAGGTGCTCTTCTAAAGATAGCCGTGAATCCAGGAGGATGCCCAAGTTGCGAGCCCTTTCCGTGGGGGCCAATGACTCACCCCCAATAGTCAGCGATGGCACCAGCTGACTATATTGGGACATCGGAAACCACAGCCACTCGGTCTTGGATGGGTTGAGCCTGAGCCTATTCCTCCCCATCCAGATCCGTACAGCCTCCAGGCACCGGGACATCACTTCAAGGGCATTGTTGGGGTGGTCTGGGGTGGAGATGTACAGCTGGGTGTCATCAGCGTACTGGTGGTACTCCACCCCAAAACCACGGATGATCTCGCCAAACGGCTTTACATAAATGTTGAACAGAAGGGACGAGACAACCGATCCTTGTGGCACCCCACATATAAGGGGCCTCGGGGTCGACCTCTGCCCCCCTGTCAACACAGACTGTGAGCAGTCGGAGAGAAAGGAGTTGAACCACTGTAATATGGTGCCTCCCACCCCCAGCTCTACCAACCTGTGCAGCATAATACCATGGTCGATGGTATCAAAAGCCGCTGAGAGATCTAACAGGACCAGGACAGAGGAGCACCCCCTGTCCCAAGCCCTCCAGAGAACATCAACCAACGTGACCAATGCCGTTTCTGTGCTGAAGGCCTGAAGCCCGACTGGAACGGATCTAGATACGTCGTTTCCTCCAAGTACTGGGGGAGCTGTCATTGGACCACACTCTCAACAACCTTCACAACAAAGCGAAGGTTGGAAACTGGATGATAATTAGCCAATACTGCCGGGTCCAGGGAAGGCTTCTTGAGGAGAGATCTCACCACCGCCTCTTTCAAGGCGGCAGGGAAGACACCCTCAGCCAATGAAGCATTTATAATCCCCTGGAGCCAGCCTCGCATAACTTCCCGGGAAGCCAGCACTAACCAGGAGGGGCACAGGTCCAACAAACATGTGGTCGCGTTCAGTCTACCCAGAGTCCTGTCCACGTCCTCAGGGGTCACAGGATCAAAGTCAACCCAGATAACAGTCTCAGGACCTGCCTCCATCATCCCCGCTGGATCTACCCAGTCGGAGTCCAGATCTTCCTGAATCTGAGTGATTTTGTCATACAGATACTGAACAAAATCCTTGGCTCTTCCCTCCAAGGGGTCCTCCCGCGCTTCCTGGTGGAGCAGGGAGCGGGTCACCTTAAACAGGGTGGCCAGGCAGTTATCTGATGATGCAATAAGAGCAGCAAAATGAGCACATTTTGCTGCTTTTATCGCCATTAGGTAATCCTTAATATGAGATCTTACCAGTGTCTGGTCAGATTCCGCACAACTGGCCCTCCAACTACTCTCTAGGCGTCTTTTCCAGCGCTTCATCTCCCTGAGCTCCTCGGTGAACCAAGGAGCCAGGTGAGATCGGCGCCGGGTCAGAGGCTGCAAAGGCACCGCTCGATCCAGAGCTCCAGCGGCCACCTATCCCAGGCGACCACTAGATCTCCAGTCGAGACGTGAGCCAGAACCTCGGGGATTGGCCCAAGCTCCATCTGGAACCTGTCAGGTTCCATCAGGCGCCTGGGGCGGTACCATCTTAACGGTTCTGCCTCCCTGCGGCAGGGTACAGCGGTTCGAAGGTCAAGGCGAAGGAGGGAGTGATCCGACCATGACAAGGGCTCAATGACTATCCCCTATCTCAAGATTACTCAGCGACTGTCCAGAGACAAAAAACAGGTCCAGTGTGATTCCCCCCGTGTGCGTAGGGCCATGAATTAGCTGGGTCAGGTCCATAGCCATCATGGAAGCCATGAACTCCCGAGCCACCTCAGACACCTCACCCACGGACGGCAGGTTGAAATCCCCCATGACCATAAGTCTGGGGGTATCAACCGCCACCGCGGCGATAATGCTGAGAAGCTCGGGCAGGGCTGCTGCCACGTGGCAGGGAGCCAGGTATGTGATCAGCAAACCCATCTGAACCCTCTGACCCCACTTCACAAGGAGAGACTCACAGCCGGCCGGCTGAGGGACAGTGGCCTCCTTATGCCTAAGGCCTTCTCTTATAACAACTGCTACTCCCCCTCCCCTCCCCTGTGACCTCGGCTGATGGAATGCAAGGAAGCCTGGTGGGCATATTTCTACTAGAGGGACCCCTCCCTCCAGGCCCAACCAGGTCTCCGTAATACCCGCCGGGTCGGCTCTCCCCTCCTGAATAAGATCACGGATGAGGGGGGCTTTATTTACAACAGACCTGGCGTTGCACAACATCAGTTGCAGGTCCAGGCCCTGAAGGTCTGTGCAACCTGGGGAACGAGTGGAGCCTTGGGGGCCAGAGCGCGCCACCGCTCGAAAACAGCGGGCACGCGCTCCCTTAACATGATATGGCCCCCTGCTCCCGCCATATCTACCCCTCCCACTCACATTACTGATGGTAAAAGTGCAATCTGGACAAGCTCGACTCCCCCCATTATCCCCAGATCCCCCACCCCCGCGCCACGCATTATGGGCAGGCCCGACCCTCCCCTAAGTGGGTTATCCCTTAAACCCACAGCTCTAGTTCCAATCCTACCCTCCCCCTCCCAGAACCCCTTAAAAGTTTAACAAAAATTTACATTAAAAACCCCTCACTCCCTCTTCACCATATGCCACCTCTCTGGGTTCCAAAACCCATCATTGAGGTAGGCCCTCGAGGGCCAGGCTTGTGAGAGGGGGGAGTCTCGCAATGCGAAGAGCTCGCCCGGTGAATACATCTCAGATTGGCCTGGGACAGATGGAAAAAGGCCAGGGATCCAAAAGTGATAGTCCAAAGAAAGGTCCAGGGGAGAATGTCCGCCATTTCGACGTGGGTCAAACCGGGTTCCACAGCCCTCTCACAGCGGTGGAGAGAGTCTCAAGACGTTTCAACCAGAGGAATGATGAAACCTAGCCACCCTCTCATGATGACTGAAATACAATAGATGGAATGTCCTCTCTGGTAACAGCAGCAGGAATCAGCTCCCTCAGTGCCCGCGCCCAGGCTGAAAAGCTCCCCTTACAGCAAGGAATAGCATTGGTATATAGATGGTATGGATGATAGAGTGGAGCCGGAACCGGGGGTCCACTGTGGCAATGTTAGGGGGACATATAGAACCAAAGGGGACAGTTCGCTGTAGATGGATCCAGTCCAGATGGTAACAACCCCAATAACGCCCGAACCAAATGGTGGGGGGGGGGATGTAAGGGCCGCAAACCAGCTCGTCCAGCCCATTCCCGTCTCATTTGTTTTTCACTGGCCTTCCAGCTTTCCCTGCTTCCCAAATCCTCAAAAGGGAGACCAACTGGGCAGGTCCAAGTTGGTGACTCTGCAGGCCCTGCCCTCCCCTCCACAGTTAAAAAGTTCGACCAAGGCAGCGCCGTTCCACTCAGCATCACCTCAGCAGCTGCCATTTCACTCGCCACCACCGCCGCCGCCGCGACCATCGCCGCCGCCGCTGTCAATAGCTGCGAGCCTTTGGGGGGTCAGTCGTGCCGCAGCATGCCACCATTGCTGCCGCACCCCCTTTGCTGCTCCGGGCGTTGCTGAAAAAAGACGCCAAGCAAGCCAGCACCGCCCCAACCTCTATCGATCCTCCCGTGGTGCTCCTCAGCTCCTCAGCTCTTATCAGCAAGCCGCACTGTTTTTGAGAGCTAAAAAGCTTTCAGCGGGGCTGACCACCCACTAATCTTGCTGGGCTAGGGCCAAAAAATGAAATTCAGCCCCCATTGAGTCCACGAGAGCCAAAAATTACCCCACTTGGCACTGGAGAATCACCCACGGGCCGCCATCTTCAGGCATGCACAGAAGAAAAAATCTGCTTAATTAATTTATGCAATTAATTAACAAGGTACTTCATGAACATTTATACAAAGGGGTCCTGATTTATCTTGATGACATCCTTATTTACACCAAAACAAAAGCAGAACACAAAACTAGTCTGAGCAGTTGTTGTTAAACTCCATGCTGCCAAACTCTATGCCAAACTCTCTAAATGCGAGTTCCACCAAGAAAGAATTGACTACCTGGGATATAGAATATCCCATGAGGGGATAGAGATGGATCCACTAAAAGTAAAAGCCATCATCGATTGGGAGCCACCCCAAACCCGTAAACAACTACAAAGTTTCCTTGGTTTTGCTAACTTTTACTGTTAATTCATTTCAGCCTTTGCTAAAATCGCCCTCCCCATTACGAACTTGCAAAAGATGAAAGGTGGGGGGAACCAAAACCAAGGCAACTCCTTAACTGGACAATGGAATGCCAAGCAGCACTCGAAAAACTCAACTATTCTCATCTGAACCAGTCCTAAAACACCCAGACCCAGAACAACCATTTGTCATCCAAGCAGACGCCAGTGACATGGCAGTAGGAGAAATCCTACTTCAAAACAATGAACAGGGGTAGTTGCAACCATGTGCATACACATCCAAGAAATTGACAGAAACCAAGCAAAGATGGGCCATATGGGAGAGAGAGACTTATGCAATACGATGGGTCCTCCTCACATGGAGACAATTTTTAGAAGAGAACAAAATACCATTTGAAGTCTAGACTGATCATAAAAACTTAGAAGACCCCATGAAAACTCCCCCCCAAACAAGTATGTTGGGCACAATATTTTAAATGTTTTAATTTTACCCTCAAATATCTCCCAGGAGGGAAAAACTTCTTAGCTGATGCCCTGTCCAGAAAACCCAATACAACAGTAAAAAGACTGAAATTGTTAAACCTATGCTCCAAACATTCCAGCTAGCTGCCAAAGTAGTTACCCAAACACAAGCCAAAAAAGAACCGCTTGCCGACAATGCAACGGTCTCAAAATTTAAGGAGGCACTAATTAAGGACGATTGGTTCCAGGCACACAAAAACATTTGTTTGCTCAAAGACAATTTAGCCTGGGTTGAAAACAAACTTTACATCCCTGCTAGCCAAAGATTGGAACTTATGAAATGAAGCCATGACTCCAAGATAGCTGGACATTTCAGATTTGTGAAAATGCTACACCTAATCAAAAGGCAATTCTGGTGGCCATCTCTTAAAAAAGACATTGAGAGCTACGTGGCTAGCTGCCCAAACTGTGCAGCTGCAAAAAAAAATGACAAGGAAAGTCCCCAGGGCTCTTACAAACTGTAGCAGATCCTTCAGCATCTTGGAGAGTAATTTTCCAGAGCGCTGCTACTACACTCCATAGCTGGGTTTGATCCTCTTCTCTGACAGCAACTGAGAGAACTTAAATCTATTATTCTTAGCTCTGTGCTTCTAACCACGCCCCCTTTTCCCATACTTCCCCAGTCTTTCTCTCAGTTGCTGACAGACTGAGATGTATAGTTGCTGTGCTCTGGAAAAGTTAGTGCGTGTAGGTATTTCTTTTAGTTTTGATTAGTGTGCTTGCCTTTCTCTTTCGGTTTTTGTAGTGAGTGTGTCCTTTTAACTTTATTTCCTTAATTGGTTTCATTTGATTTTTGATTGCCTTGTAGTGTCTTTGAGTCTGCCTGTGGCTGGTTTGCCAGCTTCGGCCCTGCAGGGTCGTGCTGTGCCTTAGCGCTTTCAGCGCTTCCAGCAACCAGTTTCTGACCCCTCGGGGCAGATCCGGCTTTCGCTGCCGCTGGGGGGGGGGTGGACTAGCGAGTGGGCGGTTCGCCGTCCCTTCTAGCCTCCCCCTCGAATCCACGTTGCTGGGGCTTTCCCCAGACAAGCGGTGCTTCGGTCCTGCCTTGTTTTTCTCTGCCCAGCACAGGCCGAAGCTCTTTCAGGCATCCGGCATCCATCCCGCCAGGCTACTGCGGGCGGCGCCGCGTTACTCTCCAGCAGCCGACAGCGTGTTTGTTGGGCGGCTGCTGGCCTTGCTTCCCTGCTGGGGGGTGTTGGAGGCTCGTTTTAGCCTCAGCCCCATTTCGGCTTCTCGGCAGCCTCTCCTCCACGTGGCGGGCGCCATTTTGTTTTTCGCCGGACCGCCAGGAGTCCTCGTGGCGGCCGTTTTGTGAGCTGAAGGGGGGGGTTACCTGCCTGCGTCTGGGGGGTTCCCCTTTACCGCTGCCTGGCATCCTATAGCCTCTCCTTGTTATTTTAGCAGTAAGGGCGTATAAGACTTACTTCGACCCTACTGCTTGGAGAAGCGGGGGGGATACCTGCCTGGCCCCAGGAGGTACTTCCTTACCCTACCTGCCTTGGACCTCATTGTTTCATTGTTGTTGGGCCTACATTCCCCCTTTTAGGGAATCTGCCATTACTGAGGTGTTGCCTTATCGTGAGTTGGTGCCTGAGCCAGCTGGCCAGGACCCTCTAATTTGAGTACAAGAGCTGTATATATATATATATATATATATATATATATATATATATATATATATATATATATATATATATATATATATATATATATATATATATATATATAAAAGGCAAAGGATGGATAAATTAACATATTTGTATATACATTATTCATATCATTTGCATGAGTTCCCTTCAAAAAAAATTTTGATACAAAAAAAAAATAAAAAAAAAATAAAAGAAATTAATAAATAATTAATAAAAAATTAAATTAAAAATTAATCAATAATTACAAAAAAAAGACGAAAAAAAGAAAAGAATATTAATAATAATACATCTTAAGCTTACATTCTTACCTTGGTTCCCACTGCGTTGGGGCTCTGGTGTTGTGTGATAATGGCTGACTCCTCTTTGTCGTCTGACCTGGAGCAAGAGACCAGTCCTCCCAGGTCGGTCAGATCTCATAGGTCTAAGAGTTCTAAGAGGTCTGCCTCTGCCAGCCACTCTTCTATTCCGGCCAAGGTGTCTGCTGTTGCTGATAAAGATGCCTTGCGGAGGCATAAGGCCTTTGAGCAACAGTACGAAAAAGCCAAACGCGCTGCAAGCGCTGCATCCGGGGGCCATGACTCGGGGACAACCCGCACACGATCCCCCTCGCCGGTGCCTCTGGCCTTATCTAAAGGAGTGTCACAGTCCTTACCAGACGTATCTTCTGTCGGGACAGCTTCCTCTCGTACTAGCCGTAAGCAGCCGCCTTCTGCAACATTTACACCCACGGCAGCGGGCCTCCGCCCTCCAGAAGCTTCCCTGACTGGGCCGCAGATGGACTTTCAAACCATGTTCTCTACGGCTCTGGCCTCTATTATGGCGGCAGGGGCGCAGCAAGCGGCCCAGGGTACGCTCCCCAGCACCAGTCAGGGGGCCCCGTCTACTGCGCCAGTTTGCAAGACCCGTCCTTCTCGCGCTCTGGAGTTGGAGCCGTCTTCTGAATCAGACCAGGAGGAGGACTATCCTGAAGACCTCGAGTTTTCTGAAGATGAAGGTCTGGCACCTGAGACGCCGGCCTTCACGGGTCTTTTTCGACCGGCCTTGTTCAAATCCCTGCTGCACAAGGCCCGACAGACTACCAATCTTGGGTCGGTTGGTGCCCAGCCGGTCACGGCCCCTCCAGAGGCGGGGCCACACGATGCCTTGTTTAGACAGACCAAACAGGAGAAGGACTTTGTCCCCTGTCCTCAACTGTTTCTAGATGTGCTGCAGACTCCTTGGAACCAGCCTGGTTCGGCGACTGCACCAACTAATTTGGACAAGAAGCTTTTCTGCTCGGCTCTGGAACTTGACGCCTTGCTGGATCTACCTGTGGTCGACGGGCCCGTAGCGAGTCTCACGTCTCACTCTGTGATCTCCTCGGACCCTTTGGACGGCTTAAAGGCAGAGGACAGGCGTATGGAACAGGCCCTCCGCAAGTCCCACCTGGCAGAGGCCTGGGCGATTAGGACAGCCACCGCAACTTCCTTCTTCAACCGTGCATCACTGATTTGGCTGCGACAGTTGCAGGAGCGTCTACCACCTGAGGAGACCCGCCTCCACCAAGACGTGAACAAGATCATAGCAGCCACTGAACATTCTGCGGATGCGTCACTGAATTCGGTGAAGTTTGTTTCTCGAGCAATGGCGTCTTCTATCGCAGCGAGGCGCCTCTTCTGGCTACCACCCTGGAAGGCTGATATTAAGACAAAAGGGAAGTTGGCCACTGCTCCATACAAGGCACCCAACCTCTTTGGGGCGGCCTTGGATCCGGTGCTGGTGGAGGACAAGGACAAGCGGAAGATCCTGCCGTCAGCCTTCCGCAGGCAGGAGAGGCGTTTCCACCCTTATTCCCATCGTCCTCCCGTCCGCCTTCGGGGCAGGGAGCTTCGTCGTCCTATCGTCAGCCCTTCTCTGCTGCAGATCGTTTCTCCGACAGGCAGCGATTCCGGGATCGGAACAGGCAGTCTTCAGCGGCGAGATGTCCCTTTCGAGTTTCCGGGTCCAGGCCTTACAGGAGAGGCAAGTGACTTGTGGCTGGCCGGTCCAGTTGGCGGTCGGCTACAAGCCTTCCATCGCCAGTGGGCGGCCTCGACGACAGATGTGTGGGTACGTCGCACGGTGGCTGACGGTCTGCAAATCGAATTCTCCAGCCACCCTCCAAGCCGCTTCATCCGTTGTCCGGTGCCCCGGTCCCCCGAGAACCGTCGACTGATGTCTGCGGAGATTGCCCATTTGCTGGACATCAGGGCGATCGAACCGGTACCCAAAGACCAGTGGGCAACCGGTTTTTACTCAGTTCTCTTTTTGGTTCCCAAGAGTTCCGGGGGAGTCAGAGCCATCCTCAACTTAAAAGAGTTGAACCGAGCAGTGCGTTATCAACAGTTCAAAATGCACTCGCTCCGGTCGATTTTGGCCTCAGTACGAGAAGGAGATCTTATGCAGTCGGTGGACTTGCGCGAGGCTTATCTCCACGTCCCTGTTCATCCCAGTCACCGCAAGTTTCTACGCTTCGAATTTGCGGGCAGGCACTATCAATACTGTGCCATGCTGTTTGGTCTTTCCTCGGCTCCCAGAGCCTTTACCAACCTGGTGGCGGCAGTAGAGGCGACCCTCCGGCCGGTCCCGATCCAACTATTATGTTATCTGGACAACATCCTGGTGCTTTCATCCTCCCGGGCTCGGGCGACACACGATATGGCCAGGGTGTTGGCGACGTTTCAGGAACATGGCTTCTCCATAAACTGGGACAAGAGTCATCTTCGACCATCCCACTCCATCCTGCACCTGGGAGCGATGATAGACTCTCTCAAAGGACAAGTGTTCCTGTCCCCCGAACGGAGGCGGAGTATCAGAGTCTTGCTGAATCAAGTTCTGGTCTAGAGGTCGGTTCCTGTCCTGACACTATCGCAGCTGCTCGGCAAGATGGTGTCCTGCATTCATATCGTTCCCTGGGCACGCAGACGGTCCCGCCCGCTGCAGTGGTTCCTGTTGCCGTTCCAGAGGAGAGGGGAGGCCATCAATCAGAGGTCTGTTTTTGTTCCCCCACAGGTCCGACTGTCCCTGCATTGGTGGAAGTCTTCAGCCCTTCGGCAGGGCTGCTTTTTCCTGGTGCACGAGAGGGTGGTGCTTACCACCGATGCGAGTCTCCACGGCTGGGGGGCTCATTTGGGCGTCCAGGTGGCTCAAGGTCAGTGGTCCAGTTCCGAGCGGCTCCTGAGCATCAACCTCCTCGAACTGCGGGCGATTCGTCTGTCCCTGCGCCATTTCTCGGCTGCGGTGCACGGGAGACACGTCCTGGTCCTCACGGACAACACCTCGGCGAAAGCCCATGTGAATCGGGAGGGGGGCACGGAATCGCGTGCCCTGATGGTGGAGTCGGAAAGACTGTTTCGCTGGGCAGAAAGGCATCTGCTGTCAATACGAGCGGACCACATCTCCGGGGCGGCCAACGTGCAGGCGGATTGGCTCAGCCGGGAGCGGATCGACCAGACGGAGTGGCAACTTCATCCAAGACTATTTCGGGAACTGTCTCTTCGGTTCGGAGACCCAGTGATCGATCTGTTCGCCAGTCCCGCAAATGCCCAGTTGCCTCGCTTCGTCTCCAGGTACCCGTCTCCAGGAGCCAAAGATTCGGATGCCCTACGCTGCAGGTGGCCCCCAGGCCTGTTGTACGCTTTTCCCCCGGTCAAACTGGTCTCTCCAGTGGTCCGGAAGATGGTGGCGGAACGAGCGGAGTTGCTGTTGGTGGCTCCCTATTGGCTGCGCAGACCCTGGTTCGCCGATCTGGTGGAGTTTTCGGTGGCGACACCGTGGGTGATCCCCTCGCATCGGCTGGTTCTACATCAAGGGGCAATCATACATCCAGAACCCCAGTGGCTGCAGTTGGCCGTTTGGCGTTTGAACGCGTCATACTGAAGAAGGGCTGCCTTCCAGACGAGGTGATTGCTGTTATGCAGGCGGCTCGCAGGCCTTCAACGACCAGGATTTACGAGGCGTCCTGGAAGGCTTTCTGCTTGTGGTGTGCAGACCGTCACGTGGATCCTACTTCAGCAGTAATCCAAGATGTCCTGGGGTTTTTGCAGTCGGGCCTAGCCAAAGGTCTAGCGCCTACCACTCTACGGAGGCAGGTGGCAGCTCTAGCCACAGTTCTCTCGGTGCCGCCCTACAGATCATTGTCTCACCATCCTTGGGTCCGTGACTTCCTTCACGGGGCCACGAATCTACGGCCTCCTGTGGTTCATCGTTATCCTTCCTGGGACCTGTCTCTTGTGTTGCAAGCCCTCACGGAGCCGCCCTTCGAACCGTTGGGTTCGGTTTCGCTGAAGTACTTGTCCTTCAAGGTGGCTTTCCTTCTGGCCATCACCTCGGCCAGGAGGATTTCGGAGCTTGCTGCCCTGTCGGTGAGGAAGGATCTGTGCATCTTCCGGGAGAATACGGTGGTGCTTCGTCTGGATCCTGCCTTCACCCCTAAGGTGAACTCGTGGTTCCACCGGGCGCAAGAAATTGTTCTGCCTGATTTTTGTCCCAATCCGAGGCATCATCGTGAGGTAGCATGGCACACCTTGGACGTTCGCAGGGCCCTGCGGCGTTACATCCGGCGGACGGCTTCGTTTCGAAAGACGGAAGCTCTGCTGGTTTCGTTTCACCCGGCATCGTTGGGGCAGAAGGTTTCGTCGACTACAGTGGGGCGTTGGCTCAAGGCCTGCATCTCGTCGGCTTATGAACATCGAGCTAAGACTCCCCCTGCACGGATTCTGCCCCACTCTACACGAAGCGCGGCCACATCTGCGGCCTGGGCAACTCAGGCCTCGGTATTGGACATTTGTCGTGCCGCCACGTGGTCATCGTTGTCACCCTTCGTTAGACATTACAAGATTGACGCCTATGCCTCGGCGGAGGCGTCCTTTGGACGGAGGGTGCTACAAAGTGTGGTTTCCGGTTCTGGTGATGATTAGGTTCCCCCCCCCTTGAGGTTGAGCTTGGGTATGTCCCAGCTATGGAGTGTAGTAGCAGCGCTCTGGAAAATGGACGTTGTCTTACCTGAACGTCCGTTTTCTGAGCGCTGCGGATACACTCCATTCCCTCCCCTAGTTAGTTGTGTTTTTCATTCCTGTGGTTGTGGTCTGTTGTTGGTTCTTAATAAAAGGTTAATGTTTCTTTGTGTCCAGCATCTTCGTTCAAGACTGGGGAAGTATGGGAAAAGGGGGCGTGGTTAGGAGCACAGAGCTAAGAATAATAGATTTAAGTTCTCTCAGTTGCTGTCAGAGAAGAGGATCAAACCCAGCTATGGAGTGTATCCGCAGCGCTCAGAAAACGGACGTTCAGGTAAGACAACGTCCATTTCTATGGATTTTATAGTGGAGCTGCCTGAAAGCACGGGAAATACAGTCATTTGGGTTGTAATGGACCTCTTTTCAAAAGAGGTCCATTTCAACAGGTCATACTCTGCGAGAAGATCCCAACAGCCAAAGCATTAACAAAAATGTTTTTAGTCCACATATATTGCCTCCATGGAGCTCCCCATCGGATTATCTCAGACAGGGGTGTCCAATTCACCTTCAAATTTTGGTGGGATTTTTCAAATCTATTAGACTCTGCCGAGGGTCTGTCCTCTTCACACCATCCCCAAACGACTGGGGGGGGGGGGAGGTTTGAAAAAAACTCATGGTGTATTGGAACAATATTTAAGATGTTTTATTAACTATCAACAGGACAATTGGACTGACCTGTTACTTTTTGCTGAAGTAGCTTACAACAACTTACACAGTAGCACTGATTTCACCCCATTTCAGATAGCCACAGGAGAAGAATTTAATCCCATGCCAGAGCTACAGCTAAGGAATCTGACATTCCCTCCCTTAAGGAGGGGATAAACAACCCACAGACCACTTGGCAAGTGGTCAGACTAGCTCTACAAGAGGCTAGAGCAGTTTCTAAAATTCAAGCTGACAAGAAACACTGTGAACCCAAACCATTCAAGGTTGGGGACCATGTATATCTATCCACAAAGTTTTTACAATCCTTACAACCGTCTAAGAAACTGGGACCAAAATTCATTGGCCCATTCCCCATCACCAGAATCATCAACTCTGTCATGGTAGAACTCCTCCTTCCTAAGACAATTTAGGCAGGTTCATCCAGTGTTTCACTGCAGCCTACTCAAGCCAGAAATCACTTCAAAAGTCAGACCCCCTTTGCCTACACCTCCAACCCCCATTATGGTGGAAGGAGAACGACATTTTGAAATAAAAAATATCCTTGACTCCCGCACTCACCACGGCTCGACACAATATTTAGTGGCATGGAAACACCTACCATCCTCTCAGAACGAATGGGTAGTCAAAAAACATGTAAAAGCCCCCCACTGTTAAGGAAATTCCACATGAAATACCCATACAAACCATCCTAAATCTTAATGTATTATATGTTTTATGTCTTTCTAGGTGGATTTTCCATTTTTCTGAGGAGGGCAATATGTCAGGTCCATGTATCTGCCATTCTTCATGGAAGAAGGCGGGGGGGGATTTGGACTTGTCACAATTAGTCCTTTTCCTATGTGTCCTAAGTATCCAATTTCTTGCCTGATTCTCTTTGTATAAACTTTACCCTGATTTATAACCATTGCCTGGTGCCAGGAATGCCTGGAGAATACTCACACCTCGGGAAATGAAAGAGAAGGTGGGGGGAACGAGTGGATTGTAAGATGACCCTGAGAAGCTCTTCATATCTGTTTCTCAGAGAGGCTGGTGCAATTCGCATTCATACCAGCGGATTGGTCAGAATCCACATCAGAAGGTGAGGAGGGGGTTCTTAATTTCTTCTATCCTGAACTAAGGGACCCCAGAGTCTGCTTTGAGTTTTGACTTGCTTTCAGCCCTTTCAATAATTATTTGAAAACTGGAACACTAATCCCGACTGCCTTTAGTTCTTTCTGCCTAAAGTATGTTGAATTCCAGGATGTCACAGTCACTGTCTCCCAAAGTTCCTACAAGTTCCTCCAGTGAACAAGCTTTCTTGTACTTTCATCCTCAATCTTTTGGACAATGAAGTTGTCTGTTAGGTACATCAGTGCCAGTTCTCCCATATTCTGCAGTTTGATTCACAGTTGATGTAGTTGAAAATCTCCTATTATCAAGGAAATCTATTGAATGCAAATTAAAATATGTCAAAGAAACAGTGAGTTTTTGAAGACTATTCTGATATAGCAAATGACTTATTTGCAGCCTGCAGCAATTCTTCTCAAAATTAATTCCTTTCTTCTTTGTTTCTCATAAACAATTACACCTGCATGAACTGCAAACAACTTTTAGCATATGGCTTGGAGAATGAGCATCTGTGGTCAGATTTCTTTTGGTTGCTTTGTATCTCATGAATTAAGTGGATTAAAGGTTTGAGCACATATTTTTAAAAATAAATGCATTAAAAGAAATAAAAATATAATCCATCACTTTGGTACCTAATTGCAAGTAGATGGCCAAAGACCAGCTCTTCCATTTCTATGAATAGCATTCTGGAGGAAGCCTACAATGTATGTGAAACAGTGCTGAGATTTTGCAGAGGCACAAAGGCAGATGTAGACATTATTTCTTGTGAATGCTTCAGGAGTAGGGCAAATTCCTTGCCTTTGCAGACTACCTTTGTATACCACAAAGCTTAAAAAGGCTGCTTTATTGAAAACAATAAGTGCTTTCAGTCTAGCCCTGTTGACATGAAATATGATTTCTTTAATAGTGACTAAAAAAGTATGCCCTGCTGATGAACTTAGCCTTATGAATTACTAAATTAGAAATAAGGACAATCTATCGGATACAATCCTTTTGTGTCCTATTGAATAGTTTTATTTTATATACAAGTGCATTTTTCTTGTTATAAAAATGTATATGAACATATCATAAGTATCCAGAAGTCTTCATAGATAGATATAGATATTAACTATATATTAAAAGATACAAATAGATATAGAACTGGTACAAGGTATATAGCTTAATTTGAGGAGTCAAAGAGTGATAGGCATGGGTTATTAAAAGTACTTCAATGGTAATCATACTGAGGACAGTATGCTGGTGTCAGCTGGATCTCCAGCATGGGTTTTCCTTTGGTGCATGCTTGCTATTGTCTGCCATAGTAACGGGGGGGGGGGGACATGGCATTGAGGTTAGGGAAGTGAGCTGGTGTGATGAAGGCCCATGTGAACTAAAAGAGAGGTTTGCTCTCAACAGTGACTGCACTGCTGCTGAATGGAGTTGTTTACACCCAGTCAAGACCAACCGTCCAAGAACTCCAGATGGATGAAAGCAACTGAAGATGTGCTCCACATGACACTATGCAGGATGCGGATTGGACATTCAGCATGGGTCCCTGGGGGTAGGGATTTGGGGAAACTTTCAATATGTAACATTCATGCCTTTTGGATCAGATCCTGCTTTCCTTTCGTTGCTATCATTTCAAACTCAGTAAAAGTATCTCTGTTCTACTTCAGTGGAGTCAGGAGTTTTCTTTTTTGGGTTTTGAACAGAAGCAGGCCTGACATTAAGCAGGATCTGCTTTATCAGCCAACCTGGAGACCTAGTCTATCGAGGGGGCTTGAGCATACAATATCAACCCATGGGAGCAACCAGGAAGACTGGGGAGCCCTGGGTTGACCTCCCCAGAGCCACACCACTGCCAGGAGGAGACAAAGTGGCTGGAAGAGCTGCAGCTCAAGGAGAAACCAATCCAAGCCAGATGGTCGATGGGCATATGATGCATGGAAGACCCAGAGGAGCAGCCCCCGGGGATGACTGTCACAATACCCCGGCGGGAAGATGATGCCTTGCAGGAAGCCGACAAAAGACAACCTCCTGCTGATCTATGCCCTGCAACTTCTGCACGAAGCACTCGAAAGTTGGAGAACTCGGGGGGGGGGGCTCGCACAGAAGCATGCCCTGCCAGTGTGCAAAAAAACTGTAGAGGCAGCAAGGGGAGTCGGCATCTCTGCAACCCCAGCTGTGATTCCTGTAGCTCAGCCCAAGGGACCATCCCCCAGAGGTGCCGAATTCCAAAGGTTCTTCAGCTAGGAATAAAATACGGAGGGGATCCCAAAGTCCTGGGATTTTTCCTAGCTCAAATCTGGAATCACATGCAGGTGTATGGGGAGGATTTTGCTTCAGAGGCAGTCAAAGTGAGATGTGTCACCATGGCCCTGGAAGGGACCACAGCAGATTGGATGGTCACCCTTCACAACAACGATGCCCCCCACTGAGAGTTTGAGGACCTGTTAGCCAAACGGAAGGCTAAGATTAGGATGAGCCAAGGTGGTGCAGTGATTAGAGTGCTGTACTGCAGCTACTTCAACTGACTGCTAGCTCAGCAGATCAGCAGATCAAATCTCACTTGCTCAAGGTTGACTCAGTCTTCCATGCTTCCGAGGTAGGTAAAATGAAGACCCAGATTGTTGGGGGCAATATGCTATTTAGTATACTGTCGATTGTTGTAAGCCTCCCAGAGTCCTTGGATAGTGGGCGGCATAGAAATATGATTAATAATAATAGTAATAATAATGAAGACCATGAGCTAGGGGTAGAGGTCAGTAGCAGAATACACCCAGGAGTTTTGCAAGTTGGCCTGCCACATGCATGACTGGTTCCCAGAGGCCTTGATGGAGTGCTACAAAGACAATCTTAACAATGGTGTCTATCAGAGCTGCGTCTTCTGGGGAGCCTCTCAAGACCTTCAGCACTGGCAACCAAGGTAGAAATTGATCTGGTCAGAGTCCAGCACTGTGGAAGCCGCAGCTGGAGCAAGTCTTCCCCCTCTGCCCCAAAAGAGACCCCAAGAGCTGCCAAAGGCAGGCCAGCAGCCAAACCGAGATCCACGGTGTGCTTCAGGTGTGGGAAGAAGGGGCACCAAGCAGCTGATTGCCTCACCAAGCCAAGCTTCAAGCTGACATCTGTTGGGAGCAGGAAGCCCGAGAAGCAGCCAGCAAAGCACTACAAAACAGCGCTCAAAGGGGTGGAGGTCATTGAGTTCACTCCTCCTGGCCAGGAGGAGCTGGGAACTCTGACTACCCAGAGGAGAATGAGTCAGCATGTAGCCCCCATGACCATCCCAACGGAGTTGCGGGCACCTTTGTCTGGCACCCAGGGGGAAATGGGTGCCATCTTGTTCACCTTGAACCCTTTTGGACTCAGGGTGAACAAGATGCATGATTAGCCCCAAGGTGGTAGAGAAACTGAGACTGAGAACACTGAGGGTGCCCATAGCATTTTCCAGCTGGATGGGTCAGTATCTGGGGGAGGCCCAGCTCACTTTGTAACTGAACCATTGGAGATGTGGATGGGAGATTACCAAGAGACACTGAGTTTCATTGTAGCCCTTGGGATAGTGCTCTTGCTTGGATTACCCTGCCTCCAAAAATGGAACCCTCATGTGAATTGGAGGAATGGGCTTTTAGGAATCCATTCCACACAGCTGGGAAGAGGAGGAGGCAAAACCCCATCCAGAGCCAAAGCTGTGAGGGAGTTAGGAGCTGCAGCAAGCGAGCGCCTAGATGGTGAGAAAATCTCAAAAGAATATTGGGACCTCAAGGAGGCATTCAGCGAGAGAGGCTTGGATGTGCTCCTCCCTATTGCCCCACAGACTGCAGCTGAGCTGGAGGAGCTTCAAGCATTTATTGACAAAAATCTAAAGCGGGCCTTCATCCAACCAGCTAGGCTGCGGGTGGCTGCCCCAGTGTTTCATGAGAAAAAAGATGGGTCTCTTCATTTATGCGTGGACTATAAGGGGCTGAATGCCTGTGTGGAGAATGTTTCTCCACTGCCCCTAATGAAGGACATGTTGGCTCATCTGGCCAAAGGAAAAATCTTTACTAAGCTGGACTTGAGAGAAGTTTATTACAGATTCCGCGTTAAGGAGAGAGATGAGTGGGAAACCACTTTAAATTGCTCTTTGAGTTGCTTCTAGTTGAGGGTGCTCCCATTTGGATTACAAGGGGCACCTGCTATGTTAATGCAATTGATCAATGAGGTGCTGAATGAGCATTTGTACAAGGGGACCTGGTTTACCTAAATGGCATTCTTATCTACACTGAAACTATGGAGGAACATGTGAAGTTAGTGCGCGCAGTCTTGAAAAAACTCACTGCTGCTGAACTGTACGCCAAATTGTCAAAGTGTGAATTTCACCAGGATAAAATTGACTATTTGGGTTACCGCATATCACATGAGGGGATAGAAATGAGAAGGTGTGGGCAATCATGGAATGGTCCCCCCCCCCCCGGCACCAGAAAGCAGTTGCCAAGCTTCTTGGATTTTGCAAACTTCTATAGACAATTCATCCCTGCCTTGCTAAAATTGTGTTACCCATTACCAACCTCCTAAAGGCAAAGGAAGAGGCTAAGTCAAAGCCTAGCTATCCCCTTGAGTGGACAATGGAATGCCAAGCAGCCTTTGAGAAACTTAAGTGGCTATTTGCAGCCAAACCCATCCTTAAACATCCTGACATGGATGACCCCTTCGTAGTCCAGGCTGATGCCAGTGATGTGATGTGGAGTCCATACTATTGCAGGCAAACGTTGCTGGGGCCTTACAACCTTGCACTTACACCTCCAGGAAATTAACTGAAAGTGAAAGGCGATGGGCAATATGGGAGAAGGAAACATTTGCTGTCTGGTGGGTTTTATTAACTTGGAAGCATTTCCTCGAAGGGGCAAAACATCCTTTTGAGGTGTGGACTGACCATAAAAACCTGGAAGTCCTAAAAACACCTTGAAAACTGTCACCCAAGCAAATTCATTGGGCGCAACACTTTAACCATTTTAATTTTTCCTTGTGCTACCTTCCTGGTGGGAAGAACTTTATGGTGGATGCTTTATCTAGATAGACCCAATACAATAGTGCTCAGCCAGAAGTAATCCGCCCAGTTATCCCTTCCAAGCAACTGGCTGCCCCTGTGATCACCAGAGCCCAGGGGAAAGTGGACCTCGATCTTCCCAGTGACTTAAGCGAGGAGCTGAAAGGAGCACTGAAAAGTGATGACTAATTCCTGCCCCACTCAAATGAGTGCACCATGCAAGGTAGCCTAGCATCGATTGGTGCTAAAGTATACATCCCCACCAGTCTTAGGGGAACTGTGCTGCAACGAGCCCATGATTTGAAAGCTGCTGGTCACTTTGGCTTCATGAAAACTTTACAACTAGTCAAACGGTAGTACTGGTGGCCTTCATTGAAAAAGGACATAGAAACCTACGTGGCCAGCTGTCCTGTGTGTGCTTCCACTAAGAGGCCTCCCGGGAAGCTGGCTGGACTCCTCCGGAATGTTGCCAGTCCTAGTGCCTCATGGAAGGAAATATCTATGGACTTCATAGTTGACCTACTTAAGAGTGAGGGGAACACAATCATTTGGGTGATCACAGACTTATTTTCCAAGCAGGTGCACTTCGTGCCCTGCTCCAAGATTCTCTCTGCAAAAACACTCACCAAACTACTTAACCAACATGTGTATAGATTACATGGGGTTCCTGACCACGTCATTTCAGATAGGGGGTACAATTCACCTCCCACTTCTGGAGGGAGTACTTGAAGTTGTTAGGTTCCACCCGGGGTCTAAGCTCCACCCACCACCCTCAAACTAATTGGATCTGTGAATGTACAAACTCAGTTCTAGAACAGTATCTTAGGTGCTATTGGGACAATTGGGCCGACTTGCTGCCATTTGCAGAGGTTGCTTACAATAACTCGATCCATAGTAGCACTGGCTTCACCCCATTTAAAGTTGCTTCTGGTTAGGATTTCGTACCCATTCCAGAACTGCCCCAGGGGAAACCCCAGATCCCTTCCTTGGTGGAATGGATTGAACAGTTTCAATGTATTTGGCCTGTCACCTGTAAGGTACTAGACGAGGAACATCAAGCCCATAAAAGACAGGCTGACAAGAAAAGAGCTAAACCAAAGGAGTTCCAACTAGGGGAAAGGGTCTTCTTATCTACCTACATACTTAGGCCCCAGTTTATTTGATTTCTGGGTGGTCTGTAAGTACTTATGTAGGCCCTTGCCCCATTGTTAGAATCATCAATCCGGTCACAGTACAGTTAGAGCTACCTAAAACCCTTAGGCGGATCCAGCCTGTGCTTCATGTTAGCTCGTTAAAGCCTGAGCATGTATCTCCTCTTTGACCAGGCCAACCTGCCCCTCCAATTCCCCTCCTCATCAAAAGTAAACAACACTTCGAAGTCAAAGAAATCCTGGATTCCCGGAAACATAGGGGAAAAGTACAGTATTTGGTGGCCTGGAAACATTTCCCTCCCTCACAGTCTGAATGGGTGAATGCTCAGGATGTCTGGGCCCCTAAACTCCTACAATGGTTTCACACTAAATACACTAATTACACTAATGTAATTTATATTAGCATGTCTATCCTTCATTAAAGCAGATTTCCATGCAAATCTGAAAAAAAGATGTGAATTTGTTAATAAATTAACTATTAATTAATTAATTAATTAATTAATTAATTAATTAATTATATTTCTATACCGCCCTTCTCCAGTAGGACTCAGGTCGGTGTACAGCCAGGGTAAAAACACAAACACACAAACATCATAAAATACAAATTAAAATTATTAAACAGTTTGGCCCAATTAAGTAAAAAACCCAGAATTAAGATAGCAAATTAAAAATCGTTTAAATGGTCAGCCCCGTCTGTTGGAGGGTCTTGAGGGCCCGTCGGAAAGCCTGGAGGTCGGGGATGTTACGTATTTCCAGGGGCAATTCATTCTAAAGGGTTGGAGCCTTCAGAGAGAAGGCCCTCCCCCTGGGTGTCGCCAGTCAGCATAATTTGACTGAGGGCACCCTGAGGAGTCCCTCTCTGTGAGAGCGGACTAGTTGGTGGGAGGCTATTGGTGGCAGAAGACAGTCTCCTAGGTATCCAGGCTCTAAGCCATGGAGTGCTTTAAAGGTGGTAACCAACACCTTGAATCGCACCCAGAAGACCACTGGGAGCCAGTGCAGCTCGCACAGGAGCAGTGTTACATAATCACCCATGCGGCCGCATTCTGGATCAGTTTGAGCCTCCAGGTGCTCTTCAAGGGGAGCCCCATGTAGAGAGCATTACAGTAGTCCAGATGGGAGGTGACGAGGGCATGAGTGACCGTGCGCAGGGCATTCCGGTCCAGAAAGGGACGCAACTGGTGGATCAGGCAAAAAGGCCCCCCTGGCCACGGCCGTCATATGATCTTCTAAAGAAAGCCGTGAATCCAGGAGGGCACCCAGCTTATGAGCCCTCTCTGTGGGGGGCAAGATCTCATCCCCAATAGTCAGCGATGGCACCAGCTGACTATACCGGGATGTCGGAATCCACAGCCACTCGGTCTTGGAGGGGTTGAGTCTGAGCTTGTTTCTCCCCATCCAGATCTGTACGGCCTCCATGCAGCGGGACATCACGTTAAGGGCATCATTGGGGTGGTCCCGGGTGGAGATGTACAGCTGCATGTCATCAGCGTACAGATGGACCCTTACCCTGAAATCTGGAGCCCACAAATCCTGTTGGATTAAAATTTTGCAAAGTTGTGGCCGCCTCAAGACCACCAATATGCTCAAAACATCAGAACATCGGAACACCATCGCCCTCTCACGGTGATGGGAAGTCTTGTAGTTATAATAAGTCAGTCCAAAAAAGGAGGTGGGGGATAAAAGTCTCAAAGGCCACCCTCTCACGGCGACCTATCCAGAGTCACAAGGACAGAAGAGAGGATGGTCCGTCCCACCCTAATTGAAGACTCTCGATGTCTGTGCCTCCTCCCATCCTGACACCAGCGAAAGCCGAGGGTTAGGTCAAAAAAGCAAGGTGAAGCAACTGGACGGAGTAAGATAAAATTAAATAATCTGGATAACCCGGGAAGACAAGATGGTTAAATAAAGGCTGCAGGCCGATCAAAAAGCTGCAAATTCACACTGAGTGGCCGAACTAGGCCTGGCCTAAGGGAGGGGGGAAGAAGAACAGACGAGGGGGGGACCAACCATCATCCCCCAGCTTGCAATCCTCAGTCCATTTCCCACAACCTTGATCTTCTGAATAACTGTTATCAGCCACTTAGCTCACTAGATTGATAAGCCCCCACAATACTTCAGAAAAAAAGGGGGAGTGTCCAGATCCCCCCCGAAGCTGAGGGATCCTAACCATTTGCAGTACTGCCCTCTTCTCCACCAACAACAAGGGCATTCTCGCAGCCAAGCCTCCAGGTGCTGCCGCCGCCCTCGCCACCACCAGAGCCGTTGCTCTTGCCACCACAGTCACCTCTGCCGCTGTAGCCACCGCCGCCTCCGTGCTGCCGCCTGTGGCGCCCAAGCCTGCGTCCAAACCAAGGTTCCTCCAGCAGCCTAGGCACCATCGCCAGCACCATTGCTGCTGCCACCACCGCTGCCACAGCAACCTCGCCAACAGCCGCGCCAGCCCCGTCAGCCGCCCAGGCCGCAACAGCCAGGCCCCAATTTAGCCGTCCTCCGCGCAGTCCTCCAACATCCTCCATGACGGCCGGATGATCCTCGGGCTCCATCCATGGCTCTATCGAGCTGGCAATACCTCAGCTCGTTTGGTGGGGGTTGGTCAAAAGATGGTTAACTGACTCCCAACATCTTCAAAAATGCCAGACATCACCTTCCCAGTCTCAACATTCAGTGTGGAGCCGCCATTTTGGTCTGCAACCGGAATCCTTGGGCTCCGGTCATTAATACAGTTGTAGTGTTAATTCTACTTTAATGTGCATGATGTGCACGATGCATTTCACTACTTCTTAATGTGCATGCGGCAGTTAAACAAGTTAAGAAATACCGTACTTGAGTCAGATCATTCACAAAGGTGTGCCAAACTTTATATAGATTATATCTGTGCTGCTGCTTTGTCTGCATTGTTGATCACTCAATTCCCAGGTTCAGTGATTTGGATTAAGCCTTGACATGCTATGAATGTGGAAAAGGAAGGTGCATTAATACCATAAAAATGGTACGGGTTTGTGCTTTTAGATGGTCCAATACCATTGAACAGCAGCTATGTCTTCATTAGAAAACAAATCTCACTTGTACACCAAACCATTATTGAAAACCAAATGCTCATTAACACACATCAATTTTATCTCGGTTTTATTGTAGGTATTAGTACTTTGGTTTCCCTCATTACTGCCCATGTTAGGAATAGTTAATAATAAATGAAAAGATGGTGATCTCACTTGTAAGCTAAAAAATGATGTTGATGTATTAAATGTACATCTTTTAATACATAGCTCAGGAGCATTCTTCCATTTACATAATATCATGCTATGTTCAAAGAATCTACTGATTTATCTGCTGAGAAACCTGCTAACTGCCAGGAGCTGTTTAGTTCATTTTCAATTTTCTATTAATTTTCTATTAATCCAGCCATAAGAAGCAACTGGAATTTGAACATGGCTTTTCTTTTCTTATCTCCTGTTCCCCCAGGCCACAAGAATAAGGGAGCTAGTTGTCTTATTATCCCCTACTACTGTATTACTCCTTACTACTATATCTATTATTTCTCCCTTTGTATCTATTACTATATACTACACAACAGTGGTGGGATTCAATTTTTTTAACAACAGGTTCTGTGGGCGTGGCTTAGTTGGGGGTGTGGCTTGGTAATCATGTGACCGGGTGGGCGTGGCTAGTTGGTCATGTGACCGGGTGGGCGTGGCTATGTGCATAGGGACTACTCAGAGGGCTGAAAAATGTTATTTCTGACTGGTCCTTGCACTTTTGACCGGTCCTCGCACTTATGACCATCCTCACATTTATGCCCGTTGCGGCATTCTTAACAACCGTGTCAGTCATTTCACAACTGCTTCTCTACACCATGGTGACAAGATAGGGCAAAAACGTAAAATGTGAGGACAGTCGTAAGTTTGAGGACTGGTCAAAAGTGCGAGGACCAGTCAAAAATAACTTTTTCAGCCCTCTGAGTAGTCCATATGCACAAAAGGATACAGCAATAGAGAGGGATGAAGGAAGGGAAGGGAAATTAGAGTAGGAATGAGGGTAAGAGAGGGAGAAAGAAAGGAGGAGAAGGAGAAAGGAAAAGAAAGTAGGGAGAAGAAGAGGGGGGGGGAAGAGAAAGTAAGAAGGAAAGGAGAGAGGTGGTAGGTTTGAGGAGAAAGATTGCTGTACAATAAAAGAGATGAAAGGGAAGAAAACCAACCCCAAACAAATATAAAGATATTAAGATAAAGAATGAATTGTTAAACTTTAAAGAATAAGAGAACAAATATGAATAAATAACAATAATTAGAAACACACATACAACCATACAATGTATTTTCTTTGAACAGAGTGTTTGGCTGGTTCACAAATTTAAACAGTGTTTAGTCATTTCAATTAAATTTATAATTTCTATATTTCCTTTTTGCCATATTTATTCCTCATCTATTTTTGTAAAAAACCAATATTACCCTTCATCCTCATCTCTAATCTTAATCAAATTCAATTTTTCCCTTCTATTCTATATTATACCCCTTCCCATTGTCATCTATTTTTATATCCATCTCACATTGGTTAATTATTTAATATTACAATTGTTTAATACAAATTCAACATTTTTATATAAACCAGTTATAACTATCTTTTTTGTATATTAATCAATATGAACATCAATATTCCAATTATTTCCATGCAATCCAGTTTCTTACAAATCAATTAATTATATTTACCAATAATAATAAACCAAATAATTTTCCCCATATATTCCTCCAAACCATAATTTAACCATTTCTGCTTTCAACACAATATACAATAAATAGACCTTTTTTTCTTTTCTGTTTTAAAATCTTGAACTCTCCTCTTTGCCCTAATTTCCCATTGTTTGCACCGACCTTTTTTGGTGAGCAAAAAGAAAAAGAAATCTCTCTCCCTGCCTCATTCTGTCATGTTGCAGCAGAGCCTGCTTTACTTTCAGTTTTGTTTCAGCTAGGGGAAAAAAAACTTCTCCAGCACTCTGCAACAAGAGTTAATTAGCCTAATTAGCCTATGCTGAAGCTCCGCGGGCCAATACAGTTACAAAAAAACACCGAACCTTTTGTTAAATTGCTGGCTCGCCCACCCCTCGCCCACCACTATTTATTGGCAATAAATAGTGGTGCGGAGGGGCAGGGCAAGGGGCTGGGCAAGCCAGTAATTTAACAAAGGGTTCAGCCGAACCCCCTAGAACCGGCAGAATCCCACCACTGCTACACAATAAATATAAACTGTACACTATGAATTTATAACATATATTATGCATTTGCAATATACATTATATTGTATGTAATATACAATTTTACAATTATATTGCAACTATGTTATGTATATTTACAATATATAATTTACAATATACATACAATTATATGTAGTTTGTATATATTTTGCAAATATGTAATTTGTATTTTATAATATAAATAAAAACTATATACAATATAGTTATTTTATATTTTATAAAATAGTATATAATATTTTTAAAAAATTGTTATTGCGTTTTTACAAATAAACAAATCTTACTCACATCTTATGCATAACTGCGACCATTTACATACCATAACATTTCAATTCAAATACACTCTACATTTTTAATACATTTTAATTCTACTTCTATTTTGTCTATTTCTTTTCCTTTTTTTCTGTTCTCAATCCAGTTGTACCACTTCTCCCATGTTGCATATTATTCCGAATCTATTTGTCCTTTCAGTTCAATTGTTAACTTGTTCATTTTAGCACAATCAAATATTTTTTTAAGTACTAAGCCTTCAGAAGGTATGTTTGTATTTCTCCAACATTGCATGAAAGCTATCCTTGCTGCCGTTATTATATGCAAAATGATATATATTATTTTTTTGTCATATTTCCTTAACTATCCCTAAGAGAAATAGTTCCAGGATATATTCTATCTGATGTCCTGTTAATTCCTGTAACCACCCATGATAAAAGGTACCTTGTTTTTGACCAGATTTCCAACAATTCGGATTTAAATTTGGGTATATCTAGTCTAAAGGGTGCCAAGTGCCAGTAATAGAACATTTTATATTGGTTCTCTTTCTACTTTGCCGATTTAGTTATTTTATAATTTCTATTCCAAATTTTCTCCCAATCCTCCAATTCAATACTATGCCCGACATTTTTTGCCCATGCTGTCATAACTCCCTTCACTCTATCTTCAGTTCTATCAAATTCTAATAAGTAATTATACATTTTTGTTATCTATTTTTCATCTGGGCCAATCAATAATTTGTCCAATTGGGCTGCCAGTTGGTGTCTCCGCTGTTGTAAGACGGTCTTTTTAAGACCACCGGCTTCGCTGCCTGTTAGAGCCGCCTCAACAGCTGTGAGGCGGCTCGGAAAGCTCGAGCTTCATGAAGAAGAACAGCTAGAGCCGGCAAGATGGGGTAGAGCCCCCTGAGAAGCCCCCAGGATCTCTCTTTTGTCCTGAGGAGGACTCAGGGTGAAGGCTCCCCTTCCAGCTCGCTGAGGCTCCGGACAACGGGGGATCTCTGTTTTAACAGAGCCAGACGGCGAGAGCAACACCACCAAAAAAACAACAGAAGTCTGCAGCAAGCAAAATAGGGTGAAATTCGGATTTTTAAAAAGCAAGTATTCTCGTTAGCCCTATTAACAATTTTCTAAAAGAAGGATTCAAACAGGAGAAAGTGATTCAAAGTAATTTAAAATGGCGACTGGCTTAAATGGAAGGGAAAGTTAAAAGTGAAAGTGAGAGAGTTTGCCTGCCTCGAAGCACTTAAATGGGACATTTTAACATCTAAGAAGACAGAAAAGTTTATTATTCAATTTCCTCTTCCATAAAACTGGGGAGAAAAGCTGGAAAAGGTGGAAAATGAGGGAAACCCTCTCTTTTGGAAAGGCTAAGATTGTGTAGAGGCATGGCTTCAAAACAAACTAAACCGGGGTGGGGGGCTCCCCCACTCATCAGACAAAGGAAAAGCCAGAAAAGCCACAAATGCAGATTCAGAGTCAAGAACAGAAAACTGGACATGAGGATTTGAAAGAGTTTATAGCTAAGACTTTAGGGAATTTTGCTGAACTAATGGAAAGATCCCAAAAGGAAATTAAGGAGTTGGTACAAGAAAAATATGACAAACTGAACCAAAATATAATTAAGGTAGTCTCTGGTCTTTCAGATGTGGTGGTGGAGATTGAGAAAAAAGTGGGTGAACTTAGCACAGAAGTTGAATCTAAGATGAGAGTGACAGAAGAAAATTTTTTTAATGCTGATGTCAGAACTCAAAGGATTGAAAATGAAGTGACAATGATTCAATTCAGATCTATGGAGTTTGCTATAAGACTGAGAGGACTAAAAGAAAACAACAGAGAAGATCTAAGAGTAGTTTATGCTGATGCATTAGCTGCGTTGTTAAAGGTAGAACCTGATCAAATTTTCAGTAGGATTGACAAGGCCTACAGGGTAAATTCTCGTGTGGCAAGGCAAAGGAACTTGCCTAGAGATGTAGTAGTTTATTTCACTGACAGAAGATTGAGGAATGATATTTTGCAGAAGTCCTTCCTTGCTAATATCCAGGTAGAAGGAAATCAAATTGGTGTTTACAAAGAGTTACCACCCAAGATGTTAAGAGATAGAAAGGATTTTGGATTTTTGGTGACTGAATTGAAAAGATGTCAGATTCCATTTAGATGGGATGCCCCAGTTGGCATAATTTTGAGATATGAAGGAGAGAGATATCGTTTAAACACCATTGAAAAAGTGGAACATTTCTATTACAATATTTTTAAAAGGGCTGCAACATCTCCACATTCATCTACGTTGTTAACTATAGAAGAAGGTGTTAAAGATAAAGAATTTGAAAGAGAGACTGAGGAACAGTGCAAGCAGATGGAATTAGAAGCAATAGAAACTCAAAGAGCAATAGAGGAAACTCAAGGAGCAGTAGGTGGTTTTTTAGATGATCCTCTCATGGATTTCCCAGAAACTAAAAAAAGGCCACTCAAAAATACAAGAGAGGTGGCATTGGACCTTGAACTGTTGTTGCAGGAACCTAAAGATAAACGTATAACTCGAGCAGCTGAGAAGCAAATGTTAGAGAAGCAGAAACAGCAGAGGTCCAGTACATCACAAGAAGAGAAGGAGGCCAATGGTAAGTCACAGAAATCTGAAGCCATGGGAGGAGCCAGACCGAAAACTACTGCTCTGGAACAGAGACTTCGGCAAATGGTTGATTTGCTTTGTGAAACTACAAATGACAGTTAAATTTCTATCTTATAATGTGAATGGACTGAACTCTCCACAGAAAAGAAGGAAAATATTTCATTATTTGAGACAATTTAATAATGATGTTGTTTGTTTGCAAGAAACTCATATTAGAACTCAGGATCAAAAATATTTGATAAATTCTAAATTAGGATCACATTTTATATCTTCAAGCCTGGAAAAAAAGAATGGAGTAGTACTGTATATTTCTAAAAGATTACCAGCTAAAGTTATAGAAACAGATGACTCTGGAACATATATTGCAATTGAAATAAATCTACAGAATGATTCAATGCTTTTGATTGGAATCTACGCTCCCAACCAACAGCAGGAAAATTTTTATAAATTATTATATGCTAAAATATTACAATGGAATTACAGATCTATTTTGATTATGGGAGATTGGAATGGGGTGATTGATACCAAAATTGATAAAAAGAGCTTGGCCAAATCAGAGGTCAAATTGCCACAGACCTTTTTTGCTATGAAAGAGGATTTGGAATTGAAAGATGTATGGAGAGTCCAGATCCCGAAGGAATTGGATTTCACATTTTTTTCAGATTGACATAGATCCTTTTCTAGGATTGATTTTATTCTGGTTACACCTGATTTACTTACTAAAACAACAAAGACAAAAATATTTCCCAGGACTTTAACGGATCATACTCCGATATGGATAGAAATAGAAATGGGGAAGAAAGAGAGAAGATCCTGGAGATTGAATGAGAATTTGTTTAGATATGAAAAGAATATAACCAAACTTAAAAAACATGTGAAAGAATTTTTTCAAATGAACTTAAATAAGGGTACACCTAGTGAAATTGTTTGGGATGCGAGCAAGGCATATATGCGAGGTGTACTGATTTATATGAATTCTAAACATAAATTAACTCAACAAAGGAAAAGAACAGAATTGGAATTAGAGATAAAGAAAAAGGAACAATTACATATTAAAAACCCGCTAGATAAAAAATTACAAGAAACCATAAAACTTCTGAAAGATCAATTTCAAATGCTTATAGCGGAACAAACGGCAACTAACTTACAATTTGCAAAACATAATACATTTTGTAATGCTTTTTGTAGACATAAAGTAAGGGAGACCCTTATTCAAATATGAGTAGAAATCAGGCAGAGGTTTTACACTAAAGTTCCAAATTGGCTCTCCATTCTGGAGGCCCTAATTGACCCAAACAGGCGAGACATTCAAAATTTCCCCACATATAAGGAGATATTAGACGATAAAGGGAGTTTAAAATCTTTAGATTTATTAAGAGACCAAAGCCTCAATATAGATTGGTGGACTTATTTCCAGATCAATTCTAGGTACCAAAAGGATAGGGACTGATTTGGCATAGAATCCAAATATAGAAATCTAGATAAAATTTTACTGGGACAAGAAAAGAAAATGCTGGCTAGACTGTACAACGTGTTACTAGATGAGGATAGGGCAGAGATCATAGCTAGGAACCAACTGGGTGTCTGGGAAAAAAATATAGGATACAATATTAACTTTAATGAGTGGGAAGAAGCCTGGAACAGGAATTACTATATAACAAAAGCGGTAATCCTATAGGGAAAATCAGTACAAGATGTTCCACAGATGGCACCTAGCACCAGCTAGAATAGCTAAAATGATTCCCAATGCCTCACCAACCTGTTGGAAATGCAGTAAGGAGGTTGGTACTTTTTTCCACATGTGGTGGTCCTGTCAGATAACCAAAAAGTTTTGGTTTAAAATTCGGGCCTGGCTGAAGGAAATAATAGGAGAGGATTTGGAATTAGCCCCCGAGATCTTCTTACTAGGCATAACTAGGGAGAGATTGGCAAAAGAAAAGACTCAACTCTTGATCCATATAATCACGGCAGCCAGATTAGTTTTTGCAAAGACATGGAAGGATAATGCGTCTCCTTCTGAGGAAAGTGTAATCAATAAGATTCTAGAATGTGCAGAAATGTCCAATCTAACAAATGAGCTGGATAATGGTGAAAAATCTAAATATTATGATGTATGGGGTAGATGGTACAATTGGATACGTAACAGGAAAAATATTTGAGAGTCGGAAAAGTGATTTTATTTACTCTTAACTAGAATATTATTGTGATAAATTCTGTAAATTACGGTTAACACTGCACTTCCGATATGGCATGAAACATCTTGAATTTTGTTTTATTTTCAAAAATCAGTAAAGTATATTTAAAAAAAAAACATAATACATTTTGTAATGCTAATAAACCGGGAAAATGGTTGGCTTATACACTGAGAAAACAGCGGAGCTCTCGCATTATCGATACTATTGAATATGGAGGGAAAGAAGTTTTCCAACAAAATTTAATAAAACAAGCTTTTTTAGATTATTATTCCAAATTATATCATAAAGATAACATAAAGAACAAGCTTATAGATGAATACCTTGAAGTAGAATTACGAAAATATCTAGAGAACAAAAAGAAAGAATGAATCAAGCAATAACATCTGAAGAGATTGTACTTGCAATTAAACAATTGAAAACAGCAAAAGCTCCAGGGACGGATGGTTTGACAGTAGTGTACTACAAAACTTTACAAACAGAACTGATTGAATATCTTAAAGACTTATTTTGCAGTATACAACAGGGGGGGTAAAATACCCCCTTTGTGGAAGACGGCCTTTATCTCATTGATACCAAAAGAGGATGGTTCTACAAAATCACAAAACTTTAGACCAATATCTCTCTTGAATACGGATTATAAAATCTTCGCAAAAGTATAAGCCAACAGATTGATGCCAGTTATTCAAGAGGTGATTCATCATGATCAAGCTGGATTTATAGAGGGCAGATATATGCAGGATAATGTAAGGCAACTGATAGATTTATTGGAACATCTCGAGAAAAGTAAACAGATCCCTGCAGTGCTGGTGTTTTTGGATGCGGAAAAGGCCTTTGATCGGGTTAATTGGAATTTTCTATTAAAGACTTTGTTTAAAATGGACTTTGGGGATCAGTTTGTTCAGGCGATATCAGCAATTTATCAAGAGCAAACAGCGCAAATTATTATTAATGGGAGTTTGACAACAAATTTTAATATACAAAAGGGAACAAGACAAGGATGTCCGCTATCCCCATTGTTGTTTATTTTAACTTTAGAAGTCTTGTTGAACTCAATACGGGATTCGAATACTCTGAATGGAATAGTTATAAGGCAAAATGATTATAGAATAAGGGCATTTGCAGACGATCTGGTGGTTACCCTAACACGACCTTTGGAATCAATCATTCAGATGAAACACAATATAGAAGAATATGGTTAGGTCTTAGGATTTAGACTGAATCAGAAAAAAACCAAGATGATAGTCAAAAATATGTTGGAAGTTCAAAAGAAGGAACTTGAAAGTTTGGCAGGCTTTGAAATAGTTTCAAAAGTGAAATATCTAGGAGTGCAGGCTGCAGCTTCAAATATAAAACTTTTTCAAAATAACTATGAAGTTTTGTGGCGAAAGGTGAAAAAAGACCTGGAAATTTGGAAGAAACTGCAACTATCACTACTTGGCAGAATAGCAGCAGTTAAGATGAACGTTCTACCTAGATTTTTGTTTTTGTTTCAAATGATTCCGGTGCTCAAAAGTGATAAAAACTTGACTGAGTGGCAATCAGGGTTGAACAAATTTATCTGGAATGAGAGAAAGCCAAGAATAAAACTGAAAATTATTCAAGATGTTCGGGAACGAGGCGGCCTTAAAGTTCCAAACATATGGCTATATTATGAAGCAGCAGTGACACAAGTGAGTGATTGGTTTGGAACAACAAAGACTGAAATTTTGAATATAGAAGGCCACGACTTGGAATTTGGTTGGCATGCATACTTATTTTATGAAAACAAAGTGGACAATATATTTAGAAGTCATATACTCAGAAATTCTTTGATGAGAGTCTGGAAGAAGCACCAGTCTAAATTGGATTACAAAATACCTTTGTGGTTGGAACTTGGGCACATTATACGGAATATAAAGTCACTCGGGGGGATTTTATACAAAGAGATGCTTTTCAATGATGGGGGCAGCTGGAGTTTGAAACCTTTGAAAATTCTGTTGGAAGAAGGGACTAATTTAACTTGGTTGCAGTATACTCAACTTCAATCGAGATGGAGAGAAGATCAAAAAAATGGTTTAATGTTGCATGAAGAAGATTTGGTGACACAGATAAAACAGAAAGGGCCGATGCATATTAAAAGGGTTTATAATATATTGCTAGAAAGAGACTCTGAATGCGAATTGGTTAAAGATTGTATGATAAAATGGGCACAAAACTTTGCAGAACCAGTTATGCTGGAAACATGGGAAAAGATTTGGGTTCAGAATGTTAAATTTACTCAGGCACAGAATTTGAGGGAAAATTTTTATAAAATGTTTTATAGGTGGCATTTAGATCCCAAGAAATTGTCATGTATGTATCCTAATGTTCAACCAAGATGTTGGAGATGTGATTGTTTAGATGCTACATATTATCATATATGATGGACTTGCAGAAAAGTGAAAGCTTTTTGGATCAAACTCTGGTGGGTTATGCAAAATGTTTTGAAGAAAAAGCTTCAATTCTCTCCGCAATTGTTTTTATTGGGTATAGTTAAGGACTTTTCATCGAGTGAAACAAGACTGATATTATACATGATTACCACAGCCAGGTTATTGATTGGACAATATTGGAAAAAAGACATTTTACCTACTATTGAAGAATGGACTTTGAAGTAGGCTACTTTTGCAGAAATGGCAAAGATTTCAGCGTATTTAAAAGATAGGACCCAAGAAACTTTTGTTAGGGAATGGAAGAAATGGATAGATTATGTGCAGAATAAATATCAAACAAAGAAGTATCAGTTAGTATTTAGTTGAAGAAGGTTATGCTGTGTTGAGGGTTATAGCATATAATGGGCAAAGTAATTGGAGGTAATTAAGATTAGAATAGAGACTGATATATTGATATAGAATGTTATATAGAATAGGTCATTTAGGGAATAGTTTAAATTTGGGGATGAGTTAGTGGGATAAATTATGCTCTGGATTTTATTAGGTACTAAGGGGGATTGATAAATGTAAATAATTATTATTATTTGGATGTTATTTAGAAAAATTCTATTATTGATAGGGGGTAGATCAGATGAGAGAAATGTAATCTTACTTGGATTTCACCTTTTTTTTCTTTTTTCTTTTCTTTTTTTTGTTTAATATTTGTAGACTGTATAATAATAACTTCTCAAAGGGAAGCCAGGGGTGGGGTGGGAGGGGAGGGGGGATAGGGGGGGGGGAATTGGGGAGAGGAGAAAATGAAAAATCTGTATTTGTAAAACTTTTTCAATAAAAAAAAATAATAATAATTTGTCCAATTGTTGTGGCATCATCTCAATTCCATACTCATCTTTATCTTTTTTGTACCTTGATTGAAGTTGCAAATAAGATCACAAATCTATAATTATGACTTGTTCTTCCAATTTTCTTTTTCTTCCAAAAAGAGCCTTGGTGGCGCAACAGACTAAAGTGCTGTTAACTAGTACCAGCTGCCTGTAATTAGTGCAAGTTCGAATCTCACCAGGCTCAAGGTTGACTCAGCCTTCCATCCTTTCGAGGTAGGTAAAATGAGGACCCGGATTGTGGGGGCAATAAGCTGACTTTGTATAAAAAAGAACACTGCTGGGGGGGGGGGGAAGCCGTACTAAGCAGGTATATACAAAAGTATGAAGGCTATTGCTTAACGCATTGTAAGCTGTCCTGAGTCTCCGGAGAAGGGCGGCATATAAATTGAATAAATAAATAAATAAATAAATTTCTGCCTGTTTTTTAGATTCCCTTGGCTGTCTAGAATTTCATTGTATTTGACTATTTTACCTATATCCGAAGTGTTAAGGTGGATCATCGCTTCCATTGTTGATAACCAACTGGGGAATTTCATATAATGCTTTCTCTTAGTCTCTTGCCATATTTGCATCAGAGCTTCCCTTACTTTATGTCTAAAAATATATAAATGAGATTTATTCTCCTTATCCCATAAGAAGGCATGCCATCCTTTTTGTAGGTCATGTTCTTCCAATGTAAATAATCTTCTGTTTCTCAAATTAATCCATTCCCTGATCCATACTAAAGTTGCCACTTTATGGTACAGTTGCCAATCTGGAAGCCCAAAGCCACCTCTGATTCTACTATTCTGGAGATCTGTTAATTTTATTCTTACTTTCTTACCTGTCCGTATAAATTTTGTTGTAATTTTATTCAAATCCGTAAAAAAATTCTTCTCCAATTTTATATGTATATTTTGAAAAAGGTAAAGTAATTTCAGCAAGATCTTGATGGTTGCAATTCGACCTAGTATAGATTGCTGTAATGCCCCTCATTTTTCCAAATCCAATTTTATTTGTTGTATTATTTTCACATAGTTGTCTTCTTTAATCGAGGAACACCTCATTGTCAGCCAAATTCCTAAGTATTTAATTTTTTCCGTACTTTGTAGTCCCAATTCTAAAATAGTATATAATATATACTACCCAATATACTTATTACTATGCCCTACTACTATGACTTACATACTACTCCCAACTCCTACTTTGCAGAAGTAGGAGTTGGGAGTACATACCCAGGGGCTTACATACCCAGGGGCTTTTACTTCAACAACAAAATTCATTTATTATAAATGAAGTATGGGGAGAATATTATAATAAAGAAATGGGAAAAATAAAAAAACGAAGATCGGAGGAGTAAAAAGAAGATAAAGACACAATAGAAACATCTTAATGATACACTGAATGATTGATTATGTATTGCATGTTTGTTTATAAAATTAAAAAAAATTTAAAAAATAATCAGGACACTAAGATTTTCTTGTTTACTATTAATACATTTATCTATATTTCTTCTCTAACCAATTGAAAATTGTCTACAATTGTTTCCTTGTAATATTCCGAATCCTCTCTTTCTTTAATTATCAAAGTCAGTCTATTCATTTCTGCACAATCTAATATTTTCTTAATTATTTCATCTTCTGAAGGGATTTTCTCTACTTTCTATCTTTGTGCAAATATTATCTTCACTGCAGTTATTACATGTATAATCAAATATACGTTTTCTTTGCTAATTTTCTCTGGAAGGATACCCAATAGGAACAGCTCAGGTTTTAAATCAATATGTTCAAGCATTTCTTCTAACCATGTTTTAATTCTAATCCAATAATTTCTTGCTTCTGGACATGTCCACCACATATGATAGTACGATCCTGGTGTCTGATGGCATTTCCAACATTTAGCTGATTTGTCTTTAAACATTTTTGCCAATTTTTCAGGTGGCATATGCCATCTATAAAACATTTATATTGGTTCTCTTTATATGCAGTGGACATTGTTAGTTGGTAATTCCTTTCCCATAGCTGCTGCCATTTATCTAGTTCAATTGAATGTCCAATTTTTTTTGCCCAAGCTATCATTGTTTCCTTTACTTGCTCTTCTTCCAATTCAATACTAAGAAGAATATTTTCTTGATTATTTTATCATCTATTCCTGTGAGTATTCTATCCAGATCTGTCATTTCTAAATAAAAACCATGTGATTTCGCATCTTTTTTACATCTTGTTTGTATTTGCATCTGGGTATACCAGTTCATCAATCCCTTATTCTTCTAGTTCTTGTTTCACTTTCAATTCCCCCTTATCTGTTAGTATATCTTTGTATCTAAGCATATTTTTGAAATTAATAATATTTGGGTGTATTAGTGCTTCCATTGTTGATAACCATATTGGTATTTTCAAATAGTATTTATCTCTGACCCTCTCCCACGCCAATAATAATGCACTTCTTACATAGTGTCTGTGAAAATATGTATGCATCTTACCTCTACCGTACCATAAAAATGCGTGCCATCCCAATTGTAAATCATGTGCTTCCAAAGTTAATAATCTTACGTTTCTTAATTCAATCCATTCTCTCATCCAAGTCAACGCTGCTGCTTGATAATATAATTCCAAATTTGGCAGTCCATGTCCTCCACATAATCTCATATCCTGCAACATCTTTATATTAATTCTTGCTTTTTTCCCCTGCTATATAAATTTCTTATTATCTTATTGAGATGTTGAAAGTAGATCTTTTCAACTTTTATCGGGATTGTTTGAAATAAAAACAATAGTCTCGGTAATATATTCATCTTAATTGTTGTGTTCTTTCCCATGAATGATAGCTGCATGTTTTTCTATTTCTCCAAATCTTTCTCGATTTGTCTTTTTAAGGTATAGCAGTTGTCTTCTTTCATCGTTACACATCTTGAAGTTAATTGTATTTCTTTCACTTTCTTCACAATTTGTATAACTAGTTTCTCATTTAAATCTCCTTTTCTGCTTTTCTGTCATATTTTTCACCAGTATTTTTGTTTTTTCTTTGTTTATCTTTAAACCTGCCACTTCTCCATAATCTTCTATTTGTTCTAATAATTTAGGCCCTGTTATTTGAGGTACCTCCAATATAAACACTAAATCATCTGCAAAGGCTTGGAGCTTATATTCTTCTTTTTTAATTTTCATCCCTTTTATTTCTTCATTCCATCTTATATTTCTATTTCAAACTTCTAAGGTCAACACAAATAACAATGGTGATAACGGACATCCTTGTCTTGTTCCTTTCGCTATGTTAACTTTCTCTGTCATCTCTCCATTCATCATTATCTTTGCCGTTTGTTTATCATAAATTGTTTTTATCATGTTTGTAAATCTCTCTCCAAAGTCCATTATCTGTAATTGATTAATCATAAATTGCCAATTCACATTTTTTTTATTATTGAAAATTTTTAGCAAACATTTTTACATATATTTCCCCTTCCCCCGCCCATTCCCCCCAATCCCTCCCTAACCCCACCCCATCCCAACCCTCCCTTCCCAAAGCAAAATACAGAGTATCACATTAAACAATCATAAACTAATTTAAGATAGTAATCTATAGTTTCTCATCAGCCTCTTAAACTTTTAACTCCCCTTAACTAAGCTAACCTAATATACTTTATAACACTCTATAACCCATTGCCCATTCAAAAAACTAATTGTAATTTTTTAGTCTTATATTTGCCTTGAATATATTCTATCCATCTTTTCCATTCTAACCTCAATTTCTCATTTGAATGGTCTTTTAAATATGCCGAAATTTTTGCCATTTCCGCTAAATTCATTACTTTTAATGTCCATTCTTCTATAGATGGTAGTTCTTCCTTCTTCCAGTACTGCGCCACCAGAAGTCTCGCTGCAGTTATTAAATTCAACATCAACTTAGTTTCTATTACCGTACAGTTTTTTATAATACCTAACAAAAACAGCTGTGGAGTAAATTCTATCCGTTTTTTCAAAACATTCTATACAATCCACCATATTTTTATCCAAAATGCTTTAACTTTTTTACGTGTCCACCAGATATGAAAATAAGTAGCTTCAATACAGTCACATCTCTAACACTTAGGTTGCAAGGTAGGATACATACAAGCTAATTTTTTTGGATCCATATGCCATCTATAAAACATCTTATAAAAATTTTCTCGTAAATTTTGTGCTTGTGTAAATTTTACATTTCTCACCCAAATCATTTCCCAAGTTTCCATCATTACTGGTTCTTCAAAACTTTGTGCCCATTTTATCATGCAGTCTTTAACCAACTCTGTCTCTGAGTCAATTTCTATCAGTACACTATATAATCTTTTTATATGCATTGGCCTCTGGTCTCTAATCTGTTGTATCAAATGCTCTTCACTATGTGCAATTCCAATTTTTTGGTCTTTTTTCCACCTATTCTGCAACTGTACATATTGAAACCAGGTTTGAATTAACCTTTCCTCTCTTAATGTATTCAAAGACTTTAACTGATATACACTCTTGTCTATAATCAATAATTGTTTGTAGGTAACTATATCTTGTCTTTGCTCTATACTTATATTCTCAATTGCATGTCTGGGAACTGTCCACAAAGGTATCTTATCATTTAATTTATATTGATATTTTTTCCAGATACGCAATAGAGCATTCCTTAATATATGGCTTTTAAAAGTCCTATCCACCTTTTTATCATAAATCAAGTAAGCATGCCAGCCATATATCAAGTCATAACCTTCAATATTCAAGAGCCTTTCTTCTGTTAGGTTAATCCAATCATTGATGGCCGCTAAAAGAGCTGCTTCATAATACAATTTCAAATTTGGCATTTTCAAGCCTCCTCTTTCACGAGTATCTTGCATTATTCTTAACTTAACTCTTGGTTTCTTGCCATCCCATATAAACTTATTAATACCTTTCTGCCAGTCTTCCAAATTTGCATCTTTTTTTAATATTGGTATCATTTGAAACAAAAATAAAAACTTAGGCAAAACACTCATTTTAACTGCCGCAATCCTATCCAACAATGACAATTGTAATTTTTTCCATTTTTCTAAATCTATCTGTATTTTATGCCATAACACTTCATAATTATATTTATATAACTTCCCATTTGACGTTGCAATATAAACTCCTAAGTATTTAACCTTCTTCACTATCTCACAGCCCGTTACTGTCTTCAACTCTTGTCTGTCCTTTATAGTCATATTCTTGGTTAACATCTTAGTTTTCCCTACATTTATTTTAAATCTTGAAACTTGACCATACTGTTCGACTATATCCATTAAGGTCGTAACTGATTTCACTGGTTGAGTTAAGGTTACATTTGTCGTCTGCAAATCCTCGAACTCTGTAATCTTGTTGTCCAATCTTAATACCCTGTAAACTATCTGCCTCCCATATTTTGTTTAGTTTAGTTTAGTTTAGTTTAGTTTTATTGCATTTATATACCGCCCTTCTCCCCGAGGGGACTCAGGGCGGTTTACAGCCATATTAAAACAATCACGTATAAAAATTAAAACTAATAAAATAATTAAACTATTTGGCCGTAAAATTTAAAACCCCTAAAAACCCCTATTAAAATTAACACAAATTTAAGTCAGATCGGCTTGATGAAATAGTAGGGTCTTCAGGGCTCGTCGGAAGGCACGGAGGTCAGGAATCTTTCTTATATCCGGGGGTAGTTCATTCCATAGGGCTGGGGCTCCCACGGAGAATGCTCTCCCCCTGGGGGCCGCCCGTCGGCATTGTCTGACAGACGGCACTCTGGGGAGGCCCTCTCTGTGAGAGCGTATCGGGCGGTGGGAGGTATTCATTGGCAGAAGACGGTCCTGTAAATATCCCGGTCCTAAGCCATGGAGCGCTTTGAAGATGGTAACTAACACCTTGAAACGCACCCGGAAGACCACCGGAAGCCAGTGCAGCTCGCGCAAGAGGGGAGTTACCCAGGAGCGATGAGTCGCTCCCATAACCACTCGCGCGGCTGCATTCTGGACCAGCTGAAGTCTCCGGGTGCTCCTCAAGGGGAGCCCCATGTAGAGAGCATTACAGTAGTCCAAACGGGAAGTGACGAGAGCGTGAGTGACTGTGCATAGGACGTCCCGATCCAGAAAGGGACGCAACTGGGCAATCAGGCGGACCTGATAAAAAGCCCCCCTGGCCACGGCCGTCATATGATCGTCTAAAGACAGCCGTGCATCCAGGAGGACACCCAAATTGCAAGCCCTCTCTGAGGGGGGCAAGATCTCATCCCCAATAGCCAGTGATGGCACCAGCTGGCTATATCGGGGCACCGGCAGCCACAGCCACTCTGTCTTGGAGGGATTGAGTCCGAGCCTGTTCCTCCCCATCAAGATCCGAACAGCTTCCAGGCAGTGGGACATCACGGCAAGGGCATCATTGGGGTGATCCGGGGTAGAAATGTACAACTGCGTGTCGTCAGCATACAGTTGACACTTCAACCCAAAACCACGGATGATCTCACCCAGTGGCTTCACATAAATGTTGAACAGGAGGGGCGAGAGGACAGACCCCTGTGGCACCCCACAAGTGAGGTGTCTCGAGGTCGACCTCTGCCCCCCTGCCAACACAGACTGTGTACGGTCAGCGAGAAAGGAGGAGAACCACCGCATAACGGTGCCTCCCACTCCCAAACCCCCTAACCGACGCAGCATGATACCATGATCGATGGTATCAAAAGCCACTGAGAGATCAAGAAGGACCAGGACCGAGCCCTCCAGAGATCATCAACCAACGCGATCAATGCCGTTTCCGTGCTGTAACCCACCCTGAAACCCGACTGGCATGGATCCAGATAGACAGCTTCATCCAGGTAACAAGGGAGCTGTTGCGCCACCACACTCTCAACAACCTTCGCCGTGAAGCGAAGGTTGGAGACTGGACGATAGTTACCTAATATAGCTGGGTCCAGGGAAGGCTTCTTGAGGAGGGGCCTCACCACCGCCTCTTTCAAGGCGGCCGGGAAGACACCCTCACTCAGAGAAGCATTAATAATGCCCTGGAGCCAGCCTCGTGTAACCTCCCGGGAGGCCAGTACCAGCCAAGAGGGACATGGGTCCAATAAACATGTGGTAGCGTTCAGCCTCCCTAGAATCCTGTCCACGTCCTCGGGAGTCACAGTGTCAAACTCATCCCAGATAACATTCTCAAGATCCACTCCCGTCATCCCATCTGGAACTACCCAATTGGAGTCCAGACCGTCCCGAATCTGAGCGACTTTATCATGCAGATATTGCACAAATTCCTCAGCTCTCCCCTGCAAGAGGTCCTCCCGCGCTCCCAACTGTAGGAGGGAGCTGGTCACCCTAAACAGGGCGGCTGGGCGATTATCTGCTGATGCAATAAGGGTGGAGAAATGATTACGTTTCGCCACTCTTATTGCCACTAGGTAAGTCTTAATATGAGCTCTTACCAGTGTCCGGTCAGATTCAGTGCGACTGGCCCTCCAATCGCTCTCTAGGCGTCTTTTCCGGCGCTTCATCTCTCTCAGCTCCTCGGAAAACCAAGGAGCTAATCGAGATTGGCACCGGGTCAGAGGCTGCAAAGGCACGACGTGGTCCAAAGCCCCGGCAGCCGCCCTATCCCAGGCGGCTACCAGTTCTTCAGTCGAGCCGTGAACCAGAGTCTCTGGGAAAGGCCCAAGCTCCGTCAGGAACGTGTCTGGGTCTATCAGGCGCCTGGGACGGAACCACCTAGTCGGTTCCGTCTCCCTGCAACAAAGGGAAGCGGTATGGAAGTCTAGACGAAGGAGCGAATGATCTGTCCATGACAAGGGATTGATGACTAGTTCCCCTAAATCAAGATCATTCAGCCACTGACCAGAGGTAAAAACCAAGTCTAGCGTGTGTCCCCCCGTGTGGGTGGGGCCATGAACTAACTGGGTCAGGTCCATGGCCGTCATGGAAGCCATGAACTCCTGAGCCACCTCTGACGTTTTGCCGATGGATGGCAGATTGAAATCCCCCATAACCATAAATCTGGGGGTACCAACTGCCACCCCAGCTATTACGTCAAGCAACTCAGGCAGGGCTGCTGCCACATGGCAGGGAGCCAGGTACGTGATCAGCAAGCCCATCTGCACCCCACGACCCCACTTCACAAGGAGGGACTCACAGCCAGGAACCTGAGGAACAGTGGCCTTCCTCGGATCAAGGCCTTCCTTAATAATCACCGCTACCCCTCCGCCCCTCCCCTGAACCCTCGGCTGATGAAATGCGCGGAAACCTGGTGGGCACATCTCGACGAGGGGCACCCCCCCTCCTGGCCCAATCAAGTTTCTGTAATTCCCGCCAGGTCTGCACCTCCCTCCTGGATTAGGTCGTTAATGAGGGGGGCTTTAGTTACTGCAGACCTGACGTTGCATAGCATCAGCCGAAGGCTCGGGTCCTGAGGCTCTGGGCAACCAGGGTTACAGGAAGTGCTCTGGGGGCTGGAGCGTGCTACCGCTCGCAAGTAGCGGGTGCGTACTCCCCGAAACTGATATGGCCCCCTGCGCCTGTCATATCTGCCTCTCCCGCCCACTATACAGATGGAATGGCCCTTCTTGTCCTCCCCCGGCACCTTTTCTAGCCCCTCCCCCCGACTCCCTCCGCTATGTCCCTCAACCCACTCTGCCGCTCTGACATTCCAAGGACCCCCCCAGGTCCACTTCTACCCCCACCCTCTCCCCCCCCGGAACCCCTAAAAATTGCTTAAAACCCCTTGTTTAAAAACCCCTCACCCTCCTCTTTGCCACATGCCACCTCTCGGGGTCCCAAAGCCCGTCATTAAGGTAGGCCCTCGATAACGAAGAGGGCCAGGCCTGCGAGAGGGGGGAATCTCGCAGTGCTAAGAGATCGGCTAATAAATACATCGCAATTCAGCTGAGAGAATAAATAAGGCCAAGGATTCATAAAACATCTTAAAAGCAAAGGTCCAAGAGAAAGAGTCCGCCCATTTCCAGTGTGAGTAAGTCCATCGGGCTTCACTGTCCTCTCACGGCAGTGAAGAGGAGTCTCAGGCCGCTACCCCCGGAGAGATAGTACCTAGTTGCCCTCTCACGGCAACTGGCATTAATGGATGTAATCCTGTCCAGTGGCAGCAGCAATAGGTCGGCTCCCTCGATGCCCACACCCAGGCCGGGACCTCTTCTCGGAACAGAGCATAGCGGGTGAAGTTGGTCTCAATGCGTTGGCAGATGATACAGATGGTAAGATGGTAAAGGTGGTTTAATAAACATAGCCAGAGTCAGAGTCAGGGATGCAATGATGATGTCAAATAGAGGGGATATAATCATGATGATGTCTAGAAGAGGGGATATTGCCTTCACCACTGCAACGTTACAGGTGGGCAGGGGCTCATGGGGGGGGGCAAGGCCACAACAGGCCACCCTCGTCCTGTTTCCTCCACCACCCCCGCCGGTGTTGTAAAACCGTTGAATCGGCTGCCCATTGTTGTAAAGAAAGCGCCGTCCTCCGTTGCTGCCCTCACTGCTGCGGGGTTGCGGAGAGGGGAGGGGGCGAGGCCACAACAGCCACCATCACCATTTTGTTCAACAATACTTCCAAAGTTAGAATAAACAACAATGGAGACGGGACATCCCTGTCTTGTACCTTTTTCAATTTTAAATGTTTAAGTCAAATTTCCATTCACTATTATTTGTGCTGTTTGTTTCTGATATATCGCTTGAATTGATTTTACAAAATACTCCCCTAGTTGCATCTTTTGTATTACCTTCTCTAAAAATTTCCAGTTCAAACGATCAACCGCCTTCTCTGCATCCAAAAACATGAGCACTGCAGGGACCTGGTTGTTCCTTCCCAAATATTACAGTATGTTAACTATTTGTCTTACATTGCTTTTCATTTGTCTACCTTGTATAAACCCAGTTGGTCATGATTAATCACCCCTTGCAAAACTGACATTAACTTATTTGCTAAAATTTTTGCAAAAATCTTATAATCTATGTTAAGTAAAGATATAGGCCTATAATTCTTTGGCTGAGTATGATCATGATCTTCCTTCGGAATCAAAGATATGAAGGCTGTTCTCCAAGATGGTGGAACCTCTCCTCCCAACTGTATTCTAACAAACAATTCTTTAAGCAGTTCCACCATTTCAGGTTGGAGATTTTTATAATATGCTGAAGTCAAACCGTCTGTTCCCGGAGCCTTTCCACTTTTCAATTGGTTAATTGCAAGGAGAATTTCCTCTGTAGACATCATTGAGTTCAATCTTGCTCTTTGTTCCTCATTAATTACAGAGATATTCTCCTTCTGCAAAAATCTATCTATATCAGTGCCCTTTATATTATAACCAGCATAGAGCTTTGTGTAAAAATCTAAAAAGGCTTTTTTAATCATACTCTGTTGACGTACATGTTTACCTTTATATTGTATTTTATCTACCGTACGTGATTTTTGTTTCTTCCTTAATATATAAGCTAACCATCTACCTGGTTTATTTGCGTTGCAAAAGGTATTATGCTTAGCATATTGCAAGTTTGTTGCCACCTGGTCTGACATCAACATACTGAACTGCCCTCTCTATTTTGTAATCGCCTCTTTTAAATTCTTGTCATCTGGTTTCTTAACTAGTACCTGTTCTTTATTTTTTATTTCCTCCTCCAATTCCCTCCGTTTTCTCCCCTGTTTTTGCCTATATACATTATTTAAATTCATTAACACTCCCCTCATGTATGCTTTACTTGCATCCCAAACCATTTCCATAGATGTACCCTTGTTCATATTTAATTAAAAAAACTCCATTAATTTTTTACATTCATTTACATTTGCCTCGTATCTAAACAAGTTTTCGTTCAACCTCCAAGACCTCCTGGATTTTTCTCCAACCTCTTAACTCCATCCATACCGGATTATGATCTGACAAAATCCTTGGGCAAATCTTGGTCTCCTTAACCCTGGAAAGAAAATCATTAGTAATTAAAATAAAATCAATTCTCGAAAAAGATTGGTGTCTATCAGAGAAAAAAGTAAAATCTTGCTCATCAGAATTTCTTTCATGCCATATGTCTCTTAACTCCATATCATCCACCATACCAAAAATGATTGGGGTAGTTTAGCCCGTGTATGTACATTTGGCACTGTTCTTTTCTTGTCTTTTTTAGTATCAATTACCCCATTCCAATCACCCATCAATATACATGATGTATAATCCATTTGTGCTAGCCTTGTATGCAAAAATTTGTAGAATTTCTCTTGTTGTTGGTTTGGTGCATAAAGTCCCATTAAAAGCACTTTCTTCCCTTCTATTAATACTCAATTGCTATATATCTTCCTTGTAAATCTGCTTCAATTAAATTAGCTGTTAACTCCTTCCTAATATATATAACTATTCCATTTTTCTTTTCCGGTGCAGCTGCTACAAAATATGTCCCCAATCTAGCATTTATCAAATATTTTTGATCATTTGTCCTTATATGAGTCTCTTGGAAACAAATTACATCATTTTTAAATTGTTTCAAATAGTGAAATATCTTCCTCCTCTTTTGTGGTGAGTTTAATCCATTAACATTCCAGGTCAAGAATTTAATTGCCATCTTTGGCTCCTGAAAGCTTCTGGAGAACCTTTTCGAAATCCTGATGGAGTTTCTTAGGTCTAGCTCCTCCCACAGCTTCTGTATTAATAAGTACCATTTCTTGGATTAACATCTGTTGTTTCTTCAGTTCTTCTTTACGTTTAGTTGCTGCCCGTGTCTGTCTTTGGTCTTTAGGTTCTTCCACTTTTTCAAATAAATCCAATAATTGAACATCCTCCGTAATTTGCAATAACTGTTGTTGATTAGTCAATGCACCCCCTTGAGCTTGATTCAGCTTAGTTTCTTCTTCCCTCTTTTTAGCCTCTTCAGTATCTTTCTTTCTTGTTGCCTGTGGAGATGGAGGCTTTCCAGCCTGCAGCACAGTAGTATAAAAATCTCTTGCTTTCCACACTGAATTAAGACGATATCTCTCACCCAGGTAATTCACCATTAGTCCAGCTGGTGCCTCCCATCTGTACTGTAATTGACGTTTTCTAAGTTCCTCCACTAAAAAAGCATAGTCCTTCCTAGATCTCAACATTTTTGGGGGGGATCTCCTTCATTACTATGACTTCCTGTCCCTCCACTTGGAGTTTCTTTTGATAGGATGCCTGTAAAACTTGATTCCTCATCCTCCTTGTTCCAGAATAAATCACAATGTCTCTGGGCAGATGTTTTTGTTTTGCAATCCATGAGTTCCCACAAAATATTCTGTCCAATTGCCAGGCACACTCAGCCTTTGCTTCTCCAGTAAGATGTGCAAGGGGTTCAACAAAGATCTCTCTAAGATTTTCTTGATTATTCTCTTTCAGTCCTCTCATCCGCACTGCCCATTCCATTGATCTGTATTGTTCCATTACAAGTTCAGCTTCCACTTTCTCCATTTTTATCTGAGCTTCCTTCCAATTCACATTGTTGAATGCATTCTGAGCATCTAGAAATATCATCGCCATTTGTTTTTCTGGAAGCATCTCATAATATTCTAAAGTGTTCAAAATTATCCTCATATTATCTCTAATTTGTCTTTTAGGTAAGAAGCCATTTTGATCCATATTCATTTTCATTTAATAGTCTCTTTAACCTTTAACTCTCTTTAATTTGCCATTATTGAAGCAAAAATCTTATAATCCGCATTTAGTAGTGAAATCCATCTATAATTTTTTATTAGTTGCAAATATGTATCTTCTTTAGGTATAAGTGTAACATAAGCCTCTATCCAGGAATCTGGCATCTTTGCTTTCACTAAAATTTCTTTGAATAAATCCAGGTTAACACCTCTTGTAACGTCTTGTATAATTCCACTGGTAGTCCATCTGAGCCTGGTATTTTCCCATTTTCTTTTTGTTTAATCGCTTCTGTTAATTCCATCATTGTTATTCTTTCTTCTAACATACTCTTATGTTCGGATATTTTAGGTAGGTCTGATTTTTCTAAAAATTGTTTAATCTTCTCATCAGATATCTTCTCTTGATGGTAAAGTCTCTTAATAGTTTTGAGTTCTTTTTTTTTCTTCATTTCTGTAATATACATTTCCTTTTAATCTTGTAGGTGGTTTATCACTTTCTTCTCCTGATTAATAAGGGATATTGGTCACCCCTTGGTCACCGGATGTACTCAGCGGCTGAGCTTCTTGCTCTGCAAGACTCCCCCCTCTCGCAGACCTTGCCCTCCACATTATCGAGGGCCTACCTTAATGACGGATTTTGGAATCCCAAGAGGTGGCATGTTGCAAAGAAGGGGTTGAGGGTCTTTTTATCTAATTTCTTATCCAATATTTTAAAGATTTCAAAAAAGGGGGTTGATGGGAGTGGGGTCGGTCATGTGAATTTGGGGGGCAACCCACAGAGGGAGGGGCTAAAACATGATTTTTTAAAGAGGATGCCAGATCCAGCATAGAGTATAACATAGGATGTGCGGATCTGGGAATGGAGGGGCTTAATACCTGTATGGAAAGAGGCTGCTCCATCAAGGTCATGGTTGGGAGGGGCAGATACGGTGGGAGCAGGGGGCCACATCATGCTAGGGGAGCACGCAACCACTGTCTTCAAGCGATGTCATGCTCTGACCCCGAAAGCTCTTCTCGTTCCCTGGGTTGCTCACATCAGGTCCGCTGCTAACAAAGCCCCCCTCATTTGTGAACTAATTCAGGAGGGGAGAGCGGACCTAGCAGGCATTACAGAGACCTGATTGGGCCATGAAGGGGGAGCCCCCCTCATAGAGATGTGCCCACCAGGTTTCTGTGCATTCCATCAGCCAAAGGCTCAGGGTAGGGGTGGAGAGGTGGTGGTTATTATAAAGGAGAGTCTTGATCTTAGGGAAGCCACTGTTCCTCAGACAGCCAGATGTGAGTCCCCCCTTGTGAAGTGGGGCCATGGGTTACAGATAGGCCTGCTGATTGCGTACCTGGCTCCCTGCCACGTAGCAGCAGCCCTGCCTGATCTCCTCAATGTAATAGCCGGGGTGGCGGTTGAGACTCCTGGGCTTCTTGTCATGGGAGATTTTAATCTGCCATCCATCAGTGAAACATCTGAAGTAGCTCGGGAGTTCATGGCTTCCATGACGGCCATGGACCTGACCCAGTTAGTTCATGGCCCTACTCACACAGGGAGACGCACTCTGGACCTGATTTTTCTATCTGACCAGTGGTTGAATGGCCTAGATATAGGGGATATAGTCATCGAACCCTTGTCATGGTCAGACCATTCTCTCCTTAGGCTTGACTTTCTGTCCGCTACACCCCACTGCAGGGAGGTGGAACCAATTAAATCGTTCCGCCCCAGGTGCCTGATGGATCCTGACAGATTCCAGATGGAGCTTGGGCCATTTCCAGAGACTCTAGCTCACAACTCGATTGAAGACCTAATGGCAACCTGGAATAGGATGGCCGCTGGTGCCTTGGATCGGGTTGTGCCTTTGCGACCTCTGACCCGGCATTGAAGTTGCCCAGCTTCTTGGTTTATCGAGGAGTTGAGGGAAATGAAACGCCAGAAAAGACACCTAGAGAATAGTTGGAGAGCCAGTCGTTCCAAATCTGACCGAACACTAGTGAGGTCATATATTAAGACCTACTTAGTGGTGATAGCGGCAAAATATAACTATTTTCCTGCTATTATTGCATCGGCAGATAATCGCCCAGCCACCTTGTTTAGGGTGATCCGCTCCCTCCTCCATTTGGGAGCACGGGAAGACCCCTTGTAAGGTCGAGCTGAGCATTTTGCACAATATCTACACGATAAAATCGCTCAAATTTGGGAAGGCTTGGACTCTGACTGGGTAAGTCCAGACAAAGTGATGGAGACTAGTCTTGAGGATGTTATTTGGGATGAGTTTGACCCTGTGACCCCTGAAGACGTGGACAGGTTACTGGGGAAGTTGAATACAACCACATGTTTATTGGACCCGTGTCCCTCCTGGTTGGTACTGGCTTCCCGAGAGGTTACACGAGGCTGGCTCCAGAGGATTATAACGCTTCTCTGTGTGAGGGTTTCTTGCCTTCCACCTTGAAAGAGGCAGTGGTGAGGCCCCTCCTCAAGAAGCCCTCTCTGAACCCAGCTGTTCTAGCAAACTATCATCCTGTCTTCAACCTTCACTTTGTGGCAAAGGTTTTTGAGAGTGTGGTGGCACAGCAACTCCCGCAGTACCTGGATGAAACTGTCTGTCTAGATCCATTCCAGTCCAGCTTCAGGCCTTGTTACAGCACTGAAATGGCATTGGTCACATTGGTTGATGATCTCTGGAGAGCTCAAGATAGGGATTGCTCCTCTATCCTGGTTCTATTAGATCTCTGAGCGGCTTTTGACACCATTGACCATGGTATCTTGTTGTGCCAGCTGAAGGGGATGGGAGTAGGAGGCACTGTTCTACAGTGGTTCTCTTCCTATCTCTCTGACCGGTCACAGTCTATGTGGGGGCAGAGGTCGACTTTAAGACACCTTATTTGTGGGGTGCCGCAGGGGTCGGTCCTCTCACCTTTCTATTCAACATTTATGTGAAGCCACTGGAGCTCATCTGTGGTTTTGGGGTGCAATGCCATCTTTACACTGATGATACTCAGCTGTACATATCCACCCCAGACCACCCCAATGATGCCCTTGCAGTGATGTCCCGGTGACTGGAAGCCATGCGGATCTGGATGGGGAGAAACAGGCTCCGACTCAACACTTCCAAGACCAAATGGCTGTGGCTGTCGGCATCCCGATATAGCCAGCTGTTACCATTGCTGACTATTGGGGGCACCCACGGAGAGGGCTCACAACTTGGGTGTCCTCCTGGACATGTGGCTGTCTTTAGAAGAGCATATGACAGCCGTGGCCAGGGGAGCTTTCTATTAGGTTCACCTGATTCACCAGTTGCGACCCTTTCTAGATCGGGACTCCTTATGCACAGTCACTCATGCCCTCATCACTTCCCGTCTGGACTACTGTAATGCTCTCTACATGGGGCTCTCCTTGAGGTGCACATGGAGGCTCCAACTAGTCCAGAATGCAGCTGCACAGGTGATATTGGGAGCGACATGGCACTCACATGTAACACCTCTCCTACGTGAGCTGCACTGGCTCCCGGTGGTCTTCCGAGTGCGCTTCAAGGTGTTGGTTCTTACCTTTAAAGTGCTCCATGGCTTAGGACCTGGGTACCTACGAGACTACCTTCTGCAACCGATTACCTCCCACCAACCAGCATGCTCCCACAGGGTGGGCCTCCTTCAGGGTGCTGTCACTAAAGCAATGTCAACTAGTGGTTCCCAGAGAAAGAACCTTTTCTGTGGGGGCACCTACCCTTTGGAACAGGTTTCTCCCAGGGATATGAATAATCCCAGATCTTCGTACTTTCTGTCGTGCACTTAAGACCTTCCTGTTTCACCAAGCCGGGCTGGCATAAATCTCTTCTAATTGTTCTAAATGGCTGGCTGGAACATATAATTTGATTTGATTTGATTTGATTTATTAGATTTATATACCGCCCTTCTCCTTGCGGACTCAGGGCGGTGAACAGCCAGATAAAAAACGGTACATAAAAGTTAAAAATTATTTAAAAATCCATATAAACTTTGGCTAAGATTAAAACAATTAAATATTTAAAATTCCACAACCCAACAATACAACAAGATTTTAAAAATTCAACAGGGGTCAGGCTAGACCGGCAAGCTGAAAGAGATAAGTTTTTAGGGCCCGACGAAAAGTCCGGAGGTCGGCAATTGTTCTCAGTTCCGGAGGAAGATCGTTCCAGAGGGTAGGGGCTGCCACAGAGAAAGCCCTCCCCCTGGGGGTCGCCAGCCGACATTATCTGGCTGACGGCACCCTGAGGAGGCCCTCTCTGTGGGAGCACACTGGCCGGTGGGAGGCTATTGGCGGCAGAAGGCGGTCCCGTAAGTACCCTGGTCCTAAGCCATGGAGGGCTTTGAAGGTGATCACCAGCACCTTGAAACGCACCCGGAAGTCCACCCGCAACCAATGCAGCTCGCGCAGGAGAGGTGTCACGTGGGGAGCATCCCGTCGCTTCCATAATCCCCCGCGCGGCCGCATTCTGCACCAGTTGGAGCCACCGGGTGCACCCCAAGGGGAGCCCCATGTAGAGAGCATTACAGTAGTCCAGGCGAGAGGTGACGAGTGCCTGAGTGACTGTGCGTAAGGAGTCCCGATCTAGAAAGGGCCGCAACTGGCGTATCAGGCGAACCTGATAAAAAGCTCCCCTGGCCACAGCTGTCGTGTGATCCTCTAAGGACAGCCGTGGATCCAGGAGGACGCCCAAGTTGCGCACCCTTTCCGTGGGGGCCAATGATTCGCCCCCAATAACCAGCGATGGTGTCAGCTGGCTATATCGGGATGCCGGCAGCCACAGCCACTCGGTCTTGGAGGGGTTGAGTCGAAGCCTGTTTCTCCCCATCCAGGCCCGCACAGCTTCAAGGCACTGGGACATCACTTCCACGGCATCGTTGGGGTGGTCTGGGGTGGAAATGTACAGCTGCGTATCATCAGCGTACTGATGGAACTCCACCCCAAAACCACGGATGATCTCACCCAGCGGCTTTACATAAATGTTGAACAGAAGGGGCGAGAGGACCGATCCCTGCGGCACCCCACACACTAGGCGCCTTGGGGTCGACCGCTGCCCCCCTGTCAACACAGATTGCGACCGGTCGGAGAGGTAGGAGGAGAACCACCGTAAGACGGTGCCTCCCACCCCCAGTCCCTCCAACCGGCGCAACATGATACCATGGTTGATGGTATCAAAAGCCGCTGAGAGGTCTAATAACACCAGGATAGAGGAATAACCCCTACCCCGGGCCCGCCAGAGATCATCCACCAACGCGACCAATGCCGTTTCGGTGCTGTATCCAGACCTGAAGCCGGACTGGAGCGGGTCTAAATAGAATTTGGCTCCAATCCAAGCTAGTCCATCATGAAGTGTGCATTCATTTGAGCGGGCTTGGAACCACTCGTCAGTTTTCAAAGTCTCTTGTAGTTTCTGGAGCAAATCGCCCGAGAGACAGGTCGCTCTTCGACTGTGCTCTGGTAGTCACTGGTGCCGCCGGTTGGGTTGAAGGGATGATTGGACGAATAACTTCCTCCCTGGTGCTGTTGTATTGAGGCAATCTGGACAGAGCATCTGCCATGAAGTTCTTCCCACAAGGAAGGTAGCGCAAAGTGAAATTAAAACGGTTGAAGTGTTGGGCCCAGCGAACTTGCTTTGGTGACAACTTACGTGGGGTTTTTAAAGCCTCAAGGTTTTTATGATCAGTCCATACATCAAAAGCATGCTTAGCTCCCTCAAGAAATTGTCTCCAAGTTAGAAGTGCCCAGCGTACAGCAAAAGCTTCTTTCTCCCATATGGCCCATCTCCTTTCAGTTTCTGACAGTTTTCGGGATGTGTAGGCACAGGGCTGTAATTTTCCATCTGCATTCTTTTGCAGAAGTACGGCTCCTATTGCTACGTCGCTAGCATCTGCCTGTACTACAAAAGGTTCATCCATGTCTGGGTGTTTGAGGACTGGTTCGGCAGCAAACAGCCATTTCAACATTTCGAATGCTGCCTGGCAGTCCATAGTCCATTCAACAGCTCGGGAGGGTTTTGGTTTTACTTCACCCTTTGTTTTCAGGAGATTAGTTATTGGCAGTGCGATTTTGGCGAACGAGGGGATGAACTGCCCCCCCCGCCATCAATCCATCTAGCTGACAAAACGCAATAGGCCTTTTCAGTGCTTTCAGTCTCAGGCCCATCTCCTCTACTACCTTCGGGCTAATTATGCATCTGGTGCACCCAGAGTCTAATAGGGCTGGCATCTTTGTGTGGGCCCCTGTGGACGGCACTCTTAATTGTACGGGGATGAGCATGGGGTCCTCAGTGTGACTCACCACATCATCGGAGTCGGAGTCGATCTCGCTGTCGTCCACGTTGGTCGGAGTTCCCAACTCACCCTTGGCCCGGGGAGCGAACTCAACTACTTCTCCTTCCAGCACGGTTTCACAAACTTTTGTGGGTGCTTTGTCCATCTTCTTAGGCCCTCTGCCGGTAGGTTTTGGCACTGGCTTGGAGAAACACTCAGCGGCCCGGTGACCTTCCGTGCCACACTTGAAACACGTGAAGGTTTTCGGCTTGGTTTTGGACTCCGCCCTCCCCCCGGCTATTTTTGGGGCTTCCTTGCAGTAGTAGGAGGATGAAGGCTCCTCTGCACGCCCTCTTTGGAGTCAACTTCGGGCTATCTTGATTTCCACGTCCTCAGCTACTATGTACCAACTGTGCAAATCTTTGGGGACCCCCCGTGCTCTACAGTCTTTGTAGATTTCCTCATTCAGTCCATCTTTGAAACTCTCCAGCAGAGCCATTTCTGACCACCCTGTCATGTATGGTGCCAGCTCACGAAACTCTTGGGTGTATTCCGCTACCGATCTCTGGCCCTGCTGGATAGCCTTCATTCGGAGTCTCACCTTCTGCTCAGCTAGGTTGTCTTCAAAACGCCTCCTAAGAGCTGCCATGAACTGGTTGTAATTACGCAGCAGGGGAGAATTGTTATTGTGGAGGACCACCATCCATTCAGCTGCCACTCCCTCTAAGGCACTAGTGACGCATCTCACTCGAGCTGCATCCGATAGGTAATCCTCCCCCCAGTCCTGCATGTGATTCCACACTTGGGTTAAGAAAAGCCCCAGGGTTTTCGGGTCTCCTCCATATTTTCCGGACAGGGGTAGAATTTTTGGTTTCTTGCGTCTGCGGGGTGGGGCCTGCAATGCTGGGGGTCCTTGGGCTGCTGCATCCTACGCTTGGCCACCCGAAGCCTGGGATGTATCTTCTCCAGCTCCCTCTTCCTCTCCCCCACAAGCCCCTTCCTCTGGATTTACTTTGGAGTATTCTCCTCCCTTCCCTGCAGGGGTTGCATAAAACTCACGGTTTTTCCGGCTTTCTTCAACATTGTGGAGGAGTTGTAGTGCTTGTGCCATCATGAGGCTTTCCTTTTGCTCTTGCAGCCACACTACCTCCCCCTTTTGAGGTCTGGAGCTGGTTACTCCATGGGGGGGTCCTCCCCAGGTCCAGCAACCTTCCTACTCCCTTCAACCATCTGGCTTCGTCTGGCTCCTCTCTCAGCTGTAAATTCTCCATCCACACCGCGGCCTCTTCCCCCGGCTGGCATGAAATCATCACTGAGCCATATGTCCCCATCTGATCTAAATCACTTTCTTGATCAGACATCCTGTGAATTTCAGCTCCCTCGGTGTTTGTCCGGGATGGCTGAGAATGAGAATCCTGCTTAATGTCAGGTATGCTTCCTTCAGTATCCAGGAAAGAAAGACTCAGACGTCATTGATCAGCATGGTACTGATAAAGCATGGTACTTTTACTAGATATAAAGTGAATGCAACCATGGAAAGCAGGATTCTGAGGCAAAAAGCGCGAAAGTTACAGATAGAAAGCATCCCCTCCCATTGTCCACCGTAAATCACCCAATCCAAAGGTCTCCCAGAGGTCAGGTGGGAGCACATGTCTGGCAGTGTCATCAATCAGGAATGCTGTGGCCGTTGACCTGATAGCAGCTTCACCAATTCAGTAATAAGGCTTAAGAATCGGTTTTGTTTTCCTGGCCAGCATCATACATAGCCCAGCAGCTACCCCCCTCCCTCCATTACTATGACAGCCAAAGCAGAGAAAAGCGGAGGCTGACACACCTTCTGCATTCCCAACCCACACTGAAGTGAACCAAACGGGCCAGAATCTTCCTCCCTGTTAAGCAGCCCCACCGAGCCTGCTTGCAAACTCTGTCATTCAGTTTGTGTGCCCCTCCCAACCAGCGCCAGTGCCTCAGCGGGGAAGGTACACACTCTGCCTGCTCTGCTCTCACCAGCCAGAGGTGGGGCTTTGGGCCACCTCCTCCCAACCGGAGAGTCACATTTGTTTGTTTTCTGGTTGCCTCCAAGATGGGAGCTACACTCAGGCAGCCTGGGCTCCCTCCTTGGGGGGAGGAGAGGGAGAGGGAAGGGGGGGGGTCTCCCTAACAGGCTCTAGGTTGGAGTTGCCTTATTTTGCATGGATCTCTAACACTTGGCTTTGCCTGCCAGCCTCCACTCCCCCTCCACAGCCCAAGTGGTTAAATTCATATGACACATAAAGCTGGACAGGAGAGCATGGATGGATGGAGGGAGGGAGGGATGGATAGAAAGATGATAGATAGCTGAGACAGAGAAACACAGAGAGAGAGAGAGAGAGAAAAGAAAGAGAGGGAGGAAGAGAGGGAGGGAAAGAGAAAGGATATTACAATTTTTTTTCTTTTTGTTGTTATTAAACGTAATATTTCAAAAGCAGAAAAAGAAGTGGCATAAAACTGCATTTATCATGTTTTTCTTAGAACAATTGGCTAAACTCTGCCTTGTTTATCATTATTTTAGGTAGTAAAACCTCATTATTCAGGTTAAATTGCTGTGTTGGCACTTTGCGATAAATAAGTGGGTTTTGGGTTGCAGTTTGTGGACTCAGTCTCTAAAAGGTTTGCTATCACTGGTCTATATGATCCTGGGTTTGTATGATCTTTATCTGGTTTGTTATCAGTATTATCAAAGTTTCAGGTTTCGAAGTCGTCTCAAATAAATTGCATTTCAAACAAAGTCTTTGATGAAAAAACTTTATTTATTAAGCACGAACATTCTACTCTGACTCATCGCAGCCAACTCTGACTTCCTCAGCCAAAACCCTTCTTTTTCTCTCCCCACTCCTCTGCACTCATTGGCCATCTTCCCAGTCACTCTGCCCCTAATCTACTGCTCCCACTCAAAGGAATTTCCCCCCTCTCCTTCCATCTCCTAGGTGATATTCTCTCCAGGGAAAATAAGTAGGTGAAGAATCCACCGTCCCTTTCCAGATGCCTCCACTTCTCCTTCTTATGTCAGCATTAGAGTAAGTGCAGCTTGAAATGCTGACACAAAGATTGCTTCCAGGAACTTGGAATATTTTCCCCTTCCATTATTTTATTAAACATTATCTCTATCTTCGGTACCAATAGTCCTTTAAAATTTTTATAATATTCTATGCCTAGTCCATCTAACCCTGGTGTCTTACCTGTTTTCAATTTATTAATAACTTACAGTATCTCTTTTTCTTCTATTTGTGATTCATTATTTCTTTATCGTATAATTGAATTTTACAATTTAAATTCTTTTCTATATATTTATTTATTTATTTATTTTATTAGATTTATATACCGCCCTACTCCCGAAGGACTCAGGGTGGTGAACAGCCAAAAGATAAAACACATAAATACAAAATTTAAAAGCAATATAAAACCATATTAAACAATTTTGCCCAAGACAAATTAAAACACCCCAAAAGTTAAAACAGATTTAAAATTTACACTTTAGAAGGGAAAAGAGAAAAAGTTAAAAGTTGGGCCAGGCCAGCCTGTTGAAATAAAAAGGTCTTGAGGGCGCGGCGGAAGGTGCGTAGGTCCGGGATCCTCTGTATCTCCAGGGAGAGCTCATTACAGATAGTAGGTGCCCCAACAGAGCAGCATCTCCCTGTGGGGGCCGCCAGTTGACACTGCTTGGCCAATGGCACCCGGAGGAGCCCCTCTCTATGAGAGCGTACTGGCCAGTGGGAGGCTACTGGTGGCAGCAGGCAGTCCCGTAAATAACCAGGCCCTAAGCCATGGAGCGCTCTAAAGGTGGTAACCAAACCTTGAAGCGCACCCGGAAGACCACCAGGAGCCAGTGCAGCTTGCGCAGGAGAGGTGTTACGTGGGAACGTCATGTCACTCCCATAACCACCCGTGCGGCCGCACTCTGTACCAGTTGGAGCCTCCGGGTGCTCCTCAAGGGGAACCCCATGTAGAGAGCGTTACAGTAGTCCAGGCGGGAAGTGACAAGGGTATGAGTGACTGTGCATAAGGAGTCTTGATCTAGAAAGGGACGCAACTGGCGGATCAGGCGAACCTGATGAAAAATCCTCCCGGTCACAGCTGTCAAATGCTCTTCTAAAGACAGCCATGAATCCAGGAGGACACCCAAGTTGCGAGCCCTCTCTGTGGGGGCCAACGACTCTCCCTCAATAGTCAGTGATGGCACCAACTGACTATATTGGGACGTCGGAAATCACAGCCACTCGGTCTTGGATGGGTTGAGCCTGAGCCTGTTTCTCTCCATCCAGATCCGCACGGCCTCCAGGCACCGGGACATCACTTCAAGGGCATCGTTGGAGTCGTCCGGAGTGGAGATGTGCAGCTGAGTGTCATCAGCGTACTGATGGTACTTCACCCCGAAACCACGGATGATCTCACCCAGTGGCTTTACATAAATGTTGAACAAAAGGGGCGAGAGAACCGACCCCTGTAGGACCCCCCATATGAGGCACCTCGGAGTTGACCTCTTCCCCCCTGCCAACCCCCCTGCTAACCCCTAACTCTTCCAACCGGTGCAGCATGATACCATGGTCGATGGTATCAAAAGCTGCTGAGAGATCTAACAGGACCAGAACAGAGGAGCAACCCCTGTCCCGAGCCCTCCAGAGATCATCAACCAACACGACCAATGCCATTTCCGTTCTGTACCCAGGCCTGAAACCCGACTGGAATGGATCCAGATAAACCGTTTCATCCAGGTGCTGGGGAAGCTGTTGCGCAACCACACTCTCAACAACCTTTGCCACGAAGCAAAGGTTGGAGACCGAACGATAATTAGACAACACTGCCGGGTCCAGGGAAGGCTTCTTGAGCAGAGGTCTCACCACCGCCTCTTTCAAGGTGGCGAGGAAATCACCCTCACCCAATGAAGCATTTATAATCCCCTGGAGCCAGCCTCACGTCACCTCCCGAGAAGCCAGCACTAACCAGGAGGGACACGGGTCCAACAAACATGTTGTCAGCCTCCGCCATTCCCTGCTTTGGCTGTCATAGTAATGGAGGGAGGGTGGGGTTTAGGTAGCTGGGCTATGGTTGAATGTAAGAAACGAAACCAATTCTTAAGTTGTTATCAGGCTAACGGACACTGCATTTCTAGATGCTGACACGGCCAGACGTGTGCTCCCACCTGACCTCTGGGAGACTTTTGGATTGGATGATTTACGGTGGACATTGGGAGGGGATGCTTTCTATATGTCACTTTCGCGCTTTTTGCCTCAGAATCCAGCTTTCCATAGTTGCATTCATTTCATATCTAGTAAAAGTACCATACTTTAATCTATGATGAAGTCTGGGTGTTCCTTTCCTGGACACTGAAGGAAGCATACCTGACATTAAGCAGGATTCTCATCCTCAGCCATCCCGGACAACACCGAGGGGGCTGAAATCCACAGAATGTCTGATCAAGAAAGTGATTTAGATCAGATGGGGGCATATGGCTCAGCAATGTCTTCATACCAGCCGGGAAAAGAGACCGCGGTGTGGATGGAGAATTTATAGCTGAGAGAGGAGCCAGACGAAGCCCAATGGTCGAAGGGAGTAGGAAGGTTGCCGGACCTGGGGAGAGCCCCCCATGGAGTAACCGGCTCGAGACCCCGAAAAGGAGAGGCATTGTGTGGCTGCAAGAGCAAAAGGAAAGCCTCATGATGGCACAAGCACTACAACTCATCCACGATGTTGAAGAAAGCCGAAAAACATGTGAGTTTTATGCAACCCCTGCAGGGAAGGGAAGAGAATGCTCCAAAGTAAATCCAGAGGAAGGGGCTTGTGGGGGAGAGGAAGAGGGAGCTGGAGAAGATACATCCCAGGCTTCGGGTGGCCAAGCGAAGGATGCAGCAGCCCAAGGACCCCCAGCATTGCAGGCCCCACCCCGCAGACGCAAGAAACCAAAAATTCTACCCCTGTCCGGAAAATATGGAGGAGACCCGAAAACCCTGGGGCTTTTCTTAACCCAAGTGTGGAATCACATGCAGGACTGGGGGGAGGATTACCTATCGGATGCAGCTCGAGTGAGATGTGTCACTAGTGCCTTAGAGGGAGTGGCAGCTGAATGGATGGTGGTCCTCCACAATAACAATTCCCCTCTGCTGCGTAATTACAACCAGTTCATGGCAGCTCTTAGGAGGCATTTTGAAGACCACCTAGCTGAGCGGAAGGCGAGACTCCGAATGAAGAGTATCCAGCAGGGCCGGAGATCAGTAGCGGAATACACCCAAGAATTTCGGGAGCTGGCACCATACATGACAGGGTGGTCAGAAACGGCTCTGCTGGAGAGTTTCAAAGATGGACTAAATGAGGAAATCTACAAAGACTGTAGAGCACGGGGGGTCCCCAAAGATTTGCACAGTTGGTACATAGTAGCTGAGGATGCGGAAATCGAGATAGCCCGAAGTCGACTCCGAAGAGGGCGTGCTGGGGAGCCCTCATCCTCCTACTACTGCAAGGAAGCCCCAAAGATGGCCGGTGGGAGGGCGGAGTCCAAACCCAAGCCGAAACCCTTCACGTGTTTCAAGTGTGTCATGGAAGGTCACCGGGCCGCTGAGTGTTCCTCCAAGCCAGGGCCTAAGAAGACGGACAAAACATCGACAAAAGTTCGTGAAACCGCACTGGGAGGGGAAGTCGTTGAGTTCGCTCCCCGGGCCAAGGGTGAGTTGGGAACTCCGACCGACGCAGACAGCGAGACCGACTCCGACTCCGATGATGTGGTGAGTCACACTGAGGGCCCCATGCTCATCCCCGTAGAATTAAGGGTGCTGTCCACAGGGGCCCACGCACAGATGCCAGCCTTATTAGACTCTGGGTGCACCAGATGCATTATCAGCCCGAAAGTAGTAGAGGAGTTGGGCCTGAGACTGAAAGCATTGAAAACGCCTATTGCATTTTGTCAGCTAGATGGATCGATGGCAGGGGGGGGGGCAACCAATTTTGTAATGGAACCCATTGAAATGAAATTAAGGGACCACATAGAGACTCTCAGTTTTATTGTGGCCCCTAGCATGGAATGACCCCTTATACTTGGCCTGCCCTGGTTACGTAAATGGAACCCACGAGGTAACTGGAAAACGGGGGTTTTGCGCATTCGCGCTAGGAACCCACCACTAGAGAGGGAAGAACCCCCCCTTGAGGGCAGAGAGGAGCACGAAGAAGCAGAGATGGCAATAGACCACATTGAAAGGGAGGAGAAAATTCCGAAGGAGTATTGGGATCTCCGTGAAGTCTTTAGTGAGAAGGCCTCGGATGTGCTACCCCCGCACAGGGCTACGGACTGTACCATTGAGATACTCCCTGGAGTAAAGCTCCCTAAGCCAAAAATTTACCCAATGACCCCCTGTGAGCTGGGGGAATTACAAAATTTCATTGACAAAAACCTAGAACCTAGAACAGGGTTTCATCCAACCAGCTAGACAATGGGCGGCCGCGCCAGTTCTGTTCCGGGAAAAGAAAGATGGCTTCTTTCATCTAGTAGTTGGTTATAGGAATTTAAATGCCATTTGCGTGTAAAATGTCTACCCCCTACCCCTCATGAAGGACATGCTAGCTCACTTAGGGAAGGGAAAAGTTTTCACCAAACTGGACTTATGGGAAGCTTACTACAGAGTGCGAATTAAGGAGGGGGTTGAATGGAAAATTGCATTTAACTGCCCGCTGGGATATTTCTAGTTCCGAGTACTCCCTTTTGGTCTACAAGGAGCTCCTGCGGTATTCATGCAATTGATCAATGAAGTTTTGCATGAGCATTTGTACAAGGGGGTACTGGTTTATTTGGATGACATCCTCATCTACTCTGAGAACATGGCCGACCACGTGAAATTAGTGCACACCGTCCTTTAAAAACTCAGGCTTGCTGAACTGTATGCAAAACTTTCTAAGTGCGAATTCCACCAAACCAAAATTGACTATCTTGGGTATCACATCTCCCAGGGGAGAATAGAAATGGACCCTGCGAAGGTTCGGGCAGTGTTGGAATGGACTGCGCCACTCACCTGCAAGCAATTACAAAGTTTCTTGGGGTTTGCTAACTTTTATCGACAGTTCATCCCCTCGTTCGCTAAAATTGCACTGCCAATAACTAATCTCCTGAAAACCAAAGGTGAAGAAAAACCAAAACCCTCAAGACCTCTGGAATGGACTATGGACTGCCAGGCAGCATTCGAAAAGTTGAAATGGCTGTTTGCTGCCGAACCAGTTCTCAAACACCCAGACATGGATGAACCTTTTATAGTACAGGCAGATGCCAGTGACGTCGCAGTAGGAGCCGTACTTCTGCAAAAGAATGCAGATGGGAAACTACAGCCTTGTGCCTACACGTCCCGGAAACTGTCCAAAACTGAAAGGAGATGGGCCATATGGGAGAAAGAAGCTTTTGCTGTACGCTGGGCACTTCTAATCTGGAGACAATTTCTCGAAGGAGCTAAGCATCCTTTTGAAGTATGGACTGAACATAAAAATCTCGAGGCTTTAAAAATCCTACGTAAGTTGTCACCAAAACAAGTTCGCTGGGCCCAAAACTTCAACCGTTTTAACTTCACCTTGCTCTACTTCCCTGGTGGGAAGAACTTCATGGCAGATGCTCTGTCCAGATTGCCTCAATACAATAGCACCAGGGAGGAGGTGGTTCGTCCAATTGTCCCTTCAGCCCAACTGGCGGCATCAGTGACTACCAGAGCACAGTCGAAGAGTGACCCAAGCCTCTCGGGTGATTTGCTCCAGAAATTACAAGGGACTTTGAAAACCGACGAGTGGTTCCAAGCCCACTCAAATGAATGCACACTTTGTGATGGTCTAGCTTGGATTGGAGCCAAATTATATTTTCCAGCCAGCCTACGAGTAACAGTTCTGCAGCACGCTCATGACTCCAAAGTGGCGGGGCACTTTGGATTTGTCAAAACCTTACATCTTGTCAAAAGACAGTTCTGGTGGCCTGCACTCAAAAAGGACACAGAGGCATATGTAACGAGCTGTCCAGTGTGTGCCTCAGCTAAGAGACCTCCAGGGAAGTCACCTGGTCTACTCCAAAGTGTAGCCAGGCCCACTGTCCCTTGGAAGGAAATTTCCATGGATTTCATTGTAGACCTTCCAGAAAGTGGGGGGTGCACAGTTATATGGGTAGTGACTGATTTGTTTTCCAAACAGGTGCACTTTATCCCATGTTCTAAGATCCCATCAGCAAAAACCCTTGCTAAAATGTTCATTCAACATGTATATAGGTTACATGGTGCTCTGAAACGTATAATTTCAGATAGGGGAGTACAATTCACCTCCAACTTTTGGAAAGAGTTCCTGATGCTGATAGGCTCCGCCCAGGGGTTAAGCTCCGCCCATCACCCCCAGACCAATGGAGCCTGTGAAAGAACCAATGCCATATTAGAACAGTATCTGAGGTGTTATATAAATTACCAGTAAGATAACTGGGTAGATTTGCTGCCATTTGCAGAGGTGGCAAATAATAATTCCATATATAGCAGCACAGGGTTCACTCCGTTCAAGGTGGCTTCTGGCCAGGAATTTGTGCCAATCCCAGAGCTACCTCAAGATAACCCACAGAATCCTTCTCTGATTGAGTGGATCGAACAGTTACGAGGGACTTGGGCAGTAACCCGAAAAGCTTTAGATGACGCTCACCAAGCTCATAAAACCCAAGCTGACAAAAGGAGGTGCCCTGCGCATGTTTATGAAGTGAGAGACATGGTTTATCTTTCTACCAAATATTTACAAACTCCTCAAAAATCAAAAAAGCTTGGGCCTAAGTATGTGGGGCCTTTCCCCATTACTCGGATCATTAACCCAGTAACAGCTGAATTAGATTTACCCAAGAATTTGCGACGGATTCATCCAGTGTTTCATGTTAGCTTACTGAAACTGGAACATTCATCCCCTCTACGTCCAGCCAAGGAACCTCCTCCCGTACCCATACTCTTTGAAGGGGAACAACATTTTGAGGTTAAGGAGATTTTGGATTCTAGAAAACATCATGGTAAAGTGCAGTATCTGGTGGCCTGGAAACACTTCCCATTATCACAGGCTGAATGGGTGAATAAACGTGATGTTCAGGCACCTAAAAAAGTGCAGTTGTTTCACACCAAATACCCTGATAAACCTTAAGTAATAATAGTTATTAATTGTTGTGATATTACCTCTTTTCTCTCTGTTTCAGGACTAGAGGTCGTCTCTTCTGAAGGGGGGCCGAATGTCAGCCTCCGCCTTTCCCTGCTTTGGCTGTCATAGTAATGGAGGGGGGGTTAGGTAGCTGGGCTATGGTTGAATCTAAGAAACGAAACCAATTCTTAAGTTGTTATCAGGCTAACGGACACTGCATTCCTGGATGCTGACACGGCCAGACGTGTGCTCCCACCTGACCTCTGGGAGACCTTTGGATTGGATGATTTATGGTGGACATTGGGAGGGGATGCTTTCTATATGTCACTTTCGCGCTTTTTGCCTAAGAATCCTGCTTTCCATGGTTGCGTTCATTTCATATCTAGTAAAAGTACCATACTTTAATCTATGATGAAGTCTGGGTTTTCCTTTCCTGGATACTGAAGGAAGCATACTCGACACATGTTGTCGCGTTCAGTCTACTCAGAATCCTGTCCACGTCATCAGGAGTCACAGGATCAAACTCATCCCAGATAACATTCTCAAGACCTGCCTCCGTCATCCCTACCGAAACTACCCAGAGTCCAGATCTTCCCGAATCTGAGTGATTTTGTCGCTCAGATTTGGGTACAAAGTCCTTGGCTCTACCCTCCAAGGGGTCCTCCCGCGCTCCCTGGTGGAGCAGGGAGCAGGTCACCCTAAACAGGGCGGCCAGGCGGTTATCTGATGACACAATAAGAGTAGCAAAATAATTACACTTCACTGCTTTTATCGCCATTAGGTAAGTCTTAATATGAGATCTTACCAGTGTTCGGTTGGATTCAGAGAGGCTGGCCCTCCAACTGCTCTCCAGGCATCTTTTTCGATGCTTCATCTCCCTCAGCTCCTCAGTAAACCAAGGAACCAAATGAGATCGGCGCCGGGTCAGAGGCCGCAAAGGCACAATCCGATCCAAAGCTCCAGCAGCTGCCCTATCCCAGGCGGCCACTAGGTCTCCAGTCGAGGTGTGAGCCAGAGCCTCAGGGAATGGCTCAAGCTCCATCTGGAATCTATCAGGCGCCTGGGGCGGAAGCATCTTACCAGTTCCCCCTCCCTGCGGCAGGGTGTAACGGTTCGAAGGTCCAGGCAAAGGAGGGAGTGGTCCAACCATGACAAGGGCTCGGTCACTATATCCCCTATCTCAAGATCACTCAACCAGACTTCCAGGTGGCATCCTCGTCGTCGCCGGATAGGTTTTCTTGAACCTGAGTTAATTGGCAACAGAGTAGACAAGATTTACAGGGTTAACTCTTGTGTGGCAAGACAAAGGAATTTGCCGAGAGATGTTGTGATTTATTTTACTGATAGAAGGCTGAGAAATGAAATTTTGCAAAATTCTTTCCACACTACAGTTCAACATGAGGGTAACCAAATTGGTGTTTTTAAAGAGTTACCACCCAAGATGTTAAGAGATCGGAAAGATTATAGTTTTTTGGTAAAGGAATTGAAAAAGCGCCAGATTCCATTTAGATGGGATGCTCCTGTTGGCATCATTTTGAGATATGAGGATGTAAGATACCGCATAAACTCGGTGGAAAAAGCAGAACATTCCTATCACAATGTTCTTAAAAAAACTTCAACACCCCCATGTTCACCCACATTCTTATCTGCAGAAGGAATTTCTAAAGACAAAGATTTTGAAGGGATTCAAGAATTGCTTAGGCAAAAAGACCGACAGGCAATTCAAGAAACAGCAAGGGAAGTACTTTTAGGAGCAGTAGGTGGTTTCTCAGAGGATTTTTTTGCAGATCTCCCAGAGCCTAGAATAAAGCACCCCAGAGCTACAAGAGAGGTGGATCTGGACCTTGAATTGTTGACGCAAGAACCAAAAGATCAAAGTATAACTCGTGCAGCAGAGAAGCAAAGACTAGAGAAACAAAAGCAGCAGAGGTCCATGATGCCACAAGATGAGAAGGGAGCAAATGGGAAAATACAGAAATCAGAAGCAGTGGGAGGAGCGAGACCAAAGACTTCTGCTGTTGAACAGGGTCTTAGGCAATTGCTCAATACGCTTCAAGAATCCTCATATGACAGTTAGATTCTTATCATGGAATGTGAATGGTCTGAATTCTCCACAGAAAAGAAGGAAAATATTTCATTATTTGAAGCAGTATAAAAATGATGTTGTTTGTTTGCAAGAAACTCACATTAGAATCCAGGACCAAAAATATTTGACAGATCAAAAACTTGGATTACATTTTATGTCTTCTAGTTCTGTGAAAAGGAATGGAATAGTTTTGTATATTTCTAAAAGAATACCAGCTAAACTGGTAAAATCGGATGATGAAGGAAGATATATTGCAGTTAAAATAAATATACAGAATGTTCTGACGCTTCTGATTGGAATTTATGCCCCAAATCAACAGCAGGAAATTTTTTATAAATTATTGAATGTTAAAATATTGCAATGGAATTATAAGTCTTTCTTGATTATGGGAGATTGGAATGGTGTGATTGATACAACTCTTGACAAGAAGACTTTGGCTAAGAGGGGGAATAAATTACCACAGACGTTTTTTGCATTGAAAGAAGAATTAGAACTGAAGGATGCATGGAGAATTCATCATCCGAAGGAACTGGATTTTACATTTTTTTCTGATAGACATAAATCTTTTTCTAGGATTGACTTTATGCTGGTTACTTCTGATTTACTTACTAAAGTGGTTAAGACCAAGATTTTTCCAGGAACTTTAATGGATCATAGTCCGGTATGGACGCAGATGGACTTTGGTAAGAGGGAGAGAAGATCATGGAGAATGAATGAGAACTTATTTAGATATGAGAAGAATATAGTGGACCTTAAAAAACATGTTAAGGAATTTTTTCAAATGAATTTGAATAAGGGTACACCTATTGAAATTGTCTGGGATGCAAGCAAGGCCTATATGAGAGGTGTACTGATTTATATGAATTCTAAGTATAGGTCAACACGACAAAAGATAAGAATAGCATTGGAGTCAGAAATAAAGGAAAAAGAACAACTGCATATAAAAAATCCGACTGATGAGAAACTACAGCAAACTATAAAACTTCTGAAAGATCAATTTCAAACGCTGATGGCTGATCAGATGGCAACTAATTTGCAATTTGCCAAACACAATACTTTTTGTAATGCTAATAAACCTGGTAGATGGTTGGCCTATACGTTGAGAAAGCAACAAAGTTCTCGTATAATTGATACTATTGAGTATAAAGGCAAACAAGTTTTTCAACAGAGTTTAATACATCAAGCTTTTTTAGATTACTGTTCTAAATTATATCATGCAGATAATATTAAAAAGGACTTTATTGATGAATATCTTGATAAGAGAGTTACAAAAATTTCAAGTGAACAAAAGGATAGAATGAATCAAGTTATAACGCCTGAAGAGATTCTATTCGCAATAAAACAACTGAAACTAGCTAAAGCTCCTGGGACGGACGGTTTGACAGCAGTATATTATAAAACTTTACAATCAGAATTGGTTGAGCATCTTAAGGACTTATTCTGTAGTATACAGCAGGGGGGCAAAATACCCCCTGCATACTCGAGGAAGCATACTCGACACATGTTGTCGCGTTCAGTCTACCCAGAATCCTGTCCACGTCATCAGGAGTCACAGGATCAAACTCATTCCAGATAACGGCCTTTATCTCACTGATACCAAAGGAAGAGTGTTCTACAAAACCAGAAAATTTTAGACCAATATCTCTCCTGAATACGGATTATAAAATTTTTGCAAAACTATTACCCAACAGATTGATGCCAGTTATCCAAGAGGTGATTCATGATGATCAAGCAGGTTTTATAGAGGGCAGACATATGAAGGACAATCTGAGGCAACTTATAGATTTATTGGAGTATCTTGAAAAAAATAAACAGATCTCTGCGGTGCTGGTGTTTTTGGACACAGAAAAGGCCTTTGATCGAGTCAACTGGGATTTTCTAAAAAAGACTTTGCTTAAAATGGACTTTGGGGACCAGTTTATACAAGCGATTTCAGCAATCTACCAAGAACAGACTGCACAAATTGTTATTAAGGGGAGTTTAACCACCAATTTTCATATACAGAAAGGAACTAGACAAGGCTGTCCGCTATCCCCACTGTTGTTCATCTTAACTTTAGAAGTTTTGTTGAATTCTCTACGGGACTCAAACAATTTGAATGGAATAGTTGTAAGCCAAAAGGACTACAGAACAAGAACATTCGCAGATGATCTGGTTGTTACCCTAACATGACCTTTGGAATCAACCATCCAGATGAAAAACATCATAGAGGAATATGGTTTGGTCTCAGGTTTTAGACTAAACCAGAAAAAGACTAAGATGATAGTTAAAAATATGTTGGAACCACAAAGGAGTGAACTGGAAAGGTTGGCAGGCTTTGAAATAGCTACAAAGGTGAAATATCTAGGAGTTCAGGTTGCAGCTTCTAATGTAAAACTTTTTCAAAATAATTATGAGGCTTTGTGGCACAAGTTTTAAAAGGACCTTGAAACTTGGAAGAAACAGCAACTGTCTTTACTTGGCAGAATAGCAGCTATTAAGATGAACGTTTTACCTAGATTTTTGTTTATGTTTCAAATGATTCCGGTGCTCAAAAGTGACAAGATACTGGCTGAATGGCAAGCAGGTCTAAACAAATTTATTTGGAATGGAAAAAAACCAAGAGTCAAACTTAAAATAATGCAAGATGTTCGTGAAAGAGGTGGCCTCAAAGTTCCAAACTTACGTTTATACTATGAAGCTGCTGTGTTGACACAACTGGGTGATTGGTTTGGAACAACGAAAACTGAAATTCTGAATATAGAAGGCCATGACTTGGATTTTGGTTGGCATCCATACTTATTTTATGAAGACAAGCTGGATAATGTATTTAAAAGTCATATATTGAGATATGCCTTGATACGAGTTTGGAAGAAGCACCAGCTTAAATTGGATTACAAAATACCTTTGTGGTTGGATCTTGGGCAGATTATGCGGAATATAAAGTCACTCGGGGGGATTTTATACAAAGAGATGCTTTTTAATGATGGGGGCAGATGGAGTTTGAAACCTTTGAAAATTCTGTTGGAAGAAGGAAGGAACTTAACTTGGTTGCAGTATCTTCAACTTCAATTGAGATGGAGAGAAGATCAGAAAACTGGATTAATGCTACATGAAGAAGATTTGGTGATTCAGATAAAACGTAAAGGGCCGATGCATATTAAGAGGGTGTACAGTTTATTGCTAGAAAGAGATTCAGAGGGTGAATTAGTTAAAGATTGAATGATAAAGTGGGCACAAAATTTTGCAGAACCAGTAATGTTGGAAACATGGGAAAAGATCTGGGTCCAGAATGTTAAATTTACACAAGCAGAGAACTTGAGGGAAAATTTCTATAAGATGTTTTACAGATGGCATTTAGATCCCAACAAATTATCATGTATGTATCCAAATGTTCAACCTAAATGTTGGAGGTGTGATTGTTTGGATGCTACATATTTTCATATTTGGTGGACATGTAGAAAAGTGAAAGCATTTTGGATTAAACTCTGGTGGGTTATGCAGAACATTTTGAAGAAGGAGCTTCAATTTTCTCCGCAGCTTTTTTTGTTGGGGATAGTTAAGGATTGCTCACCGAGTGAAACGAGATTGATTTTATATATGATTACTGCAGTAGACTACTGATTGGTCAATACTGGAAAAAAGATAGTGTACTTACTATAGAGGAATGGACATTGAAGATGGCCAATTTTGCGGAAATGGCTAAGATTTCTGCATACCTAAAAGATAGGACCCATGAAGCCTTTGCTAGGGACTGGAAGAAATGGGTAGAGTATGTGCGGAAGAAATATCAAATTAAGAAGTTTCAACTAGTATTTGATTTATAATTGTTTTTATTATAACTATTTTATTAAATATTTGAAATCATATTGTTATTATGATTTACTATTATTTACTATTTACTATTATTTACTATATTAATACTTAGAAAAATTATAATGCTAAAAACAAGTTTATATATTTGATAGACTAACTATCTTATTTAAGGTTAAAATTTATGACATACTATCTGGATTTCATATTTTCTTATATAACACTATTTAGATTGAATATTTGGAATTATATTGTTATCTAGAAATTTTTTAATGTTATATATATTTACTATATTATTATCTAGGAAAATTATCATGTTCAAAATTAGTTTCTATATATTTGTTATATTTGTTATATTTGTTATACTGCTGTCTAGAAAAATTTTAAGAGAACTGGTTAAGTTTTTACAAATGATTTATGGTTAGTACACATTTGAATTAAGGGGGTAAAAGAGGGTGTTAGAAGTATTTGATAAGTGAAGACATGAGATTTATGTTTAGTATATATCTTAGATTAATTTTATATTTCTTAATGTTAAATTTATAATATCTTATCTGGATCTCACCTATATCTTTTTGTTTGATATTGATTGATATATATGATTGATGTTTGGTTAGTAAAGGAAGTCTGGGGAGGGGAGGGGGGGAGGGAAAGGGAAAGGGTGGTAGATGGGAGGGGGGATTGGTGGGGGGAAAGGGGGATAAAAATTGTATTGTAAAACTTTTTCAATTAAAAAAAAAATCACTCAACCTCTGTCCAGAGACAAAAACCAGGTCCAGCGTGTTTCCCCCTGTGTGAGTAGGGCCATGAATTAGCTGGGTCAGGTCTATAGCTGTCATGGAAGCCATGAACTCCCGAGCCATCTCAGATGTCTCACCCACAGACGGCAGGTTAAAATCCCCCATGACCATATATTCCTGACTTTCATTCACATTTATTTCGTTTCCCTTATATAGCTTTTCAAAGAACTTCTGAAATATCAACCATTTTTCTCTTATCATATTACATCTTTCCCCCTTATCATTCTTTATTATTCCAATCAGGCTTTTTGCCTTTTTAACTTATGTTACTGTAGCCGAAGTTCTAGAATTTTTATTACTATTTTCATAAAATTCCCTGTTTAAATATATTAGATTTCTTTGGACCTGTTCTATCTCAATATTTTGCAACCCTTTTCTTTTAGCTAATAATTCTAACATAATTCTATTCTCTCTACTTTCTATATATTTACTCTCTAGTTCTCTAATTTCCTCCTCCAACCATTTTATATATTTCTCTCTTTGTTTTTTATATTATAAGAGTATTTTATCCCTAAACCTTTCACTACTGCTTTCATTGCATCCCATATTATACCTATATTGCTACCACACTCTTCATTTATAGTCCATATTTCTTTTAATTCCCTTTCCATTTTTTCTAAAATTTCTTTATTTTTAAAAATCCTCAAATCCATTCTCCATCTACTTGCCTGTTTATAATCACAATCTATTTCCATTTCCATAGTTACCATTGCATGATCAGATATTTTAATTATTTTTCTCTCTGCTTTCATTATTGTAGATAAAATTTCTGGTGTTACAAATATATAATCTATTCTTGTAAAAATTTTATGTCTACCAGAAAAATATGTATAACTCTTTGGATTACCATGTAATTCTCTCCAAACATCTTTCAATCTATTTCTATTAATAAATTTTCTTAAATCTGTATTATTATACTTTATTTCCACTTTTGATGGATTGGATTTGTCAATTCCGCTATCCATAACCATATTATAATCACCTGCCATTATTACATAACATTTTTTGACTTCTATTTATATACCGTATTATAAAATTCTCTTTGATTTATATTAGGTGCATACAAGTTCACTAAAGTAACCTCTTATCCATAAATCAAGCCCTGAATTATAAGAAATCTTCCCATGTCATCCCTTTTTATCATAAATTCACATGTTTTAGCTACAATGTTTGCTACCCCTCTTGCTTTTGATGTACCAAATGCCTTTTCATGTACATGTCCAGTATAACCGAAGTTCATTCACCCCTTTTTTCTTTTGATGTGTTTCTTGTAAAATTACAATATCTATTTTCTCTTTGTTAATTGATTTTTCAATTCTTGCTCATTTGTATTTTCCCCCCAAGCCATGTACATTCCCTGTAGCTACCTTCAAAAATTTCCCCATCTATTCCTCATATTACATATTCCCTTTGGTCTCCATATGTGCTCTAACATAAATTTTAGAAAACTAAAACTACACAGTATACATATTATCCCAAAATATAAATAACCTCTTACCCACCCATAAACATATATAATGTCCCCTTTCCCTTCTTCCGGAAGTCTTCCTCCTCTCTACTACATAAGGCCCTCCGGGAGGGGAAGAGGAGCCATCCATACACAGACTTCGGTCACCCACTCCATCTCCCTTAACCATCTTTACCCTATTTCTACACCCAAACATATGTTATAACACATATCCCTTAATATAAAGCGGACCTGGCAGGTATTACGGAGACCTGGCTGGGCCAGGAGTGGGGAGTTCCCCTCGTGGATATGTACCCTCCAGGCTTCCGTGCATTCCATCAGGCGAGAGCTCAGGGCAGGGGTGGGGGGGTGGCGGTTATTATAAAAGAGGGTCTTGATCCGAGGGAGTCCACTGTACCTCAGATAGCCAGGTGTGAATCCCTCCTTTTGAAGTGGGGTTGCAGAGTCCAGATGGGTCTGCTGCTTACATACCTGGCTCCCTGCCACGTAGCAACAGCCCTGCCTGAGCTACTCAACGTGATAGTTGAGGTGGCGGTTGATACCCCCAGACTTTTGGTCTTGGGGGATTTCAACCTGCCATCTGTTGGTGAAACATCTGAGGTGGCTCGGGAGTTCATGGCTTCCATGACGGCCATGGACCTGACTCAGTTAATTCACGCTCCCACTCACATGGGCGGACACACCCTGGACTTAGTTTTTGTCTCTGGTCAGTGGTCGAGTGGCCTTGATATAGGGGACATAGTCATCGAACCCTTGTCATGGTCGGACTACTCTCTCCTTCAACTAGACTTTCTAACCTCTACACCCCGCTGCAGGGAGGCAGAACCGATCAGGTGGTTCCGCCCCAGGCACCTGATGGAACCTGACAGGTTCCAGATGGAGCTTGGGCCATTTCCTGAGACTCTGGCTCATGACTCGGCTGAAAACCTGGTGGCCACCTGGGATAGAGCGGCCCCTGGGGCTTTGGACCACGTCGTGCCTTTGCGGGCTCTGACCCGGCGCCCAACTCACCCGACTCCTTGGTTCACTGAGGAGCTGAGGGAGATGAAGCGCCGGAAAAGACGCCTGGAGAGCGGTTAGAGGACCAGCCGTTCCGAATCTGACCGAACACTGGTGAGGTCTCATATTAAGACCTACCTAGTGGTGATAAAAGCGGCAAAGTCTAGCTACTTTTCCGCTCTTATCACGTCATCAGATAATCGCCCAGCTGCCCTGTTTAGGGTGACCCGCTCCCTCCTTCAACCGGGAGCTCGGGATGACCCCTTGCAGGGTAGAGCTGAGGATTTTGTCCAGTATCTGTATGACAAAATTGCTCAGATCCGGGAAGGTCTGGCCTCTGACTGGGTAGATCCGGACGGGATAAATGAGGCAGATCTTGGGGGTGTGGTTTGGGAGGAGTTTGATTCTGTGGCTCCCGAGGACATGGACAGGATTCTGGGACAGTTGGATGCGACCACATGTTTATTGGACCCATGTCCCTCCTGGTTGGTGCTGGCTTCCCGGGAGATTACACGAGGCTGGCTCCAGAAGATTGTTAACGCTTCTTTGAGTGAGGGTGTCCTACCAGCTGCTTTGAAAGAAGCGGTGGTGAGACCCCTCCTCAAAAAGTCCTCTCTGGACCCGGCTGTTTTGGCTAATTACCGTCCAGTCTCCAACCTTCGCTTTGTTGCGAAGGTTGTTGACAGTGTGGTTGCATGGCAGCTTCCCCAGTTCCTGGATGAAGCTGTTTATCTAGATCCGCTCCAGTCTGGCTTCCGGCCTGGGCACAGCACGGAAATGGCATTGGTCGTGTTGGTGGATGATCTCTGGAGGGCGTGGGATAGGGGGTGCTCCTCTACCTGGTCCTATTAGATCTCTCAGCGGCTTTTGATACCATCGACCATGGTATCATGTTGCGCCGGTTGGAGGGGTTAGGGGTGAGGGGCACCGTTCTACGGTGGTTCTCCTATCTCTCTGACCGGTCGCAATCTGTGTTGACAGGGAGGCAGCGGTTGACTCCGAGGTGCCTTGTTTGTGGGGTGCCGCAGGGGTCGGTCCTCTCGCCCCTTCTGTTCAACATTTATGTAAAGCTGCTGGGTGAGATCATCCGTGGCTTTGGGGTGGAGTTCCATCAGTACGCTGACGACACCCAGCTGTACATCTCCACCCCAGGCCACCCCAACGATGCCGTTGAAGCTGTGCGGGTCTGGATGGGGAGAAACAGGCTCCAACTAAACCCCTCCAAGACCAAGTGGCTGTTGCTGCCGGCGTCCCGATATAGCCAGCTGATGCCATCGCTGACTATTGGGGGCAAGACATTGGCCCCCACGGAGAGGGCTCGCAACTTGGGCATCCTCCTGGACGCACGGCTGTCTTTAGAAGAACACATGATGGCCGTGGCCAGGGGGACTTTTCATCAGGTTCACCTGATCCGCCAGTTGCGTCCCTTTCTAGATCGGGACTCCCTACACACAGTCACTCATGCTCTCGTGACTTTCCGCCTGGACTACTGCAATGCTCTCTATATGGGGCTCTCCTTGAGGTGCACCTGGAGCTCCAACTGGTCCAGAATGCGGCCGCGCGGGGAATTATGGGAGCGACGTGGCGGTCCCATGTGACACCTCTCCTGCGTGACCTGCACTGGCTCCCGCTGGTCTTCCGGGTGCGCTTCAAGGTGTTGGTGACCATCTTTAAAGCGCTTCATGGCTTAGGACCTGGGTATTTGCGGGACCGCCTTCTGCCGCCAATAGCCTCCCACCGGCCAGTACGCTCGCACAGAGAGGGCCTCCTCTTGGTGCCATCGGCCAGACAGTGTTGGCTGGCGACCCCCAGGGGGAGAGCTTTCTCTGTGGTGGCGCCCGCCCTCTGGAATGACCTACCCCCGGAGATACGCAGGATACCAGACCTCCGGACCTTTCGTCGGGCCCTTAAAACCTATTTGTTCCATCTAGCCGGACTGGCTTGATCTCATCCTCTGTTTTTAGTTGAAATTGATTTTAAATTGGATTGTTTTAATTGTCGGCCAAAAATATTTAATAATTTTTAATTGTTTTTTTAACTTTTGTATACCATGTTTTATTCTGGCTGTTCACCACCCTGAGTCCGCAAGGAGAAGGGCGGTTTATAAATTGAAATAAATAAATAAATAAATAAATAAATAATAAATAAATAATAAATAAAATAACTATTACAAATATTCATATGCTGTCTCTACAGCGAACTTGTAACTCCTGTTGCTTCATCCAGCCTCCCTTTCTCCTGTAGATCTTCTTTCTTCTTCTCCATCTCTCCTCTTGAAAATTTCGACATCTCATTCACTTTCTGGATTTTCTCCATGACCTCTTCTTTATTGATGATTCCGAGCTCCCTTAATTTCTCCATCACCTCCTCCTTTGTTTCAATTTTATAAGATCTTCCACCATATGAAAATCTCAAAGAAACTGGATAAACCCAGCTATAATTAATATTATTTTTCTTCAATAATTGACAAATTTGATGCATCTCTCTCCTCCATTGTAAAGTCTCATTACTTAAATCTGGAAAAACGTGTATCTGATGACCCTCTAACACTATCAATGCCATATTTTGCAATTTACACATCAATTGTTCTTTTTTTTTTTTTTTTTTGCATAATACTAGAATCGTATCTCAATGTCTCTCACCAATTTTCTTCCCAACTATATTGGATTGACTCTATGTATTACACAGAGGTGAAATGTAAAATTTGTTATTACCAGTTCTGTGGGCGTGGCTTGATGGGAGGGGGGTAATGTGACTGGGTGAGCATGGCCAACTTTTTTTTTTAATTTTTCAAAGCATTTTTTCTACAACCTCTTTGGCTGAAGAGGTTGTAAAAAATGCTTTGAAAAGCCTCTGCCGATTAGGCAACTCAGTTGGGATCATTAGAGGCTTTTCAGAGCATTTTTTTTACCACCTCTTCGGTCGAAGAGGTTGCAGAAAAAATGCTTTGAAAAGCCTCTGACGATCCCAGCTGAGCCGGGGGATCATCAGAGCCTTTTTTTAAAAAAGCATTTTTTCAGCCGAAGAGATTGTAGAAAAAATGCTTTTAAAATTTAAAAAAAAGCCTCTCATGATCCCATGGCTCAGCTGGGCATGGCGTGGGGACATGGGGATTTTTGCTACCGGTTCTCCGAATCACCCTCCGCCATCACTACCGGATCAGGCGATCTGCTCCGAATCTGGAGCATTACATCAATATCATATCTTGTAAAGGGGACATCTGGGAGGATCAAGGTAGTACTTCTTGCATCAAGGTAGTACTTCTTGAATTTTGCTTCATTTTCTACACTTTTCTCCAGATATCCACGTATCCATAAATTTGAGTGGCACTGATGGTCCTGTATCTTGATCAAGTCCTTTTTCACCTGATGCATCATAGTTATCTGGTTTTTAACACTCTATCATGTTCTCTGATCTGAGTCCCCACTTCTGTAATATTTCATGTCATATCCTGACTTTGTTTCACCAAATCTGTTATTCTTATATCTATACTATCCATTTTATCATTTATTTGCTTCAAATCCTCTTTTATATTTATCTTCATTTCTCTTAACTCTTGATTTTTCAGGCAATATTTTTTCCTTGCTTCCATTTCTAAGGCTTTTTCCACTCAAATCAGGCATAACTCTGAAGGTCTAAGGCCTACTTATAAATGTCTTTGCCAAATATTTTCTACACTTTTGCTGCGTTTTGACATCCAACTGTCCAAAAAGAGCTCTTGACCTTTTAAGAATTTTACAGTCTATAGTCCATAAACATCACTTTCTCCTTGTCCTTATCAACTTATCTCCGTAAATGCAACATAATAAAACTGAATAGATCCAATGGCAACAATTAACTTTATTACACACACCCTATCAAGGCTCTGTCTTAAAAATATTTAGTTCTTCCACCTTCTCCAGACCTCGACACTTTGACTGAAAGAAGGGAATAACGGGTCTTCACACTATACACTTATAAATCGGCTATTATCTTCTCTGCTGTAATCCTTTAAACTTTTTCCAAATTCTTTCTCAGTCTTCAATCATATGGCCCTTCCTCTCCCATCCACCTTCAAAAGCCTCTCAAGTCTCTTAACCAAATATCCAAGCTCAAAGCTCCTCTGAAAAGTGTCCAATTCCGAGTCAAATACAGTCCAATCTTCAGGAGAAGAGCAGGGGAAATAACTCACTTTTCATAATCTCTTAAATTTCATAATCTTTAGATTGATGTTATATTTTTTAAATCCATTTTCTGCAATGGCCCGGAGGAGGCAGAAATTCAGTGTCCATTGTCTATTCTGGCTAGCTCTGCCCCCCCCCCCAATTTTGTTTTTAACATTCCTTCCATTTTGGTGAGATTTTCATTTATTTAAACATTAAGAAATAGCTTGATTGTTTTTGAGGGGTGGGGGAGGGAGGGAGGCACTGCCACTTCATCTGCTTTGCAAAATCATGTTACAGATGTGCCATTCACTTATTTTAGCCTGACGTCTAGGCACATGTACAATTTTAAAAAACTGTTTTTTTAACTGTGCTCTTTCCTGGTTTTTTTTTTTTTTTTTTTTGGCCTGCAAATCTATTGGCAGGGTCAGCAAACAAACAAAAAGGCAGATAAAAGTTGATGGTTCTTCTTAACTGGAAAAGTGACTTTAAGATTAAAACTACAGTATAAGACTACAAACAACATAGCTTGTTGAGCCATGATGTAGGTACATTCTGCATATTTGAATGTCTTATTTTTACATTTTTCAGTACATCTTAAAACTTGTCATCAACTAAACATACTGAAATCAACTAAAGCAACAAGCCAACAAAGCAATGTTATTACAATAGCCCTTGTATTTATACTACCTAAGTAGTATTAATAACACACATGCATGCACATATAAAACAACACTAACTTTTCAGGTAAGCTAATGGACATGCAGTTGTGATTATATATCTTCTGTGCAGTCATATGAACTGTTGCTCTTCCATTTATATTCGACTCCTGCACCAACCCATCTAGTCTAGGCAATACCAATAAGTGATTTTTTCCCTTAGGTTAAAAAAAGTTAATCCAATGACAATATGTGAAGCAATCAAATTGTGGTAGGTGGGGGAAAGCATTAAAAACGCTAAGTTTGTTTTCAAGAACAAAAATAATTTGTGATCAACCCAGATTGGATCCTGCAAAATTCATCTTATTCAAAATGAAGCTCTTGATATACGTCCTATATGCTGGTCTAACTTGAAATAAGCGGATCAGCAGTTGGAAGCTGGAAATATGTTCCTATGGTGGAATTAGTTGATAATCTTGAACCTTTTATGCAAAAACTCTTTAAAACAATTTTTTTCACAATAGATTCACCACATCCTTATTTGTCAACGAAATATTTGTCCACACGTTAATATTTGTCAACCAGGCTATTCATCCTTGTCAAGCAAGGGTTTGCATGATTGAATGAGCCAATCCACAGGTGTGAAGGTGTTGTGAAGATGGTCATCCTGGAAGGAGATAAGGAACTGTTCCCAGGCACTTTTTTCAGGAGGCTTCAGAACTGGGACAAAACAGATGGCCCTCCCCCCCTTACACATTCCCCAAAGGTAAATCAAAGAACAGGGCAGATAGGTTTCAGAACTAGAGTTATAAACCAAGGGATTACAGGATATGTAGGAAACAGGAAGAGGGTAATAAGTGAATAAATTATCCAGCCCCCCCCCCCAAAAAATGGAAGTATCTTGATAGGGATCTGACAGTACCTACATTAAAAAGAGTATACAGGTTTAATGAGGTACAGCATTATATGCTATGTTCATTTTTCATTCAGGTTAGTAATTTATATATTATTTCTTTATAAAGCTTTGATTGGCTGGAATTGCTTTAGGTGTATGTAATCATCACTTTATCTTAATAACTAAGTCTTACCATACATATAGATGAATGTAGAATGAAGTTATGTCCGCATGACATCTCTGCAATTGTTAGGATGGCTGATATATCTTTGTATCTTTGAACTGTCTTATAGTGAAACCTTAAAAAAATACTGATTTGTGATGTAAAATTGCAGCTGCGTGAATTTTAGCCTTTCCTAATTTAAAATTGGGAAAATCAATAATTTTATGTGTTTCACTATAAACAGATTTTGCTATACATGGAAGCATATGCAATTTTCCTGGCTGTATGATGTTGTTACATGCTAAATGTTCCTTTGCTTACCTTTGCAAGAACTTAACAGATGCATTTAAAATGCATTCTATTTTCCTTCTTGCTGCATTGTTTTTTCTCTTTTGTGTTGTAGGATCAGGATATTCACCAATAGAAGATGATGAAGATGTGTATGCACGCAATAGATATAAAGGTGAATGCTTTGCTTATATACTAATGAGGATCATCTGTTGGCAAGAGAGCTTTTTTCTTTTCCTGCTTGGAGCATGAAAGCTTAGGTCTGTACTAGCCAATTTTTGTACAATTTGTTTTATGATATGTTGTGAACAGTTTATTCAAATTTCATAGTAATTTCATAGGTTCATCAAAATTTTAATTTTAGTGCTACATCACTGTTAGTTTTAATCCATGTTTCTCCACTATAGTCTGCTTTTCAACTTTGCAAGCATTATGGACTTCTTAAGGGAGCTGAGTCTTGCATAGCATGTCTAAAATATGATAATTTGAACATGTTCATTAGCACTTTAAAGGAACATTCTGCTTTGAATTTTCTACATTCCATTTGTTTGTTTTCTTGATTATACATGATATCTTCAAGAATCTTCTCCATGACCAAAGCTGAGAATCACTACAGAGTGTCATATAAGTAATGTGCTCAGTAATCCAAAGATTACAAAAATGAAGCCTGTTCATACATGGATACAGAAGTTTATAGTGAATTAAAAATGAAGAAAATCTCATTGTATAAAGCATAGCATTGTGCATTCATTTCTGTAAATATATTCACAGTTTTGAAGTTGTATGCCCAGGCTTTTTTTATATATATTTAATATGATAACTCCTCATTTTTAGTGTATTACCATTGAACTGGTAAACCATGTGCATTACTTTTATTATTATTTATTAGATTTATAAACCGCCCTACTCCTGGGGGACTCAGGGCGGTGTACAGCCATAAATAAAACATTTCAATACAAAAGTTTAAAATAGAATAAAACGAATTAAATAATTTGGCTGATAATTAAAACCCCAATAATTTAAAACAAATTAAAATTCATAATTAAAAGGAGAAAATAACTTAGGTCAGGCCGGCTTGTTGGAATAAATAGGTCTTGAGCGCGCGACGGAAGGTGCGCAGGTCCGGGATCCTCCGTATATCCGGGGGGAGCTCGTTCCAGATGGTAGGTGCTCCCACAGAGAAGGCTCTCCCCCTGGGGGCCGCCGGCCGGCACTGTTTGGCCGACGGCACCCGGAGGAGCCCCTCTCTATGGGAGCGTACAGGCCGGTGGGAGGCTATTGGTGGTAGCAGGCGGTCCCGTAAATAACCAGGTCCTAAGCCATGGAGTGCTTTAAAGGTGATAACCAAAACCTTGAAGCGCACTCGGAAGACCACCGGGAGCCAGCGAAGCTCACGCAGGAGGGGTGTTACATGGGAACGCCACGTCACTCCCATAACCACCCGCGCAGCCGCACTCTGCGCAGTTGGAGCCTCCGAGTGCTCCTCAAGGGGAGCCCCATGTAGAGAGCGTTACAATAGTCCAGACGGGAGGTGACGAGGGCGTGAGTGACTGTGTGTAAAGAGTCCCGATCTAGAAACTGGCGAATCAGGCGAACCTGATGAAAAATCCTCCCAGTCACGGCCGTCAGGTGCTCTTCTAAAGACAGCCGTGTGTCCAGGAGGACGCCCAAGTTGCGAACCCTTTCCGTGGTGGCCAATGATTCACCCCCAATAGTCAGCAATGGCACCAGCTGACTATATCGGGACGTCGGAAACCACAGCCACTCGGTCTTGGATGGGTTGAGCCTGAGCCTGTTCCTCCCCATCCAGATCCATACGGCTTCCAGGCACCGGGACATCACCTCAAGGGCATCGTTGGGGTGGTCTGGGGTGGAGATGTACAGCTGAGTGTCATCAGCGTACTGATGATACTTCACCCCGAAACCACGGATGATCTCACCCAGCGGCTTCACATAAATGTTGAACAGAAGGGGCGAGAGGACCGATCCTTGTGGCACCCCGCATATAAGGGGCCTCGGGGTCGACCTCTGCCCCCCTGTCAACACAGACTGCGACCGGTCGGAGAGGAAGGAGGAGAACCACTGTAATACAGTGCCTCCCACCCCCAACTCTACCAACCGGTGCAGCATGATACCATGGTCGATGGTATCAAAAGCCGCTGAGAGATCTAACAGGACCAGGACAGAGGAGCACCCCCTGTCCCGAGCCCTCCAGAGATCATCAACCAACGCGACCAATGCTGTTTCAGTGCTGTACCCAGGCCTGAAGCCCGACTGGAACGGATCCAGATACGTCGAGCTACATTAAGTGATACAATAGTATTAGCATTATCTATCAGGATATCAAACTCACAAATTAGAACATAGTTGATACAGTAGAGTGCACTACTTAATTATTTATGCTCTTATCTCCATCAAATTCTAAAATGACTGATGCAAACATTTATATATTTTACAGAGCTTCCCATACTCCATCTAAGACTATCATCTGATGCAGAAATAAGTAGTAATATTTTTCTTCTTATCTTAAAAACTTGACTCTTGCTATTATTTTGTAAACCTTCAACTGTCTTTTAAAAAAGACTTTTGCTTTATAGGAATCTTTGCCCTCCTCCCTCCCAAACCTAAATTGTCAAAGCTGCTATAGAAGGATTGAGCTCTTTTCCAAGGATCATGAAAGAAGAGAAGGCGCCCTTGAGGCTCAGCTGTTAGGCAGAGAAATAGTTGGTTAAGCCAGAAAAGAGCAGGATGTGTTGCTCTCAGCTTGCTTAAGTTATTGTGGCATGTGTCTCATGGTTTCAAAGTAAGTATTTCCCTTCCAGAATTCAAACAAAGCAAGCCAAATAAATAAAAGATACTTTGGGTAAGGAATTTTCTTTACAGCAATATCAGTGAACATCAGTGGTGGGATTCTGCCAGTTCTAGGCGGTTCGGCCGAACCATTTGTTAAATTGCTGGCTCGCCCCACCCCTTGCCTCACTCTTCCACACCACTATTTATTGCCAATAAATAGTGGGGGGCGGGGCAAGGTGAGGGGTGGGTGAGCCAGCAGTTTAACCAATGGTTTGATGTTTTCTGCCAAGCTGTCTCAGGAATACTGGGAGTTGAAGTCCACAGGTTATAAAAGAGCCACATTTGCCCACCCCTGCCCTAGCCCATCCAGTCTCTGGGGGAGACGCACGACTTTTCTCTGGTCCGGAACCCTGGCTGCCCAGGCTGCAGCTGAAGCTCTGCATCGTAATGGGCTCTAGGAGGAGGAGGGGCGCCATCTGCCCCATTGCAAAGCTCAGTAAGAGCAACCAGAGCTGGCTGCAGGCACAGGCGGGCGGGCGCACGTGCAGTGGGGTGCAGACTTAAGGTGCCGCCTCCAAGCCGAGGGGAGACCCGATGGTGCGGTAGGTGCACTGCCGCCACCGTCGCCCAAACAGAAGAGGAGAAAGAGATTGAGGGAAAGAAAGATGGAGAGAAAGGTGGGGGGGGAGAAAGAGATGGAGAGAGAGGGGGGAGAAAGAGAGATGGAGAGAGGAAGGGGAGAAAGAGATGGAGAGAAAGAGATGGAGAGAAAGAGGAGGGAGAGAAAGATGGAGAGAAAGGAAGGAGAGAAGGAGAAAGAGAGATGGAGAGAAAGGGGGGAAAGGGAGGAGAAAGATGAAGGAGAGAAAGAGGAGGGAGAAAGATGGAGAGAAAGATGAAGGAGAGAAAGATAGATGAAGAAGAGAAAGGGGGGGAAAGAAAGAGATGAAAGAGACACACAGAGATACCTGTTTAAAAGAAAACAGCACGAGGTGAGGAGGTGAGGCGGGGGGGCAAGGGGGGAACATGCCCCACATGCCTCTGCCATCCACATGGAACGGCCTCCCAGAGGCCGCTCCCACAAACCCTAGCTCGTGCACCCCTTCTCTTAGTGGTGAGCTGGATGCACTGCTGCCACTCGGAAGAAGAAGAGAGAGAGAAGGCACTATGAAAGAGACCATTTCTGATGTTCTTGTTCTCCCGGGCAGTGGCAGTGCATTCAGCTTCCTGGATATGGCTTGCCAATCTCGGCTGGCGAGGGGATGGGGAGGGGTGAGGCGGCGGAGAAGTGAGACAGGACTCCCCTTGCCGTCCCCTCACCCAGCATGGCAGGAGCTGGAAGTCAGATAAGACACGGTGGAGAAGACAGGGAGACAGACAGGGAGAGAAGCTGAAGCTGAATCTGCCAAAAGCACACTGCGCGCACATTCATAGTGCACACCAAAAGCATGCTGCGCACACATGTGCAGTGCACACCAAATGCTCACTTCACACACAAAAAAGAGACTTAACAATGTAAGTAGAACAGCGAGGGGAAGGAACAGCTGTGCCGCGAGATTTAGATTTGCTAGAAAGCAGGATTTCCTGCTTTCTAGCAAATCTAAATCCCGTGGGACAGCTGATCATCGGAAATACTGGTTCAGACCAACTGGTAGCTTTTTTTGATTACCGGTTTGGCAGAACCGGTAGCTTTTATCACTACTGGTTCACCTGAACCGGTGCGAAGCGGTAGTATTTCACCACTGGATTAAAGTGTTCTTCCATTTTTGTGCATAAAGTAATCTTGCTGCCATCAACACAGTGGTGATTCAGTAGAACTGGTTGTTAAGTAGTTAAGCAATTCGGAGAACCGGTTGTTAGAAGAAATCTCATTTTGTTTTTTTCCACTTTACAGGGTTAATCCTGTAAGGAATTGTTGTTTCCTAGCCTAATCTTTATTGCCCTGCTTACAGAAACTGCCTCTCCATTAACCCTTATTACATTCTTGGCAGTATACCTAGACTTACTGTAGCTTCCGGTTCCGGAGCTTCTCAGAGTGTTGGGGGGTTTTTTGGCTTGACTTTCTTAAAGGGGAAGGGTTGTTTTAAACTTTTTAACCCCTGCTGGGAAGAAATACTCCCCTGTTGGAGTTCTTCCAGCCAGGGTGCAATGATCAGCACTTTGAAGAAATAATTGAATAATGAAGCAGAAGCTTTTAATGACAAGGAACCAAGATGAGTGACATTCAGCAAGGCTTATTGGCTAGCTAGAAAGATTGACATTCAAACGTGAGTTTACATACCCTTTCTGATTTTTGATCTAAAATTGGTTTTTGATGAAGTTTAATTCTGTGCTTGGTGATGTTTAATCCTGGGTTTAGTGATGAGATAATTTTCCCTATTCAGCTTTGTTTGGAAGGAAAAATATTAATCTCTGTTCCAGAAAAGAAATCTGACTAGTTCCTGTGTCTATTTGTTCTGGTAATTGATTTAACAAGCAACAGATACTCTATTTGCTCCCTTGCTTCATTCTGGAGAACTTAAATGATCTCTCTGCTAAAGTGCGAGGACCGGTCAGAAATAACCTTTTTTCAGCCCTCTGTGTAGTCCCTATGCACATAGCCACGCCCACCCAGTCATATGACCACCAAGCCATGCCCCCAAATAAGCCACACCCACAGAACTGGTTGTTAAAAAAATTGAATCCCACCACTGCATCAACATATATAATGTTAAAGTTCCACTTTTTTTTCTAAGTCTTTTTCCATTAAACCTAAAAGAAAAGTTTCTGGTTTTATATTTATATTCACTTTAAGAATCTTCTGTATTAGAAAATGAATCCTACTTCAATATTTTTTCGCTTTATCACATGTCCACCATAAATGATATAAAGTCCCTTCTTTAGATTTGCATTTCCAGCATTCATTTGAAATACCTTTATACGTTCTTGATAATTTATCTGGTGTTAAATACCAATGATACATCATTTTACAACATTTTTCTTTTAAATTGTAATTTAGTGTAAATTTTAAACCTTTCATCCATATATTTTCCCATTGTTCAAGCTTTACATTATATCCAAAGTTCCTTGCCCACTGAATCACACAATGCTTTACATATTCACTTTCCAAATTCAAATTCAAATTCAATAATATTTTATAGAACTTAGCAATGATATGTTCATCACTACCACACAGTAGGGTTTCCAATTCATTTTTAAAAGAGTCAAACCCATAGTTCTTTTTTGTTTAATTTAAATTTTGCTTTCAGTTGTTAATATGTAAACCAGTGGCTGACATGTCCTTCTGATTCTAGCTCTTCCTTAGACTTGAGGATAGGATCACCAAAATTAAAAGATATTATTTTACTATAAGTCTACCAGTCTGGCTTCGCCACCATTTCTTTTCTAAAAAAAGCTTCCTGGGGGACACCCAAAGGGGCATCCTCATAGAAAGCCTTATTTTATATTTATTCCAAACTCTTAGAATGGCACATCTAACAAATTGATTGCTAAAATCAACATTTACTTTAATCTTGTCATACCATAAATAAATGCCATCCAAATCTTTATTCATGACCTTCTAAATCAAGTAGCCTCTTATTCTGGAAGTTCACCCACTGCTTTAACCAGACCAAACAAAAAGCATCGAAATAAAGTTTCAAATCTGGTAAACCTAACCTCCCTCTTTCCTTAACATCTTGCAGTAATTTATATCTAATTCTTGGTTTTTTTCCCTTGCCATATAAACTTCAAAATACCCCTCTGCCACGTCTTCTCTATAATAATCTTGATGCAACCTCTGTCTCCTTTCTGTCTTTACTGTGGATGTATTCATGGAAGGTTTGGCTATGTGAACCTTTCCCCCCCCATTCTTTTTCCTGAAGTATTGTTTAAACTAGATCCCTTGAAGGCATGCACTGTTGACATAGAGATTCATATGGATGGATAATTGGATTTGTTTTTTGTATAATCACTGTCATGGGATTCTCAGCAATAGACAAAAGCCTTAAATCATTCCTGGTAAAATAAAAGACATCCACAATATAGCTAACTCAAAGTAATTAGAATACATTCTAAAAACCAAACAGTATGTAAGGATAGTGAATGTGATTTCCTCAATTTTAAAAAGGCCTTTAGAAACATTCCTTTCCAACTTGTTTCTGAAAGCCCAACAGTGTCAGGGTTTGTCTGATTTCCAGGGGAAGGCTGCTTCATAACATGTGAGCCATGAAATGTTTCTTCCTGGATTCAGATGCTTTGGTTTCACAAGCTGAGACTTACAAGCAATTTTTTCTTTGATATTCATATTGGATAGGTCAGTTTTGATTGAAGGGGGAAGTCCTGCACACACCTCACTGTTAATCTGTGTAGTTGTATTACATATATTTTATATATTGAACACTAAATTTCTCTTTCATGTGCACCTCTTTTAATTTTCTTCCCTGATATATAGGAATTCATGACAAAAATTTCACTGTGCCAGCCATTAATAAAATGAGATTTGGCTTTAAAAAATTCCTAAACTTTTGAGAAAGGCTGTTAAATATTAGGGGAAGTAGAATCAGCTGGTATCACACAGTTAAACAAATTAGTATTCTAATTTGGTTTATAAGAGGAATTTTTTCTTTTTCTTTTTGAAGAACAGAGTACAAAGCACACATGGAACTAAGATGGAAATATTTTTTGTAAAATAAAATGGGGTTGTGTCCATTTATTTCAGTACATCATATTCTCAGGTAAATATAGGATAGCAAGAAACACACAATATTTTATCCATTTTGATGCAAATTCAATCCACTTTTTTTTTTGAAAGAGAAAAAAAGTATTTATTGTAACTGGCCAGTTGGTGGCAGACTTATCTTATAACAGGAAACTAAAGTGGCAGGCCTTAGGTCAGTACAAATTGCTGATTTTAATAGTTCAGTATTTGTACAATTTTTTATATAATAATTCCTGGAACAAACAAGGAAAGTCATAGTTTTCAGTTCTGTAATGTTGGAGAGTGAGGCCTTTTGATGATATAGTTTCTGTTTTCCTGTGTAACTGCATAGTCTTCTTTTTCCACCACATAAACTGCATAATTAAATTAATTCTATTGTTCTTATTTCCTTTGTTGTTTTTTGTCCTGTGGTTTCTCTTTCTAGATATACCATGGTGCTCACCTATCAAGGTAAAATATGGTTATGCAAATTGCAGAAGTCCCCAGGAAGGGTATTACAGAAATGTCTTGGGGACCACATGTGACATTCATTGTCAGAAAGGTTATGGACTGAATGGTCCTCAGCATCTTATTTGCCAGTCAAACAAACGTTGGTCTGGGAAAGTTCTCTGCAAACGTAAGTGGCTCATATTTTACTAAAGATTTGCTTTCAAGTTCTTTGCTTCTGATCCTGTTGCTCTTGACCATATGTAATTGAATTTTAGTGGGGCTCTTAGTTTAGTTAGTGTTTTAGCAGAATAAAAATTAGTTATGGAATTCTTTGCTCATACAGAAGAAACAGTAACTTTAGCATTGGAGGTTTTGTTCAGTTTTATACAACAGAATACTTTTTTTTAGTCTTCCTATATATTCTAAACAGAAGGATTTATGTGAGGTTTTTTAATTGCATTGGCAATATTTGTTGTAATTAATTTCATTTATGCCCCTATATGGTTATATAGGCTGCTTTAAATATATGCATGGGGGATGACAGAGCTGACATCGCAGGAAGAATGGCGAGCTTTTACAGGGCTCTGTGTTAAGCCGCCGTATTCTACCTGACAGGAGGTCCAATTGGACTCAATTGGATCCAAGCCACCTTGGAGAGGTGGTAGAGGTAGAGGGGGAAGTTTCACTGATCACAGAGAGTCTGCAAACTCACTGTTTGTTGTCGGAAAACTCATCATCCTGGGGGAATGAGGCCAGATTGAGGCTGTGACAGCTCTGATGAAAGAGCAATAAAGGAGATGAGTGGAAAACAGTGTGTGTGATCTGGGTGAGCTGTTCTTCATTTCCAACTCCTGTTGAGGAATTTACCCCCAAAATTAATATCTTTCCGAAAATGAGACTAAAAGAGGAGATGATTTTTATTCACTTCTCTAGAATGGTGGCAACTAAATATATGAGCTGCTGACAGACCTGAGCAAAGGAGAAGAAAGCACTTTGTAAAAATAGACCTTTAACGGGTTGGAGTTTCAAGTGGTTTGCTTGTGGATATTTTGCCAGCTTTATGGATATTTAAAGTACCATTTGATATATAATACGTATTGTAATCCTGGAAAACAAAATTTGCAAAAGTGAAAGTTGGATTCACTTGGGTGAATGGGTGAAAATGGAGAAATAGAGTAAGGGTGCCACCTGCTGGTTAAACTGGTCAAGCAAAGGGAGAAGACCCTGAATAGTCCGATGCAATACAAAAGGCTTGGATTCCTTGGAACTGAACTGAGCTGATAATATTAATTGGATGTCTGCAAACTGTTTACACTGGATACTTAGAAACAGATGGGGAAGACATAGAAATTTGTCCTTGAGATCATTTGACTCTTTGTGGATTACAAATACATTGGACAGATTGAAATTTGGACTCAACTTGAAGCTAAGTGGAGACTTTTTGAACTACTGAATATAGGTGATGTGCAACTAATGGGTGTGGGGTTTTTTGTGGGCCTTGCAGATTACAAATACCATTTCCTACAAGAAAAATAAGTGAATTAAGAGGGATATTGAAAAGACTATCTGGACATTCTAGATACAATTTGGGTGGAATTTAGGGTTAAAATTAAAGTTAGAAGATAGTGGAATTAGTTGAAGATTGAAAGGAAGGGGAAAAATTGTGGGAGAAAGAGCATTACTGGTTAATATTAAAAAGGGCACAAAGTGGGAGTGGAGAATCTGGGAGAGACTTGAAGAGTGGTGGGGCACTTTATCTAAAGTTGCTGATATATTTATCAATATATCAAAATGTCAACTTCAAATCTATCTAAATTAGGGGGGAAAACTGGATCAGCACCATCATCTGCCCCATCATCCACCCCATCATCATCAACGTCAAGCCTTTCAAGTCAAAGGTCAACAGAAATTCAACAGGATTCAATTCAACAGGAAAAAGTGAATGCAATTCAAAAAGATATGCAAACATTGTTCTGATCGCTGTTTCTCTTTGTTTCTGACCATCCATGCTGCACCATGTAAAAGCAAGGCAGCAGTAAAATTATTTCCTGTCCAGAGCTCAGTTTCTTTATGAAAAATCACCGACTTTTTGCTTCTGCATGTTGCAAATATCTCGTTTCCACAGAGAATTACAAAGGATACCTTTCAGAACTCTCAGTATATCTCTGTCCCCATGTTCCAGTTTAATCCAGATTTGCTCTAGATATAGTTAAAGTAAGCATAAATAAGCAACCTTCAGGAGTGCAAGCAAAATGAGGAAGTCACCTGCTATGAGTGAAGGTAAATAGATCCACTTTAAGAAAATTAGGTGGATTGTTTGGAAAGTTTAGCAATTTTTCCCACCTGGGAATCAGGGGAATAAATTGTAATTGAAAGCTGTTCTCCTTCTGAATTTTAAGGATCATTGTCTCATGCAGTGTCATAATGAAATTCAAGACAATTTATCATTTGCTTAGCAACCAATCAAACTTCAAACAAATCAAGCACTATGAGGTATGAGACCCTTCAACTTTCCAATAAGAATTGGAGGGATACAGTAAATTCTGGAAGGATCTATGGCCTCAAATTTACTTTACTTCAATTGTTCTACAATACAGATTCCTTTATAAGAAATGCATCTGTCTTTGTGGATTGGAAATGATAGAAAATGCTACCCATGTTTTATTCCGCTATACCCTCTATAGAAATTACTACATCAAGTACTGTATATTACAACTTTTCTGTTGCATCATCCAGCCAATCAGACTACTTCTATGTCTCTATACTGCTTTCATACAAAAATGATTTTTGTTACTCATGTTGTAAAATGTACTGCAATATAATATACAGCCTAATAGGAAGTAAATAATTATGTCTGCAGTGATTAATGTTGATTTTCTCTTACAGAAAAACGCTGCCCAACACTTTCTATGCCACCTAATGGAGGATTCAAGTGTGTTGATGGTGCATACTTTAATTCCAGGTGTGAGTATTATTGCTCACCAGGATATCAGTTAAAAGGAGATAGAGTAGTACAATGTATGGATAATAAAGTGTGGAGTGGAAGACCAGCTTCTTGTGTTGGTAAGTTGAAAATCATGATGATACACCATTGCATTTGGAAAGTAGTAAGAGCAGTGGTAGGCCTCAAAATTTTTAACAACCGGTTCTCTGCCCTAATCACTGGCTGGGTGGGCGTGCTTGGTGGTCATGTGGCTGGGTGGGCGTGGCCAACTCAATGTCACTTCTTCGTTTAAAAAAGATATACCAAAAGGTAGTTTATTATTTTGTGCATTTAATACTTAAATAAGAACAATAAAAGATGTACACAAAACAATAATATTTTTAGCTTTTTTTTATTAAAGAGTTTTACAAAAAAAATTCAAATACTTCCCCCTCCCCCCTCCCTTCCTTATCCTCCCCCCCACCCCGAACTTCCCAGAACAAAATACAGGGTATAACAATTAACAATCATATACGAGAGCCTCAGATAGCTCAACAGGCTAAATAGCCTGTTATTAACATTCAGCTGTCTGCAATTATTGCAAGTTCGAGGCTCAAGGTTGACTCAGCCTTCCATCCTTTCTAAGGTAGGTAAATTGAGGACCCAGTTTGTGGGGGCAATAAGCTGACTTTGTATAAAAATATACAAAAGTATGAAGGCTATTGCTTAACGCATTGTAAGCTGCCCTGAGTCTCCGGAGAAGGATGGCATATAAATCTAATTTTTAAAAAAACAAAAAACTAAACTAGGCTAGCTATCTATGGACTCCTTTCCCCCTCTTCACACTTTAACTCCCCTTTTACCTAACTAAATATGAATACTCTTAATTTTTCTATTCATTCATAAGCTATTTGATACTTTTTAGTCCGATATTTGTTTTGAATATAATCAATCCATCTTCTCCATTCCGATATATATCTTTCTTGTGAATAGTCTTTCAAATATGCTGAAATTTTTGCCATTTCTGCTAAATTCGTTACTTTTAATGTCCATTCTTCAATAGTAGGCAGATCTTTCTTCTTCCAATATTGCGCCACTAAAAGTCTAGCTGCAGTTATTAAATTTAAAATCAATTTAGTCTCTATAACTGTACAATCTGTAATTATACCCAACAAAAACAACTGTGGAGTAAACTTTATCTTCTTTTTAAGAATATTTTGGGTAATCCACCATATTTTTATCCAAAATGCTTTAACTTTTTTACAAGTCCACCATATATGGTAATAAGTGGCATCATCACAATCACATCTCCAACATTTAGGTTGCAAATTCGGATACATACAGGCTAGCTTTTTAGGATCTAAATGCCATCTAAAACATTTTATAAAAATTTTCTCTTAAATTTTGTGCTTGCGTAAATTTCACATTTTTAACCCATATTTTTTCCAAATTTCCAACATTATTGGTTCCTGAATATTTTGTGCCCATTTTATCATACAATCCTTAACTAATTCCATTTCTGAATCTATTTCTATCAATATATTATTTAATCTTTTTATATGCATTTGACTTTGATCTCTAATTTGTTTTACCAAATTTTCCTCATTCTGCATGATACCAATTCTCTGATCTTCTTTCCATCTAGCTTTCAGCTGTCCATGCTAAAACCAAGTTTGGATTATCCTTTCCTCTTTTAGTGCATTTAAGGACTTTAATTACAATATACCCCCTTCCATTTTAAGAAGCTCTTTCACCTCTTGCTTTTGTTCTACACTTATATTCTCTATTGCATGTCTGGGTATTGCTCATATAGGTATCTTATAGTTTAACTTACATTGATACTTTTTCCAAACTTGTAACAAAGCATTCCTTAATATATGGCTTTTAAAAGTCTTATCCACCTTCTTATCATATAATAAATAAGCATGCCAACCATATAACAAATCATATCCTTCAATATTCAATATTCTTTCTTCTGTTGAATTAATCCAGTCACTAATTATCGATAGGACATCTGCTTCATAGTATAATTTTAAATTGGGCATTTTGAGACCTCCTCTTTCACGTATATCTTGCATTATTTTTAACTTTATTCTCGGTCTTCTCCCTGTCAAAACAAATATATTAATACCCTTCTGCCATTCCCTCAAATTTACATCTTTCTTGAGTATTGGTATCATTTGGAACAAAAATTAAAATCTGGGTAAAACATTCATTTTTATTGTTGCTATTCTTCCCAACAAAGATAATTGTAATTTTCCCCAGTTCTCCATCTCTTTCTGTATTTTTTGCCATAACAATTTGTAATTATTTTTATATAATTTCACATTTGAAGCTGTAATATATACCCCTAAATATTTAACCTTTTTTACTATTTCAAATCCCGTTAATCTTTCTAGTTCTTCTTTTTGCTTTACTGTCATTTTTTAAATTATTATCTTGGTTTTTTGTTTGTTTATTTTGAATCCAGACAGTTGTCCATATTGACTAATTATGGGTTAGACACTTGTTGGACTTGTTGGACTGGATTCAATAGTTGAATCCAGACACTTGTCCATATTGACTAATTATGTCCATTAAACCTATAACTGATTGTACTGTAACAACCAAGTCATCTGTGAATGCTCTTAGTCTATAATCATGATGTCTAATTTTAATTCCCTTTATTTTATTTGACCCTCATATTTTATTCAATAAAGGTTCCAAAGTTAAAATAAATAATAATGGTGACAAAAGACATCCCTGTCTTGTTCCTTTTTCAATTTTAAAAGTTTCTGTTAAACCACCATTAATTATTATTTGTGCTGTTTGTCTCTGGTATATTGCCCTATATGTATATTGTATAAAATACTCTCCAAACTGCATCTTTTCTATTATTTTCAATAAAAATTGTCAATTCAATCGATCAAATGCCTTCTCCGCATTCAAAAAAATAAGTGCTGCAGAGACTTGGTTGTTTCTTTCCAAATATTCCAATAAATTTACTATTTGTCTTACATTACATTTCATTTGTCTCGCAGTTATAAATCCAGATTGATCATTATGAATCATTTGTTGCATAATTATCATTAGCCTATTTGCTAATATTTTGGCAAAAAATCTTATAATCAGTATTTAAAACCAATATTGGCCTATAATTTTTGGGTTGACTATGATATTGATCCTCCTTTGGAATCAGTGAAATAAAAGCTGTTCTCCAGGATGGGGGTACATCGCCTCCAGCTTGAATTTTGCTAAATAATTCCTTAAGCGGTTCCACCATCTCTAACTGTAAATTTTTATAATAAACAGCTGTCAGTTCATCTGTACATGGAGCTTTTCCCCCTTTTAGCTGTTTAATTGCTGAAATAATTTCCTCCGAAGTTATTGGTTGGTTCAATCCTTCCCTTTGCTACAGGAATATTCTCCTCCTGTAAATATCTATCTATGTCTTTACCTTGAATTGTATCACTAGCATATAACTTTGTATAAAATTCTAAAAAAGCTTTTTTAATCATATTTTGTTGATATACCCCTTTACCTTTATATTCTATTTTCTCTATGGTACGTAGCTTTTGTATTTTCCTTAACAAATAAGCTAACCATCTACCTGGTTTATTCACATTACAGAAAGTATTATGTTTAGCATATTGTAAATTAGTTGCCACTTGGTCTGCCATCAACATATTAAACTGCCCTCGCAACAAGTTTATTGTTGCCTTTGTTTTCTTATCTGTTGGATTCAATATAAGTGCCTGCTCTTGCTTTTTTATTTCCTCTTCTAAATCCCTCCGTTTCTTTTCTTGTCTACGTCTATATTTATTATTCAGATGTATTAAAATTCCTCTCATATATGCTTTACTTGCATCCCAGACCATTTCCATAGATGTACCCTTGTGCATATTTATAACAAAAAATTATTTCATTTGTTTTTTACATTCTTTCACATTTTCCTCATATCTAAACAAATTTTCATTTATCCTCCAAGATCTTCTAGCTCCCTTTTCCTGCTCCAATTCCATCCACACCGGGCTATGATCAGTTAAAATTCTTGAACATATCTTCATCTTGTTCACCCTAGAAAAAAATAATTAGTGATTAATATAAAATCAATCCTGGAAAAAGATTGGTGTCTCAGAAAAAAAGGCAAAATCCTTTTCTTCAACATTTCGTTCTCTCCAGATATCTCTCAGCTCCATATCATCCATCATATCAAAAAAAGATTTAGGCAATCTAGCACGATTTGGGGTGTTTTGAAATAATCCTTTTTTGTCCTTTTGAGTATCCAATACTCCATTCCAATCATCCATTAATATACATGATTTGTAATCCCATTGTATTATTTTGGTGTGCAAAAGTTTATAAATTTTTTCTTGCTATTGATTGGGTGCATATACTCCAATTAATCGTGTTTTCTTCCCTTCTATTAAAAATTCAATTGCAATGTATCTTCCTTGGACATCTGCCTCAATTAATTTGGCTGTTAAATCTGTCTTTAGGTATATAACTATACCGTTTTTCTTCTCTGGAGCAGATGCAACAAAATGTGTTCACAGTCTTGAATTTATCAAATATTTTTGATTTGTCACTCTAATATGTGTTTCTTGTAGACAAAATACATCATTTTTAAACTGTTTCAAATAGTGAAATATTTTCTTCCTCTTTTGTGGTGAATTTAAGCCATTAACATTCCAGGTCAAAAATTTAATTGCCATTCTTAACGCCTTGAAGCTTCCGGAGCACCAGCTGGAAATCCTCCTGCACCTTTGTCTTTGGCCTTGCTCCTCCCACTGCTTCTGTTTTTGTAGTTCCTTGAACTTTCATTTGAGTTTGCTGTATCTTTAGGTCTTGTTCTCTTCATTTAGCTGCAGCTCGAGTCTGTCTTTGATCTTTTGGTTCTTCTCTTTTTTCTGTTAATTTCAAAGATTGAACAGTACCAAAAAGTTGCAGTAAATCTTCTTCAATAAGCGAAGTCTCTCCTTCAGCTTGTGGCTGTTTACCTTTCTTCTGTCCCTGTATTGCCAGCTCTTCTTTTCCTCTCCTCACTTCTGGAGTTGATGGGCATCCAGCCTTTAGTACATTAGTATAAAAATCTTTTGCCTTCCAAATTGTATTAAGACGATACTTTTCTCCCAAGTAATTCACCACTAGTCTAGCTGGAACATCCCATCTAAACTGGATCTGTCGATTTCTAAGTTCATCCACCAAAAAAGCAAACTCTTTTCTGCTTCTCAACATTTTTGGAGGGATTTCTTTCAGTACTAGAACCTCTTGTCCTGCCAATTGGAGTTTATTTTTATAGAAAGCTTGTAAAATTTCATTTTACTCCTCGTTGTAAAATAAATCACAATATCTCTTGGCAATTGTTTCTGTCTTGGCAAACCAGGAATTAACATGATATATTTTGTCAATTTGCAATGAAAGATCTGCTTGTTGCTCTCCAGGTATCTTTGCAAAAGCCTCTGCAAAGATCTCTCTCAAATTTTCTCGGTTGTATTCTCTCAAACCTCTTACTCTCAGAGCAAACTCCATTGCTCTGTATTGTAACATCACCACTTCGTCATCTACCCTATCCATCTTGATCTGAACTTCATCCATTTTATTTTCCAAGTTCATGTTAGACTGATTAATTTTTTCTACCCTTTCATCCAACAATTCAGGGTCTTTTGCCAGATCCTGAAATGCCATTCTCTTATTTCCTTATTCCGAGTTTGAATAACCTCCTTAATTTCAGCCATCTCATCAGACCCTCCCTTAATTTTTCCCTCTAAAACAGAGGTTTGCTGCTTAAAAGCCTCCTGTAAAAGACTCTTGTAAAGCTTCCAAAGTCAATATTTGTGGATTTGAAGTAGACAAAGATTATAGTTTAGATGGTTGTGCTGGTGATCCTCCAGTACTTTTAAAAGAGCTGGGTTTTGTTTGCTTAGAGGCCATTGTTAACTTTCAATTTATACTTCTTGCAGCAACCAAATCAATAAATCCGATTGTTTTTAAATCATTTGTAAATAGTGTAATTTATTTAAAGTCCCTACAATCTTTCCACTTTAAATCTTTCTTTCTTTTTAAAAATCCAATAGTCTTAAGCAGCCTTAAAAGCACTAACGATGTTAACAATCACTTTCACTATAACTTTCACTTTTGCCCTGTTACAATTCAAGCACCATTTTTCCTTTCCCTTTTTAAGATGATCTTGGAAGGAAGAAATATGGATACAGAGTTAAAGTTCAGTACTTGGCAATTACTAGGACTCCTGTTTTTGTTCTGCCTGCTTTAGGATTAATTTGAAGCTGAATGTTGATTGCAAGGGTGGTCGCGGCGTCTTGTTCTGCTTAAAAGCAGAAAAGTCCTGGATCTGGAGCTCTGTCGGGCTACCAGGGAGCTCTCACCCTTCAAGCCCCAGAATTATTCCTAGGGCTTTGGGGGAGCTATACCTTCGTCCGGCTGCTCGCCTTTCTCTCTTCTCCCGAGGGGAAGGTTTCCAAACCGCTAGACAGCTGACCACAGGGCTGACGATCCGGGGCCAGCGCCTGTGGTGCCACCGGAAGTCTTAGCTTTTTGAATACTGGTAGGAATTATATATTTCTGGGAATCTTTTAAAACATTTTCCACAAAATCTAGATAATTGTTAATATTAATTTTGTAATTAAAGATGTCACTAAATGCAAGCAATTGTTCTTCAGCTGCTTTCCATGGAACCACCACTTCTTCAATATTCCAGTAATCTGGCTCCAAAAAATTGAGGAATTATAAATTAGTCCTGTCTTGCAATTGGCTACCTGTTTTTAAATGTCCACAGTCCATTAGTCTTTTCTTCAAATTTGTTACAATGCTTTCTAAAAGTCTTTCCTGAGGAAAACTAACAAATCAATGATTTTTGAAGGTTTCTGAAATAATTAATCCATTCACTGTTTTTCCGTAATGCATCCTTTTCCTTTCTAAGCATTTCAAATGCTTTAATTGATCTTATCACAAGTTTTTCAGCCTTTATATCTACATTTCTTGCTTGCAGTGCATTTGAAAGAAGAGAAATTCCATTTAGAATGTCAATCATCAATGACAAATCAGTCATAAAATATATATTTCCAGATGAGCAGCCATACCGAGGTACTTTACATTTGAACGAAAATACTGATGCAGCACTGGATAAGCGCGCTAGACAACCAGGGTTGCCCTTAAACTACAGACAGCCATCTTGGGCCCAAAACTCTACCAATCTGTATAATTTCAATCCCAAATTGTTCAGATATTTTGAAAAGTTCAGTTTGGCTCCTATTGGATTGATGAAAAATAGTGTATATCTTATCAATAAATTTTTTTAAATGATTTACTTGCTTTATATCCTTTATCAAATCATCTAAAACAAGTTGGAGCCAATCAGGGTGGGATTCAATTTTTTTTTACTACCGGTTCTGTGGGCATGGCTTCATGGGTATGAACTGGTTGGGGGGGGGGGTCATGTGACTAAGTGGGCATGGCCAACTCAATGTCACTCATGGCAAGCTGGGGCGGCACCTTGCTGTGAGTGACCCTGAGTTGGCCACGCTCACTCAGTCACATGAACCCCACCAAGCCACATCCACCAAGCCATGCCCACAGAACTGGCAGAAAAGTTCAGCCAAGTCTTCTACCTTTCAACCTGGCTGCTTCTCTCCTCCTTCTCGGCCTCATACACACAGAGGAAACAGGCACACATCTCATGGTGCCAGAGGGACTCGCCCACAAGCTCTTTTCTTGCAGAAGGTCCCAATGCCATGAGATGTATGTACACTCTGTGTGTATGCCTAAGAAGGAGGAGAAGACTTGGCCGAACATTTCTGCCTCCCTTTGCAGCAGAGCTGCTCAGACGGCAGCTCCTGAGGCCTGTCCATTTATGGTCCCTCCTCCCCCGCATCAAAGTACCTTAAAGGGACAGACTGCAGCGGCTGCCTTCTGAGGCCATTCTCCTGGCCGGGTCTGGCAATGGAGTGCGGCCATGCACATGCACACACACCGGCAAACAATGGGGAGCACATGGGTGGCTAGCATGAAGAACAGGGCGGCAATGGCGGCAATGGGACTTCAGGCCTCTTTTTCGGCCTTTCCCTTTATAGTCTCCCCTTCCCCTGCATCAAAGTACATTTGACACACCGGCAAGCAATGGGGAGCACATGTGCGGCTAGCGTGAAGAACAAGACGGCAATGGCGGCAATGGGACTTTTTTTCAGCCTATAGTTTTTGGTAGTTTTCGGTGCAAGAAGCCTGCAGCCACTGCCTCTTTTTCGGCATGAGAAGCTTCCAGCCACCACCTCTTTTCTAGCTGGAACTGAGCCAGCAGCAACAGCTGGAGGCTTCTCACACCAAAAAAGAGGCAGCGGCTGCAGGCTTCTTGTGCTGAAAACTTCCAAAAATTACAGGTCAAAAAAAGAGGTCTGAAGTTCTGTCACAGCCATTTCTGTCCTGTTCTTCACGCTGACCATGCACATACACCCCATTGCCTGCCGGTACTGCTCACGGCCAAACCTGGTCAGGAGAATGGCCTGCTGCACCGGAGGGCATCACAGCAGAGCTGCTTGGAAGGCAGCCAAAAACTACCAGTGGCTGGAGACTTCTTGTGAAAGACGGCTGAGCCTTGCCCTGTCCCCCCCACCTCACCAAGGTGTGGACGAAGGTGAGCGAGTTGGAGGGCAAGCAGTTGACATGCGGGCAGAGGCCCCAGGGAAAGCCATAGCCAGGGAATGGTGCATTCCCCAACCAGGCCGAGACAAACTGTGAGCGGGGGCTCGGGGAATGGTGCATCCCTGCCTCCCCCCAACCCAAGGTGAAGGGCGAGCAGGCGGCATGCTTACCTTTGGTGAGCAGAGCGGGCGAGGCGTGGAGGCAAGGCAATTAGCTGGGCCACATGGTGAAGGCAACATATATAGGGTGGGGTGGGGTTGGGTGAGTGGGGCGAGTGGGCAGGTGGGTAGGGGTGAGCAGGTGGGTGGGGGAGGGGCCAGCCAGAGGTGGTATTTGCCAGTTTGACGAACCAGTTAAAATTTCCACTACCGGTTTCCCCGAAGTGGTCCAAACTTGTTAAATACACTTCTGGAGGCGATGGTTTATGATGTTTAGAAACTCGCTATTCTAGTGCTCACTCCAGATTTTCTCCCAAGCATAATGCTGGCACCATCAGAACAAAATCCTATTTATTTGTTTTCCAGGTAGTTCTTAGTAAACCCAACATTATTTAAACTTGCAATAACTAAAGAACATATTGTCTCTGCATCTTGTTTTTCTAATTCAACTAGCTCAACAAAAATTGTTGGTGAGGTAACTGGATCCTCAACTTTTAAGAAAAGTATAGCAACTGGTTTGCAAGATAGTGTTGAGTCTTCGTCAATAATCAAACATATTTTCCGAGTGTTTTCAATAATTTTAGTAAATAATGTTGTTTTAATTTATTTTGCAATGAAATCAACTATTTTCACTGCATTTTATGTGAATGCAATCCTGTTCCCATGTCTACTCCATTTTTGATTTGCAATTCCATCATTTCTTCCATGAATGAAAATGGCCTACATTTTTCTGCCAGGCTGTAAACTGTATTGAAGATTCTACAAGAAGTACCTAAATATTTTTCAGTCATCCTGTCTATTCCTTTTGTTATTGCAACCTGCTCACATTGCTTTAAGTTCTCTGTGCAAAAGTTGTGAGCTTTTGATGAAAAACGTTCTTTCATTTTTTTTTCTTAGAGAAGCTTGTTGTATAGCGGTGGGTTTCAAAAATTTTTACTACTGGTTCTGTGGGCGTGGCTTATTTGGTGGGTGTGGCTCGGCAGCCATGTGACTGGGTGGGTGTGGCTTGGCAGTCATGTGACTAGGTGAGCGTGGTTTGGCTGTCATGTGACTGGGTGGGCGTGGCTAGGTGGTCACAATCCTAGTTCCCCCTACGAGGATTCCTCCATCCGAACCTTTTGCAATCCCTCAAAGGGTCAAAGGAAACCAAATTCCATACAGCTCTGAAGCCTTAAGGCAAACTAAATACAAGTGGTCCTCACTTAATGGCTGGTTGCTTACCAAATGTTCTATTTTACGACTGACCTCTCCAGAGCTACTTGACCTGTTTTTGGAGTTTTGACAGCCATGCACACACACACACACACACACACACACACACACACACTATGACCAGTTACAGCATCCCACACAGTCATGTGACTGAGTTTTTCTATGTTTTTTGCCAGTTTCCAACAATTCCTTCTGTTTTCCAGTTAAAAATGTCCATTGGGGAAAATTAACAACCACAGTGTTCACTTAATGACCATGGTATTTGCCTAACCCAGGGGTCTGCAACTTTAAACTCTCAAAGAGCCATTTTTTTGTTTTCTTTTAAACAGGGATATCTCTCTGTGTGTCTCTCTCTTTTCTCCCTCTCTCCCTCTCTCATCTTTCTCCCTCTCCCTCTATCTCATCTCTCTTTTTCTCATTTTTCTCATCTCTTTCTCTCCCTGTCTCTCTCTCTTTCTCATCTCTCTCTCATCTTTTCCTTTCATTTCTCTCATCTCTTTCTTTCTTTCTTTCTTCCTTTCTTTCTCTCTTACTTTCTCCCTATCTCTCTCTCTCATCTCCTCTTACTCATCTCTCTCATCTCTTTCCCTTTCCCTCTCTCTTTCCCTTCCCGCTATCTCTCTGTGTCTTGTCTATCTCTTTCCACCCTCTGTGTGTGTCTTTTGTCTCTCTCTCTCTCTTTCCCTCCCTCCCTCTCTCTCTGTCGGGGGGGGGGGGAGGGAAAGAAACCCCTGAACTGATGCTGGGTGGTGGGAATCTGACGTTCAGAGGCCGATGAGCCACATTCTGAAGACCAGATGGGGGCAATCCCGCAAAGATAACACATTTCTTGTCACTTGAGCGCTTCAGGTTAGGAGGAAGTATATGTGCCAGAGTTCATGTAATGCTATGAATGAGTTGCACAATACTCCAAAAAGCAAAAGAATCTGGTTTTGCTTAACCTTTTGCACAAAATTTTAGTATGAACCACCAAAATGAAATCATTATTTTTAATAAATGGGGAACTTCTATTTTTATGCAATATTCAAGATACTGGAGCAGACAAGGCAAGAAATTCTGAACAACATGGGTAATTGTCTGCTTTAGTTCATATTCTTTGCTATTTTTTAAAAAATAAAAAGGTTACATAGCAACACCTCTGCCGCAATTAACATTCCTAAATATATTTTCTTGAGAATAATGTCATAAACTGAGGCCACGTTTCTTCTGAACAACTGCATTGTCTAGGTAAACCCTATGCTCATTATCTTGGAGCAGAAATCCCAATGAAATCAAAGAATCATACTTATTTTCATCTGATGATGAAGGATGATACTTACACATATTGGAATTAACTCCTCTTGACTTCATACTTAATTTGGTATTCACGTTTTTGGGATAGAGAATCGTCCACTCCTAAAATTACATCTGCCCTAAATTTGTTCCTAGTTTAAGATAGGCTCCTATTGTAAGGTCTGGCAATACGCTTAAGCCAAAAATGAACCAAAATGAAGATTTAAACGAAGGCTTGAAAACCAAAGAAAACAGACTTTATTCTTTGATCAAAGTTAAAATTCTGGATTCTTATTACTCTAGTCATATAATCTAACTACATTATAAAAGTCAATCATATAATCTAATTTATGATTTACATCTTCCTGCAGTGTTTATCTTATGTTATCTTTTCCTCCTTTTGTCTTCCTAATTATCCACTTGGTCCCTTATTAACAGTACAAAAGGTGTGTGGATTGCTCTGGTAGTTTGAGATAGGTGAGCCAAGAGATACCTGCCAATTCTTGGAGGAAACGGGGTGGCATTTTATGGAAGAAGGAAAAGGATTTATGGAAGATTTAGATCTTAATGCAGGAAGCATGCAATTGATTGCAGACATATGTTCTTACAGATGCTTAACAATTAAAAGGAAATACTGACTTCCAGTTGGCGCCGCAGGGACGCAGACGGGGAAATGGCAAGCTCCGCGGAGCTTTGTCAAAACCCCATCTGCCAAGCAGCCATCGACAGGTTTTCGGACCTCTCCTGTCTTGAAGGGACAGGGGGACAAGAAGGCACCCCTTGGGCAGCCAAAAGGAATGGGCAGGTTCCTTGGGGCTGGAGGCTTTCCCTTCACGCTGGCGGCAGTAGAATGATAGCCATGGTGGCTGTCCCGAAACCACGGCAACTGGGAACAAAGATTGTGCTGGAGGAGAAGTGGAGAAGATCAGGGAGCTTGTATGCCGGTGAGTTTAACAATTGCCCAGGCGGGAGCTGCCCTCAGATGTGGATTGCAACAAGTGAGCTCCTGTTTTAATAGCAGGGGCTAAAAGACAAAGGACCTGTTTGACAGAAAGCATTTATTATGACTGTGTGGAAATGGCTTAGTTACAATTTTTTAAACTATTTTTATTTATTTTTTTTCCTGTGGATAAACGAGGCTAGACTGATTTTGTGGAGTGAGACTGGATTATATCTGGGAGAGAGGAAGGAGAAGAGGAAATAACTATTTTTTAGAAGTAAAGGCAAAAGGCAAACGGTGATGGATAAAATGGCTGCTAGCTCTGAAGTGAAAGTATGAATCCCAGACTATTTGTTAATTGAAAAGAGAAACTATGTTGCTTGTTACTTGTATTGAATTAATACTGAGAAAAGACTTAGAGACCTTGGTTTCTGATACATAATCTGTTCACTGGAGGATTTATGGAAGATTTGAAAGAAGAAATTAAATGGAATAATGGAAACTGAACTAAATAAAAGTGATTATAAGAGAAAGGCGGGGCAGCAAAAGGAAGACATGATGATACCATATATGGAATAGTTCCAGAATTAACTTTGCAGAACTTACAACTTTGATGACATTGAAAGGGAAAAGAAATACATTTGGACAGATTGGAGAAAAAAAACAATGGAATAAATCAAGTAACAAGATAACAAAATATCACATTTTGATTCAAATGGATGTAATAGTTATTGGGTGAATGATTGATGTTAGGAGATACTTTTCTTTCTTCATGCTTTCTTTTTATTTCTTATCTTTTTTTTCTCTTTGTTTTATTTTTTTCTTATCTGCTTTTTTTCTTCCCTCTATTTTTTTCTTTTTTCTCTCTAATATAATTGTTTAATTCTTTTTTTTTTGTTATTTTTAAACTCCCTTTTCCCTTTTTACTCTATTATTTCCTTATTTTTTCTATTGTAATTACTATTATTATTATTTTCCTTGTTATTACTATCACCATCTTGTTTTAATATACCGTATTTTCCGGCGTATAAGACGACTTTCTAACACACAAAAATCTCAAAAGTCGGGGGTCATCTTATACGCCGGGTGGTCGGCTGTAACCAGGCAGACCAGCCCGAAAGGCTTTGACGAGCCTTAAATGGCTCTAAGGAGCCAAGCTGAATTGCCTGCTGAGTTGCCGCTCATCAGCTGAGTTACACGCAAGCCCCGTGTAAAAGGGAAAAACTTTCCTTTTACACAACGCTGGCCATCCCAGCTGAGTTGCCTGCCTGATTAGCAGGCAACTCAGCTGGGATCGCCAGAGCTTGGATGGCCAAGCGCTGTGTAAAAGGGAAAAACTTTCCTTTTACAAAACGCTGGCCATCCCAGCTGCTAATTTTTGCCTGCTAATTGGTACGTAGCAAAAATCCTCCCCTCCCCCTCCAGCTTGCTTACCTTAGCTGCTAGCCGCAATGCTTGCCTTGCCTTGCCTGCAATCCATTGCATCAGCAAGCAACTAAATCTCCCTGCCTGCAATCAAGCAGGCAGGGAGTTGTGGACTTCAACTCCCAAAATTACTCAGCCAGCAAAGCAAAGCTGGCTGAGGAATTCTGGGAGTTGAAGTCTACAAGTCTTAAAGTTGCCAAGGTTGGAGACCCCTGTTCTATTGAGTAAGTTCCCCCCCCCCTTTGGGAGCTTTAAAAAAAATAGTTAATCGGGGGGGGGGGGGTTAGTTGTTCTTTTTTAGACCTAGCCATTTAAAGGATAGGTTGAAGTTTTAGGCTAGGAAGTTTTAAATTTAGCTTAAAAATAAAAATAAAAATAAAATAAAATAATATTTGTGCAGCTTTCTGAGATTTAGTGTGTTTCTGTAGTGTTTCACTCTAACTACACAAATACACAAAATCTCACAAAGCTGTATGTGGAATTTTGTGTATGTAAAGTGTGAAAATTGTTTTTTGGGGTTTTTGTGGCTGTGTGAGGTTCCTGCTTGTTGCAGGGGCCATTTTGGGTCTAGCACAGCTGCTTTTACATTGTGGGTGAGCCAGTTGATGTTTTTTAATTTTTATTTGGTGTGCGTTGGAAGAGAGGTCGTCTCATACAGCAAGTATAGCCCAAACCCTATATTTTTACAGGAAAAGTCAGGGGTCGTCTTATACGTCCAGTCGTCTTATATGCCGGAAAATACGGTATGTATAAATACACAAATAATTTGATTAAGAAATAAGAGCACGAATGATTTAAGAAAAATACACTCTCTGGAGGCTTTAACTTTTTCTTAAACTTTGAATTTTCTGTAGATTCAACAATTTAGAAGAAAAGTTTTTTTAAGACATTGGAAGATATTTGTTAAAATATATTTTTATTTTAAATTAGAAATATGGAGAAGAATAAATGGAAAAACAATATGGGTAATACATTGTGAAGTAATTTGAAGCTAACAGATTGAATAAGAGAAGTTGGAAGGGAGGAAAATGCAAGCGAGATAATAATTAAAACAAAATGTTATCAATCAATTAAATATGTGAAACTAGGAGTAATGTGAAATATGATTTTGGAAATAAGCTAAAGTAGAGTTTTGCTCCAGGTTAATAAATATGGTAGGAGTGGAGGAAGATATTATATTAGAAAACAGTTGAAACAAAGCTTGGAATTAGTTAAAAATTAAAATAAGAGTTAGGAGTGAAGGAAAGCATGAGCTGGAAAACAATTGATGCAACACTGTGGACCAGCCAATAAACAGAGTTAGGAGTGGAGGAAAGCATACGCTGGGTAACAGTTTATATGGACTGTGAACCAGTTAAAAATAAAAAGGTAGGAGTGGAGGAGAATATACCTGGGGATCAATTGAAATGTAATTGTGAACCAGTTAAAAATAAAGGTGGGAGCGGAGGAAAGCACTGCTGGAAAGCAACTATTCAAGTTGTAAACCAGTTACAAAATAAATATAGGAGGAGTTAAGGAGATAAAGTTGGTGTGTAGTTAAAATCATACTGTGAACCAGCCAAAATAATTTAAGGTTAGGAGTGGAGGTAAGCCTTGCTGGAAAGCAGCAGATCAAGATGTGAACCAGCTAAAAAATAAAATTAGGAGGAAGTGGAAGAAACTTTACAGGAAAATAATAATATAACCAGTTAAATAATCAGATTGGAGTTATATAAACTATGAATTAGCCAAAATAATTTTAATAGTATAAGAGAATAACTATAGAGTAACTAAATCAAAATAAAATATTTTGGAAGTACTAAACTACAGAGCGAAATGTTGATTGATTTTGTAAAAATTCTAAGAGAAAGGGGAAATAAATTTTTGATAAGATTTGGATATTAGTTGTGATCAAGAAGAGGTGAAATATAGATTTGGTGTAATGGGTCTTAAATTGAGAAATGTATATGAAATATTTTTTTTATTGAAAAAGTTTTACAATACAAGTTTATCAATTTTATTTATTTATTTATTTATTTATTTATTTATTTATTTATTTATTTATTTATTTATTTAGATTTATATACCGCCCTTCTCCTTACGGATTCAGGGCGGTGCACAGCCGATTAAAAACTAGCACACAAAAGTTAAAATTTCATAAAAGAACAAATATAAATGGCCGTAAATTAAAACTAATTCATATAAAAGATAATAAAACTCTAAAATGATAAAATATTTACAGGAATCAGGCTAAGCCGGCAAGCTGAAAAAGATGAGTTTTTAAAGCCCGCCGGAAAGTCGGGAGGTCAGAGATTGTTCTTAACTCTGGAAGCAGATCATTCCAGAGGGTTGGTGCTGCCACAGAGAAGGCTCTCCCCCTGGGGGTCGCCAGCTGACATTGTCTGGCTGACGGCACCCTGAGGAGGCCCTCTCTGTGAGAGCGAACCGGCCGGTGGGAGGCAATTGGTGGCAGAAGGCGGTCCCGTAAGTACCATGGAGCGCTTTAAAGGTGATTACCAACACCTTGAAACGCACCCGAAAGTCCACCGGCAACCAATGCAGCTCACGCAGGAGAGGTGTCACGTGGGAGCGCCCCGTCGCTCCCATAATCCCCCGCGCGGCCGCATTCTGTACCAGTTGGAGCCTCCGGGTGCACCCCAAGGGGAGCCCCATGTAGAGAGCATTGCAGTAGTCCAGACGGGAAGTGACAAGAGCATGAGTGACCATGCGTAGGGAGTCCCAATCTAGAAATTTAGATTTCCCCCCCATTTTCCCCCTCCCACCCACCCACCCACCCTTCCCTCCCCTCCCCACCCTCCCCTCCCTTGGCTTCCCTCACAAAAAAAAGTATTATTCTTATATGTCTATCAACATTAAACAAAAGTATAGGTGAAATCTAAATAGCATATCTTATATCTTATATTTTAACATTAAATACTAACAATTCTATATATAAAGTAAAATTATTCTATCAAATGTATACTGACAGTCAAACATGTATATAAACTTATCAAATATTTTTAACATAAAAATTTTTCTAGATAACAATATAATAGGTATCATTCTAACAAATATAAACATTAAAACTTTTCTACAATCAATATAGTAAATATAGTAAAACTAATTATCAGTCAAACACTAATTGATACTTCTTAGTTTGATATTTATTCTGCACATAATCCACCCATTTCTTCCACTCCCTAACAAAGACTTCTTGGGTCCTATCTTTTAAATATGCAGAAATCTTAGCCATTTCTGCAAAATTAGCCATCTTCAGTGTCCATTCTTCTATAGTAGGTACACTATCTTTTTTCCAATATTGTCCAATCAGTAACCTAGCTGCAGTAATCATGTATAAAATCAATCTCGTTTCACTCGGTGAGCAATCCTTAACTATAACCAGCAAAAACAATTGCGGAGAAAATTGAAGCTTCTTTTTTAGAACATTCTGCATAATCCACCAGAGTTTAATCCAGAAAGCTTTCACTTTTCTGCACGTCCACCAAATATGAAAATATGTAGCATCCAAACAATCACACCTCCAACATTTAGGTTGAACATTTGGATACATACATGACAATTTCTTGGGGTCTAAATGCCATCTATAAAACATAAAAATTTTCCCGCAAATTCTGTGCCTGAGTAAATTTAACATTCTGGACCCAAATCTTTTCCCATGTTTCCAACATAACTGGTTCTGCAAAATTTTGTGCCCACTTTATCATACAATCTTTAACTAATTCGCTCTCTGAATCTCTTTCTAACAATAAATTATAAACCCTTTTAATATGCATCGGCCCTTTCCGTTTTATCTGTATCACCAAATCTTCTTCATGCAGCATTAAACCAATTTTTTGATCTTCTCTCCATCTCGATTGAAGTTGAGTGTACTGCAACCAAGTTAAATTAGTCCCTTCTTCCAACAGAGTTTTCAAAGATTTCAAACTCCAGCTGCCCCCATCATTGAAAAGCATCTCTTTGTATAAAATCCCCCCGAGTGACTTTATATTCCGTATAATATGCCCAAGATCCAACCACAAAGGTATTTTGTAATCCAATTTAAGATGGTGCTTCTTCCAAACTCTCATCAAAGCATGTCTCAATATATGATTCTTAAATACGTTGTCCAACTTATTTTCATAAAATAAGTATGCATGCCAACCAAAGTCCAAATCATGGCCTTCTATATTCAAAATTTCAGTCCTTGTTGTTCCAAACCAATCACTCGCTTGTGTCAATGCTGCTGCTTCATAATATAAACATACATTTGGAACTTTAAAGCCACCTCTTTCACGAACATCTAGCATTATTTTGAGTTTAACTCTTGGTTTTTTCTCATTCCAAATAAATTTATTCAATCCTGATTGCCATTCGGCCAAGATTTTATCACTTAAGCACCGGAATCGTTTGAAACAGAAACAGAAATCTAGGTAGAACGTTCATCTTAACTGCTGCTATTCTGCCAAGTAAAGATAGTTGCAATTTATTCCAGATTTCCAAATCTTTTTAAATCTTACGCCACAAAACTTCATAGTTGTTTTGAAAAAGTTTTATATTAGAAGCTGCAACCTGGACTCCTAGATATTTCACCTTTGAAACTATTTCAAAGCCTGCCAACCTTTCCAGTTCACTCTTTTGTGGTTCCAACATATTTTTCTGGTTTAGTCTAAATCCTGAAACCAAACCATATTCTTCTATGATGTTTTCCATCTGGATGATTGATTCCAAAGGTCGTGTTAGGGTAACAACCAGATCATCTGCAAGTGCTCTCGTTCTGTAATCCTTCTGCCTTATAACTATTCCATTCAAGTTATTCGAATCCCGTATTGAGTTCAACAAGACTTCCAAGGTCAAAATAAACAACAATGAGGATAACGGACAACCTTGTCTTGTTCCGTTTTGTATATTAAAATTAGTCGTTAAACTCCCATTAATAACAATTTGTGCTGTCTGTTATTGATAAATTGCTGAAATCGCTTGTATAAACTCATCCCCAAAATCCATTTTAAACAAAGTCTTTTTTAGAAAGTCCCAATTAACTCGATCAAAGCCCTTTTCCGCATCCAGAAACACCAGCACTGCAAAATTCTGTTTACTTTTCTCATATTCCAATAAGTCTATGAGTTGCCTCACATTATCTTTCATGTATCTGCCTTCTATAAATCCCACTTGGTCATAATGAATCACCTCTTGAATAACTGGCATCAATCTGTTGGCTAATACTTTCGCAAAAATTTTGTAATCCGTATTCAGGAGAGATATTGGTCTAAAATTTTCTGGTTTTGTAGAGCCTTCTTTTGGTATCAGTGAGATAAAGGCCATCTTCCATGAGGGGGGTATATTTCCCCCTTGTTGTATACTACAAAATAAGTCTTTAAGATGTTCAATCATTTCTGTTTGTAAAGTTTTATAATATACCGCTGTCAGACCATCCGTCCCTGGAGCTTTTGCTGTTTTCAATTGTTTTATTGCAAAGGAAATCTCTTCAGATGTTATTGAATAATTCATTCTTTCCTTTTGTTCTCTTGAAATTTTTGTAACTCTCCTCTTTTCAAGATATTCATCTATAAACTCAGTCTTTATATTATCTTTATGATAAAAATTAGAATAGTAATCTAAAAAAGCTTGTTTTATTAAGTTTTGTTGGAAAACTTCTTTGCCTCTGTATTCAATGGTATCGATTATACGAGAACTTCATTGTTTTCTCAAAATATAAGCCAACCATCTTCCTGGTTTATTAGCGTTACAGAAAGTATTATGTTTCACATATTGTAAATTAGTTGCCGTTTGTTCAGCCATAAGCATTTGAAATTGATCTTTCAAGAATTTTATGGTTTCCTGTAGTTTCTCATCAGTTGGATTCTTTATGTATAATTGTTCTTTTTTCTTTATTTCTAACTCCAGTTCTGTTCTTTTCTTTTGTTGAATTGACTTATGTTTAGAATTCATATAAATCAGTACACCTCTCATGTATGCCTTGCTTGCATCCCAAACAATTTCAATAGGTGTACCCTTATTCAAATTCATTTGAAAAAATTCTTTCACATGTTTTTTGAGTTCATATATATTCTTCTCATATCTAAACAAATTCTCATTCAATCTCCAAGACCTTCTCTCCTTCTTCCCAAGTTCAATTTCCATCCATATCAGGCTATGATCCGTTAAAGTCCTGGGAAATATCTTAGTCTTTGCTGTTTTAGTAAGTCAGATGTAACCAACATAAAGTCAATCCTAGAAAAAGACTTATGTCTATCTGAAAAAAATGTAAAGTCCAATTCCTTCGGGTGTTGAATTCTCCAAACATCCATCAATTCTAAATCTTCTTTCATCGCAAAGAAAGTCTGTGGCGGTTTAATCCCTTTTTTAGCCATTGTCTTCTTATCTATGGTTGTATCAATCACACCATTCCAATCTCCCAGTATCAAAATTGATTTGTAATTCCATTGCAGTATTTTAGCATATAATAATTTATAAAAGCTTTCCTGCTGTTGATTTGGGGTGTAAATTCCAATCAAAAGCAATGAGTCATTCTGTATATTTATTTCAATTGCAATATATCTTCCATCATCATCTCATTCTATAACTTTAACTGGTAATCTTTTAGAAATATACAACACTAATCCATTCTTTTTCCCTGAGCTGGAAGATATAAAGTGAGATCCTAATTTCGAATTTATCAAATATTTTTGATCCTGAGTTCTAATATGAGTTTCTTGCAAACAAACAACATCATTTTTAAACTGTTTCAAATAATGAAATATTTTCCTTCTTTTCTGTGGAGAGTTCAGTCCATTCACATTCCATGATAAAAATTTAACTGTCATCTGAAGTTTCACGAAGTGAATCGAGCAATTCCCAAAGTTTCTGTTGCACAGCAGTAGTCTTTGGTCTCGCTCCTCCCACAGCTTCTGATTTCTGTGATTTCCCATTAGCCCCCTTCTCTTCTTGTGGTACAGTGGACCTCTGCTGTTTTTGCTTCTCTAACCTTTGCTTCTCTGCTGCATGAGTTATACGTTGATCTTTTGGTTCTTGCGCCAACAGTTCAAGGTCCAAATCCACCTCTCTTGTACTTCTGGGGTGCTTTATTTTAGGCTCTGGGAAATCTGTAAAATAATCATCTGAGAAACCACCTACTGCTCCTTGAGACTCTTCTATTGCTCTTTGAGTTTGTATTGCTTCTAATTCTACTTGTCTAGACGGTTCCTCAGTCCCTCTTTCAAGATCTTTATTTTTAACAACTTTTTCTGTGGTTAACAACGCGGATGAACGTGGAGATGCTGGAGCTCTTTTAAGGATGTTAAAGTAAAAATGTTCTGCTTTTTCCACAGTATTTAAATGGTATCTTACATCTGCATATCTCAGAATTATGCCAACTGGGGCATCCCATCTGAATGGAATCTGGCATCTTTTCAATTCATTCACCAAAAATCCATAATCTTTTCTGTCCCTTAGCATCTTAGGTGGTAGCTCTTTATAAACACCAATTTGATTACCATCAACTTGAACATTGGCAAGAAAAGATTTTTGCAAAACATCATTCCTCAACCTTCTATCAGTAAAGTAAATCACAACATCTCTAGGCAGATTCCTCTGTCTTGCCACACGAAAATTCACCCTGTAGATCTTGTCAATCCTGCTAAAAATTAGCTTGGGATCAATCTTGAGCAACCCAGCCAGTGCCTCTACACAAACTGCTCTCAAATCTTCTCTGTTGTTTTCCCTTATTCCCCTCAATCTTATAGCAAACTCCATAGCCCGAAATTGGATCATTGTAACTTCATCTTCAAGTCTTTGAGTTCTAACATCAGCTTTAAAAAATTTCTCTTCTGCCACTTTCTTGTTAGATTCAACTTCTATATTTAATTCATCCACTTTTTTCTCCACCGCCACCACTGCATCTGAGAGACTAGCAACTGCTTTAGTTATATTTTGATTCAGCTTGTCATATTTTTCTTGTACCAGCTCCTTCATTTCAATTTGATTTTTCTCCATTTTTTCAACCACACCTCCTAATGAGTTAGTTATAAAAGCTTTCAAATCCTCATTTCCACTTTCCTGAATTTGAGTCTGAGTCTGCATTTGTGGCTTGGCTGGCTTTTCCTTTGTCTGATTAGTGGGGGAATCCCCCCCTGCTTTTTGTTTTGAAGCCATGCCTCTACACAGTCTTAACCTCTCCAAAAAGGAAAATTTCCCTCCTTTTCCTCTTGCTCCAACTTTTCTCCCCAGTTTTACAAGGAAAGGAGTTAAGTCAATTTTGTTTCTTTTAAAAATCTTGTTAAAATGTTTCTTTCAAATACTTCGAGGCAGGCTTAACTCTCACTTTCGCTTTTCACTTTACTCCTTCTGTTTTAGCCAGTCGCCATTTTCTCAAGCACTTTCTCCCAGAGACTCTTTTACTAAAAATTGTTAAAAAAAAACCAAATACTTGCTTTTTTCCCCTTTGTGAAGAAGTCCAGATTTCACCGAGTTTTGCTCACTGTAGACGTCTGAAGTTTGGTGGAGTCACTCACGTCGTCTGGCTCTGCCTGAAACAGAGGTCCCTCGCCGTGCGGAGCCTCAGTGGGTTGGAGAGGGAGCCTTCACCCTGAGCGCTCCCCAGGACGAAAAAAGAATCCTGGGGGCAACTCAGGGGGTTCTACCTAAACCCACTGGTTCTATCCGCTCTTCCGTCCTGAAGAGCGGATTTTCCGAGCCGCCTGACAGCTGTGAGGCGGCTCCAATGCGCGACGAAGCCGATGGTCATAAAAAGACCATCTGGCGATGACGGAGACGCCACCAGAAGCCAAAATGTATATGAAATATTGATTGATAAAATGGTAGAGATTTAGAATGGTGTTTATAGTCTAGAATGTTGGGCAAAATAATTGAATGATAAATGTTTAGAATAAGATTTTTTTTCTTTCTATTTTTTTAAAAAAGATGTAATTGGATAAAAATGGGAACAAAATTGATTGTGGGAATCTTAATAATTGTACTTATTATATGACAGAACAAGCACCTGCTCTAAAAAGATGTATTTTATGTTTTGTGTTTTGAAAAATAAAAAAAATGGGAAAAGAAAACAATTAAAAAGAATGGCTTAAAAAGAAGAACACACATTAACCTACAAAAATAAGAAAATAGATATTATGCCTTTACAGGGAGGAATATATAAAATGGGTATGACCTACTGATGACGGCTTATGAGCCAGAAATAGCTATTTCGGTCTCCCACAATGCATCACTAAAATCTGTTTGCGGCCATAATAAAGAGAAGAACCCAGTGGGTCTCCCACAATGCAACACTAAAATCTGTTTGCAGCCATAATGAAGAGAAGAGCCCAGAATGTAGTGAATTGTGATTTCACTCAGTTGTGGTTCCAAAAAATCTTGGTTATGTAGGAAAAACCTGGCTTAAAAAGAAGAACACACATTAACCTACAAAAATAAGAAAATAGATATTATGCCTTTACAGGGAAGAATATATAAAATGGGTATGGCCTACTGATAACGGCTTATGAGCCAGAAATAGCTATTTGAGTCTCCCACAATGCATCACTAAAATCAAGCATAGATCTGTGAATGCAAAGATGCTTTTCCAAAAGGCAACTGGACTTTCTTTTTTTTTTCTTTGAAAATGGTTTGTTTTTCATCTAAGAAGCTTTTTCAGTTCTTGGATGAGAAGTAAAACGTTTTCAAGTAAACAACCAAAAAAGTTCAATTGCCTTTTGGAAAAGCACTTTTGGGACAACCATGACTTGGGTGGTTAAGAATCTCCATAGCAACATATATCTGTGGATTTTGGAGAAGGAAATCTGAGGCGGGGGAGGATTTATACTTCTCAGAAAAGCAAGCTGGTTATAATCTCATTGGGCATTCACGAGAATATAGAGTGGTTTTCCATGTTCATCTTCAGAAATTGCATGTGGTGGATTGGATTTACTCACTAAACAGCTCCGGGCTCGTTTGTTGCTTCGCACATTACATGAAATTAGCCTTTATAGTTTCCTAAACCACGGCACACAACTTAAGGGGCTGCAGGCGAATCTTTGAAATTGGCTTCTAAATTCCCCTTGAGGGAATTTAGTCCCTCAGCCCCAGATTGCCACTCTCGGAATGTCTGTTACAAAAGGCGAGGATAGGACCACTGACCCGTTAAATGTCCCCAAGTCACTATGGAACTGAAGAGCGTGTTTAAACTGAGGAAGCCTCTCACTAAGACTGGTCTGCAGCCGGGGAAAGGTGGGAGGTGCAGGAACGGCCGAGGATTACAAGCTGCACCCCCCGCTCCGCCACTCTCCAAACCAGAAAATCTGCATCAGGGCCACTCTGAGAGAAATAGCAGCCCTGAAATAAGGGTCCTGCCTGCCTGCCGCTGAAGGGCATCTGGTTCAACAGTGCTGCGGCTCTGGTGCTGCAATCTTCTGCACACTTTGCTTGTGGGCCAGGCCGGCTTAGAGAAAGGCAGGGGAAGAGCTCTGGTGCTGCAATATCCTGTGTGCTTTGCTCATGGGCCAGGCCGGCTTGGAGAAAGGCAGCAGAAGAGCTCTGGTGCTGCGATATCCTGCGTGCTTTGCTTGTAGGCCAGGCCAGCTTGGAGAAAGGCAGGGGAAGAGCTCTGGTGCTGCATTCTCCCGCGTGCTTCCCTCCCTCCCTGTGCACATTGGTCCACCCACCACTGGTATCACCCCTCTGCCAGCTCTTCCCCACCCACCCACCGGCCTGCTTACCTTCCATGGCAGCTGGTTCAGACTCTGGAAGGCAAGCTGACCAGAGTTTTCAGTGGCCTCCAGCCAGCCCTGCTGCTGGAAAGCAGCTGGCAAGGCAGTCTCCAAAAAGGCTTCTTTGCCAGCCGCTTTCTCTGCAGGCTGCCAAAAAGTACCGGAGGAAAAAGTTGCTGCCGTCCTTGCCATGTTCTTTGTGCATGCACATCCCATTGGACTTGGAAGGCAATGGGATACGTGTGCGCAAAGAACATAGCAACATGGTGACTGGGGAACTGGTTTGGGGCTGTGGCCAGCCACCCATCGTTACCAGTTCAGCAATCTTGCCCAAATTTTTGCCAATGATTTGTGCGAACCAGTGCAAACCGGTAGCAACTCACCATTGTTGTTGTATCACTTTATTTTTCCCTGCTGCCTCAATCAGGAAATATTTGCATTCTTTTGATATATGAGCACTTTTTTCTTTTGTGAAGTCAAATTTAGCACAATACATAAACTGAATTTTTTGTTGGAAATTTCCAGTCCCTCATATTTTTCTTTAAACTTGTTATACTGTTGCAATGTTCAGCACTCAGGAAGATTATTTTCAATTTCAGAGTCACCAATAATTGACTTGCTGCTTTTTCCAAGTTCAAGTGGTGGTGCTTGTGACTGTTTCGGATCATCCAAGACCAATTCTGTTGTATCTGGTTCCAATCTTGGTTTTCTGCTGAAAAAAGTGGTCAAACTCTGTTGCCTTTTCATCCTGTTAAAGGCTACTACTGCAAAAGAAATAAAACAATGTTGTACTTTGGACTCGATTATGGTTGCAGTTTAAGGTTGTCTGTAGGTAATGGAAGGGATCTCTTTTCACCCAACAATATATACTCTGTTTTCATCCATTGCCAAATACAAATTGTCTGAAATGGTATAGGGTTATAGGGTTGCCTGCCTGAGCAGGAGTTTGGATTAAAAGACCTCCACACCAACATAGGACTCTCAATGGACATCAGTAGCTAAATATGAGCATAAGAAGCAGTTTCAAAGTAAGGCTGTCCTTGTTTGTGCTTACCCATATCAGTGTTAAAAATAAAAGTTTAATGAAACAGAAACAAAAGAAATTTAACAAGCATTTTGTGATTTGACTGAACTTGAATACTTAACAACACAGATTTGAATGATGTATTTGATGGCCCTTGTTTATAAGCTATCAGTAAGATATAACCCAGAAACCGAAAAAGCGGAGTGAAGCAGCTGCTGACCCGGAGAGCACGTGGAATGGCAAATGAGCCAGAGAGTAGCTGGGTGTGGACATGACTCTAGCTATCAGCCAAGGCAGGCGTGCTGAGATAGGGTGCGGTGGGGTGGAGCAGAGTTGAGCCGGGCAGGTCAGGGTGAGGCGGAGCAGGGCAGGGTGGGCAGGATCAGCCAGTGGTGGGATTTGCCAGTTCGGCGAAGTGCACAGAATTGTAACAACCAGTTTATCCGAATTGACAGCAGCCCACCTCTGAGTAAGAGATATACTAATTTAAAATGCAAAAGGCCATTAACACAGGTGCTCCTTAGTATACTTTCTGGGACTGTTATACAATTTTCTAAGGATCAAAAAGATTATAATGCAGCTAAAATAAGACCCAGCATGCAAATAGTGTCCCTAATAAAAATGGCTAAAAACAAATGAGAGCCATTATTATCCCTGCATTGTGTTCTCATTGATGAGAAAACAGTCATATTTCTCCGCATTCATCGCATCCTAAATTAGGTATCCAACAAAGCTTTCTGAATATTTAATAGACTATTCAAGTTGAAGCAATTAAAGAGAGAGAAAAAAACAGTGTAGTAGAGTTGCTAGGTCTTCTGGACACTTGCTTAATATATGTTCAAATCAATGTTCATCCCTGAAACTGAAATGATTTCTAAACAAAGCTGGGTTTAGAAATAAGGATAAAATTGATAGAAGTTGGCATAGAATCACATAAGCCATATTAAGTTCTTTAGAAGGAAGGTCAGAATTTTTTTTTAAAAAGTTAGGCAATCATCATGTATAGATGTTATTTCTGAGACTCCTGTTAACATCAAGCATACATGATTTCAACAATTTTGCAATGGGCTTGGTATTTCTGGAAAGCTATTAGCAAACTAGCATAGCTGCATGTGGCTTCTTTATATATAAAACTATACATTCCTGCCTTTTGCGAATTTGGGTTGTGTTTATCTAATAACTTTCGATGTAGTTAAACTGAATAGAACATTCTGGTCAGGCAATAAGAATTTACAGATCCAAGAGAGTCTTGAGATACAGTTCCAATAATAATGCAGGATTGTTATATTAATGTAACTGATATTTATAAAAAAATATAGTCTTATATTTTATTATTTAGTGAGAGGATCCTTAGAATTATATAGCTGAAGTACTGAAAATTCCGAAAACCGGAATATTTCATTTTTTATTAATTTGTTTATTCTTATTAGGCATTGCCTTATTTATAGCAACTGCCTGTTTTTTGGGCAGCACATTATAAAAGATTGCCTTATCCATTTTTTACCAGCAAAACAATTTATTTTTATTTTTTTTGAAAGATTTTTTTTTATTTTTAAAACATAAACATAAAATACATCTTTTCAGAACGAAGCATTGATTCGGTCATAAATTTGTACAATTACTAACACTTTTTTAAGGGAAACTTTTTTCAAATCTCCACAAATTACCATAAAAATATTCAAATCATTACAATTGTTGTCTATGTTTAAACAATATTTTAATTGTTACTTCCAACATAACATCTTCATTTTTGCTATTTATCCCAACATATTATTTTACCTTTTCAAATAACACAACTTAATATTTTACACAATTATTTCCCTAAGATCTGTCTATTTGACAAAACCATTATCCAAAAACCCGTTACTTAAATCTTTAGATCCTAGCCTAATATCATTTCAATTTCCTTTTCTTTTTGTTTAGATGAATGCATTCTTAAAAATATTCAAATCATTACAATTGTTATCTATGTTTAAACAATATTTTAACTGTTACTCCCAACATAACATCTTCATTTTTGTTATTTATCCCATCATAATCATTTTATTTTAACTATTAATCCCATCATAATCATCCTTATATTTACTATTACATCCAACATAATCATCTTTGTTTTTGCCATTAATCCCAGCATAATCATCCTTATTTTTGCTGTTAAACCCAGCATAATCATCCTTATATTTAATGTTACACCCAGCATAATCATCTTTGTTTTTGCTGTTAATCCCAGGATAATCATTTTATTTTTACTGTTAAACCCATCATAATCATCCTTATTTCTTGCTGTTAATCCAGCATAATCATCTTTTTACTGTTGAACCCAGGATAATCATCCTCTTATTTATTGTTAAACCCAGCTTAATCATTTTTGTTTTTGCTGTTAATCCCAGCATAATCATCTTATTTTTGCTGTTAAACCCAGCATAATCATCCTATATATACTGTTATACCCAGCATAATCATCTTTGTTTTTGCTATTAATCCCAAGGTGATCATCTTTGTTTTTGCTATTAATCCAAAGGTGATCATCTTAATTTCACTGTTAATCCCAGCATATTCATTTTTGTTTCCCCAACAATCTCTTTTTTATTGCTTCCATCCATCTATACATTACTTATTCATATTTAATCATATTGTCATTATCTTCTTTATAACAATTTAACATTGACATAAGTCTTATTTCAAATACATCCTTATTTGCATTAATAAATTTCTTTTAACATAATCTATTTCTCATATATTTTAGCTTCCATTTTTTCAATTTTAAATATTTATAACATATTCTTTTCATATTTCTATTAATCCTTATTAATCCCCATATAGTTATGTAATAAATCAAAATCCTTTATTATTTACAATATCATCTATAAAAACCTCCTTTTTATTATTACTATCTGACTATACTTTGCTTAATTGTTTTTAATCACATTGTTTTTCTCTTCTTTATTTCCAGTTGCATGTGTCTTGTTTCTTCATTTTCTTGTCTGCAGGTATATATTTCCTTTCAGTTTCAGTATGCTCTATTTTTGTCCTCCATATGTCATTTTAATTCTTTTTCTTGCTTCTGTTCCAAGCAATATACATCAACTTGTTCCTTCTCTGATTCCTGCACCAGTTTATTTTTCTTAAGTTAATATTATACCAGTTTTAAGAGTTCCATTATAACCCCCCCTTCTTTTCACCAAAGTCAAGCCACCTGCAGAGAAAAAAGCCATCCTCCGCCAATTTCCACGATTGTTATCTGTAGAATTCACAACTTTTCAAAACAAAAAGCAAGTTACAGTGTTCCTTTTTAAACCAGAAGGTGTCTCTCTGTAATCCACAATTTCCCTTAGTCACGCAAATATCCATTTTGTTTCAATTTTATAACAGTCCTTGATTAATTTTCTTCTTTTCAACTTTAAAAATATCAAATCTCTTCTTTTTTAAAAAAATCCAGTTCAAATTTAAAACTCTGTCCAATCTTTTAACCATGTCTCCATGTTTAACTTTTCCAATTAATCCTATTCAGAATTCAGTTTTTGTCAGGTCTTTGTCTCTTTAAAAATTGCATTTCAAAATCTTCTAAGCCCCTGTATTCCTCAGCCGCTATTTTGTAGCTAGGGGTCTTATAGTTTAAAGAATGTTGCTCTAAACGTTGTTACAAGCCTCAGTTGGTTGTCACTCACTGGCTTCAAAGAGTTTCACTCCACTTTCCTCCAGCACATTTCTTAATCAGATTGTCCCAGCTTCGTGGCAGCCACCATGGCTGCTGCCCCCCACCGCCAACTCACAGAGAGTTCCCTCCGACCTCCGAGGAACTTGCCTGTTCCTCATGGTCGTCTGAGATGCCTCTCTTTCAGCTCATCTCTGCAGGACGGTTCCGGTCCAAAGACCCATCGGCGGTGGTTCAGCAGCCAGGGTTTCTGTGGGACTCATCAGAGCCCACTATTACCCCGGCTGTCTCGCCACGATGCCAAACCAGAAGGAACAATTTCTTAAGCAGCATTAACAACATTTGTAGTTGCATGCAGAATCATGAGCTTCAATTTACTGATGATTGATCAATTTTCCTTAAACAGGAAGAAAATGTTACAATGCAGGGGTTTTTTTTATAAAAAAAGAACAGTAGTATTCATTGGACCTACTAGATTTATATATTCCATTTTTGACATAAGTAATGTATGAACCAGTTTGATTTGTACAAATATTCTAAGAACGTGAAGCTATATGGCTTCAGGCCAAGGGTAGTATTCATTTACTTTCACTACCGGTTCACAAATGTGAGTGCACACCTCCACCTCTGCGCAGGCGCATGCACAGGGCCTTCCGCGCATATGCAGAGCATCAAAAACGTGGATAAATGGGACGTGATTACGTCTGGGTGGCTGGGCTGAGCCACACCCAGCCGTTACCTGTTCGCCTGAACCAGATAGAACCGGCTGAATACCACCACTGCTTCAGGCTATGTATATTTTACTGGGAACACAGTGCCTTTCAGCAAAAATGGATACCCAATATAACGTTTCATATAATTTCAATTAGATATCCAAATGCAAGCAAAATATATAAAAATCTGCAGATGGAATTTTAAAGCTTTAGTCTCTTGGTCTTCTGCCATCTTTTTTCACTTGAATAATTCCATTTTCTTCAAAATCAAGACCAGATTTTTGAAATTTGGTGCAAATTTAACCAAACATTTAGTTTTTAGTTTAGTTTTTACAGGCTTACTACAAAGAAACTAAGTTTCATTGAAATACAGCATGAATGATAAAAATGGAAAAAAGTATTTTAGAAAAGTAGGGGTGCCAATTATAATTATAATGCAATAAAAAACTGAAGATTCTTTGAATAAAGCAACTTTGAATAGAAAAAGCACTTATTTTTGCAAAATTAGAATAATTTTGAAAAGCACAGGTAACTAAAATGGAAGAGTAGGCAAGAAATCACTGTGTGAAACATTTTATTCCTTTGCACAGGTGTTATAAATAGTTCTCTAGTATTTTAGATAGCATTTTATTGGTATAATTTTAATATTCAACAGTTTAATTTTAACTGTCCCAGTAGCAGTTTGTGGCTTAATGTTATTACTATTGTTTAAAAATGTTCTATGATTCAGTAAACACTAGCTTAAACAAATCATTATGTTTATCTGTGTTTTTATATATAGATATGGAACCTCCAAGAATTCAGTGTCCAAGTATAAAGGAGAAAATAGCAGAACCGAATAAATTAACATCCAGGGTATTCTGGGATACTCCAGAAGGACGAGATACTGCTGATGGCATTTTGACAGAGTGAGTAAAGATATAAAAAGTAAAAAAGTAAATTAAACAATAAAGTGATAGTACATAAACGTAAAAGCTGTACACAAAGCACACTTTTTAAGTTTATATACTTTTAATTTAGTACATAATGCTCTACAAGCTAGTTCTCAAAGGTCCAAGTTCTGGACCTAAGCCAGTAATACACCACGTGTGTTGAGGCTTCCTGGATTTAATAATCCAGACTGGCACACAATGAGTTCCAAATTAAAATTAGATGTATAGTCAGTACTGGGAGTGTCTGCCTTTCAGGGTCTTTTAAAGTTCAGAACCGCACCGCGTCCCGCCACCACACCAATAGGCCACACCCTTCCCACCCATGCAGCAAGTTGGCCAGACCCACTCAGCCAATGCCTGCTCAACAGCTGCTCATTGGCAGAACAGCTGATTGTGCTCTGGAACAGCTGATTGTTGGCTGAATCACTGCCAGCTGCAATTAGCTGGCTTTCAGTGTCAGCTGGGTTTCAATTCCACTGCTGCAGAGTGGTGTGTCAGCTTGGCTCCACTGTAGCTGCAGCAAGCTCCCACAACCGTTGTAGCCTCCAAGCACCCACTGCTCCACCTCAGGCGTGGCATACCCTGGGCTTGGGGTTTGACAGGCGACCCCCCTCTACCAGGGCTACACCTGGAAGACAGGAAGTATAACCAGTAGATCATTATGCCTGACCTCACACATCCCCTCCTGGTTTGTGGAGAGGTGCCCTGTGGAACCTCCTTATCAGTCGGGTCACCCGTACATCTCTACTCGCTACCCATGAGGTGTCATGCCCCCATTGGAGCCTAAATCTCTGGGGGGAAGATGAACTAGAACAGGAGCTGACAGAGATTGAGGGGGCAGCTCCGTTGGCTTTGGAGGAAACTGGGGAAGGGCAGAGCCAGTCAGGCCAAGGCATTTCAGGATTAGAACAACTTGTAGTTGGAGAGGAACAGGGGCAAGATGAACATGAGAGACAGAGCTCAGGTGATGAGCAAGGGCCTCCTGATCCTAGAGCATGAAGAGAAGAGAGAAGGTGAGAACAACACAGACTGAACTGGCTATGAGGGAGGAGAATGCCCCGCCCTCCTTCACAAGGCACACCTGGGGACTGAGATGTAAGGAGATGCTGGTGGAAGGGGCATTTGTCTGAAACAACTATTGAATCTGTGGAGCCTTGTATGCACTTGCTGACTTCTGGAGATTACTATGCTTTGTCTTGTGGTGCTTGCCTGATTTGCCTGCTTCGCTGAACTTTGGTTCTGGTTACTGTTTTGCTAACCTTGCTTACTGGACTGCTGGCCCTGATTACTGTTTTGCTAACCTTGCTTACTGGACTACTTGCAGCCAGAGGCTGTTAAAGATGCGTGTGAGAGCTTTGCTCCAGGACTTGGGAGGCCTCCAGGAGCCTCTGTGATGAGGTAGCCCTTCCATCAGACCCAGTATTGCAACTAGCCCCTATGTAGCTGGGAATCCAATATCTGATAGATCTTGTAATGGGTCTCCCCCCACCCACATCCACAGGGCCAGATACTGATGCTATTTGTAGTCACAAATAGCCAGACAGAGACCTCTCCTACTGGTTTCAATAGACTACTATAGAAGACAGGATGGACTTTCCCTAACAGTCAGGGTAGTTTCAGCTCTGCTGTCATGGGGTTAATTATCCCCACAATGGGGAATTGGCCTAGGAACTTCAGACCCAATTTTCAACAGGGGACCTTCAATTTCAGGTATTTTGTTGACAGGTACACCCTCTTGTTTCCTGTCGACTTGTACTTTTGGGTTTCTGCTGCTTTTCTCAAGGTCACTTTTATAGTTCCCCACACCCCCTGGAAGGTTTCTAGCCACTCCTTTGGGCCAACAGGGACAGGGGCTTCTCTAGGGTATTCAGGTATGGGAACAACATCTATAGCTCAGTAGTTAGAGTGCAGGCTACTTCAGCTGACTGCTAGCTGCAATTCAGCAGTTCAAGTCTCACCGGCTCAAGGTTGACTCAGCCTTCCATCCTTCTGAGGTCTGTAAAATGAGGACCCAGATTGTTGGGGGCAATATGCTGACTCTGTAAAACTGCTTAGAGAGGGCTGTAAAAAAACTATGAAGCGGTATATAAGTCTAAGTGCTATTGCTATTGCTATTCCATGCACCACTCTGAAGGGCGTAAAACCCATAGTGCTATGGACAGCATTGTTATATGCCACTTCTGCAAATGGCAGGAACTCTGCCTAATTGGTTTGTTGGTAGGTGACATAACTTCTGAGATATCTTCCCACTATGGCATTGGTCCTTTCTGCCACCCCGTTTGTACTTGGGTGAAATGCTGAGCTTAAACTCTGGGACAACTCTATCATTCTGATGAAGTCCTGTCAGAACTTGGCTGTGAACTGTACCCTCCGATCCAAGATTATCCTCCGCAGTATGCTGTGGAGGTGATAGGTATGCATGAGGAACAGTTTAGCCAATTTTCGTGCCAATGGCAACCCAGGGCGTGGTACAAAATGTTTCTGTTTTGAAAACAAATTGATGACCGTCCATATGACGGTCTGGCCATTACCTTCTGGAAACTCCATGATGAAGTCTATGGCTATCTCCTCCCACGGCTGGGTCAGGTCGGTCATGGACTGTTAGAGGCCAGAGGACTTCCCCATGGTCATGCAGACTAGACAGCCTTTGACATAGTCCTCTATTTTGTGTTGCATCCGGGGCCACCAGAACTGTCTCTTGGCTAAATGCAATGGTTTGGGCAATCCAAAGTGTCCTGCCTGTTTCACATCATGGCGTTTACCATGGCATTTACCATTTGGGGCTTTAGGGCATGGGGCATGTGTAATTTACTACCTTTCCGCATCAACGCTTCCTGTTGAGCGAGCAATTGCTGGTGCTCTAGGAACCAGGAGTCAGTCAGTAGTCCATCCCGTAACTGACAGGTTAACTCATCTGCATTCACAGTAGGCCATTGGGCCAAACCCCATGTTGCTTGTTGTGGAGAGGGCGGAATGAGGGCATGCACCACCTCCTCCGAGCGGCTGTTATATTGAAGCATCCTTGATAGAGCATTTGCTAGGAAGTTTCTTCCTGCGGGGATGTATTTCAAAGCAAACCGGAAGTATTGGCAATACTGTGCCCATCGCACCTGCTTGGGTGACAATCTCTGCAGGGTTTGGAGTGCCTCGGGATTTTTATGGTTCATCCACACTTTGAATGGAACTTTACTTCAAGCGCTGACTATCTCTCAAAGGTATGAGCTCCGAACCTAAACTGGTAATATGCCACGTGTGTTGAGGCTTTCTGGATTTCATAAGCCGGACTCTGGCGTACAATGGGTTCCAGATCAAAATTAGATGTATAGTCAGTGCTGGAAGCATCTGCCTTCCAGCGTCTTTCAAAGGTCAGAGTTGTGCCTGTCCTGCCGCTGCAGCAATCAGTCATGCCGTCCCCATCCCTGCAACAAGCTGACCAGACCCACTCAACCTATGCCTGCTCAACAGCTGCTCGTCAACAGAAAGCCACAGCTCCCTGGCTCTTCCCTCTGTGTGCTGCTCCATGCTCTGGAACAGCTGATCTTTGGCTGAATCATTGCCAGCCACAATTAGCTGGCTTTCAGCATAAGCTAGGTTTCGACTCTGCTGTTGCAGGCTCTTGCTGTGTTGGCTCAGCTCCACCATTGCTGCTGCAAGCTCCCACCATTGTCGTAACCTCCAAGCACACCCCCCGCCCCCCAGGCATGGCAAACCCTGGGCTCGGGGTTTGACACTAGTATGAATTGAAAATTTACAGCATTTTAATTCCTAGTCTTTCTTTCAAACATGCAGTCCAAATAATTTTGCAGTCTAGCAATTGAAGAGTAACAAGATGCAAGATGAACTTTTATATAGCTAGTGCTTATTTTATATCTGTATATAGTTTTGCAGGATGCAATCTAGGTCAGTCAACAGGACCAGAGGTTTTGTCTTCCAAGCTTTCAGACTTGTACTGGAGCCCATCTTCAGGAAACTTCTCTCTAGCAGAGTATGTGCTGTTCTGTGTGGTATTCATAGTGCCTGTTGTAATTGGCTTTTTTAGATATTTATTGGGATGTGTTGGTGGCTGGATTTTATGACATTAGCTATTATTTGCTTGAGCTGCTCAGCCCTCATTTTAAGTACTTGATAGGCTGGTGGTAAATCAGTGCTCCTGTTGGCTGATGAGGGGTCTGTTTCACTGCCCTGGCTGTTTTTGTGCTTGCTCGTCCAATAATCTTAGTACCTGCAAAATTGAATGTGCCTTTGTTCATTACAGTGCAATGCTACCAGTGACACTATAGTATTGTTGTTGCATATCAGTAGATGGTGTTTTAAAAAGTCAGATTCTCAGAAGTTCCAGTTAAGTATAATATTAACAATTTAGTACATATTCTCTAAAATATATATTACAAGAATGAGACATTGCTATTTTTTTAAAATTTAAAATTACTTTATTTCATTTTTAGTGTTATCTTAAAAGGACTTCCACCAGGATCATATTTTTCAGAAGGAAATCACAAAATCCAATATACTGTGTATGACAGAGCTGGGAATAAGGGAGCTTGCAAATTTTTGGTCAAAGTCAGAGGTAAGATCACTTTCCAGCTGAAAACAAGCACAGTCATTGAACCCAAACCACATTCACACGTTATTCGGAGATGTATACTACCTTCCTGAATGTACCCATCAGTTACAGTTCCAATATATCTGGAAGGCACTATACCAGGGATGAAATCTGAACTGGTTTGCTACCGGTTTGCTGCACACACGCTGTGCACCAATCGCATGCTGTGCGCGTGCATGTGCACCAAATATGTGCTGCATGTGCAGTGCGCACCAAATGCATGTTGTGTGCACATGCAGAGTGCACACCAAACCCGCACTGCGTGTTTAAAAAGCTACTGGTTCAGGCAAACTGGTAGTTAGCTACCAGTTCAGGCAAACTGGTAGTTAGCTACCAGTTCAGGCAAACCGATAGTTAAAAAAAGCTACGATCCGACGATCGTATGGTTGCGGTTTAGCTTAGCTAGGAAGCAAGATTTCCTGGTTTCTAGCTAAGTTAAACTGTGCGTCACAGCTGATTCTCCCCCCCCCCACTTACTTACCTTCTCAAGCCTCCTTTTGGTGCATACTGCACGCGCACGCATGCGCAGTAAAACAGCAAGGGGGAATCAGCTGTGGCATGCAATTTAACTTCCCTAGAAAGCAGGAAATTCTGCTTTCTAGCAAAGCTAAACCGCACGTGTGATCGGATCATAGCTTTTTTTTACTACCAGTTTGGTAGTTTTTATTACTACTGGTTTGCCCAAACCAGAGGGAACTGGTAGCATTTCACCCCTGCACTATATTAGTATAGGTGTCGAGCCCTGTCGAGACTTGCCATACCTGGGAGGGCTGAGGGACCTGAGATTGTCTGAGACATCCATCTGGACGCATGGGATGGTGGGGGGAGGGAAATGATCCAGGCAGTGGACAGCCTTTGCAAGACTTCAAATGGCAAATGGCAGCTGCTAAAACTATCGGCAATGCTTCCGGCTCTTTTCCTGACCGGCGCCATTAGATGACATCATCAAGCATCACAGACAGAGCGGGAACTACAAATCTGCTGAACATCTGATGGGGGGATAGTGGTGGTGAAAACTACCAGATGGTGGCTTTTGGGATAGGGATAAATAGTGCTGTGTGGCAATCACGCACAGCTCTGACTTTGTTCCTGTAATCCGGCTTGTACTGTGCTTTTGGCTGTGCTGGTGATTAAAACGTTTAAGAACTTGCAAACTCATGCTTGCCTGCTAGTTTTTGTGACGTCACATGGACCAGGACACGACAAGCCAAGAGAAAGTCAGCGCTAATTTTCATCTATTGCCATTGAATTCTTGTATCCCGTTTGTTGGAGGTTTGGAGAATGGCGGAAGGGACCGTTTCAGAGGGGATTGAGACGGAGGCAGTGGCTGAAGCAGCGGTGGAAGAGGGGATGCTTGAGAAGGAGGCACAGGAAAAGGCCGAACAGCCAGTGGTCAGACCGAAGGTCCGGCAGACTTGAAGTGAGGCCTGCCTAGAGGAGGAGAGACTCCTTGTTGCAACGAACGAGGACCAGCCAGCCAGCCACAGGGATGGCATAGCTCTACTCTTACTAGACCAAGGATACCAACACTTCCTCGTCTGGAAGCGTCTTTCCAGGCGTGGTGGAAGAGGTGCTGGATGGAGGATGAGGAAGGGGAGTGGAGTTATTCCACAGGACCTGGCCCTAGTTCCCTGGATGTGCTGCGTGAACATTTTGAAGAGGCCAGCTTCCGCAATGGCAACCTTGGGCTACAGGCCTGGAACCTCTACACGGGCTCGTGGCAGGACACTGGGGTTAACAGCTTGGAGACCCGTTTTCACCTCACTAGCACCAAGCTATGGATAGACCAGGCACCCAGCCAGGGAGTTGACCATCCGGTGCCCTGGGAGCAGGGTTCCTCCTTGGGGGAGGTTGTCAGGGGTGCTGAGCACCAATCCCAGAAACAGGAAAGAGCACCAACTAAAGGGGTTCAAGGGGCTCCAATGGCTAGCCTACGGATGGATAGGAGGATTGCTGATGCAGCCATAACCCCAGATCTGCTTCCAGCGTGGTCTCCAGGGGTGTGGGCTCCCCAGGCAATTTGGGGCCCACCTGCGATACAAACCATGTTTGATGGGAGCCCGGACCATGTGGCCCTCTTTTTAAGTCAGGTGATAAGCCACATGGATCTATATGGCCATTGGTAACCTTCCCAGTGGGCAATAGTGGTGGCTATCATGGCGGTCCTGACAGGAGAGGCAGCTGATTGGGTGGCGAGCCTACACAGCAACCATGCATGGGGACTAATGGATATGGGAAAGTTCCTGGAGGCTCTCCAATCCTGGTTTGAAGATGAGTCTAGTGTGCAAGTAGCCAAAGGGGAACTTACTGCACTCAAGCAGAGGGGTGTGCCTGCTAAGGACTATGTTCATGAGTTCCGAAAGATTGTGGGTCATCTTTCGGGTTGGCCGGAACAACTCTTGGTCCATCAGTTCCGCATGAGCCTGAACCGAGACCTTCAGCAAGCCTGTGTGTATAGAGGGTTACCTTCCCGGTTGAGCGAGTGGTTCAAGGCAGTGATAGACCTGGACGTGGGGCTCAGGGAGTTCCGAGTATGGGGTGAGGGGACCATAGGACAGTCAAAAAAACTGATAGAACGGGCCCAGAGTCCCAGAGAGATGAAACCAAGTGTTACCCCCAAGTGTACTGATTGAGCTCGGAGGCCGTTATTTCACTGCTTTAGGTGTAACCAGATTGGACACCAGGTGGCTGAGTGCCCCATACCAGTTCCATGAACACTGACCCAAAAACCACCTGCTGGTGGTCTGGCGAGGGGACAGGTTTGACTGACGCCTGAGCATTTCCAAGTAACATAGACTTCTGCAATGGCTGCAATACCAGCCAGAGAAGCCAGGGCTACACCAGGTCCAGGAAAATTTCCGGTGGTCTCCGAGGACAGCGATGACGAGGACCTGGTGGATCCTATGGTGAAAGAACCCATCCGTCCTTTCGTGATTCTGATTGTACTGCAAAACCCCCTCTCAGCATCTGGGCTTAGATACGGGGCCTTGGTGTATTTGGGTTGAACTCAATGTGTGGGCTGTGGTAGACGACCTAGGACTCCGTATTATATGGCTGAAACCACCTGTTACCTTTGAACAGATGGATGGGTCGTTATTGGGGGTGGTTCCAGCAACCCATATGATGGAAAGTGTACACCTGGAGATAGGAGACCATCGAAAGACTATTTGATTCATTATAGTCAAAAAAATGATCGAACCGATAATATTGGTGTTAGCTTGGCTTGATAAATGGGGCCCCACTATATGGTGGGAAGGGGGGTACTGGAAATTACGGTTAGCCAGACCCACCTGTCACTGAACGAGCAGGGGTTACGGAGACGGGGTGTGATCCGGTGGTAGCTCGTCTGACTCAGGAGTTTCCCAGCATCTATGCAGATCTTGCTGCTGTGTTTAGCGAGGATGAGTGTGAGGCGCTGCCATCCCATCGTTCAACAGACTATGCCATCGAGTTGATTCCTGGGGCCAAGTTGCCAAAACCACAGATGTATTCAATGACACAGAAGGAACTAGAAGAGTTAAGATGGTACATAGATAAGAACCTAGTGAGGGGCTTTATAAAACCTAACAGATCCCGTATGGCAGCCCCTGTTCTTTTCAGAGAAAAGAAGGATGGGAGGGGATTACATTTATGTGTTGATTTCTGGGGCCTCAACGGAGTATATGTGGAGCATTTATACCCGCTGCCATTGATAAAGGACCTCCTAGCCACCTTTGTGAGTGCCCGTACCTTCATGAAACTCAACCTGCACGAAGCGTATTACTGGGTGCGTATAAGACCGGGGGGCGAGTGGAAGACCACATTCAACTGTCCCCTGGGAAGTTATCAGTTCCAGGTCATGCCATTTGGGCTACCGGGGGCCCCCTCGGTGTTCATACAGTTGATCAATGAGGTCCTGCATGAACATCTGTACAGGGGGAACCTTGTATACCTGGATGACATTTTGATTTATATCTGTACCATGGACGAACACACCCGTCTGGTACGCCAAGTGTTGGAAAAGTTGTTGGCAGCCAAATTGTGAAACTATCGAAATGCAAGTTTCACCAAACAAAGATAGATTATCTAGGTTACAGGATATCAGAAAAAGGAGTAGAGATGGATCCACAGAAAGTCCAAGCAGTTATGGAATAGCAAGCCCTGAAAACCAGGAAACAGCTACAGAGTTTCCTGGGGTTTGCCAATTTCTACCGGCAGTTTATCCCTTCCTTTGCCAAAGTAGCTTTGCCTCTGACAGATCTTCTGTGAACCAAACCCTCAACGTCAAAACCAAAGCTGGGACAGTCATTGAGGTGGACGTCCAAGTGTCAGCTGGCGTTTGAGCAATTGAATCAACTCTTTGCCCGAGAACCGGTCCTCAAACATCCAGATCCAACACGAGAGTTCATAGTACAGGTGGATGCTAGTGATGTGGCTGTGGGGGCAGTGCTTCTACAAAAGAATAAGCAAGACCAATTACAACCCTGCGCCTATACCTCCCGGAAATTGACCTCCACAGAACTGGGTTGGACGATCTGGGAGAAGGAGGCGTTCACTGTCTGTTGGGCACTGATGACGTGGCAACACCTTCTTGAAGAGGCACCACATCCGTTTGAGGTGTGGATGGACCATAAGAACCTGGAAGCACTGCAAACACTGAGACGGTTGTCCCCTAAACAGGGGTGGGCACGGTACTTCCAACGGTTCTTGTTCCGCCTGAAATATGTCCCGGCTGGGAAAAACTTCCTACAGATACTTTGTCCCATATGCCCCTATACAACGGTAAATGGGAGGAGGTAGTAGAAGCCCTCATACTACCCACTCAGTTGTCACAAACTCAGTTCATGTCCTCTGGTAAGTGTCTCAAGACAAAACATAAGAAGATAAGGGACAGGAAGACGCCTCAAGGGTAATAAAGGAAGCAGCATTTGTTATCTGGGGATATACATGACATTTAGGGTGCAATAAACAGTGAATTACAGGATGCATTTGTTTTAGGTCAAGTCACCCTTGTATAGATAAATTTCTTCGTCAAATCAGCAACCTTTTCAGCAACCTTCGTCAATCCAGTAACCTTTTATCGACACAGAAGAGGAAAGTCAGCCTTGGCCAAAGTTTTAGGCCTCTAATATTTGATGTTTAATCCAATATCAGAATTTGATCTGTCTCACCCCTGTCCTGCCAGGCCCTGTACATATGGATCATTACAAGATAGATAAAGTCTTGAACTTCAGGTTACATAGGGGTATGGTCCAATATTTAGTGCAGTGGAATGGGTATCCTTTTTCACAGGTTACCTGGGTGGCGGCACCAGATATTCACTCTGCCTGGTTGCTAAGGCAGTTCCACTGCAAATACCCGAACAAACCAGGGGGACCGGGGTGCATGTCTACCAACACTAATACCTCTGCTCTCATCCTTACAGGTGGGCTCCTGGTAGAGGGGAGCCGCCTGTCAAGCCCAGGCCGGGACTCGGCATACCTGGGAGGGCTGAGGGACCCAAGGCTGTCTGAGACATCCACCTGGACACATGGGACAGTGGGGGGGGGGGAATGATCCAGGCAGTGGACAGCCTTTGCAAGACTTCAAACGGCAACTGGCGGCTGCTAAAACTATCGGCAACGCTTCCGGCTCTTTTCCTGACCAGCGCCATTAGATGACATCATCAAGCATCACAGACAGAGCAGGAACTACGAATCTGCTGAGCAACTGATGGTGGTGGTGGTGGTGAAATCTACCGGATGGTGGCTTGTGGGATAGGGATAAATAGCACTGTGTGGTGAACGCGCGCAGCGCTGACTTTGTTCCTTTAATCCGGCTTGTACTGTGCTTTTGGCTGTGCTGGTGATTAAAACGTTTAAGAACTTGCAAACTCATGCTTGCCTGCTAGTTTTTGTGACGTCACATGCACCAGGACAAGCCAAGCCGAGAACAGGCTTTTGTAGACAACACACAATAAACAGGAGCCAGCCTTTTCAAAAACATTGAAGATAATAAGTTGATGCATTTTGTATGACTGAACTACTACTCCATAACCTCTATTGCATATAGTGCTGGGATTGACTGTGGTTATCTCTTGAGGATAGCAAATTCTCTCTCAGATTTAGATAATTATACCTTCATAGTTTAGCACAGTAATTTGTTATATAATTCTATAAAGGATTAAATTGCTGATCAGACCTGAGCATTGCATTCTGTTTATTAATGTGATATGTTGCGCTTAGGAAATAGAAACAATCTAATTCAGTAACAGAGTTGGAAGGGACCTTGGACGTTATAGTTGAAATTCCCATCGTAGCATAGAGGTATAACTAGTGGCATTATTCTGGCTTTAGGATCACTGGGAGTTCAGCTTTAGAAATGATAGTGCTGTATAAAAACAGAATTGTTACCCTGATAGTCTTATTATTATCCCATGAATTAATCAATAGCAATAGCAATAGCACTTAGACTTATATATCACTTCATAGTGCTTTACAGCCCTCTCTAAGCGGTTTACAGAGTCAGCATATTGCCTCCACAATCTGGATCCTCATTTTTACCGACCTCAGAAGGATGGAAGGATGAGTCAACCTTGAGCCTGGTGAGATTTGATTTGCTAAACTGCTGGCAGCCAGTGATCAGCAGAAGTAGCCTGCAGTACTGCACTCTAACCACTGTGCCACCACAGCTCTATAAATTATATACTACTTATTAATTAGTTAACTAGAAGTAAATAAATAATCTTTCAAGAAGGTACTAGTTTTTCATTTTGTTATACTGGAAGTGATGATGAATACTGAATTCTGTTATTTTGTATTTAAAGTTAGGCGCTGTGGAAAATTGAATGCCCCAGACAATGGCTACATAAAATGTTCTGGTGATGGAGATAATTATGGTGCAACTTGTGACTTTTCCTGCATTGGTGGGTATGAGTTGCAGGGAAGTCCAGCAAGAGTTTGCCAGTATAATTTAGGCTGGTCAGGAACAGAGCCAACCTGTACACGTACGTGAGTAATGAATAAATCCTGTAAGAGAGAAAAATATAGATCAGGATTTATGTGCATTATTTGAAACATAGTTTCAACCTAATAGTATTAACCTAATACCCCTTCAAGTTTCTTCACGTTTCTTGTTAACATAACTTACATGTGGCTGATATTTTGCCAATAAGCAATAAAATAATCCCTTTATTTCATTTTGTAAATAGGCCAGCAAAATGGTAGTCAACATAATAGTACTTTTTACTTTTGTATTCATTGTATTAAAGTGAAAAAGGTTCTCTCTTTTTCCATAGATTTTCAGTGTTAGAGGAAATTTATGGGGAAAAAATCTATAAATATATTTTCTTTTTCTTTCCTAAAGTTTTCCCCCATTATAATTCTCAATTCTTTTTTAAACTTAAAAAACAAATGAAGCTGTAATGTTCAGAATTGGAATGAAGAGTTTTGTGGAACACAGTAAAGGGTTATCTGAATTATGAAAATTCATGGATGTCCTCTAACTTGAGTATTTCTCTTCATCCCATTCCTATTCTATGGATTTCTGTGGATTTCTTGGTTTTTCTGGTTAATTATTGAAAGCTATATAATAAAGCTAAGAGAATATGAAGGGAGGGGTAAATTCAGATTTTATTTCTATTTCTTTTTTTTATTTTTATTTCTAAGACTGGGAAGTCAAAGGGGGAAAGATCTTCCAAAGAATGTATGGTTGCTCACATAGCACTTGTCTGCAATTGCTTAAATTAAATGAGCCTTCTCCTGGATTGTGCTGCTGAGCAATCCAGGAAAAAAAAAAAGATCCAGCTGCTTTAAGAAATCGATGGCTGATGCTGCATGAGCAAACTCTAACTTTCCAAAGCATCTTTCCCCTTTCAAATGCAAAGCTCTACACCACCAACATAAAAATAACTTCAGATGATACAAATTAATTACTTAGTTGGACTGTGCTGTGGTCTGGATTTGAAGAGGGGGGAAGAGTTTGGAGCCCATTTCTGGCACTCTAATAGGGTCTGTTGAAAATGTATATAAAAAGCTGATCTTTCTCCAGGAGCTAGAAACACTTTTTAAACTTTGGCATTTGCTAAGACTTTTTCTGTTTCCTTTTCTATGTGATTTGTTGTTTATTTTTAAGTTTCTATATGAACATGGTAGCATGATTAATTTTTTTGTATATCTCTCAGCTATGAATATTAATATTGGTGTGAGGACAGCAGCAGCTTTTCTAGATCAGTTTTATGAAAAACGAAGATTGCTTATTATATCCACTCCTACTGCATCCAATTACTTTTATAGAATGCAGCTGGGAATATTGCAGGTAAAGAAAAGTTTATTATACATAAATGACATTTAATTCTATTCTCAAATTAATATAGATGGACAGTATCTTTAATAGTGTTTGCTCCTTTATTTAATACACATTATGTTAATCTGGACCTACATACTCACAAAGGGCTGATTGAATTAAATGAGTTCCAGTTCTTGTTAAATAATGAAGGTGATTCTCATAATTTCCCTTTAAATTCACCCCTTTGCCACTATGCACTCTGTTCTAGAAAGTCTTTAATCCATTCTAGATTGGATGGAACAGGAGCACAGGGGGCACAGACGAATTAGCAAAATTGCTTTCTCTTCTGACCTATTGCTGCAGTAATTCACCTTAGAGGATAATGGTCTTTGTTAGATCGATATAGTTTGGAGTTATACTTATTTTTTTCTCTTCAAAATGAGTCTAAATTTTTTTGGCAGGCATATAGATCCCTGCAAATAAAAAAACGTTTCATATACAGAATGAAATGGGATTCTTTCTTTTGGATATGTGCCAAATGGTTCCAGGAAAAAATCAGAGAGTCTTAAAAGTGTATGTGATTAAACAGAATTTGGGTGTGAAAATAAATTTATTGTCCATTTCATGTGTAACCCCACCTTTTTTTGACCAGTTTTCAGAATAGTTTCTTAAGCACTAAACTATTTCACAATTAAACTTATTTAATAAAATTAGTCTCTATTAATGTTGTCCATGTCCAATTATATTTGTAAAGAGTAAGGTAGATAATTTAGATGGAAATAGGCAAGAACTACAAAAAGGACTGAAATATTTTTTAGTCCTTTAGCAACAAGATAACATTTGGAAGGGATTGAGGCAGATGCCCAACTAATTCACTGGAGTATAAGATGAGGGAGAGAGTACAGCACAATCAGACTTGCAAGTTTGTTATTATAGCCAATATCCATACAAATAGTTTTAGCCTTCCTGTGAAATTGACTTCCTGATCTGGTTTACTTGGTGTGATTGATAGATTGTGAGGTGAATAGGACGTAAATGATTGTCTGAAGGGCCTCTTATGAATGGCAATTAGATAGGTTTGTGCAAAAGCCTTCCTGACCTCAGCTACCACCTGCTCTTTGAGCAGAGTTGTGAATCCAGGATGATCCCAGATTGTGGTTCAGTCTTGAACAGAGATTTACAACTTCATCCAAGACCAAAGATGAAAACTCCTCAGATGCAGGAGGCTCAAATAAACATAGCCATTTGATTTTGCCACGATTCAGCCTGAGCCTGTTTGTCCCTATCCAGACCCAAACATCCTTGATACATTGCGTCAGAACATTGCTATCAATACCAGGAAGGTCCAGAGTCAAGATGTTTGGTTTGATATCAACTGCATATTGCTGACACTGGACCCCAAGTGGATGAATGGCCTCCCCAGATGTTTCATATACGGGTTAAATAGGCAGAGTGAGAATGTTGAGTCCTGAGGTACTTTACAAGTGGGGGGCAATGAACCAACCACAGAGGGAGGAGAGCCATTGCAACAGTGCCCTTCCAAATCTTTGCAGCAGTCCAGAAGGATTCCATGGTTAATGGTATCAAAAAATCACTAGAATATCAAGGACTACAAGGATAGTTGCACCATCCCACTCTCAGCTCAGACACCAAAAAAAATAAGAAGGTATCAATTGGTCATATAAAGTTTTGCAAATACAATAGTCCCACATTAAAGATTATCATAAACACATTGTATAGATGCTTTTCATAATTAAACCAATTGATTATCTATTTTACACAGCCAGCACAATGTGGTTTAGATCTCCGGCATGTTACAGTGATTGAATTGGTTGGGGTTTATCCAGCACAACTGGGAAGAATAGGATTAAGACTGATGCCTCCTGCCTTGGCTGTACAACTCAGGTAAATTATATAGACCCTAATTATAAGAAAAAATGTCCTCTGGCTGTTTGTCTTTAATGTCTTGATTAGATTTTTAGAGCAGGACTTCATAGAATGAGATTTTTTAATACAAGAGAATTCCAAAATAGAATATCTTGTTTAAATGTTTTACTCAAATTTGACAAATAAAATAAAATTTAATCATCCCCACATTATATTAAAATCAACATGTTCTTTAAATATATTCTTTGCTTCATTAATGAACAGAATATGAATATTTTGTTTATTACACAGATACAGTGGTTGCATGCTGAACCGTGCATAAGAATATATATCTCTTCCCTGCATTGTCAAGCAACTATGTGAAATACAAATGGTCTAAGTTTGGGTCCTCCCCCCCCCAAATATTTAGTGCTGTAAATTGTTCACCTGATTGAATTTCTTTTAAATATCATATTTCAAGGTCATAATTTGAAAATCCTAACATTATGGTTTAGTCCTAATGAAAAGCAAACCATTTCCTTAAATTGTAAAACATCAACACTTTTCCAACTTAGTAGTACAGAGTTATATTTCAACATAAGGGCAACACTGATTTGTTTTTTAAAATGTTCTCTGGCCTTTGGTTATAGAAATATATAGTTATCCCGGTAATGCATACTAGTTAGAGTACCAGAGGCATGGAGTATCTATCCAATGAAATGTTTTCTAAAGGAAGACTAAAGTGAGCATGCTTACTGTCTAAAAACAAGATGGAACTTTGCTATATTCCTTGGAATTTTGAGTGTACTAGATATGCAAGATATTTATTGCAGTACTAAGTGCTTTACATGTATCTCTCTATTGCAACTGTTGGCCACAGCAAGAAACAACATGTGGTCAAAATGTAGTGTGAGGACTGGATTATTTTTGCTTGATATTTAACAATTATATCTGGAAAGAGGATTATTTTCTTTTTCAGATGTTGACTATTTATTGTATTCTCTAAGTAAAAGAGAATATTACTGTACGTAGGAATGAAGATCAATTTCACCCATACATTGACTGGAGAAGCAGCTTCAGGAAGCTTGTTTAGTCACTCTTTTCCAAATAATGGTCAGTTCTGTTGATGATTGTTTTGGGTAGAGGAGAATAATAACCTATTGAGGCCTCCTGCTTCAGCGAGAAACCAAGGGTAACTAAAGGAATTGCAAAAGGAGGGGGTGGATATGAAGGAGTGTTCTTTTTTTCCCGTCCTACCCTTTTCTTTGCTTGTCTGAACATGTTTAGTTTGTAAGCTGCAGGCAGGGACTGATAAATGCTGCTTTGGGATACTTTTGTCTAGAAACAGATGATCTTGAGAGGCCCTTGAATGACCATGAACATGAACAGGAGCAGTGATCAGGAGTGCAAGGTAACTTCTTCGTTAAAGAGAAAGGAAGTTGTTAACAAACTTGTTTCTTTTCATACCCTCAGGTTGTTACTTCGTATCCCTCACTATAACTTTTATATGGTAGTAGTTGATAAACATGGTGTGGACAAAGAACGATATCCTTTTCCAGCAACTCCTGCTGAGCTGTATGCACTCATTGACACTTTCCCTTTGAGAAAAGAAGAGATGAGAATGCAAGCTGAAATTGGCCGGTCTTGTCCCTGATTTTAGACAATAGATGTTCAGTATTTTCGTTGCCTAAGTTTTTCTGGTGGTACACAAAGTGTGAGATTATGAAAGTCACTGCTGTACAGAACTTTTTTCTTGTATGTATATATGTATGTATGTGTTTAGGCTATGGATGTTGCAAAACTCTTCATTTAACCTATAAATGATACCTCTTTATCTTGTCAAAGATTTATTTTCTGTTGTGAAAGGTTCTTGTAATGATATTGAATTGCTTTGATTAATCCTCCAGAATATTAGTTCCCATGTAAATGTTTTCATTTCTTTCACAGATCTTTTATTAATAAAACATTTTTGCATTTTACAGATTTGGTATTTATATTAACACCGTGTTACAAAGCTGTTTGTTTTTCATTCAAAAACAAACAGCAAAAAGGCTCCAGACTAAGTTTAAAGGAGTCTTCACTGATTTCAGTCAAACCAAACATGGTTTGGTTTGGATTCATCATTGTTAGGCAGCTCACAAAATGTTCTCTTCTTCTCGCTATAAAGCCTCATTGGGATACAGGCAGTCCTCACAATCATTCATTCATTCAAAATTACAATGGTACTGAACAAAGAGACTTTCTATTTGTGCCTAAACTTACAGCAGTTTCAGCACACCTATGGTCATGCCAGGCATTCTTAGGAGGCTGCCTTGCACTGTTCCCCAAGACTGCCTTGCATCGTTTGGAGAATGAGGCTTCCAAAGCTACCGAAAATCACCTTGCAGCTAGATAAGCATCAAACATATTTGATAAATAAACAAAACATCACAAGAGCAGGCTCCACTCTCATGATTGTTTGGAAGCCTCATTCTTCTAACTGTGGGATTTGGAGAAGGATGTTTCCAAAGAATCATTAGAATGGAATCTGCTTGGAGAATGGTGCAAGGCAGTCTTGGTAAACAGGCCTGGTATTGCCAGCATCTACCTCACATATGTAAGCAAAATGGTGGAGTGCAGCAGATCCTGTGCAACATAGGACAGCTTGGGCTTGGCAGAATGGTGCTAGTGTGTCAAAATGCAGTGTGCGACTTTAATTTGGTTTACTTTATTGTCATTGCACCTTGTACAACGAAATTAAATGCCATCTTCAGTGTACATTATAACTATAAAAATAAAACACAAACACACATCCTTCACATTCTATACAATTGAATTGAAAACCCAATATTGCATTAATACTGCACTATACAATAGAATTCAATATAGTTACTGCCCTGGGATAGAAGCTGTTTTTCAGCCTAGTTGTCCTTGTTTTTATTATCCTGTACCATTTGCCAGATGGTAATAGTTCAAAAAAGAGGTGCCCAGGATGAGATGGATCTTTAAGAAGGTTTTGAACCAACACTCAGTTTTGTTTCCATTAAATTCCATGATTACTGCATCTTGCAATTTTATTGCCGTTTTAACATTAGAATGACAATAAATAGCTTTCTGGAAAACCTTTGAGCCTTTTATTGAAGAATTAAAATATTCACTGGAATGAGAGATTTATAAATTCTTAACCACTGATACAGATAATTTGTCTTCCTTCTTAGAGATTTTCATTCCCAGTTATACCGCATTGTAATCAAATAGCTTTTTAAGATATGAAAAATGTGAAAACAAAACCTGTACCTTCTCCATTTTTGCAGTTTAGTTCCAGTGAATTGTATGTATTTAAGATGTTTAAAATTAATGTGTAATGACATTGGTAATATGCATAATTATAATGTTCAGATCTGATTAGTGGAATGCTAGTTGCCTACTTGTGAATTAGTAAATTGAGATGCATCTGTGTATTAGTAAGTCTCTATCAAATTGAAATGCATCTACTTAATTTATCAAAAAAGTTAATAAAGAATAGACCTAAAATTTTAATATTCTAAGCTGGATGAAGAAATTAAAACTATAGAATATTTGAAGATGATATGGCTAAGAATATTAGATACTTTTAGGCTTACTTGTATGAGTCTTCTTTGTAAGAAATGAGGTGCTTAGCTAAATACTCTATAATTAGGGTTATTAAGAGTAATGACTCATATAGAGAAGATAGAGTGGACTTACTCCTAAACACAATACCATTTTGTGGAACACATGAAAAATGCCTTTTTAGTTTTGGTTATTAAGATGTGTCTTAGCTATCAGAATTTTTTCAGTTAAAGTATCTTGACCATGAATTAAAATATACATAAATTTTTAACACAGAACAACTCAACTTTCCATAATTCTTGTATCTCAGTGTATAAATAAAAGAAGTACAATATAAAACAAACATAGATGGTCAAAAGACTGTTTAGTGTGTATTTAAAAAGTATATATTATTTAGTCATTTTTCATAGGATTTCTTCAAAACTGAAAAACATCAAGCAATTTATCTTAATATGGAATCTATGACTATTGCTTTATATAAAGAAAAATAATATTGTGAAAATATATTTACTATCCCTTATCTTTTATACATCTTAAAATTTAATGAGATTCAGGAGTTTGTGGATAATGGCAGAGTTATAAATGAAGCTTATGAATTAAGAGAAGATTCTGTCCGTTTTGATATTTATTTGTGGATGTAATAAGTACTGAAAATTCACTTTCATGAAAACATGTTGATGCAATCAGTAATTGGATTCTTAATTTTGATTTAATGCTTATTATCTGAGAACTTCCATCAAAAAGACTTCAGCTTCATTGAATACATCCAAGCTATTCAGGGAATATTGGTGTTTCATGAAACACAATTTAAAGATTATTTATATACACTGTTCATACCAAACATAAATATTTCCAAATGACACAATAATAACAACAACAGCAACTTTATTGTCACTGTACCTGTATACACAGTATACCCATACAATGAAATTCACTTAACACCCAAGGACCAGGTCCAACACACATAACAATCCCCAAACACACCCCCACCCACCACAAATTCCCCACCCCAAAACCACCCAAATAAAATAGAAATGAATAATATAGAAAAAACATCTAACTGCTTTAACACAAATTAAATAAAATATTTTGTTGGTAAAAAAACAAAAGCTTTCTTCTACATCACCAATACCATTTGATGAATGCTAGCAGAATAGAATTCTGCAGGATAATAGGTAAAACATGAGCCTGGATAGCTCAGCAGACTAAAGCCTGTTATTAACATTCAGCTGTCTGCAATTACTGTAAATTCGAATCTCACCAGGCTCAAGGTTGACTCAGCCTTCCATCCTTTCTAAGATAGGTAAATTGAGGACCAAGTTTGTGGGGGCAATAAGCTGACTTTGTATAAAATATACAAAAGTATGAAGGCTATTGCCTAACGCATTGTAAGCCGCCCTGAGTCTCCAGAGAAGAGCAGCATATAAATCTAATTTTAAAAAAAAACATGCAATGTGTGTAATTTATTGCTACAATTGAATTATACTAACGAATTTCTTTAAGAATTGTATATGAAAAATAAACAGTCCCTGATTTACCATATTTTTCGGTGTATGAGATGCACTTCCCCTCCCAAAAAAAGTGGGTGGAAATCTTATACAGCAAATGTTGCTGAAGCCCTGCCCACACTTCAGCTTCTGCTTCCCAGCAATTTACCTCCTTGCAGCAAACAGCCTGGTCAGCTTCAGCACATCCTGATTTAGGACAAGCAGCTGGTTGGCAGTTGGATTGGCCTCCCGGAATACTGCCTATCAGCTGTCCCTGGCTGCAGGGATTGCCATCGCCATTGCCGCCCATCGCTGCCGCCGCTTATCGCTGCCTCCATGCACCCCAGTTTTGGCCTTCATATGCCCCATTTTTTGCCTCCGCATGTCCTGTTTTTTTTTTAATTTGATTTATATGCTGCCCTTCTCTGGAGACTCAGGGCGGCTTACAATGCGTTAAGCAATAGCCTTCATACTTTTGTATACTTATACAAAGTCAGCTTATTGCCCCCACAAACTAGGTCCTCAGTTTTTGGCCCATTCCAGGAAGCAGGGCTAGGAGGTGGCGGCAGCGATCCCTACTGCCTGGAACAGGCCAAAAACAGGATATGTGGAGACCAAAAATGGGGTGCACAGAGGCAGCAATAGGCGGCGGCAGCGATGGACAGTGACGGCAGCGATGGATGGTGATGATCACTGCAGTCTGGAACAGCCAATAGGCAATATTCCAGGAGGCCAGTCCAACCGACAATCAGCTGCTTGTGCTAAATCAGGCTGTGCTGAAGCTGACCAGGCTGTTTGCTCAGTTCGACGAACCAGTTGAAGCCTCATCCCTACCTCCCAGCCTCTCTTCTCCAGGTGGCTCATCTTGCAGCCTGGTCGCTTGCCCGAGTTTGTTTATTTATTTATTTGATTTTTATACCGCCCTTCTGCAGCAGGACTCAGGGTGGTGAACAGCCAAAGTAAAACATAACATACAAAATTTAAAACAGTTTAAAAGATATTAAATAATTTCAGCCCACAATTTAAAACAGCCCAATTAAAATCAATTACAATTAAAACTGAAAGGATGGGATCAAGCCAGCCTGGCTAGATGAAATACGTGACTTTTAAGGGCCCGACGAAAAGTCCAGTGGTCCGGTATCGTGCATATCTCTGGGGGTAGGTCATTCCAGAGATCGGGTGCCGCCACAGAGAAGGCTCTCCACCTGGGGTTGCCAGCCGACATTGTTTGGCCCACGGCACCCTGAGGAAGCCCTCTCTGTGCGAGTGCACTGGCTGGTGGGAGGCTATTGGTGGCAGAAGGCGATCTCGTAGATAGTTTACTAGAGTTGCTTCACACCATGACATTATCTGAGGGGAGGGGAACAGGAGCAGGGAGGGGAACATGCTTGCTTGTTCCCTTTCTCTGTGCCTGCACCATTGAGAGTAACCAGGAATGAGGACCAATGAGAATTCTCCCTTCTGCCTCATCATTAGTCTCTGGGTAAAATCTCCCTTGACTTCACCTGCTGTTCAGTCTTTTGGGAGGGCACAGCTCAAGGGGGGGTTCATGGTAGTCCCGAAGGAGAGTGTGGACTTCTCCCCCCCCCCCCCGAACCTACCTGGAGATGGGGGCTGCAATGGATGAACAAAGTAGAGGTGCAACCCCACAGTCTGCGAGGACCTGGAGGTCTCTGAGTTGGCTGACTGGGGAGTCCTTTGGTGCCTTCACACACACAAACACACATTTCCTGGGTGGGGGTGCCCTTCCCCCAATCATATGGGGTCACTGCCCTGCCTACCCCTCCCAAAAGCTTCTGCCTTTTTTAGCCTTTCCTGGCGAAAGGGCTGCCAGAGGGCAAGTATTATCCCAGTGCTGTGGGGTTTTCTGACCCACCACAAATAGCAAGTTGGGTTTCATTCAAGAAACACTGTTATGAATCTCAATGGGGGGGGGGAGAGGGGAGGAAATAGGAATCCCTTCCTGCCTTCCTTTCCTCCCTTCCTGAGGCAATCCTTAGGATACTCAAATTATGAAAAGCTAGATTTTTCCCTGAAGAGTATTTGAAAAAGAGCCTTTCCTTAATTTGATCTCTTTCAGCTATAGCCCTTTGGCCTCCAAGCCCCTCAACTATGGAGCTGCCCCCTGCCTCTGGGGGATACCCTAGCAGTGAGGCTAACCTTCCCCTCCCATCACCCATGAGGCTCTCCCTCTGGAGTAGACCCAGGTTGGCCCTGCAAATCAAATAGTTTGTAAGCACAGTCTCTAAGTGATGTTATTCAGAAATAAGTTATCTGCTCAGAACCAGATAAAACACCTTACCCAGGAAAGCGCAGGAATTTGTTTATTTATTTATTTATTTTATTCATGTGTATTTAGAATCTGGGTTAAATGTCTAGACTGAGATTGATATATCCAGGAGATGCTATCTTAGGTCACAGGTAATAATACATAAAATGTTGAGAAGGAATCTATGTGTATGTGGATAAATAGGATTATTTGAAATGCTATGTCTTCAGTGGAAATATCCAAATAAATACTATATCCTCAAGGAAGAAAAACTGTTTGTTTTAAATTTCACACATGATGGTCTCTCTCCCAGCTTCAATTTCCTATCTATAAAATGGGACCAATACAGGGGTGGGTTTCACTTACCTTTACTACCGGTTCGCATGTGCAGATCATATTTGATGACATTGGGGGCCTCCCATCCCCACGACTACTGATTCACCCAAACAAGGGTGAACCGGTAGCAACCCACCACTGGACCAATATCTGTATTTCACAAGGTCTTACAGGTGACAGGAATGCAGATTCTCCACCCTTGTGCACAAATGAATATCTGAGAAAATGCTAAGTTTCCTTAAATTTGGAGTCCTTTTTTTCCTGAGCTGGACAGGATCTATGTTCACCTGAATGCAGGATGCATTTTGGTTTAGAGAACAATATCACCTCTATGTTCCAAAGATGCTTTTTCATGAGGCAGCTGGACTTTCTGGTTTTTCTTTGAAGATGTTTCACTTTTTGGATGAGAACACCTGGTTTTCAGGCGGAGGGGAATCAGGGGTGAAAAGCTACTGGTTCAGACCAGTTCAGGAGAACTGGTAGTGGAAATTGGGGATGGTTCGCCGAACTAGTAGCAATTGCTGGTTGGCCACGCCTCCGAACCGATCCACGGCCCACAGTCCTGCCATGCTTGCCTGTTCCATGCTGCCAAATTCATTGTTCGGACCATCAGTGATCTAAGGAAATGTCTTCCAACTCTTCAAGATTGACTTTAAGAGCGCCAAGAAGCCAACAGCAAAAGTGGCAGCGGGGGCGACGGGCATGTGTGTGTGTGTCCCTCCGCGGTCCTCCTCTCCCAGGTGACAGCCAGGGCTTTGCCACCTCTTTTCCTCAGAGAGGCGGTGTCTGCCTCCAAGTCCTTGCAGAGGGACACACACACACCCATTGCCCCGCTGCCACTACTTTTGCTGTCAGCTTCTCAGTGCTCTTAAAGTCGATCTTGAAGAACTGGAAGCCGTTTCCTTAGATCGCTGCCAAACTCGTTGGGCGCATCAACAATCTAAGGAAATGTCTTCTTATATCTTCTCTCCCACCCCCCCATTTTTCCATTTCTGTGCCTGGATTCCGCTTCTTACACCTCCTCCTCCCCATTCCTCCCCTTGTTTTTCCATTTCTGTGCCTGGATTCTGCTTCTGCAAGAGAAGACTCCGATGTTCGCTTGGGTTGCAGAGGGAAACTCAAAGAGTTGGGGGCTTTAGAAGGGCAGAATATGCTTCAAAATGTGCAGCTCCTGGCTCTAACAGTGAGTGATGTCAAGTTGGCCACGCCCTGTCACATGACCATCAAGCCATGCCCACAGAACCTGTAGCAAACATTTTTACATTTTGCCCCTGGGGGAAACCCTCCCCAAAAGTCCAGAGCTACGGAAACCAAAGAGCAGAGCTACAGAAACCAAAGGGAGATGCAAGAAGCAGCGAGAGGGGAAAGAAAAGGCCGGGAGAATTACTTTCACCCATCTAACAGCTGTTGCAGCTGTTTTCTTTCACCTAGCCATGCTTTTTTTCTGTGCCTTACCATCACCACCCGATCTCATGTATACATAGGAATTATAGAGGAGGATGGGCAGAAGCAGCCCATACCTTCAGTTAATCACCCTCCAGGTTTCCAGGGACTAGGAGCCTCTGTGATGTTGTGCTGACTCGCTGGACAAGTGTGGAGTTAGAAGCGAATTCAGAGATCAATTAGATTCTGCTCACACCCCACCTGGTGATTGATTAACCATTCCTGCAGAATTTGCATAATCTGTCATTGGATGTTGGGAATCCACCTCCCTTCTAACCTGGCTATGTTCAATCCCAGAGTACAAATGCAAATGCCAGCGGTTTGGAGCGCTGATGCTTTCCCCTGCCCCTCTTTTTTTTTTTTGAAAAAAGAAAAAAAAGATGGAAATGAAAAGTTTGAAGAGGGATTTCTGTGTCACCAAAAAAAAAAAAAAAAAAAACAATTGCAAAGCATGAGGATGGAGCTGGCACAGAATGGAAGAATTCTACTTGACTGCGTAAGAAAAGACACAACTTCCCCAAAGGAAAAGCCTCACATTAATAAAGAACCCCTAAGGAAGAGAGATAGGGATGTGGTGGCTCAGTGGCTAAGACGCTGAGCTTGTCGATCAAAAGGTCGGCAGTTCAGTGGTTCAAATCCCTAGTGCCGCATAACGGGGTCAGCTCCTGTTACTTGTCCCAGCTTCTGCCAACCTAACAATTTGAAAGCACATAAAAATGCAAGTAGAAAAATAGGGACCACTTTGTTGGGAAGGTAATAGCATTCCGTGCGCCTTTGCCATTTATGCCAGCGACATGATCACTGAAACATCTTTGGACAGCGCTGGCTCTTCGGCTTTGAAGTAAAGATGAGTGCCGCCCCTACAGTCTGGAATGACTAGCACATATGTGCGAGGGAAACCTTTATCTTTACCTTTAAGGAAGAGAGAAGCAAAGAGAAAGAACACACAAGCCACTAAAAGTGAAAAAAAAAACACCACTTATATTTTTTCTACAGCCAGAGACATGGGTCTTAGGCTAAAAGGATCTGATCTTGCAATAGGAAGCCTGAATAACTTCAGCTGTTGCGGAAAGGGGAAACTTACTTACTTACTTACTTACTTACTTACTTACTTACTTACTTTATTTATTTATTTATTTATTAGTTCAATTTATATGCCGCCCTCCTCCGGAGACTCAGGGAGGCTTACAATGCACTGACAGCAATAGCCTTCATTCTTTTGTATATACCTGCTTATTAGGGCTTTTGGCTCCCCATATGCGGTGTTTCTACAAAGTCAGCTTATTTCCCCCACAATCCGGGTCCTCAATTTACCTATCTCGGAAGGATGGAAGTCTGAGTCAACCTTGAGCCTGATGAGATTTGAACTTGCACTAATTGCAGGCAGCTGACAGTTAAGTGCTACATAACAGCACTTAGTCTGCTGCACCACCAAGGCTTTGAATCCCATCTGTCAATTCACAAAGAAAGTGTTGGAAGATATGAGAAACTCAATATTAAAAGAACAGGGAAATTTCCCTAAAAGAAATAAGCAGAAACTTAGGCAGAGTTTCAGCCCCCACCTTTTATCAATGGGCCATTAAGAAGCTGAAGCCACCTAATTTTCCACAACAAAAAGGAAGGACAAAATTAAAAGGGGCCGGCAACATCCGAACAGATATGGGACACAGGAAAGGAAAATAAACACCCAAAGAATCAAAGTAGTTAGAATTTTAACACATGAGAAAAGGAGAAAAACACAAACATAACAAGCTAAATAATTATAGAGGACGAACAACTTCAAAGGGCTAGGAAAAACAGAGAGTGGACTATAAAACAATTATTTATTTGCCAGATCCAGGACAGAGGATCTCAAACCATAAAACAAGCCAGATCCAGGACAAACAAAAACAGGATCTCAACACCATAAAACAATCACACACACAAATCAAAGGATTCACATACACAAATCAAAGGATTCACACACCAAATCAAAAGAGTTTCAAAAGACTTTAAAGGGTCACATAGAAAATCAAAAGACGTTTTAGGATATAAAAAAGGGCTTACTCTTACAGTTCAGACAGGCTAGCCTCAGGAACGCTATGCTTGTATTTGTTACTTGCCTGCCTTCCTATAAACAATAAACTGATTCTACTCTCAAGCAGTTGACCACCAATTATTTCGAAGTAATCTCCCAGCCGGGAGTTTTTGAATTCCAGAAGGGAAAACTCTGCCTTTCAGCAATCCTTAAAGGGAAAGGCTTCTTTTTCCTTCCAACAAAAGCTTGCTAGCCACCTCAAACTAACTAAAGATAGGAGGATCATAGGATTCATTACGTTTGTTAAATGACTAAAAATCCAAGAAAGCCAGCACTTTAGACTCATTGCCAGTTCCCTTGGGAGTTTTGTGCAATGCACCATGGGAGGATCAGCATAATGTTGCCTATTCCATTCCTGTTTTGATAGCCCCAGCTGCTGCTTCTGGCTGCCCCTGGACAAGAGAACTGAAAGTTTATTGGTCACTTTCCCAGCCTTGCAGCATACCATTGCTCCTCCAGTTTCACCTTATGACCTTCTTCACCCATGTTCCTTGGGCTATTTCTCCCCCCCCCCCCTCAGAAAAGGCACAAGGGAGCAGTTGCATTAGCAAGAGCATTGGGAGGAGCCCTTCTGCTTTCTCCTGTTCTCCCTCCTTTCCCTTAGTGTTTGCCATCTGTTAAGCAACTTGACAGATCACTAAACCTTCCATTCAGTCTGTCCCATTATTTTTCACCCCAACTTTAGACAGTGTGATTGGTGATTGTTTCCATACCAACCTGTGATGCTTGGTGGCAGGAAAAAGACATTGACTGCTCTCTTAATTTCAGAAAGAATCTGGCTGCACGGTGCCTTTTCTGACTAACATTTTAAAAAAAACAGGCAGAAGCTTTTCTGATGAAGTGAGATAAAGCTCACAAAAAGCTTCTGCCTTTTGATAAAAATGGTTAATCAGAAAAGGTGCTACCAAACTCCTCATTTTTGACACTATAGACTAATATGGCATCCTCTGCTACAATGTCTCCTTAATTTGACACTAAAATAGTTAGTAAAAATAGTGTTGGTCATCAGCTTCATTACTATAGAATAGATTGTCCCAGGACTAATACATTTTAAGTTGGGATACTTTCCTGTTAGTTCAAGCAGTAGTGAATAGGAGTTTAATTCAGCTGTAAGGAAGAACCCAATGTCTCTGCACCAGAGTTAAATGATAAAGCTTGAATTTGGGACAAACCATATAAAATATATACGCCATCATCATTCTGATACTGTTAAGTCTACTATTCTCTATAACCTTAACACAGATAATAAGATTTGTACTGTCCATGGTATGACTCAAATATACAAAAAATTAAGTGAGGGCATCTGGGCGTCAGGCGCTGAATTATGCACAGCCCCCCTGCTGCCTGTTGTAAAGTAAGGCAGCCCCTAAAATAAGACTTAATATCTTTTTTTTATAATTAAAATGATCATTAGGGCAGAGAACCAATTGATAAATTATTGGAATCCCACCACTGCTTCCAAGGTCCCTTCCAACTCTGTTATTCTGTTAAAGAGAATATAATTTTAGAAATATCTGATGTCAAAGTTTTAAAAATAAAATATACACTGAATCCATAAACAGGAGGAAATGAAATAGTTGTAGTAAGTATCTGTAAAATGATTGCCTGTGTAACAATATGCAGAGAAGAAGCAGAAGAAGAAATGTCCTAAAATGTCATCAATAGCTGGTAGCTACTATGGATTAAACAATTCTAGCAAAGGTGCCTAATTAAAACTAGTCTTTTTAGCCTTCTGGCCCTTCATAAAAATTGAAAATAATAGTACTTTTAAATCTTAGTTTGAGTTAAAATACAAATAGCAATCTGAAGAATATATGATATGAAATGGAAACAGGCAAACAAGTCAGAATATTTTGAAAAAAAATGTAAAAAATCAGTTTCATTGTTTCATATATTTGTTTAAAATACAACAATACAACAAAATTTGTGAAATAAAAACTTTTTTTCTTTGTAGTTTGGTGGTAACATAAATCTATGTTCAGTCACTCAGCCCAGCTTTTTGGGTAGCAGCTGATGTTTCACAAAGTTTCATAAAGCATCAAGACATTTCATGGAAAAAACCAGTAAAGTTCAAATATCAATGCAATTCCATGCTAAAAATATATGACTCAGTAGATTTACAGTTTTAGATTATTGAAATGTGAGTTGAATCTAAATTATGACTTAATCAAGCCAGATTTACAAATGATATTAAGCCAAAAATAGATTATTGGCAATTTATATGTTAACCACATTTTTTTCTTCCTAGCATTTTTTGTGAAGAATCAACCAAGTGTTTTATGTAGTGATTAGGTCAGATATTGACTGACTAGCTTGTCCCCCAAACCTGACATCATGGGCTATGAGACAGTTTCCTGGTTTCTGACTTGGTGTTTACCCAGCAGACTAAATTGGCTCTCACGTGTGTTAAGGATAGTTTTTTTATTTAAGATCCATTGATTTCCCTATGAATTATAGTACAATATAGTATAATTGGTATGGCATGGTATGGTATAATTCATTCTTGATGCCACCCATTTAGCCATGGAAGTTTTAAATAAATAGTCTTCCCAATATGTTTATTTCAAAAACATTATTATACATAATCTTGTATCACTGACTGAACTGTAGAAATTCTTAGAAGCTAGGGAGGAGGGAAGTCCTTTTGTAAAAAGAACCAAACAGATCATGAAACTTTGTTGATTGCTTACTCTTCTGTAAAACTAAGACAGTAAAGGTATAATGAAGTGCCACCTGAATACTTGAGGCAGCATACTTTCTTAAGATAATCACGATAGTGGCAAGATTTTTTTTGTATAAGTGCACGATAATAATTTTTTAAAAAATCCAAATAGAAATCAATAGCAATGCAAGAAGATTCCCTGCCTGGAGAGACAATGTCTCTATGACTCTGGACACACAGACGCAACAAAGCATAGTATTTTTAATGCCTGTATTCACTGCAGAGATATTTGTACTTATCTCACTATTACTAGATGAATACTCAGGGCACAAAGTTCTACACCTCTCTATTGCTTTCAGATACCAACCCTGCTGCAATATACAAGGTTGCTAGGACCTGTGCTACAAACTAGACTTAATGATAGATTTATGACATACTGAAATGTTTTGTCATTTGATACAGTTTTCCACATACTAACTCTTACGTTCCCTTACATCCATCTAATGCTTTACCTCTTTCATATTCTTGTTTTTTATATATATATATATAAATATTTATATATATACGTTTTAGCGTTTAGCTTTTCATTATTATTAGATTCTGGTGTATTTTTTGGGCTTTTTAATTGACTGGACCCCTTCCTCCTTATGCTGGTTTATGACCACAATAAGGATTTAATTTAATTTTTAATTTGTAACTTGAGCGAAAGCTATATTTGAAAATCTGCTCATGTCTCAGTCTGACATAGACCTTAATAGCAATGTAAAGGTAAAAAAAGGTAAAGATTTCCCTGTTCAGCGGGTCCAACTCTAGGGTGCACTGCTCATCTCATTTTCTTGGCCAAGGGAGTCAGCGTTGTCCGAAGACATTTTCTGTGGTCATGTGGACAGCATGGCTATATGCCAAAGGCACACAGAATGTTGTTATCTTCCCAAAGTGTTACCTATTAATCTGTATTCACATTAGCATGCTTTCAAACTGCTAGGGGAGCATGAGCTGGGGCAAGGAACAGAGCTCACCCTGTAGCACCACGCTTGGGTTTCCAATTCAGGCTTGTCAGCTTTATAGCATAGCATAGCATATGGCATGGCATGGCATGGCATGGCATGGCATGGCATGGCATGGCATGGCATAGCATAGCATAGCATAGCATAGCATAGCATAGCATAGCATAGCATAGCATAGCATAGCATAGCATAGCATAGCATAGAATAACAGAGTTGGAAGGGACCTTGGAGGTCTTTTAGTCCAACCCCCTGCTTAGGCAGGAATCCCTACACCACTTCAGACCAATCATTATCCAATATCTTCTTAAAAACTTCCAGTGTTGGAGCATTTACAATTTCTGGAGACAGGTTGTTCCACTTATCAATTGCTCTGTCAGGAAATTTGAGGGGCACCTACAAAAATGAGGGGGTCAATCTATTTTCCAAAGCCCCAAAAGGCATGACCAGAAACAATGGATGGAAACTAACCAAAGAAATAAGCAACCTAGGAAGCAACCTAAGACTAAGAAGAAATTTCCTAAGGATGAGACCAATCAACCAATAGAACAACTTGCTTTCAGAAGTTCTGGGTGCTCCATTACTCACAAGCAACACAGTTACAAGATAACTTTTTTAAAAAATTTGATTTATATGCCGCCCTTCTCCGGAGACTCAGGGCAGCTTACAACTTGAAATCTTTACAGTCTAATACTGTAAGCTAACTCTTAAATGCTGAAAATGCAGGATCAAAATACATAAACATAGAAACAGCATTGCAACCCTATTATAGATTAACAAAACCAATTCTGCTAATTAAAACGTGTATTTAAAAAGACATAAGAACAAGAAATTCCTGCTCTGTATTAACATTTTTAAAACTCTTTCCGGGGCCTAATCCTGTCAAGAACAAGGAGAGATCCAACCTAGAAATAAGGAGGAATTTTCTGACAAGAACAATCAACCAATGGAACAACTTGCTTTCAGCATTTGTGGGAGCCTAAGTTGTGGGGGCATTTTTGCTCTCCCCAGCCCCCAGAAACATTCTGCAGGCCTCCCAAACCCCGTGTGCCCCATTTTTTGCAAAAATGGGCACAAAATGGGCCAGTTTTTGCAAAAAAGGGGACATGCAGAGGGTTTAGGAAGTCTGCAGAGTACTCCTAGGGGCTGGGGGAGAGCAAAACACCTTTCCCCCCTTACCTCTTTGAAATCTTGGTGCATCTTATACCCTGGTGCGTCTTATAGTCTGAAAAATATGGTATGTGGCTATTTCTTCTTTTTCTTTTCCCTTCCTTTGGTTAATTACAAATGAGCAGGAACATCTGAGGTGTGTGTGTGAGCTGCTGGAATTATTAGGCAGGCAGGCAGCCAGCCAGCCTTGACTATTCAGCTGGTTCACAGAACTCCACAAAGAGTTAACAAACCTTTCTCCTGAACCAGTGCGAACTGGCTGAATCCAGTGGTGGGATACAGTCTGTTCAAGCAAACCGGTAGTTAAATTGCTGGCTGGCCCTACCCCTTCTAGCCCCAGGAGTCCCCATGTGCCCCATTGTGGCTCCCAGGTAAGCACAGGGAGGCCTACTAGGCCCAGAATGGAGGCCCAGAACAGCGTGTGGCACCCCCTCGTGGCCCATTTCCATTCCCAGGAGGCTTCAGGGAGGCCACTCAGGCCCAAAATGGGGCATGAGGGGGCAGGCCCCCCCGTGGCCCATTTTCGCTCCCAGGGGTGAAGGTGTCTGAGTGCTGCCCGTCATATACCATGGTCACAGCCACCCAGCCGGTCATTGGGGCAGAGAACAAGTTGTTAAATTATTTGAATCCCACCACTGCCTCTAACTCATGCCATTTTGTTTATGAGCAGATAACTTGAGACTCTCTAACTCTTTATTATAAAACCTATTAAGAACTAATAGAATTAAGGGTAGTGGGTATCAGACTGAAAAAACTAGGGGCATAATTAATCCTAGAGCGTGCCTCCAATCTTGGTGCTCACTTATTAGACTTATTTGAAATTGGATTACAATGAACTAGCTTCAATGTCTTTTCATTCATTTATCAATCACTGATACTGTTTTTTGAGAAAACATTTTGAAATAATAAAGAAAAATCTTTGAGCCGTATTCTGTAGAGAATATTATATGGCCTCATTCTAACAACTCAGCAAAACTTTACTGATTTTGCCTGGGCTCAAGAGCTACAGTATGGATTTAGGAAAGTGCTGAATGCATTCATAATCCATTTCAGAAAATTTAAATTCAGAGTAAAAATAAACTTCCTTATGTTTACATGTGCAAATCATGACAGGAGACTAGTCTCCATTACATCTTACTACAATTTAAAATTACACTACTGTAGCATCAGCCTTATGCAAACCATACTCCTCAGAGTCTGCGTTTCCCCATGCTGGATCTCAGCATTAATACACCTTCTACAGAATCTCCAGGACAATCAATCATTCTTTGCCAAAGAAGTCGCTCTTCTCCTTGAGAATCCATCCAGTCAACTTCTTTGCCATTGCTTATACCTGTAAAATTGCAAAGCACGGTGGTCAGCTGATCTTTTTTTTTTTTACATCAGAGGTTCATAACAGTAGTGAAATCCAAACCAGTTTGCTACCAGTTTGCTGGCCGCAAACGCGCACTGTGTGTGCATGCGCAGTGCACACCAAATGCATGTTCGTGCATGGGCAGTACACACCAAAAGGAGGCTTGGGAAGGGAAGTAGAAGCGGGAGGGGGTTAGCTGTGGTGCGTGATTTAGCTTCACTAGAAAGTAGGATTTCCTGCTTTCTAGCAAAGCTAACCACCACTGCACAGCTGATCCTCCCCACTGTTCTACTTACCTTCTCAAGCCTCCTTTTGGACATGCTGCACGTATGCACATACTCAGTACACACCAAAAGGAGGCTTGGGAAGGTAAATAAAACAGCGGGGGGGATCAGCTGTGACACACAATTTAGCCTTGCTAGAAAGCAGGATTTCCTGCTTTCTAGCAAAGCTAAACCCCGCTGCACAGCTGATCATCGGAAATACTGGTTCGGAGGAACCAGTAGCTTTTTTAAAACTATTGGTTCACCCAAACCGGTAGCTAACTAACTACTGGTAGCATTTCACCCCTGGTTCATAACACATGATACTCCAGATTCACAAGAACTACAGCAACTCTTATCAAACTGTCATCTATAGCTCTGGTTTCTACCGTTGGTACAGTGTCAGATTTACAGTTTCATTTAAAATGAGCAATGAGCAATTTAGACTGGAACAAAAGGAACAAAATATGAAAGACTTAATATCTTAATAATATCTATGTAACAAACTGGAGGCTGTTGCCCTTAAAAATAACTCCTCGACAATTCTTACAAGAATAGTGGGATGGAGAATAAAATACTTGAAAAAGAAATCTAAAAACCCATTTGGCCATCTTCTTTTTTTGTATTAATTATAGGACAAGCACTTAGCAGTCCTTTTTATTGGGAATTCTAATCAGATTTATTTGCTTTTTTTATTATTATTTTATTATTATTTATTCTTTTTAGCTTTGCTTTTAGGCAAACATCAGAATGGGGTATCATAAATATTTTTAATTCACACACAGACAACATTTTGTGGGTCAGCAATCCAAAACTTTGCAAAAGGCCAGTGGACAATAATAAAGACTGATTTTTCTTATCTGTTTTTTCATATCATCCAAGAAATGATAAGAATGGGGATTTATTGATATATTTATCATTAGATTTCTATGCTGTCTTTCATTCAGAAGCTCAAGGCAGCATATATAGTAAGCTTTCACTTATTTTCCTCCATAGCAGATTTGGAGGTCCAAAGTCAACCTCCATGACCAAGCAGGGTCTAAAACCCAAGTCTTCTCCCTCCCAATCCAGCACCTTATGCATGGAGGGGTGCATTTAAATTCCCAAAAGCTCTGCATTTCCATTTCCCACATTTTTACAATATCTTTTCTGGAAGATATGGAAAGTTTTCACTATGAGCCAAAGGCTGCAAGAAAAAGAGCTAAACAGGCTTCTCAAGTACTAATATCCTTTTCTAAATATAAAGAGTATTCTAAATATTTCATTTGTTACTCCCTTTCAATTCCACTCTATCAAAGGGTAGGTCTATCCACACCTACCACTTCCAATATTCAAGCGAATACCACCCAGGAAAACGTTGCTGGCGAGAGACTCCTTGTCCCAAACAGTGAGTTCTACACAGACATTGTGTATATCTCTAGGATTCAAGCCACTAAAACTGAACATATGATTCCAGTAGGGATTCACACTCTTTTTTATTACATGGGTTTTATACTTTGAAGATTTGTTGTCAGGAAGCAAGTATCTAAGAAAGAAAAGAAAGGAGAAAAAAAAATAAGAATATAGAGATTTGTTATGAATGTCATAATAATTATAATTCAGAAGATACTGATGTATCACTCAACAGCTATGTGTAATCTATAGTCATTCCCTCAAAGGAATAAACTATAAAAAAGTTTTATCATAAAAGTTGGCCACTGCAACATTCATTGAGCCCTTTTTATTTGGAAATTTTTTACTTTCTTAAAACAAAACTCTGACATGGAGCAGTATTGTGATTTATAAATAATACATAGTCGTATAAACTTATTTTTAGATTACATTAGCATGTAGTAGGAGGTGAATTATGAATTGGACCAGGACAGCAAGTGCAATATTATGTTAGCTGAGATTAAGGGATACAATATTATATACAAAAATATTCAAAATAAGGTAGAAGGAAGTAAAGGTGCAAAGTTCTAAATCTTGCCACCTGATGTCCATGGGACATTTTTGAGAAACAAATAGATGATCATATAAGTGATTACTAGGGCAATTGGAACCGAGAATTCCATTGCTAAGCAATGTGATCATAAAGTGTGACATCACATTACTGGCTCACGTAGCAACAGCAATTCTCAGTTGCTGTCATTAAACAGCAATCTTTATTAAGCAAGGCCCTCAAATGATTCCCTGCCAGCTTTCCCATTGTCTTTGCTTGTGGGAACATTGGAAATCACAGTCACATGTCTGCAGAGATGCTATGACAGCCAGAACTCTTTAAGACCTGTCATAACCCCCCCCCCCTTTATTTAGTATCATAATTTTGAACAGTCACTGAACCAATGGTCATAATGCAAGGACTACCTGTATTCAATACAGAAATATTAAATGTCTACTAGCATACATAGCCAAAGACAGAATGGAGGAAATCACCCTTTCACAAACGTATCTGAAGTGCCTCCTGATTTCACTGCCATTAAATTCTTGGCTTCCTTGATGACAATTTCCAATATGCCTCCTGACGGTACTTGTGAGGTTGACTTCTTTTCTTTCTTTGAACTCTTCTTTCCTTTAAAAGAAGGACAACAAGAATGGAGTGTAGGGGTCTGTGGTCTGTGTACATGCAGGAATTTTCCTATCTTGGATGGGATAGGAAACCTCAGATAAGGAAGGTTATTTGCACGTAGGCAGGATTTGGCATTAGTAAATAAGTCCCTAAGTCTGTAAACAGGAGTAGAGGAAATGGGATATATGTGTATTAGGCTTTAGTTAAAGTCTAACATTATAAGTGCTTAAACAAAACAGTAATGGTTAACCAAAGACTCTACTTACCTGGAAGATTCTGTAGCCAATGAGATACTGCCAAGTACATTGTAACTTGTAAGTACCAAACTATATAATGTCACTATGTAAGACAATAAAATCACCACATACATCCTCAACCTTTGTGTGTGTGTGGTCACTCTACAAGTGGCATTGGAACAGGGACCCTTACTTCATCCAGCAAGGACTTTGGTGCACTGACAGCCTTCATGGCTTCTTCAACCTTCTAAAGGTTTCTGTAAGTAATGGGGGCCTCGCTTTCTGAGGGACAAAGAAAACATGCTGAAGAATTAAGCTATTTACTTAAGAAAAATCACATTGATGTGCCACAAAGCAGTCTCTTATGGCTGGTCCAGGAGATTGTAAATAAGTGTTCATGGTACCCTGAAAAGGAGTCTTTAAGATTATCTGATTGGGGAAAAAATTGGGAAAGTTTTACATACTGAACCAAGAGCTAAGATAGAGATTTTGCAGGTATGGCATTTATGTAGATATGCAGTGGAAAAATTTGGAATTGCTAAACTGTCTCTTTTAACTCTTTCCCCTCCAAGTTATTCCAATGCTGTTCTCTGTCCTCCTTCCTCTCCAGAATATGTGACTTTGTCTCCTTCAGCTCCTACTGACACAGGTCAGATTACTAAACCTTCTAACTCTGCTGTCCAGTCTTCTTTTCAGAAAATGGTGAAATCCTGTAAACAGGATTCCTCCATGCCTGGGGAAGAATTGTCTGAATTGTCTGTATGTCCTGTACAGTATCATCAGGGCCAGGGCCAATTGGCAGGACAGTAGATTGCAGAATGGGAAGGATTGCCTTATCAAATTTTAAGAGAACTAAAAAATCCCAACGCTGATTGTAAGCAAGCTTTGCAGCCTTTAAAAGCTGCCAATCATTATACCTTGGCTGTTATGCTGCAGGTCTGCCAGGATATTGGTTCTCAAACTTATAAAATGCACCTTTTAGCTACTGCTATACAAAAAGGGTAGCGTCCTGTTGGCAATTGCTTTAAATGTGGTAATTCTACCAGAGGCTTGGTGGAAGGAATAAAGCATAGATATAATATGTTTCCTGAGGATTGGAGGCCAGTTTTTCGAATGATTTTGACTTCAATACAATATGTTGTTTGGGACAGAGCCAAAAGAGTGCCTTTCCCATAGTCATGTTTCCTCCTCTAGTCTCTTTTCCGCAGTTCCAGCTACAGCTGTAATGCTGGGCTTGATTTAATAACTCAGGAATCCGTGGAATTTAAATTTCCTTTGGAGGTTAAATTGATTCCTTCTCAATTTAATGGCCCTCTTCCCTCTGGTTTTTACCTCGATCTTCTTCTCATAAAAAGGGGTGCTTTTTGATTCTGGTGTTATTGATTCTGATTACACTGGAACTCTTTTTATTCAGGCTTGGGTGAACCTCCCTCAAATTCTTCCTGCTAAATCCTCTATTGCTCAATTGCTTTTGCTCCCCAATCAAGTCCCGTGTTCTGGCACAGGAGCATGTGGGGATGCTGGCTTTGGTTCCACCTCTCCTTCTGTGGCTTTACTTCAGTCTGTTACTTCCTTTCGCTCTTTGTTATTCATACTAATATTTGGGGTCGGAACTTCCTTTCTTTTTTAAATACAAAATTGATTTTGGATGATGGCTCTTCCTCTTAAGTGGCTCTCTACTGCCCCCATGTGGTGTTTTTAATAATAGCATGCCAACCAAACGATATCATTGGCGTGTTTTACCACAGGGCATGCTTAATTCTCCTACTTTGTGTCAGTATTTTGTGGACAATGCACTGCAGCCATTTTGTGAGAAATTTCCATATATTTGGTTTATTATTACATGGATGATATTTTAATCGCTGCTCAGTTTGATTCTACAACCCTTTTGCAGGAATTAAAAACTATTGTGGCACAGAAGGGGTTGTTTATTGCAGATGATAAAATTCAGAAAATTGAACCTTACTTATACTTGGGTCATAGATTACTGAAAGCTTCTTCCATTCCAGTATTGCCTGACTTAAAAGTACAAAAGTCTTATACTTTAGTTCAATGGCAAAAGTTGCTAGGCATTATTAACTAGGCTAGGCCTTTCTTCTGCATAACAACTGGTGATATGTTACCTCTATTCCAACGTTTAAAAGGAGTGCAATCCCCTGGTGACACAGTTCATTTGATGAATGATCAAAAAAGGTGCTTACAGCTCATCTTGGACAAAGTTAAGCAACAATATGTTGACCGAATTGAGTCAGTAGAAGCAGGATTGCGCTTAGCTATTCTTCTTACTTCACCATTGCCTACTGGGTGTTTATATACCATTAGGAGCACATTAAAAATAGCTATTCATGAGTGGTTAAATTTATCTGCTACTCCACCTAGAAACATTTATCCTTACCAGTCTGCCTTAGAAGAATTGATTATAAAAGACCGAAAGCGTGCTTTGCAAATGATTGGACAGGATTTGATAGGCATTGCCTTCACATGTACAAAGATTGAGCATGATCATCTTATGATGATATCTGAAAGTTATCAGATTGCCTTCTCCAATTATCTTGGAGAAGTTTTATATTCATTACCAAAAGATCCTAGAATTATGGAATGTGCCCATCAAACTTTTAAGTCCTTTTTGCAGAGGCAGATGCAGAATGAGACTGGTCTTACCATTTGCGAAAAATTCAGCATTTATTATCTATTGCCTTATTTATTTGGAATTATTTAACTCTTGTAGAATCTTTTTCAGATGTTCCTGTTAAAGGCCACAACATACCAAGCTCAACAACAATTGGTTTAAGCCGACCTATCTCAGACTCCTGAAAATCTAGTTGCTCCTGTTTTTGCTATTATTACAGCTAATTCTGTCACAATTCTTTTTTATATTCTCTTGTCTTCTCTTAGTTCTGTTATTGCTTTGAATAACACTCAGCCTATACAACTTAATCCTAATCTCTGGGTTCGTCATGCTCAATATATGTTTTTGGTTCACGGTATTAATGTTACCCTGTACTATGAGCCTCCTATGGCTTTTGGTCAAGTTGCTTTCATATCTGCTTTAATAACTTCAACTTCCTTTATTGTTTCACAATTGCAAACCATTCATTATTCTGAGTTGTTTTCTAAGCCATTTATGCAACTTAATTCTGTTCGTTGGCATTATCTTCATACTAATCAATATACTAGAGGCTTATGTTTTTGCTGTTATGCTCACCATACTTGGCTTAATAATTGGAATGATTGCCCTAAGGCTCAACATATTTTATCGAAAGTAGGGAATTATACTTATTGTACTGACTATTATTGGCTCTGAGAAACTTTAATTCTTTAATTCTTCTTTGTATGGGCCTAATATTGTGCCTGAAATGTATCCTGATAATTTTCCTATTTTTAATGCTTCTCTAATATGTGGTTCTTTTTTGACAAATATGCAACCAATGTACACCCTCAGAACTATCACTGTGCTGCTATTGGTTACTTTTCCCTACTTGTGCAGATTGGTGCTCTCTCTTCTCCTTCACGACACTGTCGTGCTTCATTAGGTCCTACATGTAATGATGAAGTTATCATTGATACACAGCTGTCCTCTCTCAATACCTTTGGCCATGCTGTGGCTGGAGCTATTACTGGAGTGATCATCTTAGGGGCTTACCCTGGAATAATAGCTCAAGAAAATAGACATTCTATCTTGGGTTTAACATGTCGCCTGGAGAAATCAATTAATGCCACTGCTGCTATTGTTCATGATCTCCAACATGAAATTGAGGACCTGAATCAGGATGTGCTTCAGCAACGTTTTGCTATTGACTATTTATTAGCATGACAAGGAGGTTTTTGTAAACTTGTTGGCCGTCATGGATGTGCTATTCATTTTCACTCTTTGAACAGAACCATTGAAGATGAACTTGCTAAACTCCAATCATATTTTCAGAATAATGTTCATGCTAAGCAGTTTTTTATGCTGTAATTGTTATTGTCATGTTAGTTGCTTGCTGTTGTTTCATTCAGTGTATTCCCTCATTAATTAATATGTTTCATCCTACTCCTCTCTCTCTGCCTCCTCATCAAATGCAATATATACAAAAATCTTTGTCCCCTCAAAAATTAAATAAAAAGAGAGGATATGTAGGGGTCAGTGGTCTGCATGCGTGCAAGAATTTTCCTATCTTGGATGGCAAACCTCAGATAAGGAAGGTTATTTGCAGGTAGGCAGGATTTGGCATTAGTAAATAAGTACCTAAGTCTGTAAACAGGAGTAAAGGAAATGGGATATATGTGTATTAGACTTTAATTAAAGTCTAACATTATAAGTGCTTAAACAAAGCAATAATGGTTAACCAAAGACTCTAGTTACCTGGAAGATTCTGTAGCCAATGAGATACTGCCAAGTATGTTGTAGCTTGTAAGTACCAAACTATATAAGGTCACTATGTAAGACAATAAAATCACCACATACATCCTCAACCTTTGTGTGTGTGTGGTCACTCTACAATGGGGGTATATATGAATATATGAATATATGAAATATATCAATATATTTTGGACTGTATACTATCCTAAGGTTAAAAATCAATACATATCAAACCATGCCTCTTAAGCCACAAATATCTCTGTCCTATATAAGAAACCTTTTATACTATGCAACCTTATCTACATTATTTGTCCCTCAATGATTTCAAATAATTTTAAAAATTTTAAAAATGCAACTTTTCAGAAACACGTATCAATGGTGGTTTTCCTTTTTTTTAACTACCGGTTCTGTGGGTGTGGCTTGGTGGGCGTGGCAGGGGAAGGATACTGTAAAATCTCCATTCCCAACCCAATCCAGGGGAAGGTTACTGCAAAATCCCCATTTCCTCCCGATCAACTGGGACTTGGAAGGCAGAGAATAGATGGGGGTGGGGCCAGTCAGAATGTTTACTACCAGTTCTCCGAACTACTCAAAATTTCCACTACCAGTTCTCCAGAACTGGTCAGAACCTGCTAAAACCCATCTCTGACACATATACTCACTTAACACACCCCAGGCCAATACATGAAATTTAAGTGAAAACAAATGACTTGAAGAAAAAAGTAGCTTTTGTAATTTCTAAGATGGACAGAAACCATGAAAAGGAATTGTTTGAAATTTCTGCACAAATCACACAAAAGCCTGGATCTTGAGGTCTTGAGGGTTATATGACCTAACATGAGCACTATTTTGTTCTTGCATGAGTTTCTAGAGTGGATTTATGCTCCAAACCAGATGCAACTTCAACATATATTTATGGCCCAAGACCAATCACAATAAAAGACCAGTATATAATCTAATAACTATAAAAGGGAAATTTTAAATTGCAAATATTGTAAATCATAAAACAATCAGCAGCTTATAGTTAATAGCATGAAGGAGGAATATCATGAAGCAGTTTCTAACAGCTATGGCTATTGATGAAATTCTGCAACCTTCTTAGAGGTTTTTGAAGAGTAGTTACCTAGGAGAAGGATAATGGCCTCCTGGTCACAATGGAAATTAGAATTATTAATACTTAGACCTATTAAACATGAGTTACAATTTTTGGTCTGGAAAGTGATGCTTTTCTGTTTCTACAACATTCTGTTTATTATATTTTAACTATGGATGGATGTCATAAAAATAATAAAAAGCAAAAAAGATACACAATAAATCCTATCTCACAGAATGTTTATCTAAAAATTGGTCAACACATCTCCAAATCTCTAACATATTCCAACATCATGTCTGAAAAGCAGATTGCCTATAAATCTGAGAAATCTTCTCCCTGTTTCTCAAGCCTCTGCTGAATTTGGGTGGGCATAGCTGATCCACTTATCAGTTCTTCTCAGGAATCAGTCAATCACACCAAAACCTGATCACCCTAAGATATGCAGACAGATGGGAATTTTGAGTAGAAATAATTGGCAGGCTTTTGCAGCATTTTGCATACAGTGAAAATCTCAAGTCTTGTTACTCAACAAGATGACATTATAAGAAAATGCTGTTTAATAGGCAGCTAATGAATTTACAGCTAGCAAATACTGCCCTTGCTTCCAAAAGATATTGTGTTGAAGATGAGTAATATAGAAAGATGAAATGATTTATAGTTTCAAATTCTTTTAGAAAGTAGTAAACCAATCTGAACAGCAACAAATGCAATATTTTGCAGCACTGGATTTTTGTTCCTAATGCTTGCAGAAGATCATGAATTAAAACAATTCAAGAGAAACACTGCTGGATGCATCAACAGGATATTTTTTTTACCTTGAATCTCTCCCAGAGGAAGTGTTAGGTTCCTCTCAGGTGGGGTGTACCGTAAAGCAACAGCTATTTCTCCTTTATACTGCAGCCCAATATCAGTAGCAATCTCCACCTAAATCAAGAAAGTAAAATAGAAGAAAGTCTTGTTTAATAATTATTCACCTTCACTTTTAGAACATGTTGCACATTATTTTGAGGTATACATAATTACAGGCAGAGCAATCTAAAAGAGAAGTATACAGATGAAGATGAGCTTCAAATGACCACACCTCTCCTTCCTATACTCTATGAACTTCCAGCAAGGAAGTAGGTATAGGTTTTTTTATTTCTTTAAAATTGTCATAAAATCAAGTTCAAGCCATTCAAAGTAAAGTTTTCCAATAGTTCTTTTATTCTTGTGTTATTCAAACAAAAAGCAAGGCAAGTGTGCAATTAAGCTTAATTAGTTCCTTTATATGTGTACATATAATTGTCTAATTTTAAAGTTACCTTACAACAATAAGTTATGCCCAATAAGATTATTCAAATAACTGTGTCCAACAAGGCCACTCAAGTTGCTGTAAGTATTGCTACCCAACTAGGCTATTCATTCACACAATACTCACATACACTCTCAAAACAGGTGATCAGGCTGGATCAGTGGGCTAGGAAGCAGATTCAGGGAATGCCCTGCTCCAACAAGAGTTGTCTTGAACTTCGGGGTCTGGCTTCATTGAGTCTTCTCTTTATACTCAACTTATTTACTCAAAGTCCATGTGTATGGTACATCTTGTCCCAGCCACAACAGGAACTTTACACCCTTACTGTTCATTCCAAGAATCCCATTGTATTCCATATGCCCACTAATGCACTAATAAACCTGGTATTACCAACAATAAATCACTCATACACATACCCAGAATCTCTCTTTATCAGTAGTATACACATTCCAGCAACATGAGTTTCCTGGTGTGTTCATGAAAAGGCTAACTATGGTTGCATAACAGAAGTTCATAAAAAGTTCATATCACAGGTGTTCTATATGCAGGCCTTCTATATTCCTAACTAATATCATATTTGTAATATATTCATAACATATAAAATAAAATACATAAAATATGTAACAAAATGCCCAGTTCCTAGGTGTTTTTGTCTCTCTCGTAAGACAGCTTCAACCACCACAAAGCTTCTTCCAATCTGTCCAGCACATGCCATCTGTTTGTCTACTAGCTGAAGGTAGAGAAGAAAAGTGACCAACTTTCCCACTGCAACATGAGGGTGCTTCTAAGACAGGCTTTCTTCATAGGTGGCCATAGGAATGCTAATTTAAATTTAATAAAGAATTTGGATCATTGTAAAAGTGGAGCTTTCCTGCATAACCACTACTAGTTCTTTAATAGGGATAGAAATGGGAACTAAGGGGTCTTGTGACATTCAGCATTGTTCTGATATTTATCTAATTGATAGTATACCTTGTCACTATGATTCCCACTTAATTCTAAGCTGTATGCAGACTTCAATAATATCATGATGGCTTTGCTATTCCTCTGTTTTTCTATCAAATTTATCACATTAATGTATTTTCAAATTTCAACAAAACAAGGTAAATTAGAAGCCATCACATTTATTGTTGTGATGGCTTTAATTTCAAAACTCAAAGAACATTATACAGTAGACCCATCTTTCAGCTAAGCTGCCTTCAACTTCACAAAGCAAATGAAGTTATTTTCCCCCAGTTCCCTATTTGTATAGTTTGCTGTTTACAAAAAAAATGCTGCCTAATAAAAAGAAAAGCCTAGATTGTTGTCAATTCTCTTTATTGCATGAATTCTAACTTCTTCATAAATTTACATGCCACTTCTCTAAACCAACAGGACCTTCTCACCTTGGGCTGAAGCATGAACCATTCATCAATTTGATTTTCAAAGTTCCAGGAGTCCAAGGGAATCTCTACTTCTCCCAGAAAGCTGTTATGCCCAAATCTGTCATAATGCCAGACAGAAAGTTGCAGAGTCCGAGTTTCAAGCTGCGTGTGACTAATGACATACTATTGAGTGGGGATAGAAAAGGAGCATACTTTTAAGGAAAATATTTTAATTTATTTTTAATTTAAAATATTTTAAGGAAAATAGTGAGAGTATGGAACTTCTAAGTATATCCAAAGTTATTAAAAGATAATAAATGATGCAATATTTTCGCTTCCTACAAGTGCAATTAAAATTATGAAGGGAAAATGCATAAAAAGTAATTATTCTCCTGAAAACTTGTTTACATGTCTTAAACTATAGTCCTTCTATCTCCTTCTTTATGCATATTGATTTTAAATATGCATAATATTTAATGAATATTTAACATTCATTATTAAAATAAACATTATTATTAAAATAGAAAGAAAATGAACCGGTGATACTAAATTCTCTAAAAATTATAAAATTATTTTTATGAAGAAAGTTGTTATTTAAATTCCACAAGTGTTTCACATTTTTTATCTGTCTTGAATTATATTATTGAAAACTCTTTTTAAAAAAACAAAGCAATTAAATAAATGAGAAGTCCTTCGTGCTCTCTGAGCTCAGAGAGAACCAGGAACTCTTCATTTCAACCCTAAACTACAAATATTCTCCTTTAAATAAATAAATGGGAAGCAAATGTCCAGGATGTGCACAGGATTGTCAGCTTAATGTCTTCATTAGGCAAGGTCCTCAAACAAATTATAAAGGAACATGTCTGTGAGCACTTGGATATGCATACTGCAATTAGCAGGAGCCAGTGTGGTTTTGTTGTAAACAAATTGTGCCAATGAACCATATTTCACTGTTTGATCCCGGAAAACTTGTCATTCTGATAGCGGGAAAAGACGGCCATTAAACTGGCCAGATTGCGGCTGTGACAACTCTGATGAAAGAGTAATAAAGGAGATGAGCAGAAAACAGCATGTGTGATCTGGGTGAGCTATTCTTAATTTCCAACTCCTGTTGAGGAATTTATCCCAGAAATTAACATCTTTCTGAAAATGAGAGGAGGTGGTTTTTATTCACTCCTGGATATGGATTTGGGTAAAAGTGGAGAAATAGAATAAGGGTGCCATTTGCTGGTCAAGCAAAGGGAGAAGACCCTGAATAGTCTGATGCAATACAAAAGGCTTGGGTTCCTTGGAACTGAATGAGCTGATAAAATTAATTGGTTGCTGTTAGGGGTGGGTTCTAAATTTTTTTACTATCGGTTCTATGGGCGTGGCTTATTTTGTCAGCATGGCTTGGTGGGGGGTAATGTGACTGGGTGGGCATGGCCAACTTTTTTTTTTACTTTTAAAAGCATTTTTTCTACAACCTTAAAAATGTTTTTAGGAGCCTCTGACGATCAGGCAACTCAACTGGGATCGCCAGAGGCTTTTAAAGGCATTTTTTTCTCCTACAACCTCTTCGGCTGAAGATGTTGCAGAAAAAAATGCTTTTAGGAGCCTCTGACAATCCCAGCTGAGCCACACAATCAGCAGAGGCTTTTTTTTTAACTTTTAAAAACATTTTTTCAGCTGAAGAGGTTGTAGAAAAAATGCTTTTAAAAGTAAAAAAAAAAGCCTCTGATGAGGTGGACGGGGTAAGGGAGCAGCGACCGGACCTGGGACTGGTTCGGGGGCGTGGCCAGCCAATGTTATTACCAGTTGTCCAAACTACTACAAATTTTTGGGAACCGGGAGCAACCCACCACTGGTTGCTGTCCTGTGGAATTAAGATGGGGAAGACATAGAAATTTGTCCTTGAGATCATTTAACTCTTTGTGGATTACAAATATATTGGACAATTCAAAAAGATATGCAAACATTGTTCTAATCGCTACAAGAGGCCATAACCAAGAATCATAAAGAAATAAAGACGGAGATAGGTGAGATGAGAACTGAGATGGGAGAGGTTAAGGAAAAAATGCAAAGAAAGGAAGAAAAACTGAGGACTTTTCAGCAAATGATAACCAAAAATGAAGAAAAGATTAAAATAATTGAAGAAAAGTCAGAACAAGTAGAAACCCCCCCGGAGGAAATGAATCAAAGACTAACACTGGTCAAAAAAGAACTCGAAGGAACTGTAATTCAGTTGCAAATGGAAAAGGCTGAACACTTCTTGAGATTTCAAAATATCGAGGAAGGGAAAGAAGAAAACATAGCTGAGTTGATAGTAGAGCTATTGGCTCAAATATTACAGATAACAGCACACAAGATGAGGGCGGAGATAGACGAAGTGTTCAGAATTCACACTAGCTATGCTAAAAAACAGGGACGTGGTGGCTCAGTGGCTAAGATGTTGAGCTTGTCGATCGAAAGGTCAGCAGTTCAGCAGTTCGAATTCCTAATGCTGCATAATGGGGTAAGCTCCAGTTACTTGTCCCAGCTTCTGCCAACCTAGCAGTTTAAAAGCACATTAAAAAATGCAAGTAGAAAAATGGTGGGAAGTTAACAACGTTCTGTGCGCCTTTGGCATTTAGTCATGCTGGCCACATGATCACGGAGACATCTTTGGACAGTGCTGGCTCTTCGGCTTTGAAATGGAGATAAGCACCGCCCCCTAGAGTCAGAAACGACTAGCACATATGTGTGAGGGGAACTTTTACCTTTACCTTTATGCTAAAAAGAACAAACTCCCAAGGGAGGTACATGTAAGATTCATTAAAAAAACAATAAGAGCAGAAATCCTTAAAAAAATAAAAGAGGAAACCCTGAAACATAAAGGAAAAGATATTGTGGTCATAAACCAAGTACCCAGAAGAGTTAGAGACCTGCGAAAGTAGTATCAATTTCTGACAGGACAGGACAGGACAGTTGATCAAACACCAAATAAACTTTAGATGGCTGATACCAGAGGGAATTATGTTTACCTGGAATGATAGAAGACACAGATGGGACTCTCTAGATAGTGCATATCAATTCTATCACTATTACTTTAAGCCACAGGAGCAACAAACAAGAGAGGAAGTAGAAAATAGAGGACAAGAGGAATTAATGACAGATGAAATTATGGCTAAGCAACAAGAAGGGAGTGAAGTTGAACAAAAGAGATGAGCAGAACGAGAAGGAACAAGAACAAAGGAGCAGAGAGAAATAAGAGCAACTAGAATGACAAAACCCACTTATAAGTGACACAATGAAAGAAGAAACAAATCTACTATCCATTAACATTAATGGATTAAATTCTCCCATGAAAAACAGATTCTTTACAAAACTGCAAAAAATGGACTTAGACATAATTTGCTTATAAGAAGTACATATCAAAAGACAATATAATAAACTATTAGAATATCCCAAAACTGGGAAACTATATTTCTCACTGGCACAACAAAACAAAAGGGGGCTAATCTTATACATCAAAGAAACAATAAAAGCCAAATCTATATACGCAGACAAAGAAGAGAGAATATTAATAGTAGAAGTAACAGTAAACCACAAACAGATACTCTTGACAGTAATATGTGCACCAAACAACAAGCAAGAAGATTTTTATGGCAAACTCCAGGAGAAAATTGCAGAACTGGACTATGAAAACATTTGTCTAATAAAAGACTTTAATGCAATCACAGATGTAAAGCTAGATTAGAGAAGCAGTAAAATAAATAAAAAGGCAAGGAAAACCCTACCAAAGTCTTTCTTTAAACTGGTGGAGGAAATGAACATTCAAGATATATGGAGAAGAAGAAATCCGGAGAAAAACCAATATACATTACTATTCAAATAGCCATCAATCCTGATCAAGGATAGATATGGCATGGATGACACTAGAACTAAGTACTAATTTATAGGAAACAGAAATAGAATCAAATATATGGATAGATCACAACTCAGTCAGGATTAAATGGAAAGGATATAAGAAAAAAGTGAGATGGATGTTGAATCAATCCATATTAAAAGACAAGAAATTCATACAAACAATAGAAAAAGAAATGACATTCTTCTTCAAAGAAAATAGAAAGGAAGACACCTTCATTGCAGAACTGGTAATAACATCTGGTTGGCCATGCCCCTGAACAGGTCCCCGGGTCATTGCCACTCGCTTGCCCCACCCATCCGATCGCTGCTCACTTGCCCTGCCTGCCCGCTGCTCACATGCTCACCGCTCACTCGTCCATTCGAACTTCACCCCACCCATCCAAGCGCTATATAAATGCCTCTTTGCCACACGGCCCACTACTCACCTCGTGACTCACTCTTCACATGACCTTGGCGGGACTCACTTGCACCTATGAATTTTGCTCCTGCTTGCTGAAGTGGCTTGAATTTGCCTTCGCCCCAACAGAGCTGCTTCATCCTATCTACAGGTAAGATACACCACCGTTCCAGGGCTGCCTTAGCCCGCCTTGTCCACTGAGCCACCGAGGCTTGGCTGGTGCCTTTCTGCCCATCCGTGTGGTCTTGCAGCCGGCCGGAGCTTGCTTGGGGCCTTCCCGGCCCCCGCCCCAAATCCCCGGCTTGCCATAGCCCCCGAGGCTTGGCTGGTGCCTTCCTCGCCGGCTGCATGCTCTTGCAGCCTGCCGGAGCTTGCCTGGAACCTTCCGAGCTGCCTGCTCCAATCCACGCACTCCATGACCACCTCGGCTCCATCCCAGGTGGCCTAACATTTCCACCATCCCTCCAGCCTCCAGCCCGCCTTACCTGCCTGCCTTGTACAGCCTCCATCCCCCAGCCAGGCTTCAATAGCTGAATCCCGAGTGGCTTGCAGCAGACCTGCCTGGCTGGAAGTGGAAGGCATTCATCAGCTGAATCCATCTCATCGGTCAGCAGCTGAGCCTGCCTGCCTGCCTTGTAACATCAATTGGGTAAGTTGCTGGGGTTTTTTTCTTTATCTTTTTAAAAAAATGATTGTAATAATGCTATTTTTTCAAAATGTTATTCTTTTTAGGAAATGTTTTGTTGTGGAAAAGTTATTCTTTTCAGAAATGATTTTTTTTTGAGGAATGTTATTCTTTTTAGGAAATGTTTTTTTTTGGGGGGAAATGTTATTTTTTTCAGAAATATTTTTTTGGGGGGAATGTTATTCTTTTTAGGAATTTTTTGTTTTGGGGAATGTTATTCTTTTTAGGAAATGTTTTTTGGGGGGAATGTTATTCTTTTTAGGAATTTTTTGTTTTGGGGAATGTTATTCTTTTTAGGAAATGTTTTTTGTGGAAATATTTTTTTTAGGAAATTTTTTGGGGAAATATTCTTTTTAGGAAATGTTTTTTGGGCGGAATGTTTTTCTTTTTAGAAATTTTTTGTTTTGGGGAATGTTATTTTTAGGAATTTTTGGGGGGGAATGTTATTCTTTTCAGAAATTTTTTTTAGGTGAATGTTATTCTTTTTAGGAAACATTTTTTGGGGGAAAATGTTCTTTTTAGGAAATGTGGTTTTTTCTGTGGAAATGTTATTCTTTTCAGAAATGTTTTTTTGGGGGAATGTTCTTCTTTTCAGAAATATTTTTTTTGGGAGAAATATTATTCTTTTTAGGAAATGTTTTTTGGGGGGAATGTTATTCTTTTCAGAAATGTTTTTTGGGGGGGAATAGTCACATAAAATTTAGTAAATTTTAGCTGCTTTCATATGTTCAGATTTGTGCAAACTTTGTGAGATTTTGTGTGTAAGTGTGATAACTGGTTTTTGAGGTTGTATAATTTTTGTGAGGTGGTTGCTTCTTGCAGCAACCACATTTTATGTGACTCAATAACTGCTTTCATGTGTTCAGCTTTGTGCAGCTTTGTGTGCTCCTGCAGCTTGATGAATTTCCATGTGTTTCTGATTGCCCTGGGTGTTCTTTTCCTGTTTACTTGGGTTAATCTTGGTCCCAGGTCTTTTGCCTTTCGTAACCTGGGGGTTAATTCTGCCATGAAAGAGGGGACCCCCTCAGGGCATACAGTTCAACCGCCCTATAAGTTAGCATAATCAGAGAGAACCCAAAGGGGAGAATTTCACAGCTGATGACAAAGTCCAGGGAGACAGTACTGAAGTGATGAAGCCATAGCCCTCCCCCATTGCACATTCACTACATGAGGCACCACGCTTACGTCATTTCTTGGAATTATCTTTGCCGCTAAGAGGGACTGGGAGACTCCTTCCTGGGTGCCTTCCATCTCCGGTGTTTGTTCCACAGCACTTTGCACTCTCAGGTCAGCTGTCTTTGGCACTTTGTGCTGTATTTACGTGGGCATCAGGTTTCTTGGGTTTATAAACTCTCTTGCTGACTCTCTCTTGCTGACTTTTGCTGACTCTCCGGAACTATATCATGCCTTGATGGGGGCAGAACAATCGACACCAAAGGAGCAGCAGAGGAAATGGTCTGCTTCAGCAGTCTCCTCATCTCTTTAAGTTTATTAAGTACTTCTTGCTGCTCAGTTAGTGAAAGTGAGGAAAAAGTTTCCAAGCAGGCAGAATCAAATGTCTCATCTTGCATTAAGCCAATTGAAGGCAATTTGACATTAGCTGAATCCAAAACCTTAACCGACATTTCCTCTGTAATGCTAAATCTCTTCCCCGTTTCAGTTAACTTGCTTTCCCCATTTAGTCCACTTTCCCCATCAGCCATCCCATGCACTGTAATGCTGTCCCTGGGGACTCTCCAGATCAGCGGGCTGACTTCGCCGCTTGAAAAAACTTGGGTTGGTAAAATTTGATAAAAAGCCAAGAATCCTCTCATTCGCATGAGCAGAACAGGAAAGAGCTGTTGTTTGAACTTAAAAAGAATTCTGGAATAATTATCATGTTGTGGAGGATATTCACATGCTGCCAAATCTATTGCCTCCCTGTCACTCCGAATAAGCTGTGACAATGAGGTCACTATACATCTTTTTGAAGTCCATCTACCTGCATTTATCTCAGAATTATATATGTTCAATACAATCTGCTCCTTCAGCAATCGCCTGTTTCCCCCACACACACACTCCTGTGCCGCAGGATTTCAGGGCCAACCAGCTCACCATCTTTTTTCCCCCCATGATTACAGTCAATATGCTATCTGCTTACTCCTTCCCTTGGTTGCACCATTGATGGTATCTGGCCAGGTCATTCTGTCTGGCAACCAGTTGAAATTACCTGCAGCTTTTCCATCTGTACCGCAGCAATAAAATTAAAATAAAACGGAGTCCAATTTTAAATGCACCTCTGCAAACTGTCAAAAATGGCCAGAACTGTCTGAGAAATGAGCAAACTGTGCCAGCTGAAAAATCCTTTATATTATCACTTAGCTGGTTTTTAAGCCCTAAAGTTAATTCACTGTGATTGTAAAACTCCAACTCTAAGCCCTTATCCTGTCATGGAGCTGGCTCACTTAAAGTTGCTGAGTCATTTGTCATCCGATTACACGGTGTGTGTATGTGTGTATGTGTGTGTGTGTGTGTGTGTGTGTGTGTGTGTGTGTGTGTTAGTAAGCCTCTTGACTGGCTTCTTAATTGGCTCTCTTCGACCTGTGCCTGCAGATTCCATCCCAGAGAAGAATCCCCAAACACTGCCAATGCCTCGCAGCTATCCGGCAGGGGAAGCGGGGAGGATGCACAACTTACTATTGATGGTATAGGTTGACAAAATCCATCAATTTTCTGTTGTTTTTGTGGATTGGTTCCACCTTCCTTACTATTTGGTGAGCACTGAGCAGTCTTTCTTTTCTTCCCCTTGGGAGAGGCCATCTGGATTTCTCCTCGAGTTACTGGTAAAACTCCGAGATGGTATCTACTTGCAATGTCCGTTATCTAAAAAAAGTCTTTTATCTTAGGTTGCCTGGGCGTTGTCGCAGCCAGAGATAGCTGGTTTGCTTAGTAGAGAAAACTTTCCTCTCATTCACTAAATGCTTTACTAGCTAGAGTAAAAAACTGGGGTCGCTTTCCTTACATAATTGATGTTTTATACTTTTATATTTCTAACTTCTATTTCTGTTAGTGAGCCATTGAAGAGGAGGAGGGTGCATGGCTTTGCACATTGCTTCGGGGAATTGGGGAGGAAAACGCCGGGAATGCATGGAAGCAATGCTTTTTTTCCACCCCAATTCCCCGAAGCAATTTGCAAAGCCACGCACCCTCTTTCTCCTTTTCTGCAGTCTCACTTTCTCTTCCCTCCTGGCCAGATCCATCGCCTGGGCCAGGAGCAGAAGCTGACCACCCTCAGCCTAGGTAGTCTGGAGAAGGGGCAGACCAAGTGGCAAGCACCTTGCCTTACACTTCTCCATGCAGAAGTGCCTGCTTTGCAAGTGCAGTGCCTCCGTGCACTGCATTTTCTGGCGTTTTCCTCCCTGATTCTCCAACGCAATTTGCAGAGCTGCGCGCCCTCCTCCTTCTTGGGGGCTAAAGGGGAAGAAGAAAACTCTGGGCACATTGGGAAACAGTCTCCTGTTGCTGGAAGAAGGTGGAAGTTGGCTCCCCCCCTCCCCTTTCTTTCTTAAACTGAACTGCACTGCTTTTCTGACTTGTTGATAAATGATCCTAGGAGAAAGTAGCAGCCACTGCTGATCCGTTTTGGGTGGTCAAAATGCCAAATGGCTGTGGGGAGCTGAGACATTTCTCCTTCACACACTCCCCAGCTGCTCAGTGCAATTCAGTTTAAGAGAGCAAGAGGGGGAGGGAACCAACCTCGACTGCAGCTGGAGTCTCTCTGGGCATGAAGACTGTTTGAGAGGAGAAGGTGGCTGAGGATGGAGGAGTGTAGGCACAAGGTGCAAGGATGGGGGTGGGGGGTGGGGGAGACTGCAGGAGAAGCAGCCCTTCTCCCCTTATTCCAGCAACAAGTGAGTGTGTATTCTCAACTTGCTCAGAGTTTTCTTCTTCCCCTTTAGCCACCGAGAGCTCCGAGTTCTCCCAGGATCTGCCTGGAAGCAGCTCCAGCAGTTCTGACAGCTGCCTTCATAACTTGTGCAAGGACTGGAGATCCCCACCCCCTATAGCAGCAGACTTCTCCTTAACTTCTTGAGATTACTGCCCCCATGAAAATCATCCCCCACCCTACCCTAACCAGTCCAGTTAAATAGACAGGATTTGTTTTAAACTGATAAAAATATTTGTGCTACTCATTATCAAAATCCAAATGGAAGTGAGGACACCAGTGATCCTGATGCTGGTAGGCAGAGGCAGAATTCTTTTTTTCTTGTTTTCTTCCCCCAAAATTAAGATGCGTCTTATACTCCAGTGCGTACTTCAAAAAATACGATACTTGTGTGTAGCTCTTTCAGGGTGTTAACAAGGTGTAAGTGCATGCAATTAAAAACTTTCTTTCTGTATTCCTTCTTTGTCCAGGTCATTCATTAGAGGAAGGAAATCTGTGAATTTGAAGACAGACAACAAAGTCATTCTTCTTCTGTAAGTACTTGTCATTCATTAGGGCACAGACTGTGGTTAGTGACGTTGACAGTCATTGTTCTTCTCTAAGTAGTTGTTTGTGCAGGTCATTCATTAGGGCACTGTGGTCAGTGCCATGGAAGATAGACAACACTTTCATTGTTCTTCTGTAAGTACTTGTGTGTAGCTCTTTCAGTGTGTTATTCTTATGTAAGGTGTAAGTGCATGCAATTAAAAACTTCCTTTCTGTATCTCTTCTTTGTGCAGGTCATTCATTAGAGCAAGGAAGTCTGTGCTGTTGAATACAGACAACATTTTCATCGTCCTGTAAGTAGTTGTGTAGCTCTTTTATTGTGTACTTATTTTATTCTTATGCAAATAAGTGCACAAAATAATAAACTACCTTTTTGTGTATCTTCTTTTTGTAGGTCATTCATTATGGCAAAGAACTCATGCCCACCAAGTCACATGATCAGGAAACCACGCCTGCCGAGTCACATGTCCAGGAAGCCACACCCGCTGAGTCACATAACCAGGAAGCCACGCCTACGAGTCACATGACCAGAATGCCATGCCCACAAAATAAGCCATGCCTATAGAACTGGTAGTAAAAAATTTTGGAACCCACCCTTGATGTTTATGAATGGGGACATAACAGAGAATATTAATATTAAAAGAGGCACAAGACAAGAATGCCCATTGTCCCCCTTATTATTTATTTTGACTCTGGAAGTATTAAATAGAAACATCCGCCAAGATATAGAAATAAATGGCATGGAGATAAAAAAGGAAAAATACAAACTACAAGCTTTTGCAGATGATTTGGTTTTTATCATAGAGGAACCGCAAGAAATGAGACCCAAACTAATAAAGAAAATAGAAGACTATGGTGACGTTTCAGGATTGAAAATAAACAAAGAGAAAACTAAAAACCTAGCTAAGAATCTTACAAAGGAACAGAAAAAAACTTAATGGAAAAGATAGACATTCAGATAGTAAAAAAAAGTAAAATATTTGGGAATACATCTATCAGCGAGATGTGTATCTAAAATAAGACAATTATTTAAAATTAACACAGTAAGTTAAATTGGATCTGGAAAAGTGGAAAAACATGCAATTATCACTGTTAGGAATAATAGCCACCATCAAAATGAATATCCTAACAAGACTGTGGTACCTGTTCCAAACAATCTCAATAAAGTTAGAAAGGAATTAAATAGAATGGTAACCAAATTTATATGGCAAGGCAGAAAGGCAAGAATTAGGCTGAAATTAATGCAAGACTCTATCAATAGAGGAGGCTTTGGGTTGCCAAATTGGCAGCTGCCCTTACCTGGCTGAAAGAATGGATAACTCTGAGACATAGACGATTACTGGTATTAGAGAGACATGATTTACAACTGGGGTGGCATGCCTTTCAATAGTACGAGAAATTAAAAACACAAAAAACCTCAGGGACACTACATTAGAAATGCCCTACTTTCAATATGGGTAAAAATCAAGGAAAAACACTATTTGAAAATACCAGTCTGGCACTTTACATTGGAGGCACTAACATACCAAAATGTGATGGATATGGGAAAGATATTTTAAATGAGAAGGGCGAATTGAAAAACAAACAGGAATTGAATAGCCAAGGGATAAATTTAGCATGGTGACTGCATTTACAGATACAATCTAGATCCGTGATGGCGAACCTATGGCACGGATGCCACAGGTGGCATGCAGAGCCATATCGGTGGGCACGCTGCACACTTTTCTGGGCAAGAAAAGTGCTGGAGGAAAGCGGAGAAAGACTGAGCTCTTTGAAGCCGGGTGAGTGACAACAGCCCAGGCTTGCAACAACGTTTGGAGCATTATTAATAATTAAAAGACCCCTAGCCTAAAATAGCAGCTATGCAACAAAGGGGCTTTGGAAAAAATTTTAAAATTACAACTTTACAACTTTGTAATTTACAAATTACAATTTTAAAGAAACAAAGATACGAGTTACAATTAATTTTCAAACAGAACTAAGGGAACTAATCTGGAGATATGGTTAAAAGACTAAACACTTTAAAAATTTGAATTGGATTTTAAAAAGAAAAAAGAAGGTTTGATATTTTCTTTAATTAAAATAAGAAGAAATAAATGGATGGTTATATAATAATAAATAAAATGGAGTCTTGCATGACTAATGGAAAATGTGCATTACAGAGAGACACCATCTGGCGTAAAGAGGAACTTTGTAACTTCCCTTTGTTATGGGAAAGTTTGAATTCTATAGATAAAAATTACTGAACTCTGTGGAGGAGGATTTTTCTTTCCTGTTTGCAGGCAGTTTGATTACGGTGAAAAGAAAAGAAATCTACAATGGAACTCCTACAGTTGAAATAACAATAACTTAAATGCTGGCACAGGAATAGAAGAAGGATCAAGCGCAGCCTTAAAAGAAAAAGATTTGATATATCATATCTGGAATAAAAATAAGAAAAGAGAATTAACTTGATTTATGGAGAACAAAATTAAAAATTTGGAAAATGGAAGGAAATATATGTTTGCAGATGAGGAAATGAAGATAAAGTTATTAAAAATAAAATAAAGTAAACATGGATTGTAATAATAAAAGGGAGGCTTTTATAGAAATCAAGAATGTTAAAAGAAATTAATTAATACATGTAAAGATATGCTAGATGCAAGAACTATGTTTTAATGTCAAAATGTTAAGGAAAAGAATAAGGATAAACATGATTAATTGAAAATGTTAAAAGGAATTTATCAAGATGGTTAAAGATACGTTTTAAGCAAGAACCATGTCTCAATGTTAAAATGTCATGAATATCATAAAAAAGGATACAGAAAAATAAGATTATGTGAAAAAGCTATGCATAGATGGACGGAAACAACAAAGAAAGGTTTAGGTAGAGATTGATAGTTAAACCAACTATGAATATGCTGTGTTTAACAGCCAAAAAGTTACAATATGTGTTGAACAGCCAAACAAAAATGAATATGCTGTGTAACGGCCAAAAAATAGAAATTAATATGCTGTGTTTAACAGCCAAACAAGAAAGGCCAAAAAAATAATAAAGGATATGCTGTGTACAACAGCCAAAATGTTTATGCTGTGTTTAACAGTCAAGAAATAAAAATGATTGGTTTAACAACAAAAATAAAGACAGTAATGCTGGGTTTCTTTAGAAAAATATAAAATGAGGTGGGATAATTAAAGGGAGGAGGTGTATGTTGAAAGTGATAGTTAAGATAAAATGAATAAATTAGGTTTAATAATAGAAATAAAGAGTATAAATTTTGAGTCTAATAGTTAGAAATAAAATGGGTATGTTGAGATTAAATATTTTTGGAATGTTTAATATAATTGCATGGTTTATATTGTTAAAATATATCCATCTAAGCAAATGAAAGAGAAAAATGGATTGATAATTGGTTAGGATTTAAGGTAATGGGTTTTTGGGGATAATGCCATAGTTACATAGACAGATTTGAGGGAAATACTTGTTTAAAATATTTAGTTGTGTTAATTGAAAAATAAGATTTGTTAATGATTTGCTTTAATATGTGACAGGAGCACTTCCCCCCAGCAAGATTACCGTATTTTTCGGAGTATAAGATGCACCTACCTTTTTTGGTGAAGAAAAGAAGAAAAAGAATTCTGCCTCTACCTCTGAGCAATTTGCCTCTTTGTAGCAAACAGCAAACAGCCTGCTTTATTTTCATTTTCGTTTTCAGCATAGCTTGATTAGTACAAGGGAAAAAAAATCTGCTCCAGCAATTTATCTCTTTGCAGCAAGCAGCAGAGCCCTGCGCAAAACAGCTGAGAGCAAATCAGCTGAGAGTTGGGAGGCTGATCCAATCAACTTGTGCTGAAGCTGAAAGGAGCTGTTTTTTCTTGCTGTTTGCTTGCAAAAAGCTAACTGCTGCGAGGCAGAGGCCAAAGGGTGGGGGCCAGTGGGTAGGCGGAGCTACATTCAGTGTATTTATTTATTTATTTTGTCACATTTCTTTGCCACCCCACTCCCAAGGGACTCTGGGTGGCTTACAACAGAAAATAAAACAATGCAACAATATCCTACAAAAGTTAAAAGAAGACATTAAAATATTAAAACATTAAAACACATACACTCCAATTTGTGGCCGGGTCTTGCAAGATCACTATAATGAAATCAACGGCCTAGGCCTGCCAGAAGAGCCAGGTCTTCACTGCTTTGTGGAAGGCCAATAGGGTGGGGATGGTCTGGACTTCAGGAGGTAATTGGTTCCAGAGAGCTGGGGCAGCCACAGAGAAGGCCCTCCCCCACGGCCCCACCAGCCAACATTGTTTAGCTGATGGGACCCGGAGGAGATCGACTTTGTTGGATCTTACCGGTCGCTGGGAGCTATGTGGTAGAAGGCGGTCTCGAAGATAGCCTGGCCCTGAGCCATGTAGGGCTTTAAAGGTAATAACCAACACCTTGAATTGTGCACGGAGACCGATATGGAGCCAGTGCAGCTCGCGGAGAATTGGTGTAATATGAGTGTATCTAGGTGCACCCACTATAACTTGTGCGGCTGCATTCTGGACCAACTGTAGTCTCCGAACACTTTTCAAGGGTAGCCCCATGTAGAGCATCTTGCAATAGTCCAACTGTGTGGTGACAAGGGCATGAGTGACTGTGAGGAGAGCCTCCTGATCCAAGTAGGGTCGCAACTGGTGCACCAGACGAATCTGTGCAAAGGTCCGCCTAGCTACAGCTGTCAGATGTTGTTCCAATCTCAGCTGTGAGTCTAGAAGCACACCGAAATTGCGAGCCCATTCTGAGGGGGCACTTTCTCTCCCCCCAGAACCAAGGATGCACAATTGACATAGTCTTTAGGGACTAAGATGCACCTAAATTTTCACCTCCTTTTAGGGGGGAAAAAGATGCGTCTTATACTCTGAAAAATACGGTAGCTAGAATGTTTAAGAATATGTCTGCCAAGTGTTGGAAGTGCAACCAAATCCCAGGCTCGTATTATCACATGTGGTGGACATATCCAAAAACAAAAAAATACTGGACCAGAATACATACCTGGCTAGAAAAGATGATAAAGGAACATATAGATCTAAAATCAGAAACATTTCTGTTGGGCATCATACAAGACAAATACAATAAAAGAAATGCATACTTAATAATACATGTGTTAACAGCAGCCAGATTCGTGTTCCCACAACATTGTAAGGGCAAGGAGATCCCCACAGAAGAAAAGATAATAACAAAAATTTTAGAATGTGCAGAAATGAATAAACTAACATTTGAAATTAAAGAAAAGGAAGACACTGAATATTTTGAGGTATGGGATCTGTTCCATCGATGGTTGGATGAGAAAAACAGGAGTTAGAACTTTGAAAATTATAAAAGAAGGATGAATTTTCTTATTAGGGTTGTTTACTGTAACTTATTAATTTTGATTAATTTTGATTAGTATTAATAATGAATATGTATTAATATTATGAGGGGAAAGCACTATTATTATAAGGTTACTATTGGAGAATGCTATTATTGTTACTAAGAATTTTACTCAAAAGAATTGTAAAATTTTTAAAAAGCCTCAGGGGGGAAAATAAAGTGAAAGAAAGTGGTCTTTTTCTCTCTCTCCCATCAGCTAATAGCCCCGGGCAGACAGCCAAGAACCATTTAACAGGCAAATACTTAGTTGCAATAACAAAACAGCAAGAATGCAGTCAGCACAGAAACAATAGAAACCTACAGATCATACAGATTAACAGAGTTGGAAGGGACCTTGTAGGTCATCTAGTCCAACCCCCGCCCAAGCAGGAGACCCTACACCATTTCTAACAAATGGCAGTCCAATCTGCTCGTGAAAGCCTCCAGTGATGAAGCTCCCACAACTTCTGAAAGCAAGCTGTTCCATTGGTTGATTGTTCTCACTGTCAGAAAATTCCTCTTTATTTCTAGGTTGGATTTCTCCTTGTTCTTGAAAGGATTAGGCCAGGGAAGGAGTTTTAAAAATGTTAATACAGAGCAGGAATTTCTTGTTCTTATGTCTTTTTAAATACATGTTCTAATTAGCAGAATTGATTTTATTAATTTGGAATAGGATTGACTTCCGGTGGCGCCTTCCTCGTTGGCGGCGGGCTTTCCATGCCCGCCGGTCTCCCGGCGCGTTAGAGCCGCCTCACAGCTGGCAGGCGGCTCGAAAAACCTGTTCCTCGGCGGGAGGAACAGGCAGAGCTTCTGGGGGTGAGGTAGAACCTCTTTGAGCCCCCCAGGAATTTTCCATGTCCTGGGGAGGGCTCAGAGGGATGGTTCCCTCCATACCTCCAGGGTATGCTCCGCGCCGAGAGGATCCTCCGCTAATTACTTAATTAGCGGAGCCAGACGTGGGAGCAACACCACGATTGAAATCACATTTGGAGCAAGCTGGAAAAGAGGAAAGAAAATTTCAAGCAAGTATGGATTTTTGCTTTAACGGAGTTTTTTTTTTTCGGAAGAGGAGGGGGGGGAAGGGGGAAGGAGAGGAAGAAACTTGAAAGTCTTTAAGATGGCGACAGGCTCTGCCTAAAACGAAAGTGTCAGTGGAAATGGAGTGCAGAGCTTAGTCTTGAAAGGAATATCCTGTTACAGACAAAGAACCCAAAGGAATAGAGGCTGATTTAAATAGATTTTTTTTACCCTTTTTTTTTCTTTTCTCTATTGAAGTAAGGAAGATTCTTTTTCTTGGGTTTTTTTTTTTTTTTAAAAGTAAAGATGCCTAAACCTAAAGGAAGGGGGGGCTCCCCTTTGAATCAGATAAATAAAGTTGAAATGTCTCATGTGCAGAGACTTACAGAACAGGAGTTAAAAGAGTTAATTACAAGGTCCTTAGAGAGCGTGGTAGATAAGATAAAAGGTTCACAGAAGGATCTTGAGGAACTGGTCTCTGGGAAATATGACCAACTAAATCAAATCATTGCCCAAGTAGCTTCAGATTTTTCAACAGCGCTGGCTGCAATGGGGAAGAAAATGATTGAGATGAGTAGTAAATTTGAATTCCAAATACAAGAGTTACAAATGAAACTCCTGGAAGCAGAGGCCAATAATCATAATATTCAGAATGATGTTATTATGCTTCAAATTAAGTCTAAGGAATCTGCAATCAGATTGAGAGGGATAAAAGAAGATAACAGAGAAAACCTAAGGACAACTTGTGCAAAGGCCTTTGCAGAATTATTAAAGTTACAAGATGAACTAATTTTGGGCTCTATTGTGAAAGTTTACAGAGTTAATTCACGTTTGGCTAAACAAAGGAATTTGCCTAGAGATGTTGTTGTTTACTTCACTGATAAAAGACTGAGAGATGATATTCTACAAAAGTCTTATTCTGATAGATTGCAGGTAGCTGGCACACGAATCAGGGTCTTCAAAGAGCTACCTTGGAAGGTTTTAAAAGACAGGAAAGAATTTGATTTTTTGGTCAAGGAATTGAAGAGAAGTAATATCCTATTTAGATGGGACTTTCCAACTGGTATAATTTTTAGATATCAAGGTGTGAGACATTGTTTGAATACTATTGAAAAAGCAGAATATTTTTATCAAAATATTTTTAAGGGAGCACCGAAACATCTCAAGAATAAAAAGTCAAAAACAGAGTTTGCAAAATGTGAAAAGAGAGAAGAAAATCAAAGTGTGTTAAAAGTAAAAGGAGATCTTGGTGGTTGTCCAGAGGATTCTATTATGGATTTTTCGGATGAGAAAACTGAACACCCCAGTGTTTCGGGGGGATTACAAGACCTTGAATTGCTGGAGGAAGATTCAAAAAACAAAGTGTTACATCGAGATGACCAGCAGCAGAGGTCTAATACTTCTCAAGACATGGGGGTTGATGCTAATCGACAGGAATTAGAATTCAACGAAGAAATCCGACTGGAAACCACAGGTGATAAATTCAAAAAGCATCGTGAATTGCTTGATACTGAATCTGAAAGCATTGAAAGATTTGGAAAAAATGGATTAAGCACAATAACTGGTTAAAAGTTCATTCTAAACTGGATTAATTTCAAACTCACATATTAAAATGGATTATAAAAACTTTTATTATGAAGTTTATCCTGGATTGGACATGATATCCTGAGTTTTGATAGATTGCTGCAAAGCTAGCAGCGATCATTGGTTACCCAATTATATATTTTGGTGGAACATATATCGTCTAGAAGAAGACTAAGAACTTGAAAACATTTTATAACCCGAAGGGTTGAATTGCAAAGGGTGGCAGGATTTGAACTAATTTCAAAGGAACATCTGGGAATGCAGCTTTTGTTTGAAAGGCTGCAAAAGCCTATTTTTAGGTATAGTATAAGCTAGTTGGAATGATTTTTTCCTAGAGGAGTGAATATCTTCGTGGTTGGATTTTACTTATATAAAGTCACTCGGGGGGTTGTGTGGAGAAATGTTTTACTTTGCTGATGGGGGCAGCGGCAAGATGAAGATTATTGAAGTGGATTTATGAGAGGAAATATATTTGACATCAATCAAGTTGAAGAGAAGATCGAAATTTGGATTATATAGACTGAGAAATGAATTATATAAAAGATAATTTTTCTTATGATATAACTGTATGATTATGACTACATATGCATATATATTTTTTGTGTTTTATGTTTTTGGGGTTTTTTTTTCTCTCTCTCTTTAGTTAAGGGTGTAGTTAGGATAGAACTATAATGGTGTTTTTAATTATAACTTTTTTTTTATTATAATATTGTTTAGATATATTAATGTTTGTTCTTGTTAGTTTGTTTTTTACTTTTTTGCCCTCTTTCCTTCCTTCTCTTTCTTTTCCTCTTTCGAAATTTGTTTAATTTAGAATTTGAATATTTAATAATCTTCTTCTTTTTCCCTTGTTCTAAATTTTGTTTTTTTTAAACTTGTAGCGGAAGTCGGGGGGGGATAGGGAGGGAAAGGGTTGGGGAGGGATGATGGGAGGGGTAGGGGAGGGGGATGGGGGGGAGAAAATGGAAAAATGTTTGTATTGTAAAACTTTTTCAATTAAAAAAAAAATTTGGAATAGGATTGCAATGCTGATAACCATTTGTCTGAAGTGATGTAGGGATTCCTGCCTAAACAGGGGGTTGGACTAGAAGACCTCCAAGGTCCCTTTAGCTATGCTATGCTAAATATTGGAACACTGCTATTTTATTGTGCTATTTTATTTTGAGTTGGACGAAGAAGAAATTTCCTAAGGGTGAGACCAATCAAGCTGGCCACACCCACCCAGTCACATGATCACCCAGCCGGTCATTAGAGCAGAGAACCAGTTGTTAAATTATTTGAATCCCACCACTTTGTGCAGCATATAATTTAAGCCAACCAACCAGCCAACCAATAATTTCTCATTTTGATCATAAAGAAAATATTAATAAATATGATGTTGTCCCAGTTCCTACCTTACCTTAAGCATTTCATTGAATTCTGGATCAGTGCTATTACTTTTGATTTTTGTCTTTCTTTTGTTCTGGCGAGACTTGTCTGGCAGAAGATATGCTTTGACATAACTACAGAATAAATAATAGAAGATTTATCAATTTTGCTAAAAGTTATAATATTGGTATACAAACATGCAGATGTCCATGTACAGAAAATTCTTATCTACAACATTGTGAAAACTAAATCAGAGACATTAGAAAGGTTATACTTTATACTATACTTGCTCTCTCATGAGTTATGATACATCAGATGTTTTTTGTTTGTTTTATGTAGCAAGAGATATATTGAAAATATATACAGTTCAAATAAATATATATTTGTGGGAAGAATATATATATATATATATATATATATATATATATATATATATATATATATATATATATATATATATATATATATATATATATATATCCATCCATCCATCCATCCATCCATCCATCCATCCATCCATCCATCCATCCATCCATCCAGTGGTGGGCTTCAAAAATTTTAGCAAGGGGTTTTCTGCCTGGTTGCTGGGTGGGTGTGGCCATGGTGGGCATGGCCTACTCAGCCTCCTGCATCACGGCAGGGGGGGGCATCTTTGCCCTCCCTGGGCTCTGGAGGTTCGAGGAAAGCCTCTGGGAGGGTGAAAATGGCTTCCTCAGGCCCCAAAGGCTGTCTGGAGGTTGGAAATGGGCCCATAATGGCCTTCCTGAACTTCAGGTAGGCCCGGTTTTTGCCCTCCCTGAGCCTCCACATGCACCTTGCACTTACCTGCATCCAAAAGGGGCCATTTGGGGACTTCTGGGAGGGGCAGGGTGGGCAGGGCCAGACAGGAGTGGGATTTGGGGGTTCTCCAAACTGCACAGAATCTTAGCCAGAGGTTCTCCAAACCCCTGCAAACTCCCAGCAGCCCACCCCTATCTCCCCCCCCCCCCATCTATTCATCTATCTTCCTAAATGCATTCTGGACACCACACCAAGCCTGAGTGAGAATTATAATTCCTGCTCCTGATTTTCTGCCATGCAAATAAAAAAAACAGGTGTCATCTTCCCTCAAAATGTTATTTGTTAGCTAGTAGTTCCATGTGCTAACACCAGAAATATGCATCAGAAATCTATTGAAACACAGAATTCCATACAAACAATGCAAATTAGAGGCTGGAGAACTGTTACTCTTCAAAGATTTGATTCATTACAAAATAAGGAACATTAGAGAAGCTCTGTCAGGTTCAGCCTATTCTTTGTCCCACAATGACCAATTGCATGTAGCTGGGAAGTTCACAATCCCAGACTGGAGAGTGATGATCTTTTCTATTATTGCTTCTCAGGACCCTTGAGAAAGATTGTAACAGATTAACAGGTGACATGACAGTCTTTTCTTTCCAGTGGTGAAGCTCCCACAACTTCTCAAGACAAGCTGTTCCATTGGTTGATTGTTCTTACTGTCAGAAAATTTCTTCTTATTTCCAGGTTGAATCTCTCCTTGTTCAGTTTCCATCCATTATTAAGATGAGGCATGCAGTCCATTTTTCAGAATGTAGTAAATTACCAAGTGCTAAGTGTAGCTTGCATGAGCCTGTAGGCTGTAACATTAGGGTTTGTGGAAAATTCCTGCCTTACTACTCAACCTTTTATTCTTTATCCTCATTCCTTCCTACCATTTGTCCTCAGGCAGGTAAAAAAGGCTTCAGTGTACCCAGAATTACTTTCACTTATAGAAAACAAGGAAGGAAGGAAAGAAGAACACCACAAAAAACTCCAATGGTTTTTTCTTTCATTCTCCAGTCTTAGTGCACTAAGAGAAATCTCTTCCTGAAGAGTCTTCTGTTATTTGCAAGAAAATGTGGAAGAAAAGGTATAATACTCTTATTTCTCCCATCATTTACTTTTTGGGCAGGAGAAGTCAGAAAAATTCAGCTTCTCCCTTAAATTGATTATGTTTTTAGTTATAATTGAGGAGAAAAACAAAGGAACAAAATAATTGTTCAACTCTGGCTCCTTTTTATAGTTACTGAATCATACTACACCTGCCAGAACAAAATTGCAGAGAATTATGGTCAGCTGACAATCAGAACTTAAATGTGCATTTTCTAATTGGAAAGTTTTTAGGATAGGAAAAGAGAAGTAAGAAAACCAGCATAAGGCATTTAGAGGTAAACATGGGTTTTTCATTTCACCAAAATTAAGTTTTTTCTCCCAGACAGTGTAACACTGAAGTTATCAAACTGGAAAAATATTCATACCAGTTCACCATCTCCAGATTGATTTTTTTTATTATTAAACTTCTATGCTGCCCATCTCACCGAGTCAATTCTAGATTTCACCAACTGAAGCAACTGTAGTTTCTCAAACTTTTCAAGGAGTAAAAATGATATGGCTCTTATCTTATTTAAAGTAAAGCTTCAGTAAGAAGACGGGAGAAACTCATGCTGTCTTTCACTTTTTGCAAACTCCAACCCAAATGTAAGTGTGTGATATTCTACTATATTAAACAGTAGATCTGTGGAAGGCAAATCTAACAAGCAAACATAACTAGGATAGTAAAGAAATAGAAGTTTAGTAAAAAAAAAAAAGAGAGAGAGAGAGAGAGAGGTTTGCTTACGGATCTGTTCTTTGTTTTTTTTCATCAGCAATGGCCAAGTTCTTGCATTTTTTTACAAGTATGTTAAGGGCTCCTGTTTTATAGCTGTAGTTAATCTGCAGACAAATTTCACCACTAATATTCACATTTCCATAGTCCCCAGTTTCACTGTAAACACTCATCATACTGTTAATACTGGTCTGAAAAAGAGAGGGTGACAAAATTGGTTGATGGCAAAATTCAATCTCAATATCCCATTGAAGAAACATACCTATTTTATTTTAGTTGTTCAAATAGCTCAAAGTGTCTTATTCAGTTCTCATGTATGTGCACATCTGTAAAATTAAGCTCAGAGATTATCCTAAACTCATCCGGTAAACCCACGAATGGAGACTTCAGTGCCTAGTTTAATATTTTAACTCCAAAATAATTTACTTATGTTTTTAATTAACTTCCTTAACTGATATATGTTGTGGTATATCTTACTTTCAGCAAAACATTTGAGCAAGTACAGTTAATCCTCAATTTAACAATCATCTGTTTAGCAACTGTTATGACAGTGCTGAAAAAAGTGACTTATGACTGATCCTTACACTCACACTGCAGTATCCACAGCCATCTAATCAAAATTCAGGCACTTGAAAATCTTACTGTATTTACAACAGTTGGCAGGATTCTAGCATCACATGATCACCTTTTGCAACTTTCCCAGCCAGCTTCTGATAAGCAAAGTCAATGTGGGATTCCACATTTGCTTAAGCAGCAGTGGCAAAAAAAGGTTGTAAAATCAAATGCAATTCATTTAACAACTGACTTGCTTGGTGATGGTAGTTCTGGTCCCAATTGTGGTCATGAGGACTACCTGTACCCATGACATGCCAATTAGCACACTGTAATCTGGATGGCACTCATAAGAATGAAATATATAGCTGGCCTGAGAATCAATAATGACCCCTAATCAAATTAGATGGTATCAAGTGATACCAAAAGGATCGGTCCCGAATTTCCTATAATTCAAAATTTTCACTAATTATTTGGATTAAGAGGTAGAAGGAATATTTATCATATTTCAAAATTAAATAAAAATGGGTGAAATAGCTAACAGCAAGAGAGAAGTTATATTAAAAATAACCCTGACAGATTGGAGAAATGAGCTGAATATAACAGAATAAAATGTAAAAGAGAACAGTGTGATGATCTTCATTTCAGACACATAAATCAAATGCAGAATTATAGGAAGGGAGATATCTAACTTATCAAAAATCATTGCCATAAAAGGTATTTTTATCACTAGTTGATTGGAAATGATAGTTGTATAATAGAGTGACAAATTGGACAAGTGCAATGCTATGTGCTTGCATCCACAGAAATATCATTTGCATGTCACAGGAAATAATTGTTGCCCTCTACTTCAACAATCTCAGTCTGAACTCTATACTTTAATAAGGATTTAGAGAAGCTGCAGCTGACCAATAAAAATACAATGAAGATAATTGTGGAGATGATGTTATCTCAGTGGATGGCAAACCATGCTGAGTAAACAACATTAACACAAGGTCCTAATCTTATCAGGAATGTAAAGACAGGATGTCTGGCAGAGACCCTATCTCAAATATGCAAGGCATGGGCATTGTTTGTCACAGGAAGGACATGAAGAAAACACGAAGGGCCCACGTGGAATTCACGAGCTTTCTTTAACCAATCAGTACAAAGTAAACGTTGATTAATGTTTTGCCATGGTAGTTGTAAAATGACAATAAAAGGGAGCCTTCTGGATGGGGTCGGTGTGCCTTCCACAAGGTGCCCTCCCACCAAGGGGCCTTCCCGTGAAATCATCTTCCTGCCTATGCGTCTTTGTTCATTGAAACAACATCTGGTGACCCCGATGTGATACCTCCTATGCTTACTCGGTCGGACGTGCCAAGGTGTACCTCAACGAACTTCGCTCCCAAAATTTCATGAGTATCGGAGGGGAAATCTCAGTTCCGCAGAAGTTTCATGCGCAAGAACTGAGGAAAAAACTTAAAAGTAATGGAATGGCAGGAATTACGTTAAAAGTAAAGCATTTGTTGCTGTGGAAAAAGGTAAGGAAGCAGTAGAGGTTATGGGGGCTCATAAACTCAAGGCACCATCGCCATCTCTCTCTCTGTCTTCTGATCAGGGGTCTGCTCCCCCTCCGCCTTATTTTCAGCTGACTTTGCCAGTTGTAACTACACTGCAGCCAGTAGAAAGTAGCTCCCTGACAGCTCCCTTATTGTGTTCTCCTTTACAGAAGATGTTTTCAGCTGTCAGAGCAGGGTTTCAGGAAGAGCAACAAAGAGGGACACTCACAGGGGTAGAAATTGCAGAGGGTTTCCAAGGTTTTCCTGTCATACAGACAGTTAGGGACAAGCTCAATATCAGTGGAAACTTTCTAACTCTGTTGTTCAGTCTTCTTTTCAAAACTTGGTGAAATCCTGTAAACAGGGTTCCTCCATGCCTGGGGAAGAACTTGCTGAATTATTATCTGATCAATCTCATTAGGGCCAATTAGCAGGACAGCGGATTGCAGAATGGGAAAGACTACCTTATCAAAATGCCAATACTGATTGTAAGCAAGTTTTGCAGTCTTTAAAAGTTACCAATGATTATACCTTGTCTGACATATTGCAGATCTGCCAGGAAACTTATAAAATGCATCTTTTAGCTCTTCTATACAAAAAGGGCAGCATCCTACTGGCAATTGTTTTAAATGTGGTAATTTTGCCAGAGGCTTGGTGGAAGGAATAAAAAGTGAATCTCATATGTTTCCTGAAGATTGGAAGCAAGTTTTTCTAATGATTTTCACTTCAATACAATATGTTGTTTGGGTCAGAGCTAAAAAGAGTATCTCTCTCGTAGCTATGTCCCCTCCCCTAGTCTCTTTTTCTGCAGTTCCAGCCACAGCAGATAAGGCTGGGATTGATTTAATCACTCAGGAATCTGTGGAATTTAAATTTCCTTTGGACTTCCTTTCTTGATTCTCTATTTGAATAAGCAATCTTTTCAAGGGTTGCTTGACACTGAAGCTTGGAAAAGCATATAAGAGATTCAATTCTCCACAACAATTGGTAAATTCTTTTGCTCTGCAACCTTAAATTTTGGATATTCATACTAATATTTGGGGTTGGAATCTCCTTTCTTTTCTAAAAAAAATATATGAAATTGAATTTGGATAATGGCTCTTTCCTTTTAAGTGACTCTCTGTTGCCACCGTGTGGTGTTTTACATAATAGCATGTCAACTAAATGATATCATTGGCATGTTTTACCACAGGGCATGCTTAATTCTCCTACTTTGTGTCAGTATTTTGTGGACAATGCACTGCAACTATTTCGTGAGATATTTATATCTTATTTGGTATATCATCGTATGGATGATATTTTAATTGGAGCTCAAAAATACAACCTAATTGGCTTTCTGAAATATAAAATGATTTATGTGTCTATGGATTGTAAATTGTCCCAGAATAAATTCAGCTGCACGTTCCTTGTCTGTATTTAGGACATAAACTGTTGCAGTCTTTTTCTGCTCCGGTTTTTCCTCATTTAAAGTTACCCAAAGTTATTTCTTTAGTAAATTTGCAACAATTACTGAGTACTACCTATGCATTTACTTAGTCCATTATTTGAATTATTGATTAAAAGAAAAAGCCAGGAGATTTAATTATAGTTCCAGCTGTAGTATGTGCTACAGTTGAGAAAATTGATAACATCTTGAGTATTTAGTTTGTGGATCGAATTCCTCATAGAGATTGTCAGTTATTTCTTCATATTTTCTCCTAGTAAACTACCCATAAGAATATTGGGAGTTTTAGAACAGCAAAAAAATATTGTATTGAATGGCTTTATTTGCCTCATTACCATCTAAAAATGTTTTACCCTTGTTGACAGATATAAGAAACTTAATATTAAGCAGAAACTCAGGCAGAGTTTCAGCCCCCCACCTTTATCAATGGGCCATTAGGAAGCTGAAGCCACCTTATTTTCCACAACAAAAGAAGGACAAACTTACAGGGGCTGGTAACATTTAAGCAGATATGGGACACAGGAAAGAAAAACAAACACCCAAGAAGGAAAAGAAATCAAGTCAAAGTAATTAGAATTTTTAACACATGAGAAAACTTTAAAGGGTCACATAGAAAAATCAAAAGACGTTTTAGGATATAAAAAAGGTTTATTCTTACAGTTCAAACAGGCTAGCCTCGAAACGCTGTGCTTGCATTTATTTCTTGCCTGCCTTCCTATAAACAATAAACTGATTCTACTCTCAAGCAGCTGACCTCCAATCATTTCGAAGCAATCTCCCAGCCAGGAGTTTTGAATTCAAAGAAGGGAAAGCTCTGCCTTCCAACAATCCTTAAAGGGAAAGGCTTCTTTTTCCTTCCAACACCTTTATCTAAGCTACTGCTGAAGTTATAACCTTGGGGCGTACTTGAGCCTCTCAAAGAAATGGAACTGACTTAATAAATATTGTTCTTTCTATTTCAAAATCTGACTTTCACCTTTATTTTCAGAATAATTTATCTCTTCAGTGTGCTTTCACTGACTATGTAGGCTGTATTTCATATCATCTGCCTAAAGATTCTAGATTTACTTGCTTAATGATTTCCTCCTTTCCTATTCATCTATTGTTTTCCTTCTCCACTATCACAAGCTCTTCATTTTTCTGATGGAGGAGGAATGAGACTGCTTATAAAGATCCTCATGAGGACATCTGGAAAGTTTCCTCTCAACATTCAGAATTGTCTGTTGTTATCTTAGCTTTCCACATTTTTTTTCTCAACAGCTTTTTAATCTGATCTCTGACTCTCAGTATGTGTGTCAACTGATTTTTAATTTTCAGGTGTTTATATCATGCCCAGGATTGACTCCAATCTTATGCCCTTATTTCTCACTTTACAGCAATTACTACGAAATTGGAAGCATTTCTGGGCCTCTTTCTGAAGGCAACAGTCATGCTGATACTGCTGTTCATGTTTTATCTACTTTGTTTACAGATCCAATTTAAATCACTATTTTTTCCCTCAAAATGCCAGAGGGCTGGCACAAGCTTGCCACATTCCACTAAAGCAAGCTAAACAAATTGTTTCATCCTGTTCCCAATGCTTTGGGGCATCCCCTTCAGGAGACATGGGAGTTAATCCCGATGGTCTCACCTCTAATCAATTATGGCAAATGGATATTACCCATGTTCCTTCTTTTGCTCTTTGGAAATATCTTCATGTAACCATTAATACTTTTTCCTATTTTATTTGGGCTACTCCTCAGAAAGGAGAAGCCACTAAACATGTTGTTAATCATTGTATTTGAACATTTGCTGTCATGGGTCTGCCTTCTACCTTAAAAACAAACAGTGGCCCTGCATATTGTAGTCGCTCCTTTGCTGACTTTTGTGACAAATGGCAAATTAAAAACATCTTTTTGATATATTTAAAACTCTACAAGCCATAGTGGAGCAAGCGTATTTTACATTAAAATCCGCTTTGGACAAACATAAAACAAAACAGGGGGGACTCCTATAGGTCTCCCTGGTAAACAGGAATAGTTGAATAAGGTTCTGTTTACTCTGAATCATCTTAATATCACAAATTTATCAACTCCAGTAGATGATCATTTTGGAAGCAGAATAAGTCATCCCCAGCCATAGGTAATGTATAGATTATTGTCTAATCCTGAATGGCATGGACCTGTTCCCTTATTGATGTGGGGACGGGGAGATGCTGCTGTGCTCCTGCAGGTCTGGTGTGGATTCCTGCTAGGTGCGTAAAACCGTGGAAGGATGGCGTGGCACGAAGGACTGAAAAACCCGATCCTGAACTTCTCACTCAGCCTGCAGAACCCTCAGCAGAATTGGGACCGAGCACCTTGTCAGAAACGTCAAGTGACCTGGGGACAGATTAAAGCCCTCTGCTCAATCTACAAAATTGCTACAGGAAAAGGACATACCGCAGACACCAGATAACTTTTTAGTAGTAGTTTTTGCTTGTTTAAATGCTAATTCTGTAACCATTATAATGTGTATTCTTTTTATGTGTATCTTTCCTCTTGGAATGGCTACAGTGACTTTGCAAGATGGAATTTCCAGAGCAAAGACTTTGGGAACAAAATTCCTATATATGGGATATGCAAAATGTCTCTAGATTAGTAAACAGGACAAATTGCTGGATCTGCATGCATGTTCTCCCACATGCCAGAGGAGGACTTTTAATCCATGCTATTCCTTTTAATGAAACCGGATGGAAACAACATCTTTGGATCCCTGGAACACTACAAAATGAAAATATTAAGTATCCTATTTTAGTTAGGTAGTTTTACAAAATTGTTATGCTTTAGATATTATTTTAGCAGCCAAGGGTGGTGTATGTGCTTTAGTCTATTCACACTGTTGTATGTATATTACTAATCATAAAGCAAATATTTCAGCTACAATTGAGCACAAGGAAAACATGACTGCAGATAATCCAATTGGCTCCATTATTCCACAATCCCCATAGGAGTGGTTATGGTCTTGGCTCCCAGACTTTGGATGGGTACGACAAATAATATCCATCGTTGTATTAGTCATCATTGCTTTGATTTGTTCTTGCTGTTGCATACAACGTTGGCCTGGATTATTACTGATATTTCGTCCAAGAATTCGGCCCTCCAAATCTGAAATTATGTATGCTTGCAAAATATTAAAAAATAAAAAATAAAAAGGAGGACATGTGGAGATGATGTTATCTCAGCGGATGGCAAACCACGCTGAGTAAACAACGTTAACACAAGGTCCTAATCTTATCAGGAATGTAAAGACAGGATGTCTGGCAGAGACCCTATCTCAAATATGCAAGGCATGGGCATTGTTTGTCACAGGAAGGACATCAGGGAAACATGAAGGGCCCACGTGGAATTCACGAGCTTTCTTTAGCCAATCAGTACAAAGTAAACATTGATTAATGTTTTGCCATGGTAGTTGTAAAATGACAATAAAAGGGAGCCTTCTGGATGGGGTCGGGGTGCCTTCCACAAGGTGCCCTCCCACCAAGGGGCCTTCTCGTGAAATCATCTTCCTGCCTATGCGTCTTTGTTTATCGAAACAACAGATAATCAGGAAATTAGAAACAAAACCTCATAAAGAGAAATTGAAAAACTTTTGTTTAGCTTTGAGAAAAATTGGTTAAAAGATCCCACAGCATCCTTCAAATACCTGAAAGGATGCCACACATCACAAGAGTCCTGCCCAGAGATGGTATTCAGCAGGTTCTGACCAGTTCTGGAGAACCTGTAGCAGAAATTTTGAATAGTTCGGAGAACCGGTAAATACCACCTCTGACTGGCCCCACCCCCAACTACTCTCTGGCTCCTGAGTATCAGCTGATTGGGAGGAAATGGGGATTTTTCAGTAATCTTCCCCTGGAGTGGGGAGGGAATGGAGATTTTACAGTATCCTTCCCTTGGAGTGGGGTGGAAATGGAGATTTTGCAGTATCCTTCCCCTGCCATGCCCACCAAGCCATGCCATATCCATCAATCCACGCCCTCAGAACTGGTAGTAAAAATTTTTGAATCCCACCACTGGTCCTGCCATTCCAGAATGTAGGATACAGAGTAATAGACTTAAATGACAGGAACACAGATTTTGGTTGCATAATAGGAGAGGGGGGAAGTTTACAGTTTGATATTACTCAAAGAGTTAGTTGGATCCCCTTCACGTTTTCACACAAAGGCTAGACAGCCTGATGCTTTCATTCAATGAATAGGAGGTTGAACCTGAAATCACAATCTATGATTCTATGTTATCCTCCATTCAATTAATCTGAATAGATAGAAAAATTACTTCTCCATACATCTTTCTATTACAAAACAGCAATTCTCACTTTTAAGGATATGATGCTGTTATTGTTAGCCAGTGACTTAATGGAGGAATTATTCTCAATTAACAGACATTTATTTTTGCTATTTATATATGTAGAAATGAAACAGGAACTGATATGAGCTCTTGCATGCGTCAGAAAAATGAAAGAACTTACAGTATCACCATCTGGTTCTGGAACATTTAAGTAGTTCCATTTCCTTTCAGAATTTGAAGATTTCTTTATGAGGGAGGCAAAAGGCAGAGGAAAGAAGAGCATTATGTAGTACCAATAGGGATATAGAAATTCAAGAAACAGTTTGAGAAAGTAAAAAATGGATAAAGAAAAGACATGTGACACTAGAAATATAACAACCAAATATTGTATGGAGAAAAGTGATTAGTAAATAACTCCCATTTATAGAGATAGACATACAAGAAATTATGTTATCTATGTTATCTCTCCAATGATGAATTTAACCTTAGGCTGTGCACTCATTTTCCTTTTGCAGTATTACAGAAATATTGGGATAAAAATATTTTGTTATCACAAAGCAGATGTCTATCTGCCCACATACCAGCACTTTGTAGCTAATGTATTTTAATCAACCATTTAAAATCCTTTAGAATACAAGATACTTAAATATTGTAATTACTATAACAATTACAGTATCTGCTAGTTGCCAATGAATAATTTACTTGCCAAGCATCAAGTGAAATTATCCACAGTTTGATGTAATGGTTAAGGTACTTGACTGGAAGGTGGGAAATTGAATTTTAGTTCTTCCAGAAGCATGAAAGCTACCTATCTTTCATAGGTGGCTGTTGTGAGGAAAAGAGGAAGCAGGAGAACTATATACACTGCCTTGAGTTTTACAAAATAAAGGAGGGATATTTATCTAATAATAATGACAACATAATAGTGCTACCTTAATTGATAAATTATTATTTCCTTAATATGTGAAATGTACAATCTTCTTTCTAGCACAAAAGGAAAATAATGATTGGGCCCTGATTTCATCACCTTGATGAAATAGGCTCTACCCTATGCCTTCCTGAAATATTGAACTAATTCTTATAAACTTCAACAACATAACTGAAACATCTTGTAATCCCCAGTTATAAATAAACAAGCAATAAGTAGTTACAGTATATTCATAACTATTGTGTCAAGCTCCGATCCGGGGCTTGCCATACCTGGAGGGGGGGAGAGGGGAAGGCTACGGAGCAACATACAGTGGAGAAGGCTACTGGAGCGATGAGCAAGGCTGTGGCTACAGGACATCTGGTGACAGTGCTGAACAGCTGCTCGCTAGCTGATTGCTCCCCTGCATGGGCTTCGAGTTGGGATGCGCAAGGCCCTGAAGCATGCCGCTGGTTGGGAGGTTGTGCCACTGCTGTCGGATGGGAGAGGAGGCCACCACCATGGTCTACCAGATAGATGTTGGTTGACCAGCAGGCATGTCTGGTTGGCCAGAGGGTATGGTCCCTGGACTATAAAGTGCACTTTATAGTGTGCTGGGAGGTGAGAGCTCCCAGCGCTGACTTTGCAAGGGACTGTATTTCCTATTCATCATGTACCAAGGCCTGTTTTTAAGGATTAAAGTTTGGATTACCAAGTTTCTCGGTGTCCTGAGCGTGTTTGCTTTGGTCCTAATCCGATCCAGCCTTGGACCTTTGAGAGAAAATCAGTGCTCTTCATTTTTATTTGTTCCCATAGTCGTCTTCCACAGCTGTTAAGATTGACCAGATAGGAGAAAGGAAGCCAGTGCAATGGCTGAAGATACAGTGCCAGAGGTGGCTGAAGTGGAGTTTCAGATGTGGAGGATGTGCTGCAGGGCCCCATATGGCCACCAGGATATTGACCCCAGCAGGTGAAGTGGGGTCCGCCGCCATTGCAGGATTCATTCAACAGGAACCCTGACCCTTGTTTCTGAGCCAAGCCATTAGCCATTTGGACCAGTATACCCGGTTGTACCCTTCACAGTGGGCAACGGTGGTGGCCGTGACAGTGGTGTTGGAAGGTGAGGCTGCTGAGTGGGTAGTGAACTTGTACAGTGAGCATACCCGGGAGTTGGCAAATGTGGGTCTTTTCCTGGAGGCACTATGAATCTGATTTGAAGATGGGTCCTGCATGCAACGGACAGACGGAGAGCTCCTATCGCTAAAGCAGAGGAGCCAGCCAGTGGTGGAGTATGTCCAGGAGTTCTGCCAGGTTGCTGGTAAACTGAGGGCCTGGCCGGAAAGGTTGTTGGTCAATCAATTCAGGGTGGGGTTGGACCGCTATTTTTATCAGGCCTGTGTTTACTGGGGTATTCCACATTGGCTGCAAGAGTGGTTTCAGGCGGTCATTGACTTGGATGCTGAGTTACGGGAGTTCTGTCCCAAGGGGGACATGGCCCCTGGACCCCGGAAGGCTATAGACAGAATGACTGGTGGAACCTGGAGCACCCTGGGCCTTATGGTGAAGCCTGTTTGACTGCTCCTATGCTATTTCTGATGTAACCAACTGGGAGACATTGCAGCTGAGTGCACAGCAACTTTGTTGCAGTTACCAAAGTCACCAGCCAGCATGTTGTGGTCCACCAGCAGCGTGCGGAGCTGGTAGCGGAGTCGGACAGTGATGAGGCTGAGGAAGAACATGGGCCAGTCCTGGAGGCTGGGGAAGGCCCGGATGAGGGCTCTGTGTCAGAGGCAGAGATGGGGCCAGGGCCATTGGGGAGTAATGTGCAGACTTCGGAGCTTCCAGAGGCTGACAGTAGAGAGGCAGAGGAACAGGAGGAGCCTGTTCCTAGTGCACTAGGAGACAAGCTGCCAGATGGCAGGAGCAGCTAAAGCAGAGAGGATGACTCAGGAGTAGGGCTAAGAGATGATTGGCCCCTCACATAAGGCTTAAAAGGCCAGCAACGGCTCTTGGCCTCTGCCGGAAAACAACCATTGAGAGAATTGCTTCAAGTTTGGCTGTAGTTATTTCTTCTGTTCCTGAACTGTTGCCAAGAAAAGCCTTTGGCAGTTTGCCTAATTATCCCAAGGTCAGAGATAAACTAAAGACTAGTGTTTTAAGGACTTTGTTTTCATTGCATTTAGAATAAGATGAGAATGAGTTAATTCTCAGCTGTTTTAATAAAATCTTTTTTTTTTGGAACTGTTTTGCATTTAATATCAACTACATGGACCTGCCTCCCCAACAGACCCCTGAAAGGTCCTGGGGAGCACACCAGGTGGAGTCCTCAGTGATGTCCTTAGAGGAAGGAGAAGTGATGGCAGTGGGGAAGTTTCAGGTGGTGCCCTAAGAAAGCAAAGATGATGGCCCGGACGACCTAATGGTAAGTGACTCCATCCATCCATTCATCATTCCCATCACCATAGTGAGTCCCTAATTAGCACAGCATGTGCGGTACAGTGCACTGGCAGACTCAGGGTGTACCCGATGTCCTATCAGCCAAGCTGTGGTTAATGCATTAGGGATTTGGGTAAGAGAATGGCCAAGCCTGTTAGGTTTGAGCAGGTGGATGGATTGTGCTGCCCACCTCATGGAGCCAGTATGGTTGGAGATGGGAGAGCATTGAGAGGTAATTAGATTCATCATGGTGGCAATGATGACCAAGTCTCTTATCCTAGGATTGGCATGGCTGGATAAGTGGGGCTGCACAATATGGTGGGAAGGTGGCTACAGGAAGTTGAGGATAGAATTTGGGTGCAGGCCTCCTCCCCACGAACAGACTCAGAGAGGGGCAGAGAATGAACTAGGGGGGAGGCCTGGGGAGGCCCCAGAGGAGCCTGTTCCCCCTTCCCCCAGGTCTACACAGACCTGGCACATGTCTTCAGTGAGAAGGAGTGTGAGACTCTATGTTGTGGCCCGTATATGGCCTGTGCAGCTGGTGGCTGATTCGGACAGCGAGGAGGCTGGTGTGGTGTTGTACAGCTGGCACTCGAGTTGGAATATGAGGCTGGAGAAGATGTGGTGCCAAGAGGTGGGGATTCAGCCAGGGCCTTCAGAACCTCCAGAAGCTCCCTTAAGTGAAAAGGATGCCTGTGCCTCTTCTCGATGCACAGGCATGCAGAGCTGCCAAAAAGCAGGAGTGGCTCCTCAGGAGGAGATCTCCTTGAGAGTAAGGCTTGAGGCTAATTGGCCACTCCCTTAGCCTATTTAAGGAGGAATACCGACTGAAGCAATTTGCAGGGAACAACTTCATTCACTCTCCTTCGTGCCTTGATCTTAGTTCTTTGCAAATTGCTTCTGGGCTTTCTGCCAATCATAGTAAGATTAAGATTATTTATTCTTTGGATTTTTGTAGGCTATTAAGAAAGTTAATTAACAGCCTTTGCTTGGGAAAAAAAAACCTTATTTAATTAGTAAACTAAGGTTTGTACAGACTTCGTGTGTGCTGCATTCTTTGGGGTCCGTAGCTGGGGCAGAACACCCTACCCCCATACTGCCCTACTTATTGTGCAATTGAACTGATACCCAGAGCCAAACTGCCTAAGCCAAAGATGTATTCAATGATGCAGAAGGAGATGGGGGAACTTTGACGGTACATTGACAAGAACTTGGCTAGGGGGTTCATCCAACCGGCCCAGTTGTGAGTGGCCACTCCGGTGCTGTTCAGAGAGAAGACAGGACCCTGCACTTATGCATTGATTTCAGCAGAATTAACGGGGTTTGTGTGGAAACTATGTACCCCCTGCCTTTCATGAAAGACATGTTTGCCCATTTGGCCAAGGGATTTTTTTTTTAGCAAGTTAGATCTGTGGGAGGCTTACCACTGAGTCCACACTAAACCAGGGGATGAGTGGAAGATGGTGTTCAACTGCCCGTTGGGGAGCTACCAGTTCCAGGTGATGTTGTTCAGGCTACAAGGGGCCCCAGCTGTGTTCATGCAGCTAATTAACAATGTGTTACATGAACACCTGTACCAAAGGGTCCTTGTGTATCTCGATTACATACTCATCTATACCACCACTATGGAGGAACACACCCAGTTGGTGTGGCAGGTGTTGAGGAAATTGCTGCTGGCAAAGCTATATGTAAAAGTCTCCAAATGTGAGTTTCACCGGACTCATCTGGACTATTTGGGCTACTGTACACCCAACACTGGGATGGAAATGGATCCACATAAGGTTCAAACCATGTTGGAGTGGCAGGCACCAAAAACACAATTTGCAAAAAGACAATTGCAGAGCTTCCTTGACTTCACCAATTTCTATCGGCAATTCATCCCATCGTTTGCCAGGGTGGCATTGCTGTTGACTGACCTACTTCAAATGAAGCACACTTTAATGAAGTCTCGACCTGGACAACCACTCCAGTGGACAATGGACTGCCAACAAGCCTTCAAAACACTAAAAGCCCTATTCGCTATGGACCCAGTCCTGAAACACCCTGACTCCGGACAATGTTTGTTATCTAGACTGATGCCAGTGATGTGGCAGTGGGAGCAGTCCTGTTGCAGAGAAACAAGGTCAGATGCAGCCCTGTGCATATTCCTCATGCAAGCTTACTGAGACAGAACACGGTTGGACAATATGGAAGAAGGAGGCCTTTGCTGTGTGGTGGGCATTGCTGACATGGCAGCATCTTTTGAAAGAACCATTTGAGGTCCAGACAGACCACAAAAACCTTGAGGCACTCCAAACGCTATGTCGGTTGTCCCCGAAGCAGGTCCGGTGGGCACAGTACTGCCAATGGTTCCATTTTACTCTGAAGTACATCCCACTGAGTAAGAACTTCCTGGCAGATGCCCTGTCATGGATGCACCAATATAACAGCCAGCAGGAAGAAGTAATCCATGCCATCATACTTTCTTCCCAACAAGCAGCACAGGTGATGGTCAGAAGCCTGATTGATGGCTTGACACATGATCTACAGACCGCATTACTGGTTGACCCATGGCTCCGAGAGAACCAACAACTACTCACCCAAAGGAATGGCTTTGCATGGAAGGCCAGCAAACTATACATACTACTCACCCTGAGGCCTAGGGTACTGTGGTGGTGCCATGACACCAAGCAAACAGGCCATTTCAGGTTCCTTAAAACCCTACATCTCACCAGGCGCCAGTTCTGGTGGCTGCGAATGAAGTCCGAAATAGAGAGTTATGTAAAAATCTGTCCGGTCTGTGCAACCATGAAACTGCAGCCAGGTAAACCCCTAGACCTCTTACAGCCTGTGGCTGATCCCTCCCGGCCTTGGGAGGAGATCACAATGGACTTCATCATAGAACTGCCAGAGAGTAATGGACACACTGTGATATGGATGATTGTTGACCTTTTATCCAAACAGGCCCAGGATTGCCTTCAGTGTGAAGGCTAGCAAAGCTGCTTATCAGACATGTTTACTGTCTCCACGGGGTTCCGCGACACATCATTTTGGGAGGCGGAAATTCACTTCCAAGTTCTGGCACAACTTCACATGCCTGATCATCCTCCCAAGATCTAAGCACAGTCTTTCATCCAAGCACAAATGGTGCATAAGAAAGAACGAATGCCGTAATGGAACAATATCTGAGGTGTTATGTCACCTATCAACAGAAGAATTGGGCAGACCTCCTTCCATTTGAGGAGGTGGCGTACAATAATGTGATACACAGCAGTACCGGTTTCACCCCTTTTTGGATGGTTCACAGGATGGAATTTGTACCCATTCCTGAGTGGCCCCCAAGACCCTCCTTTCCCCAGTAATCCAAGCAAATGGGCGAACAAGATACCGGGACTGTGCAGCACTGTAAAGACGGCGCTGCAGAAGGCAACCAAGACCCATAAGCTAAGGCTGACAAAAAATGGGCTTCCCACAAGCCTTTTCGGGTGGGAGACCAGGTGTACCTCTCAACTAAATATCTCAAATTGAAAGTGCCTTGCGAGAAACTGGGCCTGAAAAACCTGGGGCCTTTCCCAATTGTATGGGTAATAAATCCTGTAACCGTGGAACTGAAACTTCCACCCTTGCTGGGGAAGGTGTACCCTGTGCTCCACAGCAGTCTCCTGAAACCTGTGGAAGATTCCATTATCTGGCCGCTTCCCCAGCCGCCAGGTCCTGTAGTGTTATACTTGTGCCTTCGTAGGGGTAAACTGCAGTACCTGGTATGGTGGAAAGGATACCCCACCACTGACGCCTCATGGATGGCACACTGGGATGTGAGAGCCACAAGGCTGCTTACGAGGTTCCACAGGAACTATCCCTGAAATCCGGGGGGGGGGGAGGAAATACATATTAGGGTGCCATCCCTAACTCCTATCTTACAGGTATGTTTCTGGTAGTGGGGAGATGCCTGTCGAGCCACGATCCTGGGCTTGCCATAGGATCGTGGGGGGGGGGGGGAGTGGGAAGGCCATGGAGCAACACATGGTGGAGAAAGCGACCAGAGCGATGGGAGAGATTGCAGCGGGGGGACTGCTGGTGCCTGCACCGATAATCTGCTCGCCAGCTGATGTTTTCTGTGGACAATCCCTCCGGAAAACAAAGCAGCGTGCAGCAAGAAGAGCAACTGGAGTGATGGGCAAGGAGGAGGCTACGGTGGCAGGACTTCCAGTGACAGCATCGAACAGCTGCTTGCCAGCTGATCGCTCTCCTGCATGGGCCTCCAATCAGGATGTGCAAGGCCCCAAAGCATGCCGCTAGCTGAGAGGTTGTGCTGCTGCTGCTGGATGGGAGATGAGGCTGCCACCATGGTCTACCAGATGTTGGTTGACCAGTGGGTGTGTCCGGTCACCAGAGGGTTTGGTCCAGTGGTGGGTTTCTTTTGGGTGAACTGGTAGTGGCGGCAGCAGGAGGCTCCGCCCACCTGCCTGGATGTCATCACAGATGCTCTGCACATGTGCAGAAGTGCCATGTGTAAGTGTAGTTCCAAACCGGTAGCGAAGGTAAGACTACTGGTGTGGTCCCTAGACTATAACTGACTTTGCAACTGTGTTTCCTACTCATCATGTACCAAGGCTCCAGCCTGCTTTCAAGGATTAAAGACTGGGTTGCTGAGTTTCTCGGTTGCCTGAGTATGTTTGCTTTGGTCCTAACCCGGTCGGCCTTGGCTATATCCTTGTATCCATCAAACTAAGTGCAGTAAGCATAATAGTTGTATCTTGCTTAAATGAACCAGCTGCCCCGGTTCCTCTAAGCTGTCAACATTCTATGTTTATTAGAAGCTAGCAGGACCTGCAATCATTCATGCTTTTGTTTAATAAAAATTAAAGTCTCTAAAAATTCAAATAATGGAAATGGCATTTAATCTACCAGTATTAAAACAAGAGAACTGAAGCTAAAAATCAGCTGTGGAATGAAACACAACAGAATAAAATATATTAGAAAGGACATGGTCCAAGTATCAAAAATCTAATACGCTGTAGGAAGAAACAGTACAAGAAAGTCATGCATATCTATTTAATGGGTTTGTATTTAATAACATACTGTATTTAATTAAATTTAATTAAATTTAACAATTTAATTCCACTTACTGTGGAAAACCCACTTGCCAAATTACTTTGCCTTTTGGAAAAGCCAGAGACTATAATGTCATCCATATCCTCTTCTGCTTCATTCAGATAGTCCTAATGGAAAAGCAAGGCATATATCCACAGTTAAGGAATAAAATGATATTTTATTAGGAAGGGGTTGAGTGGAGGACTAAACAGGAAAAACATTATCTTCTGTTACTATTTAAATAAAACAATTTACCTTAGCTTTAGTATCTCACCCTGTTTCACTGTTTGTCTTTAATAGCATTTTAGTGTCTGAAATATCTCCAGTTATTGTGAACATCTAGCCCGCCATACTTAACGATAGCAGCTGAAACTATCTTATAATTACAAATTATACCCAAAAAGGTTTCATTACACAGTTATTCAAACTGTGTCCCATTGTGTGGCTGATCCTTTCATAAACCAAGCTGAGGCTCTGCAAAGATGGAAAAGTGAAGAGAAATGCTACCCTCTGCCTGCCAAGATTGAAAGCTCCATGCAATTGCTCTTGTAGTTGTTAGACATGGAGCAGTTGCTAGTGATTGAGTTCTACTTTGTATTAAAATTCTGTATTAAACTGTGTTCTGTTAAGTAGCTGCTAACTGCAATCCTTCACCTCAAAAGATAAAGCATGTGTTGACAATAGTGCTCGGTGGAGATCTCTGACTGGGCCAAGGGCTGAAGTTTGGGAGATTTCAGCAGAATCAGACTGTCATCCTGCTTTATCCTGCATCTAAATTAAATGAGGAAATGCAATCTTTTTTGTAATTGGATGCGGGAGCCATTTATGATATTTCAATCTAACTATTACACAAGGTTCTTGCAAGGGTATATTTGTAGTTACCTTCATTTATACCCCCTACATTTTTATTATTTTTATTTTATTTTTGTACTTTTGATATAAACTGTGACGTATATATGAATTATTGGAATTAGTCAAATGAGAAGTTTATTATTACTGGTAAAATAAAAGAGTCAAAATATTCTAATTTGTAAGCTTTGTATATTTTCAGCTCACCACATCATGGTCCAGTGCTCCAGGTACAGATTTACTTCTTAAGCTTAAAGTATCTTCATTTCCTTCTGAAAAGGATCCATTGAGATCTCTCTCTGATCTACTACGATCTGCAAGATATAAGGAAAATCCATGTATAGTGTATTAGCAATCTATATAGAAGATATTATACCAAAGATGCTTTTTCAAGAAGCAATTGGACTTTCTTGTTTTTCTTTGAAGATGTTTTCCTTCTCATCCAAGAAGATTCTTCAGCTCTGACTGGATGATGGGAAATGGAAGGATTTTCCCCATCATACAGTCAGAGCTGAAGAAGCTTCTTGGATGAAAAGTGAAACATCTTCATAGAAAAACAAGAAAGTCAAGTTGCCTCTTGAAAAAGCCCCTTTGGGACAACATGACTTGGATGACTGAGAATCTGCATAGACAGAAGATACTGTAGTATCTTTTAACTTATTTGTGTGTGTTGGAATATTTATCTATTTTTTCACAACTTCTTGTTTTTATCCATCAATTTCCTCTTTGCCTGAAACCTACAGAAAAGATAAAATTCAAAAACAAACAAACAAAAGATTACAGGAAGAAATTCAATGGTGATTTCTTTTTTCTCACTCTTTGGAAAATCAAACAGGTAGAGGGAAAATGTATTTCATGCAAGCTGAGTCTCTAATACTTCTATCTAGTCTATTGTTAGGAAGGGAACCGATTATAAAGGCATATCTTTCATCCAATTGTTAATGCATATAAATGTGTTGAATAAAATTTAGGGAAGAAATGACCAGCAAAGGCTAAAGTTTACAGATGTTTATACAAAAACCATCTCATCTTAGTTTTAAGAATATTATGACAGTCACATAGAGATTTCTTCATTAAAGGGGAAGAACCAGAGTTCTACAATAAAGTGTGCATTTTTATACAGAAGGTCCCATTCATCCCTCTTCATCTTCAGTTATACGTAAAAGAATCAGGTAGCAGGTAACCTATGTCTGAAGAGCCACTGGCAATCAAATAAACAATACTGCACTAGGATCCAGATCAGAATTACAAAAAGTGTACCAGATCATTATCCTTTGATGGTTTCTGTAATCACGACAGAGTAGGTAAGCTAAAAATATGGTCCATGTAAACTTCCTCCCTGTCCTCAGCCAAACTGCATCTGTCAATATAACCCTGAATTGATAGAAATTCTACTTCTCTGATTTAGAATGACAAAAGTTGTCTAACCTGATAGAAGGCTAATTCTTAGCAATTCTAACAACAACAAAAAACATTCCCCAAGGGGAAAAACTGTGGGAGGAAAAAACAAGCGAAACAATGAAAAGAGATAGTAATAGCAATTCATAAATACATCAAAATAACTGAAAGCTCACCAGATGTTAAAGATGTCCTAGAAATTGCCACAGAAGGTGTTCTAGAACTTTTCCTACGATGCCTTTTTGACAAATCTGCAGGGATACTTTCACTGATAGATGTAACAATGTTGTTTTCTAATTCAGAATCCTGCTCACATAAAACAACATATATTTCATGTGTCACACATATAAGAAAACTCTTTAACATATGAAAACACACTAGTTACAGTCCAGGAAACGAACACCCACCCAAGTTCAAGCCATTAACTTTTCATTGTTTGTTCAAATATTTCAGAATTTACTTTAAGCATGATTTGTTGAACATAAGGAATAAGCCAGAATCAATTTTAGGAATATACACAAATATATTCAATCTCAATTTGTTTTCTCCACCATGTCTTTGTCCAATACTTAAAAGATTAGAGGAAAACAAGTAAACCTGGATTCTAGATTTGCCACTATGAAGTGATTGTTTCTCAAACCAAACCACTTTTGCACCAGTCAACTTACCCTGCTGTAGTCAATAGTCATGCTGCATGCACTCAGTGCTGGTGACCTTGGACAGAGTGGAGTAGAAGCATTGCTTTGACTTTCAGCATTTTTCATGTTGCCAGTTATGTCTCCAAGAAGATGACTATCTGAGGGAAAGGTGTTCCCCCTGGAGAAATTGCACTAAATTAACCTTCTAATTTATGTTGATACAGCATAAATAAAAAAGGAGAAACTACATATCAGAAATGATGTTCCATCAGTAATTCGAATCTCAGACAAATACTTTAGCAGCATGAGGACATTTTAATATTTCATCACCTGGATAGCATTCCTAATACCATTTTGATGATCTATTTATATCTAAAATCAAAGAGAACAAGCTCATTAAAACTTGCAATCTAGCATCTTACATATGTTTCAAAGTGCAGTATCCATGGTTAGGCAAAAAATAAAAATTAAATTAAATTAAAATAAGTTTAAGTTAAGTTTAAATTAAATTAAAATAAGTTAAATTAAAACAAGTTTCTAAAGTCACATAATTGACACTTGTAGAAAATCTAGGGATCTGTTTTTAACAAAGCCATGCTGACTGCTAGTTATTACTTTACTCGTTTCTAGATGTTGACAGATTGTTTTTTAATTATCTTTTCCAGTATCTTCCCGAGTATTGATGTTAGGCTAATTGATCTGTAGTTTCCTGGGTCTATTTCCCACCCCACCCCCTTTTTTTTGAAGATGGGAACCACATCAGCTCTTTTCCAGTCCTCTGGTAGTTTGCCAGTGTTCCAAGATTTTTGAAAGATGTGGTACAATGGTTCTGAGATGACATCTACCAGCTTCTTTAGAACTCTGGGATGTAATCAGTCAGATCCCAGTGATTTGTATTCATCAAGTTCAAACAGATGTTCTCTTTTTTGCTGTTGTTGTTTATTTTAACTTTTATTTCTAATCTATCTTTTGCAGTTATGTTTTTGGTAGGTTAGGCTATAGTTTCTTTTTGTGTGAAGACCGATACAAAGAATGAGTTAATCAGCTCTGCTTTCTCTCTGCTGCTTGTTACTTCCTTGCTGTCTTCTCTCTTTAGTGGACTGACTGTTTCCTTGATTTTTTTGTTGTTACTTATATGTTGGAATAATTTTTTAAAAATTATCTTTGACTTTTGTTACAAGTCTTTGTTTATTCTGAGTCTTTCCTTTCCTTTTTCGTCTGCGCAGATTCTGGCTATCTGCTGATATTCTGCCTTAGTTGTGTCTTTCCATTTTTTGTATTTGTCCTTTTTGTCTTTCAATTTGTTCGAGAGATCTTTGTGCAGCCATACTGGTTTCTTCTTGGATTTCTTGTTTTTCTTTTTCAGTGGTTTTGTGCTGGTATGGGCTTTTATGAACATATTTTTCAGAATTTCCCAAGATTCTTGAGTTGTTTTCCCCTTTAAGATTTTCATCCAAGGAATCTTTCCCAAGTTCCGAGTTTGTTGAAATCAGCTCTTTTAAAATCTAAGACTCTGGTATCATTATGTTCTATTGCTTGTGGTTGCGTTATATTGAATTCTAGTATGACATGGTTACTCTCACCCAAAGTTCCTGCAATTTCAACTCCCTTTATCACTTTTTCTCTGTTTGTAAGAATTAAGACCAGTATGGCTGTCCCTCTAGTTCCCTCCTCTATCTTTTGGACAACAAAGTTGTCAGCTAGGTTGGTTAGGAATCTATTTGATTTCTCACTTGGTGCGGAGTTAATCATCCAATTGATGTCAGGACAATTGAAGTCCCCCATTACTATTGTAGTGTGCTTCCTACATATATTTGTTAGTTGGTTAGCAACAAGGAAACCTATTTTTTCTGCTTGATTGGGTGGCTTATAGCCATAATGGTGAACGTATGGCACGTGTGCCATAGGAGATGTACGCAGAGCCCTCTCTGTGGGCATGTGCGCCATTGCCAGCTGCTCTTCTGGTTTCCGGAGCATGCATGTGCACTGGCCAGCTGCTCTTTGCATGTGCTGGAGCACCAGAAAGCTGAAGACCAGTGGGCTGGCACACATGCGCGCCAGTGGTGGTATTCAAAATTGTTTACTACTGGTTTTGTGGCCGTAGCTTGTTTGGTGGGTGTGGCTTGGTGGTCATAGATTGGTAGCCATGTGACAGGGCGTGGTTAGGTGGCCATGTGACTGGATAGACATGGCTAGGTGGTCACGATCCTAGTTCTCCCTATGAGGATTCCTGCATCCGGGCCTTTTGTAATCCCCCAGAAAGAGTCATAGGAAACCGGATTCCATACAGCTCTGAACCCTTAAGGCAAACCAAATACAAGTGGTCCTCGCTTAATGGCCAGTTGCTTAGCAAGTGTTCAAATTTACGACTGACCTCCCCAGAGCTACTTGACCTGTTTTTGGAATTTTGACAGCCATGTGTGCGCGCGCACACACAAACACACACACACACACACACATACACTTATGACTAGTTGCAACATCCCACACAGTCATGTGACTGGGGTTTTCCAAGTTTTTTGCCAGTTTCCAACAATTCCTTCTGGTTTCCGTTTAAAAATGCTCATTGGGGAAATGGACTTGTTTAACAACCATAGTGTCCGCTTAATGATCACAAGGTTCACTTAATGACCATGGTGTTTGCTAAATCAGGGCTCTGCAATTTTAAACACTCAAAGAGCCATTTTTCTATTTTCTTTTAAACAGGTATCTCTCTCTCACTCTTTTCTCCTTCTCTCTCTCTCTCTCTCTCTCTTTCTCCCTCTCTCATCTCTTTCTCCCTCTCTCATCTCTTTCTCCCTCTCTCTGTCATCTCTCTTTTTCTCATTTCTTTCTTTCTTTCCCCCATCTCTCTCTCATCTTTCTTTCTTTCTCCGTTTCTCACCTCTTCCTCTCTTTCTCTCATCTCATCATCTTTCATTCATCTCTCTCTCATCTCTTTCTCTTTGTGTGTGTGTATCTTGTCTCTCTTTACCCTGTCTCTTCTCTCTCTTTCCCCCTCTCTGTCTCTTCTCTCTTTCCATCCCTCTCTCTCTTGTCTTTCTTTCCATCCCCCCTTTGTGTCTCTTTTCTCTCTTTCCCTTCCCCCTTCTCTTCCCCCTCTCTTTCCCTCCTTCCCTCTCTGTCCATGGGGTGTGTATGAAGGAACCTCTGAACTGGTGCTTGGTGGTGGGAATCTGATGTCCGGGGGCCGATGAGCTGAAGACCAGATGTCGCAATTCCGCAGTCTCCCCAAAAATAACAGATGTCTTGTCGCTTGCAAGCGCTTCTGGTGAGGAGGAAGAGAAGCACGGTGGGAGGAGACTTGGTGGGTGTTAGATGGGTGGCGAGTGCTTTGTGGCTCCTAAGGAGGGTCGACCCTCCCCGCTCACAACATCTTCACCTGAGGGCATCGCTGGCAGCCGCTTCCTTTGTCAGGAGATCTTGTGCTCTTCTGGCTGCTGCTCGGACTCCTCGATGCATGGAGGCAAGAGGCGGTGGTTTCTTTTGCTTCTGTGAGCAGCACGCAGCATGCAGGCAGCAAAAAAACCTACCTCCTCCTGCCTCCACGCAGCATGGACCTCCTGATGCAGGAAGCGGCTGCCAGCAATGCCCACAAGTGAAGATGTTGTGAGCGGGAAGGCTTGACCCGCCCCCCCAGGAGGCTCAATTTACTCGTGAGCATCATTGGCCTCTCCCGGCCAATGTTGCTCATGAATAAACTGCAGCTAGGATCTCCCGCATGCTTCCCTCACAGGCCAGGCTGGCTTGGGGAAACACATGGGAAGGGCTCTAGTGCCGCGATATCCTGCGTGCTTCCCTTGCAAGCCAAGCTGGCTTGGGAAAACACATGGGAAGGATTCTGGTGCCATGATCTCCCGTGTGCTTCCCTCGCAGGCCAGGCTAGCTTGGGGAAACACATGGGAAGGGCTCTAGTGCCACGATCTCCTGCGTGCTTCCCTTGCAGCCCAGGCCAGTTTGGGGAAACAGAGGAAGAGCTCTGATGTCACGATCTCCTGCATGCTTCCCTCGCAGGCCAGGCTGGCTTGGGGAAACATACAGGAAGGACTCTGGTGCCGCGATCTCCCATGTGCTCTCCTCCCTCCCCATGCACATCAGTCCACCCGCTGTTGGTATCACCCCTCCACCAGCTCTCTCTCTGCTGCCTACCTACTGGCCCATGCCCTTCGGCCTTACCTTTGCCAGCAGTGGTGAGCAGAAGTACATGACTAGATTCTATAAGTAGTGGTGAGGCTGGTGGGGCAGGTGGGGCTGGGCGGGCGGGCAGGCAGGGAAAGCAAGCAGGGACCGGGTGACCAGTTCAGGGGCATGGCCAGCCAGAGGTCACTACCAATTCGACGAACCGTGTCAAATTTCCACTAATGGTTCGCCCGAACCGGTGTGAACCAGCTGAATACCACCTTTGATGCATGAGTCGGAAACCCAAAGACCAGCTGGCTGGTGCATGCATGCATGCCGGCCAGCTGGTCTTCGGGTTTCTGGCAGTCCGGTTTGTGGAACAGAACACAAGTAGTTTTGTGTTAACAGAACACAAAACTACTTGTGCACCTAAGTCCTTCACTTTCATGCCTAGCTGCTCGTAATCACTCAATATTGTTTTCAAATCCTTTTTTTGTGTCATTCGTCCCGTACTATTATGTAGTAGTAGAAAAGGGTAGACGGCTAGTTCTGTTCCCTTGAGAATTGAATCTCTTATCACCAACACTTGCCTTTTTTTCCTAGGGAGCTTTGGGGTATTTTTCTATCTATCACAGAAGCATTTGATGGTGCTACTTTTTAAGGGACATTTGATGATGCTTATTTTCTATGTGTCTGCATGTTTTCTTCTAGGGAGAGTCCATGAAATTGATTGCTTAGCACCAGTGGGGCTGCATCAGAGTGGATTTGGTTGGACAGGGGTTTTGTACTAGGTTTATGTTTTTTTAGAAATTTTTTGATCATTATTATGGTCAATGTGGGCATATTCTTCTTGCAAGGTTTGGGGTTTCTCATTTTCTAGGTTGAGTTTCAGAGTGGTTAGAGTTTCTTCTAGACCCGTGATGGCGAACCTGTGGCACCCGGAGCCATATCGGTGGGCGTGCAAGCGTTGCCCTAGCTCAGCTCCCCGGCCTTTCTGATGATTTACAAGAGATAGATGACGTACATAAGACAGCTGCCATTGACATGGAGTTGAGCAGACTGCAGATGGACATCATTGCCCTTCAAGGGACAAGACTGTTAGACTCGGGATCTATTAAGAAGAAAAACTTCTTGTTCTTCTGGCAGGGAAAACCATCAAACAAGTCTAGGGAATATGGGGTTGGCTTTGCGGTCAGAAACACCCTACTAGGAACCATTACTCCACCTGCTGCAGGAAGTGAAAAAATTCTGTCCTTGCAGCTCCACTCATCAGCAGGGCTGGTTACTCTTAGTAGCGTATACGCTCTGACATTATCATCTTCAATAGAATCCAAAGACAAATTCTACGATGATCTGGCTGCTACTATCAAAAAAATCCCTGAGAAAGAACCACTGTTTATCCTTGGTGATTTTAAAGCCAGAGTTGGGAGCTGATTATAATTCTTGGCCCATTTATTTAGGCAGTTTGCCATTGGAAAGATGAATGAAAATGGCCAACGACTGCTAGAGTTTTGCTGCTACTATGGTCTTTGCATTAGCAATACATACTCTAAAACAAAGCCTCAACACAAAGTCTCTTGGAGACATCCAAGATTGAAGCATTGGCACCAGCTTGACTTGATTCTTACCAAGCGCTCCAACCTCCCCAATATTACAATCACACTCAGCTATCAGGGTGTTGATTGCAATACAGACCACTCCTTGGTGTGCAGCAAAATAAAACTGCAAACAACAAGATTGCATCAACTCGAAGAAGGAAGGAAGACCACGAATTGACATCAAGACCTGCAATCAGGGCAAAGTGGAGGAATTTGCACAAGCACTCAAGGAAACTCTCCCAGGCCCATCTGAAGTAAATGCATCTGAACGAAGTGAATATTTCAAGAATGCTGTTTATAACACTGCCTTGTCAATATTTGGTAAGGAGAGCAGTAGGACAGCAGATTGGTTTGAAGCCCATTCAGAGGAGCTGATGCCAGCCATCAGAGAAAAAAATGAGAGCTCTAATTGCATATAAAACCTGTTCCAGTGAGCACAACCTACAGGTTCTGCGAGCTGCTCATAGCAAAGTCCAACAGACCGCCAGGAAATGTGCTAAAGATGATCAGTTGCAGCTTTGCTCTCAGATCCAGATAACAGCTGACACAGGCAACATCAAAGGGATGTATGATGGCATCAAGTAGGCCTTAGGTCCAACACAGAAGAAATCTGTCCCTCCAAAGTCTGCTACAGGTGAGGTTATCTAGGACCAAGCACAGCAGATGGCACGCTGGGTGTAGCACTACTCTGAGTTATATTCCAGAGAAAATGTGGTAACTGAAGAAGCATTAAATAACACTGAGTACCTGCCTGTCTTGGAGAAGCTTGACAGTGAACCAACTTTAGAAGAACTAAATGCAGCCCTGGACTCCCTTGCCTTTGGCAAGACACCCGGAAAAGATAACATCCCTGCTGAAGTTCTGAAGTCCTGCAAAGAGAACATCTCCACTGAACTGCATGAAACCTTCTGTCTTTGTTGGAGGGAAGATGGAGTACCACAGGACATGAAGGATGCAAGTATCTTCACACTGTACAAGAACACAGGTGACAGGGGTGACTGTAACAACTACCGTGGCATCTCTCTTCTTAATGTTGTAGGGAAGCTTGCCCGTGTCGTCCGGGTGCTTGCAGAGAGAGTCTATCCGGAATCACAGTGTGGATTTTGAGCTAACAGGTCCATTACTGACATGGTATTTTCCCTTAGATAGTTGCAGGAGAAATGCAGGGAACAAAGACAGCCACTTTCCATAGCTTTCATAGATCTTACAAAGGCTTTTGACTTGGTTAACAGGGATGGCCTTTATAAAATTTTCCCCAAGATTGGATGTCCACCTCAGCTTCTCAACATCATCAGGTTCTTTCATGAGGAAATGAAGGGCACTGTAGTTTTTGATAGCTTAACTTCAGATTCCTTTGATATTCAAAGTGGAGTGAAGCACGGCTGTGTCCTCGCGCCAACTTTATTCAGGATCTTTTTTGCTGTCATGCTGAAACATGCTTTTGGAACTGCAATAGAGGGTATTTACCTCTGGAATAGATCAGATGGAAAACTCTTTAATCTCTCTAGAGTGAGAGCAAAATCTAAAGTCCAGCTGAAATGCTTATGGGATTTCCTCTTCGTTGATGCTGCTGCCGTCACTGCTCACTCTGCTGAAGACCTTCAACAACTTATGGACAGTTTTAGCAAGGCCCGCCAAGAATTTGAACTAACAATCAGCCTGAAAAAACCACAAGTCAGGGTCAGGACATGGATTCACCTCCCTGTATTACAATCTCTGCACAAGAACTGGAGGTCGTCCTTGACTTTGTGTACCTCGGCTCAACTATCACTGATACTCTCTCTTTAGATACTGAGCTGAATAAACATATTGGTAAAGTGGCCACCACATTTTCCGGACTTACAAAGAGAGTATGGCTTAATAAGAAGCTGACGGAACATACAAAGATCCAGGTCTATAGAGCCTGCGTCCTGAGCACACTCTTGTACTGCAGTGAGTCTTGGCATGGCAAGAGAGAAAGTTGAACACCTTTCATATGTGTTGTCTCCAACGAATTCTTGGCATCACCTGGCAGGACAAAGTTGCAAATGGCACAATCTTGGAACATGCTGGAATCTCTAGCATGTATACATTATTGAAACAGCGATGTCTATGCTGGCTTGGGCATGTCGTGAGAATGGCTGATGGTCGGATTCCAAAAGATCTCCTGTATGGAGAATTAGTTCAGGGAAAGCGCCTCAGAGGGAGATCACAGCTGTGATATAAAGATATCTGCAAGAAGGACTAAAGGCCCTGGGAATGGAGATTAACAACTGGGAAACCTTGACCTCCGATCACAATAGATGCTGTTTTAGGACTTCTTCCCAAAGCACGATATCATAGTTCCTTGAGACTGAAGGATGCCAATGTCAGCAATTTTTCTCCCTGAGATGTAACTATGATTTCTCTGTGGAAATTTCTAGAATGGCCTTGGACTGCATGTGATAAAGGGATTAAATGCCTGGAATTCTGCTCACCAGAAATTTAGTGATATGAGCAGGAAATTCTTCTAATTCTATGCTCTAAAGTCTTAAACTGACAGAAGAGACTTTGTTATGTAGAACCAAACTAATGTTACTTTGTGATTTTTATTTCTTTTATGGTGATTGTACTGTGAACGTCTGCATATTTACTTTTGGATTTCCCTACTTTTATTTCCTCTTAATTACTGTATGTTTTTAATTTTTAAACAAAGGTTTACAATAATTGTATTAGTTCTAAATATCAGATGAAACATCAATATTACTATTTTATCTTACTGATTGGCACTGTGGTCACTTTGGACATCAGAGTCTGTGCTAATGCTTTTACCATCTTCTGCTTTCATATTTACAACTTCTTTAGTAGCTGTTTTAAGAACCTTTCTGTTGAATATAAACATAAACAATATGGTGGTAAATATGGTGGAGTACTACTATTTATATATTTCTTTGCTTGTTCTTAAAGACATTCATCAATAATTATCTGTACACTTTTTTAGCCTTTCCCAGTCTGAGGTCCTCCAAAAGAATTAGAGTGTACCAAATTTTTCGGTGTATAAGATGCTCCAGGCTATAAGTCACACCTACCTATTTTGGGGAAGAAAACAAGAAAAAAAATCTGCCTCTGCCTCTCAGCAATTTGCCTCCTTGCAGCAAATAGCCTGCTTTAGTTTCATTTTCAGCACAGCCTGATTAGCACAAGAAAAAACTTTTTTCCTCCCAGCAATTTGCCTCCTTGCAGCAAACAGTGGAGGCCCACGTGACAATAGGCAATGGCAATCCTGCAGCCTGAAACAGTTGAGGGTTGGGAGGCCGATCCAACCGACAATCAGCTGCTTGAGCTAATCAGGCTGTGCTGAAGCTGAAACGGGCTGTTTGCTGCAAGGAGGTAAATTGCTGGGAGGCAGAGGCCAAAGGGTGGGGGCCGGCGGGTGGGCATGGCTACATTTGGTGTATAAGATGCACCCAAATTTTCATCCTATTTTGAAGGGGGGAAGTGCATATTATACTCCGAAAAATACGGTAAATCTCACTAAATTTCTGGTCAGTACTAAACTGGAGATTATATACATCATATTTTTTGATAAACATTTTCTATATAGAATATATGCTTTACTCAAACTCTTAATATAATACTGAGTGAAAGATTATACGTGCACAAAATATCCCAAGGTCCATTTTCTTTACATCTTATTAAAGTATCTATATCTCTGCACTCATAGTTAATTTTTCTTGCTACCTATGATTTCAAGATTTAATTGCAGCTATCTCAGTATAAGTAAGACCATTATTGCCAACATGGAAGAATAAGATTAATATTTTTTTTCCTGAAGAGTGAACTTCAAAACTTGTACATCAGCCAATTTGGAAGAAACTATTTGTAAACTGAATAGTTTATATGAGAAAAATGGGAAATGCTAGATGAGAAAAAGTTAGTGTTTATGTTACTGAAATCCCCTTTTAAGTAAAATATTACTTTCAATCATGTAAATAAAATGAAGATGACTATACATTTTTATGGAAAAGGTTTAAATGCCTAAAACTGAATTATACTTAAGATTTGTAATTCATAATAAAAAAAACTTTACTTCGTATTTTGGAATTATAGTAACATTTTACCATTTGATGAAAGGATACTTTACCCTATTTTCCTAGGCCCAGTGAGAACTAATTTTGTCCCACTTGTAAATGAAGCTAACATATTTTGCTTTGATGTATCCTCTAAGTTTTTTGGAGAATGATCTTTGGATTTGCCTTCAAAGAGTTCAGAGGAAGAATCTTAAAATGAAAGAAACAGATTATGTTAACAAAATGCCTACAAGCTGAAGAAAAATATTAAGCCAGTTATTTCACAGATGTTAGATATTCACTGAATAAGCTGGGAGCACTGAAAGTTAAAGCATTCACAATTTGGTATGCTTTTATTAAGTATATAGATAGATATATACCATGTTTCTGTTTTATGTATGTTGTAATACTTTGACCAACTAACATAAATGAAAAAGTAGGGGATGAGGGTGGGAAATAATTGCAAGAAAAGAGAGCTATAGAGTTTAGGTACTGACTTACTTCCCATAGAATCCTTTCATCATATGTCTATCAATAGAAGCCCAGAAAGAGGCAGAGAGTAGGAAGGAATATATAATAGGATATATATATTTCATAATATTAATCCCAAGCAATTTAAGCTTTTAACGCAGTGGTGGGATTCAAATAAATTAACAACTGGTTCACCCAGGGTCAGGTTCGCTGTTGTGGGAGGTGTGGCCCAATCTCATCCTCCAGCTCTGCTGCACATGTGGAGCAAGTCTCCCATTTCAGCCAACCTGATCCTGGGCAAACCGGTTGTTAAATTTCCACCCTTTGCCAAAAGGCTGTTTCTTAGGGTGCTTGTCTGCATGTTGGTCTCACAGCTGTTTCAGCCTTCTGGACGCAGCTCCTTTAAAAGGCAAGATTTCTGAGGAACAAGGAGAGGGTTACCATAGAGACAAGGAGTTGATGCTCCTGAGAGCTTGCGTGGGAAGGTAAAGAATTTGGGGGAAGTAGAGGAATTCCCCCCTCCCCATGGAGCTGTGTGCAGAGGGTGTTGGTCAGTTTGCAGGCAAAAGTGAGAGGGGCAAGGAATTAAGTTGGTAGCATGATCGAAGCTGGGCCCAATGTAGGGGAGACTACAAGTTTAGTTTGGCCAGGCAAATTATTACTACCACCACTCACTATCAAAGTGGATCCTGGGCGCTGCACTGCAATGGAGAAATGGACAATGGAGCGGCAAGGAGGAGGAGCAGGGAGAAGAAAGAGGGAAAGTAGCCTTCTCTTTCCCTCATGCCGGCCACTCCATTGCCCATTTCTCCATTGCAGCGTTGCACAGTGCCCAGGATCCACTTTGATAGTGGGGGGGGGGGCGGTAATTTAACAACCGGTTTTCCTGAACCGGTGTGAACTGGCTGAATCCCACCACTGTTTAAATGTTATTAACAAATATGTTGTGCTGGATTCAAAAGTTTATCAGAAATCAAAGAGAAGTTAAGCATGCTTCATGTAATACAAGAAGAGTATAATCACTGATAAATATCTATTTTTTGGTACCAATAGCTCTATGTGATTATTCTAATGCAGACTTACTCAATCTGATGCCTTCCAGATACATTAGAGCTACACCTTACAGAATCCCCAGCCAATTCCAGTTGGGAATTATAGTCCCAACATATCTTGAACATATCAGATTGGGTAAGGATACTGCAATGTATATAAGAAACTATATTGTATGGATAACCTTATAAAGTGTACTGTCTTTGGTGAAATCTTCCTGGGTAAATGACATCAAAGTGTCTTACCAAGTAAGGTAGAAAGTTAGTTTATTCTATATTAAACCTGACTATATAATTTGCTTTGACTGGCAACAGTTTTCCAAGATGTCGTGAAATATCTTCCCAGGTCTACATTTGCAATGTTATATAGTACTTGGCTTGAAGGATCTTATTTTTACCAATAAGCCAATAGGATAAGAGACTAGATTTCATTGTAGTGTACTGAACTAATAATATATCTGGAACCCTCTCGATTAACTATGTTGCAAAAATGCAAAGAATAATTCAGAAAGCAGCAATACTTTAAACAATTTGGGGCAGCTGTGATCCTCTAAAATTGCTCAATTATTCTCCCCGTATGCAATTTTCCACTCGCCATACAAGCTGGAGCTGTTGGGAGCCTGTAGTTCAGCAAAGCTCCCATATGTTTATTTGGAAGTACATACTTTACTTTCCTGTTTTTTACCTGGAGCTTTGCGAAGAATAGATTGCCGAACAATATCAGTTCCAAGGAGCTTGGATTGCTTGAAGCGTTTTGCTCTCTCTTCAAAGAACCATTCACCAGTTACTACCCTAAGCTGCCTGTATTAAAAAAGAAAGCAGTGAAGTCACTCTAACCATTAGTTGGCATTAACAGAATAACAGAGTTGGAAGGGACCTTGGAAGTCTTCCAATCCAACCCCCTGCTCAAGCAGGAGATCCTATACTATTTCAGAGAAGTGACTGTCCATTATCTTCTTAAAAGCCTCCATTGATGGAACACCCACAACTTCTGAAGTCAAGCCATTCCACTGGTTAATTGTTCTCACCATTAGGATAGCCACTTAGTCCTCTGGTTATCTCACCCATCCAACACATTTGTGAATATTGCTTTAGAAATTACTAAGATTAAAAAAACCTCCATTTTTGGAAACAATACACCAAAAATTTGTGCCATTCATTACACTAAGCTACATTTCATCAAGTCCACTTTAAGAGGTCATTAATATCTGTAAATTATATGCAAATTATATGCATGTACATGCAAATATATGCAATTAAAACTTAGAGTAAATTAAGGAAAGGATGTAGAAGGGTAGGCAGAGCTGGGGGCCGAGTTAAATATGTTATCATCTTAGAGCCTTTATGCTGCTACCAATGATCTAAGTCTAACACCCCCTTGAATTCCTTTGATCCTTATCTAGTGACAATTTAGTGCTGTTGGTTGACTAGATTCTTGTTTATTGGCTTCAATAAATCGTCTGTCCTGAAATGTAATGTATGTTCCTCATCCTTTGTGGTGTGGATTCTTCTTGGAACTGTTGAAATACAGTTGTTTCAACAGTTCCAGGAAGGCTCCACACCAATTTGTACCACTCAGGTGACCCTGAGGACACAGATAAATCCAAGAACACACTAAGGCAGAAGCTTGTCCACCCCAAAGATAAAACACTGATATAAATTGAGCATCATGGTATACGCAGTTCAATGCAGCGAGCCATGCACAGATTTGTACATTTGGGAAACAAAACTACCACTCATAAGCGCATGGTACAACATAGGAGAACAAACACATCATGACTAAATTCAGCAGTCCATCTGCATTTAAAAGACACAGGCCACTCTTTTGAAGACAGCAAAGTACACATTTTGGACAGAGAAGACCACTGGTTTGAAAGAGAGGTCAAAGAAGTATCTATGTCTAAATTGAACAGCCCTCTCTCAACAGAGGGGGAGGGATATGACATCATCTATCTCCAATCTACAACACAGTCCTTTCAACAATTCCAAGAAGGTTCCACACCCATTCGCACCACTCAGGTGACCCTGATGACACAGATTAATCTCCAGATGACCTTAATGACCTGCTAAAAGAATGCAAATGACCAACTGTCTGCAAGGAGTATAAATCCTTCCTTTCCCCACCATCCAGTCAGAGCTAAAGAAGCTTCTTGGATGAGAAGCAAAATGTTGTGGCCCCCGTCCTCTGAGCCTATCCCATTGGAGGAAGGGAGCTCTGAGCATGAGGAAGAGGAGCCAGCCAGATCTCCCAGCCCCCCCCCCTCTGGCACCGTCTCAGGTGCCAGCTGAAAGAGAGCAAAGTAGTGGGGAAACAGGTGTCTCAGATGAGAGTGAGGGAGAGATATCATTCCTGGACGCACGTCAACGAAGGCAAGATAAGCGCTTGCAGCAGCTGAGGAGGCACGCGAGGGAATAGACCTGAGTCACTGGACTTGAGTCACAGGACCAATGAGTCACTGGATCACACCCAGAGACCATATAAGAGAGGGTGGTGGTCAATGATCCCTGTGACGAACAAAACTCAATCTGGTAGTCATTGAGCCTGAAGCTGCTAAAAGAACGGATTTTGGCAAAGCTACGTATGTGCTTTTCTTTCTGTGAACAATTAAAGCACTTGGCAGACGGTGTGAATATCGCTGCCAAGTTGGAGATAAGAACTGTGGTGTGTGCCAAGTGCTTCTTTAACCCTCGACTGGCTGTGTTTTTGTGGGTGTGTGTAGAGGGAGACAGATCACAAAATGTCTTCAAAGAAAAACACAGAAAGTCCAGTTGCCTCTTGAAAAAAGCACTTTTGGGAAAAAAATTTGCTGGTAAGTTTCAGTCACCAGCATCACCAACTCGCACAAGTGGGGCTGCCAGTGCTGGCATCACTGCTCTCACACACACACCAGCCCACCACTCCTATAGCCTAGTTGTGAATAGACTATGGCCCGGTAGTGGGCCATGACCCACAGGTTGGGAACCCCTGGCCTTAGAAGAATCCCTCAGATGTATATCAGTTCCTCATCTATTGTCTGAATTATGAAGGCCATTGGTCACAGTACTAGTTCTAAGTTTAAGGGATTCTTGGGAAAAAACATTTTCCCCTATCTTGCATCTATGTCCTTGGCTTATTTTTCTACACTAAGGAATGTACAGAACAAATGTCAGATGCAAGGACCCAGAACAACACTATAAGTTGATCAGAGTTGCTTCTTTATTGTTGCCTACCTATTTATAAGAATCTCACCAGACTATCTACATTATCTTGGGAACAATCAGATAAAGGCTTCAGAAATTCTTTGAGGTCTCTGTCACTTCCTTTCCTGCAAGGTCTCTAAGTCCACCAGTCTTTTCCTTTCTTCCCCACTCTAGATGGAGATTCCATTACATCAAGTTAGGAATATTCCCTCATCTTCTCTCTTGAATCTCAGCATGTATTTTCAGAAAAATGAGGCAGCAGAATAAATAGCAAGGAGCAGTACCCTGTTTCCCCCCAAAATAAGACATCCCCCGATAATAAGCCCAATCAGGCTTTTGAGTGCATGGCAATAAGGCCAAGCACTTATTTCAGGGTTCAAAAAAGTATAAAACAGGGTCTTATTTTTGGGGAAACACGGTAGCAACAAACCCAAGAGGCTGTGCCCACTAATGCTAAACTTTGGGATGAGCCCCACAAGGGAGCAATTGCTTGCTATGGATTTTATTTATCAAAACAAATATCTTACTGTGAAAGGACCTTAGTGTCTTCTATCAGACAGCTAAAAGAAATCAGAGCAGGGGTGAAATGCTCATGGTTCGGACTGGATCACTCGATCCGGTAGCAATGGTGGCGGGTGGTTCGAAAAACCAGTAGCAAAAATCCCTCCCCCCCACATTCCCAGCTGAGCTGCACGATCATCAGAGGCTTTTTTTCCTTTAAAAACATTTTTTTACAACCTCTTCGGCTGAAGAGGTTGTAGAAAAAATGCTTTTAAAAGATTTTTAAAAAGCCTCTGACAATCCCAGCTGAGCAACGCAATCATCAGAGGCTTTTTTTTTACTTTTAAAAGCAATACTTTTAAAAGTTAAAAAAAAAGATTGCATGCCACAGCTGATCAACCCTCCTTGCACACTGTTCTACTTATCACATGCCTCCTTTTGGCGTGCACTGCGCATGCACACCTCGCATTTGGTGCGTGGTGCGCACTGCGCATGTGCAGCCAACAAACCAGTAGTAAAACGGTTCAGATTTCACCATTGAACCAGAGGTTCATAATACCTATACCAATACCATGTCAAGCAATAAAGTCTTGAGGTTACAAATATACAGTAAACGACCTAAAGTTTCAAATGGGTTATTTAAGATAAATTAAGATGAAGTGGTTAATCAAATTTGTGATTGCAAGGGTCCTGTCGATCTGAATAAGTAACCAAATAAACCCATTAAAATTAAACTGTTGCCTTCAAGGTTCTTGTAAACTCATCATACACTGTTATTAAAAGATTCTTATGAAGCTGGAAATTAGTCTCTGAGTAGAAGTGGGCAATATTTTTTTCCCTATTGATTGCTGCAAATCAGCTAATGCAGTGTTTCCCAAACTTGACCCTTTGAAGATATATGGACTTCAACTCCCAGCATTCCTCAACCAGCCATACTGTCTGGGGAATTCTGGGAGTTGAAGTCCATGCACCTTAAAATAGCCAAGTTTGGGAAACACTGAGCTAATGAATGGGTTGCTTTTTTTTCTTTTAAAACCTTCCCTCCCTCCCATGCACCAGGCTGTAAAAGAAGGGAGATCTTTCCAGAGATCTGATTCCTTGCAGTGAATTTTTGGAATTAGACCAAGAACCACAAGTGACCAAAGAAAATAAAGAGCAGTGGGTTATGGTCAGAGCCATCATGTTGACTTTATCAGCCTCTAGTAGATGACTACTCTGAAATCATCAACTGGCCACTCTTGATTTAAGAAGGATCCCTTCAAGAAAACATTATAGCAGGGAGATTAATATTTGTGACTATAGCTACTATAAAGCATGTAATATATATCCTGAATAATGACTAATCCATCCAAGGTGCTGACTACTCAACTATATCCCATGTATTTTTATGGAATAAGGAAACCCTCTAGTATAATTAGGTTTATTTAGTAAATAGGGAGAGACATGTGAAAAGCCAGTGTTTCAATTTGTTTGCATACAAAGTAAAAATGAAACCTTAAGCTGTTTATTTGTAGCAATAAACAAAGCAGACTTAATAAAGATTTTAATCTTTTATAGCTGTAGGATAAAAATAACCAGAAACACTGTGATGCTTAAACTTTGGTATTACCTTCACTTAACCTGCTATTGCTTATAGTAAATGAAGGGAGTTTTATTTGACTAAGCTAGCATTTTAGGACTGTGCAAAGCCTCTGAAAGGGACACTTCACCTTCTGTTAGTTCCTGAAATGTTTCTTCCTCAAAACATTGAAGCGGTTGCTTTGGAAAATATCCCTAATTCTCTGCAGGTGCATGAAGAGATATTTCTTTGGAACTGCCCTGTATGTGAATGGATGTATACCTGCAAGGGCAACAATCTTGGAAGAAGTCACAACAGCCTATCCAAGGATACAGATCCTTTCCATTTCAAAGACAGATGCCTTGTTTACATTGACTGGGTCAGCCCCAACTGCGCACAAAACAGGGAGCAGGGGGTGAATGCAGTTTAGATGTAGTCCTCCACATATGACCACATTTGAGCCTGAAATCTTGGTCACTGAATGAGGAGCCACATGAATGCTTCATTTAATGTCCACAAACCCAGCTATTCAGTTGCAGTTATTAAGGGACTGTGCAGGTTCTTAAATGGACTATCAGGGAGAGGCCTGGGTCTTCTGAGCCTTCCAGTGGTGAGGGGCAATGCTGGTGAATGCAAGCATTCTGAAAAGCTCACAATGTTGGCATTCACTGGTGTTTTTGAGGTCTGTTCCTGCAATATACGGGAGGATTCCACCCCCCCCCCCCCACAGGGAATCTCTTTTGTGTGTATGTTATAAGTGAGATTTGATCTTTGATAATATGCTACATCACTTCTTTTGTCATTCTCTTCATGTACTGTTAAAAGATATTTAAAACTGTTTCCATTGTTTTATATTAAAATATACATTAATACTAATAATACATAGATAACATCAAAACATAATTTTATTTCTGCACACCCCAGACTTTGAGAAGTTTTTTATTCTAGAGATCTGCTATATCAACCATTCACATGCCATCTAAATACATTAAGAATGCATGGCATGCTTTGCTTTTCCTTTGACCTTTTTCCTGGTGCTGGGAGCCATTATGCTATTGTACAAGATATTCTTACAGATAACCATATGTTCTCAGTACTACCACTGCAGTCTGTTAAAAGGTTCTGAGTCATCACACCCACAATTCTTGAGTCCTTAAAACAAGGTAATGTTTATTAGCAACTCACTGAACATTTTTCACTTCAGTGCCCTGTTAACAAGGAAAAGTCTGACCTCAGATGAATGTCTTGGTTCAACAAATTAAGCCCCAAATGTCTTTATTCTTCCTACCATTCCTAGCCTATTATTGATAATTATATTTTCTGACAAAAGTAAGAGATCAGGAAAATGAATCTGGTATTAGAAAACAAGACTTACGTAATTTTATCACACACTGTGCACTTCCAACTGCCATCAGTTCCTAAAACATGACATTTGTTACAAACTCTCAGGCCACATATTTGACAATGGTCACCTCTGTCAAAAATTAAGCCCAAATTTTTCTGACAGCGAGTGCAGACCCTGCTGTTATCTTGCTGGTGATGTCGTCCACCTTTACGTTTCACTTCCAATAACTCATTCTTTAGTTTTCTAAAAAAGAAAAGGAAAATCCAGAAGTCCACAAAAATGTATTGAAATATATGAATTTGCTGTTTCATTAATAGTCAAAGGGCTTATGCAAGACACAATTTGAGAACGGCATCAAAAACTGATGTATACCTAATATTTTTAACCCTTTGCTCCCAGAGAGCATAAAATATTCTATAGGGTAATTTTTTACACATCAGCCTTGCAATCAAAAGGAAAGACACACAAATCTCAATACAGAATCCATCTAGCTTGCAAGTCTTCTGAGAAATGAAATGCTGGTATACCCGCATAAGGTGTCAGACTAGTAGTGAGGAGACCCACATTCTAGTTCACGGTCAATCATGGAAATTGCCTTGGCCACTTTGGTCCACTCTCTCAGCCCAACATATCTGTTGTGCAGGAAAATAAGAGGGAGGAGTTCCATATATGCTACTTGAGATCCTAAGTTAAAGTTGGGATGCGTGTATGCTGTCAGTTCAGTGTCAACTCCTGGTACTAGTGTCTGGCATTTTCTTGGGAGCATTTTCAGAAGTGGTTTGCCATTGCCTTCTTCAGTGCGGTGAGAGAGTACAGGTAGTCCTCAACTTAAGACCACAATTGAGCCCAAAATTTTTGTTACTAAGTGAAACATTTATTAAGTGAATTTTGCCCCATTTTACAAACTTTCTTGCCCACAGTTGTTAAGTGAATCACTGCAGTTTTTAAATTAGTAACATGGTTGCTAAATGAATCTTGCTTCCCCATTCACTTTGTTGGTAAGAAGGTCACAAAAGGTGATCTCATGACCCTGAGACACTGCAACCATAACAAATATGAGTCAGTTGCCAAATGTCTGGATTTTGATCACATGACCATGGGGATGCTGCAACAGTCATAAGTGTGAAAAACAGTCTTAAGTTACTTTTTTCAGTGCAATTGTAACTTTGAATGTCATTAAATAAACTATTGTAAGTCGAGGACTACCTGTAATTGGCCCTAGTCATTTGGCTGTTTTTTTGCCTAAGCAAGAGTAAAACTCTTGTTCTCCTGACTTCTAGCCTGGTGCATTAACCATTATAACTGGCTCTTACAAGTAAGAAAGGCTGTTCAAATGAAGGAGCAGGTCATGATTGATGACAAGTTCAGTCTAGATTATTTGTTCTGTCATGGATACTATAAAATATTTTATCCATTGTAAAACAAGCTCAAAAGTAGTTATAGGCAAAGGGATGAAGCAAATGGATGTGGGATGTGAAGTCATATTAACATGGCTGGGACATGTATCATAATTTGATTACCTTACAGCAAGAGACAAAGTTTGTTCAATTTGGGTCAATAATCCAAGTGTGATATATTAACATTTCACTGCATTAGCTGGAGGTTGCTCCTGAATCCCAGTATAGTTTTAGCCAAACAGCCCAATATTCTGTCTCCACAAGGCAATTACGCAGATTCTGCGTATACAGCAATTTTTTGTGACTCACAAAACACTTGTACAGTATGATATGCATTTCCTCCAGAGAAGGAAGATCCAGAAGATTAAACCTATGGTATTATAAGCTATACAAAGGCATCATACTTGCTGCAAAAGGATAAGCAAATCTTCAGAAGAAAAATGCTAAAATATCCATTCTGTTATTTTTTGGCACCATCTCTTTCAAGTCAATACTACTTTTTCATTCTGTCTAACCCAATTCTGACATAACAGCTTGAAACTAGCTACAAAAGTAATCTTTTTTATAAAACAGTTTATTTATACGTTTTCATTTAACATGAATATGTGCTTTGTGAACAGAGTATTGTCTGGATCAATTTGCTTACATAATAATACTTTTCAAGCTCCTAATTTGTACCTCTATTATCCAACCATTTATAAAACAAGTCCCATGTTCAAAAATACTCTGTATCTTCTTTTTCTTTTATCTTTAATGTTAGTATGTCCATTTCTGCACAATCTAATATTTTTTAAATTACATTCTTCTCTTGGTGTTTCCTCATTTTTCCAGTACTGTGCAAATACAATTCTTGCTGCTGTCAAAACATGTAGTATTAAATACAATTTCCCCTTATCATACTTTTCTGGTACTATATCTAACAAAAATATTTCTGGCTTATAATCTATATGCATCTTTAACAGTTTTCCTATCCATGTATTTTTATCCAATATTTCTTTGCTTTCACACATGTCTACCACAGGGGTGGGTTCTAAATTTTTTTACTACTGGTTCTTGGGCGTGGCTTATTTTGTGGGTGTGGCTTGGAGGTCATGTGACTGGATGGGCGTGGCTAGCTGGTCATGTGAGTGGGTGGCCATGGCTATGTGTATAGGGACTACTCAGAGGGCTGAAAAAAGTCATTTCTGACAGGTCCTCGCACTTTTGACTGGTCCTCACACTTATGACCATCCTCACATTTATGCCCGTGCAACATTCTTAACAACCATGTCACTCATTTCACAACTGCTTCTCTTCACCATGGTGATAAGATAGGGCAAAAAACATAAAATGTGAGGACAGTCGTAAGTTCGAGGACTGGTCAAGAGTGCGAGGACCAGTCAAAAATAACTTTTTCACATAGAGAAGAACAAAAAGACATATTTTTACAGACATAAAATTAGAGAGTCCCTGATGCAAACATGGTCCCAAATTAGGCAAAAATACTATACAAAAGTTCCAAATTGGCTATCAATGATAGAGGCCTTGATCCACCCCAACAGACAGGGGATGGAAAGGGTCTATAGATACAAAGAGATCCTAGATAGAGAAGGGGTTCTTAAATCAAACGAAGCATTGAAAGATATAGGAATAAACTTAGACTGGTGGACATACACACAAATAAAGTCTAGATACCAGCAAGATAAAGAAAAATATGGTATTGATCTAGGACAAAATGGATTTGACAAGGTGATGATGGGAACAGGAAAAAAGATTCTGGCCAAAATATATGACTATCTATTGGAGGAGGATAGTACAGAGGATTTAATGAAAAAACAAATGAGCGCCTGGGAAAAGAATTTTGGACATGAAATAAATCTAAATGAGTGGGAAGAAGCTTGGAATAAGAATTATAAATTAACAAGGGCAGTAACTTATAAAGAAAATCATTTGAAAATGCTGCACAGATGGCACTTAGCCCCCGCCAGATTAGCGAAGATATATCCAAATATACACCCTAATTGTTGGAAGTGTGGTCATGAACAGGGCACCTTCTTTCACCTGTGGTGGTCTTGCCCTCAAGCGAAAAAATATTGGAAAAAAAATCTGGAATTGGGCACAGGAAATATTAGAGGAAGATATTGTTATGAAACCAGAATTATTTCTCCTAGGAATGGGAATGAGAGCACTTAGAAAGGACAAGAGATATTTATTGACACACATTATAACAGTGGCCAGGTTGGCATTTGCACAACACTGGAAAGAGAAAGATCTGCCACCAGAAAATTATATAACTAAGAAAATATTGGATTGCGCAGAGGTGTGCAAGTTAACATATGAAATTAATGATGAAGATAACTCAGTTTTCTATTCTGTCTGGGAAAGATGGTATAAATGGATAAACGAGAAAATGAAAAAGGGAATTTAAAAAGGTACTGATATGATAAGAGATTGTTACTAAGAGACACCTACGTGATTACTGTAAATATGTATGAACGCTGCTCCTCTGATGTAAACAGCATGGACAAATTTTATACATTTTTTGTTTGAAATCAATAAAGTTTATTTGAAAAAAAAAACTTTTTCAGCCCTCTGAGTAGTCCATATGCACAAAAGGACTACCCAGAGGGCTGAAAAAAGTCATTTCTGACAGGTCCTCGCACTTTTGACCGGTCTTCACACTTATGACTGGTCATCATTTATGCCCATTGTAGCATTCTTAACAATCGTGTCACTCATTTCACAACTGCTTCTCTTCACTATGGTGACAAAATAGGGCAAAAACGTAAAATGTGAGGTCAGTTGTAAGTTCGAGGACTGGTCAAAAGGGCGAGGATCAGTCAAAAATAACTTTTTCAGCCCTCCGAGTAGTCCATATGCACAAAAGGACTACCCAGAGGGCTGAAAAAAGTCATTTCTGACAGGTCCTCGCACTTTTGACCGGTCTTCACACTTATGACTGGTCATCATTTATGCCCATTGTAGCATTCTTAACAATCGTGTCACTCATTTCACAACTGCTTCTCTTCACTATGGTGACAAAATAGGGCAAAAACGTAAAATGTGAGGACAGTTGTAAGTTCGAGGACTGGTCAAAAGGGCGAGGATCAGTCAAAAATAACTTTTTCAGCCCTCCGAGTAGTCCATATGCACAAAAGGACTACCCAGAGGGCTGAGAAAAGTATTTCTGACAGATCCTTGCACTTTTGACCGGTCTTCGCACTTATGACTGGTCATCATTTATGCCCATTGCAGCATTCTTAACAACCATATCACTCATTTCACAACTGCTTCTCTTCACCATGGTGACAAGATAGGGCAAAAACGTAAAATGTGATGACAGTCGTAAGTTCGAGGACTGGTCAAAAGCGCGAGGACCAGTCAAAAATAACTTTTTCAGCCCTCTGAGTAGCAATATGCATAAAAGGATACAGCAATAGAGTGGGATGAAGGAAAGGAAGGGAAATTAGAGTAGGAGTGAGGTAAGAGAGGGAGGAAGATAGGAGGAGAAGGAGAAAGGAAGATGAAGTAGGGAGGAGAAGAAGAGGGGGGGAAAGAGAAAGTAAGAAGGAAAGAAAAAAAAGAGGTGGTAGGTTTGAGGAGAAAGATTGCTGTACAATAAAAAAAATGAAAGGGAAGAAAGCCAACCCCAAACAAATATTAAGATATTAAGATAAAGAATGAATTGTTAAACTTTAAAGAATAAAAGAGAACAAATATGAATAAATAGCAATAATTAGAAACACACATACAAACATACAATGTATTTTCTTTGAACAGAGTATTTGGCCGGTTCACAAACTTAAACAGTCATTTCAATTAAATTTACAATTTCTATATTTCCTTTTTGCCATATTTATTCCTCATCTATTTTTTTAAAAAACCAATATTACCCTTCATCCTCATCTTTAATCTTAATCAAATTCAATTTTCCCCTTCTATTCTATATTATACCCCTTCCCATTGTTATCTATTTTTATATCCATCCTCATATTGGTTAATTATGTAATATTACAGTTGTTTAATACAAATTCAACATTTTAATATAAATCAATTAGTTATATAACTAACTTTTTTGTATATTAATGAATATGAACATGAATATTCCAATTATTTCCATGCAATCCAATTTCTTACAAATCAATTAATTATATTTACCAATAATAATAAACCAAATAATTTCCCCCATATATTCCTCCAAACCACAACTTAATCATTTCCGCTTTCAACACAATATACAATTAATAGTATCTCAATTATTACAATTCCCTAGTTAAATAGATCTTTTTTTCTTTTGTGTTTTAAAATCTTGAACTCTCCTCTTTTGCCCTAAATTTCCCATTGTTTGCAGTTTTGCACCTACCTCTTTTGGTAAGGAAAAAGAAAAAGCAATCTCTCTCTGCCTCATTTTGTCACGTTGCAGCAAAGACCCTGCTTTACTTTCAGTTTTGCTTTTTCAGCATAGCTAGGGGGAAAAAAACCTGCTCCAGCACTGTTTGAACCAAGCAAAAGACCTCTGCGCAAAACTGCTGAGAGCAAATCAGCTGAGAGTTGGGAGACTGATCTAATCAATTTGTGGTAATTAATCTATGCTGAAGCTTAAAGGGGCTGTTTTTTCTATTTTTGCAGGCACTGATCTACTCATTTGTTTTCTTTTAACACTGATCAGCTGTAGGGCGGCCCTTTGAAGCCCCGCAGCAAGAGTTTAAACAGCTTTTTTCCCTCTAGCCATCAGCTGGGACTCAGGAGGCAGCAATAGATTGGGAGTGGGCAGGGTAAGCGACTGGCGACTGGCCAGAAACCGGTTTGGGGGCGTGGCTAGCCAATCTTATTACTGGTTCTCCAAACTATTAATTTTTTTTACTACCGGTTCTTGCGATCCGGTGCGAACCCGGAGCAACCCACCACTGGTCTACCACATGTGATACTATGTGCCCGGTGTCTGATTACATTTCCAACATTTGGCAGACATTCTTATAAACATCTTTGCTAATCTTGATGGTGGTAAGTGCCACCTATAAAACATTTTGCATAAGTTTTCTTTATAGGTAATTGCCATTGTCAACTTACAGTTTCTCTCCCAGAGTTTTTGCCATTTATCTAATTCTATAGTATATTCAAAAAAAAAAAATGCCCATACTGTTATGTTGTTGCTGTTTAGAGCAGGAATTTCAAATCAGGGGGTGTTTCTGATTGGTTGCTGGCCAGCAGCCAAAGTGTATATAAGAAAGGCTGCTGCCAGCGTTCTGTTGCTGGAGTCTCACCATACAATAAAGAGCTGTTGTCACTAGCCTGTCTGTGCTGCTTCGTTATTGCCCACCCACTTCATTTGGCAACGAAGGTGGGATAGCACACAGAAGGCTCCAAAAAGAGCTTGCGATTCGAGATGCTGCCCACCGGGACCGCAGACTTCAGCCATGGCCGCGTATGTGCCACCGACTCCCTTCGATCCAACAAGGGAGAAATGGGGGTCCTACATGACCCGATTCGAGTGCTCACTCGAGGTGAGCAATATGCACGGGCTCTCAGCAAACCGTAAACGAGCCCTGTTCCTGAGCCATTGTGGACCCGACGTCTTTGAAATGGCTGAATCATTGTGTGAGCCGACTCCGGTACAAACGGTACCGTGGGACACACTCCAAGCGACTCTCAGGGCGCACTATCCCCCTGCACCCTCCGAATTCGTCCAGCGATACCAACTATGGCAAAGAATACAGAAAGAAGGGGAGCCGGTGACTGCCTATGTAGCAGCGCTCCACAGGGCCGCGACCCACTGCGACTACCACAACTTAGACAACGCGCTGCTCAAGCAGTTGATCTGCGGCGTACGAGACACCCGGCTTCAGAGAAGGTTGCTCGCAAAGCCGGGGCTGACTCTCGCCAGTGCCTTAGACAAAGCTAGGGCACATGAAGCTTCAACAAAGACGTTGGAGGCTTTACAGCGTCCTCAGCCTGAGAAAAGCGGGTCTAAAGCGGTCCCAGTTCACCGCGAGGAGACCAGAACAAGTTCGGAAGAAGAGTCAGACGAGGACTTCCGAACGGACAAAAAGAAAGGCGAAACAAGCCGCTGTAAAGAAAGTTGCCTGAGCTGTGGTGGCCAGCATGAAAGACAGGACTGCAGATATCGCGAGGCCATTTGCAGACGTTGCGAGAAGAGAGGCCATTTAGCGCGAGTATGCCGAGCGCAACTTCCGCGTTTCCCGAGGTCACGTGAGTTGACCAGCCAATCAGAGCCACCGCCACGTTCGAAACAACCAATCCAACACAAGAGCGCCGAAAAACACCGCGAAATTCAAACCTACAGCACACGAGTCGGCCAAGCCAGCACAGCAACCGAAGAGAAAGTCTTCACCACCGTCAAAATCAACGGTAAACCCTGCAGCATGGAGATCGACACCGGCTCGGCACTCTCCATCATGTCGTGGGCTACGCTACAGTCCCTGCTACCGGGCTACCGAAAAAGCCAGCTTTCCAAACAACGCATCCGTCTACTAGACTACCAGGGGAACCGCGTTCCAGTAGAAGGCATCGACACCTTCACCATTTCCTATGGCGAGTTCGAAGAAAAGCTTCCACTAACGATCGTGAGAGACCCGCTACCCAGCCTCCTGGGTCTACGCTGGTTCCGAGCCCTCGGAATGGGCTTCACGGAGGTCCACAGCCTCAACGGATCATTGTTGAAAGAACAAGTCCTACATGAATTCCAGAACGTTTTTGAAGACAGCTTGGGCAAGTACGTGGGGACCCCGATTTCGTTCAACTTAGACCCAAGGGTTGCCCCAATTAGACTTAAAGCAAAGGGGGTTTCCTTCGCTCTGAAACCAAAGATCGATGCAGAGCTAGATAAACTTATCAGCCAGGGCATTTTAGTGCCAGTTGACCACACAAGTTGGGAGACCCCAGTAGTGACCCCACTTAAGGCCGATGGATCCATAAGAATTTGCGCTGACTACAAATGTTCCATCAACAAGGCCTTGCAGCAAAGCGCTTATCCAGTTCCGGTAGTTCACCACTTACTGCACTCCCTAGGCTCAGGGAAAATATTTGCAAAGCTAGACCTAGCACAGGCCTATCAACAGCTGCCGGTAAATGACGCTACGGCAGAGGCGCAAACAATAGTGACTCATAGAGGGCCTTTTAAATGTACACGATTACAATTCGGTGTCAGCATAGCCCCTGGCCTTTTTCAGTGCACAATGGAGCGCCTTCTACAAGGCCTCCCCGGAGTCATCCCGTATTTCGACGACGTCCTAATTAGTGGCCAAAATGAAAAGCAACTGGCAGAATGAATCAGGTCGACACTAACGAGATTCCGGGAAGCCGGACTGAAACTAAAGAAATCGAAATGCAAGATTGGGGTCCCATCCGTTGAGTTTCTAGGTTACAGGATCGATGGGTCGGGAATCCACCCCACCGAGAGTAAAGTAAGGGCTATTAAAAGTGCCCCCACGCCCAAAACTAAGACTGAGCTACAAGCGTTTTTGGGCCTTCTGAACTTTTATACAATGTTCTTAAAAGACAAGGCCACGGTAGCCGAACCCCTGCACAGACTATTGGGAAAAAACGTTCCATGGGTTTGGGGGAAAAGAGAAGCGGCAACTTTTAACGCAGTAAAAAAGCTTCTCTCCGAAGATAGCTTCCTAATGCAATATAGCTCTGAACTACCGTTGGTCTTAGTTTGCGACGCTTCTCCATTTGGCATCGGCGCCATGCTCAGCCATAGACTTCCGAATGGCCTAGAGGCACCAATAGCTTACTACTCCCGGACTCTGTTATGCGCAGAGCGCAATTACAGTCAACTCGATAGGGAAGCCCTAGCCGCTATTGCAGGGGTTAAAAAGTTTCACGAATACCTTTTTGACCGCTCTTTCGACCTAGTTACTGACCACCAACCCCTGCTGGGCCTCCTTGCCGGGGACAGGCCCACCCCTGCTGCTTTGTCGCCAAGAATGACTAGATGGTCCATTTTTTTGGCTGCATATTCTTACAGACTTATTCACCGTCCTGGAAAGGCAATGGGCCATGCAGACGCTCTCAGCCGGTGCCCACTGCCTGACATTTTAGACAACCCAACTCCCGAAGCCCCAATCCTTTTACTGGACGCTGTGCCGCCGGGCCCCCTGTCCTCGGCTGAGGTTGCCAAGGCTTCTAGGAGAGACTCGACTATTCGTACTGTCATGGGCTGGGTCCTACGTGGCTGGCCTACTCAAATTGACTCTACTGTGTATAAATCTTTCTGTACAAAGAAAAACGAACTGTCAATGTTGGGGGGATGTTTACTGTGGGGTGATCGGGTTGTTGTGCCTGAATGCTTACGCTCTAGAGTGTTGGAAATGTTGCATGTGGGCCACCCGGGCATGGTTAGTATGAAGGAGCTTGCCCTTAGTTATGTGTGGTGGCCACAGCTAGATCAGGACATTGCTGAGTGGGTGGAGAAGTGCAGGCCCTGCCAGGAGTCTCGCCCAGATTCCCCAGTCACCCCAGTCAGGGAGTGGGAAAAACCCAAAGGCCCATGGGGGAGGCTCCATATAGGTTTCGCTGGGCCATTCCATGGCCAATCATTCCTGATTGTAGTAGATGCCTTTTCAAAGTGGCTCGAAGTTTTCCTAATGCCCTCAACCACATCGGAGGCTATAATTAGAGTCCTCCGCCGCCTTTTCGCCACGCATGGCCTTCCGGACACACTGGTCTCGGATAACGGGCCACAATTCACCTCAGTCCAATTTGAGAGTTACCTTGCTGAGCTGGGCATCCGGCATGCCCTATCGGCCCCCTTTCATCCGGCCTCTAATGGTCAGGCCGAAAGATTTGTTAGAACTACCAAAGAAGCCTTGTCCAGGTTAGAATCCGGGGACTGGCAAGCCAAGATTGACCAATTCTTGGCAGTACAGCACGCCATTCCGTGTACGGCCACTGGTCAGAGCCCAGCCGAACTCCTAATGGGCCGAAAGCTGAAGTGTGTTCTGGATCGATTGCATCCGAATTACTCCAAGGACAATTTTAAAGGGGAAGAGGGAGGCCTCAGACAATTTCCCATTGGTACCACAGTCTATGCCAGGAATTATGCCACAGGTCCCTTGTGGGTAAAGGGCATTGTAACAGGGATTTCTGGGCCCAAATCTTACACGGTGGATATTGGTCAAGGGAGAATGTGGAGGTGTCACATTGACCAACTAAGATGCAGAGTAGTCAGTGAAAATACTGAAACTGAATGCAAACCGGGCCCTAACTACAAAGGTCCTTCCAACACAGCTACCTCAAACCCGAGTGATCCGGAGTACTTATCTGGCAAGCCGGAGTTCCAGCGCTGCCTCAGCGAACCGCTCCTCCCAGCCGGAGAAAGTCACACCTCCGAGAGAATCCCGGAGGTTCCATTGGCGGAGCCAGGAGAGACAGGAGGTCCCTCCGACCGGCTCAACGGCCCGCCTGCAACTGAACTGCGCAGGTCAACTAGGACTAAGTCATGCCCAGCGCATTTGCGCGACTACGTATGCAAAAATGTAAATAGTTTTAGTAATGTGCATTCTGGGAGGGGAGGGGTGTTATGTTGTTGCTGTTTAGAGCGGGAATTTCAAATCAGGGGGTGTTTCTGATTGGTCGCTGGCCAGCAGCCAAAGTGTATATAAGAAAGGCTGCTGCCAGCGTTCTGTTGCTGGAGTCTCACCATACAATAAAGAGCTGTTGTCACTAGCCTGTCTGTGCTGCTTCGTTATTGCCCAGCCACTTCACATACTATTGTCTTTTACACCTGTTCATCTTCCATTTTTAAACTTAACAAAAAGTTACATAGTTTATTAACTTTTCATCTACCACAACATTATTTGATCAAATATTGTTTGCTCTTTGTAGAAGCCATATACCTTAACATATTCATATCTTGATTTTATTTACATATGTGGCCACAATGGTAGGTCCACTACTTGATTTTGCAACTCATGTTCAGTTTTAAGTTTCCCTTGCACAAAATATCTTTATATGTTAAGATTTTTTTCCAGATTTACTACATTTGGATGTGTAAATGTTTCCATTGTTGAGAGCCAAACTGATATTTTCAAATAAATTTTTGCTTTCACCTTTTCCCATACTATGAGTACAGCATTTCTTATATAATGTCTTTCAAAATATGTATGAGTCCTATTTTTATCATACCATACAAAAGCATGCCATCCTAATTGGAGGTCATGACCTTCCAGAAACAGTAATCTTCTGTGTCTAAGAGTTATCCATTCTCTCACCCATGTTAATATGGAAGCTTGATAATAAAGTTCCCAATCTGGCAGTCCAAAGCCCCCATTGTTTTTAGTTTCTTGCAACATTTTCAATCTTATTCTTGCTTTTTCCCCTTGCCAAATGAATTTCAGAATTGTTGTGTTTAGCTCATCAAAGAATTTTTTTTCTATTTTTATGGGAATCGTTTGGAATAAAAAAGTAGCTTCCGCAAAATATTCATTTTTATAGTTGCAATTCTTCCTACCATTGATAATTGCAAATTTTCCCATTTCTCCAAATCTGCTTTCATTTGTTGTAGTAGTCTTATATAGTTATCTTCTTTAATTATTAGACATCTTGCTATTAAATATATTCCCAAGTATTTTACTTTTTTAACTATCTGTAGGTCTAATGTTTTGGTCAATTCACCTGTTTTTCTGTAAGATTTTTGACTAATATTTTAGTTTTATCTTTATTTATTTTCAGTCCTGCAACTTCTCCATATTCTTCTATTTTTCCCATTAACTTAGGGCCAGTTTCCAGTGGTTTTTCTAAAATAAATACTAGATATTTGCAAATGCTTGTAATTTATATTTTTCCTTTTTTATTTCCATATCTTTTATTTCAAAATTAATCTTTGTCCTCTAGCATTTGTACTGGCACTGATAAGGCACTCTGAGTTACACATACATCCATATGTTGTGGTCCAACTCACTTTACAAATACAACAGTAATACTGCATTAATGCAGCAACAAGAAACTGTACTAATATTATTTTTTCTAGCTAGTAGCTAGCAGCTTCCATAACAAACCAAAAATTGCACCAAAATATGATAGATATGATGACTTCATCATGCAAATACCACCAATACTCTTTTGCATCTCAACTTTTGACATAAGTTGTAGTATTTACATGATAACATTACTATGCAAATTTTCTTATTTCTCCCAACTTCCTATGCAGATCCCTATCCTAAGGGACAGAACAGAGACATTGTACAAGTAAGCATGGATAATCTGGGGGAAGAGCAGATGTCCTAAAGAATATGATTTTTAAGCATAGCCAATCATCAATACACTTTTCCACATTCCAATACAACAGTGGTTCTCAACCTTTTCTTCACCACAGACTCCCTTTAAATACTTTTGTGGCCATAGACCCTCAAGACCTAACTCAAGATTTAAATCATAACATTTCTTCAAGCCTTCACCAACTCCCTGTGAGAACATCATGGCTCCCCAGTGCTCCACAGATACACAGCTTGAGAACCACTGCAACACAACATAGTTTAGAAGTGAATGGCAAACTGGAAATCTCAAACAAAATAAAAATGCTCCCTTGTCTCTCATACCTTTTGACTTCCATAAGCTACAAGTATATGTAAATAGCAGGCAAAATTAAGTTCGATAAAATGAAGATCTCAGGAGGGACTGAAGTTCACCAGTGTAAAGTCTGGATTAATACAGTAATAATTAATAACTCATGAATATCACAATGAAAGGAACATTGGTCTTACCTGATACGATCCTTCTTGTTGAGTGGAGGCAGCATCCAGAAATGGGTTGTCCTCGTTTGTTAGCTAATAGGACCGAGACTGTCAAAGTTGCGAGGACACGCCTACACCAACAGTCCCCAGCTTTTGGCGAAGGAATAGCAACAGCCTCGACGTGTGATGATCAGAAAAACAAAGCAACAAATAGTCTAACAAATAGTCAAACAAGCAAAAAACCACCCCTCAATGGACCAAGGTCAGCTCCTGATTAGGGTGGGGCTGGAGAAGGATCGTATCAGGTAAGATCAACGTTCCTTCCCCATTGTAGTGGAGGCAGCATCCAGAAATGGGACATACCAAAGTCCTTATGGGTGGGTAGCAGCCTGATCTTAGGTCCCCTCATCAGTATGCACTTGTTGGAGGACCCGCCTCCCAAAGGCCACCTCAGCTGAGGCATATACATCTAGCTTATAGTGCCTGATAAATGGGGACGATGATGTCCAGGTAGCAGCACGGCAAACCTCCTCCGGGGAGGCCTGAGTAGCCCATGCCACACTTGTGGCCGCACTCCAGGTGGAGTGTGCCATAATACTTTTGGGCAGTGGAAGGGCCTGCATCTCATAAGATTTGGTGATACACGCCCAAATCCAGCGGCCCAGGAGTCGAAGGGGTGATCTTGGTCCCCAAGGAGGCTGGCTGGAATGAGACAAAGAGAGACTCCGTCTTCATGAAGGAAGATGTCCGTTTTATATAATCCTGGAGTGTTCTCCGCACGTCTAACATGTGCCATTTCCGTTCCAATGCATGCACTGGGGTGGGACAAAAATTTGGAAGCATCAGCTCTTGGGCCCTGTGGAACCATGAATTAACTTTCGGTATGAAAGAAAGATCCAAATATAACACCACCCAGTTGGCATGAAAAACACAAAGGTCCGGATGGACAGAAAGAGCCACCAATTCTGAAATCCTCCTGGCCGAAGTTATGGCGACCAGGAACGCCACCTTGAATGACAGGAATTGCAAGTAGGTCTTTCACAGTGGCTCAAAGGGCTCCCCCATCAGAGTCTGCAGAACCTTGGTAAGGTTCCAAGTCGGAAAATGGTGAACCACTGGAGGCCGAAGATTTGTAGCACCCCTGAGGAACCTGCAAATGTTTGGGTAGCAAGCCAGGAAATCCAGACCCCTGCAGGAAAAAATTGATGAGCATGCCACCACCTGGCGATGGAGTATGTTGGGCAATAGCCCCTTGTTCAGACCTGTTTGCAGAAAGGCAAGAATCTGAGACACTGACATGAAGGTAGGGTCCAGGCCCGATCTACAACACCAGGAGCAAAATGCTCGCCAGGTAGCATCATAAATTCTGTTGATCGAAGCTCTCCTGGAGGCCTGGTTGGTGTCAATGACCTCGGAGGAATAGTTGTCCAGGCTCAGAGCCCTCTGCTCAGGCAGTCAACTGGAACCACCGAAGGTCCGGGTGGACCAGTACCCCTGGCTGAGGGAGACTCTAACCAGTGGTATCCTCCAAGGTATGGCCACCAAAAGGGTTACCAAGTCAACAAACCAAGGTCGACGTGGTCAGTGCAGAGCCAGCAGGATCACCTCTGCTCATTCTGCAAGGATCTTTCTTACCACTCTTGGGATTGAAAGGTGTAGAGCAGTTCTGCTGGCCAAGGGCTGCGAAGCGTAGCGACGCTCTCTGCTCCCGGAACTACAGACTTTGTAAAGAACCTGTCCAGGTGAGTATTGTCCGGGGTGGTGAAGAGATCCACAGTTGATTGTCCAAAGCGCTCTGTCAGCTCCTGAAACAAATCCGAATGCAGGCACCACTCTGTGCCTGCATCCGGTCAATTGTGGCCCTGCTGAGCCAATCTGCCTGAACATTGGCAGTCCCTGCAATGTGCTCCACTCTCAATGATATCTGGAGATGCTCCGCCCAAAGACAAAGTCATTCAGCCTCTTCCATAAGGGCCCTGGATTGGGTTCCCCCCTACCTGTTAATATGTGTCTTAGCAGCCACATTGCCAGTTAAAATTAGGAGGTGCCTGCCAGATACCAGGTCTTGGAACTCCCTACTGGCTAGGTGAACCACCCTGAGTTCTAGCCAATTAATGTTGTGGGCTAAATCTACCTGAGACCACCTGCCCTGGGCTACCCTATCCTGTAGGTGAGCCCCACAACCATAGAGACTGGCATCAGTCATTACTGTCAGGCACTCAGGCTCCTTAAAAGTACAACCTTTGGCAAGCGCTGGGGAAACCCACCACTCCAGGGAATGCAATGCCGCAGGAGGCAACCTAACCTTGTGCAGGGAGGTGCTGGTACCTGCCCTCTGATAAGGGAGAAGAAACCACTGGACTAACCTGGTGTGCAAGTGCACCCATAGCACGATTGAAATGCAGGACACCATCTTGCCCAGAAGTCGCAAAAGTGTCACCAGGGGCACCAAACAAGCCCCCTTTATTTGAGACACTAGTTCAACTAGGGTTGCCTGACATTCCTGGGAAAGGTATACCCTGCATGCAATAGTGTCAATCTCCACTCCTAAATGCAGCAACCTTGTCATTGGCGTCAAATGACTCTTTTGCCGATTAATAGAAAACCCATGCTCCTGAAGCACCTGTATGGTGACATTGAGGTCCAAACACGCCTGGACCTTAGAGGCGGATTGGATCAGGATGTCATCTACATAACACTGGACATGCACGGGATGAGCCCGAAGGTAGGCCGCTAAAACTGCAAACACCTTCGTGAATACCCTAGGCACCGACGAGAGGCCAAAGGGCAAGGCTCTGTACTGATAATGTTGGCCCGCATAACAGAAGCAGAGATACTTCCTATGAGCTGGAATAAGCTTCAGTTAAATCTATAGAGGTGAGAAAGTCGCCCTCCCGAACGCTGTCCAAAGTGGACCTACGAGAATGCATCTTGAACCGTTTGTAAATAACACAGCAGTTCATTCTTTTGAGGTCTAGAATTGCCCTGTAACGCTCTCCCCCCCGAGGCTTTTGGAATTCCAAAGAGAATGGAGTAAAACCCCAACCTCTGTTCAGCCTCTGGAACTGGTTGAACAGCATGGATATCCAAAAGATGTTGGATGGCAGTTTCCACGAGGACCCTTTTAGTCTGGTTACCTGAAACAGGGCAAGAGATGAAAAACCTCGGGGGAGTAGAAAGGAACTCTAAAGAGAGGCCCAACTGGACTGTCTCCAAGATCCATGCATCCGTAGTAATGCCCTCCCATTGCCTGGCAAATTTGACAAGGCATCCCCCAATGAGAGGGCCTGTGAGGTAATTATCACTGGCGCCGGAAATGATGGTACCCTCCCCTTCGAAATCCGCCATTTTTCAGCAGCTGCAAAACAGCTGAACTGATCAAAGTCTTCTGCTGCAAGTAAAACAGAGCCCTGGGCTTCTTCTGAGCATGCTCAGCCGAGCAGAGGCTCAGGAATTATGCCCATGTCCATGGGCTCTTGCTGGCTCCTCTCGAGTATGCCCGCAGTGGGCAGGGACCCCTCAAGCTTGGCCCGATGCGGCAGTGGCGGTAGCTGTCACTGACAGCCCAGGCTTCCCTGTCAGCCTGGCTGTCCTTTGGCTAGAAATGGAGTGCTAAACTAACTGCCAAGCCAAAAACTTCGAAGCCTTGTTCTCAGGCTCTTGGGTCAGCACGGCGAGCTATGCTCGATTGGCTGCCCAGCAGAGTCACCAGCTGGTGATCTGACTTGCCGAAGGGCGGCCTTCAGCGGGCTCGAGCTAAAAGCTCTTCACACTGGTATATAGGTGGCACAGTAGTACGTTGGTAGTATAGCTGCCATGGAGAAAAACCAATTTAAACAATTCTATCAAAAAGATAGCAAAATCCAGAAATAGATTGTCTTATGCAAAACACACATCTGTCCTCAGCTACGACTGAGACAAAAGCTGGGGACCGTGGTGTAGGCGTGTCCTCACAACTTTGACAGTCTCGGTCCTATTGGCTAACAGACAAGGACAACCCATTTCTGGATGCTGCCTCCACTACAATGGAGAATAATGGCTACAATTTTAATTCGGTCAACATCCTAATATGGAACAGGTTCTGGTGCTCCCAAGGAGAACTATGCCTCACCATTGCCTCATTAATTAGATCATTATTCCACATGTGATACGATGACTATCAGCAACACTCTGGGACTGCAAACAAGACACTTCCTCAGGCCAATATGAAGATGTCAGAGGCTGCAAATTGACTTTTATTATGTAAAACACCATTAATATGTAAAACATATGCTACCACTTAGCAATGATTATGCCCTGAATCAAATTATTTGATTAACTGATGTCATTAGTCTAGAGCTGCTGCTGCAAACTTCTGCTCAAATATGCTTCTCTTTTATTCTTCATTATGCAGCATAATTTATTAAATAAAAGATAGGCAGCTCTTCCAACTCTTCAGCTCTGTTTTCTGCAAAAATACTACTTTCTCTATCAAATTGAAGTACAACCAGTGGATATCTAGTACTAGTAATTTTCAGAAAAATATTAAAATGGTCTAAAAACATCCAAATCCAACTATTCCATTTAACTTGCCCTATTTTCCGGCGTATAAGATGACTTTTTAACAAAGAAAAATCTTTTCAAAAGTCGGGGGTCGTCTTATACGCTGGGTATAAGCCTTCAGGTTGCTGCGCGGAGCTTCCCCCCCTGTCCCAGGCATCCACGTGGACGCTCCGACTTCCCCAGATCCCCAGTGATAGTGAGCCCCAGCTGTCTGGGGAAGTCGGAGCGTCCACGTGGATGGCTGGGACTGTGGGGGAAGCTCCGCGCAGCAACCCGCAGGGTCCAGCATTAAGCAGCTTGCACCTTTGATGAGATAGGCACAGCTTCCCGAATCTGAGTTGCCGGCGCTGACCAATGACACTATGGGAGCGCCAGCAACTCAGATTCAGGAAGCTGTGCCTACCTCATCAAGGGTGCAAGCCGCTTAATGCTGGACCCTGCGGGTTGCTGCGTGGAGCTTCCCCCACTGTCCCAGGCATCCACGTGGATGCTCCAAGTTCCCCAGACCTCCACGTGGATGCTGGGATGGTGAGGGAAGCTCCGCGCAGCAACCCGCAGAGTCCAGCATTAAGCGGCTTGCATCCTTGATGAGATAGGCACAGCTTCCCAAATCTGAGTTGCTGGCGCTCCCGTAGAGTCATTGGTAAGCTCCGGCAACTCAGATTCGGGAAGCTGTGCCTATCTCATCAAGGGTGCAAGCCGCTTAATGCTGGACCCTGCGGGTTGCTGCGCGGAGCTTCCCCCACTGTCCCAGGCATCCACATGGAAGCTCCTCGCAGCAACCCGCAGAGTCCAGCATTAAGAAGTTCTTTAAGTATCTGTTTTGTACTCAGAACCGAGGAATAAAATCTCTAATAAGAACATAAAAACAATAAGGACCATTAGTAGAACTATTATTTTTAAATTGCTTTTACAGGTGTAATGTAATTTATTTGAATAAATTTGAAATCCTTCCCTATGGCATGTTATCTATAAGTATTTACAGGAAAATCACAAAGAGCCTTGGTAAACTTCTGGGAATCCAACTTATTATAATACATGGGAAAATAATTTTAATAAATATTTTGGAAAATATACCAGTTCGTCACAATATGTGACTAATACTTGCTATCATACTTTTATAATTCTGTTCTCCCTGTATACGTTATGAACCAATACTTAATTTAACACTCATTTTTAAAAAAATATTCCCCTGCCCACAATTAATTATGCTATCTAATTAACAATAGTATTATTTGTATGGTTATCCAACATCCACTTTAAAACAGGAGTGGGAAAATATGAAGCTTGCAGACTTAATGTGGTTTAGCTAGCTTGCCCCTATTTGATGAGTCCCATCACTGCTCCTTTCCAGTGCTAGATTTCCAACTGGCAATGTAACTTTTGCTCTACTCATATCCATCCTTTTTCACATGGGTATAATGGGCAGTAATAATAATAATAATAATAACTTTATTATCATTGTACGTGTATACACCATATACCCATACAACGAAATTCATTTAACACCCAAAGACCAGGTCTAACACACATAACAATCCCCAAACACACTCTTAACCAGCACAATTCCCCACCCCTAAACCACCCAAACATCCACACAACAGACCAATACTGTCCAACAGCTTGATGGTGGCCCTTTAGTTCATTGTTGAGTGCAATTATAGCTCTGGGATAATGCCAGTAGCTGATCTCATGGGCATTTCTCCCAGAATACCAACAGTTCTCATGCTGCTCTTCCTCCCTGAGAAAATAGCATTAGGCTGGGCAAAATGAGAAGGATCAAAAGGAACCAACCTCTGGTTTATTAGATGGAACTTTGAATCACAGAAGTAATTGTCATTGAGTAGAAGTTCCTAATGTAATGGTTATTATTTTTTTACTGTCTCCATATTAGCATCAGTGTAGTGAAGGGAGATGCTAGATCTGACCTTTGATTTCATGCCATTAAGTTATTGCCAACTCTTAGGGTTCACATTCATAGATTTTGTCAATGATGATCTGTACCTAATCTGGTGGTTGAGATCTTCCCATAACACCCCAATCACCATTATAATTGAGTCTATCCACCTTGCTGCTTGTCATCCTCTTCTCTTTCCCCTCCATTTTCCAGCATTACAACCATCTCCAGAGAGCTGTTCAATGACCTTTTTTGATATTGGAGAACTAATTTCGGACTGAACTAATTTCCTCACCTCACTTTGGAAGGAGGATATTTTGCAGCAGTATTTGGAAGCTAATGGCATTTGCTATGTTTTCTGTTCTCATATTAGCAGATTCTGGTATAGTGGTATAAAGAGTCAATACTTTCTTCTTCCAACAAGGATTGGGAGCAGGGCAGGGGGAGAGAGAAATATTACCTGGAGTTATTCTTTTAAGAGTGCAAGAGTTTCAGCCTTCAGTATCTATGCACCTAGAGCCGTGGTAATGCAGTAGTTAGAATGCAGTACTGCAGATTACTTCTGCTGTCTGCTGTCTGCCTGCAGTTTGGCAGTTCAATTCTTACCAGTTCAAGGTTAACTCAGCCTTCCATCCCAATGATTTTGTCCAGCCCATTTTTGGAGTTTTGTGTGACATTATTTCCAATTTGCTTTTTTTCCCTCCCTTTTTTGGATTTGTTCCAATACACACAAAGGGAATAAACATGTGTATAGCAAAACATATGTTACTGCAATACTTTTCAGTAACATATGAAAAGTACTTCATTTTCTGGAAAAATTTCAGGGGTGCCAACATTTACGGCCATGACTGTATGTTTATAAGTGACAGTTTTCCTGCTAAGTACCTGCATGTCATAAACATTTGAATTAAAATTACCATATTGAAATCAAATCTGATGTTTTTTAAGTATTATTTGGTGTGCGTTGGAAGAGGAGTCGTCTTATACGGCAAGTATAGTCCAAACCCTATATTTTAACAGGAAAAGTAGGGGGTCGTCTAATACGCCCAGTTGTCTTATACGCCCAGTCGTCTTATACGCCGGAAAATACGGTAAGTACTGTAGGTCTGACCTTGGCCAGGATATAAATAAAAATAACTCTCCAATAATCTCAAGAATTACAGAAAAGAAGAATAAGAACATAATCAAACAAATAACATGAACTTTGCTGCTGCTTTAGTTCATTATAAATTCTTGCAGCTGTGTTCTCTATGGTATCTTCAAAACTGAAACATTTGATGGTTATGACAATATACTCTGATTTTGGAACTGAAGCAATTAAGTGTTTCTGGAGAACATGCACACATAATCACATAATGTCAAATCAATGAGGTAATCCAGCAGTTCAAAGCTGATGGTCTCAAATCCTATAACTCCCAGAATATCAAACTGGGAAACATGAAAATTGTAGTCTCCATTTTACTGTAGATATCAGATTGAAGAAAACCAAGCCAAACTAAAGATTTCACTTCATGTAATAATGATGAAAAACAGGGTATCATAGAAATTCCTTCCATTTTTAGGCATGAGATTCAAATATTCTAATATTATATTCAATTTCTTTCTGAATTTTCATACCATCCTTTAGTATAGCAAAAGGTATTTTGCAGAATTACAATAGAAAAAAATTAACAGTTGCTAAGAATGGCAACACTCAGATTTAAACAATAAAATAGTAGTTAAAAATAGAAACCTAAATTCTGAACAATTTATATAAGTAACCTGTACAGAGAGTTTTGCAAAGAGAATACTATACCAGAAAGTCTGTAGAGATTCTTAGCCATCTAGGTCATGATTGTCCAAAAGGTGTTTTTTCAGGAGGCAACTGGACTTCCTTGTTCATTCATTGAATACCCTTTGAATGATGTGGGAGTAGGAATGGATTTCCAGAGGAAAAAAATGCAGACTACAGGAACCAGGAGTACTACTGTATATGATGTGTTCAGAGAAATGCAATGCCAATGGTTTTTAGAATGGTTCTCTTTTCCAAATCTTGGGGGGATTAGTTACAGTCTTAATTGGTGAAGTTCTCAGTCTGGTTTATTGTGTGGTCAACTGAAACATATGATCAGGAGTTATTTTGAAGGAAATTCTGTTTGTTTTATTCTTTTTTTTAATAGCCTGTTTTAAGAAAGCTGAAGCTGCTGTTGTAATGAAGTTAGGCAAGTGGCAAGAAAGTTTGTGCTCTTTTTCCCTGGGGGAGGGGGGTGTCTTATTAAATAAATAGATGCCTTGGGTTGGACAAGTACAGCTTAGGAAGGACAAAGGCAAAATAAATTACTAAATTGGCCACACTCACCCAGTCACATGACCACCTAGTCATGCCCACCCAGCCAGTCATTAGGCAGATCAAACCATAGTCCAGCCCCCCAATAGTCTGAGAGACCATGAATTGGCTCCCTGTTTAAAAAGTTTGAGGATCCCTGCTCTAAAAGGATGCAAATGGCCAGCTGTCTGCAAGGATTATTAATCCTTCTATTCCCCACTATCCTATCAGAGCTGAAGAAGATTCTTGGATGAGAAGCGAAACGTCTTCAAAGAAAAAACAAGAAAGTCCAATTGCCTCCTGAAAAAGCACCCTTGGGATTATATCAGAATTTTTTTCTTTTTTTTTTGGATTTACAAAAGCAGCTTGTAAAGGCTTTAGGAATTCTGTATAGTGAAATAAAGAAGACATTAAGAGAAATCAAATTCTATAATAGTATTTGAAGGAACTAAAGATTAAGAGTATTAGAAGTAAAAGGAAGAATATAAAATTGATTTATCTGATCAAGATTAAAACAAGATATGGTGCTACCTTTGGCAACATTTTAAGGACTATTCTACTGACATCAGAACTGAAAAGATGAAATGGATTTCTTTTTAGGTTTTACTATTACAATCAAGATTCTTTTTAAAATATAGGTACACCCAACAACCCTGCTATAAGGTCATGCCTTTCCTTCCTATTCAAGAAAGCATGGACCCTTGAAACCTTAGCATTTCAAAAGGAAACTTTTATTGAAAGTTTCAAAAACTCAGGGTCTGAGTTCCCCCCAGGCAATTCCATTAGGATGTTGATGTTGATGTTGAATAAGCCAATCCACAGGTGCAAGGATGTTGTGGAAACAATCATCCTGTAAATGAGATAAGGAGTCATTTCTTCTGTGAGGCTTCCAAACCAAAAGAAAACAGATGGTCCTTCCCCCCTTGTACACTCCCCAAGGTAAATCACGGGGCAGAATAGGTGACAGGGTAAAAGTTATAAATTAGGGAATTACAGAATACATAGGAAACAGAATGAGAGCAATAAGCAAGTAAAAGAATCCCACTTGAATGGCAATATCATGATAGGGATCTGACACCTGCAGACACATCTGTTACTGGAGAATCACTGCTTGCATTCTGCTGGGCTTGTTCAATCTTCTCTTCATTACTGACTCTTGTCTTTATGGAAAGCAAAGTGCATCTAAGCCCAGAGACCTACATGAACTTGCAGCTAATAAAGTTTGCCCAAGAGCAACCAGTCAGCTTTTTAGCTGCACATTGATCTTTAAGATTTGAGTGATATACTTAGAACTTATTTCTCCCTCTATGGAGGCTAATTTGTGACTTATTTCCTCTTCTCCATCATGCTGATAGGATAATAAAATTCATGGGTGGTTCCTCTACTTCCTTGCTTCAAGAAATGAGAAATGAGTCAATCATTTCTTTAGTCCTGCCTCCTTCTACTGCGCCTCCCAACTTTTGACTCAGCTTTCATGCAAGAAGCAGCAAGGAGAGGTGCCTCAGAGGGAAAAGTTTTAGACCAGGATCAAACTAATAGAAGCAAAGGTAATGGTAGCAGGACCAGGCTGTCTCTGCAGCTCTGTGGGGGAGGGGGAAGCTGTCCAGCAGCAATCCCTTAAAAGCAACAGCTCTCTATCTACTACGGTTTTAAACTGAAAAGCTGAGGCCCAGGACATAATTTGAATAATAAAGGACCTAGAATCTCTGTTCAGTTTAGGCTGAGTACACTAGTTAACGGCCATAGAAACAAGGGCCATGCAGCAAAGCCCCTGCGTGGGTGAGTCTGCCTGTCTCTCAGGAACCAAGGGGACAAACATGGAGGATTACTCTGAGACAGGGGCAAGTGGAGAAGAGCAGGGATTCCCTGCTCTAAACCCAGCCCAAGAATTGAACTCAGAAGAGCCCAGAGTGGCTGCAAAAGCAGCTACACTAGAGATAAGAAGAAACTCTCTATTTTCCAAAGAAGCTTTCCTCCAAAGCTGAGGAAAAAGAGACTTTGAGGAGGCAGAAAGCTATTGAGAAAAGTTTTGCAAGAGCTGAAAAGGAGATGGAGCAAAATGGGATTTCCTGCTCTTCAGTATTTCAGTCAATAGAGATGGAGCAGTAGGGCATTAGTGCCAGAGCTGCAACGCCAGAGGGAGCTGGTGAGCAATCAAATCAAGCAATCCTTTGTTTGAGAGAGGATGGATCATTGCTTGGATTGCAAGGAAAGTTTCAGGACTTTGGAAATCAGCGGCAACCTCATCCAAAGAGGATGAGCCTGGCAGCAGAGGCCACATACACTCCCACAAATGCAGGAGCTAGATCTCCTGCACTTATGAATAAGATGAAAGCTCTAATATCATAGGCTTTAATGCAGGTCATGTCTGAGCAAGAGGATCAGACCAACCCTATAAACATGGAGAGAATATTAGAACAGGATCACCCCTTCCCAGAAGGGAGGCAAAAAGGGGGCCTGGCATTACAAAGATTTAACTTCTGCATGTCATCCACCACTAGTGAGGCTTCAGTTTCAGGAGAGGAGGAACAAAAGGAGACAGAATTCTCTGATGAAGATGAAACTGTGGAAGATACTCCAGCATTTAATGGTCTGTTTCGAACAAGTCTGTTTAAACTCTTGCTAAGCAAGGCCAAGGCAGCAACTGGCAAGCGCACTGACCTGATGACATCTAGGGTAAAACCATCTGTGACAGACCCAAAGGATAGGCTCTTTGCAAGCCCAACGGTGGAATGTGAGACGGTTCCTTCCCCCGATTTGTTCAGAGAGGTGGTGCATGGCCAAATGGTCCAACCAGTGATTTTCCCAATGCCAAGTGAGAACGAAAAGATGTATAACATAGAGACGGAATTTGCAGAGTCTCTACAACCTCCAACAATTGATGGCTCAGTGGCTGCCTCAACATCCTCAACTACCCTAGCCAATGAGGCAGAGGAGAGCTTAAAAGGAGAGGACAAGAAGGCAGAGCAGACCTTTCATAAGGTCCACCATGCAGCAGCATGGGCAGTCAAAGCTATCACAACCGCCTCATTTTTCAGCAGAGCTGCTCTGATCTGGCTTCGGGAGATGCAGGACAAGGCACCACCTGGTGATCTTCAATCAGAACACAACACAAGGATTTTAACAAAGTAATAGCTACACTGGAACTTATAGCAGATGCCACTCTCAATGGCGCTAAGTACACCTCCAAAGCCATCACAGCGTCAGTAGCTGTAAGACACTTGGTTTGGCTCCACCATTGGCAGGCGGATGTAAAACATAAATGGAAGCTAGCTTCTGCCCCAATCAAGGGGAACAAGCTATTTGGTGAGTCGACAGAATCTATACTGGTGGAAACCAGGGCAAGAGAAAAAAATTGCCTAAAATATATGGGCATGCCCAGTGATGCTTCTCACCCTATACACGCAGGCAGCCCTTTCCAGCCACAGATGCTGGTTTTGGTCATCAGAAAAACCAGAGGCTCCACACATATGGCCAGACCTGTCAATAGGACAGAATCAGATTTAGAGACAAGACAGGACAATGGTTTCCTGGGAGAGGTTCATTCCAGGGCTCAACCAGTAGGCCTTTCCAATGCAACAAGTCACAGCAAGAGCAATCCACCCATTGGTGGAAGATGGCCTATTTGCCAACCGATGGGTAACTATAACAAATGACACCTGGGTCCTGAACACAGTAAAGTGAGGTCAAGAACTAGAATTCCTATCCACATACCCAAAGTCCTTCAGAAGGTGCCCAATATCAAGGGGCAGGAGAAAAAGGAACATCATGGAGACAGCAGTTCAACATCTGCTGGACATCCAGGCCATAGAACCTGTTCCATGGGATGAACAGGGACAAGGGTTCTACTCAATCCTGTTCATGGTGCGAAAGGCTTTGAAGGGTGGGGGGTGGAGAGCAATTCTAAACCTCAAACTTTTAAACTATCACATAGTATACAGGAGATTCAAAATGCAGTCAATACTGGGGAACATTCAAGAGGGCAACATCTTAACATCAATAGACCTCACGAAGGAGTATCTGCACATTCCCATTCTTCAAGCTCATCAGAAATTCCTATGATTCTGCTATGCTGACTGGCATTACCAGTACAGAGCCCTTCCATCCAGACTATCCTCAGCACCCAAAATGTTCACCAGGACTTCCGGCGGTGACGAAGGGTCGTGGCGGCACGGAAAGAACGCTCTCTTTCCAGTGTCGGGTTTCTAGGTCATTTTGGTGCCTTTTTTTGGCGAAGACTGGTCCCGGAGAGATCAGCAGTAAAGAGGGGAAGTTTCAAAGGAGGCGGGGAGAGGTGCGATCCCCCTGCTGAGCTGCAAAAACCCCTTAATCCAGGCTTAGAAGAAACCAGTTGGACGGAGGGTGCAGCTGGCCCAGAGACCCATCGGCCCGAGTGAGATCTTCGGGAGCAGAGGAGTGAGCACAGTGCAAGATCGCTGAGGGTGAGCAGAGAACGGAAACTAAATTGGATTACTTTGGCGCAAATCCGAAGAAAAAAGAAAACTTTTTTTTCCGGAGGAGCAGCGGGTGAAAGAAGAGCTCAGAGTGCGAACGGGCGGCAATTGAAGAGGTGAGCAAAATGGAAGAGGACAAGAGTACAGAGAAGCGAGGAAAGAATAAAAAACATTAGAACATCAGGACACTGAAAGCGGAGAAAAGCGGATTTAATTACGAGACTTAAAGGAAGATTGGAACTAACTGTATCCTCTTTTAGCTGCCCTAACGGAAGGAGAGAGGTAGTTTGGCAAAAGAAGAGCTACATAGTGTGACTGTGCAAATTAGAGATCGCCATATTGACTTGGAAAAGACTTCAGGGGCAATACAACGAACATTTCTTCTCCATTGAAAATATAATAAGCAAGATCCACAGAACATTGTAAATATAAGAGTTCTTCTTTTCTTCTTCTCGGACCTCATTATTTAAATACAAGTGTATTGTTAATAGTACTTATTACAACTTATTAACTATAGAGACATTTATTTTTTCCTTGCTTGAAAGTTAAAAAGTATTTTTTTAAAAATAATAATAATAATAAATATATATATTTATATAAACTGTTAAACTTTATAGTATATCCAGAGATTTAGAAATAATTATTGAGAAATAATTAAATATTTTAGAAATAGGAATTTTTCCCTCTTTTTTTTGGCTTTTTAAAATATTATATAAATATTGAATAAGGGAGTATTAAGTATTAAGTAGTAATAATTGATTGATTGGTTAAGTTTCTTTTTTGTTTGACTTTTTTTCCCCTCCCCCTGTGTTTTTGGAATATTTAAGTGTATATATTATCACAAAACTCTATCTAAAATTATATTTATTCATATTTAGTATAGACCTTTATTAACTATTTAAATAGAATTAATTAATTGATAGATTAAGTCAATAAGTGTTAAGGATTAAGGAATTAATTGAGAGTAGCTTTAGGTTTAAAGAAATTTGGGGAAAAAACCCAAGAAATTGAACTGTATTTGGAGAAAAGGAGGAAAAAATAACAATAATAATCTCTAAAAAATTTGGATGGTGAGTTGGGAGAAAGTGGATAAAATACTGGTGGAAGAATATAGGATTTTGAAAGAGATGACCAGCACCACTACAACAACTTTGAAGACAGGGAAGAAAGTAGCATCTGTCCTGACAGGAACATTGGCCTCCCCAGCAACACAGAAAACTTTGGAGGGATTATTTGCAGCAGAGAAGCAACCTACTACCCCAAACATGCCAACAATGCAGGCCACGCTTTTGACGATACAAGAAACCATGACCAAAATGCAAGAATGTATGACCAGGAACCACGAAGAATCAAGAAAAGATATAGATGAAGTAAAGAGAGAAGTTAAAAATGACATTCAAAAGATAGATGGAAAAATAGATTTGATACAAGAAATCATCAAAAAGAATGATCAAAGATAAAAGTAATAGAACAAAAAACGGATTTGACTGAAGAAAAATTAGAAGCATTGGATACAAAAATGGGATGGGATTAAATAAGGAATTAGAGAATACCATGGTGCAACTGGAAACGGAAAAAGCGGCATTTTACTTGTGCTTTCAAAACGTATCAGAAGACAAGGAGGAAGACCTAATGATGGTGATGGCAGAGATGATAACAGAGGCTCTCCAAAGAGAAAAGGAGGAAATAATAAACGAATTAGATGAAGTATATCGGGTGCATACAAATTATGCTCGTCAAAACAGACTCCCACGGGAGGTACATATAAGATTTGTGAGAAGGAAGGTGAGGGATATTGTGTACAAGATAACGAAAGATGAACCTATGTTCTATAGGAATAAAGAAATAATCACCTTGAAACAAATCCCAAAAAGAATAAGAGACTTACGGAAAGACTACTGATTCTTGGTCACATTACTGAATAAGAGATATATATCTTTTTGATGGATAACATCAGAAGGAATGCTAGTAACATGGCAAGGAAAGAAAATAAAAGTAGACTCACAAAGTAAAGCAAGAGAACTATATGACCAAATGACGGATAGGGAGGCAACGAGTAGCAGTAAAGAAGAGGGAGGATGGAACACCAAAGGAAAACAGAGATGAGAACGTGAAGGAATCCCACAACAAGGAGAAAAAGAAGGCAAGGAAGAGACCCAGGAAGAAGAGGGAGTATAAACAAGAGGGAAAAAAAGAGAACAGGAAAAAACAAAGAAAAAACAACAAGAAAACCAGTAAGATATGGAACAAAGTCATAAGATCTTATTGTTGAATGTAAATGGCCTCAACTCACTGTCCAAAAGATACCAAATTTTTTAAAAAATTGCGAAACAGAAAATAGATATTGTGTGCCTCCAAGAGAAAACAAGATATAAAATATGTACAATATGAGAAATTAGGCAAATTATACTCATCATTGGCAGAAGAAGAAAAGAGGAGTGTTGATATACATTAAGGAAGGAATAGATTGTAATCTAAGATATGAAGATCTAGAAGGTAGAATAGTGATGATAGAGTTAAAATTGGATTTCAAAAACATATTGTTGGTGGTAATAGCTCCAAATAGTCGGCAATCAGAATTTTATAAAAAATTACATGAGCAAATTATAGGCAAAAAAATGGAAAATATATGTTTGATTGGAGACTTTAATGCTATTTTGGATGTAAGAAAAGATTACAAAAGCAGTCAGAAAAATAAAAATAAGAAAAATATATTGCCTAGAACATTTGCAGATATGGTGGAAGAGTTAAATATGACAAATAGTTGGAGATTTTATAATCCCGAAAAGGAAAATTTTACATATTATTCGAATCCGCATAGGTCTTGGTCAAGGTTGGATATGGCATGGGTAACTAAAACATTAATGATGGAAATAGGGAATGTAGAAATATTATCAAATAACTGGGCAGATCATAATCCAATAATGATAATGTGGAAGGGGCAGAAAAGAAAAAAAATAGATGGACAATGAACACACAATTATTAAAAGAAAAAGAATATAAGAAATATATAGAAAAAGAATTAGAATTTTTCTATAAGGAAAATACAAAACAACACACCTCCCTACAAAATTTATGGGATACAACTAAGGCATATGTAAGAGGACTTACAATAGCCTACAATGCAAAACGGAGAAAAGAGAGAAAAAAAGAATACAATAAATTACAGGAAGAAATACAAAATTTGGAATGTAAATTACAAGGGAATCCAGGAGATGAAAAAACAAGAGTAAATTGGATAGCAGCAAAACACAAAATGAATACATTAGAACAAGAGAATTATGTAATAAAATTGAAATACATAAGGCAGAATTATTTCGAAAATGCAAACAAACCAGGGCGGTGGATGGCATATCGGTTGCGGAAAGAAAGAGAAAAAAGAACAATTCAGAAATTGCAAGATGAAGAGGGAAAGATACAACAAAGTCTAGAGAAGAAAAAGGAGATAATAGTGCAGTATTATCAAAAACTTTATGAGAAGGACATAGTAACAGGGGAAGAAATTGAACAATATTTAAAAGAAAGAGAAGGATTGAAAATATTAACGGAGGAAGAAAAAGATTTATTAGATAAAGAGATTACTATGGGGGAATTGAAAGAAGCGTTGAAGAGACAAAAAAATAATAAAACCCCTGGGACTGATGGGCTACGAACAGAATTTTATAAAATATTCGAAGATACATTAAATGGAATACTATTAGAATTATACAATGAAGCTCTGATAGAGGCAAAATCGCCAAGCATGTGGAAAGAAGCATACATTTCCCTGATACCTAAAGAAGGAGCAGATACCATACAAATAAAAAATTACAGACCGATTTCTTTGCTGAATACCGATTATAAAATTTTCATGAGCATAATTGCTAATAGGATGAAAAAGGTACTGCAAAACAAAATACATCAAGATCAAAATGGCTTCCTGCCCACTAGACAGATAAAAAATAACTTAAGAGTGGTAATTGATGTTTTGGAATATTACGAGGTGCATCCAGAAAGACAGGTAGCACTGATTTTTCTGGATGCACAGAAAGCGTTTGATCAAGTAAACTGGCAATTCATGAAGCAGCAAATTCAAAATATGAACTTTGGAGAAAGATTCACAAGAATGATAGCATCAATATATCAGAATCAAAAGGCATCCATTCTGGTGAATGGAGATCAAACCAATTATTTTGGAATAGATAAAGGAGTAAGAGAGGGATACCCATTGTCACCCTTATTATTTATTTTAACTTTGGAAAATCTACTAATTAGAATTAGAGCAAATGAGGAAATACAAGGATTAAAGACTGGAAAAGAAGAATATAAGGTCCAAGCCTTCGCAGACAACCTTGTTTTCTTCATAGAAAACCCAATAGAAATAACCCCGAAATTAATAGAAGAGATTGAGAAATTCGGAAAGGTAGCAGGTCTAAAAATTAATAAAGAAAAGACAAAAATAATGACAAAAAATATGACAAAACAAGTAAACAAATTATCCAAAGAATCAGGACTACAAGTAGTTAAAAAAGTGAAATATTTAGGGATAAATTTGACCGCCAGAACCGAGACAATAAAAGAAAATAATTATGAACCCTTAGTTCAGAAAATAAAAGAAGATTTAGACAAATGAGGGAAATTAAATTTATTTTTACTTGGGAAAATAGCAGCGATAAAATCAAACATATTCCCAAAACTCCTTTATCTATTCCAAACAATTCCAATAAAATTAGACAAGAAATTCTTCAACAATGTAGATAAAATAACTATAAACTTAGTATGGGGTGGGAAAAAATCAAGAATAAAATTAATCATATTACAAGACGACAAAATTAGTGGCGGTTTTGGATTCCCGGCATGGGAAAAGTATTATAAAGCTGCAAGTTTAACATGGATCAAGGAATGGATAACCATGGATAATCAAAGACTTCTGAATCTAGAAGGACACGATCTAATGAAGGGATGGCACGCCTTTATATGGAGCTTGGGAAATAAAACATATAAACATTTCAATAATCACACCATTAGAAAATCATTAATAAATACATGGCAACAGATCAAATGCAAACATTATATAAAAGTCCCAGGCTGGCTATCAATAATAGAAGCAGTAACCCATCCTAACACATTAACAAAACAAAAAATGTTAAGATATAGGGAAATATTAGACGTACAGGGACAATTGAAAACAAGAGAAGAACTTAAAGAACAAGGAACAATAATAGATTGGTGGCCTTATTTACAAATAAAGATGAGATACAGAAAAGATCAAGAAGGGGAAGGAATTGATCCAAAACAAAACAGATTAGATAAATTATTAGAATCTAGAGAAGGCAAATTAATTTCAAAAATTTATAAATATTTATTGGAATACGATTTGGCAGAGGAATTAGTTAAAGGCCAGATGATAGCGTGGGCGAGGAATATAGGCCACAATATACAGTTAGAAGATTGGGAAAGGGCATGGGAAAATAATTATAAGATGACAAAATCGGTAGCTTACAAAGAAAGTTATTACAAGATGTGGTATCGATGATATCTGGCTCCTTCAAGGTTGCTAAAATGTACCCAAATATGAATCTGACTTGTTGGAAATGCAAAAAAACGCAGGGAACTTTCTATCATGCTTGGTGGCTTTGTCCAGAAATTAAGAAATATTGGAGTAAAATAAAAATGTGGATAACAGAAATAACAGAGCACGAAATCGAACTAAAACCTGAAGTTTTTTTATTGGGCATGATTAAAGGAAATATCAGAAAGGAGATTAAATACTTAATACTACACATAATTACAGCGGCAAGGATAGCATTAGCACAATTGTGGAAAATTGATCGTCTGCCAACAGACCAGGAAGTAATTCAGAAAATATTTTCATGCACAGAAATGGATAAACTAACCTTACAGTTAAATGACAAGGAGGACTCAAAATATTTTACAATATGGAATAGATGGTACCAGTGGATAAAGCAGAGGACAGGGAAAATTGGATAAAGATAAAATTTGGAAGAAATTAATATAATTAAAATAAAAAACACTGTCAGATGGATGGAGTAGGCACTAAATCACTGTTTATATATGTATATGTAGTAATAGGAAACTACTATCACCTGAAGTTGTGTATTGTATAAATAATTCTACTTTTTTTCTTTGATGAAGAAAGACTTGTATATTTTAAATGTTTCTTTTTTAAGACTTAATAAAGTTTTGTTTTTAAAATTTAAAAAAAACAAAAAAAAAACAAAAAAACACACACAAAATGTTCACCAAAGTGCTGGCAGTAGTGGCAGCACATCTCAGAACCATTCCAGTTCACATCCAATGCTACCAGGACGACATATTGATACCGTCATCGACAAAGGCCAGGGCAAAGGAGGACTTGGAAATAGCAATAGAAGCACTGCAGAAGCATGGATTTTCCATCAACTTCGATAAGAGCCAATTGACTCCAACCAAGTGACTGCTACATTTGGGAGTAGTCATAGATACCACCTCATGCAAGTGATATTTATCACAGGATCGCCAAACTAGCATAAAAGCACCGGTGGATCAGAGCCTAACAGACTGAACAACATCTTTGGATCTGCTACTGTAGCTCCTAGGCAAAATGGTGTCCTGCATAGCAATTGTGCCCTGAGCATGCTTGCACGCAAGGACATTGCAATGGTTCCCCCTACCACATCAGAGATTAGGCAGGAGCAACACCAGGATCAGGGTGTGGGTCCCACCAAGGGTGAGGTGATCACTTCGATGGTGGAGGTCACAGGCCATAACCAGGGTGTGTGGCTTCAAGGAGCCGAATTGCCTGACCATCACAATAGACACCAGCCTATTTAGTGGTGGGGGGGCACATTGCCAGTCCCAGATAGTACAGGGTCAATGTTTCCCAGTGGACCTCAAGAACAGCATCTATTGGCGGGAACTTAGGGTGACTCACCTGGCACTAATAAGGTTCCAAAGGGTTGCAATGGGTTGACACATACTCATCTTGATGGACGTGGCCACAAAGACCCACATAAACCGTCGGGGGGGGACACACTCCAAGACACTCATGAAAGAAGCAGAACACCTCAGCCTCTGGGCGGAGAAGCATCTCCTTTCGCTCAGAGCAGAATACATCTCAGGGTCAGCAAACATACAGACAGACTGGCTCAGCAGAACAAGATTCGATCACTCATAGTGGCACCTACATCCTGACCTATTCAGCAAGTTGGCAGGAAGATTCAGGAGTCCAGTCCTGGATCTTTTTGCATCCAAAACAAACACACAGCTACTGAGGTTCTATCAGGGGTAAAATGCTCTTGGTTTGGACTGGATCGCCCGATCTGATAACGATGGAGGCGGGTGGTTTGGAGAACCGGTAGCAAAAATCCCTGCCCCCTCCCATGCCCATCTGAGCCGCACAATCATCAGAGCCTTTTTCTTTTAATTTTTAAAAGCATTTTTTCTACAACCTCTTCAGCAGAAAAAATGCTTTTAAAAGTAAAAAAAAGCTTCTGATAATCGCACGGCTCAGCTGGGATCATCATAGGGATCATCAGCTGATGATCCCAGCTGAGTTGCCTGATCAGCAGAGGCTTTTTTTCTTTTAAAAGCCTCAGACAATCCAAGCTGAGTTGCCTGATCATCAGAGGTTTTTTTTCTTTTAAATGCCTCTGACGATCCAAGCTGATCTGCCTGATCAGCAGAGGCTTTTAAAAGAAAAAAAAAGCCTCTGCCAATCAGGCAAGTCAGCTGGGATCGTCAGAGCCTTTTGAAAGCATTTTTTATAACCTTTTCATGTGATAGCAACAGTCTTGGGCAGCTGGAGGTTGGGATCCATCACCCAGCACCCACTGGTGCACAGCTTCCTCAGAGGAGCAACCAATCTAAAACCCACAGTGGTTCATAGATATCCAACATGGGAACTGACAAAGATCCTGAGAAGATTAACGGTAGAACCGTTCGAACCATTACTCTCCACCAGCTTAAGCTTCCTCACCTGGAAGGTGGTCTTCTTCATGGTAATTACTTCTGCCAGACGAATATCTCAATTGGCAGCCCTGTCCATAAGAGAGGACCTATGCATATTTCACCTAAATAGGGTAGTGTTGTGGCTAGATCCCACCTTCCTACCGAAGGTGAATTCCACCTTCCACAGGGCACAGGAGATAGTACTGCTGGATTTCTGTCTGAAGCTGGTACACAACTTAGAAAAGAAGTGGCACTCCTTGGATGTTAAAAGGGCGATACACATCTATCGTATTTTTTGGAGTATAAGATGTACCTTAGTTTTTGGGGAGGAAAATAAGAAAAAAACTGATTGCCCTTCTGGAATACCCCCAATCAGCTGTTTTCAGAGGTGAATTTTAACAACAGGTTGGTTGGTTGTGAGCTCTGTGCCTTGCTTTTTTTTCTGCCTCTGAAACTTCTAAAACTCTGTTTCAGAAAAAAAAAAATTTCTGCCTCAGCTTTTTCTTTCAGAGGCTTTTTTTTCCTGAAGCTCTGTTTGGAGGCTTTTTTTCTGAAGCTTCTTTCAGAGGCTTTTATTCTGAAGGACTATTTGTACTCTGTTCAATCTTCTTTCTTTGGTATTGGTATATAGATTAACCTCTTCTAATCCGTTGGTTATTGGGTCATACTCCAGATTTGTTAGCATAGTTTGGTTAGAACCTTTACTGATTCTTTTGTTGCTTGCCATATTCTTTTAGATAAAAGCCCTTCAGAGGTGGTTTTTTTTCTGAAGCTTCTTTCAGAGGCTTCTTTCAGTCTCTGAAATCTCTGTTTCCAAGGCTGGACAGGACTACATTCAGAGTATAAGATGCACCCAGATTTTCACCTTCTTTTTGGGGGAAAAATATGCATCTTATACTCTGAAAAATACTCTATCTAAAGAGAATGGCTTCTATTAGGAAGACAGAACCAATGTTCATTTCAATTAGGCTGAGCTCATTGGGCAACAAGATTTCACCATCGACAATAGGTTGGTAGATTCAAGCATGCATTATTAAGACCTATGAACTGCAGTCGTTGCCACTACTGGATGAGTGATGGCCCACTCAACAAGGAATGCAGCTACAACGGCGGTGTGAAATACTCAGGCTTCCATCAAGGACATCTATAGAGCGGCAACGTGGCCTTCTCTGTCACCGTTCATCAAACACTACAAGCTGGACGCTTTTGCTTCAGCAGAGGCAACCTTTGGCAGGAGAGTACTTCAGAGAGTATATATGATGGCGGGGACCTAGGACCAGACCTTGCCCCACCCTTAGGACAGCCAGCTTTGGTATGTCCCATGAATTATATTATCCTATCAGCATGATGGAAAAAGAGAACTGCTCTAACTGAATGCTTCTTCTCGTCATGCTGAAGGATAATACAATCCCACCCTGAAGACTGTCAGGTCCTAGATCTGGAAGTGATCAGTAACAGCACTGAAGAACTCCGAAAGTCAATCAATCAGACTTCGTCAAAACTGGGGAGGCGCAGTAGAAGGAAGTAGGACTAAAGAAATGATTGACTCAGCTTCAAGCAGGGAAATAGAAGAACCACCCATGAATTGTATTATCCTTCAGCACAACGAGAAGAAGCGTTCAGGTAAGACCAACACACTTTCTATTCTCTGCAAAAGATTTGATTTTTAGCCAATTTTCTATCCTTATCTCTCTTGCTTAAGGCTAGGATGAACAGAAATATAAGAAAAGTACAAAAATTTTGTAGTTTGAATACTAACCATTTTTTAAAATTGCCAATATCAGTTTTGGTCGTGCCTTATTATTGCACCAGCAGCTTCATTTGTGCCATTTGGGTTTTAAACTGAAGCACACTATTTGTGTTAAGGGAAGGCAAGTGCAAAATTCTTTCCCTACTATGTACAAAATTGTAAAAAAGAAAAAGTGCCAAGATCATTTAATAGCCGAAGCTATTTTAAATGTATACAGAAATTAATTAGTGTGCTTTCTATAAAATATTTAAGAACAAAGAAATAATAGTAGCCCAAACAATAGATTAATAGTTAATATGAAATGCATTTCCTGAGCTGGATAGTGGGAAATATAATATATATTAGTTAGAATTAATAATAAAAGAAGAATTTGTAAAAGAACTTAACCTGTGAATATACACATATTACCATATATCAGCAAAACCAGAAGATATAACCATAGTTCATTCAATAATTTCAACAAAGTATGAAAGATTTGTGCTACAGTACTATTTAATTAATGTTTGTGTGTTTGTGTAACATCATTCTAAAATAATGTTAGTGCTAAACACACCTATTATTTTGGGCAATGTATCCAGATTTCTGTGAAATCATGCAGGACTATATTGTGTATGTGCACATATGTTTCACATCAACAATTTGTAATTAGGCTACAGTTATCACAAAGAATAATCTTTTTTAAAAAAGTTTATTTTTCTAAAGGGTAAATCAGACTGTTGGAGGCCAAAGCTGTTCACATGAAAAAGGAGCAAAATGGAACATTTATAATTATCACTACTAACACTGATAACAGCCACACATTTCCAAACCAAGCTTCAGTATTTGGTGTTTTAAGTAGTATAGATATTTTTTAAAGATTACCTGATTCGTTTATCTTCCATTTTTTTCAAGTATTCATCTCTTTTTAATACTCCCAATATTGTTTCTTTTTCATGCTCTAATAAAAATGATAGATTGATTATTTCTGCATTGTTAGACATGTTCCTTCAATTGTTATATTCTTTAATAGATGTGTTTTCTGGCAGATAATAAGATGCAGAGTTTAAGAGCACATCACTGGAAACATCTAAGTGATACAGTTTCTTGTCAGAGCTAATTCATATGTTTCAGATCAAGAGATTTTGGTCATTTTAGTGATTTGAATGTTCACTGGAATTTTTGCTTGATTTCCTGAACATGCTGTGAACTTCTTTCATAGATTATCCTCAAGTTAATAATTGCCCTGAATCGTGTTACCTGAAATGAAAACAACAAAATTAAAAATTAAAATTAAATATACATTTAATTAAGCTGTTTCTTGAATGATTTAATGTTTTAGTAATTTCAAGACAGTAACAAATGCCCACTTGTTTGTACAACTGGATTATTTAATTAATAGAAATTACAACTGAAATAGAATGACAATTAAAAACAAAATAGCTAGGGAAGTTATTTCACAATTGAACATATGTCTGACTGCATCATTCTGGATCTGCCGAAGAGAATCTTTTACATGACTCTAGCTAGATTTCTCATTCCCAGGAACAGACTCAGTTGGAACACTTGTTTTAACTGAACAAACTCATTCCTAGCTGATACTGACCCTTGGAATTGAGCAAGGAATCCCAAGACACTTGGATTCAGGTTGACTTCAGCAGTTCAACTCTCAGTTGACTCTCAGTCTTCACAAAGATAACTCTGTCTAACAGAGGTTGAATCATATTTCCTGATCTTCCATCTGACTAAATAGGATTACAATATTTCTGTCTCCTCTAGGCAAACTTCAGTTTGTTTGGCAGTTTTCAATACTGATTTAGAACTTAATCAGTTCTCTTGATTTTAGCTGAAAAAAGAAATAGGAGTGTCATTATCATGGTACCTATTACATACCACCAATGCTTTTATATATGCACTACAGGGTGGGTTTTGTTTGAGTTTATGTAATTCAAATATTATCTGGGAAAATGAAACCAGATTTTGTATATCCACAACAATACCGAATCCATAGTTCATGGACAGTCTTTTTCAGTACTTTATACAAGCTAAATATTAGAGGAGAATATTGCCAAATATTATGATAATGAATTCTGTTAAAAATCTAATAATTTAGAGTACAAAATTTCACCACTAGGTTTGTATAGATAAAAAAAAAATCATTCTATATCACAGACACATTCATCATTTGCCATTGAGTGTGTTCTCACCAGCCAGCAAGGGTCAACAACTCACCTGTCCATATTCTCATGCTACATACATTATGAGTTATCTATTTTAGCTGGACAAGAACAGACCAAATTTGCATCCAATGAATCTACAGGTTATGCAAATGAGTCTGACTTGAACTGGATTTTCAAAATTAACATTACAGATAATAGTAATGACCACAACTGAGCCCAAAATTTGTGTTGCTAAGTAAAACATTTATTAAGTGAGTTTTGCCCCATTTTATGACTTTTCTTGCCACAGTTCTTAAGCAAATCACTGTAGTCATTAAGTTAGTAACATGGTTGTTAGGTGAATCTGGCTTCCCCATTGATTTTGCTTGTCTGAAGGCTGCAAAAGCTGTATGCATATTGCAATTGACATAAATATGAACAAGTTGCCAAGCATCTGAATTTTGATCACGTGACCATGAGAATGCTGCAACAGTCGTTAATGTAAAAAATGGTCATAAATCACTTTTTTTTAGTGCTGTTGTGACTTTGAACAGTCACTAAATGAACTGTTGTAAGTCAAGGACTATCTGTATTTAAAATTTAAAGGCCACAAGACTCAAGATTTGATCTGAAGATGATGGGAAAGTATCCAAACTTCTGCATTTTTGTGGGCTTGTGCACATGTATGGGTTGGCACTAGTGGATGAAACTAATAGGCATGGTAGATCTTTCCAAAGAAAGTAATTTTGAAGAGTTTCAACCTTTTTGTGATACTTTTTCATAACTTTCATAAGTGGGGAGAGGAGGCAGTATACTATGGGGAGAAGTGAAGTTGTCCCAGTTTTGTTTCTCTGCACAGCACCTTGCTGCCCTGCCTTTCTTGGGAGGGGGCACACTTCACAAAAAGACAAAGTGGCTTGCAACTTTCCATGCTGGAAAATCAGAAGTAAGTTCCCTCCCTTCCTTGTTGACTTTCTAAAGAAGCCAGCAAGGAAGATCACAAATGGTCACATGATCACGGAAGGCTTGACTATCCATCATAAGTGCAAACAAATTGCCAAGAGCCCAGATTGCAATTAGATAACCGTGAGGCTGGTGCAACAATTTTAGGTTTGAGCATCTGCCGTAAGTCCTTTCATCTAGCACCTTTTTAATTTTGAACGGTCATTGAACGAACAGTTATAAGTCAAGGACCACCTGTATATTATTCCTGAAAAGTCTAATAGCAGTACTTTCATCAAATACAGCATTGATTTTTCAGAAACAGAATGGGACTGAATACCAGTAATTTCTGCTCAAATTTAAGCAGTAAGGATGGTAGATCAACAGGCTTCGAGTAAATCATTATATCTAACAACTGACACTGAAATTTCTCTTATTTTGTTCCTAATGATCAACAGCAGCACAGTAACTTAGCATCCCAGTATAATAACACACACTTCAGTTTGATTTGTTGAGATTATAAAAGTCCTTAAGAAGCAAAGAAAAAAGTATTGTTCAATTACATCATTCTAGAATAAACCTTTGATGATTTTAGAGAGTGAAATGGTTTCTTATGCTATATTTCAAACAGAAATTACAGAAATTTATTACATGGGAACATCTCAGTTTTATTCACTGCTCCAACAGGAAGTTAAAGTAGCAGCTACTATTTTAAACAAATGGCCTAATCAAACCTCACTTCTTACTCTTATGTTCCACGATAGCTTGAAAAAGAGAAATATACAATTACAGGAGTCTATGAATATATATGCTTTTAAATGAGAATATTTGTGCAAATGGCATTCAGATTAATCAAGGCTTACCATATCCAGGATATAATAGCTAAAATGTTCCTCGTAAGCAACTTTACAGGGTACTGATACAGGTTACTCTATCCATTAACCTGAAAAACCAGCTGTTCTTCTATCAGGAAATTATTTGCATAAAATGCACACCCAGTATGTATGATGCAATATTTATCACCAGCAGCCAATTATCAAAGTACAAGGAAATACCTGCAGCACTAACCTTGTTTATTTCCAAAGGAAAAAGGAAAATCTGTCTTGCATTATAAAAAACTAAAATGACTATGTGAAGTGCCTGTCTTTTAAGAATAATTATTGACTATCATTTCCCAATCACTTAAGATTATTTTATGCCTATCTCTGTGTAAGGATAAATAACTAACCACCAATCAATCACAGATTGTCCTACTTCCTCCTAGGATCTCATATATACTGTACTTTGTGATCAGAATTGCTGAAAGTATAAGGTTTAAGAAACAGATTCGTCATACCAAATTACAGCACTATCTCTTCTTTTAGTTTTTCTCAAATTAACTAGCATTGTTTTCCCACTGGCATCTTAAATTCTGGGTATTATAATTTAATATACCCAGAGGGCAACAGATCAGAAAAACTTAATTTTATTATTGCAGTTGTTGCACAGTCAGTCAGATTTTTAGATTGGATCTGACATTTTTACCCATCTATCAAATCCTTCCCAAGGACCTGGGATAAGCTGTTGTTTAATGAATTCACGGTATCGTGGGTATAAGCTGTTGCAGTAAAGCTGCCTTTTTCAATTGACTGATGGTGATTTTGTCAATGCTGATGGTGTTCAAGTTGTGCTCCAGATGTTTTGGCATTAACCATATGATTCAATTAACAACTGCAGTGATTTGCTTAATAACCATGGCAAAAAAGGTAGTAAAGTCAGGTATGACTCATTTAACAAGTGCCTTGCTTAGCAACATAAATTCTGGTCCAGAACGGGGAGGCAGGAGGAAGGCATGGCCAGTGTCATGGCATGACAGCAGGTTTTTTCATGGCTCCAGAAAAACCACTGATATCTCAGCTGATTAGGGGTCTTAATTGACCTAAGCTGTCTTGTAGGGATGGCAAACAAGAAAAGCATGAACTGAGTAACTCAGGGAATCCGCAAATTCCTGGGTTGATCAGAGGTAGCTTCTTGAACCGGACATCTGAGAAAGTGGCCATAGGAGCCGCTAAGAAGCTGGGGCAGTCGCAACAGTCTGGTTAAATCGAGAGGAAGTGCATCATCTGGGTGAGAACTTGGCTTTACAGATAAAAGTTTTTCTTTTCATACCCACTTGGAATGAATATAGAGTGGAAAAGTGGCTAAAGTGAGAAGGGAGAGTGGGTGTGTATCAGCTCTCCATTTCTGGTATTGAAGCGGTGAGGAAAGTGAAAGCCCAAGGGGGGGGAAGGTTTTTTTCCCCCTGAATGAATTAAATGAATTGAAATACTGATTGAGAATTGATCTAAAAGACTGGACTTGAAATTAAGAAGAGTTAGAAAATTGATTGATTATTTGGAGAAAAATGGAAGGATTATGAAGAAATTTAAAGTGAAGAGAAATGGATTAAAGAATTGAAGCTTGGAAACGTATAGTTTTGTTGTGGCCCCGTCCTCTGAGCCTATCCCTTTGGAGGAAGGCAGCTCTGAGCAGGAGGAAGAGGAGCCAGCCAGATCTCCCAGCCCTCCCCCTCTGGCACCGGCTCAGGTGCCAGCTGAAAAAGAGCCAAGTAGTGGGGAAACAGGTGTCTCAGATGAGAGTGAGGGAGAGACGTCATTCCTGGACGCACGCCAAAGAAGGCGAGAGAAAAGGGTACTGCAGCTGCGGCGTATGAGGAAATCCTGAGTCATTGGATTGGAGTCACAGGATCAATGACTCACTGGACCACACCCAGAAACATATCTATATAAAACAGTACGGTGGGTCACGAAGTTCGTGACGAACAAAGCTAAACAAACGGAGCAACCTCGTAGTCTTGGAAGCTGGATGAACGGCAAAGCTACGTAGGTGATTTTCTTGTTTGTGTAAACCAATAAAGTCCTTGGCAGACGGTGTGCATATCGCTGCCAAGGTTGAGATAAGAACTGCGGAGTGTGCCAAGTGATTCTTAACCCTCGGCTGGCTGTGTTTTTGTGGGTCTCTGAGGGGGGGGGGGACAGATCAAGTTTTGTTATATTTCAGTGCCATCTAGTGGCAAAAAGAAAAGGCTTTAAAAAGATTTTGAATTAATTATAAAACTTAAATTTGACCTTGACAATGCTGGTTGTACTGATAAGAAAACAGATGTTGAAATGAGAAAGACATACTGGAAAGGAATGAAGAGATTGGAATGCTGAATTTGTTTTTACTTCTTGAGCTTTTATTTTTCTTATTTTTCTGTTTGTCTTTTTGAGCCTTTTGAAGTACATTGTTTTGGAATTGGTGTTTTGGAAAAAAAATATTTTCTTCTATTTTTTTCCTTGTCTACTATTTGGTGGTGGAACAAAGTCTGAATAAAAACTTTTCCTTTTGTCCCTTTTTTTCTTCCTTTTTTTTCTTTTTCTCTGAGTGAGTGAAGAAAAATATTGCTGGTTTGTTTAAAATTTGGATTAAGGCAAGAAGAGCCTGAAGAAAGAGAATGGAATAAAAAAAATCTTTTTCATCTTCTAGATTTTTAATATATATATATATATATATATTTTCCTTTCCTTCCTTTCCTTCTCTCTCTCTCTCTCCCTCCCTCCCTCCCTCCCTATCCCCCCCTCTTTTACTGGATAGTATTTTTGGATACCTTTTCACTTGGGGGACAGATTGGATTTTTCTTTAACTTTTTTCTTTATATTTTTTTCTTTTTTCTAGTTCATCCAGTGGGGTGAATTAGATATTTGGATTACAAATAATAATTACAAGTGGATTATAAATTGGGACATATAACGTTAAGGGATGAAGAAATTTACAGCACATTTGAATTCAGCAGCAAGCCCCTCTACAACAGAAACATTAAAAATATCAGAAACAATGGATTTAAAAAATCTTTTACAGATGCTTCATGATGATTTGAAAGAAGACTTAAAAGAAGTGAAAGAGATGATTGGGAAAAATGAAGAAAGAATTTAAAAAGTAGAGGAAAAAGCGGACTTGACAGAAAAGAAAGTGGAAGAATTAGAAGAAAAATTGACATCAGTGAACAAAAACCAAGAGTGAACATTTATTTCTCTGGAGATGGATTGACCTGATTATTATCTAAGATTTCAAAATATAGAGGAAGAGAAAGGAGAAAAATTGCCGGATGTGATGGCAGAGATGTTGGCAAAAGTGTTGGAACAACCTAAGGAGAAGATATTAAATGAGATGGATGAGGTTTTTAGAATGTACACAAGATACGCAATGAGAAATAAGTTACCAAGAGAAGTCCATGTAAGATTCACAAAGAAAGTGATAAAAGCAGAGATACTACAAATAACTAGAAACACTGCAATGAAATATAAAGAGAAAGAGATGGTGGTGTTAAGACAAATACCCAGAAGAATTAGTGATTTGAGGAAAGAATACCATTTCTTAACAAAACTTTTAATTACAAAAGGAATGAGTTTTAGGTGGTTAATCCCAGAAGGAATATTGGTGACATGGCAAGAACAAAGAAATAGATTAGATTCCATTGAAAAAGCAATAGCATTTTATGAGCAATATTGGGGTCCACTAGGAGATGGAAAAATAGCAGAAGCAAGAGGGACCGGATATCAAGAGGCAAGCATAAAAGAGAAAGAACAAAGAACAAAAGAACAGGAAGAAAGAGCAATGAGAGAAGGAGCAAGAGCGAAAGATGCAAAAGAACAAAGAGAGACAAGAGCGATAAGATCGAAAGTTAGTAATACGTAAAACATGGAAGAAGAAATAAAAGCAATATCAATAAATGTAAATGGGTTAAACTTGGTGTTAAAAAGAAATAGGCCACTAGAATCACATTTGCCCAAAACTGGAAACAACAACATGCTCCAACAAACACAATGATTATAAAAAAGGTGTTGGAGTATGCAGAACCAGACAAGTTAATGATGGAATTTAAGGACAGAGAGGAAACGATTTATTATGAAACATGGAACAGATGATATGATTGGCTGGAAAAGGAATCTAAAATTAATGGATAGTTTATAGCAAAAGAGAAGATATTATAATGAAATGTTATATTTAATGTGTAGTAGGTATGTATATAAAATGTATTGATTATATGAATAAGTATGTAACAAACAAAATGTGTATGTATATAGTTGACTGAAAAATAAATTGCATATTACTAAAAATGCAGGTATTGGAAAGCTGTAAAAGTTAGATTTCAAAGATGTAAACATTGAATAAAAACAATTTTAAAAAAAGAAATAGAATTTTAAACAAATGGAATGAATTAAAGATGGACATACATTTACAAGAAGTACAAATCAGAAAACCACACACAAAATTATTAGAATATTCAAAATTAGGAGTTTTATTTACTTCATTGATACAACAAAGCAAAAGAGGTGTAGCATTATATATAAAAGAACAATTAGATAAACTAAACTAATATTTGAAGATGAAGAAGGGAGGATATTGATGATGGAAGCAAGAATGTACTTTAAGCAAATACTCCTAATAGCATTATATGCTCCAAATAACAAACAGGAAGAATTTTATGGAAAGCTACACTGAAAAATATTAGAATTGGAATATGAAAATATATGCATAATGGGTGACTTTAATGCAGTACTTGATGTTGACTTGGATTATGAAATGACAAATAAATAAGAAACCCAGAAAAGCACTTCCAAAGACTTTTTTCACAATGATAGAGGAATTAAGTATACAAGATGTATGGAGAAATAGACATTTGAAAGAAAAACAATATACCTTTTATTCAAATAGACAATTGTCATGGTCCAGGATAGACATGATATGGATGTCAACAGGTCTAATAGACAATATACAAGAAATAAATATTGACTCAAATATTTGGGCAGACCACAATCCAATTATAATAACATGGAAAGGACAAGAGAAAAGGTATAGATGGACTTCGAATCAAACAATTCTAAATGAAAAAGAATTTCAACAATTTATGGGGAAAAAAATTGAAGTTTTTCTTCAAAATAAACAAAAAGAAAGATACATCATTTCAGAATGTATGGGATACAATGAAAGCATACATTAGAGGCCTGGCAATAACATATTTGGGAAAAAAGAATAAAAAGAAATGACAAACACAGAAGAAATTGGAAGTGAAATATAAGTGATTAAAGAAAGAATTACGAAAAAAAATCCACAAAACAATAAAACTAAAAAACAAATGGAATTGAAAAAGCGTAAATTAAATATAATTGAACAAGAATTTTTGGCATGTAAATTTAGGTCAGCCAAACATATTTTTTTTGAAAATGCAAATAAGCCAAGTATACAGGTTGGCATACAAAAAGAAAAAGAGAAGCAATTAATTAATCAATTACAAGATGAAGAAGGAAGTATATGTCACAGAAATGAAGAAAAGAAAAAAAATAATTCAAAATTATTATGAGAGACTATATCACTACGAGACAGTACCTGCTGGAAAGATAAAACATTTTTTAGAGAAATCTGACCTATACTTGAACAATACAAGGAAGCTCTAGAGGAAAGAATATCGATGATGGAATTGATAGAAGCAATTAAAAAAACAAAAAAAGGGGCCAGATGGATTACCACCAGGCCCAGATGGATTACCAGCAGAACTATATAAATCATTTGAAGAGATGTTAAGCAATGTAATGGTGGAATTATTTAATACTTTAATACTTTTGGTGAAGGCAAAGATACCAGATTCTTGGATGGAGGTGTTATGTCACACTTATACCTAAAGAAGATACATGATCTCTGGAGGGCTCGGGACAGGGGCTATTCCTCTGTCCTGGTCCTATTAGACCTCTCAGCGGCTTTTGATACCATCAACCATGGTATCATGCTGCGCCGGTTGGAGGGGCCGGGAGTGGGGAGCACTGTGTTACAGTGGTTCTCCTCCTTTCTCTCCAACCGGTCGCAGTCTGTGTTGTCAGGGGGGCAGAGGTCGACCCTGAGGCCCTTTGTTTGTGGGGTGCCACAAGGATCAGTCCTCTCACCCCTTCTGTTCAACATTTACATGAAGCCGCTGGTGAGATCATCCGTGGTTTTGGGGTGAAGTACCATCAGTACGCTGATGACACTCAGCTGTACATCTCCACCCCAGACCACCCCAATGGACCAAAATGGGTTTTAACCTAAGAGACAAATTAGAGACAATATGAGGATAATTTTGAATACTTTGGAGTACTATGAGGCACATCCAGAAAAAAAAATGGCAATGATGTTTATAGTTGCACAAAAAGTGTTTGATAATGTGAATTATGATAGAACAATTATGATAGAACAATTACAGATGATGGAATTTGGGGAGAGATTTATAAATATGATAAAAACAATCTATAACAAGCAATCAGCAAAGATAATGATGAATAGAGAGATGACAGAAAAAGTAAATATAATGAAAGACACAAGGCAAGGATGTCCATTATCTCCATTGTTATTTGTATTAACATTAGAAGTATTAAATAGAAATATAAGATGAAATGAAGAAATAAAAGGAATGAAAATTAAGAAAGAAGAATATAAATTACAAGCTTTGGAGGTGATTTAGTTTTTATCTTTGAGGTGCCTCAAACAACAGGTCCTAAACTATTAGAACAAATAGAAGAGTATAGCGAGGTGGCAGGACTAAAAATAAATAAAGAAAAAACAAAAATATTGGTCAAAAATATCACAGAAAAACAGAAAAGAGAATTGATGGAGAAAATAAATATTCAAATTGTGAAGAAAGTAAAATATTTAGAAATATATTTAACCTCAAGATGTGTAACGGTAAAGGAAGATAATTGCTATAAACTAAAAAAACAAATTGCGGAAGATTTGGAGAAATGGAAAAATTTACAGCTATCATTAATGGGAAAGACTGCAATAATAAAGATGAACATATTACTGAGACTATTGTTCCTATTTCAGACAATACTGATAAAAGTGGAAAAGACATATTTTGAACATCTTAACAAAATAATAAGGAAATTTATAAGGCAAGGGAAAAAAGCAAGAATCAACATAAAACTCTTACAGGATGCGTGACTACGTGGAGGATTTGGACTACCAAATTGGGAACTATATTATCAGGCTGCAATGTTGACTTGGATGAGAGGATGGATACTGGAGCAGACTCAATACACTACACCCCTTTCCACCTCGACTGTGCATGCATAGTCTTGGAGGTACGCCGGTCGATGCCAGATCCTGCCTGATCGTCTGGGGCCTGGAGTCTCCTGCTATCATTGGATTCTCGTCAGGCCTCTCCATTGCTTCAATAGCTGTTTGTCCCAGACCCGTTTCTACTACTTCAGGTAAGTGATCGGGTTTGTTTTCTTTCATGCGTCCTTGTTCGGTTGACGGTGGGCTGTTTGGTTGTTGCTGCGTATTTTCTGGTGCCATCTTGTCGCTCTGTTGTCAGGTTGAGACATCCCATCAGGCCCTTAGTTGATCCTTATGGTGACGCCATACTCGCCCTTGACCCATATCCACCCTATATGAACAAGGTCCAGTAACGTCCACTACCCTGCCCAGTAACCAAAGAGATTGTCCCCTATAATTCTGGGCATATACAGCATCCTTCAATTGGAATGTCCAGTGAGTGCTGTTAGCATCTAAAGGTTTGCTAAGGGCGTATTGGGGGTGTAGCCAATCTAGAGTGGCCCGTAGCCTTTGGCCCATAAGTAATTCAGCTGGGCATTAGTAATCTGGCAAGGTATGGTATGTTGTACTAACAAGTACTCAGCCACCCTCTCTTGCCAATCTCCGAGGCCCATTTTTCCTTTTTTTTAAAACAAGTTTTATTGGTTTCCCCCCCCCACACATTTACCCACATCTTTTTTGAATAGAGCATACCTTATCTTATACAATTAATCAAATTCAAATACATTCTACTCAATTACAGTTTTAGCCAAAATCTTTCCCCCCCTTTTTTATCATGTCTCAATATTTCTATGCTTTCTTACATAAACAACATCTTGGCTTCTAGTTGGCGTTTCCGTTGTTGCAAGACGGTCTTTTTAAGACTGCCAGCTCCGCTGCCCGTTAGAGCCGCCTCAACAGCTGAGAGGCGGCTCGGAAAACTCGGTCTTCATAAAGAAGCATGAGTAGAGCCGGAGAGACAAGGTTGAGCCCCCTGCGAATCCCCCAGGTTGTCTTTTTTGTCCCTGGGGAGGAAGCAGGGTGAGGCTCCCTATTCAGCTCGCCGAGGCTCCGGACTGTGGGGAAACTCTCCTTAAGCAGAGCCAGACAGCGAGATCAATGCCAGCGAAAAACAGCAGAAGCTCTTAAATCAAGCAGGGTGAAACCGGGACTTTTAAAAAAAATGCAAGTATTTGTGCTAGCCCTGTCAATAATTCTTACAAGAAAGAAGGAGTGAAAGTTGTGAAAGTGATTTAAAATGGCGACTGGCTTCAGAGGAAGAAAAAAAAAGTTAAAAGTGAAAGTAGAAGCGTCTGTGTGTTCTAAAGCATTTAAACTACTTAAAGTAACAGCGTATGCTACAAGAAAAGAGAAAAGTTTTTTTCAGAGTGTTTTCTATTTATTTTTTCTTCCTTATAAAGCTGGGGAAAAAAGGTGGTGGTGGAAAAGGAAGCAAGACCTCTTTTTTAGAAAGATTAAGACTGTGCAGAGGCATGGCTTCAAAACAAACTAAGCCAGCTCCTAAAGCAGCAGGGGGGGGCTCCCCCACTCATCAAACAAAAGAAAAGCCAGAGACTCAGACCCAGAGCCATGAACAAGAAGCTGGATTTAAAGATTTGAAAGAGTTTATAGCTATGGTTCTAGGGAATCAAGCTGAAGCTATGGAAAAATCTCAACAGGAAATTAAGGAGGTGGTTCAAGAAAAATATGACAAGATGAAGCAAGATATAATTACAGTAGTTTCTGGTCTTTCAGATGCGGTGGTTGAGATTGAAAAAAAAGTGGGTGAACTTAGCTTAGAATTTGAATCTAAAATGAGGGCAACTGATGATAAAATTTTTAACGTGGATATTAAGACACAAAGAATTGAAAATGAAGTGACAATGATGCAATTCAGATTTATGGAGTTTGCTTTAAGATTGAGAGGAATAGACTTCCGGGTGGCGCCTCCGTCGTTGTCGGCGGTCTTTTCATGACCGCCGGCTTCCCGGCGCGTAAAGAGCCGCCTCACAGCTGGCAGGCGGCTCAAAAACCCCGCTCTTCAATTGGAAGAGCGGGTAGAGCTTCTGGGGGTGCGGTTGAGCCCCCTGAACTGCCCCCAGGACCCTTTTTTTGTCCTGGAGAGGGCTCAGGGTGATGGCTCCCTATTCATCCCCAGAGAGGCTCCGCGCCGAGAGGGATCCCTGCTGCTTTTAGCAGCAGAGCCAGACATCGTGAGCAACACCACGATTGATCGAAAACCTAAGCAAGCAAAATAAGGAGTACTCAAAAAGGAAAAATGCAAGTACTGTTTTTTATTAATTTTCTAGAAGAAAAGAAGAAAAAAGAGAGCGACCAGAGAAAGTGCTTTGAAAATGGCGACTGGTTTTGTTCAGAGAAAATGGAGACTGGAAAGTGAAAGCAGAGCTTAGCTAGCGCTGAGGTATTTTAAAAGAAATATTTTAGTAGGGAAAAGAAATAAAGAAATAAGGACTGATTTAAACAGAATTTTTCTGTTTTTTTTTGAAAAAAGAAGAATTTCTCTGCTTCTTTGGAAAAATAAAAGCTAAAACCCCTCTTTTTTTAGAAGCATGACTCCTAAACCAAAAGGAGGGGGTTCCCTTACAACTCAGACAAAGGAGAAAGCAGAAATGACTCATTTGCAGGGAACTGCAGATGAGGATTTAAAAGATTTCATAACTAGGTCTCTAGGGAGTGTTGTTGAGAAGATAAAAGGCTCACAGAAGAATCTTGAGGAGCTGGTACAGGGAAAATATGACCAATTGAATCAAACTATCACCAAAGTAGTTTCTGATCTTTCAAGTGCAGTGGTGGAAATGGGGAGGAAAGTGACTGAAATCAGTAGTAAGTTTGACTCCCAGATGAAAGAAATACAAGAAAAATGTGTGGAAGCTGATGCAAAAAACCAGAATATAGAGAATGATGTGATCATGCTTAAAATTAAAGCTATGGAATCAGCAATTAGATTAAGAGGCATAAGAGAAAATAAGAGAGAAAACTTAAGAACAGTTTGTGCAAAGGCTTTTGCGGAATTATTAAAGTTGGAAGATGAGCTAATTCTTGGTTGTATGGAAAAAGTTTATAGAGTCAACTCACGTGTAGCTAAACAAAGGAATTTGCCTAGAGATGTCGTTGTCTACTTTACTGACAGAAGACTGAGAGATGATATTTTACAAAAATCCTACTCTGTTATTGTGCAGGTAGAAGGTATACAAATTAGTGTTTTTAAAGAGTTACCACCGAAGATCTTAAAGGACGGAAAAGATTTTGGTTTTTTGGTCAAGGAATTGAAGAGAAGTAATATCCCATTTAGATGGGATTTACCAGTTGGTGTAACTTTCAGATACCATGGCATGAGACATTGTTTGAATACTATTGAAAAAGCGGAATATTTTTACAATAATTTTTTTAAGGGAACCCTGGAAGGTGTTAAGAATAAAAAACCTGAAAGAGAGTCTGTGAAAAGTAAGCAGATGGAAGAAATCCAAAGTGTGTCAGAAGAAAAAGGAGTACCAGGTGATTGTTCAGAGGATTCTGTTATGGATTTTCCAGATGAGGAAATTAAGCACCCCAGAGATCCAAGAGGGGGAGTACTGGACCTTGAACTGTTCGAGCAAGGATCAAAAAATAAAATTACAACTCGAGACGAGAAACAGCAGAGGTCCATTACTTTACAAGAGAAGGGGGGTGATGCTAACCAGCAGGAAGTAGAAGCTAAGGAGGAAATTCGACTGAAAACCACTGATGTGCAACACAAGGAGATTTATGAATTGTTCAAATCTTTTGCAGAAAGGATCGAAAAAAAATTTGATTAACTGAATAATTTTGACTATATTTGATTTATATACGAACATGGATTATATCAAAATGGATTATAAAAATTTTCTACAAAGTTTATCCTGAGTTGGATTTAACATTCTGAGAAAGGTAAACAGATTGCTACAATATATGCAAGCGATCTGTAGTTACCCTATTATAGGTTTTTTTTTGGAATTTATTATCCAGAAGAAGAGAATAAAGATGAAAACATTTTGGAACCTGAAGGAAGGAAGTGGAAAGGGTGACAGGATTTGAAAGAGTTTTAAAGGAACATCTGGGAATGCGGTTTGTAGTTTTTTTTATATATAAGGTTTGAAATTTAGGAGGAGCTGCATTTGTTTTTTCCTTTTTTTAGGTGGTACAACATTAGCTAGTTTGAATGTTCTACCTAGAGGATTACAAAATACCTTCGTGATTGGATATTATTATAAAGTCACTTGGGGGGATTTTTATATGGAGTGATGTTTCTTGCTGATCGGGGCAGCTGGAAGATGAAGCTTATTGGAATTACATCAGAAGAAAGTATATTTAACTTCAATCAAGATGAAGAGAAGTGTCAGTGTTCCAAAACTGACATAGAAGCAAGGAGGAGAAAAGTTTGACATTTCACCTAGAAAAACTTTCGGTGAATTCAGTCTCCTGGGAGATGTATGGGAGGGGTGACATTCCTGTGTGCTGAAGAGACAGATAAGAGAGAGTGATCTGGAAGGCAGCCAATGGAGAGCAGTTTTTGGGGAAGGAATAGGAGGGGTTTTGGATGGAGGGGCCAGTACTGTCTGCACCGTTGTCTGGCTTGGATGCATCTCTCAATAAAGAGAATATTTCCTAAAGATGCTGCTTGGAAATTAATTTATTTCGAGGATGAAATCGAAACCTTTGACAGACAGACAGTACTGATTTTTTTTTTCTTTTCCCTTTCCCTCTCCGAGCCAATCTTGCAAGCCTCCAGAGCTCTGGTTCTTTGCCAGAAGTCTGGACACAGTGGAGAGAGAGCCCGGAAACCATGGCCGAAAGCCAACTCTCCAATGAAAGTCTACTACAGGCAGCGGCACTAGAAGCAAACGTGGATATACAGAAGGCCCAACCCCTCCCTCCTCCAGCAAAGCTGCCAGCCGAGAAGAAGAAAAAAGAACCTTTGTGGGCTTTGCCGAAGTCGGCAGAAATGGAATTCCCCTTTCCAGCCGGGAAAGGTAAGAGCCAGCCTCTAAGTGAATTAGTGAGGGTGGATTGGATGTGGGACTGACAACAGGCCAGACAGCCGAAAGCTTCAAAAAAGTCCCTCGAAACTTCCATAGATAAGTTAAAAGAACATTTTGACTGGGCTGTCCAACTGGGGGAGGAGCCGTCCTGCAGGCCCAAGGAGAGGGGGAGGCCAGCCCAGCCCACTGAACTGAGTCACCACACAAAGGAGCGCAGTCCTCCCCCCCTCCCACACCAAATGAAGAGATAGCCCCGGCAGGCATCCATGGATTCCCCCTCCCCCCATCAAGCCCATCAGCCTGCATCGGGCATCACCCCCCCGCCTCCGGAGGAGAGATGATGAAGAATTCCAACGACATTATGGGCAGGCTGAGAGAGGCCCACAATGGGAGGAGGGGCCGCCGAGGGGGAGCCACCCCGGTTTAGAGGGAAATTTGATGGGAATCCAGACCAGCTAGCACAATTCCTCGATGCGGCTGAGATTTACATCGAGTGCTACGCACACCTTTACCCATTCCCCAGGGCCCTAGTCAGTGCCATCGCAGAAGGCCTGGAGGGAGAGGCAAGGAGCTGGTCAGGGGCCCTGTACAAAAACAGGGCCGCCCAAGAACAAGATGCACCTGGTTTCTTACAACTGCTGCGAGTCCATTTTGAAGAAACAGGGGAAGACCCCTATGTAGAAGATGAGCTTAGAAACCTAAGGCAGAGGGGAAAGCCCATCCAAGAGCACATTCGTGAGTTCAGGAGAGTTATTGGGACTTTACCTCCTTTGCCGGAACGACTGCTCGTGTACTTTTTCAGAACGAGCTTAGATAAACAGATTGCCAAGTGACTGCTTATCGTGATATTCCAAACCGACTCACTGACTGGTTCCGGATAGCGACACAAGTCGAGAGAGGGCTAAGGGCAAACGACATGCTAAAGCAACCACAGGCAAAGGAGAAAGCCCAACTGTCTTTATACCTGGTGCAACATCTCCACATTCATCCTCGGTGCTAACTATAGAGGAGGGTGATAAAGACAAGGAATTTGAAAGAGAGACTGAGGAACAGCGGAAGCAGACGGAGCTGGAGGCAATAGAAACTCAACGAGTAATAGAGGAAAGTCAAGGAGCAACAGGTGGCTCTTCAGATGAACTACTGTTGGGTTTTTCAGAGGCCAGAAAAGGGTCTACTCAGAAGCACAAGAGAGGTGGCATTGGACCTTGAACTGATGATGCAGGAACCTAAAGATCAACGTATAACTCGAGCAGCTTATAAGCAAATTTTAGATATGCAACAGCAGCAGAGGTCTATCCCACCACAAGAGAAGAAGGGTATCAATGGTAAACCACAGAGATCTGAAGCCATGGGAGAAGCTAGACAGAAGACTACCGCTCTGGAACAGAAACTTCGGCAAATGCTTGCTTCGCTTCGTGAGACTACAAATGACAATTAAATTTCTATCTTGGAATGTGAATGGTTTGAACTCTCCACAGAAAAGAAAGAAAATATTTCACTACTTGAGACAATTTAATAATGATGTTATTTATTTGCAAGAAACTCATATCAGGATACAGGATCAAAAATATTTGATGAATTCTAAATTAGGTGTACAATTTATATCTTCAAGTTTAGAAAAAAAGAATGGTGTTGTGATGTATATAAATAAAGGACTACCAGCTAAAACTATAGAAACAGATGACTGCGGAAGATACATAGCACTTGAATTATATATACAGAACGACCCACTCTCGGTGATTGGAATTTATGCTCCTAACCAACAGGAAAATTTTTATAAATTTTTATATTCTAAAATATTGCAATGGAACTACAGATCTATTTTAATTATGGGAGATTGGAATGGAGTGATTGATACTAAGATAGACAAAAAGATCTTGGCAAAATCAGGTGTCAAATTACCACAGACTTTTTTTGATATGAAAGAGGATTTGGAATTGAAAGATGTATGGAGAGTGCACAACCCAAAAGAATTGGACTTTACATTTTTTTCAGATCAACATAGATCCTTTTCTAGGATTGATTTTATTTTAGTTACAGCTGATCTACTTTCCAAAACAAGAAAAACAAAAATATTTCCTAGGACTCTAACGGATCATAGCCTGACATGAATAGAAATGGGAAAGAAGGAGAAAAGATCCTGGAGATTAAATGAAAATTTATTTAGATATGAAAAGTATATAATTGAACTTAAAAAATATATGAAGGAATTTTTTGAAATGAACTTGAATAAGGGTACACCTATTGAAATTATTTGGGACGCAAGTAAGGCATATATGCGAGGAGTACTGATTTATATGAACTCTAAACATAAGTTAAATCAAAGAAAAAGATTAGAATTGGAAGCAGAAATAAAGAGAAAAGAACAATTACTTATAAAAAATCCATTGGATAAAAAATTACAAGAAACCATAAAACTTTTGAAAGACCAATTTCAAATATTTATAGTGGAACAAACTGCAACTAACTTACAATTTGCAAAATATAATACATTTTGTAATGCTAATAAACCGGGCAGATGGTTGGCTTATACATTGAGAAAACAGCAGAGCTCTCGACTTATTGATATTATTGAATATGGAGGGAAGGAAGTTTTTCAACAATACTTAAACAAGCCTTTTTAAATTATTATTCTAAATTATATGCCAAAGACCATATAAAGAATGGTCTTTGGAATATAGACAAATATTTAGAAGAAACTAGACTCACAAAAATCTCCAGAGAGCAAAAGGAAAGAATGAATCAATTAATAACAGCTGAGGACATTATTTTTGCAATTAAACAATTGAAAACGGCTAAAGCTCCAGGGACGGATGGTTTGACAGCAGTGTATTATAAAACTTTACAAACAGAAATGATTGAACATCTTAAAGACTTATTTCGTAGTATACAACAAGGGGGAAAAATACCCCCTTCATGGAAAATGGCCTTTATTTCATTGATACCAAAAGAGGAAGGTTCCACAAAACCGGAAAATTTTAGACCAATATCTCTCCTGAATACGGATTATAAAATTTTTGCAAAAGTATTAGCCAACAGATTAATGCCAGTTATGCAAGAGGTGATTCATCATGATCAAGCTGGATTTATAGAAGGCAGATACATGAAGGATAATGTGAGGCAAATTATAGATTTATTGGAACATTTTGAGAAGAGTAAATAGAACCCTGCAGTGCTGGTGTTCTTGGATGTGGAAAAAGGCCTTTGATCGAGTCAATTGGAACTTTCTATTAAAGACTTTAACAAAAATGGACTTTGGGGACCAGTTTGTTCAGGCGGTTTCAGCAATTTACCAAGATCAAACAGCACAAATTATTATTAATGGAAATTTAACTACAAACTTTTATATTGAAAACGGAACAAGACAAGGTTGTCCATTATCCCCATTGTTGTTTATTTTAACTTCAGAAGTCTTGTTGAATACAATACGGGATTTGAGTACCTTAAATGGAATAGCTATAAGGCAAGAGGACTATAGAACAAGGGCATTTGCAGATGATCTGGTTGTTACCCTAACACAGCCATTGGAATCAATCATCCAGATGAAAGATATTATAGAAGAATATGGTTTGGTATCAGGATTTAGATTGAATCAGAAAAAAAACCAAGATGATAGTTAAAAATATGTTGGAAGGTCAAAAGAAGGATCTTGAAAGGTTGGCAGGCTTTGAAATAGTGGTAAAGGTGAAATATCTAGGAGTGCAAGTTGCAGCTTCAAATATAAAACTTTTTCCAAATAATTATGAAGTCTTGTGGAGAAAGGTGCAAAAAGATATGGACACTTGGAAAAATCTGCAACTATCTTTACTTGGGAGAATAGCAGCAGTTAAGATGAATGTTCTACCTAGATTTTTATTTTTGTTTCAAATGATTCCGGTGCTTAAAAATGATAAAAATTTGATTGAGTGGCAAAAAGGACTGAATAAATTTATTTAGAATGAGAAAAAGCCAAGAGTTAAACTGAAAATTATGCAAGATGTTCGTGAAAGAGGTGGCCTTAAAGTTCCAAACTTACGACTATATTATGAAGCAGCAGCGCTGATGCAAGCGTGTGATTGGTTTGGAATGACAAGGACTGAAATATTGAATATAGAAGGCCATGACTTGGAATTTGGTTGGCATGCATATTTATTTTATGAAACTCAAGTTGATAATGTTTTTAGAAGTCACATACTCAGAAATTCTTTGATGAGAGTTTGGAAGAAGCACCAGCTTAAATTGGATTACAAAATACCTTTGTGGTTGGATCTTGGTCGTATTATACGGAATATAAAGTCACTTCGGGGGGATTTTATATAAAGAGATACTTTTTGTTGATGGGGGCAGATGGAATTTAAAGTCATTTAATATTCTGTTGGAAGAAGGGATTAATTTAACTTGGCTACAATATAGTCAACTTCAATCAAGATGGAGAGAAGATAAAAAAACTGGTTTAATGACGTATGAAGAGGAATTGGTGAGACAGATAAAAGAGAAAGGCCCAATACATATTAAGAGGGTTTATAACATATTGCTGGAAAGAGACTCTGAAAGTGAATTGGTTAAAGACTGTATGATAAAATGGGCACAAAACTTTGCAGAACCAGTTATGATGGAAACATGGGAAAAGATATGGGTCCAGAATGTTAAATTTACTCAGTCACAGAACATGAGGGAAAATTTCTATAAAACGTTTTATAGGTGGCATTTAGATCCTAAGAAATTGTCATGCATGTATCCTAATGTTCAGCCAAGATGTTGGAGATGCGATTGCTTAGATGCTACATATTATCATATATGGTGGACTTGTAGGAAAGTGAAAGCCTTTTGGATTAAACTTTGGTGGGTTATGCAAAACGTTTTGAGGAAGAAACTTCAATTTTCTCCACAACTGTTTTTATTGGGTATAGTTAAGGACTTCTCATTGAATGAAACAAAATTGGTATTATATATGATTATAGCAGCTAGGTTATTGATTGGACAATATTGGAAAAAAGATATTCTACCTACTATTGAAGAATGGACTCTGAAGGTGGCTAGGTTTGCAAAAATGGCAAAGATATCAGCATATTTAAAAGACAAGACCCAATAAACTTTCACCTGGGAATGGAAGAAATGGATAGACTATATGCAGAATAAATATCAAACAAAGAAGTATCAGATAGCTTTCAGTTGAATGTTAAGTATGAATTGTTATATAGATGTAGAATGCTATATAGAAAATGTTACGTTGTGTTGAAAGTTATAGTATATAGGGTGTAAAGCAACTGGGGGGGATTATGATTTGGATTAAACAAAAATTGTTATTCAGATGTAGAATGTTATGTAGAATATGCTAAATAGAAAGTTATAGTATATACAGGGGATAGAGTAATTGGGGAGAACTATGATTTGGATTCTATTTTGTAATGTTTGGGATAGATTATGTGTAGATATTATAAATTAAGGAAGGAATATATTTGGATGTTATCTAGAAATTTTTAGTATTGACGGGGGTAGAGTAGATGAGGAGATTGTATGATATGATATGATTTGGATTTCACCTTTTTTTTTAATATTTGGGGAGTTAATATGAATAGTAATTTTTAAGGTTATAAGGGAAGCCAAGGGAGGGGAGGGTTGGGTTAGAGGGGTTAGGGGGGTGGGGGGTGAGGGGGGGGAAGGGGGGAAAATTTTGTATTTGTAAAACTTTTCCAATAAAAAAAAATCTTCATTTGCCCTTAAATTCTAATTATTGCTATTTATTCATATTTGTTCTCTTTTATTCTTTAAACAATTCATTCTTTATTTTAGTATCTTTATATTTGTTCAGGATTGCACTTTCTTCCATTTCATCTTTTTTATTGTACAGCAATCTTTCTCCTCAAACCTACCACCTCTCTCTTTTCTTTCCTTCTTACTTTCTCTTCCCCTCTTCTTCTCCTCCCTACTTCCCCTTCTTTTCTCCTTCTTCTCGTCCCTTCCTCCCTCTCTTACCCTCACTCCTACTCTAATTTTCCTTCCCTTCCTTCCTTCCTCCCTTCTCTTCCTTCCTTTTCTCTTCCATCTCTCTTCTCCTTCCTTCATCCCGCTCTGTTGCTGTATTCATTTTCAATTTTTTATTTTCCACTGTGGAGTCCAGGGAACCCCAATCTTTCTTTCATTTATCAAGTATATTTCTCAAAATTTTCCCTCATCTTTTTAATTATCAGCAGTATATTTCATCTTATTCCTTTTTTTCTTTTAAATCTTTACTCAAACAATCTTCCAACCCTTAGACTTTTAACAATATATTTTTTCTACTTTACTTCTTACAAGTATATTATTTAAATCATTTTTTGCATTTCAATTTCATTCAATTTTACATTTAATTTCCATTTTCCATCTTAATTTCAATTAATCTTATAATTTATTCTCTCCTTTTAGTGCTTCTTCCAATATCATTCTTTCTTTCACATTACATTGTTCTATTTTTCATTTAACAGCATTTTCACATACAATTTCTACAACTAGCATCCTTCTCTTTATTGACAAATTAACATTTTCACTGACTCTTAACCATTTTCTCTTGGTCTCTCCACAGTTCTCTTTCTTGATGTTTCCCTCTCTTTCTCCCATTTCTTTACCTTCTTCTTTTTTCTTATCTTATCTCTCCCCTTCAGCCTTTTTCTTTTAATTTTAACTCTATTACTTTTCATTCTCAATCTTTCCCCATTTATTTCTCTTCTCTTCATATTTGAGATGTATTTTCTCTTATCCATTTTTATTCTATCACTGTTGAACCCAGTGTAAACATCTTTATCTTTTTTCCAATTATTTCCTTTTCAACATTATCTTGTTTCTCTTGCGTCTCATTCATCTTTTCTTTCTTTCTTTTTTTTGCCATCTAACCAATCCTCTGCTTCTTTATTTCCCTTAAATGCTTCCTTTATTTTTTGAAACATCTCCCTTAGTGTCTCATATTCATCCTCCCAATTCTCCATATTTTCAATTTTAAAAGGCTAGGATTTTTAAGCTTGTTCTTATATTTCAGGTTTCAAAGTCCATATAATGTCTCCTTAAAAAAATGTCCAAATATTTACTTGAGCCAGCACAGTTTAGTCTTTGTCTCTTTAACCTTGCTTCAGCTGCACAAATATGCACTCCCACGCCTCTCTCACATTCTTTCCGCCAACAAATGTCTTTCTCCAATTCACTAGTCTTCTGACAACAAAATCTCCATTTTATAATCCACAAGAACAAATGCTTATTTTCTCTTTTCCAAATTAAATCCTTTATTATTTTTAAAAAATATTTTTCTGTCTCCTTTTTCCTTGTCTTATTCTTATTTTTTCCAAATACAATTATAAATCCAGGTGGAAGATTCCTTTTAGGGTTTAAGATTTGATTTTAAAGTTCCTTTTTTCTCTCTTTTCACTTAAATTCCCCCTCCAGCAGCTGTTTCTCCGGTTCACAATTTTCATAACAAAATAGCCATCTTGCAATACACAAAAGCATTCACTCTTTAAATTAAATTCTTCTGCTGTTTAAAACGTTTTTCTGTCTCCTTTTTCCTTGTCTTATTCTTATTTTTTCCAAATCCAATTATAAATCCAGGTGGAAGATTCCTTTTAGGGCTTTAGGTTTGATTTTAAAGTTCCTTTTTTCTCTCTCTCCACTTAAGATCCCCAGTGCTAATTAGCCGCCAGTTTCCGCTGGGATTTCTTTCAAGCTGTTAAATGTTTTTTCCTTTACCTGTGAGTTGGCTAATTACTCACCCAGCAACAATACTCCATTCATTTACCACTCCAACATTCCCTCTTTCTGATCATGGCCATTCTGGCTTGTGACAGCTCCTTAATGGCTGCCTTCCTTTGCCAACGGGTTGAAGACTAATGCCAGCACTTCAGGGAACTTGCTCATTCCCTATCCATGCCAGCCAGAGTCTTCTTTCTTTGCTGTCTCCACAAGACAGCTGTGATCCCTAGGGATCCCCAAAATTGGCTAGGATATCGGTGCTCCCCTGAAGCTCCAGAATCCACACCATATCATCTGATGCTGGCCATGCCCACCTTTGGCCCATTTTTCCTAATGCTTCTTTGGCAGACCTAACGGCTTGTTCTGCAAATCCTTTACTGGCTGGATGGAACGGGAAATTAGGCAATGTTTAATTCCCAACCTGGCTAGGAATACTTCAAATGTGGTAGCTGTTAATTGGGGCCCATAGTCCAACACTAACAGGTCGGGCAATCCATGCGTGGCAAATACTTTCTGGAGGGCTTTGATTACCATTTGAGAAATGGTAGAGTGCATTAATATGATCTTTACCCACTTTGAGTAGGCATCCGCTATCACTAGGAATACCTGCCCATGGAATGGCCCCGCAAAATCGATATGTATGCAGGACCACAGAGCCCTCGCTTCTCCCATTCCTGGGCTTGTGCTTTAGGCGGCATAGGTCTAGACTCCTGGCAGGTGGATACCCATTCTGTCATGTCCCTATCTCGGCTGGGCCACCACAGATAACTCCTACCCAGGACCTTCATCCTTTCTATGCCTGGTGGCCCATATGCAATGTGGCCAGGATGGAGTTCCTGAGAGGGAGTGGAACCACCACCCAGTGCCCCCACAGTAGACGCCCCCCTTGAACCAACAGCTCCAGTTTCCTCATGGTGTAAGGCTGCAGCTCAGGCCTAAAGGGTCCCTGGGGCCAACTCCACATCACCCAGTCCAAGACTCTCGAGATTGCCAGGTCTCGCACCGAAGATCAAGCAATGTCAGCAGCCATCACAGGAAATGGTGAGCTGTCAATCAGAAAAACAGTGAATGCTGGTGCAGGGTCACACAATAAGGGGTCCAGAGGGCAACGGCTGAGCGCATCCGCATGAGCCAGATTCTTCTTGATTGGATCAGTGTGTAGCTATAGGCGGATAGGAAAACTGACCAGCGAGTCATCCTGGGAGACAGGATTGGTGGGGTTTGTTGGTCACCAGCCAATAGTCCTAGCAGAGGTTTATGGTTGGTGATAAGGACAAAATGTTGGCCATAGAGGTAGTCATGGAACCTTTTAACACCGGCCACTAGTGCCAATGCCTCTTTGTCCAATTGAGAATAGTTCCTCTTGGCTTGTGCCAAGGCTACCACAGGGGCTTCTAATCCATTTGGAAACCTATGGCTGAGTACAGCACCCACCCCATACAGGGACACATCACATGCTAGTACTAGTGGCAAATTCTCACAATACTGTGTGAAAATTGAGTTGGAGACCAGGAGACATTTGACAGCTGCACAAAGCAGCAGCTGCTTTGACACTCCACACCCAGGGCGCCCCTTGGTCCAGTAGACAGTGCAGGGGCTTGGCCACAGAAGCCTTGTGAGGGAGAAAAATTCCCAGGAATGACTGGAGTTCAGACTTGCTGCGAGGTGGGAGTGCATCTAGGATCGCCTTCACCTTCGCCGCCATAGGATGTATTCCTGTGCCATCAATCAGGAATCCCAAGAATTCCAGTTGGGACACTGCGATGTGGCATTTTGTTTTCTTTACTTTGAGACTAGAGTGTTGGAATTGCCTGAAGACTAATCATAGCCTGTCCATTAGTTCAGTGGTGCTGGTCGCTGAGACCAGCACATCATCAAAATAAGGCATGACCCCAGGGATTCCATAGAGCAGCCGTTCCATCAGGCTCTGGAATAACCCCAGGGCCACACTGATGCCGAATTGAAGGCAGCGACACTGGAATGCCCCATGGTGCGTGATGATCATCTGTGCCTCAGCGGTCGGGTCATCCACAGGCAGCTGTTGGTAGGCCTGTGCTAAGTTGAGCTTGGCGAAGAAAGATCCATTTCCCAAGGAGTGCAGTAGAAGCTGCACCACTGGGACCGGGTAGGCATGGGCTTGCAATGCCTGATTGAGAGTAGCCTAGTAGTCCGTGCAAATGCGGATAGACCCATCCACCTTGATAACTGTCATGATCGGTGTTTCCCAGCAGGCATGGTCGACTGGCTCAAGAATGCCTTGAGAGATGAATCTGTCAAGTTCGGCATCAACCTTGCGCTTTAGCGCAAATGGCACTTGGCGCGGCTTCAATCTTTGTGGCTGTATTTGTGGATCCAGGCTGAAAGATACTGGAGTTTTGTTGTATTTGCCCAACTTCTCATCAAAAACAGAGAGGAATTCCTTAACCAGTATCTCCAATTCCAACAATCTGATTGCATTAACTCCTTGGATGGTCAATCCTAGGACTTTGAACCAATTAAGCCCTAACAGGCTTAGCAAGAGTCCATCAACAATCACCAATAACAGGCAGCCCAAGAACTTTTTAAAGTTTACTCTGAAACTTCCACTGCCAATGATGGGAATTTGGGTATCCTGATAATCCCTTAGGACAGTGGTTCCCAAACTTTTTCAGTCCACCGCCCTCTTGGTACTACAAACTCATCCTCAGTGCCCCCCATCCAGGGGTGGGTTCTACTTATCTTTACTACTGGTTTGCAGTGGGGCCATGCGCATGCGCTCACTTCACTCATACATGCACGCGCTATTCTGCACATGCACAGAAGCATTTTGATGATGTCAGGGTCAGTGGGCGGGGCCTCCTGCCGGTTTTACTACCAGTTCTATAGAACTGGTGAGAACCAGGGCAACCCACCACTGCCCCCACTCCCGCCCCTATAAATAGCATTGTTTGGAATAGCGGTTTGCACGACCCACTAAGGAAGATAGTAACAGTAAAATACATGGAATACAACCATTTTTTGGCCTCCTGAAGCCTTGCCCCGCATGTCCCATTTTTGTGAAAAATGGGTCCGTTTTTCACAAAAACAGGGTGCGCAGAGCCTTTGGGAGGCCTACAGGCTGCTCCAATACAAATCTGTAACAAAAATAGCTAATGCTATTAGTTAACACTAAAGAAATTCCCTGAATCAACCAATCTAGAGCAGTGATTCTCAGCTGAGGGTTCCTTTTGAATTTGCTGACCACCAGCAAGTGGGAGAAAGCAATTTCACAGAGGAGGGGATGGAGAGGGCTGTGGGATGAATTCACACCCATTCCCAGACCCCCTTGGGATCAACCTGCAGTCCACCCCTGCCTCCTCAGGTGGTGGAGCTGGGGGAGGGGATGTTTTTCAAGAAGCCACAAGGAGGGCTGAGAGCTGGTTTCTGTCCCACAAGTAAGATTTGGTCCAGAACCAACCCCAACATGAAGGTCTTTTATTTGCTCCTTGTACTCCTTGTCTTTGCATTTTTAACAGGTAATAAATGAAATTTCTGATGATGTCAAAATAGTTTAGTTTAGTTTAGTTTATTTATACTTATATGCCGCCCTTCTCCCGAAATACTCGGGGCGGCTCACAAAGATAAAACAATTAAACAGTAAAATTACGACTAAAATACTCAAATTAAAAGCCCCAAAAGATTAGTTAAAACTCCCATCAGATCAGCAAATTTGTTGGAAAAGCCATGTCTTCAGGTCAGCATGGAAAGAGCAGAGGTCGGGGGCCATCTGGAGCCCAGTGGGTAAACCATTCCAGAGGGTCGGTGTGCCCACAGAGAACGCCCTCATCCTGGGCATCATCAGCCGACATTATCTGCCAATGGGACCTGGGGGAGGGCGATCCTATGTGAGCGCACTGGCGGTTGGAGGCAGGCAGAAGGTGATCCTGCAAGTATCCCAGGCCCATGCCATGAAGGGCTTTATAGGTAAGTACCAGCACCTTGAAGCGGATCTGAAGGACCACCAATAACCAGTGCAGCTCACGCAGGAGAGGTGTAATACAGGAATAATGGTAAGCCCCTGTAACAACCCGTGCGGCTGCATTCTGGACCAGTTGTAACCTCCGGGTGCACCACAAGGGCAGTCCCATGTAGAGGGCATTGCAGTAATCCAAACAAGAGATGACGAGAGCATGAGTGACTGTATAGAGGGCATCTCTGTCTAGGAAAGTTCATAACTCACCTTTCTAAACAGCTATTATCATGTCTAAAAGCAAGATACTCTTCTCCATCTTTTGTTTGGAGTACCATTTAATCCAGAGCCTTTTAATTCCAGAAGTCCAAGTTTAAAGAATGGACTTCTGGAATTAAAGCTCCATTTTTTAGCTAAAACTTAAATCACACCTGTTAATTTTGCTTGAGCAGCGTGAACAATTGACAGTGTGATCCTCCAAAGGTCTGAAAAATATATCATTGATTTTTCTTTGGCATTTAAACTAGATAACCAATGTGAAAAAATGCATCAAGGAAGGACTGGAAAGCCAATTCATACTGAACCGTATTGGGTTTTCTGTTGTTATTTGAATAAAATGAAAAGAAATCAAATAGTGGTACCTAGTACGGAAAAAAAGACGAAATAATGGGTCATTCTCAACACTTGAATTCTCTACACTTAAAATATCTAGAAATTATGATTAAGTGAGTTTTGCCCCATTTGACGATTTTTCTTGCCATAGTTCAAATCAAAGTCAAATCAAAGATTTTAATAGTTCAAATCAGAGATTTGATAGTTCAAATCAAAGATTTCTGAGACCAATGTTGAATACTTAAATTTCAGTAGTCACCAATCCCAGTCTTAAAATGAGTTTAGAATCAGTAGGAGTCACTGATAACAATGAACTAACTAGCTACTGATACTGAGTCCAGTCCTGCCTTTCTTTTCCTTCTGACCAAGTTTTGCAAATACTTTTTCCAGGTATATGTTTTATTCCAAAGTATACAAACCATTATTGTTAGGGGGAAAATGGGTCTTCCAAGCAATTTTAAAAGACACTATCAGAATGACTCTGCTCTCAGCCCCCCTTGAAAAGCACCCCCCCCCATATTTAAACGAAAAGAATAAGCTTAACAATCCTAGCCTTTTAAAATTGAAAATATGGAGAATTGGGAGGATGAATATGAGACACTTAAGGGAGATGTTTCAAAAAGTAAGGGAGGCATTTAAGGTAAATAAAGAAGCAGAGAATTGGTTAGCTAGCAAAAAAAAAAAGAAAGAAAAGATGAATGAGAAGCAAAAGAAAAAGGAGCTAATATTGAAAAGGAAATAATTGAAAAAAAAGATAAAGATAATTACACTGGGTTCAATAGAAAAAATGGAATAAGATGAGATATACTGCTAATAATTAAAAAGATGAGGGGAAATTTTGAGAAATATACTTGATAAATGAAAGAAAGACCGGGGTTGCCTGAACTCCATAGTGGAAAATATAAAATTGAAAATGAATACAGCAATAGAGAGGGATGAAGGAAGGAGAGAGAGGGAAGGAAGGAAGAGAAGGGAGGAAGGGAAGGGAAATTAGAGTAGGAGTGAGGTAAGAGAGGGAGGAAGAGAGGAGGAGAAGGAGAAAGGAAGAGGAAGTAGGGAGGAGAAGAAGGGGGGAGAGAAAGTAAGAAGGAAAGACAAGAGAGAGGTGGTAGGTTTGAGGAGAAAGATTGCTGTACAATAAAAAAAGATGAAATGGAAGAAAGGCAACCCCAAACAAATATAAAGATATTAAGATAAAGAATGAATTGTTAAACTTTAAAGAATAAAAGAGAACAAATATGAATAAATAGCAATAATTAGAAACACACATACAAACATACAATTTGTTTTCTTGGAACAGAGTATTTAGCCAGTTCACAAATTTAAACAGTGTTTAAACAGTCATTTCAATTAAATTTACAATTTCTATATTTCCTTTTTGCCATATTTATTCCTCATCTATTTTTTAAAAAACACAATATTACCCTTCATCCTCATCTCTAATATTAATCAAATTCAATTTTCCCTTCTATTCTATATTATACCCCTTCCCATTGTCATCTATTTTTATATCCATCCTCACATTGGTTAATTATGTAATATTACAGTTGTTTAATACAAATTCAACATTTTAATATAAATCAGTTATATAACTATCTTTTTTGTATATTAATCAATATGAAAACGAATATTCCAATTATTTCCATGCAATCCAATTTCTTACAAATCAATTAATTATATTTACCAATAATAATAAACCAAATAATTTCCCCCATATATTCCTCCAAACCACAACTTAACCATTTCTGCTTTCAACACAATATACAATTAATAGTATCTCAATTATTACAATTCCCTAGTTAAATAGAGCTTTTTTTCTTTTGTATTTTAAAATCTTCAACTTTCCTCTTTTGCCTAAATTTCCCATTGTTTGCACCTACCTTTTTTGATGAGGAAAAAGAAAAGAAATCTGCCTCTGTATAATTTTCCAACATTGCAGCAAACAGCAGAGCCAACAACCTGCTTTACTTTCAGTTTCATTTTCAGCTTGAATTGCACAAGGAGGAAAAAAAATCTGCTCCAGTAATTTAGCTCTTTGTAGCAAGCGACAGGTCCCTACGCAAAACAGCTGAGAGTAAATCAGCTGAGAGTCACGGATCTAATCAAAGGACTAATTAGCCTATGCTGAAGCTGAAAGGTGTTGTTTTTTTCTTGCTGTTTGCTTGCAAGGAGGTAACTGCACAGGCCAAAGGGTGGGGGCCACCCTCCTTGCCACTTAGCACCCCCTTGCCGCCCCCTTTTGCCTCTAGAGCCCCCCTGCCACCCCCCTTGCATCTTACAGTCCCCCTAAGTCATCCCACCACCCCCAGGGGGTGGTACCGCCCACTTTGGGAACCACTGCCTTAGGAGGAGATCATAGGGGTCTAATTGTCTCTTTGACATCTTAGGGACAAACCACTTAATTATGCTCCAGGAGACAATGGATATGCTGAGCCGGTATCCACTTCCATGAGCCATGATTTTCCCTCGATGTGGATGTTTAGGCAAGTATTTTGTTTGATCTGTTTGTGTGGTTGGCCCACCATGTGAACATCAGATAACCCTTGATAACTGGGAAAACAATCATTCTGCGGCCTGGGTGATCTCCTTTTTTCCGTATTGTGCTGAAACTGAGGCATACTCTGAGGGTGCGCCGACCGGCACACTCTAGCAATGTGACCCCTGGGGCTGCAACGGCGGCAAACAGCATCCTTGAATTTGCAGGAGGCTCTCGGGTGATTCCCTCCACAACTCCGACATTCAGTTTTAGTGGGCTTTGTGTACCCAAGCCAAGTAGATTTCTTCATCTCATTAAGACGATTGATGTTCGAATCCTCATCCGAATCAGAAAATTCAGTCTCATTGAAGTTGATGGCTGACCCCTTCAGTTTGGGTGGGCTATATCCCCGAGGAAGCTCAGCTAATGACAGCGTGGCTAGTTCTGCTGCACACACCTCATCTATTACCATTTGGAACATTAGTTCATGGTTAGCGATTAACCTCCATTTGAGGTGTTCATCTCCCATGCCGCTCACCAGTCCGTCAAGCAGATAGTCATCTAGATTAATGAACTCGCAATGTTGTGCCGCTCTCCTCAGAACTACCACATATTGATCGATAGACTCTCTCAGGGCCTGATCACTGTGGTAGAAATGTTGGCGGCTATTCTAGAAGATGCGGGGGGTAGTGCTTCTTTAGTTTATTCATGAATTCCTTCCACGTCCCCAAATGTATCAATTGAGGGGCCATTAGCGTTATGGCAGTTTCAAACATCTCCGTACCACAGAAACTCAGAAAATATGCTTGCTTACGATCACTTGACAGATTTGTGTAGTCGTTGGCAATGAGGAAACATTCAAATCTAGCCACGTAAGCTTCCCATGATTCAATAGTTGGGTTGAATGGAGGGAAGTTGTCAGGAAGTGTTTTCAGATTGCTGTGGCCACTTGATCAGCTACAAACTGTATGGACTTAATCAAGCCATCTCCGGTCTGCAATTAACTGCAAGCCTTCCCCACCCTAGTTAATTGCAGATTAGTTTACCATATAAGCCCAGATCTTTCTCCTTGCTAGTTGGGCCTAGACACAGTTTAGGCCTAGATGCAGAGCCAGTGTTGAGGCACCTGGATGCAGACCTGAAAGAAGGGAGGAGAACTCTACTGGGAAGCCCTGACGCCTGCAGCAGAGATAGCAGCGGAGAAGCCGAGAAGCTGTGTTACTCCCAGGTAGCTATCTTGCAGCTGTGTACTGAGATAGCCAGGAGCCTTTTGAAGTTTCTACTTTCGGCTTGCCTTTTGCTTAGTTGAAACACGCAAGCCAACATTTGAACATTTGCTGCTACAATCAGAGGGATATGCTGGACAGTTTCCCTGCCAGGAGCTTCAAGCCAAGTTTGCTGTTTGGATTGCTTTTTACAGGTGACTTTTATTTTGAAGCCCATGCTGCTACCCTTCTGCCACCTTGATGATGTTTTGACATCGAAGCTGTTTTATGTCTTGTTAGTTTTTTCCAAGGACTGGTTTTGGTATTGTGGAGAGGAATTTAGGGAGTCAGCCTGGCTTCATTTAACCAAGATAAGACTTTGTTATTAATGTGCTTTTTTAAAGACACAGTGTTTTTTAAAAGTTTTGTAGTAAAGTATATTTTTATACAAGACTCCTCTGCTAGTTTTATTTCAGTCCTGGTGTGTTTGCTTGTGTGCTGGTTCACGATTCGGGGCCAAACCTCCCCCCATCCCAACAATTGGTAGGAGAGGATGGTTGGCGGACCTATGCGCACATGGCATACACTAGACTGAAATGTCTGCAATAGAATTGAGTCAGGAAAAACAGATGTTGACTAGGGCTGCCTTGAAAAACATGGAGTCAGAAGGTGGACTGTCTAGGGCTCAGGCCAAAACTGTTTTGGCTGAAAAACCCCAAACTCTAATTGACCAAGAGTGTAGTGGAGCTATAGGTTTTGGAGCAGAAGCCTTAATTTTTGAAATGCCTAAGGCAGTGAGTAAACCATCATCACCTAGAGAAGTAGAGACTAGAAGAACGCCACTTCAGGCCTCGAAAACAAACTTAGAGGTGGATGATGAATTCAGGAAGGGAATCCTTCAAGCTTTAGGTTTGCCAGTAACAAGTGAGAATCCGATTGCTTATCTTAGCAAGTCGCCAGTAACAAGTGAGAATCCGATTGCTTATCTTAGCAAGTCGCTGAAGCCAGCCTTGATGACAGCTAAAGGAAATAGGATCGAAGTTCCAGAAAACACTGGACCGATAAGAGACTTTCAATCCTTTTCCAAAACCCCTACTTCGGACTCTAAGCGGAGAATGGGGGATAACAGACTGCCTGATTTGAATGTCCCTGCTTCTTCATTAAACCAGCATGGCCCAGTTGATACAGCGCCACCTGCTGTCGAAACCATTATAGATCAAGCTATAAAAATCCTAGCTCCCTTGATGACGTCAATGACTCCAGTTAAAAACTCAAGAGACTCTTATGTTGAATGTAGGGTTGCAAATGCAATAGAAACACTAGCAACCATTCTAGGCGATGGTTCGCAGGTGCCATCGGCTCAACGAATAGTAGTTGCATGTGCCAATGCACCCCTGATGTCCGTGACCAATTCAGCGCACGCCACGAGTGGGATGTATCCATCCGTGACAACACTGACATCCAGGGCGATTCCAGAGGCTGCTTCAACTGGAGATAGGAACCTAGGAGCGCATCCAAAACTTCCTAGAGATGAGCACCAGAGAGGACCCTCAAACTTTTGTAATCAAACCAGAACAAGCTTTGCATCTGCACAACGTGAGGTTTTAATCCCTCCCATTGGGGAGGAACAATTGTCAGAATGACAGATGGAAGACACTGTGCTGTGTGCTTCCATTCCAATGCCTTATTGCCTGTTCCAGGACGGACCACACCCTGGACATCAATCAATGTCTTTTGCTATGTTTAACAATGTACAGGTTCTTCCTCCTAATTTTAAAAGTTTAAGTGTGGGTGGAGGAAATTTTAAGGAATGGGTTAAGAGTATTCAAGTTATTTTAATGAAAGAGAATGTTTTATTGTTGTGGTTAAAACCCCCACCTAGACCATGGTCCTTGGAAATTGACCTTTTACATCATAAGGCCTTTTGTATCCTATTGATGTCAATTGACCCTGCTTTATATCCCAGCATACCTCATAACCTGACTGTTACGGAAGTTTGGTCAAAACTGCATAAGTTATTTTGTACTAAAAGCTCCCATGCCACTAACAGAATTTACAGAGAGTTTTATTCTGCAAGGTTGAAGGCAGGAGTAGATATTAATGAACACTTATGTGAGTTAAATAGCTTAAGGGAAGAGTTGATGTTGAGAGGGGAAACAGTGTCTGAACAAACTGTCATAACAAATTGTCATAATCAATTCCCTTGATCCTAGCTGGGATAACTTTATATCTCAATTGGATAATGTAAACTACAACAATTTACCTCTAGAAGTGCTGTTTGGTAAATTAATAGCGGAAGATAACTTGCGAAAATATAGGGCATCTTTCCACAAGAAAGAAAAACCTTTGAGAAAGCCTGATAGTTCAGATAGAGCATATGCTATCGGAGAATGTTTCAACTGTGGTTCCAGAGAACATTACAGAAGGGACTGCCCACAAAATGTGAATGCCAGAGCATGTTTAAAGACACCTTCTGGTAATAAATGTAAAAGGAGGTCATTCCCTCCAGGCAGAAAATTAAGTGGAGATGTTCCTAACCAGAGAAGGGGTAAATGGCCAAATAGAGGCAACAAAAGGAACAATCTCAGGTTTAGCTATGGTTTTGTAGGTATAGTAGAAACCATTGAATCAGAACTCACGAGGGAACAGCATGAGCAACTATGGTTAATGGATAGTGGGGCTAGTAACCATATTGTAAGTGACCAAAGATTGTTTGTTAATATGAGAAGACATAAATCTATGGTTAAAGTTGCTAACGGTAAAAAGGTGAATGTTGTTGGCATTGGAGATGTTTATATTCCTGGGATAGGAGAAATTAATGATGCATTGTACGTACCTGAGATAGACCATAATTTGCTAATGAGGATATATGAGAATCCTAGAATAGAGATTCTATTTTCTGAAGGAACAGCTGTAATCATGAATAACAAATGTGTGATTGGGGAGGTGTTGAAGATAGGTGGTTTTCCTTACTATTCCCCCAATGCAAATCCTCAGGCATCTAGTGCTAGCAATTACACTATCTCAGCTGGTAGTAACAACAAACCCCAGCTAAAACTGGGTGGTGAGCATCAAGACTTTCAACAGAGGAAGTCCTGTAATGATAGTTGTAGAGTTAATAGTAAAAATAAAAAGTTTGTGAGTTTTAATTTAGAGTCAAATAATAGGAAGCCTGAGAACGCTAATGCAATTTCTGTAGGTGAACCGTTGCACAATGAATGTGCTCACCTAATGCATCGCAGGTTAGGTCATGTGAGTTTTCCTGTAGTGAAAAAGGTAGCTGAACACTCTATTGGTACCAAGATCAATGATTGTAACACGTTCCTAGATTGTTCAATTTGTAGGAGTGCAAAGTTGAAAATGAAACCTGTGCCCAAGAAGTCTCAGCGGTACTCTAAGCACGCATTCCAGCTTGTCCATATGGATTTGGTAGGACCATTCGCATCTTCCATTGGAAAGAAACGATACTTCCTTACCATAGTCGATGACTACAGTAGGTTTGGATTCATTTTTCTCTTAAGGTCTAAGAACGAAACACTCGCTAAGTTCAAAGAGTTCTGTAGCTTAGTTGAGAACCAGCACAGAGTCAGGGTTAAGAAGATCTTAACTGACAGGGGGACTGAATTTAATTCAGGTCAGTTCTCTAGCTGGTTGAGGAGTAAGGGCATAATCCATTTACGCACCGCGCCTTACTCCATGTTTCAGAATGGCTTTGCAGAACGACACAATGGCGTGCTGCAGACAATGATGCGGTGCGCCCTAGAGGACGCTGAACTAAACCTCGCATACTGGGTGGAAGCGGTTAATTATGCAAACTACACCCTTAATCAAGTGTGGTCTAGCGTGGTGCAGAAGGCCCCATACGAGGTGCTATACGGCCATAAGCCTAGGCTGGCACACCTCCACGTTTTCGGGGTGATGGCTGATGTTCATGTCTCAAAGGAGCTCAGGAGGAAAGGGGATTGAACCTCAGTTAGGCTGAGGTTCATCGGTTACGAGCAGGGCTCCAAGGCTCCAAGGCATATGGGTTTGCATACCCAAATGGGAAGCTGGTTATATCGAGGTCTGCCACCTTTCATGAAGGGGCTAATTGAAGCAAGATCCATGCAAATGAGATCCTCACTCAGATGACTCTGATGGGTCATCTTCCTCGTGATCTACATTGCGCGTCACTAAAGCTGGGTGCCTATCCTTCCAGGCCACTTCCATCTTACGCTTTAGTATCCCTCTCAAGGGTGCATGGGATGCACGCTCCTCAGAACTAGATGTATCCCTATCATCAAGTAGGTTCTCTGATACATCCTCCGCTTGGGTGTCGGAACTGCGGGAAGGGTTTAGTTTAGTTTAGTTTAGTTTAGTTTATTAGATTTATATACCGCCCTTCTCCTGACCGTCTCAGGAGAAGGGCGGTATATAAATCTAATAAACTAAACTAAACCCTTCTCGCAGTTCTGACACCCAAGCGGAGGATATATCAGAGGACCTACTTGATGATAGGGATACATCTAGTTCTGAGGAGCGTGCATCCCATGCACCCTTGAGAGGGATACTAAAGCGTAAGATGGAAGTGGCCTGGAAGGATAGGCACCCAGCTTTAGTGACGTGCAATGTAGATCACGAGGAAAATGACCCATCAGAGAATTTTGATGCAGATGATGCGCCTAGAGACAGACCAGTTAGATCTACCAGAGGCAACAAACCTAGGAGGTATGATGACTTCATCACCTCGGTCAACTAAGTTTCGGCCACACCTCAGAAATATGAGGATGTGCTGGCCTTGCCTAATTACGAACGGCAGAAATGGCTTGCCACCATGGATACAGAATTAGACAGCCTTAAGAAGCTAGACGTATTCGTACCAACAAGGTTGCCCAAGGATAAGAGGGTGATCGGCACCAGGTGGCTTTATAAAAAGAAGCCTATTGAGAATGGTGGTTTTGTATATAAGGTGAGATTAGTAGTGCAGGGATTCTCGCAGAGATTCCCTAATGACTATGAGGATATCTTCTCACCTATGGTGCGCCCTAAGAGTGTAAAAACGGCTCTCACTATTGCTACCGTGCGGGGTGAAAAAGTATATCAATTTGATATACAGATTGCTTATTTGCACGCCTGATTAGATAAAGAGCTGTATGTGAGGATTCCTCAGGGAGTAAGCCATCGGGAAGACGATGTTTGGTTGTTGAACAAGAGCCTATATGGCTTAAAACAATCTGGTAAGCATTGGTTTGAGTGTCTCACAAAAAGTTTAAGACAGATGGGTTTTTCATCTGCATCAGCTGATGAATGTGCGTTCGTTAAGGACCATCAGGGCATTAAGGAAACCATCTTGTTGTACGTAGATGATATTTTGTACATCTGCAAGTTTGAGGACAGGTACAAGGACTTCTCAGATAGCCGAAGCAAGAATTTTGCGTTAAAACCACTAGGCCGGGTCAGCAAATTCTTAGGGGTGCAATTTGTTAAAACTGAGAAGGGGTTTCGACTCTCTCAGCAAGATAAGATTCTTGAATTACTTAAGAAATGCAACATGGTTGAAGCGAAACTATATGATACCCCTATGGCAACAGACTTCCTTAAGAGCATGTATACTGAGAGTACGGAGTTTGAGAATAAGACCCTTTATAAATCCGTGATTGGGTCACTGTTGTACATTGCGAATTGGATGAGGCCGGATATTAGTCTGACTGTGAACGTGTTGTCTAGACATTCGGAACATCCCACACAGTACCATTGGACTGGAGTCAAAAGAGTCCTGAGATACTTAAAAGGTACTGTGCATTACTCGTTGGAGCCAGAGATAACTGGAGAACTAAAGTTGTTATTCAGATGCCGATTGGGCAGGGGATGTTAGATCTAGAAAAAGTACCTCGGGATACATTGTATATCTGATTGGTAGTCCCGTGTATTGGTACTCTGGCAAGCAAAAGTTAATTGCAACTTCCACAGCGGAAGCTGAGTATGTGAGTTTATCCAAGCCTCCAATAACCTAGTTTGGTTTGATGATCTTTTGGTGAGCTTATGGAGGGAGCCCATGTATCCTATAAATATCTATGAGGAAAACATGGCTGCCATTAACATATCTGAGGCCGATGCTGCAGGACAGAGATCGCGCCATTTTGACATCAAGTGTAAGCATGTCAGACAATTTGTGAAAACAGGTTTCATTAAAACCGTTTATTGTGAAACTAGGGAACAGGTAGCGGATGTGTTCACTAAACCGCTGCCTCATGAACAACATCATTATGTCCTGGGCAAAATATCTAGGGCTATGTAAAGTGTACTAACCATTGATGTGTATATGTACCCAATGATATATGTATGATTGTTATCTAATCAAATAGCCACAGAGAAGGGGATTGTCAGGAAGTGTTTTCAGGATTGCTGTGGCCACTTGATCAGCTACAAACTGTATGGACTTAATCAAGCCATCTCCGGTCTGCAATTAACTGCAAGCCTTCCCCACCCTAGTTAATTGCAGATTAGTTTACCATATAAGCCCAGATCTTTCTCCTTGCTAGTTGGGCCTAGACACAGTTTAGGCCTAGATGCAGAGCCAGTGTTGAGGCACCTGGATGCAGACCTGAAAGAAGGGAGGAGAACTCTGCTGGGAAGCCCCGACGCCTGCAGCAGAGATAGCAGCGGAGAAGAAGCCGAGAAGCTGTGTTACTCCCACATAGCTATCTTGCAGCTGTGTACTGAGATAGCCAGGAGCCTTTTGAAGTTTCTACTTTCAGCTTGCCTTTTGCTTAGTTGAAACACGCAAGCCAACATTTGAACATTTGCTGCTACGATCGGAGGGATACGCTGGACAGTTTCCCTGCCAGGAGCTTCAAGCCACATTTGCTGTTTGGATTGCTTTTTACAGGTGACTTTTATTTTGAAGCCCACGTTGCTACCCTTCTACCACCTCGATGATGTTTTGACACCAAAGCTGTTTTATGTCTTGTTAGTTTTTTCCCAAGGACTGATTTTGGTATTGTGGAGAGGAATTTAGGGAGTCGGCCAGGCTTCATTTAACCAAGATAAGACTTTGTTATTAATGTGCTTTTTTAAAGACACAGTGTTTTTTAAAAGTTTTGTAGTAAAGTATATTTTTATACAAGACTCCTCTGCTAGTTTTATTTCAGTCCTGGTGTGTTTGCTTGTGTGCTGGTTCACGATTCGGAGCCAAACCTCCCCCCATCCCAACAGAAGTTCTGTAAGAAAGTCATTCCTGCCAATTGTAAGGGGACTCACTTGCCCTGTGTGACTGTTGCGGGTGACTTCTCGTCTCGTCAGATGGAATGCTCGCCAGTGACAGCTCTTAGTGACTCAGCTCCCTTTGTCTATTACCTCAGATCACACATCCCACCTTCATCACCAGTGGCATATACTAGGCTGATCAGAGGGTTTGCAATGACTGAGGCGAGATGCAAGTGAGAGGCGAGATTTCTTCTAACAACCAGTTCCTGAATTGCTTAACTACTTAACAACCGGTTGTACTGAACTGGTGCGAACCAGTAGAATTCCACCACTGGATAAGGGGGAATTGAAAGGGAAACAAGAAATAGAAGAACAAGGGATTGAGATGGACTGGTATACCCATATACAAATTCAAACAAGGTATGAAAAAGATGCTAAATTATATGGTTTCTATTTAGAAATGAAAGGATTGGATAAGATACTCACAGGAACAGATGAACAAATAATTTAAAAAATATATAACTATTTACTTAGTATTGAATTAGAAGAAGAACAGGTAAAAGAAACAATGATAGCCTGGGCAAAAAAATTTGGATACTCAATTGAGTTAGATAAATGGCAGCAGTTATGGGAAAGGAATTAAAAATTAACAATGTCCACAGCATATAAGGAGAATCAATATAAAATGTTTTACAGATGGCACATACCACCTGAAAACTTGGCAAAAATATTTAAAAATAAATCAGTTAAATGTTGGAAATGCCATCAGACACCAGGATCGTATTACCATATGTGGTGGACGTGTCCAGAAGCTAGAAATTATTGGATTAAAATTAAAACATGGCTGAAGAAGAAATGATACAACAACATATATATTTAAAACCTGAACTGTTCCTATAGTGTATCTTACCAGAGAAATTTAGTAAGGAAAATATATATTTGATTATACACGTTATAACTGCAGCGAGGATAGTATTTGTGCAAAGATGGAAAGCAGAGAAAATCCCTACAGAAGGAGAAGTAATTAAGAAAATATTGGATTGTGCAGAAATGAATAGATTGACTTTGACAATTAAAGAAAGAGAGGAATCAGAATACTTTAAGATATGGGGGCAATTTTACCAATGGTTAGAGTATGTGTGTGTGTGTGTGTGTGTGTGTGTGTATACACACATAAAAGTTTTTAAAAAACTTTTTAAAAAAAGGAATTCTGTTCCCAATTTATTGCAAGCCAATGCTGTAATCATATTAATTTAAGAAACCCTACACATTCATTCATTCATTCATTCATTCATTCATTCATTCATTCATTTTATGCCTCCTATAAAGCGACTCTAAAAAGATAAATGCAAAGGTAATTAAAATATTTAAACTATGCAAATTAACATTTTAAACTATACAAAAAAACTCTAAGGGACAGATAGCAGAGGGTCTCATTACCCTGTTAACCACCTCCAGAAATAAGAGTTCCCCTCATGCTATGCTCACTGCTACATTCTGCACCAGCTGTAGCTTCCAAATAATCTTCAAGTGTAGGCTCACACAGAGCCTACACTTGAAGATTGGTTGGATTACACTGCAGTAATCCAACCAAGAGAAGATTTAGGGCTTCACAATCTAGGTATGGGCGCAAGTGGCTCTCAACACAAAGTTGCACCAAGGCCTTATATACATATTTGGCAACAAACTAAATCTCCTAAAGCCAACTGACATTTATTCTGTTTGTCACAATTTATTATTAAGCTGTACATTAACCCAGGGGTGAAATCCAGCAGGTTCTGACAGGTTCTGGAGAACCGGTAGTGGAAATTTTGAGCAGTTTGGAGAACCAGCAAATATCACCTATGGCTGGCCCCAGAATGGGGTGGGAATGGAGATTTTGCAATATCCTTCCCCGAGGAGTGGGGAAGGACTGGGGATTTTGCAGTATCCTTCCCCTGCCATGCCAAGTCACGTCCCCAAGCCACACACGGCCCCTAAACCATGCCCACAGAACTGGTAGTAAAAAAATTTGGATTTCACCAATGCATTAACCTTTCAATGCATGTTACTCTATAGCCTATTACATTTGATAGACAGGACAGAGCTGTCTATCAATTCTGTCCTTATCTACAATTCTATTCAGGATGAAATTCCACTTTTCATTTCAGCACTCCATTCCTCAGCAGTAACTTCAGCAAGTTCAGTAGCTGTGGCCTGGTTCATTGACAATTTTAGGCATCATGTAGTTTGCTTAGCATTGTGTGTGAACCAGGCAATAGTCCAGGTGGATTGTCAAACAAATCAACACAGAATTCTCGCTCTCTTTTTTTTAATTAAATAATCTTTATTTATATTTTCAGTTAAAAACAGACAATATATAAAAAATGCAAAAACAGAACATCGTACATTAATAAGACACAATATATATAAATCTAAATCCATAAACCTATAAATCCCTAACCCCCCCCCTCAACATCCTATACTGTATGTTAACATTATAACCCGGAGAAGACAGAACATCTTGTAAATATTGGTACATCAATCCAATCCTTTCAATTTCATATATCCTTTACCATGTATATATTTCCTGTCCTATATTATATTTTTTTTTCAACCCATTTATAAAATTTTTCCCATGATAAACATATTCATGTTTGGTCTTTATCTTTTAATTTTTTAGTTAATTTATCAGCCTCAGCACAATCCAAAATCTTCTGGATAACAGCATCCTCTGGTGGGCTGTTTGGATTTTTCCAGAATTGTGCGTATATCAATGTCGCTGCTATAATCACATAAAGTGCAAGATACTATACATCCTTTTCCATATTCTCTGGCCTGAATCCGAGCAAGCATGTCTCTGGGCGCCAGTCAACTTTTGAATTTAGAATTTCATTTAACCATTTTTTAATCTTTCCCCAGAATCCCACTGCTTTCGGGCATGTCCACCATTGATGATAGTATGTGCCCCTTTCTTTCCCACATTTCCAGCAGTCTCCGGGATATCCCTTAAACATTCTAGCTAATTGGTCTGGAGAGAGATGCCACCTATATACCATCTTGTATATGTTTTCTTTGTAGGCTGTGGATACCACTAATTTCATATTGTCCGACCATATCTCCTGCCATTTCTCTAGCTGGATTGAAAAATCGAAATTTTTTCCCCAAGCAATCATGATATCTTTAATTATTTCTTCACCTATCTCTATTTCCATCAATAATTTATACACTTTCGAAATCATGCCTTTTTCTTGTCCTATTAAAATTTTATCTAATTCTTGTAATTCGCTACTAATATCTCTCTCTTTATCTTGATTATATTTAGAGCTAATTTGCATATACGTCCACCAATCCACTTGCATTCCTTGTAGATTCAATTCTTGCTTAGATTTTAGTTTTCCCAATGGATTCAATAATTCTTTTTATGTTAATTTTCTGTCAAAATTATATAATTTGGGGTATGTTAGCGCTTCTATAGATGATATCCAACATGGTGTCTTGGTATAGTATTTTTTACTAATTTTTTCCCAGGTCCGAATTAGGGTGTTTCTTACATAATGTTGGGTAAACCATTTACTTTGTGAGGTGTTATTTCTCCAAAGAGCCATATGCCAACCCTGGTGTATGTCAAATCCTACTAATTTAAGAAGATGTCTATTTCTTAAAGTAATCCATTCTTTTACCCAGGTTAATATCACCGCTGCATGGTAATTCTCCCAACATGGTAATCCCAAACCCCCTCTCTCTTTTATCTCTTGCATCGTCTTTCTTTTAATCCGTGGTTTTCTCCCTTGCCAGACAAATTTAGTTATTATTTGGTTTAGATCCATAAAATTTTTTTTCGATAGATTAACTGGGGCGGTTTGAAATAAAAAATTGAATTTCGGTAACACATATGATTTTACTGTTGTTACTCGTCCCAAAAATGAAAGTTGTATTTTGCCCCATTTATCTAGATCTTTACTTACTTGCTTTAATAATTTGTCGTAGTTGTCTTCTTGTAAACTCGAACATCTATTGGTCAGCCAGACTCCCAGGTATTTAATTTTGTTCACTATCTTTAATCCTGTCATTTCTTGTAGATTTATCTTAATCTTTTCTGGCATATTTTTGGCTAATATATTTGTTTTCTTCTTATTAATTAATAAGCCTGCCATGGCCCCATATTCCTCAATTATCTTTACCAAAGATATACAAGATTCTAGAGGCTCTTCTAAGATAAAAACCACGTTGTCTGCGAAGGCTTGGGCTTTAAAAATTTGTTGGCCTATTTTGAGGCCTCTTATTTTTTCCTCACTTCTTATTTTACGTAGTAGTACTTCTAAGGATAAAATAAAAAGTAGCGGAGATAGAGGACAGCCCTGTCTTGTACCCTTTCTTATCTGAAATTCTTCTGACAAATCCCCATTTATTAATATTCTGGCTGTTTGTTTTGTGTAGATCGCTTTAATTGCATTTATAAATTTCTTTCCAAACCCCATATATTCTAATTGTAGTAGTATAAATTCCCAGTTTACTCTATCGAATGCCTTCTGTGCATCTACGAAAACTAATGCGACCTGTTTATCTGGGTATTCTTCATAATATTCCAGTGTATTTAACATAATTCTCATATTATGCTTTAATTGTCGTGATGGTAAGAATCCATTTTGATCCATTTGTATAAATTCGTTCAGAAAACCTTTTAGTCTGTTTGCTAAGATTGTAATAAAGATTTTGTAGTCTGAGTTTAGAAGAGAAATGAGTCTGTAGTTTTTTATGTCTACTGAAGGAGGATCTTCTTTGGGGATTAAACTAATATTGGCCTCTCTCCATGAATGAGGGATTTCTACTTTCTCCAATGTTTCATTAAATAGGTCTTTCATATGTTCTCCCATGACTTCAAACATTATCTTATATACCGTATTTTCCGGCGTATAAGACGACTGGGCGTATAAGATGACCCTCCTCAGAGCCATTTAAGGCTCGTCAGAGCCTTATGGGCTGGTCTGCCTGGTTACAGGAGAATGAGACCCGGCGTATAAGACAACCCCCGACTTTTGAGAAGATTTTTGTGTGTTAGAAAGTAGTCTTATACGCAGGAAAATACAGTAATTCCGCCGGGAGTCCATCTGTACCTGGCGTTTTCTGGTTTCTCTGTTTCTTTATTGCTCTTTCAACCTCGGCTAAAGTAATTTCTTCTTCCAGAGTATCTGTTAGATTAGATATCTTAGGTAAATCTGATTCCTCTATATATTTTTTTATCTCCTCTGTTGGGATCTCCTCTTTTTCATATAAATCTTTATAAAAGTCCACCATAATTTTTTTCTTTCCTTTTTTATCCTTTACTAAGTTCCCTTCTTTATCTTTTAACTGGTCAATTCGTCTAGACTGTTTTTCTTTTTTAAGTCTGTATGTAAGCCATCTTCCCAGTTTATTAGCTGATTCAAAATGTTTTTGTTTTGTTATCTTTATCTTATCTGCCAATTTATCTAATTCAAACAGATTGAGCTAATGCTTTACGAGATTTACCTGTTCTTTTGCCCCCTTAGAGAGTGGATTATCTTGTAATTGTTCCTCTGCTTTTATCAATTTATTTATTAACTCTTCCCTTTCTTGTTTTTCTTTTTTATATTTGATGGCCATGTGTTTAATAATGAGACCTCTTACAAAGGCTTTGGCCGCATCCCATATTATTTGGGCTGGCATTCCTGGTGTTTTATTTTCTTGGAAGAAAAGGGATATTTCTGTCTTGAGTTTCCATATAAATTCAGTTTCTTTTAATATCTCTGTCCTCATCATCCATCTTCTTCTATTTTTTCCCTCCTTCTTAAGTATGACTAGCACTGGGTTATGATCGGCCCATTCTTTCGGCATAATTTTGAATTCTAATATCTGGGAATTGAGTTCTTGTGTCATCCAAATCATGTCCAATCTGGACCATGATTTGTGTCTGAGGGAATAATAAGTAAATTGTTTACTTGTTGGATTATGTTCACGCCAAGTATCTACCAATCCTAATTCTTCTTTTATCTCATTATAGATAGTTGGTAATATCTTCTTTTCTTGTCTCCCATTTCCCCCCTCCCTATAATACTCACCCTTTTTATAGTCATATATTCTGTTAGTAATTGCATTAAAGTCACCCAGAAGGCATACCTGCTCGTATTCCAGATTACGAATTTCTTTTTGTACTCTTCGAAAGAATGATTTATGTTTAATATTTGGAGCGTAAATTCCTACCAATAAAACTTTCTTCTGTAATACTTCTACTTCTAGGATTAATATTCTTCCCTCCTCGTCTGCAAATAATTGTATCGATGATAAATGCTCTTTCACAAATATTGCCACTCCTCTTTTTTTTTCCTCTGGTGCCGCTACAAACAGTTTCCCCGTTTTCGGACATTTCAATAGGTTGGATTGCGATAATTTAATATGTGTTTCTTGGATACATATTATATCTACGTTAGTTTTAACAATTTTAGTTAAAATACGTCTTCTCTTTATCGGTCCGTTGAGACCATTAACATTAACAGTCAAGATTTTCACTCCTTGCTCCATCCTCTATTTACTACCTTCTTTGTTTTTAGTTACTGAATGAGTTTCTACCCCGTACTCTGTCGCTCCTCTTTCCTCCCCCTTCCTCCCTTCCTGTTTCCCCTTTCCATAGTGTGCTTGTGCTCCTTTCTCATTTCTCCACCCCTCTTTCCGCTCTCTCTGTATTCCTTTTGCAATTTCTATGTCACTTTCATTTCCAATCAACCCAAGGCAATTTTCACAGAATTCTTGGGCGTCCTGTATGTTATCAATTTTGGTTTCCCGATCTTGCCAAGTTACCAAGAGTCCTTTAGGAAGCAGCCATCTATATGGCACATTATGTTTCCTTAGTTGCGAGGTTATAAATTGGTAATTTTGTCTCTGTTCTCGCACTCTTTTCAGGATCTGTTTTAAAATTGTAACTTGACGCCCCTTATATGTGACTTTCTGTTCTCTAGCCTTATGCAATATTTCATCCCTTAATGCCTTTTTAGTGAGTCTTACATGTATCTTCTAGGTAGGTTATAACGTCTCGCTTAGTAGTGTATACCCGATAGGTTTCATCTATTTCCGCCTGGACCTCATCCTTCTTTTTCCCCACTACCTCTGCTATCACTTCTCCCACTATTTCCTCTAGTTGTTCCTCTCTATCCTCCTCTATATTTTGCAAGCGCAGAAAAAAAGCAGATTTCTCCATCTCTAGAAATACTATTTCATCTTCGAGTTTCCCCACCGCTTGAGTGCATCTCTTTTCACATTTATCTATCTGTGTTTCAACTCTTTCAATACTTTTTTCCACCTCGTTCAATCTCTCTTCGTGTTTAGTTAAGGTTGTTTTCATTTCTCCTAGAGTCTCTTTCAGTTGTTTCATTTCTCCTCTTAATTCACTTATTTCAGATTTCAAGTCCTCAAAATTTTTTGATGTTGCTTCCTGGTTTTTTTCCAGTAATTCTTGGATATTTTGGAACATCGCTTGCATTCCTTGCATTGTTATTGGTTTGTCAGCTATTGATACATTCTCAGAGGATTTCCTCTGTCCTGGGATATTGTTATCGGTGAAGACATCGTTGTAGGTGCTGCAGGTTTCTTCCCTACTTTTGTAGATGTTACTGTAGTAGCCATATCGGTTAAACAAAGAAAACTTTTCCAGATTATCATACGCCTAAATATTTCCTCTTAATTAAGTCCTATGTTATTATAATCAGGAATCAATTCTAATTTGATTTCACCCAGAATTTTCTCTCAAGGCACAAATGACCAGGCTCAAATTATTCTACTCTGACACACTATGAAAAGATCTAGCTTTTTGGACAAGGCTCTAATGCCAGGAAAGGTAGAAGGAATGAGAAGATGATGACGACTAGCAGCTAAATGAATGGATTTAGTTATACTGGTGATAGTTGCACCATTAAAACATCTGAAAAGCCAGATTAGGATCAGATCATGGAGAAATCTATGTGGTTGCTAAGAGTTGGCATGAATTTTATGGCACATAATCAAAGTATTATATTTCAATATATAGTTGGACACCTAGTTCACACCTAGGTAGGGTAAATACCTGTCCATTCTCCCTATTCTCCGAGCATAGCTTCCTATGAAGTATTTTTTGTTAATGGTAAATAATGTATGTATGTATAGCAATGGAAGAATTACTCAGAGAAATATTTTACAGTAGGCAGTTTATTGTTTCTCAGGAAAGTAATTCTGAAGATATTAAAAACGCTGAAATGAAAGACAAAAAATTAATTTAACTATGCAACATTCCTTAGTGATCGGGTCATTTTATTTTTTTACACTGCAAGTTATAGCAGGTTGTTAAAGGACAACCTGCTATAAAAGGACTTGTTGTTGTCCTTTTATTTTCCTAATAAGGACATAAAAGTATATAAAATCTACTTCCAGATACTTTTTGAAGACATCTGCTTGTTATTCAATAACAATAATCAGCAAAAAGTTACTTTATAGAGTTGCTTGACTAAAATGCAGAGTTGCATTTTACTTGCTTAATGAAATAAGGAAAATGTGACTTCATTACATGTCATATAGAGTATATAAAGAGCAATAAAAGTTTTAATTTTAATATGGATACGGTAGTTGTAAACCTTTCAATAAATTAGCTTGCATCCAAGATAAAAATAATTGCTTCCAAAGGTGTTTTTCTGGACTATATAGAATGATTATGTTTTCTAGAACTCTTCAGTTCTATTTATGAAGCTAGGATACAGAGTGCCAGTCTCTTCCTAATCTTTTAGAGAAGGAATTTTTTTGAGTGCGGTACTTTTAAAGCCAGGCACACATCATGGATGAAAACAAGTGCATTCTCTATCAGATACAAAATCTGCCAGCTACAAAGTCACTGATATAATGAGGCAAGAGAGAAGTTACTTTGCTAACATTATTGATGTTTAAGCATGTCAGATTAATATTAATGAAGCATGTCACTGCACAGTATTGGTTAAATGTAAATTATTCAGTGGCATGATTTATACCATCCTCAACATGACCCGTTTAAATTGTTTCCATTTTGACATTAAAGTTAAAAATTATTTTTATTATACAATAGATTTCCATAGCATTGTAGAAAGTTAGCACCCACCCCACTCCTAGAAGAATGAAATATTTTAGGAAATATTAAAAAGACAGAATATTATATTTCCTCCACAGGAGAAATGGAGAAACATGCTCTTGGAGTCAGAAAACAGGCTCCAAGTCTTTCTTAATAGCCCAGCAGATACGGAGGCCAGCTTTTAGAAATGCATTTCTAATTTTTCTTTCTTCATTTACCTTGATGTAATTAGTCAGTTGAACAGATTCATAGAGGGATGGCATTTGGGAGTGGTTGACACAGCAAGTTCTGAACACCTTAGACTTCTGTCTAGTGGGAGGGAAATTTGTCCAGTACGTATTGTCTGTCTTGTAAAGGTAGCTACATACATACATACATACATACACACACACACACACACACACACACTCAGAATTAGACTGAGGCTAACCCCTTCACCCACCTCCACACAAAGCTTCTCTCAGGCTGGTTTTTGCTCTGTGGCACTAAGGCCCAAGCAATCATATCTCCCTGCCAATTCCATGGGGGAGGGGGCACGCCTCTCAGGCAAATACCTCATTGAAGAGATAGTAGAATAGAGATCTCCAAACCCCAAGCCCTGTTTGTGACTCACAAATATTTTCCAGTTGTCCAGTTGCCCACTAAAGCAGGATAAGTTGCACTGCTGCTCTCATTAGTAGGAGTCTCAGAGCTCAACGTGTGTAATTTCACAATATTTAATAGCCTGGATTGCACACTGACTAACCTCAATTAGGCCTCACAAACCCTGGATGCACTAAACTAAGAACTAAGACAGTTTGAGGAATCAACCTTTGGAAATGGACAATCTGTAGTTATTTTTTTTCCAATTTTTATTTATATATACAGACTAAACAAAACAATAAAACAGTAAAACAAACTAAACAATAAAACAGTAAAACATACAAAACATAAACATATAAACACAAAATCAAATATTTATCCAAATTATTGCAACTGTAGTCTGTAATCTTATTTCATAATTTAACTCCTCCTTATTTGGTCTTTTCCCTTCTATCTATCTTTCTGGTTTATTATTGACTTGTATGTGTACTATGTTTTCCTCTTTCTGTATTTGGTAGTTCAATTTACTTCCTGACCCTTTTTCTCTTTTCTCTTTTCCAACCAACAATACCACCTTTTCCATACTAGATAGTAATCATGTTCCTCCCTATTTTGTAGTTCCTTAGTGAGTTTATCTAATTCTGCACATTCCATGGTTTTGCTAATTACCCTATCTTCTGTCGGTGTCTCACTACTCTTCCAGTATTGTGCGTATAGTATTCGTGCTGCTGTTATCATATGTATAATTAAATATGTTATTTCTTTTTCATATTGTCCGTTTAGTATTCCAAGTAGAAAGGTTTCTGGTCTTATTTCTATCTTTTGCTGTATGGTTTCTTCTATCTGGGATCTAATCATTTTCCAGTATTGTTTTGCCATTGGGCAGGTCCACCACATATGATAGTAAGTGCCTTTATGGAGTTTGCATTTCCAGCATGTTGATGGTGTATTGGGGAACATTCTTGCTAATCTGGCTGGTGGCAGATGCCACCTATAGAACATTTTGTAGAGATTTTCTTTGCATGATACAGACATTGTCAACTTATAGTTTATTGTCCATAGTTTTTGCCATTTGTCTAGTTCGATACTGTAGCCGAAATTTTTTGATCAGGTTATCATGTTTTCTTTCACTACCTCTTCTTCTAATTTGTATCCTCGTAGATAATTATAGATTTTTTAAATTAGTTTGTCTTGTGTCCCTTGCAAAATTTTGTCCAATTCAGTTTGACCTTTTTGGAATCCAAATTGAGCCAAATCTTTTTTATATCTTGATTTAATTTGTGCATATGGCCACCAGTCAATGTCTGTACCCATCTCCTTCAGTTCTTGCCTTGTTCTTAGCTCCCCCATGTGGTTTAGCAGCTCTTGGTAGGTTTTACTACTGTCCATGGCATTTGGGTAAATCTGGGCTTCCATTGTTGACAGCCATTCCGGGATTTTATTATAATGTACCTTTTTAATACTTTGTCATGTTTGATATAATGATTGTCTGATTGTGTGTCTCTGGAAATAATCATGTTTTTTATCTGTGCCTTCCCAGAGGAAGGCATGCCGTCCTCGCTGTAGGTCAAATCCTTCCAAACTCAGCAATCTTTGATTTTTTAGATCCATCCATTCCTTTATCCAAATTAATACTGATGCTTTGTAGTAAGATTCCCAGTTGGGTAGTGCCAATCCTCCTCTTTCTCTTGTATCTTGTAAATGTTTTAGTTTGATTCGTGCTTTCTTCCCTTGCCATATGTAATCAGCTATTAATTTGTTGAAGTCCTTAAAAAAATTTTCCCCTGGTTTTATTGGAATTGCTTGGAATAAGAACAAAATCCGTGGTAGTACATTCATTTTAATTGAAGCGATCCTCCCCAAGAATGATAATTGTAGCTTTTTCCAAATTCCTAGGTCTTTTTTAATTTGTTTAGTTAATTTATCATAATTATCTTCTCTTATTGAAGAGCTTTTATTAGTCAGCCATATTCCTAGGTATTTTACTTTCTCGTAGTTTGTATGCCTAATTTATCTTCTAATTGTTTTTCTTGTTGATTGGTGAGGTTCTTTGTTAATATCTTTGTTTTTTGTTTGTTGATTTTGAGACTGGCTACTTTCCCATATTCCTCTATTCTGTTTAGCAACTTGACGCCAGATATAGTTGGTTGTTCTATAATGAATACGATATCATCGGCGAAGGCTTGGAGTTTGTATATTTCTCGTTTGGCTTTTAGACCTATTATTTCGTTGTCTCGTCTGACTTCCTTTAAGAGGGTTTCCAAGGCCAGTATGAATAATAGGGGTGATAGGGGGCAGCCTTGTCTCACCCCTTTTGATATTGGAAATTTTTCTGTTAAGTCGCCGTTAATTGTTATTCTCGCTGTCTGTACCGAATAAATTCTTTTTATCATCTTTATAAATTTTTCTCCGAATTTCATAGCTTCCAATTGTAGGGTGAGGAATTTCCAGTTAAGATTATCGAATGCCTTTTGTGCATCTAAGAAAATTAAGGCTGATTGTTTGTCTACATTCATTTCATAATATTCAAGTACATCAATTATTAGCCTAATGTTATTTTTTAGTTGTCTCCTTGGAATGAAACCATTTTGATCCGGGTGTATGTAATCTTCAATTATTTTCTTGATTCTTTCTGTGATAATTGATGTAAACAATTTATAGTCCACATTCAACAAAGATATTGGTCTATAATTTTGGATATCTGCGTGATCTGTTTCTTCTTTGGGTATTAATGTAATAATAGCCTCTGTCCAGGAATTCGGAATTTTGGCTTCCATAATTGCATCATTAAATACTTCAAGCAGGGTTTCATCCACCGATTGTTGACAATTTTTATAGAACTCCACTGGTATTCCATCAGGTCCCGGGGTCTTATTTTTTTTTTCTTCGCCTCAATAAGTTCCATCATTGTAATTGGTCTGTCCAAAGCGTCTCTGTGTGTCTCTTCTAATTCTTTGATTTCGGCTTCCCTTAGGTATTGTCTAATATCTTCTTCTGGGGGTTCCTCTAGTTCATATAATTTTTGAAAGAATGCTCTTGCTATATCCTTTTTATCTTTATTTCTATATTGTATTTCTCCAGTATTGTCTTTAAGTTGGTGTATGGTCCGTTTTTCTTTTTCTTTTTTCAGTCTGTATGCCAGCCATCGCCCTGTCTTGTTGGCATGTTCGAAGTAATTCTGTTTACTAGTTTAATTTTCCTGGCTATTTCTATCTGTGTATTCAAATTTATTTTGTGTTTTATCAAATTTATTTTTTCTTTCTTTTATTTTGGGGTTCCTTCTGTAACTCGTGTTTGTATTCCTTAAGTTCTTTCAGCCATTTCTCTCTTCTCTGCCATTGTTCTTTGTTTTTCTTCGCTACATATGCTATTGTCAGCCCTCTTATGTAAGCTTTCGCCGTATCCCAGAGGTTTTGGGTGGAAGTTTGCTCTTTTTTATTAATTTCAAAGAAAATTTTCATTTCTTTTTCTATTGTTTGTATATAATCCTTATCTTTTAAGATTTCAGTGTTCATCATCCACCTTTTTTTTATTCGATGTCCTTTCCAAGTTATTTTTAACGGACTATGGTCTGCCCATATATTCGTGGATATTTCAATTTCATCTAAATCCTTCCGGGTTGGGACTCCGACGTCGCCGGGCGGCTTTCGCGTAGCTGCCACCCTCCGTGCGCGTTAGAGCCGCTAAACAGCTGTTCAGCGGCTCGGAAAATCCCCCTTCTTGTTTTGGGAGGGGGTAAGAGCCGGCGAAGTCTAGATAGAGCCCCAGAGACACCCTCAGGGGATTTTTTCTAGCCCTGGAAGGTGTTCTGTGTGAGGGCTCCCTACTCCCCTCGCTGAAGCTCCGCGCGCCGAGGGACCTCTGTCAGAGGCAGAGCGAGACGATCGGAATCATCCCATCCTTTCAAATAACATCTTGCAACGGCTAAGTGGTGAGGAAAACTTTCTAAAGGGGGAATTTTGCAAAAAAAAAAGGAGTTTTAAAGCTTGCTGAGACTTAAAGGAAAAAAAGTGGCAGTTTAAAATTTGGAGCGGAAAATGGCGCTTGGCTGAAAGAGCAGAAACGAAACTAGAAAGTGAAACTGGCTGAAAGAGCAGAAACGAAACTAGAAAGTGAAACTGATAATTAACAATTTAAGCCTGCCTGGTGTTAACTTAAAAGACTTTGAATATTTTAAAGTGGAAAAGAATTTTGGCTGTTCCCCCTTCCTGCAAAACTGGGGAGAAAGACTGGATTTTTAGGGAAGGGAGGAAGATTTTCTTTTTTTAAGAAACTAAGGTGTTCTCCAGGCATGGCTTCAAAGAAAACTGGTGGGGATTCCCCTCCTCACCAGACAAAGGAATTACCAGCCAAGCCATTAGCTCAGTCTCAGAGTACGATGCAAGGAGGAGGGAATGAGGATCTGAAAGCTTTCATGGCCAACTTAACAGCATCTCTTGCTAATCAGATTAAAGATTTGAATGTGAAGATTGAAAATAATCAAAATGAAATGAAACAATTTGTAAAGGAAAAAAGTGATAAGTTGAATCAGAATGTAACTACAGTGGTAACGGCTCTCACTGATGCTCTGGTGGTGGTTGAAAAAAAAGTGGATGACTTAAATTTAGATGTGCAAAAGAATAAAAAAGATGCAGAGGAGAAATTTTTTAAGGTGGATCTGAGGAACCAAAAGATGGAAGAGGAAATTACCATGCTACAATTTCAAAATATGGAGTTTGCCATAAGACTAAGGGGTCTGAAGGAAAATAACAGACAGGATTTGAGGGCTGCTTGTGTGGATATTTTGGCCAAAATCTCAAAACTGGAACCTGAGCTAATTGAGAAAAGAATTGACAAGATTTACAGGGTTAATTCTCAAGTAGCGAGAGAGAGGAATTTGCCCAGAGATGTTGTGATTTATTTTAATGACAGAACGCTGAGAAATGATATTTTGCGCAGTTCTTTTCATACCACTATTCAGGCGGAGGGCAATCAAATTGGAGTTTTTAAAGAACTACCACCTAAAATGTTAAGAGATTGGAGAGATTACGGCTTTTTGGTGAATGAATTGAAAAGGAGACAGATCCCATTTAGATGGGATGCACCTGTGGGAATTATCTTGAGATATGAGGATGTCAGATACCGTTTGAATTCGTTGGCAAAAGCACAACACTTTTTTCACAATATTCTTAAAAGATCTCCAACACCACCATGCTCATCTACATTGTTGTCAGTAGAAGGAGCCTTTCAACACAAGGATTTTGAGGAAGAGACATTAGAACCTTCAAAGGAACAAGAGCAACAGGCAACTCAAGTGTTGGCAGCGGAGGATGTTTTAGGAGCTGAAGGTGGTTTAACGGAGGATTTTTTTATCGGTCTCCCAGAGCCAAGAATAAAACATACCAGAGCGACAAGAGAGGTGGACCCGGATCTTGAATTGATGATGCAAGAACCAAAAGATCAACGTGTAACCCGGGCAGCCGAAAAGCAGAGACAAGAGAAGCAAAAACAACAGATGTTCGAGATGCCACAAGAAATGAAAGGGATGAATGGGACACTACAAAAATCTGAAGCAGTGGGAGGGGCAAGACCTAAGACTTCTGTTGTTGAACAAAGTCTTAGACAAGTCCTTGGCAAGCTTTGTGAATCTTCAGATGGTAGTTAGATTTTTATCGTGGAATGTGAATGGTCTGAACTCCCCACAGAAAAGAAGGAAAATATTTTATTATTTGAATCAATATAAAAATGAAATTGTTTGCCTCCAAGAAACTCATATTAGAACCCAGGACCAAAAATATTTGATAAATTCAAAATTTGGAGTACACTTTATTTCTTCTAATCTGGCAAAAAGGAATGGACTAGTGTTGTATATTTCTAAAAGAATACCAGCTAAACTTGTAGAAGCGGATGATCAAGGAAGATATATTGCGGTTGAAATAAATATACAGAATGTTCAGTTTCTTTTAATAGGAATCTATGCCCTGAATCAGCAGCAAGAAACTTTTTATAAATTACTACATAGCAAAATATTGCAATGGAATTATAAATCTTTATTGATAATGGGAGATTGGAATGGAGTCACCGATGTAAATCTTGATAAGAAGACACTGGCTAAGAAGGGGAATAAATTACCACAGACCTTTTTTGCATTGAAAGAAGAATTAAAATTGAAGGATGTGTGGAGAATACATCATCCGAAGCAACAGGATTTTACTTTCTTTTCTGATAGACATCAGTCCTTTTCTAGAATTGACTTTATATTGGCTTCTACTGACTTATCTTCTAATACGACTAAGACTAAGATTTTTCCAAGAACCTTGTCTGACCATAGTCCTGTATGGATGGAAATGGATTTCGGCAAGAGGGAGAGAAGATCCTGGAGACTTAATGAGAATCTATTTAGGTATGAGAAGAATATAGAGGATCTCAAAAAACATCTGAAGGAATTCTTCCAGTTGAATTTGAATAAAGGTACACCTATTGAAGTTGTTTGGGATGCAAGTAAGGCTTACATGAGAGGTGTACTGATTTATATGAATTCTAAGCAAAGGATAATTCGACAAAAGAAAAGAATAGAATTGGAGGCTGAAATAAAGGCAAAAGAACAACTGCATATAAAAAATCCGACTGATCAGAAACTACAGCAAACTATAAAACTTTTGAAAGAACAATTTCAAATATTGGTAGCTGATCAGACGGCGACTAATTTGCAATTTGCCAGACATAATACCTTTTGTAATGCTAACAAACCGGGCAGATGGTTAGCATTTACTTTAAAAAAGAAACAAAGTTCTCGTGTAATAGAATCTATTGAATACAAAGGTAAACAGGTGTTTCAACAGAAGTCAATTCATCAAGCCTTTTTAGACTATTATTCAAATTTGTATTGTAAAGATAAGATTCAAGAGGACCTTATTGATAAATATCTTGGAAAGATGAGAGTTACCAAAATTTCATCGGAACAAAGGGAAAGACTTAATTGTTTAATAACCTCTGAAGAGATCTTGTTTGCAATTAAACAACTGAACACAGCTAAAGCTCCTGGGACGGATGGTTTGACAGCAGTATATTATAAGAACTTACAATCTGAGTTGGTAGAGCATCTTAAGGACTTATTTTGTAGTATACAACGGGGGGGTAAAATACCCCCTTCTTGGAAAACGGCTTTTATTTCACTTATACCAAAGGAAGACGGTTCTTCAAAACCAGAAAATTTTAGACCAATATCTCTCCTGAATACGGATTACAAAATCTTTGCTAAAGTTTTGGCCAACAGATTGATGTCAGTTATCCAAGAGGTGATTCACAGTGATCAAGCAGGTTTTATTGAGGGGAGATATATGAAGGACAACGTGCGGCAAGTCATAGATTTATTGGAATATCTTGAGAAGAGTAAACAGATCCCTGCGGCGCTGGTATTTTTGGATGCGGAGAAAGCTTTTGATCGAGTCAATTGGGATTTTTTATTAAAGACTTTATATAAAATGGACTTCGGAGTTCAGTTTGTACAAGCAATTGAGGCAATCTATCAAGAACAGACAGCACAAATGGTTATTAATGGAAGTTTAACTACTAATTTTCAGATACAGAAAGGAACTAGACAAGGTTGCCCGCTATCTCCATTGTTGTTTATTCTAACTTTAGAAGTTTTGTTGAATTCTTTACGGGACTCGAATAAATTGAGTGGAATTGTTGTAAAGCAAAAAGACTATAGGACGAAAGCATTCGCAGATGATCTGGTTGTAACCCTAACACGACCTTTGGAATCAATCATCCAGATGAAAAAAATTATTGATGATTATGGTTTGGTCTCAGGTTTCAGACTAAACCAGAAAAAGACTAAGATGATAGTTAAGAATATGTCGGAACCACAAAGGATTGAACTGGAAAGGGCGGCAGGCTTTGAAATAGCTACAAAGGTGAAATATCTAGGAGTCCAGGTTGCAGTGTCAAATACTAAACTTTTTCAAAATAACTATGAGACTTTGTGGCATGAGATACAAAAGGATCTTGAGATATGGAAGAAACTGCAACTATCTTTACTTGGGAGAATAGCAGCTATTAAGATGAACGTTCTACCTAGATTTCTGTTTTTATTTCAAATGATTCCAGTGCTTCAAAGTGATAAAACATTGACTGAATGGCAGTCAGGTCTAAATAAATTTATTTGGAACCAGAAAAAGCCAAGAGTTAAGTTTAAAATCATGCAAGATGTTCGTGAAAGAGGTGGCCTCAAAGTTCCAAACCTACTTTTATATTATGAAGCTACAGTGTTGACTCAAGTGGGTGATTGGTTTGGAATAATGAAAAATGACATACTGAATTTAGAAGGCCACGATTTGGACTTTGGCATGCATACTTGTTTTACGAGGATAAGCTGGATAATGTTTTTAAAAGTCATATATTGAGACGGGCCTTGATGAGAGTTTGGAAGAAGCATCAGTTCAAGTTGGATTACAAAATACCTTTGTGGTTGGATCTTGGGCAGATTGTGCCAAATATAAAGTCACTCGGGGGGTTGTTATATAAAGAGATACTTTTCAATGATGGGGGCAGATGGAACTTGAAATCTTTTAAAACTCTGTTGGAAGATGGGAAGAACTTAACTTGGCTGCAGTATTGTCAACTTCAATCGAGATGGAGAGAAGATCAGAAAATTGGACTAATGTTACATGAAGAAGATTTGGTGATACAGATGAAACAGAGAGGTCCGATGCATATTAAGAGGGTGTATAATTTACTGCTAGAAAGAGACTCAGAGAGTGAACTAGTCAAGGATTGTATGATAAAATGGGCACAGAATTTTGCAGAACCAGTGATGTTAGAAACTTGGGAAAAGATCTGGGTCCAGAATGTTAAATTTACGCAGGCACAGAATCTGAGGGAAAATTTTTATAAGATGTTTTATAGATGGCATTGAGATCCTAAGAAATTATCATGTATGTATTCAAATGTTCAACCTAAATGTTGGAGGTGTGATTGTTTGGATGCTACATATTTTCATATCTGGTGGACTTGCAGGAAAGTGAAAGCTTTCTGGATTAAACTCTGGTGGGTTATGCAGAATGTTTTGAAAAAGAAGCTTCAATTTTCTCCGCAATTGTTTTTGTTGGGTATAGTTAAGGATTGTTCACCGAATGAAACAAGACTGATTTTATATATGATTACTGCAGCTAGATTACTGATTGGACAATATTGGAAAAAAGATAGTGTACCGACTATAGAAGAATGGACTTTGAAGATGGCTAATTTTGCGGAAATGGCAAAGATTTCTGCATATTTAAAAGATAGGACCCATGAAGTTTTTGTTCGGGATTGGAAGAATTGGGTGGATTATGTGCAGAACAAATATCAAACTAAGAGGTACCAGCTAGTATTTGATTGAGGACAACAAAAATGGGATGATTATGTTTAGAATAAGTACTAAATTAAGAATTTTTGGTTAGCTTTTTGATAGAGCTTGAAGTAATAAAGGATTACTTTTACTGTTATTATTAGGTTAAATATATATATTATATTGTTTTTTAGATATTAACTTGATACATACTTTGTTTATACTGCTGTCTTTGATAAAACGATGGGGAAAATTTTTATACATCTGTAGTTTTAAGGGGGCATTTACAAATCTTATAAACTTTATTTGTTTAATATGTTTTTTTTATTAGTAGTTAGAATTCTGGATTAATTTTATTGTTAGAGTTATGATATATATTATGGATCTCACCTATATCTAATTTTTAATAATGATTGATATATACTTATGATTTGTATGCAACGGAAGTCGGGGGGGGAGGGTTGGGGGGAAAGGGGGGGAGGGGAGTAATTGTGGGGTTAAAAATGTATTGTAAAACTTTTTCAATAAAAAAAAAAATCTTTCCTAAGGTCCGTTGTCATCCACGCCATATCTATCCTAGACCAGGATAGATGTGGATTAGAGTAGAAAGTATACTGCTTTTTTTCCTTATTTACTTCCCTCCAGGCATCTTGTAGACATAGTTCTTGTGCCATTTCCATAAAAGTGTCTGGTAGGGTTTTTTTCTTGGTTTTGTTCTTCTTGGTGCTCTTATAATCTTTTTCTGTGTCTAAGATTGCGTTGAAGTCACCTATGAGGCGACTTTCATAGTCTAAATCTTTTATTTTATTATGTAAATTTTTATAGAAGGCCCGTTGGTTTTCATTTGGTGCATAAATCGTGGTCAGTAATATTGTTTTTGACACTGTTTGTATTTCGATCATTAGAACTCTTCCCTCTTCATCTTGATATACTTGTTTTGTTTTTAAGTGCTTCTTGATGTAAACTGCAATACCTCTTTTCTTTTGGTCTGATAGTGAAGTATAAAGATTTCCTAGTCTTGTATTTTCTAGCAATTTTTGGTGTGTTTTTTTAATGTGGACTTCCTGTAGACTGATTATATCCATCTCCAATTTATGCAGTTTGGCAAATGTCCGGGTTCTCTTGGTTGGGGCATTTAATCCATTTATATTAATCGAAATTATTTTTATTTCTTGTTCCATCTTCCTCCTTATTTGGTAATTGCCTTTTGTTTACTTGTGTTTCTTGTTACCATTTGCGTTTTTCCCCTCGCTCCTTCTCTCTCCATTTCTTTCCTTTCCTGTTTCTTCTTTTCCCCTTGGTCATCTTCCATTTCTTCTATAGAGTGTTCATCTTGGCTCCTATTCTCTGGTTCCTCTCTGGCTTCTTTGTCTTCTTCCATAATAAAATATTGATCAAAAAATTCCTGGGCTCCTTCTAAGTTGTCTATCATTACTTTCTTATTTTGCCACGAAATCAAAATACCATCTGGTAAAAGCCAGCGGAACATTACTTTATGCTTGTTCAATTGTGTTGTTAGTTAGTTAGTTTAGTTAGCTTATTAAATTTATATACCGCTCTTCTCCTGATGGACTTAGGGCGGTGAACAGCCAAACATTAAAACATTAAAATACAAGCAATATAAAAGTTAAAAATAATCTAAAAACGTAATTAAATCAAATTTGGCTTCCCCAAATTTAAAATCCCTCCTAAAATTCACCCATTAAAATCTATGTTAAGCCAGCCCGGCTTCCTGGAATAGAAAAGTCTTTAATGCCTTGCGGAAAGTGCGGAGGTCTGGGATTAATCCCTGGGGGTAACTCGTTCCAGAGGGCGGGAGCCCCCACAGAGAAGGCTCTCCCCCTGGGGGTCACCAGTCGACATTGCCTGACCGACGGCACCCTGAGGAGGCCCCCTCTATGAGAGCGTATTGGCCGGTGGGAGGTTATCGGTGGCAGAAGGTGGTCTCGTAAGTACCCAGGCCCTAAGCCATGGAGCACTTTAAAGATGAGAACCAAGACCTTGAAGCGCACCCAGAAGACCACTGGGAGCCAGTGCAGCTCGCGCAGGAGAGGTGTCACATGGGAGCGCCAAGTCGCCCCCATAATCACCCGCGCGGCCGCATTCTGGACCAGTTGGAGCCTCCGAGTGGTCCTCAAGGGGAGCCCCATGTAGAGAGCATTGCAGTAGTCCAGGCGAGAAGTGACCAGGGCATGAGTGACTGTGCATAAGGAGTCCCGATCCAGAAAGGGATGCAACTGGCGTATCAGGCGAACCTGATAAAAAGCCCCCCTGGCCACGGCCGTCATATGCTCTTCTAAAGACAGCCGTGGATCCAGGAGGACGCCCAAGTTACCAACCCTCTCTGTGGGGGGCAAAGACTCACCCCCAATAGCCAGCGAAGGCACCAACTGGCTATATCGGGACGCCGGCATCCACAGCCACTCGGTCTTGGAAGGATTGAGTCGGAGCCTGTTCCTTCCCATCCAGACCCGTATGGCCTCCAGACACTGGGACATCACTTCGAGGGCATCATTGGGGTGATCCGGGGTGGAGATGTACAGCTGCGTATCATCAGCGTACAGATGACACTGCACCCCGAAACCACGGATGATCTCACCCAGTGGCTTCACATAAATGTTGAGCAGGAGCGGCGAGAGGACCGACCCTTGCGGCACCCCGCTAGCAAGGCGCCTCGAGGTCGACCTCTGCCCCCCTGCCAACACAGACTGCAACCGGTCGCAGAGATAGGAGGAGAACCACCGCAACACGGTGCATCCAACCCCCAATCCCTCCAGCTGGTGCAGCAAGATACCATGGTCGATGGTATCAAAAGCCGCTGAGAGGTCTAATAGGACCAGAACAGAGGAGCAACCCCTGTCCCGAGCCCTCCAGAGATCATCAACCAACGCGACCAATGCCGTCTCCGTGCTGTATCCAGGCCTGAAGCCGGACTGGAATGGATCTAGATAGAGAGTGTCATCCAGGTACTGCAGGAGCTGTCGCGCAACCACACTCTCTACAACCTTCGCCAAGAAGGGAAGGTTGGAGACCGGATGATAATTTCCCAAAACAGCCGGGTCCAGAGAAGGCTTCTTGAGGAGGGGTCTCACCACCGCCTCTTTCAAGGCAGGAGGCAAGAAACCCTCACTCAAAGAAGCATTTATAATCCTCTGGAGCCAGCCTCGTGTAACCTCCCGGGTAGCCAGCACTAGCCAGGAGGGACACGGGTCCAATAAACATGTGGTTGCGTTCAATCTCCCCAGGATCCTGTCCACGTCCTCGGGAGTCACAGGGTCAAATTCATCCCATACAACAGTCTCAAGACCTGCTCCAGACACCTCACCGGAACCTACCCAGTCAGAGTCCAAGCCTTCCCAAATCTGAGAGATTTTATCGTGCAGATACTGTAGAAAATCCTCAGCCCGTCCCTGCAAGGGGTCATCCCGCACTCCCAGATGGAGGAGGGAACGGGTCACCCTAAACAGGGCAGCTGGGCGGTTATCTGCCGATGCAATAAGAGCGGAAAAGTAATTACACTTTGCCGCTTTTATCGCCACTAAGTAGGTCTTAATATGAGACCTAACTAGTGTTCGGTCGGATTCGGAGCGACTGGCCCTCCAACCACTCTCTAGGCATCTTTTCCGGCGCTTCATCTCCCTCAGCTCCTCGGAAAACCAAGGAGCTGGGCAGATCCGGCGCCGGGTCAGAGGCCGCAAAGGCACTACTTGGTCCAAAGCCCCGGCGGCCGTCCTATCCCAGGCGGCCACCAGGTCTTCAGTCGAGTCGTGAGCCAGAGACTCAGGAAATGGCCCAAGCTCCATCTGGAACCTATCAGGATCCATCAGGCGCCTGGGGCGGAACCATCTGATCGGTTCCGCCTCCCTGCGGTGGGGTGTAGCGGTCAGAAAGTCCAGCCTCAGGAGAGAATGGTCTGACCATGACAGGGGTTCAATAGCTATATCCCCTATAACCAGTCCATTCAACCACTGCCCAGGACAAAAACCAAGTCCAGAGTGTGTCCTCCTATGTGAGTAGGGCCATGAATTACTTGAGTCAGGTCCATGGCTGTCATGGAAGCCATGAACTCCTGAGCTATCTCAGACGTCTCGCCGATGGACGGCAGGTTGAAATCCCCCATCACCAAAAGGTTGGGGGTATCAACCGCCACCCCGGCTATAACACCGAGAAGCTCGGGCAGGGCTGCTGTCACGTGGCAGGGAGCCAGGTACGCAATCAGCAAGCCCACCTGCTTCCCATGACCCCACTTCACAAGGAGAGACTCACATCCGGCTATCTGAGGCACAGTGGTCTCCCTAGGATCAAGACCTTCCTTTATAATGACCGCCACCCCCCCACCCCTCCCCTCTGCCCTCGGCTGATGAAATGCATGGAAGCCCAGTGGGCACAACTCTACCAGAGGGACCCCCCCCCTCCTGGCCCAACCAGGTCTCCGTAATACCCGCCAGGTCCGCTCCTCCCTCCTGAATTAACTCACAGAGGAGGGGGGCCTTATTAACCACGGACCTGGCGTTGCACAGCATCAGCCTAAGGCTCGGGCTCTGAGACTCCGGACAACCCAGGGAACGAGAGGAGCTTAGGGGGCCGAGGCATGTCACCGCTTGAAGACAGCGGGTGCGTGCCCCCACAACACGATCTGGCCTCCTGCTCCCACCATATCTGCCCCTCCCGGCCACGGTCCTGATGGAATCGCCCTCTTCCCTGTAAGGAAGCTATAGTTTTTTCTCTGATCTCTCATGTGTCTCGGGATTTGCCTCAAAGTTATTATTTCCTTCCCTTTATAGTAAATCACCTCTTCTCTCATTTTCTTATATATTTCCTCTTTTGTTGTTTTTTTTGTAAATCGGACGTGCACTTCCTTCGGGAGCTTGTTCCTTCGTGTATAATTAGTATGAACCCTGTAGATTTCGTCAATATCTCTTCTTATATCATTTTTGTCTCTCTGTAATGTTTCCGCAAAAATCTCTGTCATAATCTCTCCTAAGTCTTCCTCCTTGGTTTCTGTGATGTTCTGGAACCTTAAGTAAAACGATGCTTTTTCCATTTCAAGAAATGTAAGGCCGTCTTCCGTCTCTTGATTACTTGTCAACTGTTGGTATTCCAGCTTTTCTACTTTTTTTATTGTCTGTTCCATTTTGAGTTCCGTTTTTTGGATCCTTTGTTCATTATTGGCGATGTTCCGTTGAATCTTTTCTATCTTATCATCCATTTTCTGTATATTATCATTTATCCTTCCCACATCAGATTTCAGATCATCGTGATTTCATCTTGTCTCTTCGTGATTGTTGGCAATTGATTCTTGGGTCTTAATCATCGTTTCCTGTAGCATTGCCAAAGCTGAATGGATAGTTTGCATGCTGGATATGGAAGCTGCCTTTTCTTTTTCAGTTCCTAACATTGTTTCAATAGATCTCTGTTGAGCAGGAGAGGCTGTAAGTGGGGCCTGGCTTGGAATTATTTTTTTGGTTGTTTTGGTTATAGTGGTTGTGGCAGTGCTTGTCATATTGATTCTTTTTAGTAAGTTGTCCCAAAATTTCATACACTTAAATATTCTTATTGGTTCTTCGTTTTTGTTACTTGTAGTTGTGTGTTTATCTATGATAATGTCTGGGGCTTATCTTCTTCCAGTATTAATTGGTCTGTAATTTCTATATATATTTTCAGCACTGGACACTCTAATAGGCACTTAAATGTATGGATATATCAATATAACTTATGCACTCTAATTGGGGAAAGAAGACTAATATAGGGGAGGTATGGGGAAAAACTTCAGGTTCTAACACATCATTAGGTCTGAATATAAACAATACACTGAATTACTGTAAATTAATTAGTCTATCAAATAGAGTCTATCAAAACAAATGTCACTCTTGTAAGTATTTAAGCAAGGATTAAATATTAAGTTATTCAAGTATTTCTATTCACTGAAAGTTCTATTACCCTTAATTAGATCAATTCTTTCCTAAACAGTCATCCATAGAATTAAATAGATATAGGTAATACAATGGGTTAATTAATCTATCTGATAGGATCTATCAATACACATATCGCTAATATGAATAGATAAGCAAGGATTAAATATTAAACTATACAGATATTTCTATTTACTTAACGTTCTATTACCCTTAATTAATTAATTATTTGCTAAGCAATCATCCATGGAATTAAATAGATATAAGTAATACAGTAAGTTAATCAATCTATCTACTAGAATCTATGAAATCAAGTATCACTAATGTAAATAAATAGGCAAGGATTAAGTATTGAACTGTTCAAATATTTCTATTTACTTGAAGTTCTATTTCCCTTAATTAATTAAATCCTAGAAGATCAACCATATAGTTAAATAAACATCAATTATTCAGAATCCTATTATTGCTAAATATTGATCAGAATTTACACTTATTTAGGAAAATTGATCCGATATAAATATAAAGTATAAAGTTATTTTGCAGTTGATATACAGTTCTTTTCCACTCTTACGTGCAACGGTTCTTGTGAAAAAGTTCTTATATTGTATTGTCTTTAATGTCTCTCAGTCTCTCAGGCTTCTCAAATCGCCACAAATCTATTATAGTCCGCTAGTATTGCATCACTCTCATTCACTTTCACTGCTTCAATGGCGCTGCCACTCTCACTTGCACTCTCGCTGTTTTTTAATCTTCTTGTTGTTTTCTTTCTGGATCTTTTCACCTGTCACGCTGTGGATCTTTAATCAGTTCCAGATTCCTTTCCTCTCTATTCAGTTCAAATTCAAAGTCCGAACTTACTCTGCCGCTTGTAAAGTCTTTTTAAAGTCTCTCAATCTGAGCAGTCTCTCTCTTTTTTGCACAGTCACTGTCAGTCAGTCTTCTTCTGCCCTTGTAGTCTTTCGTCGCCGCTTTCCACCTTCTTGGGGTCACAAATTCTCTGCAAACCACTTCTAATGCAAATTATCACTGTGCTTTCCTCCGTCGCTTTTGTCTCGATCAGCTTTCAAACTGGATACAGTTGCAATTCTTTTGTTTGATCTCCGTCTCCCTGCTGTGCAGCTTTCAGCACTTCCGGCCAGCCAGGAAGGCTGGTTTTTTCCCCCCTGAAATTAGGAGAGTTCTCCTGAACCTTCGGGATGGTTGCCTCCCCTCTCAAGGTCCTTGGGATTCATCCTTGTTCTATTGATCTCTCCAAGATCAATAGCGCCCGAATCGGCTTCCTAGAGGGGAATCTCAGAGTTTCAAGAACAGAGCCCTGCTCTCTAGCTCCAAACGCGATGGAATCACTACCGGAAGCCCCGACAATCTGTAGTTATTTAAAGGAAAACCATGACTGTGAAGAATTTTGGGGATTCTCTTGCTTCAAATCTGACTGGAAGCTCACAGAAAGTGACATCAAACATCTGAAAATAATTGGCATAGAAAATTGGATACTGTAAATTTCTTTCCAGAACTTTTGTCCTGGCTGCTGGACCTTCATGTTTTGAAAGCTCTCCTTGTGGGAGCCACTGAAGGGATACTTTTCTGCTGCCTCTATTAATGCCTTCCCCTTTGCATCATAAAAAATTAAAAGCACCCATCAAGTCTCCCTGATCTGATCAATTTTAATCTTTTGCCAGAAGAATGTGTATGTCACTCACAAAAAGAGGGGATTGTAGGAAGTTAGCACCTACCACTCTCCTAGAAGAATAAAGTATTTTGAGAAACATTTTAAAAGGCAGGATAAAATATTTCCCCTAAAAGAGAAATAAAAATCTTAAGGGAGATAGAAACTCAGAGCTCCAGTTCGCTGTCCCTAGCAGATATTTTGTGCCCATTGAGAAAAATTGGGACAGCCTATCTACAAAAGATCTTCAGCTCCAGGATGATGGGATTAAGACATGACCCTTCAGGACATAATTGGATTAACCCACTACCATCTAGCAGCAGAGCTCACTACATTGCACAATCTCCTAGGACATTTTATCTTCCTCCAAACCTCAACGAAACTTAGTTCAGACAACCTATAGTGCCAGCTATGTCCCCTACAGTAGCCAATAGAATACATGCTCTTGCGCAGGGACAGGAAGCTGGAATGCAAGGCTCAAGAGAAAGTATAAAAACCACCCACTCTCAACTCTATGTAATCAGGTGCCCAGAACCATCCATGTGGTTCTGCTTAATCATTAAACCATCTTTCCAATCAGCCTCCAGCCTCCATTGGAATTGGCTTGGAACTGGAACTGGATATTTCTTCCAACATGAGGTAACGAAGCTTGCAATGTATTCTAATCAGATCTCTCTGAATTATTGAAAAATGAACATGTAACTTTTGAAACTTCATATTTTTGGTGATACAAATACAGACCTATTGTGATATAAATATTTAGAACAAATACTTTTGATTTTGTTTTGCCAAGTGATGGAAATTAATTACCATGAGCAAGTGTTGCACAAAATGGCAACTGGAAAGACTGCTCGTGCATACACGTGCACACACAGACAAATACATGCCATATGAAAGAAAATTTATTCTCAAGAAGCAAATTTTAGAAATATGCTTTCATTGTACCAGCTTTAAATTTGTCCAGGAAAAGTATTTTCTTAATCAAATGCTGTGATTCCTACTCTCTGCTTGAATCATTTTCTAAAATGCAATTCTCCAGCCTTGAATTGAAAAAATAGAACCACTTCAGTGAGGAATAAAATCTCATGGTATATTAATAATAGATACTGAGTACAATAGACTGTAAATATTATACATTATAGTTGAATGACAATGAAGGGGCATACCCACCATGTAATTCCATTCTGGGGTAAGTAGCTTCATTCTGGACTTTGAGGTTTAATTTAATTATTAATTTAATTTAATTTAATTTTTTTCAATTTATATGCCGCCCCTCTCTGAAGACTCAGGGCGGTTTAGCAATTGTGGTCTCTAGACAACAGGTTTCCTGATGTTTTGCCACCAACTATCATTGGCATCTTCTAAGGCAAGGTGATCTGCATAGCCAGCCATTTAATTAGGATATCACTAATTCAGTTAGAGGACTGAACAGTGCTACAAGTTTATTTGCTTGTTAATACTTTTAATTTCACCATTGTTGTTCCATGTCTACCATTTAGAATAAAGAAACCATGCTGGAAGCCACTTAGAATGGAGAAATGATTATAGGTGGTACAATCATTATCTTCTAAAAGAATTAAAATAATCTATGACACTCCCTTTAAACTGGATTACCCTATTATACACTGATTACTAAGACTACTAAGTTAGTCTTTGTTATTCTCCAAGTAGAGAGAACACTTATCAGTGTTTGGTAAGGAGATCAAAAAGACAACAGATTGGTTTCAAGCCCATTCAGAGAAGTTGACACCAGCCATCGAGGAAAAAAGGAGAGCTCTAATTGCATATAAACTCAGTGGAACTGCACTGTTCCAGTGAGCGCAACCCAAAGGTTCTGCGAGCTGCTTGTAGCAAAGTCCAACAGACCGCCAGGAGATGTGCTAACTATTATTGGCTGCAGCTTTGCTCTCGGATCTAGATAGCAGCTGACACAGGCAACATCAAGGAGATGTATGATGGCATCAAGCAGGCCTTAGGTCCAACACAGAAGAAATCTGCCCCTCTGAAGTCTGCTTACAGGTGAGGTTATCCAGGATCGAACACAGCAGATGGCACACTGGATACAGCACTATTCTTGAGTTATATTCCAGAGAAAATGTGGTAACTGAAGAAGCATTAAATAACATTGAGTATCTCCCTGTCTTAGAGGAGCTTGACAGTGAACCAACTTTAGAAGAACTAAATGTGGCCCTGGACTCCCTTGCTGCAAAGAGAACATCTCCATTGAACTGCATGAAATCTTTTGTCTTTGTTGGAGGGAAGGTGGAGTACCACAGGACATGAAGGATGCAAGGATGCAAGTATTGTCACACTGTACAAGAACAAAGGTGACAGGGGTGACTGTAACAACTACTGTGGCATCTCTCTTCTTAGTGTTGTAGGGAAGCTACTTGCCCGTGTCGTACTGAAGAGGCTCCAGTGCTTGCAGAGAGAGTCTATCCAGAATTACAGTGTGGATTTCGAGCCAACAGGTCCACTATTGAAATGGTATTTTCCCTTAGATAATTGCAGGAGAAATGCAGGAAACAAAGACAGCCACTTTTCATAGCCTTCATAGATCTTACGAAGGCTTTTGACTTGGTTAGCAGGGATGGCCTTTATAAAATTCTCCCCAGGATTGGATGTCCACCTCAGCTCCTCATCATCATCAGGTCCTTTCATGAGGAAATGAAGGGCACTGTACTTTTTGATGGCTTAACTTCAGATTCCTTTGATATTCAAAGTGGAGTGAAGCAGAGCTGTGTCCTCACACCAACTTTATTCAGGATCTTTTTTGCTGTCATGCTGAAAAATGCTTTTGGAACTGAAACAGAGGGTATTTATCTCTGGACCAGATCAGATGGAAAACTCTTTAATCTCTCTAGATTGAGATCAAAGTCTAAAGTCGAGCTGAAATGCTCTTTGCTGCTGCTGCTGCTGTCACTGCTCACTCTGTTGAAGATCTTCACTGCTCACTCTGCTGAAGATCAGCACTGCTCACTCTGCTAAAGATCAGCACTGCTCACTCTGCTGAAGATCTTCAACGACTTATGGACAGTTTTAGCAAGGTCTGCCAAGACTTTGGACTAACAATCAGCCTGAAAAAAATTCAAGTCATGGGTCAGGACGTGGATTCACCTCTCTGTATTACAATCTCTGCGCAAGAACTGGAGGTCGTCCATGACTTTGTGTAACTCGGCTCAACTATCTCTGACACTCTCTCTTTAGATACTGAGCTGAATAAACATATTGATAAAGTGACCCCCACATTTTCCAGACTTACAAAGAAAGTATGGCTTAATAAGAAGCTGATGGAACATACAAAGCTCCAAGTCTATAGAGCCTGCGTCCTGAGCACACTTTTGTATTGCAGTGAGTCTTGGACTCTTTACGTACAGCAGGAGAGAAAGTTGAACACCTTTCATATGCGCTGTCTCCGATGAATTCTTCGCATCACCTGGCAGGACAAATAGCACAGTCTTGGAACGTGCTGGAATTTCTAGCATGTACACACTATTGAAACAACGACATCTATGCTGGCTGGGGCATGTCGTGAGAATGGCTGATGGTTGTATTCCAAAAGATCTCCTGTATGGAAAATTAGTGCAGGGAAAGCACCTCAGAGGGAGACCACAGCTGCGATATAAGGATATCTGCAAGAGGGACCTAAAGGGCCTGGGAATGGACATTAACAACTAGGAAACCTTGACCTCTGATCGTGCAGCATGGCACAATCGGAGCCATGCTGCACGACACAGCATGGCCTTCTCCAATTCAAAGAGACACTTGTTTGGCAGGCTGAGGCAAAGAAGCAGTCCCGGAACCAGCGAAATCTGGAGATTGGGCAGGTAACAGAATGTATCTGCCCTCAATGTGGAAGGGATTGCCACTCTTGAATTGGCCTGCTGTTTTAGGACCTCTTTCCAGAGCACGATACCATAGTCTCTTGAGACTGAAGGATGCCAATGAACAATTTAGTCTTTGTTATTCTCCAAGTAGAGAGAACACTTCTCCTTCAGGAGAAAATGGGTAACATGAACATGGATAGGTGCCTCTCATTCCTAATTCAGCAACTTTATAACATCTCCTTTAAAATTAGATGCAACTCTCACAGCATCATTCTAATCCAATCTGTTTGAACAAGTGTCAGACAAGGCTGCATATTCTATCTTATTTAATCTCTATTTAAACCCTCTAATAAGCAGATTAACCAGCCCAAGTTTCCGTCTTTTCAAGATTACTTGAATTGATATTCCACTATTTATATATGCCGATAATGATGCTTGCTACTCTTTAACAAGCAGTGGGATTTAGATGAGCACTCACAGCTTTCACTCATTTGTGCTGAAAGCACAATGAGCATAAATCCAAAGCAGTTTTTGTCAAAACCACCACAAGATTTAAATGGACCACTGAAGAAAAAGAACTTGAACAGATTAAAAGCTTTAAGTACTTAGGAGCAGTGGTCCATTCTCAGGTGCCTGGAAGATGCACATCTATTGTGCTAGTTGATAAGGATAAAAGAGCATAGCAATTATTACGCTTTATTTTATTTTTTGGACCAAGGGAAGGGAATGCATAGAAGCAGCTCTGAAACTTTTTATAGTAAAACCTTTAGCCCAAATGTTGTAGTATAATGCTCAGATGGGACCATTCCCTCACTATAAATCATATAAAATCATACAAAGATTTTGCATTTTTTTTCAGATACCTAGATCAATGTTTCTCAACCTTGACAACTCTAAAATGTATAGACTTCAACTCCCAGAATTCTGTATAGCCAAAGAGATTTAAGGCAACAAAAAATGGAGCTGGGACCATGGCTATTTATACAATAATAACACAAATTCTACTTTTTATCATCAGGACTGAGTCTACTAGACCAACAGACCAAAAGGAGCCTGGGTGGCGCAGCAGCTTAAGTAGTGCTAAAGTGACACCAGCTGCCTGCAATTACTGCAAGTTCAAATCTCACCAGGCTCAAGATTGACTCAGCCTTCCATCCTTTCAAGGTAGGTAAAATGGGGACCCAGATTGTGGGGGCAATAAACTGACTTTGTATTAAAAAGAAAACCGCTTGAGGGGCCCCCGAAAACCCTACTAAGCAGGTATATACAAAAGTATGAAGACTATTGCTTAACGCATTGTAAGCTGCCCTGAGTCTCCGGAGAAGGGCGGCATATAAATTAAATTTTTAAAAAAATCACTCTTCATGGCAACAAGCAATTCTGGCCAAATGCACCTATTTGAGCAAACATTCAGGCTAAAAGAATCATTAGAGAAAGGCTCCTCAATACAGAATTCCACAATGAGATCACCCATATTCCAGCCCATATTAGAATGCATATAATTTCTTCCAGATATGAAGATAATTCCTTTGGTTTCCCTTGTACAGTAAAGACCGCTTCTTGTATCCAGGCTTGATATTATTACCCCCCCCCCCCAATTCTTAATGAAATATTTATCAGTCTCCATAACCATGATAACCTGTCCATGTATTCAAACTATCATTCATGTGTTTTTACACTAATACCAATGTAGTTAAACTTTCATTCATTCTTTCTTGAGACATATTATAATTCATAAAAGTTTTCTTCTTGATTTTCTTCTCTCAAATAAGGAACCATTTGTCACATACCATACAACTAGTTTGCCTGGCAGCAATTTAAATTCACAAATAACTAATTTATTGATTGATTGATTTTATTAAATTTTTATACCGCCCTTCTCCAACTGGACTCAGGGCAGTGCACAGTCAATAAAAAAATCCCAATACAAAATTTAAAATTTTAAAAGAATTAAACAAATTTTGGCCCAAAAATTTAAACCTCCAGACTAAAATCCATTTATGATTAAAAATATCTGGGGGGGGGGGGTACACCAGCCGAGCTCGATGAAATAGAAAAGTTTTTAGGGCATGGCAAAAAGCCCTGAGATCTAGTATCCTACGTATCTCCGGGGGCAGGTTGTTCCAGAGGGCAGGTGCTGCCACAGAGAAGGCCCTCCCCCTGGGGGTCGCCAGCTGACATTGCCTGGCTGACGGCACCCTGAGGAGTCCCTCTCTGTGGGAGCATACTGGCTGGTGGGAGGCTATCGGCGGCAGAAGGTGGTCCTGTAAGTATGAAGAGTAATGGTCGGTGATAAGAATTCTTTTATTTATTTTTTACAACTTTTTTTCTGTCCTTCAAAAGTCCCCTTCTAGTCTTAAGTTTTAGTATTAAGAATGTTATAGATACATTTTGTTTAAATTTTAGTACTGTATTAGCAATCCTAGCTTTTGGTTATCTTTTTATCACTTATAAGTTTCATGGAATTACTGAAATGAATATAGTTTTCCTTAGTGTATTTTATGCTGGCCTATGACCAAAATGAAATATGCTGTTGTGTTATAGAACACCCAAAGCAGGATACTGCTTTTCAAGATTATTTTTTATGAGAATACCAACAGAGATGCCTATTTCAGTATTAAGCTAAGAAAGAGATGCTTCTGCAAAAATTTTATATTCCTCTTTCTCTCCCATTCTTCCAAGACAGAAGTTAACAATTGGTAAATATCAATCTGTATAGTGTCACATCTTTATTCTGTAAACAGTTTTCAGCCATTGCTATAAACCTTTCCCTGCTAGTGAATTATGCTACCTCCTATCCTTTAGCTGGAAACTACTGACAATTCCTAACCTGTTTCAAATTTCCAGTCACTGAAATCCCCTGAAAACCTGCTGTAACAGTGTTTCTTAACCTTGGCAACTTTCAAATGTATGGACTTCAATTGTCAGAATTCCTCAGGCAGTATGAGAATATAAAGGAAAGTACTATGTAACTTCTTAACAGATTTCAGTCCTGGCAATAGCAATAGCAATAGCAATAAGACTTATATACCACTTCATAGTGCTTTAAGCCTCTCTAAGTGGTTTACAGTCAGCATACTGTCCCCAACAATCTGGGTCCTCATTTTAGTGACCTTGGAAGGATGGAATGTTGATCAGAACTGAACTGCAGGGTGTGGGCAGAGTTTGCCTTCAATACTGCTGTCAACTTCAAAATGGATTGGGCCCATCAGGACCAATTTTCTGTTTCTCAGCTTGATATACTTTGGGGAGAGGAGGGAGCTTTGGAATGTCAGACCAGACATCAACAACTTCCTATCTCGTGGGAACCAAGGTCATCCCAATAGGTGCTGGAAGAGGTTACCAAGTGGACGCCAAATCACCTAATTGCACAATGTGACCTGTGACAAGGAGGGAGGGAGCTGTCTAATCTTTAATTGTACTGAAAGTGCAGGAAATAGCCAGAGGTGGTTTTAAGTTCATCCGTGCTGAAATGATGTACTCAATAAAGCAGTTCTTTGAAGAAACTAAAAGTATCAAAATGCTGACTCATTTGGGTTCATCACTTGAAACCTTGACAGTAAACCAGCTCTCACTTCTTAAGCTTTAACTAGCAAACAAACCCTGAGGGGTCCTAAGCCCTAGCTGCCTACCTGATCACCTTCAGGAAGACAGAGAAGACTTAGGGAAGGTCACAGAGATGGAGGCCGAGCCAGAGAGAAGCCAAGAATGGCACCTGATGGGATGAAGGTTCACATCTGCTCTGGTGGCCATTCCCCCAGTCACCCCAGTCTGCAGAGCCATCCTATACTTCCGGTGTGGCCAGCAGGGCCATAGGGCAGACGAATGCTTGGCACCCACTCCCCCACTAAGAGGAGGGGGCACTTTCACCAAGCCAAAAAGTCGAAACAAAAGGGAAGAGAGAGATCGAACGCAACACACCAGGCCATAGCAAAGGAGAGGGAATTCTGGATGAGGGAGACCAGCAGCCGGCTTCTTATGAGAGCAAAGACGAGGGAGAGGGTGACCTGATGGTAAGTGGAGCCATCCACCCCTTCTCTATCCTGGTGAGGATAGTAGTGCCCAAGTTGGGATCCCAGGGAGAATTGAAGGCATTCATAGACATGGGCTGCATCTGATCCTTAATGAACCTGTCCACAGTGCTGAAACTAGGTATACAAGTGAGGAAGCTGTCCTAGTCCATGAGGTTCGAGCAGGTGGATGGGTCCCTAATAGGAAGCTCCCCCACAATGCACCTGACCGAGCCTGTGTGATTAGATATAGGCAAGCACCGGGAGATCATCCGGTTCATAATAACACTGAAAATGATGGAGGCAGTGATCCTGGGGATGTCTGGGCTTGTTCTGGCCCCGTGCCCAGAAATAACCTCCCCTCAGACAACCAGAGGCTAATGAACTGGCAGGCAACCAAGTAAGATGATAACAAAGGTCGGCGGCAATCCGCAGCTGCTTGCCAACGTCTTTATTAAAAGGTCCGTCACATACACACAAGCTGAGACGCAGGGCCGATTCAAAACCGGGATCCACGAATCTTTGTTTTGTTCGTCACAAAGATATGGCTACAATCCCTCTCTTATATAGTCTGGGAGGAGGCGTGGTCCACCAGCTAATCACGACCACGCCTTTTCCTCTGCTGGGCTCTCCTGTCTCTCCGACGCTGGCGAGGATCCAACCAAAACTCACTCCCCTCATCAATGTCCTCCTGTGGCTGCGGGGACGAGCTTGGCTCTGGGCCTATCTCCTGCCCTTCGGTGTCCTCCGGAGGCATTGCCAGAGAGGAGAGTCCTGTAGAAGGAGGCCTTGCCAACTCCTCTCCCTCACTCTGAGAGTCCTCTGCTGATGACGCAGGCTCAGGCAATGGAGCCACAACACTATCCCCCACCGCAGGGCCCTTCCCCCGCCGCTGACGGTCCAGATGCGGGCGGGACGGGAACTGCGCATGGAAAGCCCGTACCAAGTCAGGAGCATGTACGGAGGAAGGTCCACCCAGGAGAAATCCTCAGGCCCGTACCCCTTCCAGGCAATCAGGTACTGGAAACGGCCCTTCAGCCAACGGGAGTCCCGGATGCTGTCCACCTCATACGTCGAGGAGCCGTCGTCGGCAACCATGGTCGAGGGAGCAGGTGCCGTCGGGCATTGGAAGTGGCACTGCGGAGCCTCAGGGACCAGAAGGGACCGATGGAACACAGGGTGGAGCCGCATCGACCGGGGCAGGGTCAGCCAGTAGGCCACCGGGCTGATGACCGCCTCGATGGGGAAGAGTCCGATGAAACGGTGGTCGAGCTTCTTCGCCAGCCAGTCCGTGGGGAGGTGCTTCGTGGACAGCCACACCCGATTCCCAACCTCCAGCGGCGGTGTGGCCCGTCGAGAGCGGTCGGCGACCCGTTTATAGTCCTCCTTCGCCTGGATCAGCTGCCGACACACCAGCTGCTGCACCACTTGCAGCTCCGAGAGGAAGTCCTGGGTCTCGGGAACAGGGGAATCCAAGAGGGACAAAGGAAACAGCCGTGGATGGTGTCCCACGTTGGCATGGAACGGGGTCATCTGGGTGGAGGTGTGTTGGGAGTTGTTGAAGGCGAACTCCGCCAGGGGAAGGTACTCGGCCCAGTTGTCCTGCTGCTGATTGACGTAGCAGCGGAGGTACTGCTCCAGGATACCGATGACTTTCTCCGTCCCCCCGTCAGTCTCCGGATGGTGCGCTGACGACAGACACACCTGCACCTCCAACGCGGCCATCAGGCTTTTCCAGAAGCGGGCCGTGAACTGGGCCCCGCGGTCGGAAACCACTCTGTCCGGCAGGCCGTGGAGGCAGAAAATGTGCTGCAGGAACAATCGGGCTGTGGTGCGGGCCGATGGCAGTCCACGGCACGGAATAAAATGTGCCATCTTTGTGAGCATGTCCACCACCACGAGAACAGTAGTGAACGTGGCGGACGGTGGCAGGTCCGTCAGGAAGTCCATAGAGATGGCTCCCCAGGGTCTCTCCAGTGTCGGCAGCGGCTGGAGAAGTCCAGGCGGTGGGCCTGACGCGGCTTTGGCCTGTTGGCACGGCACGCAGGATGTCACGTATGCGTGCACGTCGTGCCGTACCCGAGGCCACCAAAAAGTCCGCGTCACCAAGTTCAGTGTCTTAAAGAACCCAAAATGTCCTGCTGCGGGGTTGTCATGGCACTGATTCATAACGATGGCTCAGAGCGGACTCGTGGGCATGTACAGCCGGCCTCAGTGTTTTAACAAGCCCTCCTCCAAAGTCCAAGGGGAGGCAGGGCTGACTTCTGCCTGCCGCTGTTGCGACCAGGCGTCCTGGTGCTGCGCTTCCCGCACCTGAGCCCGCAAGTCCATGGGTTCCTGGGCTCGGCCAAGGATTCCGCTGGCAGCACCGTCCGCGGAGGCAGGGAGTCCTTCTGAGAGAAGTACTCTGGCTTGCGGGACAAGGCGTCTGCCCGCACGTTGTGGCCACTCGGGATGTAGGTCACGTGGAAGTTGAACCAGGCGAAAAACAACGACCACCGGATCTGCCGCTGGTTCAACTTCCTGGCCGTCGTGAGGTGCTCCAGGTTCCGATGGTCCGTCCGCACCTCCACCTGGTGTCAGGCCCCCTCGAGATGATGCCGCCAAGCCTCGAACGCAGCCTTGATAGCCAGCAACTCTTTCTCCCAGATGGTGTAGTTGCGCTCGGAAGGATTGAGTTTCCGGGAGTAATAAGCGCAGGGAAAAAGAGTGCCGCCATCCGCCGGGGCCTGTAACAGCACCGCCCCAATCGCCACATTGGACGCATCCGGTTCGACCACAAACGGACGATGTGGATTGGGGTGCCTCAGGACAGGTTCCGTAACGAAGGCCTGCTTCAGAGCCTCGAAGGCCTGCTGCTGCGGGGGACCCCATTGAAACGGAACCTTCTTTTGAAGGAGCTGGGTCATCAGCAAGGTCAGGGTGGCGAAGCCCGGGATGAAGGTTCGGTAGTTGGCAAACCCCAACAGACGCTGGATGTCCTTCACCCGACGAGGGGGTTCCCAACTAAGCAAGGCCTCCACCTTATGCGGGTCCATCGTGATGCCTTCCGGGGAGATGATGTGCCCAAGGAACTCTATGGAAGTCTGGAAGAAGAGACATTTCTCCAACTTCGCATAGAGTTGGTGCCCCCGCAGGCGCTGCAGAACCTGGCGGACGTGCTGGATGTGGTTCTCCGGGGACCGGGGGTAGATCAGGATGTCATCGAGATAAATGACCACGAACCGATCCAACATGTCCCAGAACACGTCGTTCATCAGATGCTGGAAGACCGCAGGGGCGTTGGTCAACCCGAACGGCATGACAGTATACTCAAAGTGTCCGTATCGGGTGCCAAATGCCGTCTTCCACTCGTCCCCCTCTCGCATCCGCACCAGGTTGTAGGCTTCCCGGAGGTCAAGCTTGGTGAAAATCGAGGCCTCCCGCAACCTCTCCATCAGCTCCGGGATGAGCGGCAGGGGGTAGCGATTCCATACGGTGATGGCGTTTAACCGCCGGTAGTCGCAACAAAGGCGTAGGTCCCCCGTCTTCTTCTTCACAAAGAGGACTGGGGCTGAGAGAGGGGAGGATGAAGGTCGGATGAACCCTCCGGCCAAGTTTTTGTCCAGGAAGTCCCGTAGGGCGGCCAATTCGGGCTCCGACATCGAGTACAGACGTCCCGTGGGCAAGGGCACATTGGGCACCAGATCCACTGGGCAGTCATAGGGTCGATGCGGAGGTAAGCGGTCCGCCTCCTTTTCACTGAACACGTCAGCGAAGGACGTCAGCTCAGGAGGCAAAGAGACGGCAAGGGTGGAGACGTCCTGGCCGGCACAGGTGTGGCGGAGGTGGTCGACGCACTGCAGGCTTGGGAAGGAGATGGCCTTCCTCAACCAGGCCACCTGCGGATCGTGCGCCTGAAGCCAGGCCATCCCCAGGACCAGCGGGAAATGCAGGTCCGCCGTCACATAAAAACGGATCGCCTCCTCGTGGGCCCCAATGGCGAGGTGCAAGGGCTGAGTCGCGAACTTAATGGGCCCCGCAACAAGTTCCCGCCCACCGATCGTCTCGACTCTCAACGGAGGGTCCACTGGAACCAAGGGGACCACAAAATGGGCCACAAAGGCCTGGTCCATAAAGTTCATGGTGGCCCCCAAGTCCACCAGCGCATGTGCCGGAAGCCCCTCCGACCGGTCGGCCAACAACACCCGGGTGTCCAGGATTAGGTGTCGAGGGGGCCCAGAGTCCACCTCCGCTGAATCAGGCGGGGCAGTGATACGTACCCGGCCTAAGGTTTCCCCCAGGCCGGGCCTGCCCCGTTTCCCGGCTGGTCCCACCGAGATTCAGGAACAGGTGTGAGCGTCCCACTACGCTTCTTGGGGCATGAAGCGGCAAAGTGTCCAGCCTCCCCGCAATAGAGGCATAATCCCCCTTGGCGTCTCCGCATCCGCTCCAGGGTTGTCAGGCGAGGTCGGGCCGCTCCCAGCTCCATGGGCTCCTCCGCGGGGGCCACAAAGCGTGGGGTGACCCAGGACGCTGTCTGTGCAGGACGTGGGGGTTCTTGGATGGGCTGACGGTTCTTGCGCCGTTGGAAACGGGCATCAATGTGCAAGCACTGCATGACAAGGGCGTCGAGGGTCTGAGGCACCTCCACACGAACCAGCTCATCCTGCAGGTCATCGGAGAGGCCATCCTGGAAAGTGTCCCTGAGCGCTGCATCATTCCAATCTAAGTCCTGGCCCAGAAGCCGAAATTCAGCCACATATTCCTGCAGGGGGCGCTTCCCTTGATGGAGATCTTTGATGCGCCTGGCTGCCGTCTGGGTCTTCAGGGGGTCCTCATACATCAACCTCAGATGTTGCCAAAAGCCCTGATAGTCTGCCAACAAGGGGCTATTCTGCAGCAACAAAGGCGTGGCCCATCGGGCGGCATTGCCGGAGAGGGGGTTGATAACAAACGCCACCCGAGCCCGGTCATCTGGAAAATCCTCCGGCCTCATTGCCATAAACAGCTGGCATTGTCCCATGAAAGCCGGGAACATCTCCTGCTGCCCAGAGAATTTATCAGGCACACTGATAGGGCTTTTCCGACGAGGAGGGGGAGGAGGAGGAACAGCTGCAGGCACATTCCCCCCAGCCAGTTGTGCAGTCAACTGGCCGACCTGCTGCTGCAGGAGCTGGTTGTCAGCTTGCAACTGTTGGATAATTTGCTGCAGCTGTGAATCCATCGTGGTAACGATGGGTTAACTTTTTTGGGTGACGAACAAGATGTTCTGGCCCCGTGCCCAGAAATAACCTCCCCTCAGACAACCAGAGGCTAATGAACTGGCAGGCAACCAAGTAAGATGATAACAAAGGTCGGCGGCAATCCGCAGCTGCTTGCCAACGTCTTTATTAAAAGGTCCGTCACATACACACAAGCTGAGACGCAGGGCCGATTCAAAACCGGGATCCACGAATCTTTGTTTTGTTCGTCACAAAGATATGGCTACAATCCCTCTCTTATATAGTCTGGGAGGAGGCGTGGTCCACTAGCTAATCACGACCACGCCTTTTCCTCTGCTGGGCTCTCCTGTCTCTCCGACGCTGGCGAGGATCCAACCAAAACTCACTCCCCTCATCAATGTCCTCCTGTGGCTGCGGGGACGAGCTTGGCTCTGGGCCTATCTCCTGCCCTTCGGTGTCCTCCGGAGGCATTGCCAGAGAGAGAGTCCTGGAGAAGGAGGCCTTGCCAACTCCTCTCCCTCACTCTCAGAGTCCTCCCCTGCTGATGACGCAGGCTCAGGCAACGGAGCCACAACAGGGCTGTCAAAGTGGGGCCCAACCATATGATGGCAGAAAAGAGAGATGATGATGAGCATAAGGAGGGCACTCCCCTCCTTTCCCCATTGGGGACTCAGGGGAGAGGCTGAATGGCAGAGTGAGGAGGCCAGAGGAGGCGAGCAGATGAAAAAGGCCTCAGAGCAGCAGCCAGAGGCCCAGCTCATCCCCCAGCCATACTCCATCAAATTGTTTAATTACTCAAGTTACCATTACTTCATATTAATCATGTATTTTGAATTATTTATTCATTAGATTTTTATCCCACCTTTATTACTTTATAAATAAAGGAGTACACAATACTCCTTCCTATTTTCCCCACAACGACCCTGTGATATGGATTGGCCTAAGAGAGAGTGACTGGTCCAAAGTCACCCAGTCATGCCTAAAGCAGCACTAAAACTCACAGTTTCCTGGTTTCCAGCCTGATGCCATAACCACTAGACCTTTAAATTATGATACTAATATAATCAGGGAGAATTGCCATCTTTGGTCTTGGATGGGGTGGCACTACCCAAAACAGACCCTATGCATAATCTAGGGGTTTTCCTGGGTTTATGACTCCTGCTCAAAGAGCAGGTGGTGATCCTGGCTAGGAGGTCCTTTGCACAACTGCAGGTTGTGTGTCAGTTATGTCCTTTTCTGGACCAACAATCCCTACTCACAGTCACTCACACCCTAGTCATTTCCCGTCTTGACTGTTGCAACTTGCTCTACATGGGGCTGCCCTTGAAGAGCATCCAGAAGCTCCAGTTGGTGCAAAATGCAACAGCCTGCATGGTTTTGTGCAGACCCCGATGTGCACATGTATTATTTCTCCTGCGGGAGCTGCATTGGCTGTCAATTTGCTTCCAGGAGCAATTCAAGGTGCTGGTTGTCACCTTTAAAGCCCTTCATGGCTTGGGACCAGGTTCTCTGAGGGACCGTCTCTTGCCAGTCACATCTACCCAACCCATCAGAACGGGAAGGCAGTGAATGCTGTGGGTCCCATCTTCGAGGGAGATACATCTGGCAGGACCTAGAAGAAGGGCCTTCTCCGTGGTGGCTCCCTCTCTCTGGAGCATCATTCCCCCTGAGATTATAATGGCCCCTACTCTAATACTCTTCTGGAAGGTGAAGACCTGGTTCTGCCAGTGGGCCTGGGGAACCCTGAGTGGGATGGAGCCCATTAAATGGCTCTTGTGATCTGCTGTCACCAGGGCGGGGGGTTATTTTATTATATCATACTATATTATTTATTTGATTTTTATTAGTTTTATTGTTTTAAATGTGGTTTTATATTCTGTAAGATGCCTTGAGTCGCCAGGGCGAATGAGCGGAAATATAAATTCAATAAATAAAATAAAAATAAAAATAATCTTTTTCCTTCGTCTGCATAAAACAAATGCTACAAGGTCTGCATAAAACAGGCTACCAGATAAGCAGACAAAATTTAACATTGTTTCTCAGAAGATTTTGTAAAACATCCAGACTGGATTGAAATCTAAAAATGCACACACACGAATGCAAATTATGGTTGAATAAGATATTATCCACTATAAAAAGTATTTGGTTTTATATAACTTTTGAGCCCATTTAGTATAATGGTTAAAGGACCAAGCTAGAAACTGGGAGACCATGGTTTCTAGTTCTAGTCCAGTTGGGTGACAAAGCCAATTGAATGACCTTGGAGCAGTCTCTCTTAGTCCTAAGCAAGGAAGCAATGGCAAACTGCTGTCAAAAATCAAAAATTTGAAATTAAAAATGCTGACCTGGGGGCTAGCAATTCAACGCATCCTTTATGGCCCCTGACACGCCATATTAGTGAGCTAACACTTTTTTTTTCAAAATTTGCTGCATTAATTAAAATTCTGGAAAGGGTTTTATAGAGCCAAAGGATACTTTAAGTCTTCCAGAAATTTAAAGTACCCTTTTTACCCCTTATAACCTGCCTTCCAAAATAAAACATGACTTTCCGATTTTTGGACTCTAGCCCTTGACAGGGCACGCACAGTCCACTGTTTCAAATTCCTCCCTTACATGAAAATTTACTTAGGTGATTCATATATGAACACATAAATTAATACTATTTGTTGGCTGCCTTCTGAGCATCCTTTCATGGGATTAAACAGTACAGAAAATACTGAGTCTTTCTTTTAATAAATGCCTATAAAATTAGACTGTTAATATTTTCTTTGAAATTCCCTGTTTATTCAGTAACGTCTGCACTGATACATTGCAGAAGGCTAAGGAGGCTCCATTCTAAAGTCTCGGGAATTTCAAAGGCAATTTATGCAATGAGTGGTGATCTATTGAGTAATACATAGCAAAGGGGAAATTCCTTTTGGTATGTCAATTAATTCTGTCATACTACAGTTTCTATACTACAGCTCCTTTGTTCTCACTCTTCATATCTCAAAGGCACTTCAGTTTTCAGAAACAAACCAAAAAGCCTAGAAAGGGTACACCATTTTTGTTTTAGTGCTCAGTAGGAGATTTTCTTTCAGTGTTGAACTTTCAGATTTTATCATTGAAAAAGACTCATCTGCAGAGTTCACTTTCCAAATTCAGTATCCAGGTGAAAGTGTCAAGGAGAGACTGGGGGTGGGGGAGATAAGTAGCATTGTCAAAAGGAGTGTAATTAATCATATATTAAACCCTTTTGAAGAGCCAACCTACAACTCCTGCTCCACTGTCTGAACAAAACAGCTACTGAATACAGCAAGATCAGTTTTGGGAAGAAATGGGTATCTTTGCAAATGAATAAAATGATGATAAAGTCATATTATCTTGACAGATTGAAACAAGAATTATAACTGGGTGATGAAGATATCCACACTCCATTCTTGTTTCCAAAGTAATCCTAATCACCAGGGACGATGTTTAATGGGCATATACGCTCTCCTTTTCTATCTCAAATCAGAACTGCCCAAAGCAAAGTTGGTTTGCAAAGCTGACGAGGGGGAAAAGTAAACTACTTGTTTTCAGTTGTTCTCAATTGAAGGCAAGCATCTTCACCTTCTGGCCCAGGATCACTCCAAGTCGCCGGTTCCCCCTTGCAGAGCACATTTCCCCTTGCTACGTGGAAGAAAAGAAAAACACAAGTATAAAATGGAAGCGTCGACATCGACCCTCCTGCGTTTCGAGAGGCCAACTGTAAAATTCTTAAAGAAAAGGAGGAAGATTATGAAAGGTGCTCACAGGTTACTTGCTTGTTCCAAATCGGCTACCTCACTCTTGCCCTGGACTGGCGAGGCACCGTCAACTTGGACGGTCCGGGCTTGTGAGGGATAAGCGGGCGACATTCATAGTCCTCTAATAGTGGGAAACCGGCCGGGGGAGAGCCAAGTTAACACACTATGAAATCAGTCCTCGCTTACCTTTCCCACGGCCGTGGCTGCTGCTGCTGTTGTTGCTGCTGCCGTCACGGTGCCACTTTACCTTTCTGCAGCTCTGCGTGCTCGCAAAAGAAGCCTTCCTGACCATCCCCCATTGAACGTCGGGAGAGTCTTTCAGTTCTAATTCGAGAAAGGAAAAAACAAAAATGAGTTGCCACTGAAAAGGATGGATGCCTGTAAAACAACCTACGGAAAATCCGCCGTCCCAGTCCTGGCGCAGTTCTTCTTGTCCTTCTGGAACAGGAACCCAGTAAAGCCTCCTGCTGGCTCAGCTCCGGAAGCGCAGTGAGATTCGAAGGGAGGCGACTCGCAAGGAAAGCCGGTTGCATGCACTCCCCACTTTGCAGAAGGATGCAGGGTGGAAGTGGGAGAGACTTCAAAGATAATATAAGACAATGACAGAAAAGGGGGACCGGAGTCCAGACTGACAAGCAGCGTCAGCAAATACGTTTGCCCCGTTTCTGCACATGCAGTATGTTTACGGAGCAAGGGGGTGCTGTTTTAATGGTAATAGAGGAGGTGAGGAGGACTGAAAAAATAGGGAGTACAATCATGATCTGCCACTGTTGACATTAAATGGTTTCCAAGGCTGCTATTTAATTACACTGATAAAAAATTCTGAAATGTCACTTAAGATGTCTCATATGAATAGGAAAACAGATGTATAATGCTCTTGGAACAGGTTGCTTCTGTTTTGGGGATTCATATATTTTGTATCACGTGGAGTTCCAGGCATAAAGATCCACATGAAATTGGAAATGATGGTCTGATTTATATTTTGTACTATTTTATATTTTTGCTTAACACACTCTAATAAACCATAATTGAGTAGATTCACATTATTTGCTAAATCATATGCCACAGTATATGCAAACTCTAAATTAAACAAGTCAAGCTCGCTGGTATTTGGAATACAAATCAGTGGAGACTTGGCCCAGTTATTTTAAAGGATACAATTATATGGCTCTTTACTTTGCTGTAAATATCCTGTTTAAATAATCTCACCCCTGGTGATGCAGAGCTCATCAATTCAAATCAGTATCTTCTCTACATTTTGTGTGTGTGATCACAAACACATTGTATTAATGATAGAATTTGTATGGACAACTAGAATGAAATATGGAACTAATTTATACAAAATACAGGTTAAATAAAGCATGGTAGTTATATATATGTGTGTGTGTGTGGTTAAGTATTATTATCTAGCTTGGTAATAAAATGTCTGAAAGCTCAGAGAGCACCAAGGAACCCACAGTGCAACCCTGAACTACAAATATTCTCTTCTATCAGTTATATAAGTGTATTAGAAATCTATATATGCTTGCATAACATTTGCATCAGATAAATAAATGCAGAACAGCAACTGTTTACTGTTATAACAATATATTTTAGGGGGGGGGTTTCCTGTTGCATTTTTGTCACCTTTTTAAAAATCACATGTAATGCATTTTGATAAAATATGTACTTCATGATTGTTTTGTGTCTGTGGAGATTCTCAGTCATTCAGGTCATGGTTGTCCCATGCTTTTTTCAAGAGGCAACTGGACTTTCTGGTTTTTCTTTGAAGACGTTTCACTTCTCATCCAAGAAGCTTCTTCAGTTCTGATTGGATGGTGGGGAATGGAAGGATTTATACTCCTTGCAGACAGCTGGTCATTTGCATTTGCATTCTTTTAGCAGGTCATTAAAGTCACCTGGAGGTTTATCTATGCCATCAGGGCAACATGGGAAAGAAAAAGAACATAAATACATCAAGGAAGTCCTCAGAACATGTGGCTGTTCCAAGTGGGCCTTCATCAAAGGCAAATGGACTGCTGAATCTAGTCAGATCCATTGGTTAGGTTAGCTTGGAGTCCCATCTGTGGGGGCAAAATTGTAGGAAGAAATATCCTTCTGGGTTCAGCTCCAAGTGGGGAAAAAGACACTGGGAACATGGAGACTGTTTGGAAAGATGATTTAATGGTGGACAGGATCACATGCTTTGAGTTCCCAAACAAAAAAGGGCCAAGATGCAGCGATTTTATAACCTCTCTGGCTTTGAACTTCCTGTATGCCCCAAAAGAGTATCCTGATTGGTCGTCAGACTCCCAGGGGATGGGAGTCTTAGCTAGCCTTGCTGGCTGATGTAATCTTCCCAGGTGCCATTTTGCAATTTTGCCCCCACAGATGGGACTCCAAGCTAACCTAACCAATGGATCTGACCCAGGTAAGCCTCTCTTGCTAGCAGCAGACCCATTGAGTATATGGGTAAGTTTTCCTGGACCTTGGCTATTTGGAACTAGGTTTTAAAGGGGTTTTGAGTGTTGAGCTCAAAGGCTGTTTGGAAAGAAGGTGAGTACTTCTAAATACTAATTTTAAAGCATGGAAAAGTGTGAGAAATATGTGTATACCTGCATGTGTGAGAGGGCCCTTCTCCCAATCACAGCTGGATCTTGCTTCCTCTGTGCATTTCCTAATTGCAGAAAGACCAACAGTCTGGAGAGCATGGGGGTTTTGCCAGAGCACAGGACCTTCTGTTAGGGAAGGAGGAAGTGTGTGTGTGTGTAATTCCGCCTGGAAAGCAGTCTGATTTCACCTCTTTGAGTGACCTCTAGCCACATCCCTGCATACCACTAGCTCCACCGAGCTCTGACTAGTAGGATAGAGAAGGCAAGGTGGGGGGGTCACCAAACATGGAACTTTGTGTTTAAAAGGAACGGAAGCCGAGTGAATGCCAAGCAAAAGTGAAAAGGGTAAAAAAAAAATAAAGGGAGTCCCCAGTGTATTCCAAGAAAGCAGCTCCAGTGTATGTGTATTGAGTAGGAAGGTGCTAATACTAGCTGTAGGGGCAGCGAGGTCCTCCCGGATCCTTTTTTGATCCGAAAACCTAGACAAATTCCCAAATAGGAAGGGGCCCGTACTTCGTGAGGGAATCAAAATCTTTCCCAGAACCTTTTTTCTGAAAACCAAAGGAGTGTCGCCCGGCTACAGCCAGAATGAACCTTATGTTCCAAGGATCATGGGAAGCAGCAGCTCGAGGGTGATGGAAAATCCCCTGGAAGAATTGATTATGGCCCAAGATGGCAGTTGGATGTCAGTGTTACCTGGCATGAGCAAAAGGAAAGCTCAGAAATTGTGGGAAAAAATGGGCTCTGCTAAGAGATAACACCAAGAGACAAATTTGGTTAAATAAAGGTACTTAAAAGAAAATGGAAATATATAAATAGGAATGTTGGGGTTTTTGTTTGTTTTGTTTGTTTGTCTCTTTCTCTGTCTTCTTTGCAACCACGTGGTATGTTTGTTAAGATTTGTGCCTTCCCTAATTTAACTGAGTTTTATGGCGGGAATGATCAGTGTGTGTGTAAATCTCAAAGTTCTGCTTTCCTCTCTTTGTCCTCCTTGTTATTATGTGTGTATGTCTAAGTCTTTGTGCACCCTCGAGGTAATTGTAACTGTAAAATGTATCTGATCCCTAGAGACAAGAATTTGAAATTATTAGAGAAAAAAAAGGTTGAAGTAATGAAAAATGGGGGAGAGAGAGAAAAAAGAAAGAGCCTTTGCCCTGTGTTTGTCTGGCCAACAAGAACAGAGTAAAGAGAACTTTTAATTTTATTTCTATTTTTTCTCTCCTTCCCTCTCGGTATCTTAAAGTAACAACTCAAGTTTATGAGGAAATATTTTAAGTTCATTTACAAGAAAAAAAACAGTCTTGCATTTACTGTATGTGTTTAAATGGGTTTACCTGTTCATCTCTTTCCTGAAGCATGTGAATCCAGTTTTTTCTTATCTGTTGTGTCTCCATTTTATTGAAACTGCATTATCTGTTTAGTAACTGCAATACTGATGTGTTGTTGTTTCTTTTCAAACTCTGCCTTTTCAAACTCTTTTCAGCTATCTACCCCCCCCCCCAATCTCTAATCCTGTTACAATGCCTTTCCTGGGAAGATTACCCACAAAAGGGGGGAGGGGAACTTATTCTCATGACTTTCAGCCCTGCACAAATGACTCTGCAACTGTGGAAGCAGAGTACATGGATCCAGATGCTGCCTCCAGAGGAGGCCTTCCATCTGTTTGAACGAGGAATTGGGTTTGAATCCAGTCTTCACCGAAAGTCATCACAGCAACCAGAGTGGAGCAGACCTTCCAAAGCCTGACTGACCAGCCTTACCACCAAGCATGCTACCTAGCAGACATGAAAGAAATGACCCTGAGATGGACAAGTAAAGACTCTTTTCAATCCCCAGAAGAAGCTGGAAAGACTACGGGGGGAGGGTGGAAATTCATTGTAAGGTGTTTTTTTTTTCTTGTCTCATTTATATAGTAATCAGTCTAATGTACTCATGTAAGGCTTGTATTTGAGAGTGGCTGGCACAGCAAGTTCTGAACACCTTAGATGTCTGTCTGGTGGGAGGGAAATTTGTCCAAAATGTCTGTATTGCCTGTATTGTAAAAGTAGCTGCATACACATGCACACACAGAGAGACACACCATTCAGAATTAGACTGAAACTATTCCCTTCACTTACCTCCACACAAAGCTTCTCCTAGGTTGATTTTTGCTCTGTGGCACTAAAAGCCCAAGTAATCATATCTCCCTGCTAATTCCTCAGGCAATTCCCTCACTTAAAGAGATAGCAGAAAAAGAAAGGAAGAGGACAGACGCAGATACAGGCAGAGATAGGAGCCGAGGGATTGAACCAGAGAGAAACAATACAAACAAAAAAGAAACTCCAAGTAGAAGGCAAGTAAGGGCAACAGAAGGGAGAAGAGATGGGGGAGGAAATTCGTCTATTGTCAGTTAACATCAATGGGCTGAATAGTCCAAATAAGAGAAATTTTTTTTTAAATAAATTAATAAAAGCACGTCTGAATATAATATGCTTTCAAGAAGTACATGTGAAAAGAGATCATCTTTATTTATTGAATTATACCAAACTGGGTCAATTATATACATCTCTAGTGGAAACTAAAAAAAGAGGAGTAGCAATTTATGTTCAAAGGCATATAAACTTTTGCAGACGAAGAAGGGAGACTTCTGATGATTGAAGTAGAAATTTGCTGTAAAAAATGCTTACTGGTTTGTATTTATGCACCTAATGGGAATCAGAAAGACTTCTTCCAGAATCTTTATAGCAAATTGGTAGAATATGACTACTCACACATTTGTGTAGTGGGGGACTTTAATGCTATAGATGATAAAAATAAAGATTATATATCCGGAAATAGGAAACAGGAGGGGAAAAAGAGTTTAGTAAAGAAAAGATTGCCTACTGTTTGCCATCAAATACAAGAGGAATTTGTACTCAGAGACATTTGGAGGGAAAAACATCCAGAAGATAGACAGTACACATATTTCTTCGCCAGGCACCCATCTTGGTCGCGGATAGATGCAGCTTGGATGTTGGGGGAATTGAGGCAGGGAACACAGAAAGTAGAGATAGGTGTCAATGAGTGGGCAGGTCATAATCCACTTTAAAAACAAGGCCTAGGTTGTGAGGGTCCTTAAAGATGAACAATTCTTAAGTTATTTAAAGAAGGAGATGGGTTTTTTCTTCCAGGAAAATAATAATGAAGATGTGAACTTTTTAAATGTATGGGAAACAGCTAAAGCAGTGTTTCAGGGCTTAGTGATAAACTATACAGCTGGGAAACAGAAGAAGGAGAGGGCTAAACAAGATAAATTACTAGAAGACTTGACAAGAAGTGAGGCTACGTTGCAACAGGACCCAAAAAATAGAGAACTCGATATGAATTTGAAATTAGCACGACACCAAATTAACTTACTAGACTAAGAGGACTTAGAAAAAAAAATAGGTGGATGAAACAATTACAATTTGAAAACGCAAATAAATAGGAAAGGTGGCTCACATACCGATTAAAAAAAGAAAAGGAAAAGAGTAGAATTTACAACTTGAGAGATGGGAATGGTGATTGGATCACAGGGGAAGAAGGGAAGAAAAGAATAGCGCAGGAATTTTATACCAACTAATACAGAAAAGAGGATAAGCCTGAACAGGAAATAAATACCTAGAAGAATCTGACCTACCCAAAATATTGGATATGTCCATGGAAATACTGGACAGGGAGATAATCGAAGGAAAACTGAAAGGGTTATGGGAAAACAAAAAAAGGAAAGACTCTTGGTACAGATGGCCTCCCAATAGAATATTATAAGGCACTTTGGGAAGTCTTAAGCCCTTATATGACAGACTTATTTAATGGGGTAATCCGGGAGGGACAGATCCTGAATTCTTGGTCAGAAGCATTAATAACCCTACTGCTGAAGGATAGCAGTGACTTATTCCTGATCCAGAATTATAGACCTATTTTGCTCCTTAACGCAGACTACAAACTATTTGTGGCAGTATTAGCAGAGAGGCTAAAAGGCTTTCTAAGTCAATTTATACATGAAGATCAAAATGGTTTCTTACCTTGCAGGCAGATTAGAGACAATGTGAGAATAATCATGAATGTTTTGGAACATTATAAAACCCATATTGATAAACAATTGGCTTTGGTCTTTGTGGATGCGCAAAAGGCCTTCAATCGAATGAGTTGGAGTTTTTTAGTGGGTTTATTACAACATATGCAATTTGGGGAAAGATTTATCGTACAATCTATTCGAAGCAGTCTGCCAAAATTTTAATTAATGGAGATGTTTCTGAACAAATCTGCATTGAGAAAGGAACTAGACAGCGGTGCCCGCTCTCTCTGTTGCTATTCATCCTAACATTAGAACCTTTACTGAGGGAAATTAGATGCAACTCGGGGATAAAAGGATTGCATGTTAAGAATCAACAATATAAGGTACAAGCATATGCCGATGACCTAGTATTTATACTGGAAGATCCCATTTTATCGGGCCTGAATTTGATTTATGAGTTAGAAAAATATGGAAACGTAGCAGGCTTAAAAGTAAACAAGGAAAAAACTAAGGTCATCATTAAAAACTTGACAATAAAGCACAGGAAGGAATTAGAAGCGAACTTGGGATTTCAAATTGTCAATAAATTATGATATCTAGGTATTATACTAACAGCCAAATGCTCAACAATGCTCAATTAACAAGAAGATAATTACTTGAAATTACTTCAACGAACAGAACAGGACTTAGAGAAATGGAAAAACCTTCAGACGTTTCTATTAGGTAGGATTGTGATTATAAAATCCTATATCCTCCCAAAATGGACATATCTATTTTATGCAGCATCAGGTAGATTAGATATCAATTTCTTTAAAAAGTTAAACCAATGTGTCCTTAAATTTATCTGGCAAAATAAAAAGCCCAGAATTAAACTCAAAATGCTTCAAGAGGTGAAAGAAAGAGGGGGATTTGGTTTACCAAAATGGGAATATTATTATCAGGCTGCAAATTTAGTTTGGGTAAGGGAATGGATCCTGCTGACAAAAAGACAGTTGTTGATTCTGGAAGGTTCGGGGTTACATCAGGGTTGGCACTATTTCCTTTGGCAAGATAAGGTTAAAAAACATATGAGTTTTGCAGAACATTATGTAAGGAATATCCTAATTGAAACATGGAGAAAAATTAAGGGTAAACTTTACTCCTCGACCCCTTCTTGATTGGTCCCGTTAGAAGCTACAACATATAGCTTGCTTTATAATAAAGAAAAACACCTTTCCTACCAGGAACTGTTGGATGCCCAAGGCCGCTTAAAAACAAGAACTGAGTTAGCACTTCAGGGAATAGAATTAGACTGGTGGTTTTATGCTCAGATCAGCTCTAAATATAAGAAAGATAAGGAACAAGGTGGTATAGATATGTCCCAGTAAGAAATAGACAAAATTATGCTAGGAAAGGAGGGAAGAATGTTATCCAAGATTTATAATTTTTTAAAAAATTATTGGATAGGGGATGAGATTGTTAAAGACTCAATGATTGCCTGGGGAAGAAATATTGGTTACTCAATTTAGTTGATAAAATGGGAAGAAATATGGAAGAAACAATTGAAACTCTTGATGGCAACCACTTACAAAGAAAACTTGTATAAGATGGTGTATAGATGGCATCTCCCTCCTGCCTGATTATTTAAAATGTTCCCAGGACTCTCCCCAAACTGTTGGAAATGTGGGGGGATAGGTACTTATTTTCACATATGGTGGACTTGCCCTAAGGCAATTGAATTTTGGAGATTTATACAGAGGTGGATATTAGAAATCACTGGATATAAATTACAATTGAAACCAGAATATTATCTATTAAATATTAGGCCAGATAAGATAGGCATGAATATATGGTATCTGATTATATATATCACAACCGCAGCAAGAATATGCTTTGCTCAACATTGGAAGGGGAAAGACCTATCGGCTGGAAATTTGATTTTGGGGAAAATCATTGAATATGCGGAAGCTGATAAGGTAACAAAAACTTTGAGAGATCAAAAGGATTCCGCATATTTTCAATGGTATATTTGGTTGAATAATAGAACAAAAAAAAGGGATAAGGTTAGTGTAGATTATATTTTCTATTTGTATATATCTTGACTGAAGTTAATATATTGTGTAATGCTCCCATCGTGATCTGTATGTGAATAAATATCTTATTGTAAAGAAATTTAACGCATTGTAAGCCGCCCTGAGTCTCCGGAGAAGGGCGGCATATAACTCTAATTAAAAAAAAAAATAGCAGAAAAAGTGATATCCAAAACCCAAGCCCTGACTGTGACTAACAAATGATGCTGCCCAGTTGCCCAGTAAAGCATGATATGTTGTGCTGGTGGTCTCAGGAATACAAGTCCCAGAGCTCATTGTGTGTAATAAAAAAAAAAAAGTCTGGATTGCACAGACTAACCTCAATTTGGATTCATAAATCCTGGATGCACTAAAGTAAGAGCTAGGGCAGATTTAATAACCAACCCATGAAATGGGCAGCCTTTAATTTAAAGGAAAAACATGGTTGTGAAAAATTTTGGGACGTGTGCTTGCTTGAAACCTGACTGGAAGCTCACAGAAAGTGATATCTGAAATCTGAAATTAATTGGCATAGAAATTGGATACTGTAAAATTCTTACCAGAACTTTTCTCCTGGCTGCTGGACCTTCATGGTTGAAATCTTTTGGGAGCCACTGAAGGAATCCTTTTCTGTTGCCTCTATCAATGCCTTCCCCTTTGCATCAGAATAATTAAAAGCACCCATCAAGCCTCCCTGACCTGATCAATTTTAATCTTTTGCTAAGAACATGTTTTAAGACTCACGTTTTGGAGAAAAAAAAGAGGAGGGATTGTAGAAAGTAAGCACCCACGCCTTTCCTAGAAGAATGAAATATTTTAGGAAATATTAAAAAAGCAGAATATTATGTTTCCCTGGATGAGAAATGGAGAAGCATGTTTTAAAGACGAAGCAGCTCCCATCTTCTTGCCCCCCCACCCTTTGTCAATGAGGCAGAGGCAGAAACTCAATTCCCTCCCATCTTTGTCAATGGACCATCATCTGCAACACAATAGGACCCATCTAGCAACAGAAACTCACCACATGGCACCTGGGAAGATTACATCAGCCAGCAAGGCTAGTTAAGACCCCCCACCCCCTGGGAGACTGACAACTCCCCACCCCCTGGGAGACTGACTTCCTGGGCTCTTTTGGGGCCCCAGGAAGTTCAAGGCCAGAGAGGTTATAAAATCTGGGGACTCGCTGCATCTTGGCCCTTTTCTGTTCGGGAACTCAAATCATGTGATCCTGTCCACCATTAAACCATCTTTCCAAGCAGTCTCCATGTTCCCAGTGTCTTTTTCTCCACTTGGAGCTGAACCCAGAAGGATATTTCTTCCTACACATACACACAACACAACACAACAAAGCAGCTGCACTTCACCCAAAATGGCCCCTGCAACAAGCAGGAACCTCACACAGCCACAAAAAGCTCAAAAACCAACCAATTTTCCACACAAAATGCACATACAGTTTTGTGAGATTTTGTGTGTTGTGTATATAGAGTGAAACACTACAGAAACATACCAAATCTCAGAAAACTGCACAAATTAAATAAATAAATTTATTTTATTTTATTTATATTTTTAGATAAAAGCAGCTAAATTTAAAACTTCCTTAACTTTAAATTGCTATGTTTAAAAAGAAAATAAAACTTCTTAAAATAATGCCAATTAACTATTTTTTTAAAGCTGCCAGTTACTAACCAAATTGAAGGCACAAGGCAGGCAGGCAGGCAGATTGAGTTGCTAGCGGATGCAATGGATTGCAGCAGGAGCGAGCCCGAAAGAAGCAGCAAGCTGCCAAGTGGGCAAATGGGGACCAGGCCATTGGGTGGGCATGGGCGGGGGGCGGGGGGCAGGGATTTTTGCTACCGGTTCTCTGAACTACCTGCCACCATTGCTAATGGATCGCCCGATCCGGTCCGAACCAGGAGCATTTCACCCCTGGTATAAATCCTTCCATTCCCCACCATGCAGTCAGGACTGAAGAAGTTTCTTGGATGAGAAACAAAATGTCTTCAAAGAAAAACCAGAAAGTCCAGTTGCCTCTTGAAAAAAGGATCTTTGGGACATGATTCTTTTGTGTTTTTCTTTTCTTTTTCTGCTTTATTTTAAAAGCAGTAAAATAAAAAAGATGAAAACACATTAAGCCACAATATACACAGTTTGCTTTTGGCCTTCTATAGGATGTGAGCTGCACTGTGGTTTAAAGCTTAGTATATTAACTGCTGTTAATGCAATAAAATGCTTAAGGAAACTGGATTTTTATGAACATCATCATATATTGTAAATTAGGTTGTAATTATTCCAATTTTCAGTTTTTATACTAGAACATTAAAACACCAACTATGTAATTGAAGGATTGTTCCAGACATTATACGGATCGCTTTCCAACTTACGATAGTTGCTTAATGACCATTCACATTTATGATAACTATGAGACGGGTGCTTTACAGCCCGTAAAGTACCACCTGACTTGTAAATGGTTGCAGCACCCCCCACATGGTCATATGACCACACATGCTAGGTGCTTGGCAACCAGTCACCTTTACAGCAAGTCATCTTAACAACTAGGCATGGTCACATGAACTGGAAACCAGTAAAAACCACCCATTCAGATGAATGGATTCACAACTGTCAGATTCATTAGCAACCATGGCATTCGCTTAATGTCAGTCACAAAAAACCTTTGTAAAATCACTTCCAGTCATATAGATGCCTCAAATTATGACCATAATGGCTGATGACCATATTTCCAGTCTTAGTTGTGATAGTAAATTGAAGGCTACTTGTAATGCTTTTTAACATTTGTTCAGCCATGTGTGCATGTATAGTTGAGAGCCAGTTTGTTGTAGTGGTTGAAGAACTGAGCTAGAAACCAGGAGACTGTAAGTTCTAGTCCCACAAAGCCAGCTGGATGACCTTCGCCAGTTACACTCTCTCCATTCTAGGAAAATAGCAATGGGCAACCACTTTCAAAATTTTGCCAATAAAACTGCAGGGATTAGTCCAGGCAGTCAACAAGAGTCAACAATGATTCAAAGGTGCACACACACACACACACACACACACACACACACACACACACAAGGATTTGTAAGCTGATAAGTAAAGAAAATATATGAAAGGGCTACTTGTATATGCCTCTCACACGTGATCCCTGACACACATATTCTGGCTTGACATATGATCTGGCTTGACACACATATTCTAAGGATCTTTTTCCCCCACCATCCTTGAGTGGAGAAAATTATATTGACATGAAATCTATTATTGTTGCCAATTCTTATTCCAATATTACCTATCCGCAGGCAAGCTTCAAAAACAGTTTTAAATAATGATCTAAAATATCTTCTTTTTGTTTCAGTTATGCACTCCATCCCCAAAACTTTAAGGAACCTTAGATATTAGAACATTTATAGGGTCTGTAATTTGCTCCTTTAGCAGTTATTAATGGAGAATCAATATACCTATTTATATGAAGAAGGAAAATCATAGCAAAATTTCAGAAAAGCTATGATTAAAAGAAATACACTGAATGTAATGTAATTGTTACAGTTCTGCAACACAAATCCTCCCCTTTACATATGTACATATTGGCAGTCCTCAACTTAACAACTATTCATTCAGCATTCATTCAAAGTTACAATGGCACTGAAAAAAGCAATTATGACTGGGATCCTTGCACTTATGACTGTTGCAGTAATCTTATGATCATGTAATCAGAATTTGTGCGCTTAGCAACCGAACATGTATTTATGACAGTTGCAGCATCCCAAGGTCATGTGATCACCATTTGCAACCCTCTCAGATAATTTCTGGCAAGTGAAGTCAATAGGGGAAACTGGATTTGCTTAACGACCACAGTGACTGCAGTGATTTGCTATAATAACTGTGGCAAAAAGTTAGTAAAATCAGGCATGGCTCACTTAACAACTAACATGCTTAGCAATGGAAATATGATCCCAATTATAGTCATAAGCCAAGGACTATCTGTACAATGTTGAGATGCAAATACAAAATATGGGCGATTGCAAAAAGTGGCACTCTCATGCTCCGGGCTCAGAGGAGAAGTAGAATTGCTGAGTTAATGCAAGGGTGAGGCTGGGGAGGCTTCTGCTGCTACCATCGCTACAGCCATGGAGGAGTTTCATCCCCGTAATGATGAGGTAATGCAGTTTTTTCTGGTGCTGGTCAGCAGGAACCTCAGAAATCCCTCTTCTCTCAGGGTCGATCTTGCTCGATCGTGGACTGAAAGGCCTCGAGGAGCACAAGGCCGGCTCTTTCAGTCCCACCAGGCGTCGTCTCTGGGCGGGCTCGCATCACCTTCTTTGGGGGGTGATAAATCTCCCGGCATAAAGGACCAATCAAGCATTTCAGTCCTGGTCATTCTAATATAAGGCCAATCAAAGGTGTTCTAATATAAGACAATCAAAGGCCAGCTCTCTCAGTCCCACCAGGCATCATCTCCGGGCAGGCTTGCATCACCTTCTTTGGGGAGAGGTGATAAATCCCCCGGCATAAAGGACCGATCAAGCTTTTCAGGGTTGGTTGTTCTAATATAAGGCCAATCAAAGGCGATGCAGCCAAGTAATTTTCCAGCTTTTTTTTTACAAATGATTTTTTATTTTAGTAGCCATTAAAAATAACACTACAAAAATCAATAGAATTAATAGTTTAAGGATTACTTCAAAGAATTTCGCTGCTTTCATCACTTGGACTTTGGTCATGCTGGTAGAGAGGCATTGTGCTACTGACTGGGTCACAGGCAGTGAAGTAATATCTAAGTTGACCTCTTTACTTGCTTCTACAACATGTCACGCTGCCTTGAGCTGACCTCATCACAAAATGGAAACTAGTACGGTAGCCCATATTCATGGAGTTCTCAAAGTTTCTTCTTTTATGATGTGCTAGATTATGCTAAATCTTTTAAAAAGACCAGAAGGCTTAAATCTATTAAAGTAGAACCGGATATATGACCTCTGGATAACTTTATATAAAAGATATTCTAAAAGCAACTATATTCTGAAGACAAGAAATACGTGCAGCTGCAGAGAATACAAAGCCAATGTGTAACACTCTAAAGAGGCCCCCTAACTTGTCAGAAGAAAGGAACGATCCTAAAGACATATAGCTAGAGGTGGTTAGGTCATGGATACCCATATGGGCTAAAACTTGTCCTTCAACAAGAAGATAATTTGAACTTATGCTCCAGTGATTTACAGAAGAATTATGATTGTTTGGCAAGGACGATGTAAAACTGTAATAATTAAGAAATGTCAATGTATGGAAAGTTACTGTGATGGCAAGAATCCTTTGTTCCAAACTGTATAAAAGGCGTTGTGTAAAGATGGACCCTCCATTCAGAACTTTCAGATACAACTCTGATTCTGAATCTATTTTGCAAAATAAACCTGACTCTAGCTGCTCTTTGGGATGTCTCTTATATCCTTTCTTCCATAACAATTTTTGGCACCCCAGATGGGACTTTAGGAGGCAGAGATTATTATTTTCAGGCGGCCTGCACTGGCAGGAAGCGGCATCTTTCCAGGTGAAGATTTAGCCGGCTATTTAGACTCCTTTGCAGTCTTCAAAAGTCTTCACTGAATGGATGCTCGTGTCCTCGCTGGAGAACGCAGTTCAGCCAAGAACCCACAAAAAGGGCAGACTAGACTCAGAAAACTCAGCGGAGCACCAGGAAACAGGCAAGTATTAATTTAAAGGGGACCTGTCCATTTTTGGGGACAGAAGAGGGAACTTGATCACTTCCCTTGGAGAAAATATTAATTTTCCTGGTTAAGGATTGTGTAGTAGAGAACTTGATAAAAGTTAAAAGTACACAGAATAAAAAGAGAGAAGTTAAAAAAATGTGTGATAACAGAAGGGAACTGCCGCAGTGTCGTAGGCATTCTGATAAATCACCATTTTTAAGGGAGCTAAGAAGCTCTGAAGGAACTAAGAAAAGAAAGGAAATTGTTTTATTGTTCTTCCCACCCAGGGGTTTAGCAGGTAATAAAAAAGTAAAGCCTGTCTAAATGGGAAAACAAATTGAATTGATTGCTTTGATGTGATTCCTGTTGAAAATTATTTTGTTTTGTTGATGTGCATTTATAATAATAGTGTGTAGAATTGAATAAAATTGAATTAATTATGACATGTCTATTAATTGAACATCTTGACTTGGAGATGTGGGAAACGGAGAGTAGTTTGGGCCCACAATCATAATTATGATTTAACTGCTCTCTGAGTTCCCCCATTCCTTTAAGAATAAGCTATAGGCTACCCAAGGAAATAAAAATTAAAACAAACAACTTCCCTCCACAGATCTGGAAATGTTTAATGGTATGTATGTGTATGTGTATGTGTATGTGTATGTATGTAATCATTTCCAAACCTGCTAAGAGGATGAAAACTATTTAGAAAATGGAGCTCCTTTATATCATTTTAAATCATTGGTTTGCATAAAGTAAGATTTTTGCATGGGGAGTGGTGTACACAGTTTGATTGCAGCACAAATGTGAGTGTGTGTGTGAGATGTCCCAAAGCTCATAAGGAGTGATAAAAGTTCAGTACCCTGTGAATGTCTGTGTGTTGTTGAACAGATGCTGAAGAGGCGAAAGGAGATGAGAATTCTATGCAGTTTAACCATTTTTTTCCTCTCCCTGTATTCTGGACCCCCCCTTCCTTTGAGAGAAGCAGGAAAAGGGTGGGCTTTTGTTCTTTTCACCATTTTTTTCTCTCTGCTGAAACAGCCTGAGAAAGGTGTGGTAAAGGGTGCTATCTGATTCCTACCTTTTTAGCTTCACTGTTTTTGACTCGGAATATAGTTTGTTTAAGGGAGGGTGGCTTCTCCGCTTGCTTTTAAATTTTTTTCTCCTTTTCTCTTCCTCTGTCTGAGAAGGGAGGGCAAGTGGGGGAATCGGCTGCAGTCTCTCTCTCTCCCTCTCTCTCACTGTTCCATTTGCATATAAAAGCTTTTCTTTTCTGCTCTGAAAACAATTTTGATTTTATTTTTCTGGTAATTCTTGAGGTTTCAAATATTTAATTAAACCTATATAAAAGAAATGATTTTGAAAGATTTTCTGAATCTGACTTGCATTTTATTAAAAGCAGAGATTGACCCTAAAGTTTGATACAAATATGCTTCAGAGCATTGATCTAAAATACTTCATTTAAATTGTTTTACTTTTGCAGCTATTCTCCTTAAAATATAGGAAGTTAAGAAAGTTGGGAAAGAGGGGAAAGCTTTTCCTTTGAGGATTTCTGAGAGGCCAAGCTTTCCCTTCTGGGGTTCAAAAACTCCCAGATAGGACTTTGCTTGGAAATGGTTGGGGGTGGCTGCTTGAGAGCAGAAGCAGTTTTGTTGTTTATAGGAAGGCGACATGACAAATGCAAGCACAGCTTTCCGAAGCTAGCCTGTTTAGACTGCAAGAATAACTTTTTTATATCCTAAAATGTCTTTTGATTTTCTCTGTGACTCTTTAAAGTCTTTTGAAATTCCTTTGATTTGTGTGTGATTCTTTTAAAAATCCTAATTACTTTGATTTGATTTCTTTTCTTTGTTGGGTATTTTTTTTCTTTAAGGTGGGGGCTGGATCTCTGCCTGCGTTTTTTTGCTTATTTCTTTTTGAGGAATTTCACTACTCTTTTGTGTTTCTTATATTTTCCAACAAAGAGAGAAAGGAAGTTTTAGTGTCATCCAGAAAGTGTCTTTAAAGTTGGTTTGCATAGACTTGTGTGGATTTGGAAGCTAGAAATGGGAGTTAGAGGGTGGAACCGATAAACAGAAAGATTTGGGATTTGTTTTTGGGATCATGCGGGACTTTCGGAAGGCAAAGAAAGGGTGCCCAATCCAAAGAAGGGAAGCGTAAGTGTACAATTTGATGGCAGAAGATGAAAGTCAGTACTAGTGGCGATGGGTGACTCCTTTTTGGATTACACAGAAAGCTCTTGATAAATTTAATATTAGGACCTAAAGAAGAAAGTAGTATTTTTTTAAATTAACTGAAATCAAAATGAGTGAACAAAGCATTAGCATACACTTAATTAAGTGAAGGAAATAGAACATCTCTCCTGATAGAATAGAAGAGGTGGCATTTCAACCTCTACCTGAAATCAAGCAAGAACTAAGGAAATACTGAGGTTTGGGTTGATGGGAATACTGATCTTACCAAACCCCTGTATGCAAAATTAATTGAATCTGGACTTTGGAATTTGAAATGGGAGGGGCACAAAAGAGGAAGCTTTGAAAATTTGAAACAAGCTTTAACCAAGGCTTCTGTATTAAGTTTACCAAATTTGGAAAAGACCTTCCATCTCTTTTAAACACAGTAAATGGAATTGCACAAAGAGGTGTTGGCTCAGGACTGCACAGGACAAAAAGAAACCCGTGGCATTCCTGTCAAAAATAATGGACCCAGTAATAAGGGGATGGCCAGTATGTATTCAAGCAATTGCTGTTACTGGTCCAATAAAGCGGGAAATTGACCTTTGGGGAAGCCCTTATTGTGAGCACCCCATCTAAAATATGAAGCAATTTTAATGCAGCAGACTGACTTAATTTTAATTACAGATCACAATTTGAATCCAGCACAGTTCTTAGTCAACACTAGATTAATGGATCAGTTTGGATTAAAACATTATTGTGCTAAAGTAATTGATTTACAAATAAAATAAAATAAAATAATAAAATAATAAAATAATAAAATAAAATAAAATAAAATAAAATAAAAAATAAAATAAAATAAAATAAAATAAAATAAAATAAAATAAAATAAAATAAAATAATAAAATATAAAATAAAATAAAATAAAATAATAATAAAAATAAAATAAAATAAAATAAAATAAAAATAAGACCAGATTTGAAGGTACACCCCCTGGAATAAGAACAAGCAATTTTTATTATAAATGGACACATTTCAGAGATCCTGGAAGCAAGGGGTTTGCCTCAAAATTGGTCTGCTCATATCTGTGAAGTGTATGCACTAAATCAATCTCTATGCATCTTGGGAGGAAACATAAACAGATTCCAAGCATGCATTTGGGATAATGCATACATTTAGCAAACTATGGGTGAAATCATTGGGGAATTCAAGCTATTGTAAATGAACTTTTAAAAATCTGTGGTGATATTGGAATATATCCTTTAGCAAATTATAGACAAATGTTTAATTTGTGAAAAGAGGCGCATAAACAAGCTGTCAGAAAACATCAGATGGGTGATCAGATGGGTGGAGATCACCAGCTTTAAGATCATTTCAATGTACTCAAGTGGATTTTACAAAATTACCAAGAAGGGGAGAGTACAATATTTATTGGTCATAGTGGACCGCCTCACAGGGTGGGTTAACGCCTTCCCTGCAGTAATGCTACAACAACAGAAGTGTCATGAGACTTAGATCCAACCTAGAAAGAATATTAGAATACCATCAGATGTATTGTTGTTTGGTGTAGCTTTCATGTCAGGAAGCATATGCATTGATTACCTGGAAACCAGAGACATAGTATTAAAACAACATGTATATAAACTGTCCAGATATTTTGAAGTTCTTAGGAAACAAGGACTCTTAGCCCAGATGCCACTTTTGGAGTTTCCAGTCCACAACTTCCACCACGAAGATTGGGTGTTGAGCCGGAGCTGGAAGGAAGTTAAACTCCAAGTGAAAGGGCCCGTGCCAACCCCAAAGGAGTGGAAGGTGGAATCTCACCAAGGAAACCTATTGACATTGATGATCCAAAGGAACCAATCGACTGGCGGGTAGTAACCAGTGGCAATAGCGTTCTTCATACCTGGACTATGTTTGTATTTTTCTTTTTTTAGGACTAAGTAGTTGCCTATGCTGTTTCTCAACTGCAGAGGACTCCAACTGATTAGATTCCATTGCAAATTCTCCCAGATGTGTTGGGTTTTGTAATAGTGCCTTTTAAGGCTTTAGAAAGAAGATCTTGGATCCATTGGACGAGATTGAAACCCACAGACCAGACTGATCCGGTCACATACCAGGTAACAAACACTGACAAACCTTTGGTGCTGAAATTCAAGAAGAATACACCTTGCTAAGTCCTACCGGCAACGGACTCCCTAAGCACGGTGGTGAACATCCGCCTTGCTGAACCACTCCGGAAGCTGGTTCCCAGCGCACGGCTGAAGATCAGTCAGGATGAAGACAGCCTTCACACTGTAGATATATCTTATTCACTGTAATGTAATGCATTCTTACACATAGTAATGTTAGAAATAGGTTGGTTGTGGGTGTGGATTGTATGGGTAGCTGCTATCCTAGCCCTACTTTTACTCTTGTTTTACATATATAAGGATCGGTTTTGTAGTACACCTAGGATTTTCTTCCTACTGCTAGTTCCCAATCATCATGTACCACTGACTCTATTCCTGACTAGTGAGTTTTACACCATAGGTGATCATGCTTTGTTTATGGCTTTAGACATTGTTCATAACAGGATCTCATGTAACCATATCATGAACATTAGTAGAGACACTTTAGGTCAAGTACACTCCCATCAAAAACGCATTGTCTATGCACGGGGTCATTACTTTAGACCTAAGATAACTCCACAATCTAAGGTTCCTAACATTCCCTGCAAAGGGGGGGATAGATAAGGAAAATAGGCCTCTACAACAATTGCATAAAGCAGACTACATATCCAGAATCCTGGAATTAAGTCAAGAACTTGTTAATCAGTATAACCCTACCCTAGGTCAAAGATGTTGGTTATGTTTATCTGCTGCCCCTGCATCTTATTATGCTGTTCCTGTCAAACCACAACTCTGGGTTAGAACAAAGGCTACAATTATCCTTGAAGGGGATAGCAGAGATAAAGTACCCGTCTCACCGATACAAGGAGATTTTTATGAGGCATTCAAAAGACTGGGTAAAAGCCGTCTTCCTATTACAGGCCTAATAGCTACCTCATAGGAACGCCTTCTCTGTGTATAAAGAGAAGGCCAACCAAAAACTTGGTAGGCCTGTAGGATCCATGACAGAGGAACAATGTCAGTCAAAAATATACCTTGGCCCTAAGATGTACTTGACGGATATGAAATTAACAAAGGATATGTTTCCCTCTGCCCACCACCTATTTCGACAAAAGGTCACTTTCTCAGCACCACCAGGACTGACCTTTAACAAAAATAAGTGGGGAGGATGGAATATGTCCTTTGAAAGCTATCCAAGACCATTTCAGCCTCCACGGTTTCCAGTTTGGCTAAACTTTAAGATCAAATCAGGTTTATGTATCCTTTTTGAAGGACCAATTCTCAGATAAACAAAAGGACCCTTCATTAGAAATCCCATTGCGACCACTGGCAGGTGGCAGGGACTCTAGGGGTCTGGACTAATGAAGACCATCGTAAGAGTCATGCTTTCTCTATGAACATAGGAGTATGCATAGAGAAAAAAGGAGTGTTCTTTTTTTGTGGAAAGGATGCACATTTATGTTTGCCAACAAACTGGACAAGAACATGTACATTAGTCCACCTTTTTCCAAAAATAGGTGTTGTCACTGGAGGAACACTATCCCTGTTCCCCTTATAGGACATGTTCAGAAGAGGGTCCAAATATTGATCCCTGTCAACCTCGCTAGTTTTGCTTTGCCGCTTCGGTTGTCATAGAAACAGAGGGAGGGGGGTTTATGCTCACGCGGGCTTTCTAAGAAACTTTCTGAGAAACGAAACCTTTCCTTAAGCTGTTATCAGTCCAACGGACACTGCATTCCTGGATGCTGACATGGCCAGACGTCTGCTCCCACCTGACCTCTGGAAGACCTGTGGATTGGATGATTTATGGTGCACAAGGGAGGGGGATGCTTTCTAATTGTAACTTTCGCGCGTTTTGCTTCAGAATCCTGCTTTCTATGGTTGCGTTCATTTCATATCTAGTAAAAGTACCAGTTAACCTCTCTAATGGAGTCTGGGTCCTCCTTTCCTGGATACTGAAGGAAGCATACCTGACAATAAGCAGGATTCACATCTCAGCCATCCCGGATCACACCGAGGGGGCTGAAAAACTTACAGAATGTCTGATCAGGGAAGTGATACAGAACAGATGGGGGCATATGGCTCGGCAATGTCTTCATACCAGCAACCCGAAGAGGCTGCGATATGGATGGAGAATTTACAGCTGAAGGAACCGAGGGAAGAGCCAGCCCGATGGTCGACAGGGGTCGGAAGGTTGCCGGACCTGAGAAAGACCCCCCGTGGAGTAACAACCTCCAGACCCCGAAAAGGAGAAGGCGTGTGGCTGCAGGAGCAGAAGGAACGCCTCAAAATGGAGCAAGCCCTTCAACTCATTCGTGAGATTGATGAAAGCCGAAAAGCCCGTGAGTCTTATGCATACCCTGGGGGGGGGGGGGAAGAAGAAGACTCTAAAATAGATCCTGAGGAAGGAGTTTGTGGGGGAGAAGAAGAGAGAGCTGACGAAGATATATCCCAGGCATTGGGTGGTCAAATGAGGGATGCAGCAATCCAGGGGCCCCCAGCCTTACAGGCCCCACCCCGCAGGCGGAAAAACCCTAAAATTCCCCCCCTTCCTGGAAAGTATGATGGGAACCCAAAAACTTTGGGATTTTTCTTAACCCAAGTGTGGAATCACATGCAAGACTGGGGCGAGGATTATTTGTCAGATGCAGCCCGAGTGAGATGTGTCACCAGTGCTTTAGAGGGGGTGGCAGCCGAGTGGATGGTGGTACTCCACAATAACAATTCCCCCCTGCTGCGGAATTACAACCAATTTATGGCGGCCCTTAGGAGGCATTTCGAGGACCACCTAGCTGAGCGAAAGGCGAGGCTCCGTATGAAAAGTATCCAGCAAGGCCGGAGATCGGTGGCGGAATACACCCAAGAATTTCGGGAGCTAGCGCCATACATGACAGGGTGGTCAGAGGTAGCCTTGCTGGAAGGTTTCAAAGACGGGCTGAATGATGAAATCTACCACGACTGTAGAGCACGGGGGGTTCCCGAAGATCTGGACAGTTGGTACATAGCAGCTGAGGATGCAGAAATCGAGATAAGCCGTAGCCGACTAAGGAGGGGGCGTGCCGGGGAACCCTCATTCTCCTACCACCGCAAGGAAGCCCCAAAGATGGCTGGGGGAAGGCCGGAAACCAAACCCAAGCCGAAGCCTTTCCCTTGTTTTAAGTGCGGCATGGAAGGACACCGGGCCGCTGAGTGCTCTTCCAGGCCAGTGCCAAAACCTGCCAACAGAGTGCCAAAGAAGATGGACAAAACACCCGCAAAAGTTCATGAAGTCACGCTGGAGGGGGAAGTCGTAGAGTTCGCTCCCCGGACCAAAGGGGAGTTGGGAACTCCGACCAACGCGGACGACAGCGAGACCGACTCCGACTCCGATGATCTGGTGAGTCACACTGAGGGGCCCCTACTCATCCCCATAGAACTTAAAGTACCATCCACAGGGGCCCATGCACAGATGCCAGCCTTATTAGACTCTGGGTGCACCAGGTGCATTATCAGCCCGAAAGTAGTAGAAAAGATGGGCCTGGGACTGAGGGAGCTGAAAAGGCCTATTGCATTCTGCCAGCTAGATGGGTCGATGGCAGGCGGGGCCCCAACTAGTTCCATAATGGAACCCATTGAAATGAAATTAGGGGACCACGTAGAGACTCTCAGTTTTGTGGTGGCCCCTAGCATGGAACGACCCCTCATTCTCGGCTTGCCCTGGCTACGGAAATGGAACCCACGAATTAACTGGAAAATGGGGGTTCTGTGCATTCGTGCTAGTAAGCCACCACCTGAAGGGAAGGAGCCCCCCCTTGAAGACAGAGGGGGCCCTGAAGAAGCGGAGATGGCAATAGACCACATAGAGGGGGAGGAGAAAATTCCCAAAGAGTATTGGGATCTCCGTGAAGTTTTTAGCGAGAAGGCCTCGGATGTGCTGCCCCCCCACAGGGCTACAGACTGTGCTATTGAGATACTCCCGGGAGTGAAGCTTCCTAAGCCAAAGATTTATCCTATGACCCCTCGTGAACTGGAGGAACTACGAAATTTTATTGACAAAAACCTAGAACGGGGCTTCATCCAACCAGCCAGACCACGAGTGGCCGCACCAGTTTTATTCAGAGAAAAGAAAGATGGTTCCTTTCGTCTGGTAGTTGACTATAGGAACCTAAACGCGATTTGCATGGAAAACGTCTACCCCTTACCCCTCATGAAGGACATGTTGGCTCACTTAGGGAAGGGGAAGATTTTTACCAAATTGGATTTACGGGAGGCTTATTACAGGGTGCGCATCAAGGAAGGGGATGAATGGAAAACTGCATTTAACCGTCCGCTGGGGTGTTTTCAGTTCCGAGTACTCCCGTTTGGACTACAAGGGGCTCCTGCAGTATTCATGCAATTAATCAATGAAATTTTGCATGAGCATTTGTATAAGGGGGTGCTCGTTTATTTGGATGACATTCTTATCTACTCTGACAACATGGCCGACCATGTGAGATTAGTACGCACCGTCCTGAAAAAACTTAGGGCTGCTGAACTGTATGCAAAGCTTTCTAAATGTGAGTTCCACCAAACCAAAATTGACTATCTTGGCTATCGCATCTCCCCGGAGGGAATAGAAATGGACCCTGCAAAGGTTCAGGCGGTGTTAGAATGGACAGCGCCACGCACCCGCAAGCAGTTACAGAGTTTTTTGGGATTTGCTAACTTTTATCGACAGTTCATCCCCTCGTTTGCCAAAATCGCATTGCCAATAACTAATCTCCTGAAAACCAAGGGTGAAGAAAAACCAAAACCCTCCAAACCTCTTGAATGTACTATGGACTGTCAGGCAGCATTCGAAAAACTGAAACGGCTATTTGCTGCTGAACCAGTCCTTAAACACCCAGATATGGACGAACCTTTCGTGGTACAGGCAGATGCCAGTGATGTTGCAGTAGGGGCCGTACTTCTGCAAAAGAATGCAGATGGAAAATTACAGCCTTGTGCCTACACATCCCGGAAACTATCCGAAACCGAAAGGAGATGGGCCATATGGGAAAAGGAGGCTTTCGCCGTACGTTGGGCACTTCTAACCTGGAGACACTTTCTCGAAGGAGCTAAACATCCTTTTGAAGTTTGGACTGATCATAAAAATCTCGAGGCTTTGAAAACCCCACGTAAGCTGTCGCCAAAACAAGTGCGCTGGGCCCAACATTTCAACCGTTTTAACTTCACTTTGCGCTACCTTCCTGGCGGGAAGAATTTCATGGCAGATGCTTTGTCCAGATTGCCTCAATACAACAGCACCAGGGAGGAGTTGTCCATCCAATTGTCCCGTCAGCCCAACTGGCGGCACCAATGACTACCCGAGCACAGTCGAAACATGACCCAAGTCTGTCGGGTGAGTTGCTCCAGCAACTAAAAGAGACTTTAAAAACTGATGAGTGGTTCCAAGCCCACTCAAACGAATGTACACTTCGTGATGGACTAGCTTGGGTTGGAGCCAACTTGTATGTCCCAGCTAATTTACGAGTAACTGTTTTGCAACACGCCCATGACTCCAAGGTGGTGGGACACTTTGGATTTGTCAAAACCTTACATCTCGTCAAAAGACAGTTTTGGTGGCCCGCGCTCAAAAAGGACACAGAGGCATATGTCGCGAGCTGTCCAGTGTGTGCCTCAGCTAAGAGACCTCCCGGGAAGGCACCTGGTTTTCTCCAAAGTGTGGCCAGGCCCACTGCTCCTTGGAAAGAAATATCCATGGACTTCATTGTAGACCTTCCCGAGAGTGGGGGTTGCACAGTTATATGGGTAGTAACTGATCTGTTTTCCAAACAGGTGCATTTTATCCCATGCACTAAGATCCCATCAGCAAAAACCCTTGCTAAGATGTTCATTCAACATGTATATAGGCTACATGGAGCACCAAAACGTATAATTTCAGACAGGGGAGTACAGTTCACCTCCAGCTTTTGGAAAGAGTTCCTAATGTTGATAGGCTCCACCCAAGGACTAAGCTCCGCCCACCACCCCCAGACCAATGGGGCCCGTGAAAGAACCAATGGCGTGCTAGAACAATATTTAAGATGTTATATAAACTACCAACAAGACAACTGGGTGGAATTACTGCCATTCGCAGAAGTGGCATATAATAATTCCGTACATAGCAGCACAGGTTTCACTCCTTTCAAGGTGGCTTCTGGGCAAGAGTTTGTGCCAATCCCAGAGTTACCTCATGATGACCCACAAAACCCTTCTCTGATTGAGTGGATCGATTAGCTACGAGCGACTTGGGCAGTGACTCGTAAAGCGTTAGATGATGCTCACCAAGCCCATAAAACCCAAGCCGACAAAAGGAGATGCCCTGCACATGCTTATCAAGTGGGGGACATGGTTTATCTGTCTACCAAGTATTTACAAACTCCGCAGAAATCAAAAAAGCTTGGTCCTAAGTATGTGGGCCCTTTCCCTGTTACTCGGATCATTAACCCAGTCACGGTTGAATTAGATTTACCCAAGAACTTGCGATGAATTCATCCAGTGTTTCATGTTAGTTTACTGAAACTGGAACAATCATCCTCTCTACGTCCGTCCAAGGAACCTCCTCCTGTTCCCATCCTCATTGAAGGGGAACAACACTTTGAAGTAAAAGAGATTTTGGACTCTAGAAAACATCATGGGAAAGTACAGTATCTCGTAGCCTGGAAGCACTTCCCGTTATCACAAGCTGAGTGGGTGAATAAACGTGATGTTAGGGCACCTAGAAAAGTGCAGCTGTTCCACACCAAATACCCTGATAAACCTTGAATCATGATGAGTATTAATTGTTGTGATATTACCTCTTCTTTTCTCTGTTTCAGGATTAGAAGCTATCTCTTCTGAAGGGGGGCCGAATGTCAACCTCGCTAGTTTTGCTTTGCCGCTTCGGTTGTCATAGAAACGGAGGGAGGGGGGTTTATGCTCACGCGGGCTTTCTAAGAAACTTTCTGAGAAACGAAACCTTTCCTTAAGCTGTTATCAGTCCAACGGACACTGCATTCCTGGATGCTGACATGGCCAGACGTCTGCTCCCACCTGACCTCTGGAAGACCTGTGGATTGGATGATTTATGGTGCACAAGGGAGGGGGATGCTTTCTAATTGTAACTTTCGCGCGTTTTGCTTCAGAATCCTGCTTTCTATGGTTGCGTTCATTTCATATCTAGTAAATCCCACTATTAGCAATCATGGGAATTGGGACTACACTTGGAACAGGTGTAGGTGGTCTGACACACTCTGTAATATAGTTTCAGCAATTGTCAGAAGAGCTTCAAGAGAGCTTGAACCAGATTGCTGGAATTGGTCAAGTCCAAGATCAGATAGATTCCTTGGCAACAGTAATTTTACAAAACTGATGTGCCTTAGATCTCCTGACAGCTGAGAAAGGAAATCAGGTGTGGTCAAGGAAGGTGCTAATGAATTGCAGGATAGGGCTTCCAAAATAAGCCACAGGTTACAGACAGCAGATATGTGGTTTTCTTGGTTGCCTGGATCCGGCAGGATAAAACAAATGTAATTTTTGTTAATATGTGCTGAAGCAGGTCTAGTTTTTATTTCTTTTATTAATCCTTTGCTTAAACAACTATCAAAGAGAGCGGTAAAGGAATTGCAATCTGAAAAGAAGTTAGTTTTAATGAAAACTCTCATCGATCATCAGGATAGCTCTAATGCCTTTGAAGAACATAAAGATTCTGAGACAGACCCATATGAGAACATGGGACCTATAGAAAGGTGGAGAGAATTTCCCCAAGAATCAAGAGAGTAATAACAATCAAGAACTACCTATCCTTTACTTTTATATTCTGTTAGACTCCATATATGGTAGTTTTGTTTATTGGAACCTAGTATACAAATAGTGGAAGTTTATGTATTAAAAATATTAATAAACAAACTTCCAAAGGGGGGGATAAAGTAGAACCGGATATATGACCTCTGGATAACTTTATATAAAAGATATTCTAAAAGCAACTATATTCTGAAGACAAGAAATACGTGCAGCTGCAGAGAATACAAAGCCAACGTGTAACACTCTAAAGAGGCCCCCTAACTTGTCAGAAGAAAGGAACGATCCTAAAAACATATAGCTAGAGGTGGTTAGGTCATGGATACCCATATGGGCTAAAACTTGTCCTTCAATAAGAAGATAATTTGAACTTATGCTCCAGTGATTTACAGAAGAATTATGATTGTTTGGCAAGGACGATGTAAAACTGTAATAATTAAGAAATGTCAATGTATGGAAAGTTACTGTGATGGCAAGAATCCTTTGTTCCAAACTGTATAAAAGGCATTGTGTAAAGATGGACCCTCCATTCAGAACTTTCAGTTACAACTCTGATTCTGAATCTATTTTGCAAAATAAACCTGACTCTAGCTGCTCTTTGGGATGTCTCTTATATCCTTTCTTCCATAACACTATAATTACAATATTCCTTTACAAATAGTAATTTTTACACATATATTTATTATTTAAAATACTTTAAGGCCACCCATATAAACTCTTACGTACACAACAATAAATTGTCAGATAACAAATGACAAAAAATATTTATTTTTTTATTTTGGATAAATTGCTCAGATTCACAGTTAGGGTTCAGGCTGAGTGGCATTAGTCTACATTACTCTTGTAGGTGACCAATGGAATCTGGAGAGAAGCATGGTTCTCCTGATCTTTAGGAGATAAGGGACCATTGGCTCTATTGTTATAGATAGAAGGACCATTGGCTTTATTGTTATTCTGCTACTTTAATTGGTATTTATTTTTATTAAATTTATTTGCCACCCATCTTGCTTCAAAGTTTCTCTGTGCTGCATACAGCATAAAATGTAGCTCTCAACTTACAACCATTTGTTTAGCGATCTTTTGAAATGAGAACGGTCAATGGTGAAGGTACAATGAAAAAGTGATTTATGACAATTTTTCACACTTACGACCATTGCAACGTCCTGGGGTCATAACCAGGCAACGTCCTTTTGTAACTTCTGACAAAGTCAATAGGGAAGCCAGATTCACTTAACAATTGTATTACTGACTTAACTGCAATGATCTATTTAACAACTGTTGCTAGAAAGGTTGTAATATCATATGTGGCAAAACTCACTTAACAGTTGTCTTGCTTAACAATAGAAATGTTGCTCATAAGTTGAGGACTACCTGTAAATTGGGACAGAATATTCAAACTCCTGACTACTCCACTGCATAGTGCTAGAAGAGTGACTGTTTTGTCCCATGTTATTTAGCATGTGTATGGAATTTCTACAAAAGGTAATCTGTTCAGAATGAGATACCATCCATATATTATTGTTACCAGTTATACCCTGGGCTTGATCACAGGACTAGGCACCACAATGGCCAGAGCTTCAAAGAACAGTCCTACATCCATGTATTTTCAACACCATTGAAACTTTGAACAGTCATTGAACAAATGGACGTAACATGAAGATTGCTGGTACTTTGTTTTAAATGTTAATATATGCCATACTGTTTTGTATTTTGAACTACTCTTGAAGATTACTCAGAAACTTTCAATTATGCAAAATATAGTCATTTATATGCTGGTGGATGAGAATGATGCACCAACAATATAAGCAATGCATTAATTGTCAGTTTGTTTCTACATATAATTCAAGGACAAATCCTACAAGGCTGAGAAATATAATACTTATGGATCCAATCCTTCCAGTGAGAAATTAGCTCTCCTGTTGGATCTATCCATGAAATGTTCTTGACTCTACATTCCCAATATATGGGTGGATTCAGACAGAGGTTGCCACAGAGAAGAGAGGGTCAGCCTGTTCTCTGAAGCACCTGACAACAGGAGAAGAAGCAACAGATGGAAACTAATTAAGAGAGATGCAATGTAGAACTAAGAAATTTCCTGACAGAACAATTGATCAGTGGAATGGAAGTTGCCTCCAGAAGTTGTGGGTGTTCCAACAGTGGAGGTTTTTCAAGAAGAGATTGGAGATTTGTCTGAAATGGTATAAGATTTCCTGCTTCAGCCGGGGGACTAGAAGACCTCCAAGGTCCCTTCCAATTATGTTATTGTCTGATCCGTGTATCTGCTATTCTTCGTGGAAGAAGTGGGGGGGGGGGATTTGAAGTTGTCACATTTAGTTCTTTTTCCTATGTGTCCTGCCTGGTCCTCTTTGTATAAACTTTAACTTGATTTATAACTATTGCCTGGCACCAGGAATGCCTGGAGAATTCTCACACCTTGGGAAATGAAAAGGGAGGGGGGAATGAGTGGATTGCAAGATGACCCTGAGAAACTCTTCTTATCTGTTTCTCAGAGAGGCTGGCACAATTCATCTTCACACTGGCAGATTGGTCGGAATCCACATCGGACGGTGGGGAGGGGGTTCTTAATTTCCTTTATCCTAAACTGCATGACCTGAGGGACCCCAGAGCCTGCTCTGAGTTTTGACTTGCTTTCATCCCTTTCAATAAAAGGCTCCTTTTGAAATACAAAGTTCTCAAGAGTTCATACTTTCTTGGAAGGGGTAGGGGGGGGGGGAGAAGCTAGACCTTACAGTTATATTATTTGTTATTCTGATAGGGGGGAATTACTTCTTTGAATTCTCAGGTGCCCATTACATTTATTTTCCAGTTAAAGAGTTAAGAAAAATTCTCACTTGCTCTGCTTATTGGTATATGTATATGTGGCACCATTCAGAAATGCTGTCATGTCTATTTCATTCTCTGCCCCATAAATACACATATTTGGATTTAGGTGTTATGCTAAACTATAATTTGCCTAATGGTTTATTGAGAAGCGTACAATTGGCTTACTTCATACAATGCACTAAGCCCTAAGCTTTTTTTTTACAAACCAAATTGCTTATATTTTAGCATTTCATATGACCTAGTTCAGTGGGAAACATAGCTAGCTTGATTCTGCTGTTCATTTTATTTAAAATGACTGGATTTTAACATTTCTTTTAAATAAATTTCTTAGATTTGGAACACTTCCTACCATGACTTTCTCATCAATGCTTTGCATTTTTTTAAACATAACTTTTCCTGTGATTTCTGGAACAGTTGCTACAGATGCAGCATTGGTGAATTCTTGTGGATCATATTAGTGAATTAGTAGCTTTGATGTTTAAGGAGTTTTACTGTATATGCATGCTACACTCTGCTTTCTGGAGCATCTTTTTCTCTCTAAATCAGGGGTGTCAAACTCTATTTCATTGTGGGCCACATCAGCATTGTGGTTGTCCTGGGGGGGGGGAGTAATGGCTGACTGGGCGTGGCTCATGTGGGCCAGGCAGTGTTGGGGAAGAAATCCAGCAGTCTCCAGTGGGTGGGGTGGTGTTTGGGAGGCTCGTCCCACATGATGAGGGGAGGTGACATGGGGCATGATGGGGTGCTGCTGCCGCAAGGTGATGCAGGGGGTGGGTCAGCTGGTGCTGGAAACCATTGGCCATTGTGCGCTCACTGTCTTGTGCATGGGGTCTGCTTTCCAGCAGCACCCACAGCCTGCTGGCCCCTCAACTGGCACACTCTGCAGCTCTGGAGCCTGCTCGACCAGGCTGGTCCTCCCAGCAGCATGCGCAGCAGTGGCATCAGCAACAGGCAGAGGAATGAAAAACAAAAAAATGCTTTTAAAAGTTAAAAAAAAAGCCTATGATGATCGTGCGGCTCAACTGAGATAGTCAGAGGCTTTTCAAAGCATTTTTTCTGCAACCTCTTGGCTGAAGAGGTGGTAAAAAAATGCTTTGAAAACTCTCTGACGATCCCAGCTGAGTTTCCTGATCGGCAGAGACTTTTCAAAGCATTAAAACAAATGCTTTGTAAAGTTAAAAAAAAAAGTTGGCCACGCCCACCCAGTCACGTTACCCCCCCCCCCCACAAAGCCATGTCCACAGAACCGGTAGTAACAAATTTTACATTTCACCCCTGCTCTGTTCCACTGTGCTCTTGCTTGCGGCAGGTCACCACTGGTCATCTCGACCTGCTCATGAGTCTTGCCCTTGGCCTGGCATGGAGCATGTTCCCCTCGCACACCTGATGCACCTTGGCCACCTGCCACTGCAGACCCACCGCTGCCGCTACTTGGCAGATCTGCCCAGCCCAAAGGAGGTGAAGCGGCCAGCTAGAAAGCCTGAGTAGAGGTAGTAGAGCATGCCCAGGCCCAGTAGAGAAACATCGGCCCTCGTGAGTAGGGAAAGTTGGATTCCCATCAGTGCCATGGCCACTCAGGCAGCCTCAGTGGTGGGCGAGGCCCACAGCAGTGCCGAGGTGCATCAAGTGTGCGAGGGGAACGTGCTCCATGCATGGATCAAGGGCAAGACCTGCAAGGGGCCAAGGAGATGACCAGCAGCGACTTGCTCTCCAAACGCAAGCAAAAACAGACAGGACAGAATAGGCAGGCCAATGCTGTCTGGCAGCAGCTGCCCCACCCCCAGCCCCACCTTGTCTTATCCTGCAGTGGCAACAGTAGCCGGAGGCTAAGGTGCAGGGGCGGAGGCATGCAGTCCAGCCTGCTGGATGCACCAGGAAGTCGCCTGCCAATTTAGCTACGTGGGATGGAGCAGGCGCATCTCGTGATCCGCATTATGTGCCTTCCTCCCGCATCCTGGAGGGCCAACTTACAATTGTAAGTTTTATGTTTCTGTCCTACAAAAAGGAAATATTACAATTATTCAAAAACAAAAAATGCTGTATTATCACCAATACTTCGCAAATAGGAAATTAGGACAAATACTCAGAGAATAAATTATTTATAATATATAAGTTTATTATTTATTTATTTATTTATTGGTTTGATTTATAAATGCTGCCCTTCTCCAGAGACTCAGGGCGGCTTACAATGCGTTAAGCAATAGCCGTCATACTTTTGTATATACCTGCTTAGTAGGGCTTTTGGCCCCCTCAAGCTGTGTTCTTTTTTATACAAAGTCAGCTTATTGCCCCCACAATCCGGGTCCTCATTTTACCTACCTCGGAAGGATGGAAGGCTGAGTCAACCTTGAGCCTGGTGAGATTCGAACTTGCAGTAATTGCAGGCAACTGGCAGCTAAGTGCTATTTAACAGCGCTTTAGTCCACTGCTCCACCAGTATATTGACATATATTTTGCATATTTGTGTTTCAGTATAAGATTTTTAACCTGCTTCGGAACTCTTTGAAACCTCTTTATTTCTCAAAATAATGACTGATAAGCTTCATCTTAACTACTAAAATCTAGTTTTGTTTATTCTGAGACAAATATTTGATACTGGCACAGAGAGAACTGAACTGGGTCTCTTGAAAACTGAATGACTGTCATAGAAAGCCCATCACTGAAGGATTCCATGGTTGTGGTTCAAACTTATATGGAGAAGTTTCCACAAAACAGTAGGTTTCAAATCCAATTATTTAAAAAAGTTATGTAATCAGAAGATATATATGGTAAATGAACAGAAGAAAGATAAACACATTTTAAGAGTTTAATTGTAGAATGCAGAATATCCCGAAAACCAAAGTGAATATTCTTCTTTACAGGGCATTAATATTTTATATGAGAATGTAGTTTTCATGCTGGAATTCACCATGATGAAATCCTTAGCATTTAATTATAAAATTGAGATAATCTTGTATAATGTTGATATTGATAAATAGTGTATAGCAGTGTTCCCCAATCTTTCTTTTCAGCAGACTGGAAGATGAGTGGTAGGGGATGATTTTGCACATGTGCGCCCCTTTCAAAAACGCAGCTTTGTGTGTACATGTATGGGCACACACACCCTCACCCACCTCTTCCACAACCTGGTTCTGAATGGGCTGTAGCTTGGCACTGGGCCATAACCAGGGGTTGGGGATCCATGGTATGTAGTATTGCTGCATCAGTAAAAACCATAACCCAAGAAAAATAATATTATAATCTTTCAGGCAGATACTCTGGCACAATTATGCAGCTATGATGTTACTGTTTGCTATATATTTTCAATGCTGATGTTTCTAAGTAAGGGTCACCTTTTCGTTCTTGAATAGCATTGTGCCTTAATCATTTAAATATATAAAATAATATTTCATATATTGGACTTAAAAATGTACACATTCAAGTGTGGAGGCAGGCTTCATATTTTAAAATGCACTTAAACATTTAAGTATGAGGATATAGAACAATTAACAATAATTATACTCTGTTCATATTTAATTGAGTTAATCTCCTGAACTCAGTGTCATTTGTTTCCAAGTAACTTTGCTACTTATGCCTGCTTAATAGTTCTGGCAAATAAGCAAAGCTTATCTGACAGTAAATTGAAGAGAAAACTATGAAACTAACCGTTAAGGAAATATGTACAAAATCAGTAGTATTTCTTCTTCCTAAATCTAATAAACAGAAAAACATCAAAGCAATAATTCCACTAAAGGAAAACTTTAAAAGATTTAAGTATTTCTGCGGATATATTTGTGTTTCCGGGAACTACTATTTCAGCTTTTCATATGCTTATTGTGCTGTTTGGAAGGCATTTGTATCTTGAAACCAAACTCTTTTATTTTGGCCTTTTGAAAATATCAGGTTTAATGTATAATGTTATAAGATTTTCAGAAATGGGTTTTGACTAGTGTATGAATTTGGTTTTATATTATTTAAAGCAGGGGTGTCAAGCTCGATTTCATTGTGGGCCGCATCAGCATTGTGGTTGTCCTCTGGAGGGTTGGGGTGGGAGTGTGTGGTTTATTTTCTGTCCCATAAATACCCATATTTAGATTTAGGTGTTAAGCTAAACTTTATTTTGCCTAATAATGGTTTATTGAGAAGAGTACAATTGGCTGACTTGAAAGTAGGCCAGTGATAGCTAGACTTTTCTGGACTAAGTGCTCAAAATGCACGTGCAAATACACCTGTATGCCCAAACCCCCAAAATGGAATGTGCGCAAGTGCTCACAGCCCTCCACATGCAGCCTATGCATGTGCACACTGCCCCCCTGCAAGTCCCCATCCCCACGAATGCACGGCAGAGACCAGAAGACCAGCTGGCCAGCTGGAGGCACACACACATGTGCGCAAACATGCAGCGCAGTGGAACTGAACTGAGTGGTGACAGCTCTCATGCCTTTAGAGCGGGCGCTGTGTGCCACCTCTGGCACACGTGCCATAGGTTCTCTATCACGCACTAAGCCATAAGCTGTTGTTTATAAACCAAATTTCTTATATTTTAGCATTTCATGAGACCCAGTTCAGTGGGAAACACTTTTAACACATTTAAATAGTTTTATTAATAGAAACACATTTCTATTTAAAAACACTGGATTCTAACATTTCTTTTAAATAAATTTCTTAGATTTGGAGCATTTCCTACCGTGACTTTCTCATCAATGCCTTGCATTTTTGTAACATAACTTTTCCTGTGATTTCTGGAACAGTTGTTAAAGATGCAGTGTTGGTGAATTCTTGTGGCTCATATTAGTAAATTAGTAGTTTTGATGTTTAAGGAGTTGTACTGTATATGGATGCTACACTCTGCTTTCTGGAGCGTCTTTTTCCATCTAGATCAGGGGTGTCAAACTCTATTTCATTGCTGGCCGCATCAGCACTGTGATTGTCCTGGAGGGGGGGCTTGGCCGAGATGGTAATGGCCAACTGGCATGGCCAGTTTGATGTCATTCGCTTGGGCCAGGCAGTATTGGGGAATGAATCCAGGGGTATCCAGCAGGTGGTGCGGTGGGTGGGAGGCTCATCCCACAGAATGAGGTGAGGCGACACAGGGATGGGATGCTGTCACCGTGAGGCAATGTGGGGTGGCTGATGCCATCGGCCATTGTGCACTCGCCACCCTTTGTGCACAGGGGCCGATGTTTTCTGGAAGCACCCACATCCTGCAGCCCCTCAACTGGTGCACTCTGCAACTCCAGAACCTACTACACTGGGCTGGTTATTCCAGCAGCATACACGACACAGGTGGAGGCGGGAGGCATATGATTCCGACCACTGGACATGCTTACTGTCCCACTGTTTGATTTTGCTTGCGGCTGGAGAGCAGGTCACCACTGGTCATCTCCTTGACCCCCTTGTGGGTCTTGCCCTTGGCCTGCTCATGGAGCATGTTCCATGCGCGCACCCGATGCACCTTGGCCCCACCATGGCCTGCTGCTGCGCCACTCTGCAAACACGCCCAGCCTGAAGGAGGTGAAGCAGCCAGCTAGAAAGCTCAGTCCCAACAGACAAGTCGGCCACCATGAGTAGGGAAAGTTGGATTCCAATGGGCATCATGGCTGCCCAGGCCCAACAGAGATGAGGGAGGTACATGATCATCAGTGAGCCTGGGCGGTCATGGTGCCGATGGGGATCCGGCTTTCCTCACTTGCAATAGCCAACTTTTGCCTGCTGGGCCTGGGCATGCTACCACCTCTACTTGGGCTTTCTAGCTGGCTGCTTTGCCTTTTTTGGGCTGGGCAGGCCTGGTGCTTCAGGCAGCTATGGCAGCAGCCTAACAGAACTGCACAAGCTGCTGGCGGCTTCAGTGGTGGCAGTGGTTCACAGCGGTGCCAAGGTGCATCAGGTGTGCAAGGGAGACATGCTCCATGTGTGGGCCAAGGACAATACCTGAAAGGGGGCCAAGGAGATGACCAGTGGTGACCTCCTCTCTAAACGCAAGCAAAAATAGACAGGACGGAGTGGGCAGGCCAATGCTGTCTGGCCGCAGCTGCCCCACCTCTAGTCGTACCTTGTCCCACAGTGGTGACAGTAGCGGGAGGCAGAGGTGCAGGGGGGAGGCACCCAGCACACAGTCCAGCCTGCGCCTGTTCCTAGATGCCTGCCAATTCCAGCTAAGTGGGATGGAGCAGGCATGTCTGCATCACGTGCCTCATCCCCCATTCTGTTGCCAGAGCTGCTGCGGCCACACCTGCTTGGAGGACCACTAGCAGGGGCTTCAGAGCACCTGCTGCCTGACATTTCCCCCCCTCCCCCGCGCGCATGCGCTTACACAAAATACATGTGCATGTCTGGGAAAAGTGAGTGGAGAGCCACATAGAGGCAACGATGCGGGAGGGATCAAAATGGGAAGCCTTTGGCTGAAAACCTGCGGAACAGCAGCATCCCTTTTTGTCCACCCACCCCTCTGTGGCCTCCATGCTTGATTCCAAGACCGCAATTCTGCTTCTACCCCTCTCCCAATGTGAAAAACTGCATTCCACCTGCTGCTTGGCTGCTGTGTCCCCCTCCCCCCGCTCCCGCCCCACCCCTGCAATTGCCTATTACCCCATCACACCTGGCAGGCAGAAGCCCTATGGTCCCATTTCGTCTCCCTGCCATCTCCTTCCTCCGTGCTCAGGAAGGTAGGAGGGCAAGGGGAGAGATTGGCAGTGTGGCTTTCCTACACGGGGGTGGGACAGTCCCAGTGGAAGGCCAATGAGTGGGGCACTCCAGGCTTGCTGCACTCAGCCAAGGACTTCCGGGGGGGGGGACACGGCGAGATTCGGCTGCCTTTTGGGCCCAGCTTCGGCTTCCATGGGGCCTTCCAGGTGGGAAGCCTGAGAGAAAATGCCTCTCCCAAGGATCGTCCGCTCACCCACCTGCCAGCCGGGCTGGCCTGGAAGCGGCACGTCCCAAGTGGCTGGATGTGGGACCCAAGGTGGAGCAGAGGTTGAGCAGGCAGCAGCCCAGAGTGTTGTGATTCGCCAAGCTTGACAACAAGAACACTGACTGGGGATTGGCTAGGAGGAGTGGCTAAAATCAAGCGGGAGTTTCTGCCTGTTCCGATTGGGTAATGAGCTGACAGCTCAGGGTATAAAAGAGCTGTCATCTATTAGACGTGCTATTCTGTTCTGTACTGTTGCTGTTGGTTCCTGTTAATAAATAGAGTTAGTCAAGGCCTCAGTCACCTCGTTCTTGCCTCAGCCATACAACTTAACACTGGCGACGAAGGTGGGATGGGGCCGCCCACTTTTGCCTCTTTTGACGCATGATCAGAGTCGTGGGACGCCTACATGGAAAGGTTTGAATGCTTCTTGGAGGCAAATGATTTTACCGACCTTTCCAGCAACAAAAAGAGGGCCCATTTCCTAAACTCTTGTGGTCCAGAAGTGTTCGCGATCACTCAGGTGTTGTTCACTCCTGTCTTAGTACATACAGTCTCCTGAGACCTGTTGTGTGAGAAGCTTAAGGGCCACTACTCCCCGGACCCATCCCGAATAGCCCATCATTTCAAGTTGCGGCAAGTATTGTAGGAGGAAGGGGAGTCAATAAACCATTACATGGCTAGGCTGAGAACCGCTGCTCTAGACTGTGAGTACAGGGACCTAGATGATGCTTTGGTGGAGCAGTTAGTATGCGGGGTCAGACATATTAGGCTGCAGAGGCGTCTGCTAGCTAAAAAGACCCTTGATCTGCAGACTGGTCTGGAAGAAGCCCAAGCGGCGGAGATGTCCAATAAATCTACTGCGGACATTAGAAAGTTCTACCCTCCAGGGGGCAGGAGACTACCACAGTTAATTTACAGGACATTGACTCTGACAGTGCTACAGATGAGGAAGGGGAGGCAGAGATCAGCCACCTCCAGTCATCGAAACCCCGGGGAAAGGGGCCACAACTGAAGAGGGGTCCTCCTAACTGTTGCCTCAGTTGTGGGGAAGAACACCCGAGGGCAACCTGTCATTTCAGGTTGGCAATTTGCTGTTGCTGTGGGAAACAAGGGCATATTGCTAGGGTTTGGTGGTCGCAGGCTAAGCCATTTGCTGCTCCGAAACCTCGCTGCCCCGCAAAAGAGGACTGTTTTTCCATCTCTCGTGACCGCAGGATTACTGAGGTGACTGCTCTTCCAATTAAATCAGAGAGCGCTAAACTTTCCATGACAGTTAAAATTGAAGGCGCCTCCTGCCCCATGGAAGTGGCCACGGGGTCTGCTAAATCCATCGTTTCCTGGGGAGTGTTGAAAAAACTCATACCAGCGCTGCGGAAGAGCCAGCTGCAATCATGCGCCATCAATCTGTGGGACTATCAGGGCAATTTTATTCCAATCCTGGGGCAGGGTCGTTTTCTTGTAGAAACGGAGAGTTTTGTGGGGCGCCTTTCCTTGATTGTAGTTAAGGGGTTCCTTCCTAGTCTGTTAGGAATGGATTGGTTTAGCTCTTTAGGTTTGAGGATATCAGGTATTCACTCTACATTGTTGGGGGGGCTTGATGGCCTGTTCGATGAGTTTGCTGATGTTTTTGATGATATTTTTGGGGAAATATGGGTTCCCCCATTTCTCCCAACCTAGACCCGAAGGTAGCCCCCATCCGGCTCAAACCCCGCAGAGTCCCTTTCATGCTCAGGCCAAAGGTGGACGCAGAGTTGGACAAGTTCATCTCCCAGGGGGTCCTAGAACCAACTGACCATTCAAAGTGGGAGACTCCTATAGTTGTTCCTATCAAGCCCGATGTCTCTGTACACATCTGTGCCGATTTTAAATGTACCCTGAATAGGGCCCTACAGGCAAACCCCTACCCTGTCCCTGTGGTCCAGCATCTGCTTCACTCCCTTGGGCCAGGCTCCATCTTTGCCAAGTTGGATTTGGCCCAAGTGTACCAGCAGCTCCCGGTGGATGATACCTCAGCTGAGGCTCAGACCATTGTAACCCACGGGGCGTGTTTAAATGTTGGAGATTGCAGTTTGGGGTGAGCGTGGCCCCAGACTTGTTTCAGAACCTTATGGAGAGATTGCTCCATGGCCTGACCAGCGTAGTTCCCTACTTCAACGATGTGCTCACCTCCGCATCTTGCCGGAGTAAGCTCATCGGGTGAGTTAGGGCTGTCCTTCTATGTTTCCACAAGGCCAGCCTCAAATTAAAAAGGAGCAAATATGCAATTGGCATTACCCAAATTGAATTCCTCGGTTACCTCATCGATGCTGGCGGGATCCATCCCACTCCATCCAAGGTGGCTGCTATTAAACACGCAGCCGTGCCTACCTTCCATGCAGAGCTACAATCCTTCCTGGGGCTGTTAAATTTTTATAATGTATTCCTGCCCCATAAAGCCACTGTAGCTGAACCCCTTCATCGGCTACTCTCTAAGGACACACCCTGGTCCTGGACCAAAGAGCACAACCGCACATTTCAAGGGGTCAAAGATCTCTTGTCATCAGCTGTCTTAATCCAATATAGTGCTACCTTACCCCTTACACTGACAGCCGATGCGTCCTCTTATGGAGTTGGCGTGGTTTTGAGCCATAGGTTCCCCATTGGCATAGAGGCACCCATAGCTTTCTATTCAAGGACTTTGTCCTCAGCGGAGCGCAGATACAGTCAGCTAGATCGGGAAGCACTAGCTGCCATGGCGTCCGTTAAAAGGTTTCACGAATATCTTTATGGGCGGCAGTTTGAACTGGTGACAGACCATAAGCCCCTTTTGGGTCTCTTGGTGGGTCTCCATCAGACACCGCAAGTCCTCTCCCTGCACATGTCTAGGTGGGCGGCTTTCCTGGCTGCATATACCTACACCTTAGTCTACCATCCCGGTAAGCTGATTCCCCATGCAGATGCCCTGAGCCGCTGCCCTTTACCTGCTCCGGTACAAGAACCCGCCCCAACCCTATCTATCCTCTTGTTAGATGAAATTGCCATACCAGTGACCACCACTGACATCGCGGCTCACTCCCTACAGGACCCAGTTCTGTCAAAAGTCCTCAACTGGGTGAGCAGGGGTTGGCCATGGGGCCAGGTGCCTGGGCAATTTGCTCCCTACCGGGTCCGTCAGCATGAGTTGTTGGTACACCTGGGTTGTCTCCTGTGGGGGCATAGGGTGGTGGTTCCCCCAAAGCTACGGACCAGGGTTCTGGAGTGTTTACATGCAGGGCATCCAGGCATTGTCCAGATGAAAGAACTGAGCCAGAGCTATGTGTGGTGGCCTGCGTTAGACCAGGATATCTCTGAGTGGGTCACACAATGTCAAAATTGTCAGAGGGTGCGGCCAGCCGCACCCTCCACTCCCCATAGGGAATGGGAAACCCCTAGAGGGCCCTGGTTGAGGATTCACCTAGATTTTGCCAGCCCCTATAAGGGCCAGATATTCCTGATCGTGATGGATGCCCTGTCCAAGTGGGTGGAGTTGGAATTGATGATATCCACTACCTCCGAGGCCACCATCCAGGTTTTACGCCGCCTATTTACCACCCCTGATCTGCCAGATGTAGTGGTAACAGATAATGGGCCACAGCTTACGTCCGCCACGTTCCAATCCTTCTTAGCAGGGTTAGGAATCCGCCATGTCCAGGTTGCCCCCTACCATCCGGTGGGGAACAGATTGCAGAACGTGCTGTCAGATCGGCCAAAGAGGTGCTTGCCCGGCTATCAACCGCCGACTGGCAGGAAAAGGTGGCCGTTTATTTATCCTCCCAACAGACAACCCCTTGCCCTACCACCCACCTAAGCCCCGCTGAAGTATTAATGGGTCGGCGATTAGGAACTGTCTTAGACCGTCTACATCCCACCTATGCCCCAGAGGGGTACTGTGATAACAGGTGGGGGGGTTCGTATACTAAAGGAGGGCGATTTAGTATACACACAGAATTTCAGGGGTGAGCCACATTGGCTACCTGGACTAGTGACTGCGGTAACCGGCCCATGCTCTTACAGGATACTGTTGAATGACAGCTGAATGTGGCGCCAACACATGGACCAGCTGAGGATACGCCCGACAACAACTCGCCCGATGGTTCCGGACAGGAACACCTCCTATGAGGAGCCTACTCCCTTGCCAGTCCCAGTTGCCGACCAGCCACCCTACGTGCCAGAAAGTCAAAAAGCATCTCGGGACTTACTGACTGCGGCCACGCCTTCCACTGACCAGCAGGAGCTACCCATAGCAACACCACCTGGAACAGAACCTGCTTCTTCTCCGACCGCGCCTGCGCTGAGACGCTCGACATGGGTACGCAAACAACTGGAATACCTAAAAGACTACGTATGTTCCATCCAGGGGTGAAGGAGTGTTGTGATTCGCCAAGCTTGATAACAAAAACACTGACTGGGGATTGGCTAGGAGGAGTGGCTAAAATCAAGCGGGAGTTTTTGCCTGTTCCGATTGGGTAATGGGCTGACAGCTCGGGGTATAAATGTGCTGTCATCCATTAGACGTGCCGTTCTGTTCTGTACTGTTGCTGTTGGTTCCTGTTAATAAATAGAGTTAGTCAAGGCCTCAGTCCCCTCGTTCTTGCCTCAGCCATACAACTTAACACAGAGCAGGGTCCGAAAGGCAGTCAAGCTTCACCAGAATGGATTTTCCTTCTCCACCCTCAGCCTTACATTCCAGCCCATGGAGCTCACACCGTTTCACAGCAGCAGCCTGCGCTCGGCCAAAGTGCTCGGCCCAGTGAGGGAGGAGCGGCTGGGAGATGGGTGATGCAGGTGGAATAGCCTCGTGCTCCCTGGTCACCCCTGGTGCTCCCTGGCAGGCAAGGCCCAGCAACTGCAGAGCATCTGGGGAAGGGGTGAGATGCAGGCTGACGGGGAGCCATATAATTAGATATTAGATTATACAATGGCTCAGCCCTGGCTGGCTCACTTTCCCCTCTGCCACCAGCCATGGGAGGAAGGTAGGTCCGCCGCCAGTTGATAAAGCCGAACCGCTGCCTAGCCCAGAGCTCCCGGTGGGGCAGACGAGGCTGCAGTGCATGCCTCACTTTTTGTTTAAAAATCTCCCCAAAAGAGGGAGGGGAGGAAGTCCCTGCCCACCGGGGATTGCCATTCAGGGTGAGGAAGCTGCAGGAACTAGACTGGAGGCTGCAAATGGACTGGCCAAGCCGAGAAGCTGGGAGGCTGCGAATGAACCAGCCGATGATTATGTGTACTATTCAGTTTTTTCTGCCCAGAAAAAATATCCAAGGCAGGAAAAGAAAAAAGAAGGAAGAAGGAATTAAAAACAGGAGCGGAGAAATAATATTGTTTGCAGCTTGTGCAACTTTAGGAAAATGGAAAAGTTCCTGCTTTCTCTGTCAATGAGAGTCAACCACCTTTCAATTTGATCAGGTGAGAGGCTGCTCCCCTCTTCCCCCTCCCAACTCTGCAGTCTGTTTTTAGCCCGGAGAGCTTCCTGCAAACTCATGCAGCAACCACAATTCCCTCACTAACCTGATTTCCAGCTCAGTTCTCTGGCATGCAGGGCAACAAAAGAAGACCATGTGACTACCACTTTTAAAAAAACTTGTCAGACCTTCCAATTTAGCAATATCTTTTTTCCCTGAGAAGTTGTAAGTGTTATGTTACTGTTTTGAGCGGGAAGTTCAAACTGGGGGATGTTTCTGATTGGTTACTGGCCAGCAGCCAAACTGTATATAAAGAGTGCTGCTGCCAGCATTGAGTTGCTGAAGTCTCACCATACAATAAAGAGCTGTTGTCACTAGCCTGTCTGTGCTGCTTCGTTATTGCCCAGCCACTTCATTTGGCGACGAAGGTGGGATAAGCACACAGAAGGTTCAGAAAAGAGCTAACAACAAGACACGGTGCCCACCGGGACCGTAGACTTCAGCCATGGCAGCGTACGTTCCGCCAACGCCATTTGATCCTACTCGTGAAAAATGGGGGTCCTACATGACCCAATTCGAGTGCTCGCTCGAAGTGAGCGACATGCACGGGCTCTCCGCAAACCGTAAACGAGCCCTGTTCCTGAGCCATTGTGGACTGGATGTCTTTGAAATGGCTGAGTCACTGTGTGAGCCGACCCCGGTACAAACGGTACTGTGGGACACACTTCAAGCAACTCTCAGGGCGCACTACGCCCCTGCACCCTCCAAGTTCGTCCAGCGTTACCAACTGAGGCAGAGAATCCAGAAAGAGGGGGAACCGGTGACCACATATGTAGCAGCGCTCCACAGGGCCGCGACCCACTGTGACTACCACGACCTGGATGACGCGCTGCTAGAACAGTTAATCTGCGGCGTACGAGACACCCAGCTTCAGAGACGGCTGCTCGCGAAGCCTGGTTTGACTCTTGCCAGTGCCTTAGATGAGGCCAGGGCACACGAAGCATCAACAAAGGCGTCGGAGGCTTTACAGCGTCCTCAGCCTGAGAAAAGGAGGTCTAAAGCAGTCCCAGTTCACCAAGAGGGGACAAGAACAAGTTCAGAAGAAGAGTCAGACAAAGACGTCTTCCGAACCAAAAAAGAAAAGGCGAGCCAAGCCGCCGTCGAGAGAGCTGCCTGAGTTGCGGTGGCCAGCATGAAAGACAAGCCTGCAAATATCGTGAGGCCATTTGCAGACGCTGCGAGAAGAGAGGTCACTTGGCGTGAGTATGCTGGGCGCAACTTCCACGTTCTTCCAAACCACGTGAGCCGGGCAGCCAATCAGAGCTGCCGCCACCTTCAAAACGACCAATCCAGAACAAGGGCGCCGAAAAGCGGTGTGAAATTCAAACTTACAGCACGAGAGTAGGCCAAACCAGCACAGCGACCAAAGAAAAAGTCTTCACTACCGTCAAAATCAACGGTCAACCCTGCAGCATGGAGATCGACACCGGATCTGCACTCTCCATCATGTCGTGGGCTATGCTACAGTCCCTGCTTCCGGTCTACAGAAAGAGCCAGCTATCGAGACAACGCGTCCGTCTGCTAGACTACCAGGGGAACCGCGTTCCAGTTGAAGGTGTCGACACCCTCACCATTTCCTACGGCGAGTTCGAGGAAAAGCTACCGCTAATCATTGTGAGAGATCCACTACCCAGCCTCTTAGGTCTATGCTGGTTCCAAGCCCTCAGCAAGGGCTTCACGGGGGTCCACAGCCTCAGTGGATCATCGTTAAAAGAACAATTCCTGCACAAATTCTGGGACTTTTTTGAAGACAGCTTGGGCAACTACGTGGGGACCCTGATTTCGTTTAATTTGGACCCAGGGGTAGCCCCAATTAGGCTTAAGGCAAGGAGAGTCCCTTTCGTGCTTAAACCAGAGATCAACACAGAGCTAGATAAACTGATTAACCAGGGCATTTTAGTGCCAGTAGACCATGCGAAATGGGAAACCCCAATAGTGATCCCACTTAAGGCAGATGGGTCTATCAGAATTTGCGCTGATTACAAATGTTCCATCAACAAAGCGTTGCAGCAAAGCGCTTATCCTGTTCCCGTAGTTCACCACTTACTGCACTCCCTAGGTTCAGGGAAAATATTCACAAAATTAGATCTTGCGCACGTTTATCAGCAGCTGCCAGTAGATGATGCTACGGCAGAAGCGCAAACGATTGTGTCACACAGAGGGGCTTTTAAATGTACTCGGTTGCAATTTGGAGTCAGTATAGCCCCGGGCCTATTTCAAAGTACAATGGAGCGCCTTCTACAAGGCCTCCCCGTAGTCGTCCCATATTTTGACGACGTTCTAATTAGTAGCCATAACGAAAAGCAACTGGCAGAACGAATCAGGTCGACCCTGACAAGATTCCGGGAAGCCGGCCTAAAACTTAAGAGATCAAAATGCAAAATTGGGGTTCCCTCAGTGGAGTTCTTAGGATACAAGATTGACGGGTCGGGGATCCACCCCACCGAAAGCAAAGTGAGAGCCATTAAGAGCGACCCCGCTCCCAAAACCAAGACTGAACTGCAGGCTTTCTTAGGCCTTCTTAATTTCTACACCATGTTTTTAAAAGACTAGGCAATGGTAGCCGAACCCTACATAGACTCTTAGGGAAGAGCGTTCCATGGGTTTGGGGCAAAAGAGAAGCGGCAGTTTTTAACGTGGTGAAGAAACTTCTCTCCGAGGACAGCTTTCTAATGCAATATAGCTCTGAGCTACCGTTGGTCTTAGTTTGCGATGCCTCTCCATTTGGCGTTGGCGCCGTGCTCAGCCATAGACTACCTAATGGCCTAGAGGCGCCAATCGCTTACTACTCCCGGATTCTGTCATGCGCAGAGCTCAATTATAGTCAACTTGACAGGGAAGCCCTAGCCGCCATCGCAGGGGTAAAAAAATTCCACGAGTACCTGTTTGGCCGCTCATTTGACTTAATAACCGACCACCAACCATTACTGGGCCTCCTTGCCAGGGACAGGCCCACCCCTGCCGCACTTTTGCCTAGAATGACTAGGTGGTTGATTTTTTTGGCCGCATACTCCTATAGACTTATTCACTGTCCTGGAAAAGCAATGGGCCATGCAGACGCCCTTAGCAGGTGTCCCCTGCCTGACATTTTAGACAACCCGACTCCAGAGGCCCCGATCCTCTTACTGGACGCTGTGCCGCCAGGGCCTCTGTCTTCGGCCGAGGTGGCCAAAGCTTCCAAGAGAGATTCAACTATACGGACTGTGATGGGCTGGGTCCTGCGAGACTGGCCCACTCAAACTGACTCTACTGTATTTAAACCCTTTTGTACAAAGCGAAACAAACTTTCAATGCTGGGGGGGTGCTTACTGTGGGGAGATTGTGTTGTTGTTCCTGAAAGTTTATGGTATAAATGCTGCATGTGGGTCACCCGGGCATGGTTAGAATGAAGGGTCTTGCCTGTAGTTATGTGTGGTGGCCACATTTAGACCAAGACATTGCTGAGTGGGTGAGGAAGTGTAGGCCCTGCCAGGAGTCACGTCCAGATCCCCCGATCGCCCCAGCTAGGGAATGGGAGAAACCCAGGGGTCCATGGGGGCGACCCCATATAGATTTCGCTGGGCCATTCCACGGCCAGTCCTTCCTAATAGTGGTGGATGCATTTTCGAAATGGTTAGAGGTTTTTTTTAATGCCCTCAACTACCTTCTCACCACGCAGGGCCTGCCGGACACATTGGTCTCAGACAATGGGCCGCAATTCACCTGAGTCCAATTTGAGATTTACCTCGCCGAACTGGGCATTCGGCATGCCCTATCGGCTCCTTTCCATCCGGCTTCGAATGGTCAGGCCAAATGATTCGTGTGGACCACCAAGGAAGCCTTGTCCAGACTAGAGTCTGGTGATTGGCAGGCCAAGATTGACCAATTCTTGGCAGTACAACATGCCATCCCCTGCACTGCCACTGGCCACAGTCCGGCCGAACTCCTAATGGGCCGTAAACTAAGGTGTGTCCTGGATCGTTTGCATCCAAATTATTCGGCTGATAATTTTAAGGGGGAAGAGGGAGGCCTCAGGCATTTCCCAATTGGTACAACAGTCTATGCAAGAAACTATGCCACTGGTCCCTTGTGGGTAGAAGGTATTGTAACAGGGGTGTCTGGACCGAAATCTTACACAGTAGATATCGGCCAAGGGAGAATTTGGAGGCGTCACATCGACCAGCTAAGAAGGAGATTAGTTAGCGAGAACCCAGACACCGAATACAAGCCAGTCCCTAACTACCAAGGTCCTTCCAATACAGCAACCTCAAACCCGAGTGAGCCGGAATACTTATCTGGCAAGCCGGAATTCCAGCGCTGCCCCAGCAAGCCACTCCTCCCAGCAGGGGAAAGTCACACCTCCGAAAGAATCCCGGAGGTTCCATTGGCGGAGCCAGGAGAGACGGGAGGTCCCTCTGACTTGCTCAACGCCCCGCCTGCAACTGAACTGCGCAGGTCGACTCGGACTAAGACACGCCAAGGTCACCTGCGCGACTACGTCTGTAAATATGTTAATACTTGTGGTAATGTGCATTCTGGGAGGGGAGGGGCGTTATGTTGTTACTGTTTTGAGCGGGAAGTTCAAACTGGGGGATGTTTCTAATTGGTTACTGGCCAGCAGCCAAACTGTATATAAAGAGTGCTGCTGCCAGCATTGAGTTGCTGAAGTCTCACCATACAATAAAGAGCTGTTGTCACTAGCCTGTCTGTGCTGCTTCGTTATTGCCCAGCCACTTCAGTAAGGTCTGACAGAGGTTTTTTTAAAAAACTGGTAGTCACATGGTTTTGTTTTGTTGCCCTGCAAGTAGGAGAATGGAAAGCAGGTTAGTGAGGAAATGGTGGTTGCTCTGGACTAGTGTGGAAGTGGGGATTTTGCATTATGATTGCTCGTAAGTAAAAGATCCGTATCTATGGATCAGCATTTCTCAGTCTTGGCAAGTTTAAGATGGGTGAACTTCATGCTGACTGGGGAATTCTGGGAATTGAAGTCCATGTACCTTAAAGTTGCCAAAGTTGAGAAGCATGGGTCTAGGGTTTAGGATTTTCCATTCCTGTTTTATTTTGGTACAATTAAATATATCAGTTATAGTTTCCTTACAGATAGTAATTAAAGGGATTTGAACTATTACTGGACTTTTGTGAAAAACTGAAATTAAAAGTTGATCTGTGCTTTGATGATTAGATATGGGTGTTCTGTTCCCCAAGCATCTGGCTCCACTGGGAACAGGCAATTAAACTCTAGGAAACAGGTTTTCATACAGATTATTTATTTGGATATACTCAAAAACATAGACTTACAATCATGAAGTCAAATAGACTTCATACAAAAGTATGAAGGTTATTGCTTAATGCATTGTAAGCCACCCTGAGTTTCCGGAACAGGGTGGCATATAAATCGAACCAATAAAATAAAAAGTGTCTGGAGGCCGTACGGGTCTGGATGGGGAGGAAAAGGCTCCGACTCAATCCTTCCAAGACCGAGTGGCTGTGGATGCCGGCGTCCCAATATAGCCAGCTGGTGCCTTCGCTCGCTATTGGGGGCGAGTCTTTGGCCCCCACAGAGAGGGTTCGTAACTTGGGCATCCTCCTGGATCCACGGCTGTCTTTAGAAGAGCATATGACGGCCGTGGCCAGGGGGGCTTTTTATCAGGTTTGCCTGATACGTCAGTTGCGTCCCTTTCTGGATCGGGACTCCTTATGCACAGTCACTCATGCCCTGGTCACTTCTCGCCTGGACTACTGTAATGCTCTCTACATGGGGCTCCCCTTGAGGACCACCTGGAGGCTCCAACTGGTCCAGAATGCAGCTGCGTGGGTGATTATGGGGGCGACTTGGCGCTTCCATGTGACAACTCTCCTGCGCAAGCTGCACTGGCTCCCAGTGGTCTTCCGGGTGCGCTTCAAGGTCTTGGTTCTCATCTTTAAAGTGCTCCATGGCTTAGGACCTGGGTACTTACGAGACCACCTTCTGCCACCGATAACCTCCCACCGGCCAATACGCTCTCATAGAGAGGGTCTCCTCAGGGTGCCGTCGGTCAGGCAATGTTAACTGGCGACTCCCAGGGGGAGACCCTTCTCTGTGGGGGCCCCCGCCCTCTGGAATGAGTTACCCCCGTGGATTCGATTAATCCCAGACCTCCGCACTTTCCGCAAGGCATTAAAGACTTTTCTATTCCAGCAAGCCGGGCTGGCTTAACGTAGATTTTAATGGGTGAATTTTATGAGGGTTTTTAAATTTGGGAAAGCCAAAATTTCATTTAATTATGTTTTAGATTATTTTAACTTTTATATTGCTTGTATTTTCATGTTTGGCTGTTCACCGCCCTGAGTCCATCAGGAGAAGGGCAGTATACAAATTTAATAAACTAACTAACTAACTAACTAACTAACTAACTAACTAAATAAATAAATAAATAAATAAATAAATAAATGGTGAGTCATGGTGAGATTCATCCTTATTTCATAATCTGTCCCATTTCCTAGTGTAAAATGACAGGATTGTCCCCCTGTTCAGAAAGCATGCTTCTCTCCTTTGTGGCAATTCATAATGGCTGAGCTTTGTTCTACACCCCAGGCAGAGAACCTCAGTGACTGATCAGACACACACATGTGGTCACTTGTCATGGACTACATTTCCTATAATGCAATCTCTCTATATATATCTCCCACAATGCAAAGTCTTAAGGAGACAGCTCTTAATTCTTAAGGTAACTAATTCGATATAATTCACCATCTGAACAGCACAATGGAATTATGGAAATAATGTAGACAAATGTTAATCTTAAGTAAGAGTTTGATATATTTTGTACTTATATCTGTACCAATGGTGAAATGTAAAATTTGTTACTATCGGTTCTTTGGGCGTGGCTTGGTGGTGGTGGGGTAATATGACTGAGTGGGCGTGGCTAACTTTTTTTTTTTTTACTTTTAAAACCATTTTTTCTACAACCTCTTTGGCTGAAGAGGTTGTAAAAAAATGCTTTTAAAAACTTCTGACCACCCCAGCTGACTTGCCTGATCGGCAGAGGCTTTATTTTTACTTTTAAAAGCATTTTTTCGGCTGAAGAGCTTATAGAAAAAATGCTTTTAAAAATAAAATAAAAAGCCTCTGATGATTGTGCGGCTCAGCTGCACATGGGGATGGGGAGGGATTTTTGCTACTGGTTCTCCGAACCACCCGTTGCCGTCGCTACTGGATCGAGCGATCCAGTCCGAATCGGGAGCATTTCACCCCTGATCTGTACCAAAGATATTTGGAAGTCATTTTTTTTTCAGTTTTCCTTCTTTTCCTCTTTCTTTCTTACATTTTCACTCTTTTTCTTTTCTGAGCCTTTTTCTTTTTTCAAATCTGTTTTTTATTTGTTTACCCTTAGCTTTGTATTTTTTTGATGTATGAAGGATCAAATACTCAGCTGTTATAATTCTACATTCCTTATTTACAAAAATCATATCAACATTTAGAATGAAATCCACTGGGAACCATCTCATATAAGGCAGACTCTGAGTTTAACCAAAAAGTGTTTATTGATAGAAGAGAATATTTGTAGCTCAGAGTTGAACTGTGTGTTCCTTGGTGCTCCCTGAGCTTGATAGTTTTCTTGTAGATGTTTCATTACCAAACTAGATAACATCATCTGTTGTAGCATGGGAATAACGTTGTCCACCTTAGTCAGCCAACCCCTCATGACCCAGTCCATGACAGTTCGTAAAACAGTGTTCTTGGCAGATGCCCTCGCCACCTCGCCAGACGAGAGTGGCCCCAGGGATACAACATCGAGCAACAATACAGGGGCTTCCAGAGTCGGTTTTCCAACAGATTGGGCAAGGGGCATCGGCTGAGGGTGTCAGCATGGCCCAGAGTCCAGCCCGGATGGTGTATTAATTTATACGAATAAGCGGCCAGGGAAATAGACCACCTGGTCATCCGAGGGGATAGAGCAGTTGGGGTTGATTTGTCACCAGCCAAAAGTCCCAACAATGGTTGATGGTCTGTAATAAGTTCAAAAGTTCAGCCAAACAAATATTCATGAATTTTTTTTACCCCCGCCACAGCCGCTAAAGCTTCCCTGTCCAGTTAGCTATAATTTCGTTCTGCACTGGACATGATATGGGAGTAATAGGCAATGGGCGCCTCTAGCCCATTTGGAAGTCTATGGCTCAACACAGCACCTACTCCAAAAAGGGATGCATCCCAGACAAGCACAAGCGGCAATTCTGAGTTGTATTGAATAAGGAAGCTGTCTTCAGTTAAAAGTCTTTTAACAGCCCGAAAAGCCCCCTCTTCAGTCTTGCCCCAGGCCCAAGGAACGTTTTTGCCTAGCAGTCTATGTAATGGTTCCGCAATGGTGGCTTTGTCTTTGAGGAACATGGTATAAAAGTTTAGAAGTCCCAGGAAAGCCTGCAGTTAGGCCTTCGACTTTGGTGTGGGTGCATTTTGGATGGCCCTTATTTTGTTTTCCATGGGGTGGATGCCTATGCCGTCAATTCGGTAGCCCAGAAATTCTACTGAAGGAACCCCAATTTTACATTTGGACTTTTTGAGCTTAAGTCCCACTTCTCTGAATCTGGTGAGCGCCTGTCTAACACGTTCTCCCAGGTGTGCCTCATTCTGGCCACTAATGAGGACATTGTCAAAATAGGGTACAACCCCCGGGAGTCCTTGTAGTAGGCGCTCCATAGTGCTTTGGAAAAGCCCTGGTACAATGCTAACCCCAAATTGCAGCCTGTTGCATTTGAACGCACCTCTGTGAGTTACTATAGTTTGTGATTCTGCCATAGCATCATCTACCGGCAGCTGCTGGTATGCCTGCGCAAGGTCTAACTTCGTGAATAACTTGCCAGGGCCCAGGGAATGAAGTAAATGCTGGACAATTGGGACTGGGTACGCACTTTGCTGCAATGCCTTATTGATCGAGCATTTATAATCAGTGCAGATTCTGAATGATCGTTCAGCCTTAACTTAACTGGTGTTACTATCGGGGTTTCCCACTTTGCGTGGTCTACAGGCACTAGCACCCCTTGTTTGATCAGTTTATCAAGTTCTGCGTCTATTTTTGGCTTTAGAGCAAATGGTACTCATCTAGCCTTCAACCTAATCAGGGCCACATTAGGGTCTAAATTAAGGGAAATAGGGGTCCCCACGTACTTGCCTAGCGCCTCTTCGAAAACATCCCGGAACTTGTGCAGGAAGCTTTCCTTTAGGGACAGTCGTCCGAGGCTGTGAACACCCGTGAAACCTATGCCGAGGGCTCGAAACCAAGTTAGGCCCAGGAGGCTTGGCAATGACTTTCTGACGATGGTCAGGGGAAACTCTTTCTGGAACTCACCGTAGGTGACCCGGAACGTGCCCACGCCTTCCACTGGAACTCGGTTTCTTTGGTTGTTGAGGAGGCAAACTCGTTGTCGTGACAGCTGGGTTTTCTGGAATTTCGGTAGAAGTGACTTGAGCGTTGCCCAGGACATGATGGATAGGGCAGACCCGGTGTCGATTTCCATGTTGCATGGTCTCCCTTCAATTTCTACTTTTGTGTAGACTTTTTCTTCTACTGATGTGCTGGCTTGGCCGATTCTTGTGCTGTAGGTGTCTCGCTTTTGATTCTCGTGCTGTTTTCTCACGCCGCCGTCTCTGGTTGGCTGGTTTGAGCGCGTCGGTTCTGATTGATCGTTGTGGTCACGTGACTTGTTAAGTCTGGGAAATGGAGCTCTACAAACTCTAGCCAATGGCCCTTCTTCTCACAGCGCCTGCAAACGGCGTCTCGGTATTTGCAGGACTGTCTCTTGTGGTTTCCACCGCAACTCGAGCAGTTTTCACGGCAATGACTTTGCTCGCCCTTCTTCTTGTCAGTATGGAAGATGTCCTCATCTGACTCTTCCTCCGTACTGGTCTGCGCTTCCTCTTGATGGACAGGTGCTGACTTGGGGCCCTCTTTACCCAGCTGTTGATGTTGTAGCGCTTCGGAAGCCTTCATGGACACTTCGTGTGCTCTTGCTTCGTCAAGCACAATGGCTAATGTCAAATCTGGCTTCGTGAGCAAGCGCCTCTGTAAACAAGTGTCTCTAACTCCACAAATCAACTGCTCGAGGAGTGTGTCATCTAGATATTGCAATATGCTTTCGTATATGCTTTTCTATGCATTATATTTGCTACAACAATATGCCTTTATGCTATTCCTAAGCTCACATATAAAGTTGCAACAAATTGTATCCAGCCCTATCCAAAACTCTCCTCTCGAGACATGTACAAAGCTCAGGTTGATGGACAACATTATCTTGGTGTAACATTCCTTTTAGCTAGCTACAGCAATGTAACATGCTGCTAGTGAAGAAGAAGGCCTTGGCATTTTGAAATATATCAACTGATAAGCACCTCTAACAAACAAAGCAACATGAGAAATGCCTAGCTGGTGAGCTTTCAAGATGAACTACAGAAATACATGAAGGCATCCTTTACCCCTCCCTTTCACCCCTTTTCCCCACCTTTGAAGATGAGCTTCTTAATGTGCTATAACCTCATTATTGGCTTGTTATTAATCATGTGTTTATGATGTAATTGTACACACCAGTTCTTTGTTTGTATTCAGTAAAAGGGGCGACTCAGGTTTTGGCCAGGGTCAGCTTCATCCCAAAGGAAAACTTCTCCGTGTCTTTCCTTTAATTGGCTGTCATGAGCGACCCACCAGAGGTGCATTGCCACAACTGGTGACCCCGACGTGATATGCGGATCAAGCATGTCGCCTCATTCGTCTCACTTGGTACTCCTGTGCTCAACAGCGAAGAAAGAAAGCCTCATGTACATCGGGATCAGCTGTCTGCGGACAGAGCATCCTCTCATCTCAGGGTCGGCTGTCTGCTGACAGAGCATCCTCCCCGTCCAAGTCCCTCTTGGATACGTGAGTATGGGAGCAGAATTCTCTCAGCCTCAGATCACGCATCTCCTCAAACTTAGGGAATTAACCAAGTCCTCAATTATTGTATTAAGAAATCATGGTAAAATTCTCCCCTTGCCAACCAAATCTGACTTAAAATCTCTTCTGACATTTATTTATCAAAACTGTCCAGCCTATCCTGACAAAGGATCTCTTGCGGTTTCTACATGGCAAAAGTTAGGAAGGCATTTAAATGAGCCCCTAAGAGCCCCTCCTGAAATTCTTTCTACTTGCCAGCTTGTAATTGAATGCTTGCAAGTGCATGAGAATGTCCTGCGGGGGGGGGGATTCAGGCCCCCCTCTGCCTTACCATTCTCCTAATTCACCTCCTGAAACAGAGACATTGACTGCCGCGTCTCTGGAAGCCTCTGCTCCTAGCGAGAAAAAATCTACTTTTCCTGAATCTCCTGCTGGAGCGATTGCAAAGGCTTTACATAATGCAAAATTAACTGGGGAATTGGAATCTGCTGAATATGAGTTTTGTTATCCAGTGGAATACGATACTAATGGCATTCCAAATATTGAACCGATCCCCATGAAATTAATTAGAGATCTGAAACAGGCAGTTACCTTGTATGGGATACAAAATACCTATGTTCTTGGCCTTATTAACAACTTGGCTAATTCTTTTTTTTTTGTTACCTGGTGACTGGAAAGATTTATGTCGCATGATCCTTTCTAGTTCTCAATTTGTGGTTTGGGAATCCGAATTTAAAAGGGAAACTGAAACAATATCCCGTAAAGTGGGTGGGGGTATATCTGTTGAAGAACTTACAGGGACTGATCATTTTTCTTCTCCAAATATACAGAAAAACATGCCACGACAAGTTTTTGCACATTGTGCCATTGCAGCGCAAGCTGCCTTTTCAAAATTAGATGACCCTACTGGGTCACATGCTGGATCATTTGTAAAAAATTTTCAAGGACCTAATCAGACTTATGGGGAATTTATTGATGAATTACAAAAGGCTGTTGTCAGGGAAATTCGCAATCCCACAGCTCAAAAAGAACTAATTAGAAAACTTGCTTACCAAAATGCTAATGAGGATTGCAAACGCATTATCCAGCCTCTTCTTAGCAAGCCTGATGCAAGCTTGGCAGATTACATACAGGCTTGTAGGATTGTGGGTTCAAATTCATACAACATGCAAACTTTGGCTATGGCTTTGCAAAATGTTTCCCAACGCAATCCTATATCTGGCAATTGTTTCAATTGTGGGAAGCCTGGTCATTTTAAAGCTCAGTGTCGGTCACCAGGTGGCGGTGCTGTACTTTCTAGCTTTCACCCGCTAAAGCCAAAAACTGTCTGTCCCTGTTGTAAAAGGGGATTTCACTGGGCAAATCAGTGTCGTACACACCCCATGCAAAAATCTGACCCACAGTTGGGAAACTAATTATGGGGCGTTCAGCTAGCCCCACACAAAAGGCTGAAGAGGTTATGTCTGCTTCTTCTTCTCCTTCTTCTTTTAATCTCTTGTCAGCAGAATCCATTGATGCCCCCCTGCCTACTTCTTCTTATTTCCTTCCACTCACTCCAGCTACTTCTTCTCCATTACCCCCCACTGTGCCTCTCTTAGTCTTCCCTCATCGTGATTTCACATCTCAAGGTGTTCTTGCTACACCTTTCCTTACTGATTCTACTGACTTTTCCTCTGTTGCCTTAATTTTTATTCCTAATGTCCCACTGTATGTTTCTAAAGGCTCTTTGGTAGCCACTGCTATTCCTGTGCCCTATGAGACAGCCTTGAATGCTCACCGTGATAGCCATGAAGCCATGGCTATGGAACGAACTATAATACATGCTCGCCCATCAGCCACCTTTCAAATTAAAGGTCACTCCTTTCTTGGGATTTTAGATACCGGGGCAGACGTTTCGGTCATCCGTGAGGAAGAGTGGCCGTCTGATTGGCCTGCACATTGCTTCAGAGAAGGTTCAAACTGCATCACCCTTTTCATACCTGGGTCATAAGCTTTTGGCTTCTCATGCTGCACCCGCATTGCCAAAATTGAACTTGCCCTGCACCCCCACACTAGTACAGTTACAGCAATACTTGGGCTCCCTTAATTGGGCACGCCCATATTTGGGGCTCACAACTCATCAACTTGCTCCATTGTTTTCTGCATTAACACTGGGAAAAAACCCAGCAGATATTATTAGATTAGATGATACTCATTTACAGGTATTGGAAGAAGTAAATGAGGCTCTTATTCAAATTTGGGTGGATCGTTTGCAGGACAACACCCCTTTAGCCTTTCTCATTTGTAACACTCTTGGCCTACCCACAGGGGCTGTTGTGCAAAAAACTTCGAAACTATTAATCATTGAATGGATTCATTTGTCTCACATCCCAAAATCCACCATTTCCCAAAAACCTGCTCTTTTTGCAGCTTTAATTACAAAAGCCCGTGCCAGAACAAAGTTGCTGGCTGGAATTGAACCCTCCATCATTTTTGTCCCTTGTTCCTTATCCACTTGGGAGACTTTGCTTGCCAGTTCGGACACCCTTCAGTTCGCACTCGCTGATTGGCCAGGTGAGATCTCTTGTCATGTACCTCCAGACCCCAGATTGGCTCTTTTAAAAACTGTTCCCCTGAAATGGCACACTCCATGTTCCCCTAGCCCTCTTCCTCAAGCCTTAACTATTTTTGCCGATGGAAGCAAAACGTATGGAGCTTGTGCCTTGCTGCAGCAGGATGGTCAATGGTGTACAAAAATCACACACCCCCCCCCCCCCCCGCAGACCTCCGCTCAGCGTGCGGAGCTTGCTGCCTCTATTTTGGCTTTTTCTACTTTTCCAAATCAACCCTTTAACTTGATTTTGGATAACCTCTATATCACTCAAATAGTGAAATCAATTTATGAGGCCTATCTTTCTCCCTCATTGGAACCACAATTACTTTCGCTTTTTTTATCTTTGCAGAAGCTAATCTCAGCTCGCACTCATTTTTTTCATGTTTCTCATATTAGAAGTCATCAACCTTTTCCTGGAATTCTCCAGGAGGGAAATGATGTAGCGGACGCTGCTGCAGCGGCTGCTCACAGCTCTTTTTCCTTTTTGACTCTGACAGCTCCCACCCCATGGGAGAGTCATTCCTATTTTCATCAAAATAAGAAAGCACTCATTAAACAATTTGGCATTTCCGCAAATGAGGCCTCTGCCATTGTTCAGCAGTGCCCTACCTGTAGCAGACAGGCAAACTCTATCCCTATGGGGGTGAACCCTAGGGGGACAGAGTGCTGCCAAATTTGGCAAATGGATGTTACTCAGTATCCTCCCTTTGCCCCTTGGAAATATCTACATGTTTCCATTGATACATTTTCTGGCTACATCATGGCATCCCCCCAAAGAGGTGAAGCCACATGTAATCAATCATTGCATTCGGACCTTTGCATTGTTGGGACGCCCAAAAGAATTGAAATCTGACAATGGCCCCGCATATATTAGTACGGCTTTTGCCACCTTCTGTAACCAGTGGGGAATTGTACATAAATTTGGAATACCGTTCAACAGCCAGGGTCAATCGCTGGTAGAACGAGCTCATTTGACATTAAAACACGCCTTGGACAGATATAAAGGCAATAAGGGAAAAATGCTCCCTGGTCTCCCAGCAGTGCAAAATACGCTTAATCTTTGTCTCTACACTCCTAATTTTTTGAATCTTACTGGCAGCCCACCATCCTCAGCAGCTACTCATCATTTTGCAGCTGTACCGGTCACCTCACCTCGACCTCCTGTCTATTACCGCTGCCTTCCGGACTTGACTTGGCATGGTCCTGCTGACCTTATCACCTGGGGGCGGGGATACGCGGCAATCCAACTTCCTGATCGAGTTCTTTGGGTCCCCGGAAGACACGTAAGACCTTTTCTTCCTAAAATACCATCACACACACCAGAGGATGCCGTCCATCCATCTTCCCCCGATTGAGGAAGAGCCTGCAGAGGTTATTTCCTGTCCTGACCAAGAGACTGGGACCAGACACCCTCCTCCGTATTCGCCGCCTGAATCCCCTCCACCGTACTTGCCACCAGAAGGATGTCCCTTATTCCACCGACGGATTCATGACTATCCCCTGTCCTTATGGCAGGAACTTATGAAACCTGTGCCTTGCAGAACTTTTTCCTATCATTCTACAATTTTTTCCTTGTGCTGTATTATCATAGTGTTACTTATATTTTTAATACACTGTGAAGCTTCCCCTATAGAAAACAGTCCGCGCATTTTGCTAAGCCACAACAGAACTGCGCAATATGATAACATTCCATTGACACTTATCTGCACAGATACAAGTGGCACTGCATTTTTACCATACTCTAATTGGATAAAAGACAGGGAAATTATTCTCCCTTCTAGCCGTTATGCCATCACAAAGTCAGACTCTCCTCGTCAGCTCATTTTGGACATTCTGAAACCCTCCAATTTAATGTTAGGAATGTACTACTGTGAAATGACTACCAAAACGGGGCAGTGGTCCTCAAAAGCGATCTTTATCCACCCTGCAGGATGGGAACCATGGGGGGTCATTGCACGGCCTCCCTCCTATCAGGCGTTGTCTCAAGATCCTATTTCTCAAGATTTGAGCACTCGCATGTCATAGAATTTGTGGGTGCGGTTGGCACAGCAGGTTAATGTTTCCAATTTTTGTTTAAGTGAATCCATGGACATGCATACTGTTCTAGGGAACTGTTTAATACCAGTATGCACACCTCTTTCAGTCATTTTGCATGATACCCAACTGGCAATGTTTAAAAGAGGAAAGGAAATTACTTATGCTGACTCTCCAAACTGGGGCGTTATCACAATGAAGCTTCCAGCCAATGCCATGTCTATCACCACAACCCATGTGGCCAGCGGAAACCATGTAACATGTGCAAACATCCAAAATTGTACTGCTTCTATCACACAATCATGCATGCCCACGGGAATATTTCCTGGCAATTGTTCTTCTTATGAGAATATTTCCTACAATTGGGCTCATGTTTTGCTTCCTGATGGATGGTTTTTCACATGTGGTCAAAAAACTTTCAATTATATACCTGCTAACATGTCTAATACACGCTGTTGTTTGAGTCGCCTTACTGCAGTTCTACCGACCAAACAGGACCTCACTCACACATATGACCCCATTCAACGGACAAGGAGGTCCACGGTGGTCCTTGATGAAACATGTGACAGCTCAATACATCTCATGAGTAAGGCCGAATACATTTCCCTCGCTGTGTCCATAATCGGTGTTCCAGCATTAGCTATGCACAACCACAGGACTGCTCATCGTATTGCTTGCTCACTAGCAAAAACTATCAATTTCACGTCTGCAGCGATAGCTGCTCTCAACCTAGAACAGTCAGAATTTAGACATGCTGTCTTAGACAACCGTGCTGCTATAGATTTCTTATTGCTATTACATCATTTAGGCTGCGAATCTGTCAAAAACATGTGTTGTTTCAATTTGTCTGACACCTCCCGGCTAGTCAAACATCAGATTGATTCCTTGAAGGAGCTGGCTTCCCAGATTGGAGAAGATATCCTCCCAGCCTGGTGGGATGGTCTGTGGTCATGGCTCCCGGATGGCTCTTGGCTAAAGAGCCTCTGTTATTCCATCATGTGTATTATTGTCATTCTTGTGTTGCTGTGTTGTTGCATGCAATGTATTCCTTCTCTTTTCCAATTGTGCAAAAGTTTCTTCTCCTCTGATAGGAAAGACATTTATGTTTGTGAAACAAAGTACTTTCTGGACTCAGAGGACATCAGTGACCAAATGGATAATGGGCAGCTACATGTGAAACGCCCTTTTACTATGCCCAGTGATGAGAACATTTCTGCATTTTAAGATGTTTTTCTGTCTACTTAAACAAGCTTTTCCTCTCTTCATTTAAAGACAAAAAATGAGATGTTGCAATATACCTTTTATATACCTTTTATGTCAGAGCGGCAATCAGCCCCGTTACCTTGCATGGGGTAATTGCCCTCATTTTGAGTTGGATCGTGGCTTTTATCCTGTTGCATACTTTGATCAATAAGACCGAAGAAACATCTTCTAATTAAACTCATATTTATTATAAGAAAATAAAAACATCTCACTATCTAAAATAGCTTACATGTTGGCAAAGAATCTCCAGCCTGACCTTAGGTGGCTGGAGAACAAAGGAAAATTTCTAGAAGAAGTACAAAAGAATGCAATGACATGCGTAGTAGGTGCTGTAGGTGCTGATAAGGAATATGACTACGGTGAGTCTGATAGTCCAGAAATATTAGCTCTGCTGGTAAATATAAAAACGCAGTGACACCCCTTCTTTTGCCAGTTGAGTGAACACCAGGAACATCAGATAAGGCACATCTTCTTACGCAGATACTCATGTTGAGCTGCTGGAAGCGGTTTGTTGAGCATGTCTGCAATCTGATCATGTGTAGATACTGCAATTTTATAAAACCTTGTTTCACTAATTGTTTGATATTTCTATAACGGATGTCAATGTGTCTGGACCTAGAATCTGTGAAATGTGATTCAGAAATATAAACCACCGATTCATTGTCTTCCATCACTGTGATTGGTCGGATCGGACTTGTCCAGATATCTGTGACCAAAGCATCAAACCACGTTAGAGAATTACATGCATCTGAAACACAAGCATATTCAGCTTCAGTAGAAGAACAAGAAACAAAATTCTGTTTACGCACTTGCCAATAAACAGGACATCCATTTAAGAACATCATATAACCAGAAGTACTTTTACGTGATTTCTTATCACTTGCCCAATCAGAATCTGCATAACAACTTAATTCTGCATAATCAGTGTGTGTTGGTTCTAACAATAACTTCATGTGTTTAGTGTGCTTTAGGTATTTCAATAATTTCTTAATACATGACCAATGAAATTGTTTTGCCTTACCTACGTGTCGAGACAAGAGATTAACACTGAGTGCAATGTCTGGTCTAGTCCAACTACTAATGTATAACAGTGATCCAATAACTGAACGATAAAGTGTTTGATCCTCGAACTCAGGACTTGGTTCATGTGTCAAGTTGTGAAAATCTGCATGGGTGTCTTTGTTGTGTTAGCATCCTTCATGTTGCAATGATGCAAAACTTGTTCAATTTTATCTTCTTGTGAAAGACTAAACCCCTTCTGTGTTTTTTCAATCTGAACACCTAAATAAGTGCTAATATGACCTAAAGATTTCAATGTGAAGTATTTCTGCAAAACTATGGCAAAATTCTCACTCATCTGCTTATTTGGACCAATGTAAACAATATCATCAACATAAACAAGAACTATCTCATATGCATTGTTAGATCTTTTTGTGAACACGCACTCATCGGTTTCGGACTTAATAAAGCCCATTGAATTTAGTTTGTCAGTTAGACATAAGTACCACATTAAACCAGACTGTTTCAGACCATAAAGACTTTTGTTTAGATACCCTTCTTGCTGTCGGAATCCTGGAGGACCTCTCATGTAGATTTCTTCATCTAGGTCAGCATGTAGATAAGCGGTGTCAACATCAAACTGGAAAACTTCTAAACCAAGGATAGTTGCAGTGGCTAAGGCAATTTTTACACTTTCAGTTCTGACTGTCGGTGAGTAGGTATTTTTGTAGTCCTCAGGATAACGTTGAGCGAAACCCTGAGCTACAAGTCTGGCCTTGTACAATGACTCACCATTTGGCTTCTTTTTGATTCTGTAGACCCATTGAGTGCCAATGACCTTTTTCTTTGCTGGAGGTTTTGCAGGCGTAAACACCTTAAGTTTCTTTAGACTGTCCATTTCAGCTTGCATTGCGTCATACCACTTCTCTTGCTCTGAATCAGGAAGATGTTTGATTTGTGTGAAGTTATCGGGAGGAAGTGTAACATTACAAATCAAAGGCAAGGGTGCTTTTGTCAGTTGCCACGAATATCGCTGTGGAGGAATTCCCTTTGTGGCTCTCTTGGAACGCCTCGGAACAGTCGTCCATTCTTCTTCCATTTCGTCCTCGTCTTCATCATCGTTGCTAGCATCAGCATCCGCGGCTTGTGAAGACGGAACATCATGTTTGGAAGAACTGGTGGGTGGAACATCTGCCTGTGAATCTTGATCATCAGGCTGTGTGGCATCAGTAACATCATCTTTAGGAAAATAAACTCCAGGATCATTGGAATGAATCCTGGACCAGTTAGCATCTTCCTCAAAATTAGCAGATTGGGAAGTCACTAGTCTACGATTAGAGTCAATAAATTTGCTCCATTTTGAATTGTCATCAAAACCCATAAATCTCAGTCTCTTTGCTGCTGGACCTCCTTTCCTTCTTTGATCTAAGGGAATGTTCACCATGGCGTACGAACCAAAAATACGGAGGTTCTTGAGATCTGGCTTGTAGCCATACATCATGAAGAAAGGAGTTTGATTTATCGCACTACTCCAAGTACGGTTGATGATGTAATTTGCATATTTAAGAGCTTCACCCCAGTATGGATTACTGAGGTTGGCATCTTCTAAAAGACAACGCATCATGGTTTGCAGGACCCCTGTCTTCTCTCTACAACTCCGTTATGAGGGGGAGTATAAGGAGCCGAAGTCTGATGAAGAATTCCATTCTTACACATCCAGTCCTGGAAACGCTGAGACATGAACTCGGCACCACGATCACTCTGGATTCTGGCAATGTTTACTCCGTGTTGGGTAGAGACGAGGGCTGCAAAGTCTTTAAAGATCTGAAAAGTCTCGGATTTTTCTCTCATAGGATATACATATCCATATCTAGAATAATTATCAACAATTGTTAAAAAATATTTTCTACCACCAATTGTTGGCGGAAATGGACCAACTATGTCAGTGTGTACCAAATCAAAAATGCGTGTTGACAGGCGTGTAGCGCGTTTTGGAATGGCTGCTGCTTTGGATTTGGCTTTCTTGCAGACAGCACAATCCAGAAACACCTTACACCCCTTTAGATCCAAACCTTTTGCGAACTCCGACATTTTTCTAAGAACCCGGAAGCTGGCATGTCCCAATCTTCTATGCCACTTATGGATGCACCTGGAATGCAAAGGTTTACCAGTTAGTGAATTTTCAACATTAACAGTTTTATGAGGAACCTCAGGCTTGTTCTGAGCAACCTGTTTCCCAACTTTCTTTTTGTTGGCTTTAGGAGCCTTTGGAGTAGCAACAGGATCTCTCACTGGGACATCTCTCTCTGGGCCTGTGCTCTCCTCTTTTGGAGTTTTTATACTTGCCTGTGCTTGCGATTTAGATTTTGGTTTTAAGTAATAAACACCACCAATTAACATGGTTTCAGCAACAATATCTCCATCTTTAACTATGTAACTTGCTTTCTCGAGGTGGTGAACCTGGAACTTTAAAACTCTAGACAAGTGAGCCTGACTAAGCAAACTAAAAGTTGCTGTTGGTATGTAGCAGACATCAGGAATGAATGCATTGAGCTCTTCAACATAAACAGTTCCTTTTCCTTTGACCTGACAAGGATGATTGGAAAAAGAATAAAGTTCACGTAGTTCAGGTTCAGGCTCGTGCATCTCTGTGAAAAGTTCTTTTCTGTAAGTAACATGGAAAGCTGCACCACTGTCCAAAGTCCACAAAAGCCGTCTGTCGTACTCTGGATGAGGTTGTGGATCGTTGGTTAAAGCCAATGTGGCAAGTGGAGCTTGCGAATCACGCCTTGGATCACGACCACCTTGTCTACCGCCTCTGCCTCTGCCTCTGGAGTCTGTTCCTCTGGGCTGGTACGTGACGGGAGCTGGAACTCGTTGGGGACAATCCCGGGTTGCATGTCCCACACGGTTGCAGATGTTGCATCTTGGCATCCTTGGAGCGTAGGTCCTTCCTTGGAAGGGACGCCTAGCTGGAGCTCTTGATGCGGGTGGTCCTCTCAAATGTGGTGTGGCTAACATCAGTGCCTCCTCTTCAATTAAGAGTCTGCACACATTGTCCACTGTGCGTTGAGCAATAGGCACTTGGTTAATCTTTGTAATGGCATCTTTCCATTCATAGTTCAAAGAGTTAATGATAATGCTAATCATTTGAATATCTTCAATAAGATAGCCCCTTTCTCTCAATTCTTTCCTCATACCTTTCAGTTTGGTCAAATGTCCTCCAATTTGTTCACCAGGTTTCAATTTCGAACCATGGAATTCAGACATGAGCAAACATGAAGACTCAATTGAGACAGGCCTGTAGCAATTTTCCAATTGGACCCAAATTTGTTGGGCTGTTGCATCAGGCAGAAAAGTAACCTGCAGTTCAGTATCCATGGACATCAACAATGTTGTGCAGGCTTTAGTCTCTAAGTCTCTTATTTCAGGCGTCCATGGTTGGGCAGGAGGGTTAAACACCATATGATGTGTGCCTTCTCTGTGTAACAAAAGTCCAACCTCACTGACCCAGGCCTTGTAATTCTGCCCTGACATCTTTAATTTTGACTCACCAGCCAGTGGAGCAACAGAGTATGCCTGTTGAGGAATAGGCATTTGAGGTGCTGGCTGTGGGGGCAAAGGCACTTGTTGTGCTGGAGGTGGACCAGGGACTGGTCCTGGTTGTACAGCTGGAGGCACGTGTGCATGAGCTTGTACCTGTGGCATTTGAGCTGCAATATTAAAATGACCTGCTGGAGATGCAGTCATTTGCCTTTGCTGCATTAAGCGTTGTTGTGCTCCATCTAAAAAGACCCCAGCACCACCAGGGGGTGCTGAAAATTGAGCCTGTGGAAACACTTGTGGCGTTGCAGTTTGAATCTCTGAGTGAGTTACGGACATATCTGACAAAGTCTGTTGCAATGCCTGTAATCGCTCTCTCAGATCATGATGCATTTCAGCTTTCTCTTGTAAATTACTTTGGCCGGCAGATGATGCTGCAACTTTTGTTGTAGGCAGCTCAGATAATCTTTCTGTCTGCGTGGCGTTTGTAATTTGAGAATAATGTGGCAAATGTGACGTGTGCACAACTCTCTGTTCTGATTTGCCTGACACAATATCCACCAGGGGGTGTGTCTTTGGCTCTGAGAGAGAAGAAGGCAAAATGGCGGTTTTTGAGATTTCATGAACGTGGGATTCTCTCTTATCTGGCTCAAGCCTAGATAAAGCCATTTTTGCCTCGGATAGCTCACGTTCAAAAATTTCTATCTGGTCACGATAGTTTCTTATAGCTTGCTCATGAGGAGAGACTTTGAAGTTTTGAGAGGGATAATAAAATGTTTCTCCCTCTGCGTGGGAGGAAAAAGGCTTTGCCGTTTGTGGAAGTTTTGGCTTGGCCCCAAGCATTTCAAAATCAGAAGTTTGAGAGCATGCATAAGTAGAAGGTTGAGTTACTGACCTCGGTCGTAGTACTTCGCCTTTAAAAGCAGCTTTTCTGTTATTTTCCTCCTGAAGCTTCATTAAGAGCATTTTTTCTGATTCTTCTGCTTCTCCCATGGTTCCTTTTTCTTCCAGCTGAGTGACTGGTGCCAGTGGATCGAAAGAGAGCAAATCATTTGTAGAGAGAACTCTAAGTTTTGTTTGTTCTTCTCCTGCTTCTAACTGAGTGGCAGATGCGAGAGGCTGAAATCTTGAGGATCTTTCCATATCATCCTCATCTGAAGAAGATAAGAAGGGCTTCATTCTGCCCTTTTCTTTCATTTTTCCTTTTTTTTCTTTCTTTCTTGGCATCTTAGAAGTTAATTGTTTAGTGTTCCGCAGTCACTAAATCAACTATCTGTCTAATTAGCCTAGACGGTCATGATCAAAAGTAACAAACCAGGAATAGCCATAAATCAACCATCCTCTGCTACCATTGTCAGAGTGGCAATCAGCCCCGTTACCTTGCATGGGGTAATTGCCCTCATTTTGAGTTGGATCGTGGCTTTTATCCTGTTGCATACTTTGATCAATAAGACCGAAGAAACATCTTCTAATTAAACTCATATTTATTATAAGAAAATAAAAACATCTCACTATCTAAAATAGCTTACATGTTGGCAAAGAATCTCCAGCCTGACCTTAGGTGGCTGGAGAACAAAGGAAAATTTCTAGAAGAAGTACAAAAGAATGCAATGACATGCGTAGTAGGTGCTGTAGGTGCTGATAAGGAATATGACTACGGTGAGTCTGATAGTCCAGAAATATTAGCTCTGCTGGTAAATATAAAAACGCAGTGACATTTTATATGCTTTTGTATGAAATTATACACATTATATTTCTTATGACAATATATAACCATGTATTGCAATATGCTTTCGTATATGCTTTTCTATGCATTATATTTGCTACAACAATATGCCTTTATGCTATTCCTAAGCTCACATATAAAGTTGCAACAAATTGTATCCAGCCCTATCTAAAACTCTCCTCTCGAGACATGTACAAAGCTCAGGTTGATGGACAACATTATCTTGGTGTAACATTCCTTTTAGCTAGCTACAGCAATGTAACATGCTGCTAGTGAAGAAGAAGGCCTTGGCATTTTGAAATATATCAACTGATAAGCACTTCTAACGAACAAAGCAACATGAGAAATGCCTAGCTGGTGAGCTTTCAAGATGAACTACAGAAATACATGAAGGCATTCTTTACCCCTCCCTTTCACCCCTTTTCCCCACCTTTGAAGATGAGCTTCTTAATGTGCTGTAACCTCATTATTGGCTTGTTATTAATCATGTGTTTATGATGTAATTGTACACACCAGTTCTTTGTTTGTATTCAATAAAAGGGGTGACTCAGGTTTTGGCCAGGGTCAGCTTCATCCCAAAGGAAAACTTCTCCATGTCTTTCCTTTAATTGGCGACCCACCAGAGGTGCATTGCCACAAGTATTGTCTTTGAAGGGTTCGCCCTTATTATTCATGTTTTTGGTAAAATCAACCTGCATAGGAGACTCACATGGTTTTGAATTCATCATGTTACATCTTTCTAGTAACTCCAATATTTTTTCTTTTTGAGATAATTTGAAACCTCTTTTGGTTTTGTCAATCTGAACCTCTAGGTATTTATTTACTTTTCCTAAGGACTTTAGGGTAAAGTGTTTATTTAAATTTAATTAATTTTCTCCTGTCTGATCTGGTTCCTGCTTCAGGACATTATTTCAAACTATGATCATGGACCTGTGCCATGCCACTATTTTTGGCCCACTTCTGCTGGATGCTTCCTAGGTCGACGCTTCTTGCCCTGCGAGACTCTCCCCTCTCGCGGGTTTGGCCCTCCACATTATCGAGGGCCTACCTTAATGACGGGTTTTGGGACCCCGAGAGGTGGCATGTTGCGAAGAGGGGATTGAGGGGTTTTTTAAGGAATTTTTAAGGGGTGTTTTAGGGGGTCCTGGGGTGGGGGAGGGAGTGGGTTTGGGGGGAAACCCGGGGGGGAAAGGGACAGGCCCGACAGTCTTTGATGCCATGGGGGGCTTAGTTTCTGGAGGCAAGAGGGCTCTCAATGAGCCCTCTGTTGAGGGTGGTGTGATAACTACGTTATGTGGGAGGGGCAGATATGGCGAGAGCAGGGGACCATATCATGTGTTGGGGGCGCGCACTCGCTGTCTTCGAGCGATTGCGCGCCCCGGTCCCCGGAGCTATTCCTGTTCCCCGGGTTGTTTAGAGTCTCAGGACCCGGGGCTCCGGCTGTTGTTGTGCAATGCGAGGTCCGTGGTAAACAAGGCCCCCCTCATATGTGATCTCCTTGAAGAGGGGGGTGCGGACCTGGCCGGTATTACCGAGACCTGGTTGGGCCACGAGGGGGGAGTTCCCCTCGTGGAGATGTGCCCACCGGGTTTCCTTGCATTCCACCAGCCGAGAGCCCAGGGCAGGGGTGGGGGAGTAGCGGTCATTATTAAGGAAGGTCTGGGTCCGAGGGAGGCCACTGTACCTCAGATAGCCGGGTGTGAGTCCGCCTTTGTGAGATGGGGTCCCGGTGGGCAGATGGGTCTGTTAGTCACGTACCTGGCTCCCTGCCACGTGGCAACGACCCTGCCCGAACTTCTCAATGTTATAGCCGAGGTGGCGGTTGATACCCCCAAGCTTATAGTTATGGGGGATTTCAACCTGCCATCTATCGGCGAGACATCTGAGATGGCTCGGGAGTTCATGGCTTCCATGACGGCCATGGACCTGACCCAGGTAATTCAGGGCCCGACTCACATTGGTGGACACACCCTGGACTTGGTTTTTGTCTCTGGTCAGTGGCTGAGTGGTCTTGATATTGGGGATATAGGTGTTGAACCCTTGTCATGGACTGACCACTCGCTCCTTCGTCTCGACTTTCTGACCGTTACACCCCATCGCAGGGAGGCGGAACCAACTAGGTGGTTCCGCCCCAGGCGCCTGATGGATCCTGATAGGTTCCAGACGGAGCTTGGGCCATTTCCTGAGACACTGACACGCGACTCGGCTGAGGACCTGGTGGCTGCCTGGGATAGGGCAGCCGGTGGGGCCTTGGACCGGGTCGCGCCTTTGCGGCCTCTGACCCGGCGCCGAACTCACTTATCTCCTTGGTTCACCGAGGAGCTGAGGGAGATGAAGCGCCGGAAAAGACGCCTAGAGAGTGGTTGGAGGGCTAGTCGCTCTGAATCCGACTTAACACTAGTAAGAGCTTATATTAAGACTTACTTAGTGGCAATAAAAGCGGCGAAATCTAATTATTTCACCGCTCTTATTGCGTCATCAGATAATCGCCCAGCCGCCCTGTTTAGGGTGACCCGCTCCCTCCTTCACCTGGGAGCGCGGGAGGACCCCTTGCAGGGTCGTGCTGAGGATTTTGTTCAATATCTGGATGATAAAATAACTCAGATTCGGGATGAGCTGGCCTCTGACTGAGCCCAGTCTTGAGAGTGTTATCTGGGCTGAGTTCGATCCTGTGGCTCCTGAGGACGTGGACAGGATCCTGGGTAGACTGAACGCTACCACATGTTTGTTGGACCCGTGTCCCTCCTGGTTGGTGCTGGCCTCCCGGGAGGTTACACGAGGCTGGCTCCAGGAGATTATAAATGCTTCTTTGAGTGAGGGTGTCCTTCCGCCTGCCTTGAAGGAGGCGGTGGTGAGGCCCCTCCTCAAGAAGCCCTCCCTGGACCCGGCTGTTTTGGTAAATTATCGTCCTGTCTCCAACCTTCCCTTTTTAGCGAAGGTTGTTGAGAGTGTGGTGGCGCGGCAGCTCCCCCGGTACCTGGATGAAGCTGTCTATTTAGACCCGCTCCAGTCCGGCTTCAGGTCTGGTTACAGCACCGAAACGGCATTGGTCGCGTTGGTGGATGATCTCTGGAGGGCCCGGGGTAGGGGGTACTCCTCTATCCTGGTGCTGTTAGACCTCTCAGCGGCTTTTGATACCATCGACCATGGTAACATGTTGCGCCGGTTGGAGGGATTGGGGGTGGGGGGCACCGTTCTGCGGTGGTTCTCCTCCTACCTCTCCGACCGGTTGCAATCGGTGTTGACAGGGGGGCAGCGGTCGACCCCGAGGCGCCTAGTGTGTGGGGTGCCACAAGGGTCGGTCCTCTCGCCTCTTCTGTTCAACATTTATGTAAAGCCGCTGGGTGAGATCATCCGTGGTTTTGGGGTGGAATTCCATCAGTACGCTGATGATACTCAGCTGTACATTTCCACCCCAGACCACCCCAACGATGCCGTGGAAGTGATGTCCCAGTGCCTTGAAGCTGTGCGGGTCTGGATGGGGAGAAACAGGCTTCGACTCAACCCCTCCAAGACTGAGTGGCTGTGGATGCCGGCGTCCCGATATAGCCAACTGACTCCATCGTTGGTTATTGGGGGCGAATCATTGGCCCCCACGGAAAGGGTGCGCAACTTGGGCGTCCTCCTGGATCCACGGCTGTCATTAGAGGATCATACGACGGCTGTGGCCAGGGGGGCTTTTTATCAGGTCCGCCTGATACGCCAGTTGCGCCCCTTTCTAGATCGGGACTCCCTGCGCACAGTCACTCAGGCGCTCGTCACGTCTCGCTTGGACTACTGTAATGCTCTCTACATGGGGCTCCCCTTGGGATGCATCCGGAGGCTTCAACTGGTACAGAATGCGGCCGCGCGGGGGATTATGGGAGCGACAGGGCGCTCCCACGTGACACCTCTCCTGCGTGAGCTGCATTGGTTGCCGGTTGATTTCCGGGTGCGTTTCAAGGTGTTGGTAATCACCTTTAAAGCGCTCCATGGCTTAGGACCAGGGTACTTACGGGACCGCCTTCTGCCACCTATTGCCTCCCACCGGCCGGTTCGCTCCCACAGAGAGGGCCTCCTCAGGGTGCCGTCAGCCAGACAGTGCCGGCTGGCGACCCCCAGGGGGAGAGCATTCTCTGTGGTAGCCCCCACCCTCTGGAACGATCTCCCTCCAGATCTGAGAACTATTGCTGACCTCCGGACCTTTCGTCGGGCGTTGAAGACTCATTTCTTCCAACTTGCCGGACTTGCCTGATCCCTCCTATTTTTAAATATTTTAAATTTTAAATTATTTTAAATTATTTAAATTTTTAGAGTTTTAGTGTTTTATTGATGTATTTTCAGCCTAAATTTATATGGACTTTTAGAACATTTTAACTTACTATATTGTTATTGGTTTTTAAACTGGCTGTTCACCGCCCTGAGTCCGGTAGGAGAAGGGCGGTATAGAAATTCGATTAATAAATAAATAAATAAATAAATAAATAAATTTCTCTGCGAATTCATCGCATCTATCCTTGTGTTTTCCAAAATATAGAATGTCATCCACATATATAAGTACATACTCTAAAGAGTCATTAGTTCTTCTGACAAAGAAACATAAGTCTGCGGAAGTTGCTGAAAAACCCATTTCATTAAGTATTTTTGACAAACATTCGTACCATCTTTTTCCAGATTGTCTTAACCCATATAGGCTCTTATTCAATAACCAGGTCTCCCTTTTTTGAATGTCTTTTCCAGGAGGTGCTCTCACATAAATTTCTTTATCGAGCTTTGCATGCAAATACGCAGTTTGAACATCAAACTGGTATACATCTAAATTTAAAATTGATGCAATTACAAATGCGCTCTTGACACTCTCTGATCGAACTGTGGGTGAATAAGTATCTACATAATCATCTGGAAATCTTTGAGCGAATCCCTGAGCGACTAATCTGGCTTTATATAGAAATTTATTATTCTCTAATTCCTTAATCTTAAAAATCCACCTGGTATCTATGGTTGTCCTTCCTTCTGGTGTTTTTGCAGGAGTGTACATGTTCAATTCTTTTAAGCTATCCATTTCTTTCTTCATTGCCAGTTCCCAGAGTTCTCTTTCATCTTTAGGCAATTTTAATATTTCTTCATATGTATTTGGTGTAATTTTATTGGCATCGATTGATAGTACATAGTCATCAAGTTTTTTTGGTTTTATGTTTCTATTGCTTCTAACTGGCCTGTTTGGGTATGTATCTGCATCGTGCATGTATTTTGCTTCCTTTTCTGTCAAAGATTCTACTTGTATAATTGGATGATTTCTTTTCCATTCATTTGAGTTTACCTTTTGATGTATTGGCTTCTCAATTTCTTTTGCCTTGGGTTTAATGGTGGGTGACTTGTGTTCTTTTTCAGTGTCTATTGTGTTTTCTGTTTTGTGGAAAATTTCATTAAGGTGTATCCTAGACCAATTAGTGTGTTCATGAAATATGGCTGTCCTGGATATTACAAATCTATTATTTTTATCTATAAACCGATATCCCTTGGTTCCTGATTCATACCCCATAAATCATAGCCTTTTAGACACTTTCTCCCCTTTGCGCCTTAACTGTTTTGGAACGTATACATCAGCAGTAACACCAAAGATATGTAAATGGCCAATTTTTGGTTTCTTATTATACATTGCTTCGTATGGTGTTTTTCCACTCACACTTGACCATAATCTATTTATGGTGTAATTTGAATACATAAGAGCCTAAGCCCAAAAAATCTGTCCCAAACCAGCATCATCAAGCACACATCTAACCATGGTTTGTAACAAACCATTCCTCCTCTCTGAAACACCATTTTGAAAAGCAGAAAAAGGCGAAGATTTGAAATGTAGTATTCCCTGTGTTTTAAGCCAATTAGAAAATTCCTTTGACAAAAATTCTGATCCCGTCAGTCATAATTTGTTTGATTTTTATATTATGTTGTGTTTCTATTTTTTTGTGAAACTCCTTGAATTTTTAAAATGTTTCATATTTATTATTGAGTGTGTATATATACCCGTATCTGCTAAAATCATCAACTATTGTTAGAAAATATCTTTTTTTTATATTTAATTGATGGTTTCAGGAGCCCAGCTAAATCCATGTGCACTAATTGAAATATTGATTGTGTGGTACGTGTTGCCTTTCTTGGTCTAGACTTGCTTCTGATTTTTGAAGATTTACATACAGAGCATTCCAAATAATTTTTACAATTCTTTACTTTTGTACCATCAGAGCATTCTAACATTTTTTGTATAACCGGAAAACTGGCATGTCCCAGTTTCCTATGAAGTAAATGAGTACACTCATCATGTATTGGTTTACCATTACACAATTTTTCATTAGAGGTTACATCATTTGTATTGCTATCTATTAACTCATCCTCATGTTTGTCTAATTGCGCGGTTGCACATATTGACCCATGGTTTTCTGGTTGTAGGTATGTTAGCCCTCCCTTAGAAATGATCTTGCCTATGTTACTTTTGTTTTTAGTCATATATACTTTTCCTTTTTTAAAAACAATTTCTATTTCTTTTTCCTCAGTCAATCTGATTGGAGCTAAAATGTTATGAGGGATCTCAGGGATGTATAGTACCACTTCTATTTTTCCTATACCTTCTATATATGTGTTTCCTATTCCTTTTATTAGCACTTTGTCTTGGTTAGCTATTTTAATATAATAGTTTTTGTCGTTGAAATCACTGAGAATTTGTTTGTTATTTGTGGTATGATTTGTGGCCCCAGAGTCAATGAGCCAAGAATTGTTTGTGGGAGTGATTTTACTGTCCCCCAATCTATACATTGACCCATTTCTACCTTCTCTGGAATTATCTCTGTAATTTTTTTTATCTCTTGGATTGGAATAATCCCTTTGTTTGTGTCTATAGTCAGGTGAATACCTGCCTGAGAGGTTTTGATTTCTATCATGTCTATCTTTATAATATGATTGGTCTCTGCTCCTTATATTTTTAGGACAGTCTCTTTTATAATGGTTCCTTGAACCACAGGTATGACATTCTGCAGCGTATCTATCTTTGTTTTGAAATTCTACCTTTTTGGTGCTTCTACTTTCTCTATGACCAATAGAACGTTCCTTTCTAAGATTATCTTCTGCAATTAATTTACTGGTAAGGGTTTCCAATGTGATATGTTCTAGGCTTAGGCTGTCTAAGAGAGTTATATAATTGTCCCAACTGGAGTCCAATGAATTAATTATTATACTTTTCATACTACATTCTGAAATATTTTCCTCTCTCTGAATAAGATCAGCTCTAGTTGCATTCAATTTCAAAATATGTTCACTTATGGATGTTCCACTTTTCAGTTTAGCAGAATGAAACTCCCTAGAAATTTGGGTTGTAGTGGCAACACTTTTGCTATAGAATAAATTAAACACTTTTTGAAATATTTCAGAAACAGTTAGATTGTCTTGCAGACTGGGATAAATGCTGGGTGATATGGTAGCAATGATAATATAATATGCTTTACGATGTAAGCAGTCCACTCTAAGGGTCCAGGCTTATTAGGAGGATTATTAATACAGAATAACATATTTTCTCTTAAATATATAACTTGGAGCTGTTGGCTCCACTCCAGTAAATTACTGCCATCTAACTTTAATTTTATGTAATCTGAAGGTAGAGTTCCTGGATGATGTGAGAAGCTATCTGCAGCCTGTTGCTGTCCATGGTCTAAATCGTAACTATACTCACAATATGGTATTGGTATGGTCGAGATATATCTGTACTGACTGGTATCTATGTTCATTTCTTTTTTTTCTTTCAGCTGCAATCTGCGCATGCCCAGAGCTCATTTCTCTCCAGCAGTCACCGAGTGAAGATCTCTTGTCTGCTGCTCCTCGAGGAAGGCCCCAAACGACCGGCTGCTCTTCCAGATCGATTTTTGGAGGCCCCAGGTAGTCGACAGTTGCCTGGGAGGTGGTCCTTGCTGCGGAGGCATCCTAGCAGCACCGGCGGCTCGCGAAGTCCTCCCAGAGGTTCCGACAGCTTGGCTCTTCGGTGCGGCGGCCGCATGGGCCCCAATCCTGGTCGTCGCCATCCAGATAGGTGGACTGGATGCACCGTTGTCTTTCGGTTGGTGAGTAGTATCTTCTTTTTACTAATTCTTGCTTGCCTGGCATGAGCATCGGGTAGCAGTTTTTTGTAGGAGACAGCTCGTGGTTTCTTTCGGTTTCTTCTTCTTCTGGGTAGTTTGGTTTTGAGTTGTGTGTTTTGTAGTTAGTCCTAGTAGCGTTTTCAAAGTTAGTTGGTAGTTTGAGTTTAGTCCCGAATGCCATGGTTAGCACTTCCATGGCATTATCTATTTCTCTGGCTGAAGGCATGTTTGTCATTTTATTTTTAGAGAATTTTTCGCTTGCGTTTTGTATCGGGTAGGCATTTTTATTGTCAGTTTCGCTTCCCGCCTTAGGTTTCAAATTGGTGAATTCTATTGGTTGTTGGTCAGCCATATCTAGTGGGCTTGCTGTGCAAGATGGCCACCATGAAAAGGGCGTGAAATTTTTGTGGGCTTTTTCGTCAGGAAAACAGTCAGTATTTTGTTTGCCTACCTCATTTTCTTTCTTTAGGCTGCATTCTGATTCTTCATCATCTGTTGCTCTCCATGATCTTCTAAGAGATTGCGGAGTTTCGCAAACAGATTTTGATCACTTGGAGTGCTTTCTATTAGATTAATCAGTCTCTTTTTTATGTTTTCTTCTTTTTTAGTGTCAGCGGTTCTGTGTTCGAATTCAGCCCTTTGTTCTTCAAAGTCTGAAAAATCATCTGGATCTTGCAGTTGCTCATCTTTTTTTCTGTCTTCAGTAGTATTTATTTCTGTTGGTTTTAGTTGAGCTGCTATTTTCCATTTTAAGGATCTGGTGATAGATCTTCTTTTTTCTTCATTGAGGTTTGGTGTTTTTTGCATTTTTTGATCGATTGGGCATTCCAACCAACCTCTGCTACCAATTCGTTGCTTTTTCTCCATGGTACAGGCCCAATGATCAAGACTCAGGTTGTGATTGTTTAATCATATTTATTTTTTTCTCTCTCTTACAGAAGAGTTCACCAGACAAAGAGCACAAGTGCAACACATCAATATATATACAGGGGGCGGAGCAAAAGGTAAGGAGTAGTTAGTGGGAGTGACATTGAGTATGTTTGTAATTTAACCCTTTACATATCTACATATATACAGTTGAGGTATTTTCATCTGTAACAAATTATATTGGCATTTGTCGTAAAGCAGCTATATTTTGTTTTTACTTAAATGAATTATATCTGTCTTAGTTGTCACTTATGATTTTTAAATTTATTTATTTTTGAATATGTTTTATTGATACATTTTTTTCTTTAAAAACAAAAAATTCCATGTCTATCTGAACAGCATGTTGTCTGGGCATAATTAATTTTGAGTAAAGGTACAACAATAACCATAATCATACTAGCAATCTTAATAAACATCAAAATTAATCATAAAATAAAACAATTAGTTTGTTCAACTTACAATATTTTCAATACATTTATTCTTATTTCTTTGAATTCTTTTTAAATTCTAACCTCTGTTTTTGTTAGTTAACCATTGATAAAATATATCCCATGTTAAAAAATATGTTTCTTCCTTTTCTTTTATCTTGTGTCAATCTATTAATCTCAGCACATTCTAATATTTTTTTATTACACTTTCATCTGTTGGGACCTCTTCATTTTTCCATTGTTGTGCAAACATTATTCTTGCTGCTGTTACTACATGCAAAATTAAATATGTATTCCCTTTCTTATATTGTTCTGGTAGTATCCCCAGCAGAAATATTTTTGGTTTTTAATCTATGTGTTGTTTTATCATTTTTTCTAACCAAGTATGTATTTTAGTCCAATATTTTTGTGCCTTTGGGCCAGAGGAGGTATTCACTTACCTTCACTACCAGCTCGCATAGGTGAGCACACGCGCCTCGTCCACGCATGCACAGAGCCTTTTGCGCATGCACAGAAAGTCAAAAACAGGACGTGATGATGTCTGGGTGGGTGGGCGGAGCCTCCCACCACCGGTGCTACCAGATTGTGCAATCTGAATAGAGCCGGCTGAATTTCACCACTGCTTTGGGCATGTCCACCACATATGATAATATGAACCTGGTATCTGATTACACTTCCAACATTTAGCAGATAAGTTTTCAAACATCATTGCTAGCCTTGCTGGTGATAAATGCCATCTATAAAACATTTTGTATAGATTTTCCTTATAGGCCTTTGACATTGTTAACTTACAGTTTCTATCCACAATTTCTGCCATTTGTCTAATTCTATTGAGTGACCAACGTTTTTATCCCATCTTATCATTGTTTCTTTCACTTGCTCTTCTTCCATTTTAATATTCAATAAGTAGCTATAAATTTTTAAATTAATTTTTCATCTGTCCCTAGTAATATCTGGTCTAGTTTTGTTGGTTCTTTATAGAAACCATGCATTCTTGCATTTTTCTCATATCTTGATAGTATTTGTGTCAGTGTTCCAGAGCTGACATAGAAACAATGAGAAAAAGTTTGACATTTCACCTAGAAAAGCCTTTCAGTGAATTCAGTCTCCTGGGAGATGGATGGGAGGGGTAACATTCCTGTGAGCTGAGCAGGGAGATAAGAGGAGAATGATCTGGAAGACAGCCAATGGGGAGCAGAGAATGGGGAAGGAAAAGGAGGGGTTTTGGATAGAGGGGCCAGTACTGTCTGCATGGTTGCCAGGCACGGGTTGTATTGCTCAATAAAGAGAATATTTCCTAAAGTTTGATGCCTGGAAATCGACTTTATTCTAGAGAATGAAACCGAAATCTTGACAGACAGACAGTACACTTTTTTTTTCTCTCCGAGCCAACCTGGCAGGCCTCCAGAGCTCCAGTTCTTTGCCAGAAGTCTGGACACAGGGGAGAGAGAGCCCGGAAACCATGGCTGAAAGCCAACTCTCCACTGAAAGTTTACTTCAAGCATCTGCACTAGAAGCAAACTTGGATGCAAAGGGGCCTCCACTCCCCCCTCCCCGCTCCTCCAGCAAAGCTGCAAGCCAAGAAGAAGAAAAATGAAACTTTGTGGGCTTTGCCAAAGTCGGCAGAAGTGGAATTCCCTTTTCCAGCCGGGAAAGGTAAGGGAAAGCCTCTAAGTGAATTAGCGAGGGTAGATTGGCTGTGGGACTGGTAGCAAGCCAGACAGCAGAAAACTTCAAAGCAGCCACTCGAAAGCCCCATGGATAAGTTGAAGGAAGAGTTTGACCATGCTGTCCGACTGTGGGAGGAGCCATCCTGCAGGCCCAAGGAGAGGGGGAAGCCAGCCCAGCCCACTGAACTGAGTCACCATAGACAGGAGCATAGCCCTCCCCCCTCCCACACCAGAAGGAGAGATAGCCCCAGTGTGCGTCCATGGCTTCCCCCTCCCCCCAATAAGCACACCAGTCTGCGTAGGACATCACCCCCCCGCCCCTGAATGAGAGATGAGGAAGAATTCTAACGATATTATGGGCAGGCTCAGAGAGCCCCGCAATGGGAGGAGGGGCCACTGAGGGCAGAACCACCCCAGTTTAGAGGGAAATTCGATGGGGATCCAGACCAGCTAGCGCAATTCCTCAATGCAGCTGAGATTTACATCGAGCGCTACGCATACCTTTACCCTTTCCCCAGGTCCCTAGTCAGTGCCATCGCAGAAGGCCTGGAGGGAGAAGCTAGGAGCTGGTCAGCGGCCCTGTACAAAAACAGAGCCACCCAACTGCAAGATGCAGATGGCTTCTTACAACTGCTGCAAGCCCGTTTCGAAGAACAGGGGAGGACCCCTATGTAGAAGACGAGCTCAGAAACCTAATGCAGAGGGGGAAGCCCATCCAAGAGCATATCCGTGACTTCAGGAGAGTTGTTGGGACTTTACCTCCTTTGCCGGAATGACTGCTAGTATACTTTTTTAGAACAAGCTTGGATAAGCAAATCTTCCAAGTCACCGCTTATCAAGATATTCCAAATTGACTTTCTGACTGGTTCCGAATAGCGACACAAGTCGAGAGAGGGCTACGGCCAACGACATGCTAAAGCAACCACAGGCAAAGGAAAAAGCCCAGCTAGACCAGAAACCGTCTACCAGACAAGGAACTACAGCACCACGGGCCACCCAGAGACCATCCACCCCCCGGACTGCTGCAGCCAGTAGCTGAACCGTCAAGGCCATGGGAGGAGATTGCTATGGACTTCATTGTCGAGCTGTCGAGAAGCGGCGGAAACATAGTGATCTGGACTGTAATAGACTTATTCTCCAAACAGGCACACTTCATACCCTGCAGTGGATTACCTTCAGCCCGCCAATTGGCCAAACTGTTTGCGAAACATATCTACCGCCTGCACAGAGTACCCAGAAGAATCATCTCTGATCGGGGTGTCCAATTTACAGCGAAGGGAGGGAATTCTGGAGGGAATTCCTTCGATCCATAGGATCATCCCAAGGGCTTAGCTCAGCGTTTCACCCGAGCACCAATGGGGGGCGGAGAGATTGAATGCCATGATAGAGCAGTACCTGAGGTGCTACGTTGACTACCAACAATCAAACTGGGTGGACCTCTTATCTTTTGCAGAGGTCGCATATAACAATGCTGTTCACAGTAGCACAGGACTGACCCCATTTAAGATAGTGAGCGGCATGGATTTCGTCCCCATGCCCGAGTACACAAGGGAATCTCCTTCTTCAATTAGTTTGACCGATTGGATGGCAATGCTGAGAGAATCCTGGGAGAACATCAAGAAAGCGTTAGACAAGGCGGCGCGGGCTTATAAGAAACAAGCAGATAGACTTCCGCTTGGCGCCGCGATCCTCGCTGACGACCTCTTGTTAGGTCGCCGGCTTTGAGCTCCGTTAAACCGCCTCTGACAGCGGAAAACAGCTGTCTGGTGGTTTTGCAGTCCTTTCTCCGGGAAAAGGAGAAAGGCAGAGAGCTTCCCGGCAGGTAGAGCCGCCTAAAAAGCCCCTGGAATTAAGTACAGGGGCTGGAAAGGTGGGCTCCCTAGGGGAAAGACTCCGGACTCAAAGCGCTGCTGCATAAGCAGCATTAGAGGGACGCGACCAGCTCTGCAAGCAAATTCAAAGATTAAGTGATTTCGGCAGCAGACGGAGTGGAGCAGGAGAGCTTGCAACAAAGTTACAGAGCTTAACTCCTGTGTACCTTGGTTTGAATGAGCCTAATTGAAAGAGGAAGTATCCAATCAAGAGTATCGGGACTGTGCTGAGAAGAGAAAGTGAGTACTGAAAAGGACTTTTTTTTCTATTCTTAAAGAGAAACTAAGCGGCCAGAAGACAGCAATCTGGGAAAGATATTGAAAGCAGCAATTTAAAATAATTTGGACTGAATTTAGAGACATTTAAGGCTAAGCAATTGCAAATTGGGGTGAAGAGGAAAAAAGTTTCTTTGAAACTAAAATGGCTTCTAAACAAACCAAGCCAGCATCAGCCAAAGCAGGAGGGGCTTCTCCTTCAGTTTCTATTGTGACTCAAAAGACACAACTTCCGGGGGAGGACACAAGTAAAGAGGACTTTATGAGTGAGCTTAAGGAGTTTATAACGCAAATTGCGATTGCCCAAACAGCCAAAATAGAAGAAAAAATAGAAGAGAGAATGAGGAAATTTGAGGAGGATTTAAAAGATGTAAAAGAAATCAGAAATGAAATTAAAAAGACTGTTGAAGAGAAACATGATGAAATAAGAGAAGATATTTTGTTGGCTGTTTCTGGTTTGTCTAAAATTCTTGTGCAGCTTGATGAAAGAGTGGAAGAAATCAGTGAGGTTACTCAAGATTTGGAGGATAAGATGGGAGCATTCCAGACCAAATCGGACAGGATGGAAGGGGATATTATTATGATGCAATACAGGTCAATGGAGTTCACTCTGAGGCTGAGAGGGTTGAAGGAAGATGGACGGGAAAACTTAAGAGACAAATGTGCTGAAGTGATTGCCTCAGTGGTTGGAAGGAAAAAGGATGAAATAATTGGATACTTGGATAAGGTCTACAGAGTTAATTCATGGATTGCAAGAAACAGAAATTTGCCAAGAGATGTTGTGATTTACTTTACCGAGAGAAAAATTAGAAATGATGTATTGCAAGCTTCTTACAATAACAAAGTACAAGTGTCTGGGCAGGAAATTAAGGTGCTGAAAGAGATTCCTCCTAAAATGCTTAGAGACAGAAAGAATTTTGGTTTTTTAGTGGAGGAATTAAGAAGACAACAAATACTCTACAGATGGGACGTACCAGTAGGCATAATAGTGGATTATGCTGGAGAGAGGTACCGAATGAATACCGTTGAGAAAGCAAGAGAATTTTATCGTAGTGTGCTAAAAATGGAAAACACCGCGAAAGATGATAAAAAAGCAGGAAAAGGAAAGCAACAGTCTTTAACATATGCTGAGGCAGTGGTTGGAGAATCTAAGAATCAAGATGACCAGAACCAATTGGATCCAACATCACTTCCTTTTCCTTTAAGTCAACTGGAAGGACCATTGGAATTTGCAAAACTGGAGCAACCAAGGGCACAACGTGTGACAAGATCAACTACTAAACAACAACAACAACAACAACAACAACAACAACAACAACAACTGGATACAAAATCAGAAGCTGTGGGGGGAGCAAGACCGAAGATCAAGGTTAAAGAGGATCTTCGGAATATGTTCCATGTGCTTCAGTCTCACAAAGATGCCAGTTAAATTTTTGTCTTGGAATGTCAATGGTTTGAACTCACCACAAAAGAGAAAGAAAATATATCATTATTTGAAACAATTTAATAATGATGTTGTATGCTTACAAGAGACACATATCAAATTATCAGATCAGAAATATTTAATTAATGCTAAATTAGGGACTCACTTTGTGGCATCGTCTTTGGAAAAAAGAAATGGAATAGTGGTATATATAAAAAAGAACATAATAGCAAATTTGGTAGAGGCGGATGATCAAGGAAGATATATAGCAATTGAAATGAGGACTCAAAATGGAACAATCCTCCTGATTGCAATTTATGCACCGAACCAGCAACAAGAAAATTTTTATAAATTTTTACATAACAAAATATCACAATGGGATTACAAATCAATTATTTTGATGGGTGATTGGAATGGAGTAATTGATATTTCTAAGGATAAGAAGACTATATCTAAAGTTGCCTCGCGTGCTAAATTACCCAAACCTTTTTTTGAAATTATGGATGATTTAGAATTAAGAGATGTCTGGAGAGAATTGAATCCAGATGAAAAAGATTTTACTTTTTTTTCTGATAGACATCAATCCTTTTCTAGGATAGATTTTATTTTGCTAACATCAGATTTCCTTTCTAGGGTGAAGAAAGTCAAGATATTTCCAAGGACTCTAGCTGATCATAGTCCAGTTTGGTTAGAATTAGAACAGGAGAGAAAAGAAAGGAGGTCTTGGAGATTAAATGAAAATTTATTTAGATATGAAGAAAATGTTAAAGAACTTAAAAAATATATGAAGGAGTTTTTTGATAATAATATGTATAAAGGTACTTCTATGGAAATGGTTTGGGATGCAAGTAAGGCTTATATGAGAGGAGTGTTGATATACATGAACAATAAATATAGACAAAAGCAGGCAAAGAAACGGAAGGATATTGAGGAAGAAATAAAAAAGAAAGAACAATTGTTAATAGATAATCCAGAAGATAAAAGAGCTAAAGAAGCAATAGGTATATTAAGACAGCAATTTAATATGTTAGTGGCCGATCAAGTTGCAACTAATTTACAATATGCCAAACATAATACATTTTGCAATGCTAATAAACCAGGTAGATGGTTAGCTTATACGTTAAGGAAAAAGCAAAGATCACGTATTATTAGTAAGATGGAATATAAAGGTAAAGAAGTTTATCAACAAAACTTGATTAAAAAAGCTTTTTTAGAATATTATACAAAATTATATGCAGGAGATTTGATACAAGGTCAAGATATAGATAGATATCTTAAAGAGGTTGATGTCCAGGAATTAACTTTAGATCAAAGAGAAGGTTTGAATCAACCAATAAATTCTGAAGAGATTATTTTAGCAATTAAACAGTTAAAAGTAGGTAAAACGCCGGGAACGGATGGGTTGACAGCTATTTATTATAAGAACTTACAGATGGAAATGGTGGAACCGCTTAGGATGCTTTTTAATAAAATTCAATCTGGGGGAGAAACCCCACCCTCATGGAGAACAGCTTTTATATCACTGATTCCTAAAGAGGACCAAAATTGTGTTAAACCTGAAAATTTTAGACCCATCTCACTTTTAAATACTGATTATAAGATCTTTGCTAAAGTATTGGCAAATAGATTAATGCCAATTATGCAACAAATAATCCATAATGATCAATCAGGGTTTATAAAGGGGAGATATATGAAATATAACTTGAGACAAATAATAAATTTGGTTGAATATTTGGAGAAAAATAATCAGATTCCCGCAGCTTTTTTCTTTTTGGATGCAGAGAAAGCTTTTGACAGATTGAATTGGCAATTTTTATTCAAAATAATAGATAATATGCAATTTGGGGAGCAATTTATGAGCTCAATTAAAGCAATATATAGGGAACAAAATGCACAAATAATTATTAATGGAAGTTTAACAGATAGTTTTAAGATAGAAAAGGGAACGCGGCAGGGTTGCCCATTGTCTCCCTTATTGTTTGTTTTATCCTTAGAAATCTTGTTGAAAAAGATACGTGAATCTAAAGAATTAAAAGGAATAGTGATTCGACAGCAAGATTATAGGTTGAGGGCTTTTGCAGATGATTTACTTGTTACACTAACGCAACCTACAGATACAGTTTCATATATGTTGGAATTGATAGAACAATATGGTAAAGTTTCGGGATTTAAAATAAATCAACATAAGACCAAGATAGTGACTAAAAATATGTCTTTCAATTAAAGAGAAGAGCTTCAACAAATATCAGGATTTGAAATATTTAAAAAAGTTAAATATTTGGGTGTGTTTATTGCTGGGTCAAATACAAAGTTATTTAAAAACAATTATGAAGTCTTATGGTGAAAGGTGCAGAAAGAAATGGAGGATTGGAAAAAGTTACAATTATCTTTATTAGGTAGAATAGCAGCAATTAAAATGAATGTATTACCTAAGTTTTTATTTTTGTTCCAAATGATACCGGTGCTGAAGAAGGATGAACAACTGAGGGAATGGCAAAAAGGTCTTAATACTTTTATATGGTCAGGTAAAAAACCCAGAGTTAAATTAAAAATTATACAAGATATTCGGGAGAGAGGTGGTTTAAAAATGCCAAATTTAAGATTATACTATGAAGCCTCGGTATTAGTTCAGATTAGTGATTGGTTTAATTTAACAGAGGATAGAATTTTGAATCTAGAAGGACATGATTTACTTTATGGATGGCATGCTTATTTATTGTATGAAAAGAAAGTGGATAAAGTTTTTAAAAGTCATATGCTTAGAAATGCCTTGTTGAGAGTCTGGAAGAAATATCAATATAAATTGGATTATAAAATACCTATTTGGGCAAATCCCAGACATGCAATAGAAAACATAAGTATAGAACAAAAGATGGAGGTGATCACATATAAAGAACTTTTATTTAAAGAAAGGGGTAAACTACAACTTAAATCCTTAGAGGTTTTGAAGAAGGAAGGGATAATTTATACTTGGTTTCAATATGGTCAACTTCAAGCAAGATGGAGGGAGGATCAAAAAACAGGTTTTATGGAAAATGAAGAAAATTTGGTAAAGCAAATCAGGGACCAGGGTATTATGCATATTAAAAGATTATACAATGTATTATTAGAGATAGACTCTGAATCAGAGCTGGTTAAAGACTGTATGATTAAATGGGCTAGAAATTTTCAGGAACCAATAATGATGGAGACATGGGAAAAGATTTGGGTTAGAAATGTTAAATTTACTCAAGCACAAAACCTTAGAGAGAACTTTTATAAGATGTTTTATAGATGGCATTTAGATCCAAAAAAGTTGTCCTGTATGTATTCTAATGTACAAGCTAAATGTTGGCGGTGTGATTGTGAAGATGCAACTTATTTTCATATTTGGTGGACCTGTAAGAAGGTTAAAGCATTTTGGATAAAGATCTGGTGGGTAATGCAAAATATTTTGAAAAAAAGGTTGGAATTTACACCGAAACTCTTTTTGTTGGGTATTATAAATGAATGTACATTATTGGAGACTAAGCTGATTTTAAATTTAATAACAGCAGCTAGACTGTTGGTTGCACAACACTGGAAAAAAGACTCTTTGCCTACAGTAGAAGAATGGATTGTAAAAGTAATGAACTTAGCTGAGATGGCTAAAATCTCAGCATATTTGAAGGATCATACGCAAGAAAGATATATTCTGGAGTGGAGGAAATGGATTGACTATGTTCGGAACAAATACCATATAAGAAGACATCAAATTGCGTATGAATGAAGAGGAAGAGTTGTAATTTTTGTTTTTCTATTTTATTAGATTGGAGTTAAGATTTTGATAGTGTTTGTAAACTAGAAATTGGATAGGTTAATGGTTGGGTTAAAATTTTTGTTGAAAAAGAGAAACCCTGTATTTCACTCTGGGAAGTCCGGGGGGGAGGGGGGTTGAAGGAGGGGAGGGGTGGGGGGGAAGGGGGGAAGGGGGGGTTTATATGTTTGTATTTTTATAAAACTTTTAATAAAAAAAAAAAAAAGAAACAAGCAGATAAGCACCGAGCCCCCCAAAAGCTGTTCTGAGTAGGGGAGAAGGTCTACCTCTCCACCAAGTATTTAAAACACAGACTCCTGACTAGGAAACTTGGCCCGAAATGTATAGGTCCTTTTCCTATAGTTAAGATAATAAACCATGCAATTGCCCCGGTTGCTAGGAAAGATACACCCGGTTTTTCACAGTAGCCTCCTGAAGCAGGTGGTGGGGTCAAATTTAAGGCCAGTACCTCATGACCCCACAGGACCCTTGATCATCGGAGGCCAGACTCACTATGAAGTGCAGAAAATTCTTGATTTGAGGTGGCATAGAGGGCGCCTCCAATACTTAGTTAAGTGGAAGGGTTACCCTTTGTCAGAAGCTTCCTGGGTGAAGAGCACCAACATCCAAGCTGACCGGCTCATAGCTAGATTACCCGGGCAAGGCGGGAGGGGGTGGAACATCCCCTCGGATGGGGTAACAGCACTAACCCTGTTGTTTTTCTTGCACAAGCCTCGTTGAGAGAATGAAGGGAGAGGGGCCGGATGTCAGTGTTCCAGAGCTGACATAGAAACAATGAGAAAATGTTTGACATTTCACCTAGAAAAGCCTTTCGGTGAATTCAGCCTCCTGGGAGATGCATGGGAGGGGTGACATTCCTGTGAGCTGAGGAGGGACATAAGAGGAGAATGATCTGGAAGACAGCCAATGGGGAGCAGAGAATGGGGAAGGAAAAGGAGGGGTTTTGGATAGAGGGGCCAGTACTGTCTGCATGGTTGCCAGGCACGGGTTGCATTGCTCAATAAAGAGAATATTTCCTAAAGTTTGATGCCTGGAAATCGACTTTATTCTAGAGAATGAAACCGAAATCCTGACAATTTGCACATATGGCCACCATGCTAGATCGATCCCTTGATTAATCAGTTCTTGTTTGGATTTAAGTTCCCCTTTATCATTCAAAATTTCCTTATACCTTACATTTTTTCCATACTAATCACATTCGGATGAATCAGTGCCTCCATCATGGAGAGCCAGACTGGTATTTTTATATAGTGTTTCTCTATTCCTCCCCACCCCTTCCCCAATACTAACAGTAGTGCATTTCTAACAAGGTACCTTTGAAAATATCCATGTATTTTATTTTTCCCATACCATAAAAAGGCATACCACGCCAGTTGGAGATCATGTCCCTCCAAACTTAATAATCTTTTATGCCTCAAGTTTACCCATTCTTTCACTTAGACAAGTGCAGAAGCCTGGTAATATAGTTCCCAGTCTGGCAAGCCAAGGCCCCCTTTCAGTTTAGTATCTTGTAGCAGTTTCAGTCTTATTCTTGCTTTTTTCCCTTGCCAAATATATTTTAGTATCATTTTGTTTAGTTCTTTAAAAAAATTTTTTTTCTAATTTTACCAGAATTGTTTGAAACAACAATCTTGGCAAAATATTCTTTTTTATTGTAGCTATTCTTCCTATCAACAATAAGATTTTCCCATTTCTCCAAATCTAATTTAATTTATTGTAATAGTTTCATACAATTATCTTCTTTTATAGTTGCTTATCTTGCTGTTAGCTGAACTCCTAAGTATTTAATTTTCTTAACAATTTGAATATCTATCATTTCCACTAACTTTTTTGTTGTTGTTGTTTCTCTGTGGCATTTTTAACTAGTATTTTAGTTTTCTTTATTCATTTTCAGACCTGCAACTTCACCGTACTCTGCTATTGTTAATGTTGGAAGCCATATTAGGCCGTAAGCTTCCATGCTGCCACCTTCTCATGTGTGGGAAAGTAGGAGGGGGAATTTAGTAGAGGGGTTGGTTGTAGACATAATAGCATTCTTCCTGTTGGTCAAGGTCAGGGCGATCCTGCATCTGGAGAAGGAATGGTCGGAGTGCTGAGTCGAGATGGGACCGGCGTTGATTGGAGCATGTGATCAACCGAGGAGTGAGGGGATGGTTTGGGGAGTTTTGATTTACTGAGGGAAACCCAGACCTTTCAGATTCAGGTATTCCCAGATGTGCCAGTTTACCTATTTATTAAAGAGAACTTTGGAAAATGCTTGCTTCCGCGTCTTTACTTGGAGTTGGAGTTTTCTGGAACGCCGACATTAACCTGGATCCCTCTTAAAACCTAATGGCATCTTGAAAGGGGGCTGTCGGGAATCTGAGCCCCAGCATCTACCTAAACTTTGGGTGGTGCAAAGACTCAGTAAAGATGGAGGAGAAAGGAGAAATCATAGAGGGGGCTGTGGGGACAGATGCTCAAGGATTTACCGACATCTTGCTATCTCCTTCTGAAGAAATGGTGTGCATTGAGGCTGCAGAGGAAGCTTGAAGGCTTGGGGCTCAGCCCAAGATGTCAGATTCCTGGAAGAGTTGCCAATCTGACCCAGCTCCAGGAGGGGACCGGAGGGTAGACTGTCTGGATATAGAGATGCTCCCAGCCCAATGAATTCGGCCCGTGAGCCAGAGTGGAGGATGGGGACAGCTATGGGATCCGGAGACTCCCGGGACTGGGACCTGTTGCACCCAATGCGAAACCAATCCTTAACTGGGCTCCCGGAGCATTTCGAATGGATGGAGGTGGGAAGTTACGCACCCCCTCCCAACCTCTTGAGGTGAGATGGAGATTAGCGCAACCTACATTCACATTCCCTGATCTGGGACCTGGCAGGGGAATTAGTGGGGTACAGACACCTCTCTACCTGGTCAGGGGTGAAAAGAGCAGATCAGTGCAGCATAGCCATCCTGCAGCTGGGAGACATCAAACGCAGCCAGCATATGGAATGCCAAACCTCCTTTTTGGGGTGCCTCGCCAGCCTACCTTTGTGCTACCTCCTGCTGAGATTATACTGCCAGGCTGGGGATTTTATCCTGGCCAGGAGTGGATCCAGTGCCAGTGGTACCCAGCACCATCAGCTCCAAGTTTCCAGAGATCCCCATGGCCCCTATATGGCCCAACGATCCCGGCACTACAGGGGGGACTAATCCAGCCCCCTCTCTCCAGCTCAGCAAGTAGCTCAGCAGCCAACCCCCCTCCCCCAGCACCTGTCTGCAGTCCAGCAACCAGGAGCAGCTCTGCCACAGGTTTCAGCTCAGCCACCCGTTGCTGGGACCAATCCACCCATGAGGCCAACATCACCCCGCTTCAGAACAATCTTTGATGGTACGCCTGCCAAACTGGCTTATTTCCTCAGCAGGGTCTGGGCTCATGTGTATCAGTATGGAGACCAATACGAGTCAGACTGGGACTTGGTGTCAGCGATTTCCAATGGGATGAATGAGGGGCAGGCTTCTGAATGGATAGCCCAGCTGCACAATGAGGATGCTGCAGAACTAAATGATGCTGACGGGTTTATCCGGGGGGTGCCTGAGTGGGTGCACGACTGGTATACCATGTCCATAGCTCTAGACAGAGAAATCCACCCCCACCACAAAACCCCAGCAGAGAAGCCACCTCAGAAAGCATTAGCTAGACGGCCCTTTTCAAAGCCTACTGAAATCAACCCCCCCTAAACTGGTAGCGGTGATTAAACACTATTGGTGTGGACAACCAGGACATCGAGCTTCTGAGTGCCTGGCCCCTGCCCCAGTTCCACAGCAACATCCTGCCACAGCTGCATGAGGCAGGAGGGCTCCAAGAAAGGCCCCAGACACCAACCGATTCACCAGACAAGCAGTAGATGTTCATCTCCCTACTGAAGAGAGCAAAGAACCTCTGGCTAAAGAAGCCCCTCCCAACGAGGCTAGCGAAGATGAAGACCCGATGGTGAGTGCACCCATCCCCCCCTTTTCAATTAAAGTGAAACTGGTGGTGCCTGAGACAGGGAAACAAGCAGAACTACCGGCAATAATAGATACTGGCTGCACCAGATGTCTAATTGGATTTCCACTTGTTGAACAATTGGGGATCAGAACAGCAGGCTTAAAGCAATTAAATTTCACCAGGTGGATGGAACGTTAATTAGGGGGTCCCCACCACCCATATTATAGAACTGGTTAGATTAGAAATCGGGAGACATCATGAATTTATATGATTTATAGTAACCCCAAAAATGTCAGAATCAGTCATGATGGGCCTGGCTTGGCTAGACAAATGAACCTCCACCATCAAATGGGAAGATTGATACCGAAAAATCAGAATAGGGGTTGGCTCATTACCCCCTGTCACTCCCAAAGTGCAGCCTACCCATAAAGGCCAGCTGCCAGAACTAGCAGCGGCTTGTTCAGAGAGGCCTCCAGGCAAACCCCAGATTCCTAACATATACACCTAGACTTAGCCGAAGAGTTCAGTGAGGAGGAATGTAACCTATTCCCCCCTCATCGGCCCACAGATTGCGCCATTGAATTAGAACTGGGAGCCAAATTGCCAAAACCCAGGATGCACTCCATGACACCTGCTGAAATGACTGAGTTGAGGAAGTACATGGACACCAACCTAGCCAGAGGATTCATTGAGCCTGTGAAATCCAGGGTGGCCGCCTCCATATTGTTTAAAAAAAAGAAAGATGGTGGGATGAGATTGTGTGTGGATTATAAAAGAGTCAGTGTCATTTGCATACAAAATACCTACCCCCTACCATTAATGAAAGTCTTGCTGAACCACTTGTCAAAAGGCAAGATTTTCACCAAGCTAGATCTAAGGAAAGCCTACTACTGGATTCGCATAAAGGAGGGAGACAAATGGAAGACTGCTTTTAACTGCCCCCTGGGCAGCTTCCAATTCTGGGTCATGCCTTTTGGACTCCAAGGGGTCCCCACAGTTTTCATGCAACTGATCAACGAAGTTTTGCATAAGCACCTGTATAAGGGGATCATTGATGACATTCTTATATTCAGCGAAAATATGGAAGAACATGTCAAATTAGTTAGACAAGTGCAAAAAAGCTCCTAGCGGCCAAACTTTATGCAAAGCTGTTGAAACGTGAGTTCCATAAGGAGTCCTTGGACTACCTGGGATACAGAGTGTTGAATCAAGCAATTGAAATGGACCCAGGAAAGGTGAAGGGAGTGCTGGACTGGCAACCCCTACGAACCCGTAAGCAACTTCAAAGCTTCCTGGGGTTTGCAAACTTTTTTTTTTAATTTTTATTTTCCATTTTTCCAATTTACATAACAATAAGCATTTTTAACAGTACTGTGTCATGTGTCTCTTATAGTTATCTACATTTATTTTATACATTTTTGTTTCTCTGTTCTAACCACTTATACTACTTATCCCAAACCTCATAAAGTTCTGTTACTTCCTTGCCTTTTATTTCTAATGTGAGTTTATACATCTCGGCACAGTCTAATATCTTATGAATAATCCTCTTGTTGGCTGGTATATTTTCAAGTTTCCAACACTGGGCATAAACAATTTGTGCTACTGTTACTATATGTAAAATGATATGTTGGAGTTGCTTCTTTATCTTTTGATTAATTATTCCTAATAAAAATAATTCAGGTTTAAATTCAATTTGTTCTTCTGTTATCTCCTGTAACCATCTCCTTATCTGTTCCCAATTTATCTTTGCTTTGGGGCATTGCCACCACATGTGATAAAGTGTTCCATCCTTTTTTTACACTTCCAGCAGTCCAGTTTCATATTTGTGTACATTTTAGCCAATCTTGCCGGTGTGAAATGCCACCTATAAAACATTTTGTACTGATTTCTTTATATGTGGTCAACAATGTTAATTTACAGTTTTTGTTCTATCATTTTCCCCATTCCTCTAAATTTATATTACAGCCTACATTCTGTGCCCATGCTATCATTGGACCCTTCACTATTTCTTCTTCCATTTCTACCTCTAATAGATATTTATATGTTTTTGATATAAATTTTTCTTCCTTGCCTATCAATATTCTATCCAATTGTTGTGGTACCCCTTGAATTCCATATTCTTCCATATCTTTTCTATATCTTGACTGTGTCTGTAGATATGGCCACCAGTCTATAATTATACCCTGTTCTTTTAATTCTTCATTTAATTTAAGCTTTCCCATGCTATCTAATAGTTCTTTATATCTTATCTTTTTTTTTATCTAATGTGTTCAGATAAATCGTTGCCTCCATTGGTGAAATCCAGTTTGGCAATTTCATATAATGTTTTATTTTAACCTTTCCCCATGTCCATATCAATGCTTCTCTTATCTGATGTTGGTAAAAATATGAGTGTGCCTTGTTACATTTATCCTATAGGAAGGTATGCCAACCTGCCCGTAGGTCATATCCTTCAATTGTTAAAACCCTTTTATTGCCTAAGTTTATCCAGTCTCTGGATAATAGCACCACAGCTTGAGAATAAAGTTCCCATTTTGGGAGTTCAAAGCCACCTCTGCTTCTACTATCTTGTAACATTTTCATATTTATCCATGCTTTTTTATCCAACCAAATAATTTTTTTAATAATTTTATTTAATTCCTCAAAGAATCTCCTTTCCAATTTTATAGGGACTGTCTGGAATAGATATAATAATTTTGGCAATATATTCATTTTAATCATTGCTATCCTTCCTAGTAGCGATATCTGTAATTTTCCCCAAATCTCTAAGTCTTTTTTCATTTGTTGTATCAGTTTTTTATAATTATCATCTTTTATTGAAGAACACCTTATAGTGAGCCAAATTCCTAAATATTTAAACTTTTTTAAAATTTGCAATCCCAAATCTTTTTCAATTCTTTCTTTTCTTTTTCAGTTAACATTTTAGTCTTTTCTCTATTAATTTTCAGTCCTGCCACTGTCCCAAATTTTTCTATTTCATTCATTAAGGTGTTTCCTGTCTCTAGCGGCTCTTCTATGAAGAACACTAACTAGGTCATCCACAAATGCCTGTATCTTATATTCTTGTTTTTTTTACCTTTAGTCTTTTTATCTCTCCATTGTATCTAATTTGGGTTAGCAGCACTTCTAATGTCAAGATGAAAAGCAGAGGTGACATTGGGCATCCCTGTCTTACTCCTTTGTTTATTTTGAATTTCTCTGTGTTATCCCCATTAATTATCACTCTAGCTTTTTGTGTCATGTATATCACCTTTATTGTTTTCTTGAACTTCCCTCCAAATCTCATATCTTTGATCTGTTGAAACAAAAACTGCCAATTAAGATTATCAAATGCTTTCTGGTATCTAAAAATATTAGTGCCACCTGTTTTTCAGGATGTGCTTCATAGTATTGCCTTGTAGGTAGAAAACCATTTTGGTCTGAATATTATTTCATTTAATATTAATTTCAACCTTTCTGCAATTATAGTAGTAAAAATTTTGTAATCTGTGTTCAACAGCGAGATTGGCCTGTAATTTTGCAAACTTTTACAGACAATTCATCCCCTCCTTCGCTGAGGTTGCACTCCCCTTGACAGAATTACTAAAAATCGGTCCATCTCCCACCAAGCCAAAACCTAGCCAACCCCTAGCTTGGACAATGAACTGTCAAACATCCTTTGAACAATTAAAATCCCTATTCACTGTGGAGCCGATCCTACAGCACTCTGACCCAAATAAGCCATTTGTGGTTCAGGCGAGTGATGTAGTGGTGGCTGTTTTTCTACTGCAAAGGAACGCCCAAAACAAACTAATGCCATGTGCTTACGTATCGAGAAAGTTAACAGGCACTGAGTGCAGATGGGCGGTATGGGAGAAAGGCTTTTGCGGTGTGATGGGTTCTCTTATCCTGGAGACACTTCCTAGAGGGGGTTAAAGAGTCTTTTGAAGTGTGGACTGACCACAAAAACCTTGAGGCACTGAAGATCTTGAGGAAGCTGATCTCTGTTTGTTAGGCCTAACTGCCTGGCCCAGCACCCTGCCTTTATCACTCATACTGCCTGCGATCAACTCGGCAAATGAGCTGTTTTAACTGCCTTGACTGTTCTGATATATATGGGCTGATTATTGCTGAAGCTTTACCCATATAATCTGTTTTTAACTGGGAGACTCTATAAACCAGGGACTTTTTAATCTACTATCAGAACGTTAACCTGCTTTGGGCCACATTACTACCCAACATCCTCCTCCAAGAGATCAACCAGCTGCCTTGATATGAGCCCACACAAACGTCGTCGTTCCTTATCCCCGAGGGACCCTTGTTTGGAGACCTCCCTTGAAAACATAATGGGCCCCTTGCCTAAGATCAAAAAGACTGACACCATGAAATTAAACCAAGATCCGAACATATCAACTACTTCCTTGGATGAATTCTTTCAAAACTTAATATCTCTGGATTCTTTGCCCAGCTCTCCTTTGGAAGAATCGGAATCCCTGGCTGCCTCACTCTGCAACGCACCTTCTCCTCTGGATTGTCCAACACCATCAGATGTTAGTTCTGTCTTGCCCTGTTTCACCGCTTTACCGTCCCCTACCGACTTAGTTCAGTCTTCGGATATCCGGCTTTTGCAACAGTTCTGTCTCCGTTTGGCCGACTCTATTACCCATCTGACATCCTCTGTTGGAGTGCTGGAGGGCAAAGTGGAATCCCTTAGTAAGTCGGTCTCAGCACTACATCCCTATAGAACCATCAGACATGCAATGAGTCCGTCTCGAATGGATAGCCATCTCCCTCCTCGACCGATGCCGTTAGTGAATCTCCAATTGCTCACAGCCAACTTATGCCTGAACCTGGCCCATTCCCATTTTAACAAGCACGACTGGACCAACCGTAAATCCATATTAGACACTTTGAGACTCTTATCCAGTTCTTACATCGGGACAATGAGCTGCTCATAGTGGAATGGCTTCCCAGCACTCCCCACCATAAATGTCTGATTCTCAAGTTCAGCTCATCCAAGACCCCTTCACTTTTATGTGGCCTTTGCAACCATCTGACCCATTTTGGAGTCTTCCCTCAAAGATGCTTTATAAATACCCACTATCTTCTCTCGGGAGGAAGACTATCAATGTGGACACCTGCTGCGGGACAGGAACAGAGTGCAAGGACCTTCACACGGAAGCTGGTAGCTCTTTGAGGGCCTCAACCACTAGTTCCACAAGTCCGCTGGTGACCCAACAACAACAGGAGGCTGACCTCCGGACCAGAAATGTTGCGCTCCCAGATCAACCCCTCTCTACCTCTGACTCAGAAGGTTTATCAGGACTCGGCCCCTTATCTTTGATCACTTGTTCCCCTTCTGCTCCAAGAATCTCGCCTCTCAAAATGCCACACAATCAGTCCCCACAACTGGCTGGTTTGACCGTGCAGGCCCCTCGGGCTCCCCCTCTTTCACCGTCTATCATCATCACCAAATCACATAACGGCGGCATTTATTTTGATGACGACAACACCATACAGCTGTCCCCTCCAACAGTTTTACCTATACGTCATTCAAGCCATTACCAAGACCTGGACGATAATCTCAGTCCAAATCTGGCCTCCCACCAGAATTCTCCAAGATCTAAAAATGACCCCAAAACCAAGCAAGAAAAACAAGGCAAGATAACAGATTTTTTTGGTCTAACTGTCCCCCAGTCTTTCCACCAGCCCCCTGTTGCTACTAAATGACAGTCAAAGATTCACCCTCCAACTCCTCCTTGGTCCATCTTGAGTTGGAACATCGCAGGGTGGGCATCCAAAAAAGCTGACCCGGACTTTTGAACTACCTCAAAAACTTTCAAATCCTCATATTTCAGGAAACGTGGGAGATCAACGACATTTCACTATGTGGTTTTGAAATCATATCCTTGCCAGCCCGTCCCTCTCTGCTTGGTGGTCGTTCGAAGGGTGGCTTGCAACAGGTATCTCCCTGGACTTGCATGCAAACATGGTTCCAGTGGACTCTCTTCACCCTTATGCCCAGGCAAATCTGATATCCATCGGGAAACTCTCGCTCCTGGTGTTTAATGCCTCCCTCCCTCCCGGGAGCTCTCACCGGGACTTGGATGAGCTGTGGGCTGGTCTGGAAGACTTTCTCGCTACCATCATACTTAGATTCCCACACTCCTTGGTTCTTCTGGTGGGGGATCTAAACGCCCGCACTGCAGGGACTTGGGAAACCCTAGTTGCCTCCCGTTGGTAGATAGGCCCGGCCAGGGATGACCACCCCCTGGACACCCTGAAAGGGAGAGTTTCCAAGGATCGGAAAGTTGACAAAGCGGGGACCTGTCTAGCTCTTCTTACCATCAAACGAGACCTCTTCCCCCTTAATGGCAGATGTGCCCCGGATGTTCCCGGGGAATTTACCCACTTGGCCAAAAACGGCAACAGCACAATAGACTATATTTTGGTTTCGAGAGCCTTTTTGCCATACATTTCCTCCTTCAAAGTAGACGACAGGATTTTCAGTGACCATCTTCCACTTATTACGGTTGCACGGCTATATAGACCTCAAAGCCATCCCGCTCATGCTGTCTCCATAGACTCTAATCCCAGAGGCTCCCCAATGTTGCCGAAATGGTCAAAGTCTCTGGCCCTTTTCCACGCACGCTTTTATCATCAAGAAGCAGCCAATACCTTGTCAGCCTTGATCGGAACAAAGGCTACACCTGGTGCACTACTGACCACCTTCACTGAGTGTCTAAATGGTCTTATAGCCTCCTTTCAGCCCCCCACCCTTATTCCTGGTAGAGTTTTCTGGAGGAAGGGAGCCCCTTGGTTTAACTCAGAATGCAAACAAGCCAGGAACCATATGAGATCTATATATTCTGCCTACAAACGAACAGGTTCATCAATGCCTCTCCCCCCCGCTTACTTCGAGGCCAAGAAGGCATACAAGCTAGCCCTTTTAAGAGCTAAGCAAGACTGGCACCGGCTTAGGTGGAACGCATTATTAGAGGTTGCAAAATCCAGCAACCCCCGTGATTTCTGGAGTCTGTTAAACAGGAGGGCAAATAGTAGGCTTACTCACTCCATTTCGGCCACTACATGGGAACTCTTTCTACACCGAGTCTTTTATGACACTAATGTGCCAGTCTCTTCAACCACAGGTTCTCTCCCTAACCACCTTCCCAGATGGCCTCCTGTTGAACCATCCACGATTGCTAAGCTAATCGGACAACTCAAACTTCGAAAAGCTCCTGGCCCAGATCTCATCCCAGCCGAAGCCATCCTAGCCCATAAGGACTGGTGGATCCCAGTTCTTACCGAGGTATTCAATGCAATCAACCAAACGGGCCTTATCCCCAAGCTCTGGAAGGATGCTATAATTATCCCAATATACAAGAAAGGCGCCCACTCCGATCCCAGCAACTTCCGTAACATCAGTCTTCTTTCAATTTTGGGGAAACTCTATGCCTGCTATCTCCTGTCCAAACTGGAGTGCTGGGCTGAAGAGGCCGACCTGCTCGGCTATGAGCAGGCGAGGTTCCGTCCAGACCACTCCACAATTGACCATGATTTGATCCTTCATCATCTTGCCGTAAAATACTCCACCCCCAGGAAGGGCCATCTCTGCGTTGCCTTCATAGACCTAAAGGCTGCCTTCAACAGCATCCCTAGAGCTAAGCTGTGGGCTAAACTTTCCACCTGGGGTATTGACAAAAGATTACTTTGGCTTATATCCCAGCTGCATGAAGGGACAGAAGCAAAAGTGCGCCTTACCCCGCAGGGGGATCTCACCAAAGCTATCCCCATTAACAAGGGGGTTAGGCAGGGGTGTATACTCGCACCCTTTCTCTTCAACCTATACATCAGTGACTGGAGAAAGGCATTTTCAGATCACATGGTCTATATCCATGCTCCTAGATTAGCAGATTACAGATGTCCGCTCCTGCTCTACGCTGACGATGCTGCAATACTTTCATTTTCCCGGGTGGGCCTATGTAGAGCCCTAAAAATCCTCTCTGCTTACTGCTCTGCTAACCAATTCCTTATAAACCATTCCAAGTCTAAAATCATGGTATTTGCAAGAAGCAGGAAAATTTATCACTGGAACCTGGATGGCAGCCCAGTGGAACAGGTCCACAGATTTCAATACCTAGGTATCCTCTTTCAATCTAATACCAAGTGGCCTGCGCAGGTTGAATCTCTCTGTAATAAGGCTAAGATTTCCACCCACGCCCTCCTGCATTTTTTTCATACTGAGGGAACCCATCATATCCCCTCAGCAATAAAAGTCTATAGGGCAAAGGTGATAGCAGCTGTCACCTACGGCGCCCCCCTATGGGTCCAATCCAACATCTCCTCTCTTGAGTCCATCCACAACCAGTTCCTACGCCGTTTGATGGGAGTCCCTCCCTGTGTAAGTAACGCCGCAATCCAGCTGGAATTGGGCATATCTTCACTTGCTACAATCATATGGAAACGTGCAATTGGATATTGGTTGTCCCTATGGACCAGACTCCCAGGATATTACCTAGGCCAATGCCTATGGCGGGACCCTTTTCATAGTGCCTGGGCCCATAATATCCATACAAAGCTTTTGAAGATCGGGATTTCCCCCATTGAAGCTTTTACTTTAGGCCCTGAAGCTGCCAAATCATTGATCTTTCAACGGCTGGATGACATTGACAGACAACTAAATCTGGCAAACGGATCGGGAACATGCTCACCGTTTTCCCTTGGAATTGTTCCCTTGCCTCACCCTCCACCTTACCTCTCTGCATTACATTCTATCAAACATAGGCTCGCATTTATGAAGGCAAGATTTAATGTGATCCCCTCGAATGTCCTCGACAGTAGGCTTTCGGGGGGAGTAAAATCCTCCTATTGTGCATGTGATGGCCGATCCCCAGAATCTCTGTTTCACATTACATTCGTGTGTCCCCACTACCGAGACATAAGATCAAGATTCATTTCCCCTATTTCCCAGAGATTCCCTGGATCACCTGATTGGTTCAGCCTTTATTTTCTACTCCAGGATGCAGACCCTAATATAACTTCAAACGTGGCAAAAAATTTTGCTGCAGTCATGGCGGAAAAAAAATGGGGGAAGAGACTGGTAATTCCTATGGCAGAGGATCACTAGTATTGATAGTATAGATTGTACTTGAGGTAGTACATGGTGTATTGTTGCATGATCTTTTTACAATTGTAAAATCTACCCCCCCCCCTTTTTATATGTATTTAATTTGGTCTCTGACCGCAATAAAAGCTATCTATCTATCTATCTATCTTGAGGAAGCTTTCCCCCAAGCAGGTTCGCTGGGCTCAGTATTTAAATACTTTAACTTTGACCTGAAATACATTCCAGGGAGTGGGGGTGGGGGGTGGGAACCTGTTAGCTGATGCTCTCTCCTGTAAGCCCCAGTTTGACAGCCGATGTGAAGAGATAGTTCATGTCATGATCTCGGAAACTCAACCAGCTGCTCAAGCCTGCACCAGAGCGCAAACACGCCATGGTTCCAACCTCCCCGAAGACAAGTTGACAGCAGAGCTAAAAGTGGCACTCTCAAATGATTCCTGGTTCAAGGAAAACCAGACAGACCTAACCCTAAGAGAGGGGTTGGCATGGTAGGGGAGTAAGATTTATGTGCCCCTGTTAATGTACAAGGATCTAGCCCAAGAAATACTCAGAGTCAATGGTATGCTTCAATCATATTTACTTATCCAACTCTGCTCTCTTACAGGTGGAGCAGTAGTACTGAGCAGCGCCTTGTGTATGCCCTTTAAGTACCAGGGAGGTGTGGCCAAAAGGTAAGGAGGAGTGGTGATGGAGGTGAGAGTGTGGCTGTTTACCCCTGCAGTGCCAAGCAGGGGGTGGCATGTGAGTTGGGCATTTATATGTGACAAAACCCCCTCTAAATGCCTAACTAGCTGTGTCTGTAAGCAGATGTATTACAAATATACACCTAATTTGGATCTTAAGTAAGTGTGTTGTTTATTCTGTAAAGGTTTCGTGAGTATGTCAGCTATCTGTTCTTCTGTTTCACAGTGAGTGGCTCTAATAAATCTAATGTTAGAAAGTTGCCTTACGTGCTTATGTTTAATGTCTATATGTCTTGACCTTTGACCAACTGCGTCTGCCTTGGATATCTCGATGGCTGCTTTGTTATCCTCATGAATGATGATGGGGTATGAGGGCTCAGTCCAAATATTAGATAGTAAATCATCAAACCAGGTTAGGTTATTTGTGGCCTTGGACACACATACGAACTCAGCTTCGGTGGTGGATGTAGCAACTAAGTTCTGTTTGCCGGTGTACCAATGGACAGGGCTGTTGATAAGGAAAAAGATGTACCCAGATGTGCTTTTTCTGCTTTTCACGTCTCCTGCCCAGTCAGCGTCTGCGTAGCAGGAGAGTATGGGTTCCTTGGAGATTTTTGGCTCGAGTCCTAGGTATGCATTTGAGCTGTATTTTAGATATCTGAGGAGTCTCTTTACTGCCTCCCAATGATAGGTTGTGTGTTTGCTAACATATCTGGATAGAAGGTTGACGGGTAGAGCGATGTCTGGCCTTGTCCAGTTCACGATATATAGTAGAGAGCCTATGATTTATCTGTATAACTTGTTGTCTGTAAATGGCTCGTTTTCGTTGTGCATGTTCTTCAGGAATTCGCGTTGCATGGGTGTATTGCAGGGCTCGGCTTCACTCATGTTGCATTTTCCTATCAGCTCCAAGATTTTTTCTTCTTGCAAGAGTTGGAAACCTTTTTGGGTTTGTATGATATGAACCCCTAAGTACTTGTTTATCTTGCCTAGTGTTTTCAGGGAGAAATGTTTATTCAATTCCTTGGCAAATGTGTCACACTTGTGTTTTTGTTTGCCTATGTATAGTATGTCATCCACGTAAATGAGGACATATTCAACAGAGTCCTTCAGTCTCCTTATGAAAAAACAAATGTCCACTGATGTGGCTGTGAAGCCCATTGTTCTAAGGATTTTGACCAAGCATTCATACCATCACTTCCCTGATTGTTTAAGTCCGTACAGGCTTTTGTTCAGAAGCCAGGTGTTGCCTTCCTGTGACTTTATGCCTGGTGGTGCCTTAACATAGATCCTTTTGTCTAGCTTGGCGTGTAGATATGTGGTCTGTAAGTCAAATTGGTACACTTCTAGTCCTAAAATGGAGGCTACTACTAATGCACTTTTGACACTTTCAGCTCTGACAGTGGGAGAGTATGTGTCAGTGTAATCTTCCAGATATTTTTGAGTAAACCCCTGCGCCACTAGTCTTTCCTTGTATAGGGTTTTATTGTCATCCAGAATTTTGATCTTATATATCCATTTAGTTCCAATTGGGGTTTTATCATCTGGAACCTCGGAGGGTGTGTATACATCTAGTACCTTGAGGCTATTCATTTCTTTCTCCATAGCTTTGGAGAACTTTGTTCTCTCCCCTGGGGTAACTTTAGCACTTCATCATATGAGTTTGGTGTTGGGCTGTCTGCATGTATGGACATGACGAAGTCTTTGAACTTGTTAGGCCTTTTGTTTCTGTTTGTTCTGACTGGTCTATCTGGTGGCATGACTGATTTGTGTAAGTACCTGGCTTCCTTTTCAGTGAGTGCATCTAGCCTTAGTGTTGGGTGATTCTCCTTCCACTCACTGATGCTGACACTTTGATGCCTAGGTTTGACTTTCTGGTGTTCCCTATCCTCGATGTCTGTGCCCTGTTGGTTATTTGTTAGATTGGGGGTGCGGAATACTGCGTTTAAATATATTCTCGACTAGTTTGCGTGCTCGTGGAAGTCAGCTGATCTAGATATTATGAACCTGTTTTGATTATTGATGAATCTGTACCCTTTGGTCCTGGTTCATACCCCATAAACATAAGCCTTCTAGACACTTTATCCCCCTTTCTCCTTAGTTGTTTGGGTATGTGTACGTCGGCTGTGACCCCAAACATGTGTAGGTGGGCTATGTTGGGTTTCCTTCTATACATTAGTTCGTAGGGAGTTGTGTTTATTATGCTAGACCACAATCTGTTGAGGGTATAATTGGAATAAAGAAGAGCCTCTGACCAGAATGATTGTCCTAGTCTTGCATCTTCCAAGGTGCACCTCATCGTTTGTGTCAGCCTCTCAAGTTGCATTTCATTCAGGCCTGACATAGTAAAGGGGGGGGAGTTAAATTACTGCAGTAGAATGATTTAGAGAATGTTCAATAGGATAAGGAAGCAAGCCAGGAAAGGAAGGGAATTTGGAGCAGAGGTCATTTCTGGGCTGCATATGAGTTCGTGAGGACGTTGTTCTAATAAATAAATGTTTTTTTTCTTTATTATCAAAATGTGAGAGGCACTTTATTTCTTTTTAGACAACTCCACTCAGACAGACAGACAGGAAAACCTCTCTTCAAAAACTTTTCTTCTAAAAATATTTATGCATTCCTAAGCTACTCCACACTGACGTTGGCAGACCTCCAGATGTCTCTGAAGGTAAACAACATTATCAAAGGCCATGGAAGAAAGCCAATCCACTCCACCGGAGGTTTGCCTCAGAAAAAGAAAAAATTATGATGCCTTTTGCTGGACTCTCACCAAGTGCCAGGTAACGGGGGAAGGTTCAATGGCTCTCCAAACGGCAGCATACCCCCCCCCCACACACACACACAAGGAAAAAAAAAGATGAGAGAAGAAAGCTCCAAAATGCACCCAGGGCTTCCCTCTCTGCTCAGCAAGAAATCCAGCCCAGCCACGGCATCACCCCCCTGCACCCAAATGGGAGATGATGAAGCCCAAGGGCACCGTGGGCAGGCTGACAGACCCCTGCAATGGGAGGAATGGCCACCGAGGGTGGAACCACCCTGATTCGGAGGGAAATTCAATGGGGATCCAGACCTGCTAGCTCAATTTCTCGATGCAGCTGAGATTTACATCGAGTGCTATGCACACCTTTACCCTTTCCCCAGGGCCCTGGTCAGTGCCATCGCAGAAGGTCTGGAGGGAGAAGCAAGGAGCTGGTCAGTGGCCCAGTACGAACACAGGGCCCCCAACTGCAAGATGCAGATGGTTTCTTACAACTGCTACAAGCCCGCTTCGAAGAAACAGGGGACGGTCCCTATGTAGAAGATGAGCTCAGGCACCTAATGCAGAGGGGGAAGCCTATCCAAGAACATATCCGTGAGTTCAGGAAAGTTGTTGGGACTTTACCTCCTTTGCCTGAACGACTGCTAGTATACTTCTTTAGAACAAGCTTAGATAACCAAATCGCCCAAGTGACCACTTATCGAGATATTCTGAACCGACTGTCCGACTGGTTCCGGATAGCAACGCAAGTCGAGAGAGGGCTACGTGCCAACAACATGCTAAAACAACCACAGGCAAAGGACAAAACCCAGCTGGACCAGGAACCGGACCAGAAACTACAGCATCACGGGCCACCCAGAGGCCATCCACCCCACGGAGTCCACTGAGGTGCTACAGATGTGGGGGAGTTGGGCATTTGGCAGCGGCGTGTGGAACCCCGGGGCCAAAAACAGAGCCCCCGGCCAAGGCACGACAGGAACGAGGGCCCAGGCACACCACCAAGGCACCATTAAGACTTTCCCCAACTGCAGAAGTTTTTGCCCATCTGACTGAAAATAGGGGGAGCTCAGACGATGTGAATCGACCTCCCGAACTGTATGATGGCGATGTCGATGGTGAAAATGACCCAATAGTGAGCGCACCCATCCACTCTTTTCTTTTCCCCATACGCCTAACAGCCCCAAAAACAAGTACCCAAGGGACTTTCCAAGCCCTAGTAGATTCAGGTTGCACGAGGTGCCTGATTAATCTACCCACAGTCCTAAAACTGGGGATCCGGGCAAAAAGGCTCAGCCAGCCAATCCGTTTTCAGCAAGTTGATGGATCCCTACTGGGGGGGCAGACGCCACACATTTGACCGAGCCAGTGAAGCTGGAGCTAGCGGATCACTGGGAAATGATTTGGTTCATAATAGCCCCCAAGATGACCAACCCAGTCATACTGGGACTCTCCTGGCTGGATAAGTGGGGCCCCACCATCTGGTGGCAAGAAGGGACCCGCAGACTGAGGATAGCAAGAGGGCCCCACCCCCTGCCGCCACAACCAGAGAAAACGGCCCCTCCTCCCACCCAGGGGGTCCAACCCCTCCCTCTAGAGGGACAAAAGACGCCTCCAACACAGGCACCCAACCCTCCCTGTAAAGGGACAACAGAGCAACTGGCAGCCACCTCCAGCCCCTCCCATGGCCCGGACCAGATCCCAAAAGAGTACCAAGACTTGGCAGAAGTATTTAGCAAGACCGAGTGTGCTACCACTCCACCGCGATGCCGATTGCGCTATCGAAATCATCCCTGGTTCGGAGCTACCAAAACCTAAATTGAATGCCATGACACCCCGTGAAATGCAAGAACTGCGAAAGTACATAGACAAGAACCTACAAAGGGGCTTTATCGAACCAGCCAAATCACGGGTAGCGGCACCAGTTTTCTTCAGGGAGAAGAAAGATGGCTCCATGCATTTGGTGGTCGATTTTCGCGGGATAAACAGAGTCTGTGTGCACAACTTATACACCTTCCCCCTCATGAAAGACACCTTTATAATGGGGTCCTCGTCTACCTGGACGACATTCTCATTTACACGGAAACCATAGACAAACACATACCCCTCGTCCACCAGGTGCTCGAAAAACTGCTGAAAGCGAACCTCTATGTCAAACTGTCGAAATGCGAGTTCCACCAGTCATGGCTAGACTACTTAGGCTACCGAGTGTCCAATGAGGGGATAGAAATGGACCCAGCCAAAGTACAATCGGTCCTTGACTGGCGACCCCCACGCACCCGCAGACAACTGCAAAACTTCTTGGGGTTCGCGAACTTCTACAGACAATTTATCCCCTCTTTTGCAAAAATTGCCAAACCTCTAACCGACCTCCTAAAAACAGGGAGTCCAGCAACAAAACCTCACCCAGGACAGCCTCTACAGTGGAGCCCGGCCTGCCTACAAGTCTTCGAAACACTAAAAGAAATGTTTGCAAAAGAACCAGTCTTGAAACATCCTGACCCCAACCAGTCTTTCGTCATCCAAACAGATGCCAGCAACGTGGCAGTGGGAGCGGTTCTACTCCAAAAGAACAGCCAAGGGAACCTTCAGCCTTGTGCCTACACTTCCCGCAAATTCACCGACACAGAGAGACGCTGGGCAGCATGGGAAAAGGAAGCGTTCGCAGTGAGGTGGGCGCTGTTGACCTGGCGACATCTGCTAGAAGGAAACCAGACACCATTCGAGGTTTGGATTGACCATAAAAACCTGGAGGCCCTTAGGACCCCACGGAAATTATCGCCCAGACAAGTCCGATGGGCCCAATACTTCAATCAGTTCAACTTTGAGCTGAAACACATCCCAGGGGGGAAGAATTTTCTGGCTGATGCCCTCTCCCGAATGTCCCAGTACAACAGTGAATGGGAGCAGGTGGTGAATGCCATTATCCCCTCACCTCAAGGAGTGGGTCAAGTAACCACCAGACGCCAGCATCGCAACCAGCAGGGCCAACCAGCAGGTGACCTGACAACACGGCTCAAAACAGAGACATTGGCAGTCCCCTGGTTCCGAGACAATCAGCATCTTTTGACAAGGAGGAACGACATAGCATGGAAAGGGACGAAACTTTACGTCCCAGAGACTCTACGCACCCTAGTCCTCAAAAAGAGCCACGATGTTAGAGCAGCAGACCATTTCGGCTTTCTAAAGACTCTTCACTTAGTACGAAGACAATTTTGGTGGCCTCACATGAGGAAAGACTTGGACAGCTATGTGAAGAGCTGCACCATCTGTGCCACGATGAAAAACCGACCAGGAAAACCTCCTGGGTTACTGCAGCCAGTAGCTGAACCGACAAGACCATGGGAGGAGATTGCAATGGACTTTATAGTAGAGCTGCCGAGGAGTGGCGGAAACACAGTGATCTGGACCGTAATAGACTTATTCTCCAAACAGGCACATTTCATACCCTGTAGTGTATTGTATTGTATTGTATTGTAGTGTAGTGTATTGTATTGTATTGTATTGTATTGGCCAAGCTGTTTGTGAAACACATCTATCGCTTGCATGGAGTACCCAGAAGAATCATCTCCGACCAAGGTGTCCAGTTCACAGCAAAATTTTGGAGGGAATTCCTACAATCCATAGGATCATCCCAAGGTCTCAGCTCAGCATTTCACCCGAGCACCAATGGTGGGGCGGAGAGACTGAATGCCATGATAGAACAGTACTTGAGGTGCTATGTAGACTACCAACAGTCGAACTGGGCGGACCTCCTATCTTTTGCGGAGGTCGTGTACAACAATGCTGTCCACAGTAGTACAGGACTAACCCCATTCAAGGTAGTGAGTGGTATGGATTTTGTCCCCATGCCAGAATATCCCAGGAAACCCCCTTCTTTAGTCAGCTTGAACAATTGGATGGCGATGCTAAGAGAATCCTGGGAGAACGTCAAGAAGGCATTAGACAAGGCGGCACAAGCTTATAAGAAGCAAGCAGATAAGCACCGAGCCCCTCAAAGACCGTTCCGAGTAGGAGAGAAGGTCTACCTCTCCACCAAGTACTTGAGACTCAAACTCCCAACTAGGAAATTGGGACCAAAATTTATAGGACCATTTCCTATAGTAAAAATAATCAACCCGGTCACGGTACAATTGCAGTTGCCCTGGTTACTAGGAAAGATACACCCCGTTTTTCACAGTAGTCTTCTGAAGCCTGTGGTGGGGTCAACTTTAAGGCCGGTGCCACGTGATCCCCCAGGGCCCTTGATCATTGGGGGCCAAACTCACTATGAAGTACAGCGAATTCTCGATTCGAGGTGGCACAGAGGCTGCCTTCAATACTTAATTAAGTGGAAGGGTTACCCCTTGTCAGAAGCTTCCTGGGTGAAGAGCACAAACATTCAAGCTGACCGCCTTATAGCTAAATTCCATGCAGATCACCCGGACAGGCCGGGAGGAGGTGGGACACAGTCCCAGACGGGGTAATGGTATTAGACCTGTTGTTTTATCTTGTGCAAGTTTTGCTGAGAGAATGAAGGGAGAGGGGCCGGATGTCAGCTTCTCAAGTTGCATTTCATTCAGGGCTGACATAGTAAAGGGGGGGTTAAATTACTGCAGTAGAATGATTTAGAAATGTCCAATAGGATAAGGGAGCAAGCCAGGAAAGGGAGGGAATTTGGAGCAGAGGTCATTTCCTGGCTGCATATGAGTTCGTGAGGACGTTGTTTTAATAAATAAATGTTTTTTTTCTTTATTATCAAAATGTGAGAGGCACTTTATTTCTTTTTAGATAACTCCACTCGGACAGTTTGTAGTGTGCCGTTCTTTCGTTCTACTACTCCGTTCCGGAAAGCTGAGAATGGTGAGGATGTATAGTGTAGTATCCCATGTTCCTTTAACCACCTGGGGAAGTCCTTTGATAGGAAATCAGAACCTCTGTCAATCATTATTTGTTTTATTTTTGTGTTATGCTGGACATCTACTCTTTTGTAAAATTCCCTGAATTTTTGATACACCTCATTCTTATGTTTGAGGGTATATACGAAGCCATAGCGACTGTAGTCATCTACAATGGTTAGGAAGAATCTCTTTTTGTATTTGATAGAAGGTTTTAGGGGTCCCACTAGGTCCATATGGATTAATTGAAAAATAGAGTCAGTTGTGCATACTGACTTTTTTGGTCTTGGTTTTCTTTTCAGTTTGGAGCATTTACAGATTGAGCACTCAGGATAGTTTTCACAATCTTTTATTCTTAAACCATCAGTACATTTTGTCATCTTTTGTACAACAGGAAAACTAATGTGGCCCAGCTTTCTGTGTAGTAGGTGTGCACAGTTGTCATGTAAGAGTCTACCTAATGAGAGTTTGCTTTCGTTGATCGGCTCGTGGTTATGTTCACTGCCCTGTGTCCTTTGCAGATCGGGAAAGACTTGGATCATTGCTTGGATTGTTTGGATGTCCCCCTGGATCCTCGCTTGGCTCGGGAAGCCCGCGGCTGTAGGGTGAAGATCTGGGAGGCCTGGTCTGGCATTCGGTCTGTTGACTGGGCCAGGTCAAAGTCTTTACTCGTCTCAGGTTCTGGATGGTTCGCTGGTGTCTGCTGGATTGGTGAATGTCCTGTTTGTTTGGAATCCGGTGCAGGCGCTGTTTGTAGTGTAGGATGGGCCCATGCATGTTGTGTTGGGATTGAGGTCCTTGTAGTGATGGTTGCATCCCTCGGGTATAGTCTGGCTGTGATTCTTTGTGTGATGTTCGTTGCCTTGGACATCTTCAGAGTGTCTGGGCATAGATTTGGTATTTTTAGTTTTGGGCCGAGGGCTGCGGTTAGAGTCTGTATGGCTCTATCGATGTCTTGTTCATTGGGTGGTTCTTTGGGATCATCATCGTCGTGTTCTTCCCCATTGCTGTTGTTGTTGTCCGTCCTATCTACCCGCGAGTAGGCCTCGTTTCCCGCCCTTGTATTTGAAATTTGGGTCCCCATCGGTGGTTGGTTGGCCATCTCTAGTGACATCACTGTCCAAGATGGCCACCACGAAAAGGGTGCAAGATCTGTTTCAGCCTCCTCGGTGAGAATGGGGTAAGTCGGCGAGTTTCTTACCAGGTCGGTGCTCACTTGGTTCGGTTCTGATTCGTTTTCTCCGGTCGCTGCTCCACAGTCCTTGATTAGGCTTCGGAGTTTCGCGATGAGGTCCTGGTCGGTCGGGGTAGTTTCTATCATCTTCAATAGGTTTCTCCTGAGGTCATCTTCCTTGCTTGAAGTGACCACTGTGTAGGTTTCTTCCTCGTTTCTTCTTGTCTCGATTTTGGCTGGGGTGTTTGGTTCGGGACCATGCTTGCCTTTAGTCGGAGTTTCCTTTAGGATGCTGCTTGTGGGCAATAGTTGAGCTGCCATCTTCTTCGCGAGGGCTCAGGTGATTGTTCTTCCCTTGATTTCTTGCAGCTTGATGTGTTAAGATATACGTGGGAGTATCTGGGCTAAAAACCATCCTCTGCTACCATTATGTTAATGTACAAGGATCTAGCCCAAGAAATACTCAGAGTCAATGGTATGTTTCAATCATATTTATTTATCCAACTCTGCTCTCTTACAGGTGGAGCAGTAGTACTGACCAGCGCCTCATGTATGCCCTTTAAGTACCAGGAAGGTGTGGCCAAAAGGTAGGGAGGAGTGGTGACGGAGGTGAGAGTGTGGGTGTTAACCCCTGCAGTGCCAATGTGAGTGGGGCATTTATATGTGACAGCCCCACAGCATGTGACTCCTGGTGCTAAAGAGGAATCATGATTCTCGACTAGGGGACCACTTTGGATTTTTAAAAACCCTCCATTTGACTAGGAGACAATTCTGGTGGCCAAAGATGAAAGCTGATGTAAAAGACTATGTGAAAAGCTGTGCCACCTGCGCCACCATGAAGTCCAGACCAGGGAAGCCTCCTGGGCTTTTCCAGACTGTGGCCAAATCTACCAAGCCCTGGGAGGAGATTGCAATGGACTTCATAGTTAAGCTCCCTCCTGACAGTGGAGGGAACAAGATGATTTGGACTGTCATTGATTTATTCTCCAAGCAAGCACACTTCACTGCGTGCAACAGACTACCATTGGCCAAGAAACTGACAAAGCTTTTTGTGAAATGTAACTACAGACTACATGGGGTTCCAAGGAGAATAATATCAGATTGTGGGGTCCAGTTTACCGCTAAGTTCTGGAAAGAGTTCCTACGGTCCATTAGGCCATCCCAGGGGCTTAGCTCAGCTTTCCACCCATCGATTAACGGATCGGCTGAAAAATTGAACTCAATAGTGGAATGATACATTAGATGTTATGTTAATTATAAACAAGAAAACGGCAGACTTACTACCATTCACAGAAGTGGCTTATAATAGTGCAGTACACCGCAGTACTGAGTTGACTCCTTTTCAGATAACTATGGGCATGGATTTTGTGCCGATACCTGAGTTGCCTAGAGAGCTGCCCACTTCCATGTCCCTAACAGAATGGATGACCTCATTGAAAAGGGGTTGGGAGAATACTAAGAAAGCTTTAGCTGAATCAGTGGAGAGATATAAGGCTCAGGCTGACAAATGCCAGTCTCTCTAATCACTGTTCTGAATAGGAGAAAAGGTGCATTTGTCAACCAAGTACCTAAGATTGAGGTTACCTAGCAAGAAGTTTGGACCCAAATTCATAGCCCCTTCCCTATTGTGAAAGTGATTAACCCAGTGACTGCCAACTTAGCCTCCCTCGCCTATTAGAGAAAGTACACCCAGTTTTCCACAGTAGCTTATTGAAACCAGCAAGAGAATCTAACTTAAGGCCCTTGCCAGCTTCTCCCCATCTCCTTTGGTAATGCAAGGGGAGACTCATTAAGAAATGAAAAAGATCCTTGACTCTAGACTCTACAGGGGTCGCTTACAATATTTGGTACACTGGAAAGGGTACCTATTATCTGAAGTTACTTGGGTGAAGAATTGGGGTGTGAATGCTGATACTCTTGTGAAGTGAAGGATGTGAAATTTCATGATAAATTTCCTGAGAAATCAAAAGGTCCACATGCAGGGGGGGGGGGTTTAAGGGGTCCTGTACAAGGTGTTAACTCCTTCTTTTGTGTTTTGTCTGTTTTATTTTTCAGGATGTGGTTTTTTCTGCGGGGGGGGGGGGATGCCTGTCAGCGTTGGAAGCCATATTAGGCCAGAAGCTTCCATGCTGCCACCTTCTCATGTGTGGGAAAGTAGGAGGGGGGATTTAGTAGAGAGGTTGGTTGTAGACATAATAGCATTCTTCCTGTTGGCCAAGGACAGGGCAATCTGGCATCTAGAGAAAGAGTGGTCGGAGTGCTGAGTTGAGATAAGACGGGCACTGACTGGAGCATGTGATTGAGGAGCGAGGGAATGGTTTGGGGGGTTTTGATTTACTTAGGGAAAACTCGGACCTTTCAGATTTGGGTTTTCTCAGATGTGCCAGTTTACCTATTCTAGTAAAGAGAACTTTGGAAAATGCTTGCTTCCGTGTCTTTACTCAGAGTTGGAGTTTTCTGGAACACTGACAGCTATTATTTTTATTAACTTGGATCCAGATTCTTGTGGTTCTTCTAAGAAAAATACCAGGTCATCTGCTAATGCCTGTAACATATATTCTTCTGTTTTTATTTCCATTTCTTTTATTTCTGAATCTTGTCTAATATTTCTATTAAGTACTTCCAATGTTAATATGAATAATAGAGGGGACAACGGACATCCTTGTCTTGTGCCTTTTCTTATGTTGAAGTTCTTGGTCACATCCTCATTGACCATTACTTTTGCAGTTTACTTGGAATATATTGCCTCAATCATGTTAACAAATTTCTCCCCAAAGTCCATATATTTTAATTGTAATATCATAAATTGCCAATTTACATTATCAAATGCTTTATGTGCATCTAAGAATATTAATGCCATTTGCTTTTCTGGATGTATTTCATAGTATTCCAACGTGTTCAAAATGATTCTCATATTATTCCTAATTTGCCTTTTGGGTAAAAATCCATCTTTTTAATCTATCTGCAATTATTGAGGCACTCTCAGTTCGTTGCTATTCTTGAATGTATTCAACTGCGGAGCTCCTTGCACTGTGAGACTCCCCCCTCTTGCGGGTTTGGCCCTCTCAACTATCGAGGGCCACCCTTGATGATGGGTTTTGGAACCCTGAGAGGGGGTATGCTAAAAAATGGAAACTATGGGCTTTTTAAAATAAATTTTTAGATCCAATTTTAAGGGGATCTGGGAGGAGGGTGGTTTTTAATAACAAAAAGGAGACCGGGGGGGGGGGTGTCTCTTAAGGTTCAGCAGCCATGTCATTCTGACAGTCCCGATGGGTTGGGGGGGGGTTGGGAGTCATGGAGGATGCTCAGAGGAGGGTGGGACATTCTATACCTGTGATAGTGGGAAGGGGCAGAAGAAATCGAAGTAGGAGTGGGAAGCATCACACCAGAAGCATTTGGATGGTGGCTTGCTGCCATACCTCCTGCTCACCCTGCTTTCCTGGGGATATGAAAGAGAGGGAACCTGGTCTCCGTCTGGTGTATGTGAATGCCAGGTCCATGATGAATAAGGCCCTCCTCATATGAGATCTTATTGATGAGGAGGGTGCGGACCTGGCCTGTATCACGGAGACCTGGTTGGGGCAAGAGGGGGGAATCCCTCTCTCTGACTTATGCCCCCCAGGCTTTCATGTCCTGCACCAGCCACGATGCCAGGGAAGGGGCGGGGGTGGTGGCAGTGGTTGTCAGGGAGGGTCTGAGTCCTAGGGAGGTCACTGTCCCTCAGATAGGCAGGTGTGAGTCTCTTCTATTGAAGTGGGACCCTGGAGTTCAGTTGGGCTTGTTGGTCCCATACCTATCTCCCAGCTATGTTGCCACAGCCCTGCCCGCACTGCTCGATGTCTTGACTGAAGTGGCACTTGAACTCCCCACAACTCTGGTTGTGGGAGATTTTAATCTGCCTTCAATCGGCGAGTCATCTGAGACAGCCCGGGAGTTCATGGCCTCCATGACAGCCATGGACCTGACTCAGGTTATTCAGGGCCCAACTCATAGGGGAGGACACACACTCGACCTGGTTTTTCTCTCTGGGCAGTGGATAAATGGTCATGGTAAGGGGGAACTTTCCATCACTCCCCTGTCATGGACTGACCATTCCCTCCTTAGACTGGACTTTCAATCTGCCAGCCCTTGCCGCATGGAGATGGAACCCATAAAATGGTTCCGCCACAGGCGCCTGATGGACCCAGAAAGGTTCTTGAAGGAGCTTGGGACATTCCCCACCTCTCAATCCTGCAATTCAGCTGAGGCTCTAGTGGCATCCTGGGAACGGTCGGCTACTGACGCCTTAGACAGAATTGCACCTTTGTGGACTCTAACCCGCCGCAGATCCCGGGTCTCTCTTTGGTTTTCCATGGAGCTCCAGGAAATGAAACATCGGAAAAGACGCTTAGAGGAACATTGGAAGTCCTCCCGATCTGAATCTGACCGAACACAGTTAAGAACCCATATTAGGTCTTATCTAGTGGCAATGGAAGCGACAAAACGAGATTACTTCGCCGCCCTCATTGCATCTGCAGAAAACCGCCCAGCGGCCCTGTTTCGTGTGACCCACTCCCTCCTCAATCAGGGAGTGAGGGAAGACCCTTTACAGGGCAGAGCTGAGGATTTTGTACAGTTTCTGCATGATAAAATTGCTCAGATCCGGATTGGATTGGACTCTGACTGGACAGAATTCAATCAGAAGACTAGGGTGGGTCTTGAGAAAAATATCTGTATTGAGTTTGACCCTGTTTCTGTCAAGGAAGTGGACAGGATTATGGGCAAATTTAGTTCCTCCACTTGCTTATTGGACCCTTGTCCCTCCTGGTTGGTTTCGGCTGTCAGGGAGGTGATTAGAGACTGGATCCAGGCAATTGTCAACGCTTCGTTGAGAGAAGGGAACTTCCCCGCCTCTCTTAAGGAGGCAGTAATTCGACCTCTCCTCAAGAAGCCTTCCCTGGATCCAGATTCACTTAATAACTATCATCCCGTCTCCAACCTTCGCTTCATCGCGAAGGTTGTTGAGACTGTAGTGGCGCAACAGCTCCCACAGTTCCTGGAGGAAACGGAATACCTTGACCCATACCAATCGGGCTTCCAATGCGGACACAGCATGGAAACGGCATTGGTCGCTCTGGTGAATGATCTCTGGCGGGCTCGGGATGGTGGTTGTTCCTCCATCCTTTTTTTTTTTATTGAAAAGGTTTTACAAACACAAATTTTTCCACTTTCCCCCCCCTTCCCCTAACCAACCCTCCCCTCCCCCCCATGACTTCCCAAGATGAAATCCAAATCATACCATATCATACAATACCCCCCTACACTTCTGCCCCGTCTACACTATAGATATCTTCAAAACATTCAACTAAAAGCTATCTGATACTTCCTTGTTTGATATTTATTCTGCACATATTCTATCCATTTCTTCCATTCCCACACATAAGTTTCTTGAGTCCGGTCTTTCAAATATGCTGAAATCTTCGCCATTTCTGCAAAACTGGCCACCTTCAAAGTCCATTCTTCAATAGTAGGCATAACGACTTTTTTCCAATATTGGCCAATCAATAATCTAGCTGCTGTGATCATATATAACATCAATTTTGTTTCAGTCGATGAAAAATCCTTAACTATGCCCAGTAAAAACAATTGAGGAGAAAAATGCAGTTTTTTCTTCAAAACATTTTGCATAACCCACCAAATTTTAATCCAAAAAGCCTTCACTTTCTTGCAAGTCCACCATATATGATAATATGTAGCATCTAAGCAATCACATCTCCAACATTTTGCCTGAACATTAGGATACATACACAACAATTTCTTGGGATCTAAATGCCACCTATAAAACATTTTATAAAAATTTTCCCTCAAATTCTGTGACTGTGTGGATTTAACATTCTGAACGCATATTTTTTCCCATGTTTCCATCATAACTGGTTCTGCAAAGTTCTGCGCCCATTTTATCATGCAGTCTTTGACCAACTCATTTTCAGAGTCTCTTTCTAACAAAACATTATAGATCCTTTTAATATGCATTTGGCCTTTATCTTTTATCTGTTGTACCAGATCTTCTTCATACAACATTAAACCAGTTTTTTGATCTTCCCTCCATCTCAGTTGAAGTTGATTATACTGTAACCAAGTTAAAGTAATCCCTTCTTCCAACAGTGTATTTAGTGTCTTTAATTGTAATCTACCCCCATCATTAAAAAGAACCTCTATATAAAATCCCCCCGAGTGACTTTATATTTATATTCCGTGTAATATGACCAAGATCCAACCACAATGGTATTTTGTAATCCAATTTAAGATGGTGCTTCTTCCATACTCTCATCAAAGAGTTTCTGACTACATGGCTCTTAAATACTTTATCAACTTTATTTTCATAAAATAAATATGCATGCCAGCCATATTCCAGGTCATGGCCTTCTATATTCAATATTCCAGTCTTTGTCATTCCAAACCAATCACTCGCTTGCATCAACACTGCTGCTTCATAGAACAATCGTAGGTTTGGAAATTTAAGGCTACCCCTTTCACGAACATCTCTTGGAAAAAAGCCAAGAGTTAAACATTTCAGTTTAACTCTTGGCTTTTTTCCATTCCAAACAAACTTATTCACTCCTTTTTGCCATTCAATCAGATGTTTGTCACTTTTAAGCACCGGAATCGTTTGAAACAAAAATAGAAATCTAGGTAGAACATTCATCTTAACTGCTGCTATTCTTCCAAGTAAAGATAATTGCAGTTTTTTCCAAGTTTCCATGTCTTTTTGTACCTTTCGCCACAACACCTCATAATTATTTTGAAAAAGTTATATTTGAAGCTGCAACTTGAACTCCTAGATATTTCACCTTTGCTACTATTTCAAAGCCTGACTTCCTTTCAAGTTCCTTCTTTTGACCTTCTGACATATTTTTAACTATCATCTTGGTTTTTTTCTGATTCAGCCTAAATCCTGATACCATACCATATTCTTCTATAATGTCTTTCATCTGGATTATTGATTCCATAGGCCGTGATAGGGTAATAACCAGATCATCTGCAAATGCCCTTGTTCTATAATCCTCTTGCCTTATAGCTATTCCATTCAAGGTACTCGAATCCCGTATTTTGTTCAACAAGACTTCTAGAGTTAAAATAAACAATAGTGGGGATAGTGGACAACCTTGTCTTGTTCCTTTTTCTATATTAAAATTTGTAATTAGACTTCCATTAATGATAATCTGTGCTGTTTGTTCTTGATAGATTGCTGAAACTGCTTGTACAAACTGGTCCCCAAAGCCCATCTTTATTAAAGTCTTTAATAGAAAGTTCCAATTAACTCGATCAAAGGCTTTCTCCGCATCCAAAAACACCAGTATTGCAGGGTTCTGTTTACTCTTCTCAAGACGTTCCAATAAGTCTATGATTTGCTTCACATTATCCTTCATATATCTGCCTTCTATAAATCCTGCTTGATCATGATGAATCACCTCTTGCATAACTGGCATTAGTCTGTTGGCTAATACTTTTGCAAAAATTTTATAATCCGTGTTCAGGAGAGATATTGGTCTAAAATTTTCCGGTTTTGTAGAACCTGTTTCCTCTTTTGGTATCAATGAAACAAAGGCTGCTTTCCATGAAGGGGGTATTTTTGTATGCTGCAAAATAAGTCTTTAAGATGTTCAATCATTTCTGCTTGTAAAGTTTTATAGTAGACCGCTGTTAAACCATCCATCCCTGGAGCTTTAGCCGTTTTCAGTTGTTTAATTGCAATAATAATCTCCTCGACTGTTATTAGTTGATTCATTCTTTCCTTTTGCTCCCTAGAAATTTTTGTAACTCTCCTTTCTTCTAAGTATTTATCTATAAGTTCATTCTGTATATCATCTTTGGCATATAGTTTTGTATAATACCCTAAGAAGGCTTCTTTAATTAGACTTTGTTGAAAAACTTCCTTCCCTCCATACTCGATTCTACCAATAACTCGAGAGCTCTGCTGTTTCCTCAATGTGTAGGCCAACCACCTGCCCGGTTTGTTAGCATTACAAAATGTATTATGTTTTGCAAATTGCAGATTAGTTGCTGTTTGTTCCGCTATAAGCATTTGAAATTGATCTCTCAAAAGTTTTATAATTCTTGTAGTTTTTTATCTGTTGAATTTTTTATAAGTAGTTGTTCCTTTTTCTTTATCTTTCCTTCCATTTCTAATCTTTTCCTTTGCTGGTTCAATTTGTGTTTAAAATTCATATGAATCAGTACCCCCCGCATATAAGCCTTACTCGCATCCCAAACAATTTCAATAGGGGTACCCTTATTCAGGTTCATTTCAAAAAATTCTTTCGACTTCCGGGTGGCGCCTCCGTCATTGTCGGCGGTCTTTTCATGACCGCCGGCCTCCCGGCACGTAAAGAGCCAGCTCACAGCAGGCAGGCGGCTCGAAAAACCCACTCTTCAACTGGAAGAGTGGGCTGAGCTTCTGGGGGTGTGCTTGAGCCCCCTGAATTGCCCCCAGGACCCTTCTTTTGTCCTGGAGAGGGCTCAGGGTGATGGCTCCCTATTCACCCCCAGGGAGGCTCCGCGCCGAGAGGGATCTCTGCTGCTTTTAGCAGTGGAGCTAGACGACGTGAGCAACACCACGATTCCTCAACAAGCAGAAAAATCTCAACAAGCAGGAAAAGGAACATTTTAAAAGGAAAAATGCAAGTATTCTTTTTTATTGATTTTTAGAAGAAAGAAGACTAGTGAAAGTGTTTTGAAAATGGTAACTGGGTTGTTTGGAGAAGGAGAGTGGAAAGTGAAAGTAGAATCTAGCGCTGAGTTATTTTAAAGAAACACGCTGGTAGGGAAAAGAAATGAAGAAATAGGACTGATTTAAATAGAATCTTTCTGTCTTTTTGTTGAAAAGAGAAGAATTCCTTTGCTTTTTCTGAAAAATAAGAGCCAGAAATATGACTAAACCAAAAGGAAGGGGGGGGGGCTCCCTTACAATTCAGACAAAGGAGAAAGCAGAATTGACTCATTTGCAGGGAACTGCAGATGAGGACTTAAAAGATTTTATAACAAGGTCTCTAGGGAGTGTTGAGAAGATAAAAAGCTCACAGAAGAGTCTTGAGGACTTGGTTCAAGGAAAATATGACCAACTGAATCAAACTATTACTAAACTAGTTCCGGATCTCTCAAGTGTAGTGGTGGATATGGGGAGGAAAGTGACTGAAATCAGCAGTAAGTTTGACTCCCAGATGAAAGAAATACAAGGAAAATTTGCGGAAGCTGAGGTTAAAAATCAGAATATAGAGAATGATGTCATTATGCTTCAAATTAAAGCTATGGAATCAGCAATTAGATTAAGAGGCATAAGAGAAAATAAGAGAGAAAATTTAAGAACAGTTTGTGCAAAGGCTTTTGCGGAATTACTAAAGTTGGAAGATGAGCTAATTCTTGGTTGTATAGAGAAAGTCTACAGAGTCAACTCACGTGCAGCTAAACAAAGGAATCTGCCTAGAGATGTTGTTGTCTACTTTACTGATAGAGGACTGAGAGATGATATTTTTAAAAAATCCTACTCTGCTAGAGTGCAGGTAGAAGGTATACAAATTAGTATTTTTAAAGAGCTACCACCAAAGGTTTTAAAGGACAGAAAAGATTTTGGTTTTCTGGTCAAGGAATTGAAGAGAAGCAATATCCCATTTAGATGGGATTTACCAGTTGGTATAATTTTCAGATACCATGACGTGAGACATTGCTTAAATACTATTGAAAAAGCGGAATATTTTTATAAAAATATTGTTAAGGGAGCCCGGAATATGTTAAGAATAAAAAACATGAAAGAGAGTTTGCAAAATCCAAACAGAAGGAAGAAATTCAAAGTGTGTTAGAAGAAAAAGGAGCACTAGGTGGTTGTCCAGAGGATTCTATTATGGATTTTCCAGATGAGAAAATTGAGCATCCCAGTGACCCTAGAGGGGGAGTACTGGACCTTGAACTGTTGGAGCAAGAAATAAAAAATAAAATTACAACTCGAGATGAGCAACAGCAGAGGCCCAATGCTTTTCAAGAGATGGGGGGTGATGCCAATCAACAGGAACTAGAAGCTAACGAGGAAACTCGACTGGAAACCACTGATGAGCAATTCAAGGAGATTCGTGAAATTTTTGAATCTTTTGCAGAAAGGATCGAAAAATTTGGAAATAGATTATAAATTTTTAAAGTTCATCCTGAGTTGGATTTATATTGGATTTATATATCAAAATGGATTATAAAAATTTTCTACAAAGTTTATCCTGAGTTGGACTTAACATCCTGAGAAAGGTAAACAGATTGCTGCAATAGAAGCAGCGATCTGTGGTTACCCTATTATAGTTTTTTTGGATTTCATTATCTAGAAGAAGAGAATAAAGATGAAAACATCTTGGAACCCAAAGGAAGGAAGTGGACAGAGTGACAGGATTTGAAAGAGCTTCAAAGGAATATCTGGGAATGCGGTTTGTAGTTTTATATATATGTGTGTGTGTGTGTGTATATATATATATATATATATATATATATATATATGGTTTGAAATTTAGGAGGAGCTGCATTTGGTTTTTTTTTTTTTTTTTTTTAGGTGGCACAGTATAAGCTAGTTTGAATGTTCTACCTAGAGGAATATAAAATACCTTCGTGGTTGGATTAATATAAAATCACTCGGGGGGATTTTTTTTGTGTGGAGAGATGTTTTTTTGCTGATGGGGGCAGCTGGAAGACGAAGTTTATTGGAATTGGATCTACATTGGAAGAAAGTATATTTAACTTCAATCAAGATGAAGAGAACATGGATTATTGAGATAAAATTTTTTTTGGATATAATTGTATAATTATAATTATATATGTATAATCTTATATATTACATCTTATTAGAATAGAGATATGTTTTATGTTTTGGGTTTTTTAGTTAAGGGGTATAGTTAGGATAAAATTACTTGATATGAATATGGATTTATAAGGGGGATTGTTTTGGTATATGATTAGTAATGTTAATACTAATGGATTATGGAAAGGTATGATATTTTTTTAATTGGGTATAAGTATCTTATTGATTTTTTAATTGGGTTTGAATATTATAAGTATTTTGTTGATTGATAAATGAATATTGATGGTTGGTTAATGAGGTAAATTTTATTATTATTAGTTCTTTTTATTATGATATTGTTAACTTTAGAAAAAAATTATTATTTATAGGTTTATTTGTTATATTACTTTGTTAAAAAAAATTTCATTTTTTAAAATTTGAATACTTAAATTTTTTTCCTTTTTGTTAAAAATTTTTTTTAAATCTGTAGCGGAAGTCAAGGGGGGGATGGAGAGGGATGGGGAGGGGAAAGGGGTGGGGGTGGTAGAGAGAGTGGGGGAGGGGGGTTTGTGGGGGGGAAGTGAAAAATTTTGCATTGTAAAACTTTTTCAATAAAAAAAATAAAAAAATTATTTCATTTGTTTTTTAAGTTCATTTACATTCTTTTCATGTCTAAACAGGTTTTCATTTACTCTCCACGATCTTCTCTCATTTTTTCCCATTTCTAATTCTATCCATACTGGGCTATGGTCAGTTATAGTCCTCGGGAATATCTTTGTTTTCTTTGTTTTAGAAAGTAGATCAGCTGTGACTAAAATAAAGTCAAACCTAGAGAAGGATCTATGTCTATCTGAGAAGAAAGTAAAGTCCAATTCTTTTGGGTTCTGCTCTCTCCATATATCTTTCAGTTCCAAATCTTTCATATCAAAAAAAATCTGTGGTAGTTTAACACGTGACTTTGCCAAACTCTTCTTAACTTTTTTAATGTCTATTACTCCATTCCAATCTCCCATGAGCAAAATAGATCTATAGTCCCATTGCAGTATTTTAGAATATAATAATTTATAAAAGTTTTCTTGTTGCTGGTTAGGAGCATAGATTCCAATCACCAAAGTTGGTCTATTTTGTGTATATAATTCGATTGCTAAATATCTTCCACAATCATCTGCCTCTATAATTTTGGCTGGCAATCTATTATTTACATAAATCACAACACCATTCTTTTTCTCTGAGTCTGATGCTATAAATTGTGCACCTAATTTAGAATTTGTCAGATATTTTTGATCTTGTAATCTGAGTTTCTTGCAAACAAATAATGTCATTATTAAATTGTTTCAAATAGTGAAATATTTTCCTTCTTTTCTGTGGTGAATTCAGTCCATTCACATTCCAAGATAAAAGTTTAATTGTCATTTGTAGTCCCTTGAAGCATTAAGAGCATTTGCTGAAGTTTCTGTTCCAGAGTGGTAATCTTCGGCCTGGCTCCTCCCATAGCTTCAGATTTCTGTGGTTTATTATTGGCACTATTCTTATCTTGTGATAGCATAGACCTCTGCTGCTGTTGTTTCTCTAGAATTTGCTTATAAGCTGCTCGAGTTATCTGATCTTTAGGTTCATGTAATTTTAGTTCGAGGTCCAATGCCACCTGTCTTGTAGTCTTGGGTGGCCCACTTATAGCCTCCAGAGGAAGATCCAACAATGGTTCATCCAAAAAGCCCCCTGTTGCTCCTTGAATTTCCATCGCCTCAGCCTCCGTCTGTTTCCGCTGTTCTTCAGACTCTTGCTCAAATTCCTTCTCTTTATCACCCTCCTATATACATAACAATTAAGATGTATGTTGACATGCTGTACCAGTTTTTAGAACATTAAAATAAAATTCTTCTGCTTTTTCAACAGTATTTAGTCGATATCTCTCTCCTTGATACCTCAATATTATGCCAACTGGAGCATCCCATCTGAATGGAATTTGTTGTTTCTTCAACTCATTCACCAGGAATCCAAAATCCTTTCTGTCTCTTAACATCTTAGGTGGCAGCTCTTTGTAAATCCCAATCTCCTTTCCATCCACTTGAACAGTAGACACAAAAGACTTTTGCAGGATTTCATTTCTTATTCTTCTATCTGTAAAGTAAATCACCACATCTCTAGGCAATTGCCTTTGCCTTGCCACCCGAGAATTCACTCTGTAGACCTTGTCAATCTTGCACAAAACATCTTCAGGGTTGATCTTCAACATCACAGCCAAGGCATCAGCGCAAACCATTCTCAAATCCTCTCTGTTGTTTTCTTTTATTCCTCTCAGTCTTACAGCAAACTCCATGAATCTAAATTGCATCATAGTCACTTCATTTTCAATTCTTTGAGTTTTATTGTCCACATTAGAAATTTTGTTATCAGCTTCCCTTATTTTAGATTCCAATTCTGAGCTGAGTTCTCCCACTTTTTTCTCAATCTGAACAACCACTTCTGACAAACCAGTCACAACTGTCAGTATATCTCGCTTCATCTTATCATACTTTTCTTGAACCACCTCCTTAATTTCCTGTTGAGACTTTTAAAATTTCTGGTCCATAACTTCAGTTTGATTCATCAGAGCCACAGCAATAAATTCCTTCAGGTCTTTAAATCCAGTCTCCTGTTCATGGCTCTGAGTCTGCAAACTTGATGGTTGCTCTTTTGGTTTATGAGTAGGGGAGCCCCCACCTGCAGCTTTAGGAGCTGGCTTTGTCTGTTTTGAAGCCATACTGCTGTGCAATCTTATTCTTTCTAGAAAGGAAGTCTCCCCCCCCCTTTCCACCACAGAATCTTTTCAAAAACTTCCCTAGCTTTAGTCAAGTCTCTAAAGGAGGAGGAACAGATGAAAGTCCCTTTAAAAAACTTTTTTCCTTTTCTTCTGGCAAGAACAATTACTTTAATTGCTTTGTAATGCGTTAAAACACACAGGCGTATTCACTTTCGTTTTCAGCTTTCCTCTCTCGGCTGAAGCCAGGCACCATTTTAATGTCACTTTCACACTTTCTCCATTCTTAGATATAATAACAGGGCTAGTACAGATACTTGCGGTTTTTAGTTTTCAGTCCAGATTTCACCCTGCTTATTTTGAGGATTTGCTTAAACTTTGCTAATTGAGTTGGTCACGTCATCTGGCTCTGCTAAGTGCAGAGTTGTCCCGGAGTCTGGAGATTTGGCGAGCTGGTTAGGGAGCCTCTCCCTGCTTCCTCCCCAGAAACAAAATGATCCAGGAGCTTCGCAGGGGGCTCTACCTGCTCTCGTTGCCTCTTCTCCCGTTTGATTTCCAAACGGGAGCTTTCCAAGCTGCCTCTCAACTGTAGGGGCGGCTCTTTTACGGGCGGTGGGGCTGGCGGTCATAAAGGACCATCTGGCGATGACGGTAGTGCCAACAGGAAGTTGTTCCTCCATCCTGGTCCTACTTGACCTCTCAGCTGCTTTTGATACCATCGACCATGGTATCGTACTACAGCGGCTTGAGGGGTTGGGGGTGAGAGGCACTGTCTTACAATGGTTCTCCTCCTACCTCTCGGGTTGCTTACAGTTTGTATGGGCAGGAGGGCAGAGATCCACCCCGAGGCCCCTAAATTGTGGGGTGCCTCAGGGGTCGCTTCTTTCCCTCGTACTCTTTAACATCTATATGAAGCCATTGGGTGAGATCATTCGTGGCTTTGGGGTGAGATATCATCAATATGCTGATGATACCCAATTATACATCTCCACCCCAGACCATCCCAGAGATGCCCTTTCCGTGATGTCCTGTTGCCTGGAGGCGGTACGGGCCTGGATGGGTAGAAACAGACTCAAACTCAATCCCTCCAAGACTGAGTGGCTGTGGATGCCGGCATCTCGGATTTCAGAAGCCCCATCACTTTTGATGGATGGAGAAAAACTTTTCCCCGTTGATAGGGCTCACAACTTGGGTGTCCTCCTGGATGCTTGGCTGTCCCTAGAAGACCATCTAACGGCTGTGACCAGGGGGCCCTTCTCACAGCTTCGCCTGGTGCACCAGTTGCGCTCTTTCCTGGACCCAGATGAACTTCGCACAGTCACTCATGCCCTGGTTACTTCCCGCTTGGATTACTGCAATTCCCTCTACATGGGACTGCCCCTGAGATGCATCTGGAGCCTCCAGCTGATCCAGAATGCAGTCGCACGGGTTGTTACAGGAGCCCCTCGTTACTCCCATATAACCCCTCTCCTGCGTCAGCTGCACTGGTTACCAGTGGTTCGCCGGGTCCGCTTCAAGGTACTAGTTCTCACCTATAAGGCCCTACATGATTTAGGTCCAGGATATTTACAGGACCTTCTCCTGCCTGCTTCCCACCGTCCTGTTCGCTCACATAGGGCCGTTCTCCTCATGGTCCCAACGGCGAGCCAATGTCATCCAGCGGTGCCCAGGGGTAGGGCATTCTCTGTGGGTGCTCCCACTCTCTGGAATGAATTACCTACCGAGCTCCAGATGGCTCCTGATCTCTGCTCCTTCCGTCGGGAGCTGAAGACTTGGCTGTTCAAGCAAATAGGCTGACTCTGATTCTGGGTTTATTATTTATCATTAATTAGTTATTTGATTTAAAGTGCGATTTTATTGTACATGTTTCTTAACTTGTGTTCACCGCCCTAAGTCCTTCGGGAGAAGGGCGGCATATAAATACATGTAATAAATAAATAAATAAATATATTTTGTAGTCTGCATTTAATAGTGATATTGGCTTATAATTTTTTATCTGCATTAAATCTGATTCTTCTTTCGGTATTAGGGTTATATTTGCTTCCATCCACGTGTTTGAAATTTCGGCCTCTAACAGTACTTCATTATAAACTTCCAACATCTTGTAAACATTTATAAAGCTCTGCTGGTAGTCCATCTGGTCCTGGTGTTTTATTATTTTTTTATCTCTTGATCGCCTCTCTGAGTTCCATCATTATCCTTTCATTTAACGTAACCTTCACTATTTCTGGTACTTTGGGTAATTCAACTTTCCCTAAATATTGTTTTATTTTTTCTTCTGACACCTCTTGATTATATAGTTTTTTGTAGTAATTCTGGATTTTCTTTTAGTTTCATTTTGTTAGTGAAGGATTCCCTTTTCATCTAGCAAGCAGTGTATCAATTTCTTCTTTTTTTCAGTTTATATGCTAACCATCTTCCTGGTTTGTTGTTTTACTTTTTTAATCTTTTGTGCTACCTCTTCTGTTTCCATTAAATTGAGTTTATGTTTTATCAGTCCCATTTGTTTTGTTTTTTTAATTTTTGTGGTTCTTTCTGTAATTCTGTTTCCAGTCTTTTGTGTTCTTCTGATAATTTCTTTTGTGTTTGCCTCTTTTACTTTTTTTCCCCTTGTATAATCCTTGGATATATGATTTTGCTTTATCCCTACACCATACATTTTGTAGTGAAGTCTCTTTTTTTTATTCTCCTTAAAAAAGAAGTCCGTTTCTTTCTCCATTATTTGTATAAACTCTTTATCTTTTAATATGGCTTGATTCAACATCCATCTCATTTTTCTCCTTTGACCTTTCCATTTTATTTTCATTAGGTTGTTATCTGCCCATACATTTGTTTCAATTTCTATCTCCTGTACATTTGTTCTTAATTCTGGTGTCATCCATATCATATCTATTCTTGAACATGATTGATGTCTGAGTAGAATGTATATTGGTTTTACTCTAAGTTCTTTTCTTTCCATGTAACTTGAAATGATAGTTCTTCTATCATTTAAAAAATGGTCCTAGGGAGTGTTTTCTGTGACTTTATAGCTACTTTCCTACTTCTATAGTCGTTTTGCATCCACAATTGCATTGAGGTTCCCTAACACACAAATATTTGCATAATCCATTTCAGTTATTTTCATGTGGGGTTGTTTATAAAATTATTTTTGCTTATTATTTGGCATGTATATTGCTATCAAAAGTACTTGTTTTCAGTTTACTATTACCTCTACCATCCAAGTTCTCCCTTCTTCATCTGCATATTTGCTTAAGACGAAAACCCCTTTTCTTTTGTTGTGCTAATGAAAAGTATACTTTTCCCATTTTGGATATTCTAAAAGCCTACTGTTGTTTTTGAATATGAACTTCTTGGAGACAGATTAAGTCAAGTTTTAATTTTTGTAGTTTTGTGAAAAAATTTTTCCTTTTCATTGGTGAATTCAATCCATTTACTGTATTTTTCGGAGTATAAGACATATCGGAGTATAAGATGCACCTTAGTTTTTGGGAAAGAAAATAAGAAAAAAGCTGATTGGTGGGTGGGTCATCCTCCCAGAATACCCCCAATCAACTGTTCCCAGAAGGGAATTTTAGCAACAGGTTTGTTAGTTGTGAGCTCTGTGCCTTGCTTTTTTTTCTGCCTCTGAAATTTCTGAAACTCCATTTCAGAAAAAAACTTCTTTTTCTGCCTCTGAAAGCCTCCAAAACAGAGCTTCAGAAAAAAAGGCTTTTTCTTTCAGAGGCTTTTTTTCTGAAGCTCGGTTTGGAGGCTTTTTTTCTGAAGGACTATCTGTACTCTGTTCAGTCTCCTTTCTTTGGTACTGGTATATAGATTAACCTCTTCCGATCTGTTGGTTATTGTGTCATTCTCCAGATTTGTTAGCATAGTTTGGTTAGAACCTTTACAGATTCTTCTTTTGTTGCTTGCCATATTATTTTAGATAACAGCCTTTCTGTTTGGAGGCTTTTTTTCTGAAGCTTCTTTCAGAGGTTTCTTTCAGCCTCGGAAATATTCCATTTGTGAGGCTGGGCAGGGCTACATTCAGAGTATAAGATGAACTCAGATTTTCACCATCTTTTTTGGGGGGAAAAGGTGCATCTTATACTCCAAAAATACAGTATGTTGATTGATAGCATGTCTATTGATAGCATATCTATTTCTTCTTCCATCTTCTCACTTGTATGTAGGTTGTATTGTTCTAGTTGATCTTATTTCTCTCTGTCCCTTTACTTTTGCTCCTTCTCACTCTGCTTCTTCTGTTTTCTCGGACTCACTTTCTTCCTGCTGTATAGTCTTTTCCACATTTGCTAGTTTCTTTGTCCTTTGTGTTCCCCTTCCTCCTCCCTTCCCTTTTCTTCAGTAGTTCCAAAGTGACATTCATAAAATTCATATGCTTTATCTAATTAGTCCAATCTACATCTTTTTCCATTCCAAAATTCCCTCTGTTACATTGTATTTAATCAGCGGACCTTTCAAGAATTGATATTGTCTTCTTAGATTTCTTACTCTTCTTGGCACTTGTTTCATCACCACAATTTCTTTGCCTTTATATTGCAGAGGTTCATCTCTTGCTTTTTTAAATATTTCAACTCTTATCATCTTCTTGAGAAATATGACATGAACTTCTCTTGGGAGATTATTATTATTCTCGCATAGGTTGTGTGTATTTGGAATATTTCATCAATTTCTGCTTGCATTTCTTGCTTTGTAATCTGTAAGGCATTTGCCAGAAATTCTATCATTATATCCAGTGGTGAAATGGATTTACCTTCACTACTAGTTTGGGAATGTGAGCCCACACGCATACTCAATACGCTCACACGTGCCTCTTCTGCACAGGCACAGAGGGTCAAAAATGGGAAATAATGATGTCCCGGTGGGAGGGCAGAGCCTCCCACCACCAACACTATTGGTTCACATGAGCCAGATAGATCTGGCTGTATTTCACCACTGATTATATCAGGTGGGTGTTCTCCTTTTTCCTCTTCTATGTTTTGGAATCTCAAGAAGTAAGTGACCTTTCCCATTTGCAACAAAATCACGTTTTCCTCCAATTCTTTATTTTCCTGTGTAAGCCTTTGATTCATTTCCTTCATTTTTTTTCTCGTCTTGTTCTGATTTTTCCTCTATTACCTGAATCCTTTGTTCATTTTTTCCTATCATCTGTTGTAAGTTCCCTATTTTTTCATTCATGTCATGTATCTTTTCTTTTACCTCTCCCAACTCACTCTTCACCTCATTATGATTCTTCATTATTGCCTCCTGTAAGGATTGGAACATTGTCATCACATCTTTTTGAAATGAATTTGATTTCTCTGCTTGTAACAATGCTATCGATCTTTGACTTGATGGACTTGATGCTGCAGATGATGGTGCAGATGTTTTCTTTCCTAACTTGCTTAAATTTGAATTGATTGTCATTTCTGCTTGTATCTACTTATGTCTAGTAATCAGATTAAATGGGACCTTAATTTAGTAAAATACACCACAATAATATCCTAGCCCCCAACCAACTTCTAACCCCCCTGTTTTAAACCAAGGAAAGGATACTCTTTTCTCTTCTTATTTCCCACCTGTATTTTATAATTCCCACAATCTTATAATTTTTATAATCCACCAGATCAGTCCAAAAATTTATCCTGTAGTAGTATTGAGTACTTCTTTTCAAATAATTATTTTCCTGGGCCGAGGAGGCAGTGCGGATCTAATGCTAGCTGTGATCTGGATTAGATGGCTGCCATCAGGTTGCAGATCAGTGCCAGGTCAACCTGGGCTTCACTCTTCACTATTTCCAGGATGGCTCTGTGGGCCAGATCAAACCATCTCATGGACCCGATCCAGCCCATGGGCCTTGAGTTTGACACCCCTGATTTAAAGCATCAGAATCTTAATATTTATAATGAATTTGTTGCAATTTAACTATTAGCAGTATAACCCAAATGATTGTTATATAATCAAAGGTGAACTTTATTTCTGAAATTAATAACTATATTTGCAACATGAAAGCCAAAACTATTTCTTTGTATGTTGTATCACAGTTCTGAATTCATTCTTTTGCATTCATTCTTGTAATAAAATGTTCTCATCTTTTTCTTGAAGTAGTGAAAGATAATCTGGAGGTTAATGCGTTTTATCAAAGCCAAGAATATAATAGATTCTTGTTTGCATCCTGGATGAAATAAAGACTGATTGTTTTCCAGAGGCAGTTATCAGCAAGCAAAAACTGAGCTGTTTTTAGTATGTGGTGCATGCAAATGATGAACTAGGAACCACCCCCACCACCCCCACTATGTTTGGAAAAATTGAAGGAAAATAAAATGGAGGCAGTGGACAGACTGACATATGGGATGAAGGTGAATGGAGGAAGGCTACAAGAGGAAGGCCTTTGAAGACTACAACAGTACTGTGTTTCCCTGAAAATAAGACCCTGACTCTTTTTTTTAACCCTGAAATAAGTGCTTTGTCTTATTGCCATACACTCAAAAGCCCATTGGATTTATTATCAGGGGATGTCTTATTCTGGGGGAAACAGGGTACTAAATGATAAGCTTTTGTGCATCTGTTGAACTATCTACTTAGAGAATTGCATCTATAGAAATCTCTCTCTCTTTCTTTCTTTCTCTCTCTCTCTCTCACACACATACACAAACACACAAACTGCATCTTTTTTCATAAATGAGAATATTTGATTCATTGGATTTCATGTATTTATAATGTCTCTGAAAATTGGTTTGGCTGAAAACATACTTATACAGAGATTCAGAAATTCAAAACTGGCAAGGTTGCCATATAATTATATTGGTATTTGTCTTAAAGCAGCTATATTTTGTTTTTACTTAAATTAATTATATCTGCCTTAGTTAATTTAAAAATCACTTATGATAGTGATTCTTAACATAGACTTTGAGATGATGAGTGTGCAACAGACAACACGGTGTCATCCTTTGGACTTTTGTTGCCCTTTAGCTATTACTGTAAGAGAAATGGAAGAGCAGAGGAGCACCTTTTCATTTCCTGTTCTGAAGATGTTGACAGTGACAGTTGTCCAGTCAACCTCCAGAATATGATCTCAGTGAAGGCATGGCTATGAAAGATGGAATGGTGTGAGGAAACAGAATATAGCTGCTGCTACCTCCCTCTTTGCTTCTGAGGACTGTCAGGTTTAGGCAGAGTTCATCTACCTGGCACTATTTGCATTCATACTTTATTCAAAGAAGTCATCAACCATGTGATTACTGCCAATCTTGAAACAAAACAGCATGAATCATTTTGTGATTCAGCTAACTAATAGAAGATACAAACCTTACTGAGACTGCCCCATTTTCAGAGCTATAGCAGTTCCTGGAATAACAAAAATCACCTGCATAATCTTGATGCACACTTAAGGGGGAAAAATTACAGGTAGTCCTCAATTTACGACCACAATTGTGCCCAAAATTTCTGTTGCTAAATGAGACATTTGTTAAGCGAATTTTGCCTCATTTTAGAATAGAATAGAATAGAATAGAATAGAATAGAATAGAATAGAATAGAATAGAATAGAATAGAATAGAATAGAATAGAATAGAATAGAATTTTTTATTGGCCAAGTGTGACTGGACACACAAGGAATTTGTCTTGATGCATACGCTCTCAGAGTACATAAAAGAAAAGATACATTCGTCAAGGATCATAAGGTACAACACTTAATGATAATCATAGGGAAACAGTCAATATTAGTCTTAAGGATACCAGCAACAAGGTTACAGTCATATAGTCATAAGTGAGAGGAGATGGGTGATAGGAACAATGAGAAGATTAATAGTAATGCAGACTTAGTAACTAGTTTGACAGTGTTGAGGGAATTATTTGTTTGGCAGAGTGATGGCATTCAGGAAAAAACAATCTATCTTGCTACATTTGTTAAATGAATCACTTCAGGGGTCAATTTAGTAACAGAGTTGTTAAATGAATTTGGCTTCCCCCTTGTCTTTGCTCAAAAGAAGGTTACAAAAGGTGATCACATGACCCCGGGACACTTCAATTATCATAACTATGAATCAGTTGCCAAGTATCTGAATTTTGATCATGTGACCATGGGGATGCTATAAGTTTCTTTTTTCAGTGCCATTGTAACTTTGAACAGTCACTAAATGAACTGTTAAGTCAAGGCCTGCCTATAATTTTCTTGCCCAGCACTTAAAATCTATTTCACTTATGTAGTTAACGAAACTGCATTGCACAGTGTTTACTCATTTATATCTAAGATCACAGCCCTAAGATCCCAATGAATATTTACATGGAATGATATCCCAGAGAAGTAGAGGAATTAATTGGGAAAGCTAATATCTACTGTGTTTCCCTGAAAATATGACCCACCCCAAAAATAAGCCCAAGCCTATTTTTTGGGGGGGGCTAATATACTCCCTACCCCCCAAAATAAGCCTTAGTGAAGGGGTGGGCATGGCCAGCACAGGAGGTAGCCCTTCTCTTCCCCGGTCACCCCATGGCTGCTGCATCCCTTAATTGCAGCCAGCGGATCAGCTGATCCAGAGAGGGCCAGGTGTTTGTCTCTCAGGGTGCCTAGAAATTTTTCCAGTGCACTCTTGCTAGTCCCAGTCCTTCCCATGGCACCAGCAACCTTGCAGCCGAGGGCCCCTCTCTTCTGCAGCTCACAGTTCACGCTCCACCAGGCCTGGATCTTGGGTGTTGCTCAGACTGCTGCTAAAATGAGGCAGAAAGCCATGTGGCCCATCAGAATCAGTTCCTCTACCCAGCTGCTGGGCCTGCTGCACCTGCTGCTGTGGGCCTCGCAGGGGCTCTTTGCCCTCCTAGGCTGTTCCTGCCTGGCGTGAGGCAACTCAGCCCAGATCCACCACCTCTGGAGGACCTCCCCTGCCACTGGCCTGCCAGGACCCCCTTCGCCAGTGGTTGGGCTGGCCTAAGCGAGCTCCATGGTGGCTCTGCAGCAGGAGGGAGGAGGAGATCACCTCTTCTTCCTTTGCATCCCCAAACACCATCTTCCCTGGACCCCAAGCCCCCAGCCTGCACCCCTCTCACTGGAGCAAGACACACAACTCAATCTTACCCATGGATGCTTCCCAGTGAAATGCTCTGCCGTAGCTTCAGAGCAAACATCCCCTTTGCAGGATTGCAAGGCTAAAGGCTCCAAAGCCATGGAGGGAGCAGTTTGTATGTGCAGTCTGCAAGACTCCCCTTTGAAAGAAGGATTGGCAGGAAAATCCACACACACCCCACCCGGAGATCACTTTCTGAAAGAGTTTTCCTCACCCTGCACCTGCCAATCTTTCTCCTTCTCCCACATCTCAAGCAAAATCAAATTCTGATGGGGGAGGGAGATTTGCACCAGAAACATCTACAGGCGCCCAGAGAGACAGAACTCCCAGCCCTCGCTGGATCAGCTGATCCATGGGCCATGATTAAGAGGCCCAGCAACCATGACGTGACTGCGCTCGCGGCCTTCTGCACCTCAAAAAAATTAAGACACCCCTGAAAAGAAGCCCTAGCCATTTGGTGGGGGATGTTAAAAGAAAATAAGACCCGGTCTTATTTTCGGGGAAAAGTGATATATAGAATTCAGAAACACAGATTTGGAAGAATTGCCAATTTAACTTGTCTAATATGCCTTAAAATTGAAGATGGGCTTCGTATTCTAAACTTCTTTAGCTCCTTCCTTCCTCCTGAGCAAGATGAATTCCAATTAACAAGTTTAGGGAGTTTTTCCTTATTCAACTGTTTGATTAAATCAAAGGAAAGCACATCCCAAAGGTGCTTTTTCAAGAAGCAACTGGACTTTCCGGTTTTTCTTCAAAGACATTTCACTTCTCATCCAAGAAGCTTCTTCAACTCTGACTGGATGGGGAGTGGAAGAATTTATACACCTTGCAGACAGCTGGTCATTTGCATTCTTTTAGCAAGTCATTAAGGTCACCTGGAGATTTATCTGTGTCATCAGGGTCACCTGAGTGGTAGTTTTGTTTCCCAAATGTACAAATCTGTGCATGGCTCACTGCATTGTACTGTGTATACCATATTGCTCAATTTATATCAGTGTTTTATCTTTGGGATGAAGAAGCTTTTGCCTTAGTGTATTCTTGGGTTTGAAGTGTCCACCTATGTTATTTTGGCTGAAGATCCTCCTGAGCTTTTCTGATATGCCTGCAATGTACGGAATGAAAACATTGCTTTGTTCATTGTTCTCTTCATTATCTGTTATGGAGGAGCTTGTGTAAGGTTGTTTTTGAGATTTGATGAAGGCCCACTTGTTCTGAGGGCTTCCTTGATGTATTTTCATTCTTTTTCTTTCCCATCTTTGCTGGTAGGCAGGCCTTCAGCTCAATGGTATAGGGATCTGATGGCTCCCATTTTGTCCTCCAGTCAGTGGTGGGAATCAAAAAGTAAATATTGATCTCTGTGAGTGGGTTTTCTGTAACCTTCAAAGTTAAGGCTTCTGTCTTTATGTATACCACACAGTCCAGGAAGGCTAGACTATTTTCCTTAACATCTTCCTGCATGAATTTGATATATCTGATCACAGAATTGATATGTTTGGTGAACATTTCCAATTCCTGTGTTTTGATCTTGACCCAAGTATCATCCACATACTTATACCAGTGAGTGGGTGGAATTCCTGTGAAGGAGTCTAGGGCTTTGGTTTCTACCTCTTCCATGTAGAGATTGGTCATATTAATTCCTTTCCCTGGAACACTTTATGAAAGCAAAAGTTGGACTTTGAAGAAACAAGATAGAAAGAATATTGGCAAGTTTGAAATTTGGTGTTGGGGAAAGTTCCTGAGAATACAGTGGACAGCCAAAAAAGCAAACAAATGAACCAGCAAACAAATTACCCCATGCTTCTTAGTCAAGGCAGAAATATCCAGGCTAAATTATCATATTTCAGAAACATTATACCAAGATCTAGCTCCCTGAAAAATATGATGGGAAAGGTGGAAGGAAAGAGAAGAGGACAATCAACAGGAAGTTGGATGGATCCAATTACAGTGGCAATGTGTACACATCAAGGACAGATCATCATGGAAAAAATCTATGTGATTGCTAAGTGTTGTCATCAACTTGATGGCACATAGTCAATTGACTCTTGATAAATCAATTTTAGCTTCTGCTAAGCAATGCACATTTTTCTAATTGCATAATAATATATTCTAGAATTATGTCCAGTATTATTATAAATCTGATTAGTCAATAGTTTCATGAGTTCTCCTTTTCACTCTTTGAAAACAGGAACATCATAATCAGCAATCCTAAAAGGTGGTGCCCTTGGATTGTAAATAGTTATCATGATGGGAACCCTAGAACATGATCCAAAACAGAGGGCTATGTATTCTGTTCTAGAACATATGGCTGATAATGGAACTTCACAGCACTGTTTGAGAATGAGTCTGATCAATCCTCCCTAAAATTAGAATGGTTCAAGTAATGAGCTTTATGTAATTTAGCTTCATTTAGTCTTAAAATGTTTCTAGCTTTGTAACTATCTAAAGAATGTTGTGGCAAGTTACAATCCATCAAAATAATAAAAATTAGTAATACAATTAATAGTACACAATTTAAGAAATAAAGGACAGTAGCTAAGAAGCATTAGGGAGAACACACATGTCTATGTTATAGATGGCATGTCCTGAATGCAAGAGGCACATACCAATACCAGTTTGGTTCTGGGGAAGGACACCACAATTCCACAGTGCCACACTAAAATCATCCCTCTCCCATATCCTCACAGCTTTGGGTTGTTGAAGGCAACCCTTCCCCCAACCCAATTAAATCCCTGAAGGGCTTAAAAGTCATTATTAGAACCTCAAAATTTAACTGTTCCCATATATGCAGCCAGGGCATTTTAAAAAAAAAAAAATGTTGTTAGGTCTCATTACTGCAGCCTACATGAGTTTCAATATTTTGAAAGCATCTTTTACGATTCAGAGATATCCTCTTTAGGGCATATGCTACTGTCAGGTCCGTGAATCTGACATTGCTCAAGGGGGAAGAGCGGGATCCCTGCATTTATTATTACATTCATTCTTTATGGCTTTCTCCCCAATATATCATGTATCTTGCAATTTACTGATTTATACCTTCTAGCCTGGCACCTAAGTGGCCTGGCATTTTCTCATCTTTTGGGGAATGTAAGGGGAGGGAGGGCCATAAATTTTTGGTAAATAAATAAATAAATGTGGATTCCATTGTTTGAGAGCTGGCAGAAGGATGACCCTGAGAAAGTTCTCTTATCACTTTCTCACAGTGGCTGGTACAATAACATCTTTGCACCTGGGGGTTGGACACCACATTGGACTGTTGGGAGGATTTCTAATTCCTTAATTCTAAATGTATGGCCTGAAGGTCCTCAGAGCCTGCTTTCTTTTTGCCCTGCTATCACCTCTATTCAATAAAAGGTTCCTTTTGAAATGCCAAGTTTCAAGAGTCTTTACTTTCTTGAATAAGGGGGAGAGGCCGTGTGAGGGATCTCACGAAAGAACGATGGTTCATTGAGGGTGCTTCCAAGAAAAGGCAGCAAGCAAGGATGCAATCAAATTAAGTATTTATTTGGAAGTAAAAGTGGAGTAAAATGGATTCCCAGGTATGGAGGCATCCATGCCTGGGTTGAGCCTATGGGTCAGACCCATAGGAGAGTAGAACAAGAGCAGGGAAGAGCAGCCCCTGTGCAGGGGTTCTTATAGGGGTCCCTGGCCCCTCCCTTACTGATGTGTGTGGGGGCCAGAGGGCCATTAACATTCCCCAATGGAGCTGCAGGGGTCGGAGCTCCTTGGGATCAGAGGTGCCTCTTTGCTCCCATCTGGTGGCCCTCTAAGAAACTGCCATGGCTGGCACAAAACACCTAACAATTCCCCTTCTTGCCAGTCAATGACAATTACCAGAGAATATATGCGAGAGGGCGAACAGGTGTCATAAACATGTACAGGTTTACAGGACCAAACATAAACGCTTACACAGAAGATTGTGTCGGTCAATGGGCACAGGTTTTGTAAACAGGTCAGCTAACTGGTTGGTTGTGTTGCAATATTTGATGTGTACAAACCCCTTCTGGTAAACTGCCTGACATTCTTGTAGTGGATGTCTATGTGGCAGGACCTAGAGCCCACCCCGTATGCCCCTGAGATTCCAATTGCGACTGTATTATCTTCCTGAATTTGGATGGGCAGAGTAGGAGGTGCCCAGATGCTCGTTACCAGAGCATTGAACCAGATGAAGTCATTTGCAGTGTCCGATAGGCTGGCATATTCTGCCTCGGCCATGGAGCAAGAAACAAATTTTTGCTGCCTAAGATGCCAATGGATAGGACAGCCATTTAGCAGTATGAGGAAACCAGAGGTGCTCTGTCTACTCTTGGTGTCACCAGCCCAGTCTGCGGAGAGCTGGGCCGGCTTCCCCTTCTCTGGCTCCAGCATAAGGAGGGCATCGGCCATGCCCCTGAGGTATCTAAGTACTCTCTTGACAGCTTTCCAGTGGAATTCCTTTGGGTTTTCCACATTCCTGGACAATAGATTCACAGCTAGAGCTATGTCAGGCCTGCTCCAATTGCTAATGTATAGCAAGGAGCCAATCACAGATCTATATAATTTGTTGTCCGTGAAGTCAGGGCTGTCTTTGTGATCATGGCCGTAGTAATCACTTTGTATGGGGCTAGGTGTTGGCTTAGACTCCGCCATTTTGCACTTGTCCAACAACTCTTCAATTTTTTCTTTCTGTGATAATGCAAATCCCTTTTTAGTGGCCAAGATATGCACACCCAGATACCTGTCAACCCGCCCCAAGGATTTCAGGGTAAACTTTTCCCCCAGGGCCTTGGCAAATTCATCACATCTTTCCTTGCCAGGCCCTACATATAGGAGGTCATCCATGTAAACCAACACCCGTTCTGTATCACCTTTGGTGTCACGTGTAAAAACACACTCATCTGCATGAGATGCCCTGAAGCCAATTCGTTCTAAACCCTTTTTGAGGCAGTCATACCAGAGTTTCCCCGACTGCTTGAGGTCATATAGTCCCTTTTGGAGTAGCCATGTGTTTCCCCCCTCCTGCTGGTAACCAGGAGGGGCCCTCACGTAGATCTGCCAGTCCAAATTGGCGTGGAGGTAGGCCGTCTGGATGTCAAATTGATAGACTTCCTTCCCCAGTGCAGCTACAGTTATGAGGGTGGCCTTTATTCTTTCTGCCTTGATGGTCAGAGAATAGGTCTCTATGTAGTCCTCCATGTAGCATTGGGCTGTGCGAGCCTTCTACAGGTAGCAGCCATTGGCAAGTGGCTTGGCCTTGAAAACCCACCTTGTGCCAATGACCTTCTTCTCTTCTGGTGGTTGCCCAGGGGTGAAGACCTTGAGCTTTCTCAGGCTCTCCATCTCCTGTTCCATTGCAAGCCGCCACTTCTCCTGTTCTTCAGTGGGCAGCTCCTGGATGTCAGAGAAAGTCTTTGGGGTGACCACGATGCTGTTGACAGATGCGATGTGCCCAATATCAATTCTCTTTGGTGGAACCTCCTTGTTGGACCATTTTGACCTTCTGACCTCCTGCCACTCACCACCCTTTTCTTTTGCGGGTTCCTCGCTGACTGGCTGTTCACGACCGGGATGAGGAGGCCCTTGGTCCCAGGTGTTGGGCATCATGGGCCTCTGAAGCGTCGCTGGAGGTGAAGAGTCAGGTGAAGATGGTGTGTCTTCCCCTTCAGGAATGGATGGCTCATCCTCCTCATCTGGACAAGGTAGGCTGACCTCTTCGTCCTGTTCCTCTCTCTCGTCGGTGGCAGTGTCTGTGGTTGCCTCAGGTGGCATCTTGATTGGTGCGGCCTTACTAGGCTGGTTGATGTACGGGCCCAGATCATTTGAGTGGATCTGGGTCCAATTGGGGTCCTCTTCGAAGGAGGCAGATTGGGAAGACACAGTCCTGCCCCCTTCTCCCAGGAACCAGTAGGCCTTGGAGCCAGGGGCATAGCCCAAGAACCTCAGTCTCTGGGAAACGGATCTCCCCTTCTTCCACAGCTGCTTGGGGATGTGCACACAAGCGTAGGAGCCAAACACGCGCAAGTGTCCCAAATTTGGCTTCCTACTGTGGACCAGAAAATATGGGGTCTGGTTCACAACGCTGCTCCAAGTGCGGTTCAGAGTGTAGTTGGCATAGTGTACCGCCTCCGCCCAATATGATTCCGCAACCCCAACATCCGCGATCAGGCTGCGCACCATCGTCTGCAGAACGCCGTTTCGTTTTTCTGACACACCGTTCTGTGCAGGGGAAAAAGGTGCCATTCGAAAATGGTGTATGCCCTTATGCCTCACCCAGTCCTGGAGCTTTCAGGACATGAAAGCCCCACGGTCACTCTGCAGCTGCGCAATATTTGTCTTGTGCTGGGTCTCCACATAGTTGTACAGTGACTTTATGGCATCAAAGGCTTCAGACTTTTCTATGGCCATTCCTCGAGAAGTCATCGACGGCAGTGAGGAAATACTGCCTCTTTCCCAGGAACGGTGTAAATGGCCCATCCAAATCAACATGTATCAATTGATATGGGTATTGAGTTTTATGTTGTGCCACCTTAGGTATTGGGGCAGCCTTCCTCTTTGCCCTCTTACAAATGGCACAGTCCAGAAACACCTCACAATCCTGGAGGTGAATCCCCTCAGTGAATTCCCTCATCTTTTTAACCACGGGGAAGCTTGCATGGCCTAATCTCCGATGTAAGAGGTGGGCACATTTAGTGTGGAGTGGCTTCCCCACTGACACTCCCTTGGCTCTGGTTGCCTTGGGTGGTGCTGGCACCTTAGGCCCTTTCTTGGGCTTATCTGCCTTAGGTGCCTGCTGAGGCTCAGGTTTCATGCCCGCATTGCCCTTGGAAGGCCGTGGGGCTGGTTGAGGCAGCGTGGGCGCAACTGCCTCAGTCTTGTGCATCTTTCTCTCTTTCTGAGCACAGGCCCCTTCTGAGGTGGCACCCTGTGAGACGTCTCCTGTGGCTAGGTACTCGGGGGAGAAATATGGCAAACAATTTATCATGGTAACACTCCCAATGACCCTCTTGTCTCGAGTGATGAGGCCTCCCCCTTTGCGAAATAATACCTCCACCCTGCCATCATTACATAGCTTAGTTATGCTTAACAGGTTATTGGCTATAGAGGGAAGCGTGTAATACACCTTCGACATTGCCCAGCCCTGGTACAGAGACAGTGCCCTCTCCAACAACCAAAACATCGTTACCATTTTCAACCTTAACAGAGGAGTTAATTCTCCTTAACCTCTTAAAGCCTTGTCTCAAGTTAGCAATGTGAGATGAAGCCCCAGAGTCCAGTAACCATAGGCCAGTAGGACCATCAGCCTTTGTGGCAGGGGTGAAATAGCTAGTATACACAAAATTGCCCTTAGCACGACCTTTGCCCCCACCAGTCCCCCTTCTCCTCCCCCTGCCCCTTTCTTGATTGGAGCCACACTTAGGTCCTTGCTGGTAATGGGGGCAGTCCTTCTTCAGGTGCTCCTCAGAGCCACAGATGAAACATTTGGGTAGAGTGTTAACCTGCTCTGAATTCTGGTACCTTCTGTTGATGCAATGAGTTGTGGCCCTGGTGTACTCTCCCGCATCTCTGCGCCTTCTGTCTTCCTCATTGAGCCTCCCTGTGAGGTAGGACTGGCTTCCTTTCTGGTTCCCTCTAGTGAGACAATAAAATTGCCCCAACTTTTGTCCAGGGATGCCAGAATCACAGCGATCATGTTGGCCTCAGTCACAGGGTAGTCCCTGAGCACCAGCTCTGCCCTGAGTCCCTTCAACTTTCCCAGGTGCCCAGTCATTTAGCCCCAAATTTTAGCTTGGTATTATAAAACTCTGTTGTGAGTCTTGTGGTGGAGCCCAAGCTATCACTGTTAAATAGGCTATATAGCAACCCCCAAATTTCACTAGCTGTGAGCCCATCTGGAATGCTATGGTACAATTTAGCATCTAATGAGCTCAGTAGAGTGGTATAGGCTCTCCTGTGGTACCACTCTTCTTGAGGCCCCCAAGGGAAAGGTGGCGGGTCTAGAACCATTTCTAGGGTCCTCTCTTTTAAGAGACATACTTGTACCTCTTTACTCCAGATGTAATAATTTTCACCCGCCAGATGTAGTTTTTCAAAGTTATTCGGAAGTGCTGAAGAAAAGAAATAAGCAGGAGCAGAAAATATATTTGTATTTTGCTGTCCATGGTATCTTTGTCTATGTCCAATTGAAGTGAATGGGAGAGGGATCCCTCTGCTGGCCTGTGTTGGTATTTTCTTCTGATTATTCTTTTCTTTTTCAGGTGGATCAAACTGAGCATGCCCGGACTACTGAGCATGCTCAGAGCTCATTCCAGCCCAGGAGTCGACAGGAGTGGACCTCTCCCTCTGTGCTTCAGGGCTAGGCCTGAGCCCAAGCCTGTGAGGCCCTGAAAGTTCCTCTGGAAGCCCTCCCGGTACTGGAACATTTACTGGGGGGTGAAGGCTGCAGGATGGGGCCGGAAAAGCCCCAAAATGCTGAGGATCGCCTGGAGAGGCCCACCGCTGGTCCTGAAGTCTCTGGAGGAGGCATCCATCTTGGGCAGTGGGAGGCTTGGCTGCAGGCCCTCTGAAGATGTTGAGGTGAGTCCTCCGTTGCCTCGGTGGTGTTGGGAAGGCTGGAGCCCCCAGGGGTTCTTCTGGGGCTCTCTGGAGGCCTGGGTCCTGGCTGGGGGGCTCTGGACTGGGCGCCCCCCCCTCATTGGTCTCTTGCGGGTAGTGAGGGAGGCTGGCTGCTCCTGAGGTTGAGGCTGTGGTCATCGTGGGCTCCAGGGCTGCAACCAGGACTTGGATTGCAGCTCTGATGCCTGCTGCAGCAGGAGTGGCTGGGCAGACTTCGAGGCTTGCCTGTGGGAGGGGGGGAGCCGAGCAGTTTGCATGCTTCTTTGGCTGGCTGCCATCGGTTGCTGGGCCTCGAGGCCTAGTTGAGGCCTACAAAGCCTCATTGGAGTAGGTGGCCTGGGGGCCACCATGTTGCTTCTGGTTGGCCTTGGAAGCTGCAGGTCGCAATTTGACGGGAATTTTCCTGCCAAAAACTCCGGGGCCCTGGGGTCCCCTAGGATGGCCGGTGCCATGTTGGGGAGTCTCCTGGGCACTGGGAAGGAGTTACCCGGTGCCCAGAGGCCTCCTGTGCTGGTGTCCCACGTGGCTTGGCTCCAGGCATCTCTCGAGTTGCTAGGAGCATTCTTAGCAGCTCCCTGCATTCATCGCCAGTGAGCTGGTCCACACTGGGGGTGACCTGGTCCCAGGCCGCATCCCCAGTGTCCTGGCAGTCCTGGGTGGACTGCTGGCCTTCCATGCTTTCCTCTGTGGCTTGCAGCTGCAAGGAAACGTGCGAAGGGGTCCCTTGTGATCCGCTCGGTCCTCTGGAGGCATAGAGATCATCTGTATCCTCCTCTGGATCAAAGCTCACATCAAGGACTGGATGCATGGCTGCCAACCTTGCTTGGAGACTCCTGGTCATGACCGGGGAAGTCCTGCCATCCATCTCTTGGGGGTTCTTGCTGGAACTTCCTGGCATCTTGCTTCTTCTGGTTTGGAAGCTTAGCCTCAAACCATCCTCAGGCTACCACTTTTGTGAGGGATCTCACGAAAGAACGATGTTCGTTGAGGGTGCTTCCAAGAAAAGGCAGCACACAAGGATGCAATCAAATTAAGTATTTATTTGGAAGTAAAAGTAGAGTAAAATGGATTCCCAGGTATGGAGGCATCCATGCCTGGGTTGAGCCTATGGGTCAGACCCATAGGAGAGTAGAACAAAAGCAGGGAAGAGCAGCCCCTGTGCAGGGGTTCTTATAGGGGTCCCTGGTCTCTCCCTTACTGATGTGTGGGGGGGCCAGAGGGCCATTAGCATTCCCCAATGGGGCTGCAGGGGCTGGAGCTCCTTGGGATCAGAGGTGCCTCTTTGCTCCCATCTGGTAGCCCTTTAAGAAACTGCCATGGCTGGCACAAAACAGGCCCGGCCTTACAGCTACACAGGGCAGGCTCCCATAACACCAAATACACCTAGTAGGAAGAAATTTATTTTGGACATAGTGAAACCTCAAATTTATTTGTACCATTAGTTTTTTGAATCAGCTGATTCAAAATACAATATATTTTCCAGCATATTTGAATTATGAATTCTAGGTTGGGTTTTTTTACACACAGCACAGAGGAACACAGTCCCTGAATGAATAGACCAAAGTGTGTGGCTAAAGTACATAGTAGAAGTGCAAGTTTCATGAACCTTTCACATTTTTTCTACTTTTGCTACTTGATGTAAACAAATAAATATGGTGTCGATTTCTTACATATTGAATGGTGTATTTTTTTCTGCCTGTCTTTTCTTTGTTTAGCTGTGATCTGCCTATTTTGTGATGTATGATTATGGTAAGACTATGAGTATTTGGAAAAATATGTATATAAGAGAATAATACATAACTGATATAAGAAATGTTAAAACTTTTCTGTTTGCCACTTTGTCATATTTTAACATCTAAATCACACACATTTTATAATTGTTTTAGATACTATTTTAGGATTTTATTATGAAGGAAACAAAAATACTTAAAATGCAACCCAATGTACATGCAAACTCAATATGCATGCAAATGTATTAAAATTATGCATTCCAGGGCTTCTGGTGGCGTCTCCGTCGTTGCCGGATGGTCTTTTTATGACCGCCGGCTTCGTTGTGCGTTGGAGCCGCCTCACAGCTGTCAGGCGGCTCGGAAAACCCGCTCTTTAGGACAGAAGAGTGGATAGAGCCGGTGGGATCGGGTAGAGCCCCTTGAGTTGCCCCCAAGATCCTTTTTTTGTTCTGGGGAGGGCTCAGGGTGAAGGCTCCCCTTCCAGCTCACTGAAGCTCCACGCAGCGAGGGACCTCTGTTTGCAGCAGCAGAGCTAGACGACGAGAGCAACACCACTCAAACATTAGAAGTCTACAGTAAGCAAAAATTTGGTGAAATCTGGATTTTTTTAAAAGGGAAAAAAGCAAATATTTGTCTTTTTAATAACTTTTAATAAGAGAGACTTAATGGGAGAAAGTGCTTGAGAAAATGGCGACTGGCTTAATAGGAAGAAGGCAAAGTGAAAAGTGAAAGTGAAAGTTAAGCCTGCCTCAAAGCACTTAAAAGAAACATTTTAACAGGATTTTAAAAAGAAACAAAATTGACTTAACTCCTTTCCTTGTAAAACTGGCGAGAAAAGCTGGAACAAGTGGAAAAGGAGGGAGATTTTCTTTTTTGGAGAGGCTAAGATTGTGTAGAGGCATGGCTTCAAAACAAACTAAATCGGGGGGGGGGATTCCCCCACTGATCAGACAAAGGAAAAGCCAGCTAAGCCACAAATGCAGATTCAGAGTCAAGTTCAAGAAATTGGAAATGAGGATTTGAAAGCTTTTATAGCTAAGACATTAGGAAGTATTGTTGAAAAAATGGAAAAAAATCAAACTGAAATGAAGGAGCTGGTACAAGAAAAATATGACAAGCTGAATCAAAATATAACCAAAGTAGTTGCTGGTCTCTCAGATGCAGTGGTGGAGGTGGAGAGAAAAGTGGATGAATTAAAAATAGAAGTTGAATCTAACAAGAGAGTGGCAGAAGAGAAATTTTTTAAAGCTGATGCTAGAACCCAAAGAATTGAAGATGAAGTTACAATGATCCAATTTCGGGCTATGGAATTTGCTATAAGACTGAGGGGAATAAGGGAAAACAACAGAGAAGATTTGAGAGCAGTTTGTGTAGAGGCATTGGCTGTGTTGTTAAAGATTGATCCTAAGCTAATTTTTAGTAGGATTGACAAGATCAGAGGGTGAATTCTCGTGTGGCAAGACAAAGGAATTTGCCTAGAGATGTTGTAGTTTATTTTACTGACAGAAGGTTGAGGAATGATGTCTTGCAAAAATCTTTTCTTGCCAATATTCAAGTTGAAGGCAACCAAATTGGTGTCTACAAAGAGTTACCACCCAAGATGTTAAGAGACAGAAAGGATTATGGATTTTTGGTGAATGAATTGAAAAGATGTCAGATTCCATTTAGATGGGATGCCCCAGTTGGCATAATTTTGAGATATGAAGATGTAAGATACCATTTAAATACTGTTGAAAAAGCAGAACATTTTTACCACAACATTCTTAAAAGAGCTGCAACATCTCCACGTTCATCCTAACTATAGAAGAAGCTGTTAAAGATAAAGATCTTGAAAGAGGGATTGAGGAACTGTCCAGGCAAGCGGAATTAGAAGCAATACAAACTCAAAGAGCAATAGAAGAATCTCAAGGAGCAGTAGGTGGTCTTTCAGATGATCTTCTTATGGATTTCCCAGAGCCTAAAATAAAGCACCCCAGAAGCACAAGAGAGGTGGAATTGGACCTTGAACTGTTGGCGCAGGAACCAAAAGATCAACGTATAACTCGTGCAGCAGAGAAGCAAAGGTTAGAGAAGCAAAAACAGCAGAGGTCCACTGTACCACAAGAAGAGAAGGGGGCTAATGGGAAATCACAGAAATCAGAAGCTGTCGGAGGAGCTAGACCAAAGACTACTGCTCTGCAACAGAATCTTTGGCAATTGCTCGATTCGCTTTGTAAAACTTCAAATGACAGTTAAATTTTTATCATGGAATGTGAATGGATTGAATTTTCCACAGAAAAGAAGGAAAATATTTCATTATTTGAAACAGTTCAAAAATGATGTTGTTTGTTTGCAAGAAACTCATATTAGAACTCAGGACAAAAATATTTGATAAATTCTAAATTAGGATCACATTTTATACCTTCCAGTTCTGGGAAAAAGAATGGACTAGTGTTGTATATTTCTAAAAGATTACCAGTTAAAGTTATAGAATCAGATGATGATGGAAGATATATTGCAATTGAGATAAATATACAGAATGACTCATTGCTTTTGATTGGAATTTACGCCCCAAATCAACAGCAGGAAAGTTTTTATAAATTATTATATGCTAAAATATTGCAATGGAATTACAAATCAATTTTGATTATGGGAGATTGGAATGGCGTGATTGATACAACTCTAGACAAAAAGACATTGGCCAAAACAGGGATCAAATTGCCATAGACTTTCTTCGTGATGAAAGAGGATTTAGAATTGAAAGGTGTTTGGAGAGTTCAACATCCGAAGGAATTGGATTTTACATTTTTTTCAGATCGACATAAATCTTTTTCTAGGATTGACTTTATGTTGGTCACATCTGACTTACTTATTAAAACAACAAGGACTAAGATATTTCCCAGGACCTTAACGGATCATAGCCCGATATGGATGGAAATTGAATTTGGGAAGAAGGAGAGAAGGTCTTGGAGACTGAATGAGAATTTGTTTAGATATGAAAAGAATATATCTGAACTCAAAAAACATGAACTCCAAAAAAGGAACAATTAAGAACCCGACTGATAAGAAATTACAGGAAACCATAAAACTCTTGAAAGATCAATTTCAAATGCTTATGGCAGAACAAATGGCAACTAATTTACAATTTGCCAAACATAATACCTTTTGTAATGCTAATAAACCGGGTAGATGGTTGGCCTATACTTTGAGAAAACAGCAATGTTCTTGTATAATCGATACCATTGAATATCAAAGAAGTATTGATACCAAAGAAGTATTTCAACAAAATTTAATAAAACAAGCTTTTCTAGATTACTATTCTAAATTATATCATAAAGACAATATAAAGAATGAGCTTATAGATGAATATCTTGAGAAGAGGAGAGTTACAAAAATTTCTAGAGAACAAAAGGAGAGAATGAATTATGCAATAACATCTGAAGAGATTTCATTTGCAATAAAACCATTGAAAACAGCAAAGGCTCCAGGGACGGACAGTTTGATAGCGGTGTACTATAAAACTTTACAAACAGAAATGATTGAACACCTTAAAGACCTATTTTGTAGTATACAACAAGGGGGAAATATACCCCCTTCATGGAAGACGGCCTCTATTTCACTAATACCAAAAGAGGAAGGTTCTACAAAACCAGAAAATTTTAGACCAATATCTCTCTTGAATACAGATTACAAAATTTTTGCAAAAGTATTAGCCAACAGATTGATGCCAGTTATCCAAGAGGTGATTCATCACGACCAAGTGGGATTTATAGAGGGCAGATACATGAAAGATAACGTAAGGCAACTCATAGACTTATTGGAATATCTTGAGAAAAGTAAACAGATCTCTGCAGTGCTGGTGTTCCTGGATGCGGAAAAGGCCTTCGATCGAGTCAATTGGGATTTTCTAAAAAAGACTTTGTTTAAAATGAACTTTGGGGATCAGTTTATACAGGCGATATCAGCAATTTATCAAGAACAGACAGCACAAATTGTTATCAATGGGAGTTTAACGACTAATTTCAATATACAAAAAGGAACAAGACAAGGTTGTCCGCTATCCCTCTGCTGTTTATTTTAACCTTAGAAGTCTTGTTGAACTCAATACGGGATTCGAATAATTTGAATGGAATAGTTATAAGGCAAAAGGATTACAGAACAAGGGCATTTGCAGATGATCTGGTGGTTACCCTACCACGACCTTTGGAATCAATCATCTAGATGAAAAACATCATAGAAGAATATGGTCTGGTTTCAGGCTTTAGACTAAACCAGAAAAAGACTAAGATGATAGTTAAAAATATGTTGGAACCACAAAAGAGTGAACTGGAAAGGTTGGCAGGTTTTGAAATAGTTTCAAAGGTGAAATATCTAGGAGTTCAGGTTGCAGCTTCTAATATAAAACTTTTTCAAAATAATTACGAAGTTTTGTGGAGTAAGATTCAAAAAGATTTGGAAATCTGGAAAAAACTGCAACTATCTTTACTTGGCAGAATAGCAGCAGTTAAGATGAACATTCTACCTAGATTTCTGTTTCTGTTTCAAATGATTCCGGTGCTTAAAAGTGATAAAATTTTGGCCGAATGGCAATCAGGACTGAATAAATTTATCTGGAATGAGAAAAAGCCAAGAGTTAAACTGAAAATAATGCAAGATGTTTGTGAAAGAGGTGGCCTTAAAGTTCCAAACCTACATCTATATTATGAAGCAGTAGTGTTGACACAAGTGAGTGATTGGTTTGGAACGACAAAGACTGAAATTTTGAACATAGAAGGCCATGATTTGGAGTTTGGTTGGCATGCATACTTATTTTATGAAAATAAATTGGACAACGTATTTAAAAGTCATATACTGAGAAATGCTTTGATGAGAGTTTGGAAGAAGCACCAGCTTAAATTGGATTACAAAATACCTTTGTGGTTGGATCTTGTGCATATTATACAGAATATAAAGTCACTCGGGGGGATTTTATACAAAGAGATGCTTTTCAATGATGGGGGCAGCTGGAGTTTGAAATCTTTAAAAACTCTGTTGGAAGAAGGGACTAATTTAACTTGGTTACAGTATATTCAACTTCAATCAAGATGGAGAGAAGATCAAAAAATTGGTTTAATGTTGCATGAAGAAGATTTGGTGATACAGATAAAATGGAAAGGGCCGATACATATTAAAAGGGTTTATAATTTATTGTTAGAAAGAGATTCAGAAAGCGAATTGGTTAAAGATTGCATGATAAAGTGGGCACAAAATTTTGCAGAACCAGTTATGGTGGAAACATGGGAAAAGATTTGGGTCCAGAATGTTAAATTTACTCAGGCACAGAATTTGCGGGAAAATTTTTATAAAATGTTTTATAAGTGGCATTTAGATCTCAAGAAGTTGTCATGTATGTATCCAAATGTTCAACCTAAATGTTGGAGGTGTGATTGTCTGGATGCTACATACTTTCATATTTGGTGGACTTGCAGAAAAGTGAAAGCTTTTTGGATTAAACTCTGGTGGGTTATGCAGAATGTCTTGAAAAAGAAGCTTCAATTTTCTCCGCAATTGTTTTTGTTGGGTATAGTTAAGGATTGTTCACCGAGTGAAACAAGATTGATTTTATACATGACTACTGCAGCTAGGTTACTGATTGGACAATATTGGAAAAAAGATAGTGTACCTACTATAGAAGAATGGACTTTGAAGATGGCTAATTTTGCAGAAATGGCAAAGATCTCAGCATATTTAAAAGATAGGACCCAAGAAGCATTTGTTCACGAATGGAAGCAATGGGTGGACTACGTGCAGAATAAATATCAAATTAAGAAGTTTCAGTTAGTATTTGACTGAAAATATAGAGATTAGTTAATGTTTGGGGATAGGTAATTGGGGGAAAATTAAGGTTATTTTCTTATGTATTAAGGGGATTAATTAATTAAGATAGATAATTAGTTTCACCATATCTACTATATTGAGGAAAATTTTAATGTTAAAAAAATATTTGATAAGCTTATATACATGTTTGATTGACAGCATATATTTGATAGAATAATTTTATTTTATATATAGGATGATTAGTTAATGTTTAGGGATATGTAATAAGGGGGATTAATTAGTATTTAATGTTAAAAATATTTGATATGTTATCTGGATTTCACCTATACTTTTGTATAGGTGAAGCCAAGGGAGAGAAGGGAGGGGGGGAAATGGGGGAGAGAAATGATAAACTTGTATTGTAAAACTTTTTCAATAAAAAAAAATGCATTCCTGCAAAACTTTAAGTGAACAACAAGGGAAACTAGGAGATAAATGCTTTTTCAGATCAGGAAGCAAGGAAGGCTGCAGTGAGCTGAAGTAATGCACAGAAAAAACAGAAAAAAACACACTACCAGCTAGTATCAGTAAAATTCAAATCTTTGTTACAACTGTTAGAAAAGATTAATTATACAAACTTCGCTTCTATATTCTAGCAAATCAAACAAGCTTTTACTCTTTTCTTTTAAACATATTTTTTCTTTCATGAAGCTCAGCAACCAGGTTATTTAAAAGAAAAAAAGAAAATGAAACATTTGTGTTAGTTTTAACCAGTAAGGTTTTTAAAATAATAAAATGCAAACATCATTAAATTACCACAGTTCCATTTGTTGGAGACCAGCAAATATGTATTGCAAACATTCAGAGTACCACTTACAACACAAAGAGCAGATTGAAGCCAATTATTTGAATCAGGAAATAAATAATCTAGGCTATCCAATCTATTGATGGATGAGGGAAAGAAGGAAGCAGACAATTTACAAAGTCACAATACATGAGAGTTTGAATAATTATTGATGTGAAAACAATAAAAAATTAAAGACACTCAGTTTATATTTGATTTTAAGACTTACCTCCATTCACTGGGCATCTGGTAAACATAGGAAAAAAGCAACATACTTAAAAAAGTTAGGGGAAAACCATATTTTGGTGTGTTTAAGAGCTCTTCAATAAGCATTATACAATAATCTTTAATTTTTGCGAAATTACTCGCATGTACACAGTTGAACAAAAATTAATTTTTGTTTAATTGTAAACATAATACATCTGAAATCTGGGAAGCAGAAGGAAGTTAGTTGGGTTTGACTATTTTAGTAAATTGAAAATAACAAACTTTACTGAAGAAGAACTTTCAATTTAAGTAGAAAGATTAAAAAGGAAAATTTCATCTGCCATTGTTATCACATTGTCAGAGAAACTAAGATAATATTCCCATATTCCAGTATTCCTACATTAACATATTTGGGGGGAAAATAGCATTTATTTAAATAAAATACACTGAAAAGTGATAATAATCAAACTGCTTTAATATTTTGAAAAGAAGAACTTTATTTCTATTATATGCTTTATGCAGCCCTTATTTACATACACTTTGTAGAACTCTATTTCCTCTGCCTTTGAATCCAGAATATACTGCTACTGAACTCTAAATAGATATGCATGAATGGTTTTGGAAGGAATACCATTATACCAACATTTTATTATATTGTATGATGTTTCAGAATTGTTAACATTTAAAAACACACACACACACAACACAATTCAGTCAAATCTAGATTTAAGTTACACTGGGGTTTTTGGAGAGGGGGAAGGGACTGCTCTATTAAAATCATCAAAATTTAATTATGTCCTATTGTAAAGAATTAAAATGCTGCCATTCAGTGAAGTATTTTCTCATCAATTTGAACTGTTTTCTATTATATCATCCTTTTCTTTCTTAACTCCCAGCTAGAAAAAAGTACATTCAAAATGCATTGCCTAGTATTTTATTCAACTTCACATCAAAAATTATAAAATATAAAAAAGGATTAAGAAGAACAGAAAGAGTACATAAAATACAAATAAAGGGAGGTAAAGCAGAATATGAATTCAGACAATGGATACTAAGGGAAATAACATTTAAGTGGTCAGTAAGTACTGTATTAATAGTTTTAATAGTAAAATACTGCTAAGAAATATATTTACTAAATGCTAAACTAATGGCCTATTAGTTTATTAAAATACATTTCAGCAAATCAATGATATCCCAGTAGATTTTATGACAAATTACTAGGATTTCATAAAATTAATAGCATATCAGGAAATAAATGATCAGGGTAAGAATGCAATTAAGCACTATCCAATCAATTATAATGGTTTAAAAAAATCCATCAGATCCTTCAATTCATTACTCTGTATCCAGGCATGTTATTTGCCTGCCCATCTTATTGCTGCTATGCAGAATTTGGCAAAATTAGCAATATTACACAACATCTAACAAGAAGAAGGCCATAAGAACAGTTTCATTTTGTCTTGTTAATTGTATCAGTAAAGGAACAATTAGATTTGCCAACTGCCCTGGTAATCAGAGCAGTGTAGTAGCAAATATTAGATGTCTCAACAACGTATTTGCTACAAGGACAAGTTCTTTTAAACTTGTGGGTTAAATAATTTGTAGGGTAAGATATTAAATTGAGCTCTGAAATGCTCTTTAGTGAGCAGCAGAAACCAGTTCAACTAGATATCTGCTTGATTTCCATTTGGGATATATTATACAAACTGTAACGTGGACTGGAATACGGTTAATCTCATTCTGATATTCAGTATTTTAAACCCTTTCCCTAATAATTCTCCTAATTTGAGAATATACCAAGAAGGAGAAGAATTTTCATTTTCAGGTGTGCTATTTCTATTATAGGAGACACACATAATACACATCTAAGTGCCTGAAGCAGGGATTGCAAAATTTTATTTATATAGCCTCAAGAGATTTATACAATGAGGCATTGTAATTGAGCACCTTAGGGCATTTGTGCTATAGTTTTAGTGCTGCTTGTATACACTGTTTACCAGTAGCAACCTATTGAGATTGGTGGTGTTGAGAGACAGTGATTGGTTCAAAATCACTCAATGAGTTATGTGGTTGAATGAGGAACTAATTCTGGATCAGATTTTGGCATGCTGGGGGAGTCGAAAGAGTCCATGGTCTGCATATTGCCCACTTTGCCATAAAACTTATTTTGTAATCCACAATATATCTGGATTATATATTAACATAAAACAATACAAATTCCTTTATGGTTTAACACAATATATGAACTCAATCTATATTTGACAATGCTAATATATCCTAAACCTTTTAAGACTTGCCATGGGATTAAAAAAGGATCAATTTAAAACTGTATATTCTTCCTCTAAAGTACATAATATCAAACGCACCTGGAATTTTTAAGAAAATTCCAATGAAATATTAATTTCTCATTAATTTCAATTAATTCACCATGGCTAAATTAAATTTTGTAAGTACATCTTCAAAAATTTTCTTTGTTGAATATAAAGTGTATGCCTCTTGGGTCAGCTTCTGAATTATTAATGCACGTTTTATTTAGAGTTTCAGCCAAGGCTTCAGGTCCACATAGGAAAACACCAACCCTGGAACTGAAGGTATAAAGCGAAAAACAGATATTTAGGTCCCAAATATACTACATAATATAAGTAGGGATATTGAACAGGAAATTGAACTGTGCTACAAGCATTATAATCTGCACAGCTTTATGTTTATCAAAAGTCTCATAAGGTAACACTGGTAGCAACATTCTCAGGTTGTGTCAGGTGCAAGGAACCAGAAGGGCATTGAAGCTGATCAGAACAATAAGTTTATTGCTACCTATTGCCTATTTATAAGAATCTCTCTAGACTCACTACTGAACAAGTAAGTAAGCACTCCAAGATTTTGCGGGGCGGGGGGCGAGGTGGGAGCTCTGCTTTCCATCGCTTCTTCCCCTTCAGTTATTTCGGGCTAGCAGTCTCTTAACTCCTCCTCCCACTTCTATAGGAGAAGGACTGGCAAAGTCGGGGGAGGAGTAAAAAGAGGGTTAGCCTCAAATCATTATGTAACCACAAACTAAGTCCAACCCCCCCCCCTCGATTACCATTACCTTTATCTAACTATAATCAGGTGCTGAGCTTAGTTGAAAAGATTCCTGTACATAGGCTTTTAGCAATAAATAAGTTAAATTGAACCTTAATGCATGAAATTGATCTTTCACACCTGACAACTTCAACTGGCTTCCTGCCATGTGGCGGCGGCCCTGCCTGAGCTGCTCAACATTATAGCTGCGGTGGCGGTTGATATCCCCAGGTTTATGGTCATGGGGGATTTCAACCTGCCATCCATCGGTGAGGCGTCTGAGGTGGCCCAGGAGTTCATGGCTTCCATGATGGCCATGGACCTGACCCAGCTAGTTCATGGCCCTACTCACACGGGGGGAAACACGCTGGACCTCTGGTTTTTGTCTCTGGCAGTGGTTGAGTGATCTTGAGATAGGGGATATAGCGATCGAGCCCTTGTCATGGTCGGATCACTCCCTCCTTTGCTTTGACCTTCGAACCACCGCATCCCACCACAGGGAGGTGGAACCGATGAGGTGGTTCCGCCCCAGGTGCCTGATGGACTTGGACAGGTTCCAAATGGAGCTTGGGCCATTTCCTGAGGCTCTGGCTCATGGTTCGACTGAAGATCTAGTGGCTGCCTGGGATACAGCGGCCACTGGGTCCTCCTGGATTCACGACTGTCTTTAGAAGAGCACTTGACGGCCATGGCCGGGAGGACTTTTTATCAGGTCCGCCTGATTCGCCAGTTGCGTCCCTTTCTGGATCGGGACTCGTTAAGTATGGTCACTCATGTCTTGTCACTTCCCGATTAGACCACTGCAATGCTTTCTACATGGGGCTCCCTTTGAGGAGCATCCAGAGGCTCCAGCTGGTCTAGAATGCGGCCGCACAGGTGGTTATGGGAGCGACGTGGTGCTCCCATGTGACCCCCCCTCCTGCGTGAGCTGCACTGGCTCCCGGTGGTCTTCCGGGTATGCTTCAAGGTTTTGGTTATCACCTTTAGAGCGCTCCATGGCATAGGACCGGGGTATATATAGGAGACTGCCTTCTGCCACCAGTGGCCTCTCACCGACCAGTATGCTCTAATAGAGAGGGGCTTCTCAGGGTGCCGTCAGCCAAACAATGTCAACTGGCGGCCCCAGGGGGAGAGCCTTTTCTGTAGGGGCACCTGCCATCTGGAACGAGCTTCCCCCGGAGATACGGAGGATCCCGGATCTGCACACTTTCCCCTGTGTCCTCAAAACATTCTTATTTCAGCAGGCCAGTCTGGCCTAACTTTTTTCTTTTTAAATTGCTTTTTCAATTTGTTTATAAATTGGGTGTTTTAAATCTGTCTGGGCCAAAGTATTTAATGTATTTTAAATGGTTTTAACATTTGTATTTCATGTATTTTATCTTTTGGCTGTTCACTGCCCTGAGTCTTTCAGGAGTAGGGCGGTATATAAATTAAATAAAATAAATGAATTAAATAAACAAATAAACTGCAGATCCCACCACAGGTTTTGCACAAAGTTCAACATGGCAAAAATCAACAGGAACCAGCACTTATTAAACCGATGAAACAAAACTAATTATATACTGATATAATAAAATGTAATAATTGCACAAGAAGCCTACTTTGGATGTTGGCCTGCAATTGTTTTGAATTCATTTTCCCAATTTGGTCTTCCATATTGAGTTTTCTGCTTCAAGCCTGTAATCACATCTTTCTCCTCATCATGATGCATTGTAAAATGAGTCGCCTAGAATGTTAAAAACAAGAAATAGTCTTTATTAGAAGATAGTTAGGTAACTTTTTGTAAGAAACTAGAAGATTGTTAGGAAAGTTTTTGTCTTCCAGTTGTAATTTCTAGCCAGAGCAACCCACAGAAGTTGAAATCCAATACATCCTGAAGAAAATAGATTGGGATATATAAGCAAAGTTACTGTGTTTGATATAAAAAAGAGAGGGAGAGGGTTCCAAATAATAACCTCCAAACAACTCAATAGTATCCAACAGAGAAAAATATAACACAAAGCGAACAAATATGTACTGTATATGTTGGAGGAAAAACTAATTGGAGGCCTCTCAATATTTCCTAATGGTTTGCTCTAATGTGAGTATAGTGTCCTGTTTCTTGAGGCTAAGAATGCACAATGTCATTTTTTATCTAACTATTGCAAACAACCCAATTTTCTTTGCATTGCAACAAAAAAACAGTATTGTCTTACTTCTGGTGGAACAAACAGCATTTATGGGTCTTTTGTAGTACTTCATTTAATTGTTGGCAAATTACTTGTCTCCTGTGCATTGTGGTAGGAATGCCCACTCCCTTTTATCATTTTGTCCTGATCAATTCTGAAGTTACCTTCCCCTGATGGGTTTTGAACCTCTGTGTTTTTTTCTTTTTCTTTGATGCAGTGAAAGTCTGCTTTTTTTAAATAAGCTCATCAGCACAAACCCAAGACAATTTTTGGTTCTTCTAATAGGCTCACAAGTGGGGGGTTGAAATGGTGGGCTTTCTTTTTTTTAACTGAATGAAATTGATAAGTGGATATCCCTTTTGCCGGAATCTTGGACCAACTTGATTAACCCCTTGCCATGGACTTCCCCCAAGTATTAAATGTATTCATCGGCGGAACTTCTGATTCTGTGAGATTCCCCCCTCTTGCCGGTGTGGCCCTCCACTCTATCAAGGGCCTACCTTTATGACGGGCTTTGGAGCCCTGGCATGTAGCAAAAAGGGGTCTGAGGGGTTTCTTGGGGAAATTTTTAGATAGATTTTTAAGGGGTTCTGGGAAGGGGGAGGGTTATGTGAGTGTGGGGGTAAACCCACAGGAGAAGGGGTCTGGCCCGGCTGTTAGTGGGGCCATGGGGGGGTGTAGATTCCGGGGGTAAGGTGCACATTGATGTTCATTCTGTTGAGGGCCTTGCTATCAATACGCTGAGTGGGAGGGACAGATATGGTGGGTGCAGGGGACCATAACATGTGAGGGGGGCGGGCACTTGCTACCTCTGAGTGGTGACGCACCCCGGTCCCCATAGCCCTTCTCGCTCCCCAGGTTGTCCAGACTCTCAGAGATCGAGTCTCCGGCTATTGTTGTGCAATGCCAGGTCCATGGTAAATAAAGCCCCCTTCATCTGTAATCTTGTTCAGGAGGGGGGAGCGGACCTGGCGGGTATTACGGAGACCTGGTTGGGCCAGGAGGGGGGAGTCCCCCTCATGGATATGTGCCCACCAGGCTTCCGTGCATTCCATCAGCCGAGAGCTCAGGGCAGGGGTGGGAGGGCGGTCATTATAAAAGAAGGTCTTGATCCGAGGGAGACCACTGTACCACAGATAGCCGGGTGTGAGTCCCTCCTTGTGAAGTGGGGCCGCGGAGTTCAGATGGGTTTGTTGATCATGTACCTGACTCCCTGCCACATGGCAACAGCCCTGCCTGAGCTGCTCAACGTGATAGTCGGGGTGGCAGCTGATACCCCCAGACTTCTGGTCTTGGGGGATTTCAATCTGCCATCCGTCAATGAAACGTCTGAGGTGGCTCGGGAGTTCATGGCTTCCAGAACAACCATGGACCTGACTCAGTTAATTCACAGCCCCACTCACATGGGCGGACACACCCTGGACTTAGTTTTTGTCTCTGGTCAGTGGTCGAGTGGCCTTGATATAGGGGATATAGTCATCAAACCCTTGTCATGGTCAGACCACTCTCTTTCGACTGGACTTTCTAACTACTACACCCCACTGCAGGGAGATGGAGCCGACTAGGTGGTTCCGCCCCAGGCACCTGATGGAACCAGATAGGTTCCAGATGGAGCTTGGGCCATTTCCTGAGACTCTGGCTCATGACTCGGCTGAAGACTTGGTGGCCGCCTGGGATAGTGTGACCGCTGGGGCTTTGGACCGTGTCGTACCTTTGCGGCCTCTGACCCGGCACTGAACTCACCTGGCTCCTTGGTTCTCTGAAGAGCTGAGGGAGATGAAGCGCCAGAAAAGACGCCTAGAGAGCGGTTGGAGGACCAGCCGTTCCGAATCTGACCGAACACTGGTGAGGTCTCATATTAAGACCTATATAGTGGCGATAAAAGCGGCAAAGTGTAATTATTTTTCCGCTCTTATCGCGTCATCAGAAAATCGCCCAGCCACACTGTTTAGGGTGACCCGCTCCCTCCTTCAATTGGGAGTGCAGGATGACCCCTTGCAGGGCCAAGCTGAGGACTTTGTGCAGTATCTGTATGACAAAATCGCTCAGATTCGGGAAGGTCTGGCCTTTGACTGGGTAAGTCTGGATGGGATGAGTGAAGCAGGTCCTGAGAGTGTGGTTTGGGAGGAGTTTGATCCTGTGGCTCCCAAGGACATGGACAGGATTCTGGGATGGCTGAATGTGACCACATGTTTATTGGACCCGTATCCCTCCTGGTTGGTGCTGGCTTCCCGGGAAGTTACACGAGGCTGGCTCCAGAAGATTGTTAACGCTTCTCTGAGTGAGGGTGTCCCGCCGGCCGCTTTGAAAGAAGCGGTTGTGAGACCCCTCCTCAAGAATCTCTCTCTGGACCTGGCTGTTTTGGCTAACTACTGTCCAGTCTCCAATCTCCGCTTTCTTGCAAAGTTTGTTGAGAGTGTGGTTGCATGGCAGCTTCCCCAGTACCTGAATGAAGCTGTCTATCTAGATCCGCTCTAGTCTGGTTTCCGGCCTGGGCACAGCACGGAAATGGCATTGGTCACGTTGGTGGATGATCTCTGGAGGGCGCGGGATAGGGGGTGCTCCTCTATCCTGGTCCTATTAGACCTCTCAGAGGCTTTTGATACCATCGACCATGGTATCATGTTGTGCTGGTTGGAGGGGTTAGGGGTGGGGGGCACCGTTTTGCGGTGGTTCTCCTCCTATCTCTCTGACCGGTCACAATCGGTGTTGACAGGGGGGCAGCAGTCGACTCCGAGGCACCTTGTTTGTGGGGTGCCGCAGGGGTCGGTCCTCTCGCCCCTTCTGTTCAACATTTATGTAAAGCCGCTGGGTGAGATCATCCGTGGCTTTGGGGTGGAGTTCCACCAGTACGCTGACGACACCCAGCTGTACATCTTCACCCCAGGCCACCCCAATGATGCCCTTGAAGTGATGTCCCAGTGCCTGGAGGCCGTGCGGGTCTGGATGGGGAGACTTAACCCCTCCATGACCGAGTGGCTGTTGCTTCCGGCGTCCCGATATAGTAAGCTCGTGCCAACGCTGACTATTGGGGGCGAGACACTGGCCCCCATGGAGAGGGCTCGCAACTTGGGCATCCTCCTGGATGCACGGCTGTCTTTAGAAGAGCATATGACAGCCGTGGCCAGGGGGCTTTTTATCAGGTTTGCCTGATATGCCAGTTGTGTCCCTTTCTGGATCGGGACTCCCTACGCACGGTCATTCATGCTCTCGTGACTTCCCACCTGGACTACTGCAATGCTCTCTACATGGGGCTCCCCTTGGGTGCACCCAGAGGCTCCAGTTGGTCCAGAATGCAGCCACGTGGGGGATTATGGGAGCGACGGGGTGCTCCCATGTGACACCTCTCCTGCGTGAGCTGCACTGGCTCCCGATAGTCTTCTGGGAGCGCTTCAAGGTGTTGGTGACCACCTTCAAAGCGCTCCATGGCTTAGGGCCTGGGTATTTGCGAGACCGCCTTCTGCCGCCAATAGCCTTCCACCGGCCAGTACGCTCGCATAGAGAGGGTCTCCTCAGGGTCCCGTCGGCCAGACAATGTCAGCTGGCGACCCCCAGATGAAGAGCCTTCTCTGTGGCGGCACCCGCCCTCTGGAATGACCTACCCCCGGAGATATGCAGGATATCAGACCTCCGGACTTTTTGTCGGGCCCTTAAAACCCACTTGTTTCATCTAGCTGGACTGACTTGATCCCATCCTCTGTTTTAAATTGGAACTGATTGTTGTGGCCCCGTCCTCTGAGCCTATCCCATTGGAGGAAGGAAGCTCTGAGCAGGAGGAAGAGGAGCCAGCCAGATCTCCCAGCCCCCCCCCCCTCTGGCACCGTCTCAGGTGCCAGCTGAAAGAGAGCCAAGTAGTGGGGAAACAGGTGTCTCAGATGAGAGTGAGGGCGAGACGTCATTCCTGGACGCACACCAAAGAAGGCGAGAGAAAAGATTACTGCAGCTGCGGAGACGTATGAGGGAATAGACCTGAGTCACTGGATTGGAGTCACAGGATCAATGAGTCACTGGACCACACCCAGAGAGACTATATAACAGACAGAGGGGGGTATTGATCTCTGTGATGAACAAATTATACTATCGGTTAGGCATTGGAGTTTACAAGCTGAAGCTGAATCAGAGACTTTGCTGAATATTTGTGGTGCTTTTCTTTCGGTGTACTATTAAAGTCCTTGGCAGACGGTGTGCATATCGCTGCCAAGTTTGAGATAAGAACTGTGGAGTGTGCCAAGTGCTTCTTAACCCTCGACTGGCTGTGTTTTTGTGGGTTTCTGAAGGTGGGGACAGATCACTGATTTTAAATTGTAGTGTTTTAACTGTTGGCCAAAAATATTTAATATTTTTAAAAATTGTTTTAATTTTTATATATATCATGTTTTACCTTGGCTGTTCACCACTCTGAGTCTGTGAGAAGAACGGTGGTTTATAAATTGAAATAAATAAATAAATAAATAAATAAATAAATAAATAATAAATAAATATTCCACTAGAGCCCAAATGACAAGAAGAATGGTAAAGCCTGTCCCTTCCTACTCTGATCGATCAGTGAATGCACTGGATAGGAAAATGTTGAATATGAAGTAGTGTCAGTCAAGGAAGGCTCTCCCCAAAGATCTACCAACATGAAATGAAACTAATTGGTGCTTATTTTCTGAGATGGATGAGAGGGATAAAACACCAGGGCAGTCCACTGATCAAAGAAACTATTGCTAGACAAATATCTGGCTGCCTATGTTGCCAAATTTGAAAAGCAATTTCTTAAGCTGGTTTTATTTCTATCCAGCAGAGAAGACAAGTATCTTAAAACACCTGGTGCAGAAGATCCTTAAGCATGCAATGCCTATTTACTGAACTGCAGTCATCTTCATGCAGATAATTTTCATTTTACCATATTCTACCCCAACAGTAATTTCAAAAATAACATAAATAAATAAATTTCATACATTTATTTATTTATTTTTCATTTTTTAAACACCCATCTGTCTCAAAGAGACCGTTTAAATCACAACCACAGCCTACACTGATTTATTTTAAAACAAAAACTTCATCTTTCTTTTTAAAATGACATCTTTCCCTTAATAATCTTGTAGCCAGCACACATGTTGTAAGCAAATTTTGAAGGGTTTCTCTTAAATTAAAAGGAAGAAATAGAAATATTCCTATACAGTACTTTCAGAAAGAACTGAGTCATATTGTATGTCTTCAAAAAGGCTGCTTGCCTCAGACGTAAGGAGCTGAAACAAAGATCTGTCATGCAGAAGTAATATTACTAATCCCACTTAAAATATATCATTTTTATGGAGAAAATCTATCTCCCTAGTCGCTTAGAGTTGACAGGACTAAATGTCGTATAATCTACATACAGATATGAGAGCTATGCAAATATTTTGAAAGAAGTGCTTCAGAATGCATAATGCTTCCATGCTCCTCTTTCTGTTTATAGTTACATCTTTTCCCAGATATGAAAGGCTCTTCCCTCCTCTCCCCACTTCCCCCCCCAAACTGTTGCTAATTCTCCCTCCACAAGCAAGCTCAATAGAATGGCTGTTATGTGCATGAAAATATAGTTGGAGCAGCTTTTCAAGCACCAATGCCTGCCTGGAAGAAGATGCTGCTAACTACTGCATCAACCTCTTAAAAAACATCTTCATACACACTCCCATCCCATGCATTCTGAAGAGTCTCTTTTGAAACATTTGCATTGCTGTAATAAATATGCTTGCTTGAATCCTTTGCATTGATGATATCCACTTGCCTTTGATTCTTAGTCTCAGAACCGTGTGATCACAATTATGCATGAGAAAAAGTTAGTAAATCTGTTGATACAGCTAGATCTGCTGCCATCTGTCTTTACAGTATTTACTTTTCAAATATTTATGGTGGTGCCTTAGTGGTGGAATCCATAATGTGACAACTGGTGAAAATGGCCCATAAAAGCCTGTTGGATTCATGGGCAGTAGCAACTCTGGATCCAGTCCCACCATCCAGATCCCACTGCATAGGGGATATACAGTGATTGCCTGCCTTTCCTAAAGATCCAATTGCTCTGATACAATAACTACCTGAGATTCATCCCAGCCAGTAAGATAGATGTTGTAGCTGAGAAAATCTGTCTGATTCTTTTCTTGCATTTGAGCCTCCACTGATTGTAAGAGATCAGCAAACCATTCAAAGGCATGGGTATCTCGGCACAGCCAATAAAAATAGATCTGAGGGAATAAAATTGAACATGTTCACATTATTAGATCCTCTTTAGTTAGATGACTTTATTCACTTATTCCCCCTTAAACCCACAAAGTACTGTCACATCTGACAATCCTTTGATTATAATAATGTAGATATCAACCTAGCATAGAAGTGAAAGGAACAGAAATATTTAAAATGTGAGTTGATTTTTTTCATTCAGGGTAACAGAAACCTCAATATGCAGCTGGCAAACCCAGGTTCCCAGGTTCAACTGTACTAAGCTCATGTTTTTACTTTCAAGGTAGTTCTAAACTCATGTTTTAAAAGCCAGTCTAATGCTTTTTCAGAAGAACACTAAACTCTTACTTACAGTAAGCTTGAATACCTGATAAGTGTCAGACATCACTTGGGCAGATGTTCAGTCTCACTAAGCCAAAATAGGAAGTCTCTGTTATCTGAGTCTTGCTGATTTTGTCATCTCTGGAAGCATTGCTGTTTTTCTGTGACTTCTGCCAACAAGGGTATTGTGTGACCATATTCTTTTCACTATTCTTATTATTACTATTTCTGACTCACTAGAAATGTCTGTGACTGGCCAATAAAACTCACATGCAATTCCAATTTGCATGTTATCACTTGTGTAGCATTATGTTTAACTTAATTCCCTTGGGAAAGTGTCATTTTCTCTACTCCATTCCAACTTTAGACATATGTTGTTATTATGCATGGAGCAACAGGAGCCAAGCAAATGCCAATTGCTAACTGCATCAGCAACCAAATAGTCAGTGAGGAATGTCTAATTTTGTTCATAGAAAATTGTGTTAGAAAAAGAGAGAAACACTATTTTAAAGTCAGGAAGAAAATGATAATGATATTAGTTGAGGATAAAACAAAAGAAATATTGTGAGAACATAGCAGAAAAAAGCAGTTATTGGGACATGTTTATGCTATAGTTAGAGTCAAGTGAGGACAATTCCTAATTTATTCACACAGTCTCTCTCCTTATATAAATATATATTTAAGCATCATATTAAAATATAAATCTGTCTTCTTCAACTTGGCCATATTAACTGGAAATTGTAAAGTCCAAGACATCTGAAAAAGATGGGGAAGGGTGGGGAAAGTTGGATATGAAATAGTAGTTTTTATAGTGTATATATGCTAGAGTGTATATGTGCTATTGAATGCTAGAAAACAAACGGTGAATGCTCAGGAACAGATTTGGAGTCATACCTTTTTGAGTCTTAGGTCCATGGCATTATTGCAGTACTTATACCACACAGATTTGAGGATTGATGCAAAAGGGGTAACCCCTATGCCAGCGCCAACAAGCATCACGGTTTCATAACTGAACACATCTTCACTAGCAGTACCAAAGGGACCATCTACAGCTATCCTAAAATGAGAAGATAAAGTTTCAGATTTTATTGTTTGATTGAAAGATTATAGTACGGCTCGTTACTGAGTCATACTGTAATAATCCACCACCAGGCTGAAGCCAACCTTACTCTATTTAAGGACTATTCCATATTTTGAAGAATTTATTTTAATTGTGATCAGAGCCCATAATAATAAAGCAAAGATAGTACAAAGATAGGCACCTTGGATGCAATCCCAAAACTTCTGGACCAACACTGGAACACATTGGCAATGACAAAATCATTATCAGTCAGTTGCAAGAGGCAGTTTTATTTGGAACAGTTTATATCCTGAATGAAACCTTTAAGATGATCAAGCAATGACATATGTCTATCCCAGGCAGCTTTACTGCAACAACTTACATCCACAATTCAATTAATTAATTGATTGGTTGATTGATTCAATAACATCTGCCTATCTCAGGTCCTTGGGAAGGATTTGATAGGTAGATAAAAGTGTCAAATCCAGTCTAATCATCTGGCTAACTGTGCAACGAGCCATAATAATAATTATAATGTACTCTAGTTTGAGCTCCCAGTGTTGATAAACTCATCTCTGTGTCAAGGAATATCTGATCTTTCACAGTACAATTAAGCCATTGAAGATTTTTTTCCATTTTGATAGTACTGAATAGCACTGAAAGGGTCCAAATTTAATGTTATGACTGACACTTTATAGCAAGATATTTCATAGAAAATATAATTACTATTATGATGAATACATACTTAGGAAGTTTCCAAGCTTCTTGGAGTTGTTCTTTGTCACAGCCACAAGCTTTAAACAAACCTTCTGTCCAGTCCCCTACAACACGTATATGAATGCTGAAATAATCTTCTTCAGGGGCAGAAGTCAGTGTGAAAGGATGCCATTCCAGTACAGATACTTCAGGACATTTGACAAAAATGTACTGCCCAACTTCCATCTTAAAGCCTTTCTTTTTCATCTGGAGCTCAAAGGTTTGGAAAGGATGTGTGACAACCTGACACAAGAAATAAAATTCTCAGAATGCCAGCGGAAATCAAAGTTTGTCCTAAGTTAACACAAATTTGATAAACGAAGTAACAATAGTTTAAGTCCAATATTTATTTAGAATTTGAATGAAATTCATTCATTCAAATTATTTTGAATATTTTTAATTGTTAAATATATTAATGCTGAAAAGAGACTTCCAAATAAATATGTTAAATACTTTGATGATTAATTTGGAAATTTCTTCCCAGCATTGGATCTCATTATCTGTAGGTATCTATGTCTGTGGATATCACTGGTGATAAGGCAACAACAAAATGATTAACATTTTTAGTGGCATAAGACAGGTAAGACACCTTTATGACTCTTACCTTTGTAATAACTACTTTTTGCTGTGAGCGCCAAAACCTCACCAACCTCTCACAAACATACAGAATCATGGGGCCAATGATCCATTTCCATGTCTGCCAAGAGAATAAGTAAAAGGAGAATAAAAAATTGTTTAACTTTTCTTAATAAATGTTCACACATGACACTATTCCTTGAATTCATCTAACATGGTTCAACTGAAACAATGGTTTTCAAATCACAGTGGCTGTGCATACATATTAAACTAAAATTAATCACTTTATGATTTAGCATGAGATGTGAACTCACTCTCTTAAATAGAAAGACAACTGCTTTGTATATACCAGAATTTGTTTCAATTGTGAAGTCAGACATTAGCCTTTTGTACAGACAAGAAGTTTGTTACTTGCAAAAGCTTATAGCTATTGGATAATAGGAAGTTGCACCTTTCACAAATCTCTAATTTCAGAAGTCTATTGTTAAGAAATATGTTGTCCTTTGTCTGAAACTACTTTTGAACATATGAATGAAAAGATTATTTACATCAAATATTTATAATAATGTTCATATAAGTTATGGTCTGATTGAACCCTCAACTGTTTTCTCTAACTTTCCTTTCTTTTAGCAAACTCTAACATTAACATTAAAAATTCAGCAATCTTTACAGCTGTGTAGGTTTTTTTTAACAAGGAAGCAAGAGATCGTACCATGGGAGGATTTCCAGCAAACCGTGGTTTAGGACATGAAGATATTTCCCCCCAGACTGTGTAATTGTTGGCACAATCTTTTGGTTCATGTACCAAAAAGCTCTCAGAGGTTTGCTTACGTACAATTCTTCTGCAAATAACACCAAGTGTTAGGAGCAATAATACTGATCCATTGTAAAAACATCCACAGCAATTAAAAAAGAAGCATGACAGGAATATTTTGCACTAATTCTGAAAATAGCATATTAATGAAATATATATTTATTGATGTACATTTCCCATGACAATCACTCATCATAATTCAGACATTTGTACCAATCCATGGTATAATCATTGCATGTTAAACACGCCACTTATGTTGTGGTTTATACATCACACTACATCAAAATTAACATTATATAATATATGAACTAGGAACAGTATGTTCCATTGCTTACTAAATAATTTTAATTTATGTACCTACATTTTAGCTACTTTCTAGTCCACACATATGGTCTATGTAATTTAAACAGTTGTGTATTTAGAACAACAACTACCAATCCAATTACATATATCTTCAAGTTCAGTGTTAAAAAGCAAAACGTTATGGAAGAAGCTCATTCATATTAGCTGTTTCAGTAGTTCACATTCCATTTTTTTGAATTATAACTACATCAGCCCCAGCCTGCATGGCCAGTTGGGAACTATAGTCTAAAGCAGGGGCTCCCAAACCTTTGGAAACCAGGAACCGGTTCCATGGAGAAAGGTTTTTCTGTGGACTGGAGGGGGTGTGGTTTGGCATGCTACCTGCATCTCACAGATGTGGCTTCGCTTGTTTGCGCAACCCAGTTTCTGGCATACTCCGGACCAGTGCCAGTCCATGGACCAGGTGTGGGGGACCCTTGGTCTAAAGACATCAGGTTAAAAATGATTCTATTACAGACTTCAGTCATTTATTGTTCTGATAGATTGTCCTAAGAAAGCTCCTTTGATACTGTCTCTAGGCAGTTCTTGAACGTGATATCTGAATAAGTGCAAATACTTACCCAAATCCATGGATGACAAGACCAGCAAAAAAAATAACAAAGAGATGGTGAGTAAACCAGAATACTTCAAAGTATGATCTGCGAATGGTTTTGGTGGATGATGTGATAATTAGTATTAGACACAATGTAATGATAACACCACTGAGGCCAGCCAAAGTTGTAAATGCCACATAGAGGCCACCAATAGGGTTCTGAAAAGGAAAAATCAGGTTGATATAATCATACCAAACACACCCATTCTGACAGAGTTGCATAACTTCTTTTGCTTTAAAACAAAGCAACAATATCCCCAATAAAAAGCATAATGTTAGAATAGTGATGATTATAGGGAAAAATAAAATCTTTCTGTATGTATGCGTGAGAAACAATAATCCTCTGATTTTTCTCCCATCTCCTTACCGAAATTTTTTTTCTGGCAAAATTCAGGTAACTTTCACCTAACTGGTCACCCAGATCAGACAGTGCACCCTTAATGCTTCCGTTTTCTTCAGTGCGTGCATCCACCAATCTTTCAACATTAAATAAATGTGCAATTGTATGGATTGCTGGCAAAAAAATAAAAATAAATAAAAAATGGGATAGAAAATATATATTAAATATTAAAGAGATAAATCACTTTTAAAATGCTTTGTTTTTTCATATGGAAAGGGGCTTTTTTTGCTAACTATTTTGAGAACGGAAACATCCTATAAAATATAAAAACAAGTCTATAAGACACATACTTTACAGATATAGGTCATTTTGTTTCTACTCTTAAATTGTATACATAGTTATTTTAATTGCATTAATTTTCTCCTGTTGTAATGAGGTGGCTTTTTAAAATTAATCTGTGAATGTTTTTGTGCAAAATTTGAAAAAGTAGACATGCAAGGTAGAATAAGTGCATTTAATGCTGAAGGAATTTGACAGGATATGAAAAAGATATCTTGCTAACACATATTCACGATAATGAAAACTGCTAAAACCCCAGTAAATTTATATCATTATGTTCCTTTTCTTTCTATTTTCTTTTATACAAAAAGTTTACTAAGCTATTTCTTTTTAATATTTTGTATAGGAATTGATGACCTGAGACATCTAAAATTAAATATAATTATATAGAATAAACTTCTCTTTCATATATCCTCTGCATGTTTGATAGTTGCCAGAATTATAATCTGGATTTCTATACCGTACTAAATCATGGCTTACTTAATCATAATCTGTTGACTATGATTGGATTTGTACAGCAGAGAAAACTAAAAGCCATGTTTTATAAAGTAGAGTGGACAAGTTCATTCAATATCCAACTGTATTACGGTTTAGCAAATGGATTACACTGATGATGTTAGCTAGTTAGAGTGGTAATGGAAGAAAACAACCAAGCTCAGAGAGCACCAAGGACCTCACAAACTACAAACTACAAGCTACAAATATTCTCTTCTATCAGTTTAACAAATGTTTTGTCTTCTTTACTTCTCATGCCTTTCCAGAAACTTGTTCTTTCAGTATGAGTTTTGTTCATTAAACTGATGAGACTTTGAATAAAATAGAACTTTGGAACACCCACCAGTATGTAGTGCAATCATCCAGGCCACCAGTTTGTGAAATGTCAGGTTTCTGTCCAACTGTCTTCTGACACGCACTGAGCAACACTAGAGATTCAAAAGAAAAAGTGAAATACAATACTATCTGTCTCTCCTGGTTCTCTCTTCTGAGTTTGAAGTGCTATCTACCCATTCTTGGGCTGATACTAAACAATACCTCATAAAGTTTGCTGACCCCTTTACCAGTTGCTACCTGCCTCCTCTGAATCTGTTTCAGGCCCTATCAAATGAGGAGGCCTTGACTGTGAATGTGCCTTTAGTTATAAGCAACATGCCCGTTTTTCTCTTCTAGCTTTAAATTATTATCCCGTCCATCTCTCCTTTTTATTCATCTGGGTGGACAATGGAAGTGCTAAAACAATGCATGCTACAATTATGGAGTTGTTAAGGAGCAATACATTGAAGCTTAATCTGGACAAAATGTATGTGCTGTTAGTGGATGTTTTATATGTTAGGGTATATTGTTTTCAATTTGTTCTGGAAAAGTTGTATTCCCTCTGAATCCATTGTTTTTATTAGGTACAAAAAGGATCCTATGGCAAAAAGTGATTTGTTGCAGCTTACTTTAGTGTGTCAGCTATACTTTTACTGTAGCTCTGATACAGCAGTTCATACCCCAATAACTTCATATTTATACTTATTTACAATGTGTTTTATATGAAGTGGCCTTGAAATTCAGTTAGCACAGAATACTGCATTGAGAATACTGGCATTATAAAGATATTCTATTGATTTTATTTAATTTTAATTTCTAGTCACAGGTAAAATGTGACTAATTGATCAGGATTTTCATCGTTTGGGACCACAGTATCCAAGAATACCTCTTTCTTTTTTCTTTTTAAAAAAAATAACTATCGTATTTGAAGACTGAAAGATAAAAACTAACAAGAACTAATAATAAGAAAAAGAGTAGACCAGGGGTGTCAAACTTGATTTCATTTGGGGCTGCATCAGGGTTGTGTTTGACCTTGGGGGGGGGGGGCGGGTTGGGCGTGGTCAGGGTAGGGATGGCCAACTCAACGTCACTCATGTCAGGGGCACCTATGGTGGCCTGAGCACTCTCCCAGCAAAAATGGGTTCCCGAGCTTCGTTTTTAGCTGCAATGGCCTCCTGCAACCTTCTGCCAGCAAAAACAGAGCTTGAGAGGATTCCCAAACTCCATTTTTTGCTGGCAGAGGCACTGCGAGCCAGTCCTTCACTGTTTCCAGGGCAGCCCCCAGAGCCAGATCTAAGCACCCCAGGGGTCAAATCAAGACCCCGGGCTTTGAGTTTGACACCCCTAGAGTAGAAGAAAAAAAGAGTAAAGAAACAGAGAGAGACAACAGAAGCATAACAAAATAAAAAGTAACAGGAATACAAAGAGAAAATGACTCCTGACTTCTTTTACAACAGATATAAATGAAACTTACTGTATTTTCCTGCGTATAAGACTACTTTCTAACACACAAAAATCTTCTCAAAAGTCGGGGGTCGTCTTATACGCCGGGTCTCATTCTCCTGTAACCAGGCAGACCAGCCCATAAGGCTCTGATGAGTCTTAAATGACTCTGAGGAGGGTCATCTTATATGCCCAGTCGTCTTATACGCCGGAAAATACGGTACATTAAATTCTTATTCTATAGTTACAATATGACATCCATTTTTTAAAATAATCTATTAATAATCATTAAATCTATATATCTTAATTTCATTATTTTTCCATTTTCCATCTGCTGGCTCGGCTTCAAAAGCAGCCATACAGGGGGACTTCCGGTGGCACCGCTGGTGTCGCTGCAGCTCTTTTGGGAGCTCCGACTCCTTGATTTGTAAAGTTACCAAAACGCGAAAATCAACTGTTTTGGCAGCTCAGAACTTTCCCCTCAGGCAAAGAGGGGGATGTGCATGCACAGGCATGGGTAGAGCTCCTCAAAACCTCCAGGATTAATCTTGGGGGTGCAGAGGGTGAGGGCTCCCCAAGCGCCTTCCAGATCCAGGAAGATTCTATCACTGACAGAACAAGGCGCCGCAACCATCCCTGCAAACCAACTGACTCCAAGGATTGATTTTAATGCAGGCAGTACAAAACAGGAGAACTTTTTGCAAATATTTTACTTTTCTTTAACTCTGCAAAATAATACTTCCTTCCAGACCCGAGTGAAAGTTTTTAAGAGATTCAAAATGGCGCTGATAGAGAATGGAAGCTAAAGAAGAAAGTGATTGTTAAAGCTTGTTTGCGCTTGTTAAAGTTGTTACTGCTGTCAGTACTTTGAAACTTTGCTGAATGAAGTGGAAATTAAGGCTTGCAGCTCAAGGAAATAGGTCTTTTTGACTATGATTTGTTAGAGACTGAGAAATAGAATTTCACTGATTTTGTTGAGAAGCTGCTGGAAAAGGGGTTTTTTTTGGAAATGGTGGTGGTAAAGATTTTTGAAGGGGATGAAGGCTTCCTATTACATACTTCAGCAAGTGTACAAATACTGACAGTGGATATTTTGGAAGAAAGGCTAGAATCATTTACTTCCTCACTATTGGAAAGATTGGAAGGGCGTTTTGACAAAATCTCTACTCAAATTTGTAATAAACATGCAAGGGGAGACAATGTATTGGTATCTCAGATTTCAAATAATACTGAGATGCTTAAGGAAGAGGTGGAAGAAGTAACCCAGATAAAAGCGCCTGTAGAAAATGGAATGGATGTCTTTCAAATTAAGAATGGAAAGCTGACAGACTTGAAGGAGATTAACCAGGAGATATGGAGAGAGATCTATCCAGAGGTCTTGACACAGATGAAAGGAAAAGTGCCAGGAGGCGTTGGGACCTTTAAAATACAAAGGAGGATTCAAAATGGAACTTTACAATTTCTTTATAAAAATGGACTTTTAATCTTAATTAAAGAGGTGTGTTTTCCAAAAGGAATTATTTTGCGACCTGCACAAGATTGCAAGATTCAAAAATCTGAATACTCAAGAGTTTGAAAAAATAAAAAAAGATGAAGGAATAAGACGGAAGAAGAAGGCTCATAAAAAGGACAGGGGAAAATGAAGGTGGAAGATTTATACGCCTCCTTGTCAGGCAGGACAACACTGGTGAAAAAGAATTACCATATTTGTATGCAGGATATGATTTGCTTTGTTCTGAAAAGTTATATTGGAGTGAAAATGAATGATTTACTTATATTTAGGGATGTGATTTATTTTGGAAAGTTATTTTAAGCAATGTTATGTTTCAATTGTTATAGGTTATTGGTTAAATCTTTATGTTTGGATGGATTACAAAGAAATTTTTTGGAGGTTAAAATTAAGGTCAATAGATCTCTCAATATATATTTAAGGCTTTTAAATTACATTAATGTTATTTAGTGGATTTGAAGAGAATAAGTAGGACAAATTTATGTTTAATATAAGTTCTTTAGGATGAAAAGTATAAGGTTTTCTTTTTTTTCTTTTATATTGATGGATTAGATTAACAATATATTTTATTGGAGATTAGTTGAAGTACTTTTTTTCTTTTTTTTTCACTGTGGTAATATTTGTAAGGGTGTAAGATGCGATGACTAATTGTTACTAGGTTCTGATTGGTATAATGAAGATTTGCTTATGTATGGATAAGAATCGACTGGGATTAATTACCTTCAAGCAAAAACAGTTATATTTAGTTATGAATAAGGAGAGTTAAAGTGCAAGAGAGAGATAAATCTATAGATAGTTAGCGTGTGGGTTTTTTTGTTAGTGTTTATTAAATGTTTTACCCTGTATTTGCTCTGGGAAGTCGGGAGAGGGGGGGTAGGGGTTGGGATAGGAGGGGGGAGGTGGGGGGGAATCAAAAAAATTTTTTTTTCCAGGTTATGATGTATTAGAGATATTTTGATGACTGATTATGTTGTGTTTATATGCCTAGATGTTTGTATGTTGATTATGAAATAAAAATTTCTTAATAAAAGCAGCCATACAGACTAGCACTGCTTAGTGTCATTTTGATGAATGCCAGATCTCTTGTCCACAAAATTGACGAATTAGAGCTGCAGATGGCAGCAAACAGGCTTTTCCGTAGAAGCTGTGTGATGGTTGTAACGGAGACCTGGCTACATCCATCTATACCTGATGCGGGAGTGGGGTTGACAAGCCATGTCACTTTTTGCTTTGACAGAAATGGCGACTCCGGTAAGAGCAAGGGAGGAGGACTCTGTATCTATATACACAGTAACTGGTGTGTTAACAGCAGAGTAGCTTATATGTATTGCTCCCCAAATGTGGAACTGATGATTGTCACATGTAGGCCATTTTATCTGCCTAGAGAAATCACTGTGATAATCATTATAGCTGCTTATATTCCACCTGATGCTAATATCAGCATGACACTTTCGAAGCTACAGTATATGATGTCATCTCCAGGCAGCAGCAAACTCATCCAGAGGGCACTTTTGTCATGGCTGAGGACTTCGATCAAGCGTGTCTAAAGACAGTTCTTCCTAAGTTTGTGCAGTATGTGCAGTTCTCTACCAGAGGGAAGAACACTTTAGACTGTGTGTACTCTAAACTGAAACAGGCATACAGAGCAATCCCCTCCCCCACCTGGTTACATCTGACCACATTTCACTCCTGTTATGTCCAAAGTATGTCCCTCTCAGGAAAAGAACTCAGCCAGCCATGAAAATGGTTAAAACCTGGCCAGAGAGTGCTCTTAGTCAACTGCAGGACTGTTTTGAAACTACTGAGTGGAGTGCATTTGGACATCACAATCTTCATGAATACACTGACGCCTTACTCTCTTACATCAAAGCATGTACTGACAGTGTAACAATGGATAAGTGCATCAAAGTCATGGGAATTGTAAACCCTGGATGACTGCCAAGGTACGGACGCTTCTGAGAGCCCAAGATTCTGCTTTAAGGCAGGGGACAGTGATATATACAAAGAGGCCAGGGCAAACTTAGAAGAGGCATTAAGATGGCTAATCAACAATGCAAACATAAGGTGGAGAACCATCTGGCAGATAACAACCCAAAGCACATGTGGCGGGGACTGCAGCATCTAACTAACTATAAGGGCAACACGAGGAACACGGTCAATGCTGACCCCTCGTTGGTGGAGTTTAACACCGTCTTCACTCGCCAAGAGATGAAAAGACCAGATCCCATAGCCGCTGCCCACCGGTCTTCTGATTCCCAACCACCCACTCTCTATGAACACTAAGTGAGAGCTGTTTTGAAGGCTGTGAATCCTTGCAAAGCTGCAGGCCCAAATCGGGTGCTGGGGATAGTTGTAAAGAATTGTGACAATCAATTAGCAGGGGTCCTGACAAGGATCTTTAACATCTCCCTGCAAATGGCCGATGTTCCATCATGTTTGAAAGCAGCCATTATTGTCCCAGTCCCGAAGAAAACAGCGATTAACTGCCTAAATGACTACAGACCTATCACATTAAAGTCTGTAGTGATGAAATGCTTCAAGAGATTGATTCTCCAACATCTTAGGACCATGATGGCAAACCTATGGCAGAGTGTTGCCATAGCTAAGCTTTAGCACGCATGCGTGCACTGGCCAGCTGATTTTTGGGCCTTCCAGGCAGGATTGAAATGCTACCAGTTTGGACCAGTTTAGCCGAACCGGTAACGATGGCGGTGGGTGGTTCAGAGAACCGGTAGCGATGACAACGCTAGGCTCCATCCACCTGCCCGGTCATCATTACTTCCCGCACGGTGTGTGCACTTCCGAACCAGTAGGGAAGGTAAGTAGATTTCACCTCTGCTTCCAGGTCCACCAGAAGTCGGGAATCAGGCTGTTTCCGGCCTCCAGAGGGTTTCCAGGGGGGTGGGGAAGGCAATTTCACCCTTTCAATGAATGACTCTACTCTGAATAGTCTCATGTTTTAGCTGTTCAAAGAAGTCAGAACACCATCTTCAGAGAAAGTTCATTCATTATCACAACATTTGTATTAATAGTAGGTAACCTACAAAATTAAAAGAATAGAAGACAACCCTTGTTTGCTTAGGATGATGATTATTTTTTCATTAAAAAATAGTAAATACTTACTGCACTTGAGCCTCTGAGAAAGGAAAGCAGATTTCTACAGACAGGAAGCAGAATTAATAGGCAGTTGAAATTCAGACATGCTGCAGGTGCCCGGGCCAATGCCAAATAAGGCTAAACATCAGACAAAGGGATCATAATTAATCAAGCAATATCATTTAAGGATATATTGAAATAGAACTAAAAGCCCTAGGAAGAATCAACATTAAAATTATATAGGGACTATGGATGTTGTTGAACTATTCTCAGCAGACCTGGCCAATATGATTAATAGAAAAGGGTGCTGGGAATTATAGTTTAGCAACATCTGAAAAGTCATGAGCTTCTGGGGTGCCATTTACAAAAACCTATTGCACTATATATGAAAGTGAAGAAAAATAGGATTAAGTCTGAAACAAACACTAACTGCAAACTAATGTACACCAAGAAACTTCGCATTGTTGGCATAACACAGACTAAGAGACAGAGTGACATTATTTAAATTCAAAGCTTCCATGGAGGCAAGACTATTTCTGATGACTAACACCTCAGCTTATTTTAAATGATCCTATGGATGACCACCTTGCCCAGAAGAAAGGTTATCAAAAGATGCAGCATGGAGGAAAAGAGCACCATAGCATTCCTTAAACACAATTTGGGAAGAAAGGTATTTTAAGAGGAACAAGGGTGGTTTCTCCTGAGATTCTAACTATTGCACATTGTGACTGTTCATTGGTTTTGTTGTTTTTGATGGAACTTTGACAGTTACAACTGCTTTGTGGCTTCTTATCCAGTAGCTTTCTCTTCCCTCCATTCTTAAAATATTTCTGCTCAATTCAAAAATTATTGATTTGTGGAAATTTTTGAAATTAATTTCCCTTCAGAATTTTGGGACACTTTCATATGCTTTTAGACTGGAAAAAAGGGAGAAATAACTATTTTTTCTGTAGCAGGGATGTTCAACCTGGCTGGGGAATTCTGGGAGTTGAAGTCTACAAGTTGCCAAAGTTGGACACCCTGTTGTGCAGCCTGCCTTGCTCTATATCTACCCAGCTAGATAGTACTAAACCAGATGAATTTGTAATGTACTGTTGTTACTATTTTCTTTTGTGTCTTGCTCAAACACAATTCCTGCATAAAGCAGGAAGAATCAAGTTCTTGATGGGGCAATACTCTTAAGCAACACCTAAGAATATTTCCCAGAAAACTGCCCTCCCCTTCTAGTAGTGGCTAATGTTAGGCTCTTCTCATGGTGGGAGGAGGGGAGGAGAAACAAATGAATCCTGATGCACCACATATTGTTTTTTCTGCTTTGTAATAGATGTAACAGAACTTCCAGTGGTTTAGGGTTATTATCCTACAAGGATTATTTTTAAACAAGGAGGAGTGTTATATTTGGTTTGCTTGACCGTTGATTCAGATATGAAGTGGAAGGACAAAGAAAGGGAAATGGGCTTGAACAGAGACTTCTAAGATTGCTTAATAGACAGCTGCATTTTATAACAGTCAAGCTGAAATAAAGTTGCAACATTTCAGAGAAAAAGATATTGACATTTTATCATGGAGGAATATTCTATATATGTAGATTTTCACCCTCAGCATATCATACTATTATTTCTTCCTGATGTATTTTCAGCAAAAAAACCAACCCCAGACTATTGGTCTGTTAAAATTAACAGCAGAAGAAGCAATAATTAGAATTTCTGGGAAAAAGTTAAATCTAACTTTTAGTGCTTCTGATCAGGATCATTGGGTGGGACTGGGCTTAACTTTGCTCTCCCCAGTAGTTTCTCTCTTGCTAAAAGAAGCAAGGAAAAGTATTTTGCCTATGCCAGCATTACTAAGAAGAGAGTTTTAACCTCAAGTTTTTTTCCCAAAGCAAAGAGAAACATTGAGGGCTTAACTGGACCTCTGCAAGCTGCACAGAAAATGGCTACAATCACAGGTGGGTTCTCAATCAATCCAATTATCATATGGACAACAACAGAAAGAAAGGAGACTTACTCTCAAATTTGGGGGGAAATGAGTCATTGCTGGTAACCTACAAATTATGAGAGAGTAGACCAGTGTTTCTCAGCTTTATGATGTGTGGACTTGAAGCCCCAGAATTCCCTAGCCATTTAGCAACTTTAAGATATGTACTTGAAGCTGCCTGAGAAATTCTGGGAATTCCAGATGACACATCTTGAAATTAGTAACCATGGAAGCTGATTGACTCTTAACAGAGGGCAGGCATTTGGGAATGAATACAGCCAAAGGAACTTTAGATCTCATCAATATAGAATAAATTGAGGCACCTGTTTGTCAAAAGGAGAGAACCAGAAGACTAAGCCTGAAGTACCATTACCTATAGATTCAGGGAAAACTCAGATAAAATTCCTGGAACTATCTTTATCTGCATCTTAAAATTAATAGATTCAATTATGAACCCATGGACTTTACTGAAAATCATACATGGCTATTTTGGTTAACTATCTGGGAGTTCCCTGAGAAACTGCTGGCATTAATGACCTAGTTTCATACATACTTTAGACACAACATTACTAAAGAAAAACAGGAGAAAGACTTGTATTCAATGTGGTCATTTTCCTGCCTTCTGTTGTGGATTTTCAGAAGCTATCACTAGTATTGTTTTCCAGAGCTGATCACCTTGAAAAGTTAGAACTGGCTGTATAAATCAGTGATGCACATTTTGAGCTGCAATTAGCAGCAAATCCAGTAAACATTAGAACAATGATGAAGTTCACTGAAACATGGGAACAAACAGCATGTGATGTAGGACTTACCCCAAGAAGTTCTCTTGTATAATAGTACAACGGCCCTTTATCATATATTAAGTAGTAATGCCAAAAGAGGAAAACATTTAAAGCCAGCCATACTAGCTGAAAGAAGAAAAACATAGCCTAAAATTATTTTCAGGACTTTACTGTAATTGCAAGATCTAATGATCAGAATAGGTTTCTGGAAATTCTAGCCCAGATTTTGGGAAAAGCAGCAAAGTCAAAAGCAGCAAAGTCAAATTGGGCTTATACAGCCCAATTTGAACCAATTCTACTTTTAACAGTTACATTCAACAGTGAGTCCAAATATGTTCACATAATTATATTGTGTTATATTCCATGCAGGCTGGGCTTCTTTCCCCAAGTGCGAAGTGTTTCAATACAGGTAGTCCTCAATTTAAAGCAGTTCATTTAGTGATCATTCAAAGTTACAATGGCACTGAAAAAGTGGCTTATGACCGTTTTTCACATGACCGTTGCAGCACCTCATAGTCATGTGATCAAAATTCTAACGCTTTGCAAGTGGTTATATTGATGACGGTTGCAGTGTCCTGGGGTCATGTGATCAGCTTTTGCGACCTTCTGACAAGCAAAGTCAATGGGGAATCCAGATTCACTTAACAACCATGTTACTAACTTAACAAATGGCATGTTTCACTTAACAAGTGGCAAGAAAAGTTGAAAAATGGGGTAAACTCACTTAACAAATGTTTCACTTAGCAACATAAATTTTGGGCTCAATTGTGGTCATAACTCAAGGACTACCTGTAGTATCTTAAAACTATGATGGTCTTTAGGTAAATGATGACACTTAGAACTGCATTGCTGTTTTTAAATTTCAAATTACATCCTTAACCTAACTGTGAGCAATAAAATAGCATTGGATACTGTTAGTAATGGTGCTGCTGCTTAATATCCTGACCAGGGGTGGGTTCTACTTACCTTTACTACTGGTTCGCAACAGGATCGCATGTGCAGATTGCCTACAAAGACATCTGGGACATCTGGAGCCTCCCACCAGTTTTACTACCGGTTCTTGCAAACCGGACCGAACCAGAGCAACCCACCACTGATCCTGACCCCTTCTCTTTGTTACTAGTAGAGACAAGATGGTGACAATGCCCTGATTTTTTGAAAGACTGATCACAGCAATGTTAAATGCAGATGAGCTTTCTCAAAATTAAGTGAAACTTCTTAAAATCTTATCCTTAGTGGTGGTAATATTGTCAATTTCATTAACTTTGTTTGCTTACTAATCAAGCACTTTAATTATATTTTAGTAGGCTTCAAAAGTTGCACAGAAAGCTAGTCCACATTTTGGAATCTACCTGGAAATCTGAGCTTCTTTTGTTATATGTGACTACTTTAGTAACATAGATATTTACTTAGTGCTGAAGGAAATATCTACAATAATACATAATTAGAAATTATATAAATTGGGTAAAAATTCAGTAAACATTGGTTTCATGGTCCAGCGTAGTTTTATACTAATCCCAAAAAACTTGTTAGTATCATGCTGGTATCCAAAAAAGTATTCAAAACTAGCTGGTAGAGAAAAAAGACATAATTAAAGGTATAAATAAAATGTCTACTCACATAACAATTTATAATAATCTGTAAAAGGCACCAATTTCTTTTGCAAGCCCTTAAATTGCTACCATGCTTTAAGTAAACTAATTTTTTAATAAATCATATTTATTTCCTATTTTTTTCCAATAGGACAGTTCATATTTCATTGAGAGTTCTCTATAAGTAATTGTTTTTAAAGCTGTAACACTCTTCTTGCTTAAAATACTGCATATATTAAAACTATAATGCATTCAAAACAGGAAGACATTTTTAGATTTTTGCATTTCTTGAGTTGAAGATGCTTTTATAAAACTAAATGGATTTTAGTTCTGGAAAACTAAAATGCACAACAAATGTACTTACAATGACAAATATGGAGAGTCCCTCGTTCTCTACCCAGTTGCCCATGATGACAATGAGAACTTTTGTGAATCTTAGCTGTATTTGATTATCGTATAGTATGTGCTTTTTTTCTCCTTCAGAAAAGGAAGTGCAAACTAAGGCTTGCAACAATCTGTTTCCTTATTTCATCTTGCATGCATTAGATAAACCTCCACGTGTTCAGAATAATGTCTACCCTTTTCTCCTTAAAAATTCATACTTAAAAATAAATTTCAATTATTGTAGATGCTTTCTTCTGTACCTCTTTAGAGCAAAGCATGCTTATTCTAGAAATGTTATAACACCCATCGCAGGGTTATGATATCAGATTTACAATAGGATTGTTTTTATTCATATGTAATTGTTCAAAATAAGGTATTATTTGGGACTGATTATTTCTGGCATTAAATAATATACCTATTTCATACACCTAGGCCTAGATCTTTTAAAGAACGCAATCATATTGGTGATATGGTGTTATTGTTTGAAATCTGAGTGTTACACTAGTTCTTTTTTTGTCAATTATGGACATTTTATTTTGTCCTTTGATTGAATGTGAATTGGCATGATTATGATCAGGAAACAGATCTCAGCAGCGTAGTAGATAGCCTCTACTATTGTCATTACAGTGACAATACAGTGAGTGGTTGCTGTAAATAAAAGGCAAATTCTATGTTTCAAATCATTGGAAAAGGAACTGAAAATTAAAATGTGGATACATTAATCCTCTTTTATAAACCTCTGGAATGACCAGATTTGAAAGCTGTCTACAGCTCTGGTTACTGTACATCAAAATAATATAAATATTATAGAGCTGGGAGTGGGGAGTGTTGCATATTGAATTAGAGTGAGCATAGGCTTCACTCAGGTCTGCCAATCTGGCAGGAAAATACTCAATCTCCATTGGCCGACCCGTCTGACAGCTCTCTATATAAGGGCAGGCTATAGGTAGATCTGGGTTGCCCTGATCTACCAATAAAGAGCTGTTGTTACTGTTTGCACTGAGTCCTGTCTCTTCCATCATCCGATCTAACACTGATGACAAAGGTGGGATTGGAAGAGCAGTGAACGAAAAGAGCTGAATTAGATTGCAGTCCCAATGGAAGGATGGCCACCGGCAGGCATCGATAGGCTACAACTGCACTGACTGAACTGCATCAACCATCATTTGGGGATCCTCGTCCTGTGCTCTACATTGAGAAACTCTGGTTTAGAGGAAAATAAGATGAGATATGAGTAGATGAAATACATGGAATAAAAATGTAAACAGGGTTCTATTCATTAGATATCTACTGAGTAAATATAATCTTGACATAGATTTTTTCCTTGTATTTAACCATGTCTGATTCTTGGAGACTGCCTGTATAAGTCTTCACAGTTTTCTTGGCAGTGTTTTGTATTACCTCCTTCCTAGGAGTGGGAGAAAGTGATTAGCCAAAGTCACCCAGTTGGCTTTGTACCTAAAGCAGAAACTAGGAACTCACAGTCTCCCATTTTCCAGCCTGATGCTTTAACTATTATTACTCCTAACTGGCTCTCTACATAGGGTATTACGGTAGTATTTATTAAATCTCATTAAGTCTATTTTGACTTCTCTTGGTTTGTGCAGCTGGCTGGAATCAATGTGAGTTTTGCGGTATGTTCTGCAAAAAGAGAGATTTCACAAAAATAGAAACAACTGTTTTACCTTCCTTCCAATGACTTAATATGTTAACCTGAACAGTGTGCAGCTGAAACACGCTATTGTTCCAAAGTTGGCTTGCATATCCCCAAGGGGAACGGATGCAAACATTAGAGAATTTGGAAACGAAACCCAAGCAACAAAAAATAAATGGCTTTCTAAAAATATATGTTAAACTAATCAGATCCCATATACTTTCATATGATTATAATTATTACTTGCTTCTATTAAACCATCAAACTTTGGTAGACCAAAATAGAAGCATCATATGCCCTACCAAAATCAGTAGTAATAGGTATTTCTATTGGTTCCAATTTGTTAAACTAAAGAGGTATCATAAATGTTATCAAAATAGAAATCTGCTACTTTACATTGGAAAAGTGGTGTTAGAAAGATCTCTACTTAAAGACTTGTGTGCTACAACTCCAAGTTTAATTCCAATTAAAATATAGTGTCCCATTTCAAGAATTGTGCTCAAGCTGAAAGGGAAAACTCAGGTTACCTCCCAAGGAAAGCACAAGGCATTTTTTTTTGTTTTATGTTCATTTGATCTGGTATACTCCAGCACCACCATGATATGTTTGATCATCATATGGTATGCCCTCATAATCAATCAATTTCATTTCCTCCATCTATTTGAACAAACTTATTGGAATCCCCTTTTCAGGGTTTTGGTTTTTTTTAATGTCAATATGTTAAAAGTGTTGTACAGTTAAGGAAAAAGATACAGGTAATCCTCAACTTCCGACCATAATTGTGCTCAAAATTTCTGTTGCTAAGTGAAACAGTTGTTAAATGAGTTTTGCCACAGTTAAGTGAATCATTGCAGTTGTTAAGTGACTTTGGCTTCCCCATTGACTTTGCTTATCAGAAGGTCATAAAAGGTGATCACAGGAGCCTGCAACCATCAAAGTCAGCTGCGAGGCATCTAAATGGGTCCAGGAGGCTGCTGCAATGGTCGTAAGTGTGAAAAATGGTCATAAGTTACTTTTTTCAGTGCTGTTGTAATTTTGAATGGTCACTAAAGGAACTGTTGCAAATTGAGGACCATCAGTATTTACTTTTTTAAAATTTAATTTAATTTTCTTATTTTATTTTATTTGCCACCCATCTCATAATGAAACAACTCTGGGCAGCTTTCATTCAGAAGCTGAACATAATTAATGCTTTCATTGAAACCCAAAGCTTATTCAGAAATCTTCTCAGTACTTGATTCAAAATTTAGAATATTTCCAAACAAATTATTTACATAACCTCAAAGAAGTATGAAACCTGTATAGAGAAATAGCTATCTCAGTTAGGTACTTTTGAAATGTTGATGAAATTTTGTTTTTATAGGTGGAGTTTTCAGATTGACTCAGCCGAGTTGTAGAACAGAATCTAGAAGGTACAGTTGTTAGTTCTGTTTAAGCATAGCTTTAAGCATACTTGATTGTTCATTTCTTACATTCATGTTCCTTTTATTGAAAGCACCAAGATTGCCTGCTTCTCAGTTATAATAAACGTTCCAACTTATTTCATTAAAATTTATTGGTATCAACTCTCCATGAAAGCCTCATATCCCCAAATACTTCTGATTAGGAATCTGTCCATCTCCTGAAGATTCACCATCTCTGCAGTAAATGTAATATAAATATACTCAGCTGATAGATATCAGCTGATAGATAGGAGGCTGGAGTCCTAATGACTCCATTAGAAAACTGAAAAGGATGTTTACTTTCAATTCTTCTTTCTCACACAGCTGCTATTGCTATATGAAATCTTAGGATTTTTTTTCCTCCTCCAGTATCTTCCATGTCTTTCTCTAATTTTCTTTAGCAAGGTGTTTATCTATTTATTTATTACATATATTTATATGCCACCATTCTCCCAAAGGACTCAGGGCGGCGAACACAAGTTAAGAAACATGTACAATAAAATCACACTTTAAATCAAATAACTAATTAATGATAAATAATAAAACCCAGAATCAGAGTCAGCCTATTTGCTTGAATAGCCAAGTTTCAGGTCCCAATGGAAGGAGCGGAGATCAGGAGCCGCCCAGAGCTCAGTAGGTAATTCATTCCAGAAGGTGTTGGAAGATGCACAATGATTCAGTTTATTAATTACCATAAAGTAGCAAATATTTCATAAAGCTGTTATCTGGAGGCAATAATACATTTTATATTAGTTTGAAGTAGATATGGGCTGCAGCACTTCAGATGACTACTAAATAACAACGAAGAATTAGAACAGTGTTTCTTAAACTTGGCAACTTTAAGCTTCGTGAGCTTCAACTCCCAGAATTCCCAGCTGTCCACACCTCTTAAAATTACCAAGTTTGTGAAATAACCAGACTCTTTGTTTCCCACTAGTCAGAAAGTCAGTTATTTTGCAACCTTCTGATCACAGGAAAAAGCTGGAAATAGATATTTCCAAGTTCTTGTTTGTTCAAAATTATCCTTCCGTTTTTCTGTACTTATCTATACCACAAGCTTCCTATACTGAAGCTGAAGATTTCAAACTTAATTCTTTACTCCCTCCTATATTTGTATATAGTTACTATGAACATCCTTGTGCTCAACCTAGGAAAATGTATTTCAAAAGTGAAATGAATGTTAAATGTTTGCTGTTACTTTAAGAAACCTGGAAAGAACATAGTCCCAGATAATCCAATCAAATTATATGATGGAGAGAAAATGTGAAAACAATAAAACTAATTAAATGTATTATGAGAAAGAGAAATATATTTAATATCCAAGGTAGTTTTGCCAAAAGGGTGGTAGATTTAATTTTCTAAATTAGATCTTACTGGATGGCTTTAAGGAAGTCCACTACTTACATTCTTCCAGCTGTGAAAGTGAACAACAGATTACATGCTGTGTATATTTTGTTGTAAATATGAGCAAGATATTTAAAGATATATCCATAACAAGAAGTTATGGTAAAACCATGAATATCAGAAGCATATAATTTGATGCTTACCAGTTCCTTTCCTCCTATCATTTAAGCCTATTACCCATTCATTGTACTATTGATTCATTTGCTTTCTGTTTGTTTTGGCACTTTCCAGCTTGGCACTTATATCAACTCCCAGGTGGAGTCTCAGTTCTAACAGATTAACAGAGTTGGAAGGGACCTTTTAGCTCATCTAGTCCAACCCCCCACCCAAGCAGAAGAACCTACACCATTTCTGACAAATGGCAGTCCAATCTTTCTTGAAAGCCTCCAGTGATGAAGTTCCCACAACTTCTGAAAGCAACCTGTTCCATTGGTTGATTGTTCTCACTGTCAGAAAATTTCTTCTTATTTCTAGGTTGAATCTCTCCTTGATCGGTTTCCATCAATTATTCCTTGTTTAGCCTTCAGGTGCCTTGGAAAATAGCTTGACCCCTTCCTCTCTGTGGCAGCCCCTCAAATATTGGAACACTGCTATCATGTCTCCCCTGGTCCTTCTCTTCATTAGACTAGCCATGCTGTCAACCTCGCTAGTTTTGCTTTGCCGCTTCGGTTGTCATAGAAACGGAGGGAGGGGGGTTTGTGCTCACGCGGGCTTTCTAGAAACTTTCTGAGAAACGAAACCTTTCCTTAAGCTGTTATCAGTCCAACGGACACTGCATTCCTGGATGCTGACATGGCCAGACGTCTGCTCCCACCTGACCTCTGGAAGACCTGTGGATTGGATGATTTATGGTGCTACTCATCCCCATAGAACTTAAAGCACCGTCCACAGGGGCCCATGCACAGATGCCAGCCTTATTAGACTCTGGGTGCACCAGGTGCATTATCAGCCCGAAAGTAGTAGAAAAGATGGGCCTGGAGCTGAGGGAGCTGAAAAGGCCTATTGCATTCTGCCAGCTAGATGGGTCGATGGCAGGCGGGGCCCCAACTAGTTCCATAACGGAACCCATTGAAATGAAATTAGGGGACCACGTAGAGACTCTCAGTTTTGTGGTGGCCCCTAGCATGGAACGACCCCTCATTCTTGGCTTGCCCTGGCTACGGAAATGGAACCCACGAATTAACTGGAAAACGGGGGTTCTGCGCATTCGTGCTAGTAAGCCACCACCTGAAGGGAAGGAGCCCACCCTTGAAGACAGAGGGGGCCCAGAAGAAGCGGAGATGGCAATAGACCACATAGAGGGGGGGGGAGAAAATTCCAAAAGAGTATTGGGATCTCCGTGAAGTTTTTAGCGAGAAGGCCTCGGATGTGCTGCCCCCCCACAGGGCTACAGACTGTGCTATTGAGATACTCCCGGGAGTGAAGCTCCCTAAGCCAAAGATTTATCCTATGACCCCTCGTGAACTGGGGGAACTACGAAATTTTATTGACAAAAACCTAGAACGGGGCTTCATCCAACCAGCCAGACCACGAGTGGCCGCACCAGTTTTATTCAGAGAAAAGAAAGATGGTTCCTTTCGTCTGGTAGTTGACTATAGGAACCTAAACACGATTTGCGTGGAAAACGTCTACCCCTTACCCCTCATGAAGGACATGTTGGCTCACTTAGGGAAGGGGAAGATTTTTACCAAATTGGATTTACGGGAGGCTTATTACAGGGTGCGCATCAAGGAAGGGGATGAATGGAAAACTGCATTTAACTGTCCGCTGGGGTGTTTCCAGTTCCGAGTACTCCCATTTGGACTACAAGGGGCTCCTGCAGTATTCATGCAATTAATCAATGAAATTTTGCATGAGCATTTGTATAAGGGGGTGCTCGTTTATTTGGATGACATTCTTATCTACTCTGACAACATGGCCGACCATGTGAGATTAGTACGCACCGTCCTGAAAAAACTTAGGGCTGCTGAACTGTATGCAAAGCTTTCTAAATGTGAGTTCCACCAAACCAAAATTGACTATCTTGGCTATCGCATCTCCCCGGAGGGAATAGAAATGGACCCTGCAAAGGTTCAGGCGGTGTTAGAATGGACAGCGCCATGCACCCGCAAGCAGTTACAGAGTTTTTTGGGATTTGCTAACTTTTATCGACAGTTCATCCCCTCGTTTGCCAAAATCGCATTGCCAATAACTAATCTCCTGAAAACCAAGGGTGAAGAAAAACCAAAACCCTCCAAACCTCTTGAATGTACTATGGACTGTCAGGCAGCATTCGAAAAACTGAAACGGCTATTTGCTGCTGAACCAGTCCTTAAACACCCAGATATGGACGAAACTTTCGTGGTACAGGCAGATGCCAGTGATGTTGCAGTAGGGGCCGTACTTCTGCAAAAGAATGCAGATGGAAAATTACAGCCTTGTGCCTACACGTCCCGGAAACTATCCGAAACCGAAAGGAGATGGGCCATATGGGAAAAGGAGGCTTTCGCCGTACGTTGGGCACTTCTAACCTGGAGACACTTTCTCGAAGGAGCTAAACATCCTTTTGAAGTTTGGACTGATCATAAAAATCTTGAGGCTTTGAAAACCCCACGTAAGCTGTCGCCAAAACAAGTGCGCTGGGCCCAACATTTCAACCGTTTTAACTTCACTTTGCGCTACCTTCCTGGCGGGAAGAATTTCATGGCAGATGCTTTGTCCAGATTGCCTCAATACAACAGCACCAGGGAGAAAGTTGTCCGTCCAATTGTCCCGTCAGCCCAACTGGCGGCACCAGTGACTACCCGAGCACAATCGAAACGTGACCCAAGTCTGTCGGGTGAGTTGCTCCAGCAACTAAAAGAGACTTTAAAAACCGATGAGTGGTTCCAATCCCACTCAAACGAATGTACACTTCGTGATGGACTAGCTTGGGTTGGAGCCAAATTGTATGTCCCAGCTAATTTACGAGTAACTGTTTTGCAACACGCCCATGACTCCAAGGTGGCAGGACACTTCGGATTTGTCAAAACCTTACATCTCGTCAAAAGACAGTTTTGGTGGTCCGCGCTCAAAAAGGACACAGAGGCATATGTCGCGAGCTGTCCAGTGTGTGCCTCAGCTAAGAGACCTCCCGGGAAGGCACCTGGTCTTCTCCAAAGTGTGGCCAGGCCCACTGCTCCTTGGAAAGAGATATCCATGGACTTCATTGTAGACTTTCCCGAGAGTGGGGGTTGCACAGTTATATGGGTAGTAACTGATCTATTTTCCAAACAGGTGCATTTTATCCCATGCACTAAGATCCCATCAGCAAAAACCCTTGCTAAGATGTTCATTCAACATGTATATAGGCTACATGGAGCACCAAAACGTATAATTTCAGACAGGGGAGTACAGTTCACCTCCAGCTTTTGGAAAGAGTTCCTAATGTTGATAGGCTCCGCCCAAGGACTAAGCTCCGCCCACCACCCCCAGACCAATGGGGCCTGTGAAAGAACCAATGGCGTGCTAGAACCATATTTAAGATGTTATATAAACTACCAACAAGACAACTGGGTGGAATTACTGCCTTTCGCAGAAGTGGCATATAATAATTCCGTACATAGCAGCACAGGTTTCACTCCTTTCAAGGTGGCTTCTGGGCAAGAGTTTGTGCCAATCCCAGAGTTACCTCATGATGACCCACAAAACCCTTCTCTGATTGAGTGGATCGATCAGTTACGAGCGACTTGGGCAGTGACTCGTAAAGCGTTAGATGATGCTCACCAAGCCCATAAAACCCAAGCCGACAAAAGGAGATGCCCTGCACATGCTTATCAAGTGGGGGACATGGTTTATCTGTCTACCAAGTATTTACAAACTCCGCAGAAATCAAAAAAGCTTGGTCCTAAGTATGTGGGCCCTTTCCCTGTTACTCGGATCATTAACCCAGTCACGGTTGAATTAGATTTACCCAAGAACTTGCGACGAATTCATCCAGTGTTTCATGTTAGTTTACTGAAACTGGAACAATCATCCTCTCTACGTCCGTCCAAGGAACCTCCTCCTGTCCCCGTCCTCATTGAAGGGGAACAACACTTTGAAGTAAAAGAGATTTTGGACTCTAGAAAACATCATGGGAAGAGTACAGTATCTCGTAGCCTGGAAGCACTTCCCATTATCACAAGCTGAGTGGGTGAATAAACGTGATGTTAGGGCACCTAGAAAAGTGCAGCTGTTCCACACCAAATACCCTGATAAACCTTGAATCATGATGAGTATTAATTGTTGTGATATTACCTCTTCTTTTCTCTATTTCAGGATTAGAAGCTGTCTCTTCTGAAGGGGGGCCGAATGTCAACCTCGCTAGTTTTGCTTTGCCGCTTCGGTTGTCATAGAAATGGAGGGAGGGGGGTTTATGCTTACGCGGGCTTTCTAGAAACTTTCTGAGAAACGAAACCCTTCCTTAAGCTGTTATCAGTCCAACGGACACTGCATTCCTGGATGCTGACATGGCCAGACATCTGCTCCCACCTGACCTCTGGAAGACCTGTGGATTGGATGATTTATGGTGCACAAGGGAGGGGGATGCTTTCTAATTGTAACTTTCGCGCGTTTTGCTTCAGAATCCTGCTTTCTATGGTTGCGTTCAATTCATATCTAGTAAAAGTACCAGTTAACCTATCTAATGGAGTCTGGGTCCTCCTTTCCTGGATACTGAAGGAAGCATACCTGACACATGCCCAGTTCCTGTAACTGTTCTTTGTAAGTTTTAGTCTCCATCCCCTAATCATCCTGGTTGCTCTTCTCTGCACTTTTTCTAGAGTCTCAACATCTTTTTTTATAGTGTGGTGACCAAAACTGGATGCAGTATTCTAGGTGTGGTCTTACTAAGGCTTTATAGAGCGGTATTAGTACATCGCTTGATCTTTATTGTATCTCTCTGTTAATGCAATTTAGGATTGCATTGGCTTTTTTGGTGGCTGCAGCACACTCCTGGCTCATATTTAACTGGTTATCTACTAAAACTCCAATTTCCCTCTCACAGTTACTGCTATTAAGCCTGGTTTCACCTAGTCTGTATGTGTACTTTTGGTTTTTCTTGTCTAAGTGTAAGACTTTACTTTTCTCTACATTGAATTTCATTTTATTAGATAGGGCCCAGTGTTCAAGTCTGTCAAGATCAGTGGTGGGTTCCAAATATTTTTACTACCAGTTCTGTGGGCGTGGCTTATTTTGTGGGCATGGCTTGATGGTAATGTGATGGTGGGCATGGCTTGATGGTCATGTGACTGTGTGGGCATGGGTTGTCATGTTACTGAGTGGTCATGTGACTGGGTAGGCAAGGCCAACTTGACGTCACTCAGGTCAAGGGTTAGGGTTAGAGTTAGGGTTAGGGTTAGGGTTAGGGTTAGGGTAAGGGTGCCTGGCCTCTCCTCACCTGAAAGGCCTCAATTTCCCAGTCTATTTATTTAGTACTACTTAACATCCAAAATATATATTTAATCCTATGTATACATGCCATATTTGTACATACATATTACATAGTATAGAGTGTGTATAGGCACATGAAAAGATACTATATATATGTATGTGTGTGTGTGTATGTACACATACACACACACACACGGCTCTTCTAAAACTATATTCAACCTCACTTACTACATTTGGAAAAACATACCCAGAGTCCACTTTCTGCCACACATTTAACTATAACTTCTGTACATTTAGAACCTTAAACACATCTTCAGATGTTCTTCCCTAGCTTGCACATGACTGTTAGAGCCAGAAGTGGTCATGGATTGAGTAAAATGTGGTGAAACTCACTTAACAACACTCTTGCTTAGGAACCAAAATTTTGGACTCAATTGTGGTCATATGTCAAGGACTATCTCTGCCTTCCTCTGCATGGCAGCCTTGTCCTAGTAAACTCCTCCTTTCTGGCAATTTTCCTCTCTGTTAGAGGCATCAAAATAACCCAGACAATATAGTTTCCTGCTGGAGCAAGGGGTTGGACTAAATGGCCTCCAAGGTCCCTTCCAGCCCTAGATTGCTGTCCTGTTTCAAAGCGTCTTCTGAAGCCACGTCTAGTGCCAGGGTTTGTGGTCCTTCCTTCCTCCTCTCTCTCTCTCTCTCTCTCTCTCCCTCCCTCTCCCTCTCCCTCTCCCTTTCCCTCTCCCTCTCCCTCTCCCCTTCCTTCCTCTTTCTTCCTTTTTCTTTCTTTCTTTCTTTCTGTCTTTCTTTCTTTCTTTCTTTCTTTCTTTCTTTCTTTCTTTCTTTCTTTCTTTCTTTCTCTCTCTCTCTCTCTCTCCTTTCCTCTTTCTTTGTGTCTTTCTTTCACTTTCTCTTTCTTTCGTTCTCTCTTTTCTCTCTCCCTCTTTCTTTCTTTCTTTCTTTTTTTCTTTCTTTTTTCTCTCTCTCTTTTCTCTCCCACTGCCTCTTTCTTTCTTTCTCTTTCTTTCTTTCTTTCTTTCTCTCTTTCTCTCTTTTTCTATTTCTCTCTCTCCCTCTCTCCCCCTCCCTCCCTCCCTCCCTCCCTCCTGAAATGCCAGCAAAACCCACCACTTTCCTCCTAAAGTAGTCTAGGGCAGGGATCTCCAACCTTGGCAACTTTTAGACTTGTGGACTTCAACTCCAAGAGTTCCTCAGCCAGCAAAGCTGGCTCTCTCTTTCCCATGTTCCTCTTTCCCATTTCCTCTTTCTCACCCTGGACCACCCCAACAATGCCCTTGAAGTGATGTCCCGATGCCTGGAGGGTGTGCAGATCTGGATGGGGAGAAACAGGCTCAGGCTCAACCCATCCAAGACCGAGTGGCTGTGGTTTCCAGTGTCCCGATATAATCAGTTGGTGCCATCACTGACCATTGGGGGTGAATTGCTGTCCCCCACAGAGAGGGCTCGCAACTTGGGCGTCCTCCTGGATTCACAGCTGTCTTTAGAAGAGCATCTGATGGCCATGACTGGGAGGATTTTTCATCAGGTTCGCCTGATTTGCCAATTGCATCCCTTTCTAGATCGGGACTCCTTACGCACGGTCACTCATGCCCTCATCACTTCCCGTCTGGACTACTATAACACTCTCTACATAGGGCTGTACTTGAGGAGCACCGGAGGCTCCAACTTGTGCAGAGTGCAACCGCGCGGGTGGTTATGGGAGCAACATGGCGTTCCCATGTAACACCTTTCCTGCGCGAGCTGCACTGGCTCCCGATGGTCTTCCAGGTGCGCTTCAAGGTTTTGGTTACCACCTTTAGAGCGCTCCATGGCTTAGGACCTGGTTATTTATGGGACCGCCTGCTGCCACCAGTAGCCTCCCACTGGCCAGTATGCTCTCATAGAGCGAGGCTCCTCTGGGTGCCGTTGGCCAAACAATGTTGACTGGTGGCCCCCAGGGGGAGAGACTTCTCTTTGGGGGCACCTACAATTTGGAATGAGCTCCTCCCGGAGATACGGAGGATCCCAGATCTATGCACCTTCAGCTGCACTCTTCAGACCTTTTTATTCCATCAGGCTGGCCTGGCCTAATTTTTTCCCTTTTAAAATGTAAATTTTAAATCTGTTCTTAACTATTGGGGTGTTTTAAATCTGTTCTTAGGCCAAATTTGTTTAATTCGGTTTTATATTGCTTTTTAATTTTTTTTTTTTATTTGATTTATATGCCGCCCTTCTCCGGAGACTCAGGGTGGCTTACAATGCGTTAAGCAATAGCCTTCATACTTTTGTATATTTATATTTATACAAAGTCAGCTTATTGCCCCCACAAACTGGGTCCTCAATTTACCCACCTTAGAAAGGATGGAAGGCTGAGTCGACCTTGAGCCTGGCTAGGATTGAACTCAGAGAAATTACAGGCAGCTGGTGTTAATTGCTGCCTTTAGTAGGAGGCATTAGCCCTCTACGCTACACAGGCTCCTTTTGTATCTATGTGTTTTATTTTGTGGCTGTTCACCGCCCTGAGTCCTTTGGGAGTAGGGAGGTATATAAATCAAATAAAACTAAAAACTAAACTAAAAACCATGTCGCTTCTCGGCCTGAGCAACAAAGCCCCTCCTCCGACCTTCGGTCTCTGCAGGCCTCTGGGTCACTTGATCCAGCCAACAGCCCCTCCAACCACCACTGTGTCCCCCCCCCAGAATTTCCCCCAAGAGCCAAGCACTGGGAAAGGCAACCCCATTCCCCACTGGAGGGGTGAAAGGCAGACTTTAGTCTAGCGCTCAGTGGCTGGGTAACCCCGGCACCCAAAGCGCTGCATCGGCCTCCCCTCCTTCATCTGCTTTGGGGGCCGATTTCACAGTGAGGGCCCACACACACACTTTTGAAATATCAGAAGGCCAACTCTCAGGGCGGCACAGTCCAAAAAACCACCCAGCCCCGGACTTCCTGTGGTGATGTCAGCGTGCTAGGAATGAGGGGAATGAGGCTCCATTCTCTGAAGTTCCAAAATTCTTGATTGGAAGCCCTTTTTGGCACTATCAACCACAAAGAGGTCAGTAGACAAAGGAGGAACATCCCAAGGACCTCGGAGTGATAGCAATCACACTGAAGGTTCAGGGAAATCCTCCTAAATCCAAATGGGAAAAAAACAGCCATTTGACTGGCCGGAGCACTGACAGCTGAAAAGTGTGGAAGCAAAGATCAAAGGGAGAAACATCGGTATAGACTAAAGAGAAAGAATAACAAAGGTATAAAGATAAGATCTAAGAACCAAGAGAAGTTAGCGCTAATAAAACTCCAATAAGCGACGGCATGATCGCCAGGCAAGCGCAAGGAAAAGAGTCTGGAGCAAAGCTCAAAACTTACAGTGACAGTGCAGATTTGACAGGCGGAAGGAGAGAGTGACAGCGACGTGAGAAAAGACTACAAGTAAGCGGTGGACTATAAATTTTACCATACCATAAATAGACTTTACAGTTAAAATAATCTAATAACCTTTTCGAATCTAAGGAACTTGGTGGCTATAAAGATTGTTGTGAAAGGGAGGAGAAACGCACAGCGGCAATAGCAGCGAATGGCGGATTGAAAACTCACAGTCTTTCGAAGATTTTTACTTTGTAGCCAACCGCGGTAATAAACTAAACAAGAGACAAGAGACATTGTAACACGATATTGCAACGAGACATTAGAAGATACATTGCATCTTTTGGCAAAAAGAGACAGATTCTGCTATGGAGAATACCAGGAGAAATTGCTACACAGACTTACTTGACTTACTTGAATCTTATTTCATCAGAAATTTTGAATGCGGAATGAAAGAGGACTGACTAAAGAACAACAAAAGAAGTAGAAGGAAGTAAATTGGACTCTTTGGAAAGTGATAGTTTGGAGAATCTCAAGATATTATACAGTTAAGAATATATGTAATAAATTAATCATCTATCTATTTACAAATGTTTATTCCATAAACTTAAAGTTAAACTTAGAATCTATATATTTAATTATAAGGAATTTATATAATTCTCTTTTCTTTTAAAGATAATTGAAGTTACCAGAACGTAATCTAACTATTTGATATAACAATACCCTTTTCTATTGTTCCTCTCCTTTTTTTCCTTTTTTATATATATAGGGTGCTATTGAAATAAGCAGATAGACTTTATAGATTTTATAGATTATATTAAGTAATTGAATGTGTTTTTGATTAGAAAGTTATATATATAGTATATATTATATAGATATTGATAAGAAATAATACTAGTCATATTACTCATTAATTAAGTAGTAATAAGAACAGTTATAGTAAATTTAGGTATTGTGTAATAAATCAGTAGTGTATTCTTAGATTGCTTAGTGAGTACTTTATGAATTGTTGAAATACTGCATTTTCCCCCTCCCTTCTTCTAATTGATTAATCTAATTATTATATAACGATATTTTTAAGTAATTTTATCTAAATTAGAGTTATATAAACTATATAAAACTAATGACAGAACAGAGATACATCAATACCTTCTCTTGATCAATATAGTGTTGAAAATTTGGGAAATAATAAAATATAAAATAAAGATGGCTACACCCACACTAACAGTAACCAAACAAGGAAAAAAAACCAACACCAAATCAGATACCCACAATATCACCGCCAGCACAACAAAGAACTATAGATACAATGCTATCCACAGATGAAGAAAAAACTTCCACTGCATCTGGCATACAAAATATACAATCAGTGTTAGCTATGATTCAGGAGGGGATGAACAAGACACAGGAAACAATAGCAAATAATCATGAAGAAATGAGAAAGAACCATGAGGAACTGAAATCAGACATGGGTTAATTAAATGATAACATTAAAAAAAATGGATGATAAAATTGAAAGAATCCAATAAAATATTGCAAAAAATGAAAAATGGATCCAGAACATAGAGCTAAAAATGGGCCTAACAGAGAAAAAGATTGAGAATATGGAACAAAACCAAAAGGAATTAAACAAAGAACTGGAAGACTCGATTACCTATTTAGAATTAGAGAAGCCTTCATTTTTCTTACAATTTCAAAACATCCCAGAAACCAAAGGAGAAGACTTAAGAATCTTTTTAAGATGACCAGTATACTAGCAGAAGTTACTGAAAAGGGAAAGAGGAGATCAGCAGAGAAATTGACAATATATACTGGGTCTATACAAATTACACACACAGGAACAAGTTACCAAAAGAGTCCCACGTTAGATTCGCCAGAAAAGCAGTAAAGGAAGAGATTTATACAGCAATGAGAGAGGGAAAAATTACTTACAAAGGAAAGGAAATAATTACTTTGAAACAGATCCCCAGACAAATAAGAGAGCATAGAAAAAATTACAATTTCCTAACAAGCTTACTGAACCAACATAAAGTGACATTTCATTGGCTGGTCCCGGAAGGAATTTTAATATCATGGGAGAATAAGAAATATAAAATTGTTATGATAGAGAAAGCACAAGAATTCTTTGATACACATTTCATACTTGAGGAAGAACAGGAAACTAGACATGATTCAGAAGATATCAATCGAGAACCTGCCACAGAGGAAAGGAAAAAAGAACAAGAAGAGAAAAGACAAATGGAACGGGAGAAGATAGAGAGAGAAGGGGCCAGGGGGAAAACACAAATGATAACAAGAAATCAAAGTAAACTCAGACTAGTACATAGATAAGCAGGGAAAATGAAACAAGAACTGAAGTTGATTTCGATTAATATTAATGGACTCAATTTACCATCCAAAAGAATACATACATTCAAAAAATTACAAAAATTAGACATCAACATCATTAGTTTACAAGAAGTACACATTAAAAAACAACACCAACAGTTATTAGAAAATAGAAGACTAGGAACATTATTTACTTCACTATCAGAGCAAAAGAAAAGAGGTATTGCAGTCTATATCAAAAGTCATATCCAGGCAAAACAAATTTATACAGATGAAGACGGTAGGATACTAATGATAGATATTAAGACCGAAGCCCAAAACATCTTACTAGTATCAATTTATGCTCCCAATGGGAATCAGAAAGAATATTTTAAAAGAATACATAACATAATTAAAGAACTGGACTACAAACATATCTGTATGGTAGGAGACTACAACACGATTGTAGACATTGACTATGATTACCAAAGTAATAAAAAAAAAACAAATTGAGAAAAAAGACTCTCCTGGATACCTTCAAAGATATGAATCAAGAGTTACAACTGAAAGATGCATGGAGAGAATTGAATAAAACCAAAAAACAATTTACCTACTACTCGAACCCACACCAATCCTGGTCCAGGATCAATATGGTCTGGATGACCACAGAGTTAAGAAAGAATATAAGGGAAATTGAAATCACACCAAATATATGGTCAGACCATAGCCCTACAACAGTAATCTGGAAAGGCCAACAAAAAAGAGGAAGATGGAGGATGGACAGAGAGATTATAAATGACAAGGGATATTTAGAAATGTTGAAGAAAGAGATGGACATATTTTTTCAAATAAATAGAAGGGAACAAACATCACTACAAAGCTTATGGGATACCACAAAAGCGTATATAAGAGGATTAACAATTTCATACAAAGCAAAAAAAAATAGAGAAAAACAACAAAAAAGAAAGAGTTTATTGACTGACCTTGGAAAATATGAAACAGACTTACAGAAAGAACCACATAGGAATGAGATCAGGGAAAAAATAAATCTTATCAAACATGAAATAAACTTAATAACAACAGCAGAAATAGCGACAAAGATTAAGATGGCAAAACAAAATCAATTCGAACATGTGAATAAAACAGGGCTATTTTAGAACGGCCAAAACAATCAGGAATAAAACTACTAAGGAAGATAGAACAATACGGCAAGGTAGCAGGATTGAAAATTAACAGACAAAAGACAAAATTATAAATGAAAAATCTGACAAAAACACAGAAGAAAGAATTGGAAGAAACACTAGAAATACAAACAACAACAAAAATAAAATATTTAGGAATCTGGCTCACTAACAAAACATCAACTCTCAAGGAAGATAACTATAATAAATTGGCTAAACAAATTCAAAAAGATTTAGAAGTGTGGCGCAAATTGAAATTATCACTTCTAGGCAAAATAGCCTCGATTAAAATGACAGTCTTACCAAAATTATTATATCTATTTAGAGTGATACCGATAAATCCAGGAAAGACATACTTTAGAGGTCTTGATAAAATGACATTGAAATATATCTAGCAAGGTAAAAGAGCACGAATCAAACTGAAACATCTGTAAGATACCAGAGAGAGGGGCGGTTTAGGATTGCCAGACTGGCAAACTTACTATAATGCAACAGCATTAATCTGGATAAAAGATTGGATAACTCTCAAGAACAAACGCATGTTAGCATTAGAAGGATTCGATCTATTGAAAGGATGGCATGCATTCTTGTAGGAGGAAAGATTCAGACAACATGAACATTTCAGGAGACATTACATTAGAGCAGCAAATCTGGACAGAAATAAGAAGAAAACACTACGATAAGATACCACGATGGATATCAACCATGGAGGCCCAAATTTATCCGAACACAATGGATATAACTAAAATGGAAACTTATGATGAACTGTTGAATGCAGAAGGAGATTTGAAAACAAGAGAGGAATTAAGACAGCAGGGTATGGACATCGACTGGTGGCTGTATGTATAGATAAAATCAAGATATAAATCAGATATTGAAAAATTTGGAATCCAAAAGGAATGGAATGAATTAGATAATAATTTTACAATCCGACGATAAATTTATAGCCAAAATATATAATTACTTACTAAAATATAAATTGGAGGAGGAAGTAGTGAAGGAAAATATGATCACGTGGGCTAAAAATTTCGGGTATAATATCAAACTAGAGAAATGGGAGAAATTGTGGAAAGTAAACACCAAGTTGACATTGTCCGTACCCTATAAAGAGAATACATACAAGATGTTCTACAGATGGCATCTCCCCCCCGCGCGTCTGGCAAAGATGTTCCCTAACACCAATCAGAATTGTTGGAAATGTAAGACACACAGAAGAACCTACCACCACATGTGGTGGTCTTGCTCAAAGGTCAAACAATATTGGAAAATGATTCAAAAACAATTGGAAGAAACTACTGCCCAGAAAATTCCACTACGACTAGAAACATACTTATTAGACATACTGACAAAAGATTACAAAAAAGAAATACAATACTTGATATTATATATTCTTACAGCAGCTAGGATCGCTTTCGCACAAGTATGGAAATTGGAAAGAATGATACAAAAAACAATGGAATGTGCGGAGATGGACAGACTTACCAAAGAGATACAGGAAAAAGAGGACTCAGAATATTACTTAATTTGGCAAAAATGGTATGATTGGCTAGAGAAAAGGAACATGAACAAAGGGAATACCACCCAAGGACATAAACTAGGGAAATAAAATTAAATATCGTTATATAAATACTGTCATACAATGAATGATATATATATGTATACATGTAGACATATAGATTATCGAATGATACTTATACATAGATATACAGATATACAAATACCGAAGCTACTCCAACTTTAGTGCCTAAGTCGTAGGACATGTTTTTAATGTATAAAATGTGTTTATGTTAAGTTTGTCAATATGTGTGTATGTTTGTATATGTTTGTTTGTTTGTTCAATAAAAAATAAAAAAAAGTTTGAAAAAAAACCCAAAAAACCACCCAGCCCCTGCAGCGCTCAAGCATGGCCAAATAACCTCGGGAAGGGAGCAGGTGTGCTAAGGGCTCCCACGACAAATCACCAGAGCCTGTCAGAAGGAAGGACAGGCGAGAGGGCACTGGGGGGGGCGGTGCTGTCCAGCCAGGTCAAGTGCAGGACCAGATATTTGACCTGAGGTTGAAAGGAGGAACCATCTGGGCCTGGAAGAGGATCGCGAGTGGGGACCAAGTCCTACCCCACCCCACTTCCCTTTTACTTTTGTTTAATGCACCCCGCTTCCCTCCCCAAACCTTGGAAAGCAGTGTCCCCCATACCGCAAAGCGCTCGAGTTCGCTGCAGGAGGAGGAAAAGAAAAAAAAAAGCCTCGGCCTCTGAAGCCTCTCGAAGAAGGCCTCCTTGTGTGTGTGTTTGGTGGTGCTGAAGGGAGCCGTGCAAAGGGAGCCGGCTGGGTAAGCATGCCCCTTGCCTTCCGCTGCCGCTATCACTTCAGCCATGCTTGCCTGCCTTCCCGGTGGTCCCCGTGGCCAGGCCCACTTGCCTGCCTTCGCAAGCTCACCATGGGGACACTGGGAAGGTTGCATGGAAGGCAGGGAAGCATGGCATGGCTACGGGCTGTGGGGAAGGGAGTAGGGGAGGCAGGCTGGGATGGTAGGGGGTGGGCAGGGGCAGCTAGGTAGGCTGCGAGTAGCAGGCTTACCTGGCAGGCAGATCAGGGCTGCTCAGTTGGGGCGCAGTGCTTCAGGCAGGCAAGCTGCAAGGACCCACACAATATAAGTGAGGAGTGACTGAGTGGAGGGGGCCGGGGCAAGTGTCAGGTGGCCAGGGCGAGCAAGCGGGGACTGGTTCGGGGGTGTGGCCAGCCAGCGATTACTAATGGTTCAGCGGACCAGCCCAAATTACCGCTATCGGTCCTCCCGAACCCCTACGAACCGGTAGTAACCCACCACTGGTCAAGATCCATTTGAATTTTGAGCCTATCATCTAGGGCAGTGATGGTGAATCTTTTTGAGACCAAGTGCCCAAACTGCAATCCAAAACCCACTTATTTACTGCAAAGTGCCAACACAGCAATTTAGCCTGAATACTGAGGTTTTAGTTTAGAAAACACAACTCATATATTAACATATTTTATCTTAAAAGAAAAACACAATAACACAGCTTTCAATGATGTAAACAACTTTTTATTGAAAGGCAAAAGTTTGCATTTGGCATGCTTTTGAACAATTATTGTGATTTTTGCTGTTGTATGCAGGCTGATAATTTGTCTAGCCTTGGCTCATATTTTGTAAGTTTGAGAGCAACACATGAAGCACTCAGGTTGTCTGTTAATCTGTTTCTAGTATTAGATTTGATATAATTCAAAGATGAAAACAGCTGATCACAAGCACAAAGTAGTGAAAGCAATTCCAAGTGCTTTCATTGATTTAAAATTATTTGGCAGAGAATTTCACACTTTAAAGATTTCATTTTCAGAATTTATATGCTGTCCTTTGTCATCCCGTCTATCTTCTCAAGTGTTTCACATAGGTCAGAGAATTTATTTTTCCAGATGGAGCTTTCTTGAAATTCCACTAACTCCATTTCCAGATTTCCTAAATCTAATCAGTGTAAACAAGAAAGATCAAGTTCTTCAAATTTGGCTTTATCTGGAGAAGTAAGAAAACACAGGGTTGTCTCCATTTTATAGAACTGTAAAAATCCGTTACTAAAATTCAACATTGCAGCTGCTACAATGCTAGAAAATTCCTTGTAGATTTCCTGATGGCTTGTAGGATTGTCTTCAAATGTTGTAGAATTTTCTAAATGCATTTTTAGATTTGGAAAATATTTCAGCTGCCCATTTTCAATGTCTCTTTCAAAAACCTGCAGTTTTCTCTCAAATGTTTTGATATCACAAAACATCCTTTCTCCTGCTTTCCCTACACCTTGTAGTTGTTTGTTCAGTACATTGAAGTGTAGTGTAAAATCTGTAAAAAAACCATGGTAAGCCAGGCCATATCAATGAGCTGTGGATATTCCTGCCCTTTTTCATTCATAAACAGCCTAATTTCATCCAAGCAGGCTACAAATCTCTCCAGTACTCGTTCTTTGCTCAGCCACTGGACATTATTGTACATAAGTAAATAATTATATTGTGCCTGACCCTCCTCAAGAAGTGCTTGAAACTGTTGAAAATTCAGAACACAAGCCATGATGTAATTCACCATTTTTGTGACATCTTTGAGGACATTGTCAAATTTTTTGCTGCTGTCCCTGGCACAAAGAGCTTCTTGATGTATAATACAATGGAACTGAATGACTAGATGTTTTGTTTCTTTAACAAAGAACTGTATGAAACCAGATGTTCCCCCACCATAGAAAGTGCCCCATCACTAGTAATTGAAATCACTTTTTCTGGTCTTATGTCTTGTGACAAAAAATTCTCCATCACAGCATTGTAGATATATATCTATATCTTTTGTTCCTTCAGGCAGACACCAGTTTCACCAGCTCTTCTCTCATGATGTCACCAATAGCATAACACAAAATTATTGCTAGGCTTGCATGCTTATTTATATCTATGCTTTCAGATGGAGTAACAGGCTGCCTTTTGTAAATCAGTGGGTTAGGGTCACAAGGTCCTTAAGGCTGGGAAGTCTCTCTCCACCTCCTTTGTGCTGCTGTTGTGGCTTAGATGTATCCAAGTGGTAGAATGACACTCCTTGGGAAGAGAGAGAGAGAGAGAGAGAGAGAGAGAGAGAGAGAGAGAGAGAGAGAGAGAGAGAGAGAGAGAGAGAGAGCGCAGCCTGGAATAATTCACCAAGGAGGTTTGGGGCAGAGGCCTCATCTCCCTGGCTCAGCAAAATACAAATTTGTTATAAAACAGGGCATACGTACTAAGAATTGATTGATCTCATCCCTGGTGCTCTGCTGAGATTTTCCATATATATGGCTTCTGTGACTGAAAGAATAGCCTGCTTTATGATCCACTTTCAAATGATGATAACTATATTAGCTCGCTTGCATTACTTTTTCCCACTCCAATTGTATTTTTGCAATCTGAGTCAAAATGGGAGAATTTGAGAACTCCTGCTTTGTGGGTTGCTGTTATTTCTGGATAATCCCCTGACATATTTGTGAAATATTTAATTGCTTCTTTTTTATTTCCTATTTTCCTTCGAGGTGGTCCAGACAAGAACCACGACAATGAAGATTAGCTTTATCTATATTGTAAAGTCACATTAATAGACTATTGCAATTCTCAAAGTATTTTTCCCATCCTCTTCTTTTTACTTGCTGCAAAAGTAGGAGGGTTTTTAATATTTTTTTCCACCCCTCCACCTCCATCATTATGTGGGAATTGAGACTATCCTTTAAATTATGACTGTCCAGTCTATGACTTGTCTCCATCCTCCAAAGATGGAAACAGAAGCACCAGTGCTCAGCCTCAGAGAGGTGTGACCCCTCGGGGAGGCTGCTCAGGCCACCGCTTCCCCCACTGGGCTGCCCACCTGAAGGGGAAACCCCCGGGTCTCCATTTACTCTCCGGCTTCAGCACAGCCCTGATGGGAGAAATGCCCTCTGAGGCCACCTTTGGTCATGGCGGACCCTCCCACTCCCACTCACCATGCCCCTTTCCCAGTTTCAGAGGGGAGAAGGGGAGGCTCCACTCCCTCAGGGCTTCTGAGGTGGCTTCTGAGACTGCAAATCGGTCCTGCTAAAATTTCCCATGCCCTGCTGGCCTCCCAAATGCTCAGCCACAGAGTCCTGCTTCCTAGAGAGGAAAACCCCTATAAGTCCCTTAGTTTATTGATTTTGGGGCAATGGCACACATGCCCAGAGATGGCTCTGTGTGCCACCTCTGGCATGTGTGGCATAGGTTCGTCACCAGGGATATAGGGTGTTAGCTATTCCTGTCAGCTTAGTATCATCCGCAAATTTGGTAAATTTCCCTTCTATTCCTTCATCTAAGTCATTTATGAAGATATTGAAGAGTACTGAGCCTAAGTCGGAACCTTATAGTACCCCACTACTTACTTCCCTCCATGTAGACGTAGACCCATTAAGGACTACTCATTGAGTATGATTTGTCAGCCAGTTACGAATCTGATGGTGATGCTATCTATCCCCCTTTTTTCTAGCTTAGCAAGAATGCCTTGCTGAAGTCTAAGTATATTATGTCCACAGTATTTTGCTGGTCTACTAATTTAGTCACTATGTTGAAGAATGAAATAAGATTGGTTTGGCATGATTTCTTTTTAACAAAGCCATGCTGACTGCTAGTTATTACTTTACTTGTTTCTAAATGATGGCAGATCTGTTTTTTTATTATCTTTTCCAGTATCTTCCCGGGTATTGATGTTAGGCTGATTGGTCTGTAGTTTCCTGAGTCTGGTTTTTTTTCTTTTTTGAAGATGGGAACCATATCAGCTTTTTTCCAGTCCTCTGGCAGTTTCCTGTTGCTCCAGGATTTTTAAAAGATATGGTACAGTGGTTATGAGATGACATCTGCCAGCTCCTTTAGAACTCTGGGATGTAATCCATCAGGTTCCGGTAATTTGTATTCATCAAGATCAGATAGGTGTTCTCGTACTATTTTTTATTTTTTTTTTTTGCTTATTTTAACTTTTATTTCTAGTCTGTTTTTTAGTTACGTTTTTGATAGGTTGGGCTATAGTTTCTTTTTGCGTGAAGGCCGATGCATAGAATGAGTTAAACAGCTCTTTCTTTCTGCTGCCTGTTACTTCCTTGCCGTCTTCTCTCTTTAGTGGACCGACTGTTTCCTTGATTTTTTTCTTGTTATTAATATGTTAGAAGAATTCTTTAAAAATTATATTTGACTTTTGTTGCAAGTCTTTGTTCATTCTGAGTCTTTCCTTTCCTGACTTCGTCTGTGCAGATTCTGGCTATCTGCTGATATTCTGCCTTAGTTGTGTCTTTCCATTTTTTGTACTTATCCTTTTTGTCTTTCAATTTGTCTGAGAGATCTTTGTGCAGCCATGCTGGTTTCTTCTTGGATTTCTTGTTTTTCTTTTTCAATAGCATTCTGTTGGTCTGGATTTTTATGATCATATTTTTTAAAGTTTCCCAAGATTCTTGAGTTGTTTTCCTGTTTAGGATTTTCATCCAAGGAATCTTTCCCAAGTTCTGAGTTTGTTAAAATCAGCTCTTTTAAAATCTAAGACTCTGGTATCATTATGTTCTATTGCTTGTGGTTGCATTATGTTGAATTCTAGTACGACACAGTCACTCTCACCCAAGGTTCCTGCAATTTCAACTCCCTCTATCACTTTTTCTCTGTTTGTAAGAATTAAGACCAGTATGGCTGTCCCTCTAGTTCCCTCCTTTACCTTTTGGACAACAAAGTTGTCAGCTAGGTTGGTTAGGAACCTATTTGATTTCTCACTGGGTGTGGAATTAGTCTTCCAATTGATGTCAGGGTAATTGAAGTCCCCCATTATTATTGTAGTGTATTTCCTACATATATTTGTTAGTTGGTTAGCAAAAAGGACATCTATTTTTTCTGCTTGGTTGGGTGGCCTGTAGTATACACCTATTGCAATGCCATTCTTTTTTTCACTTATATTGACCCATATGCATTCTAGGTGGTTTTTGTCTTTGGTTCCATGCATTTCTGTAGCAGTGTAGTGGTCCTTTATATACAGTGCAACTCCACCTCCTTTTTATGGGGTCTGGGTTTTTTTTTGAGTAGTTTGTATCCTTCTATCAGTATGTTCCAGTCAGGGGTTTCATGCCACCAAGTTTCTGTTATTCCAACTATATCATATCTACCATCATGTATTAATAGTTCAGGTTCATCCTGTTTGTTCCCCAGACTTTGTGCATTTTATATAGGCACTTGAGATTTTTATGTCTAACTCTGAGTATGCTTCCTATGTTTAAGGATCGCCTCTCCTTCCAACTTAAGAAAGTACAAACTCTTGAAACGTGGTTGTTCAAAAGGATTCAGCAGAATCCTTAAAAGGATTAAGCAGAAGTGACAGCCATCCAGCTAAAGCAAGCTCTGAATACTCTTAGGCAAATCTGTAGGATTAAAGTCTATTTAGACCCACTCCAGTCCGGTTTCAGGTCTGGATACAGCACCGAAACGGCATTGGTCGTGTTGGTGGATGATCTCTGGAGGGCCCGGGGTAGGGGGTACTCGTCTATCCTGGTGCTGTTAGACCTCTCAGCGGCTTTTGATACCATCGACCATGGTATCATGTTGCGCCAGTTGGAGGGATTGGGGGTGGGGGGCACCGTTCTGCTGTGGTTCTCCTCCTACCTCTCCGACCGGTCGCAATCCGTGTTGACAGGGGGGCAGCGGTCGACCCCGAGGCACCTGGTGTGTGGGGTGCCACAAGGGTCGGTCCTCTCGCCCCTCCTGTTCAACATTTATGTAAAGCCACTGGGTGAGATCATCCGTGGTTTTGGGGTGGAGTTCCATCAGTACTCTGATGATAGTCAGCTGTACATTTCCACCCCAGACCACCCCAACCATGCCATGGAAGTGATGTCCCAGTGCCTTGAAGCCGTGCGGGTCTGGATGGGGAGAAACAGGCTTCGACTCAACCCCTCCAAGACCGAGTGGCTATGGCTGCCGGCGTCCCGATATAGCCAGCTGACCCCATCACTGGTTATTGGGGGCAAATCATTGACCCCCACGGAAAGGGTGTGCAACTTGGGCGTCCTCCTGGACCCACGGCTGTCTTTAGAGGATCACACGACAGCTGTGGCCAGGGGGGCTTTCTATCAGGTTCGCCTGATATGCCAGTTGTAGCCCTTTCTAGATCGGGACTCCCTACGCACGGTCACTCAGGCTCTCGTCACTTCTTGCCTGGACTACTGTAATGCTCTCTACATGGGGCTCCCCTTGGGGTGCACCCGGAGGCTCCAACTGGTGCAAAATGCGGCTGCGCAGGGGATTACGGGAGCGACTGGGCGCTCCCATGTGACACCTCTCCTGCGCGAGCTGCACTGGCTACTGGTGGACTAACGGGTGCGTTTCAAGGTGTTGGTAATCACCTTTAAAGCGCTCCATGGCTTAGGACCAGGGTACTTACGGGACCACCTTCTGCCACCAATTGCCTCCCACCGGCCGGTTCGCTCCCACAGAGAGGGCCTCCTCAGGGTGCCATCAGCCAGACAATGCCGGCTGGTGACCCCCAGGGGGAGAGCCTTCTCTGTGGCAGCTCCTACCCTCTGGAACAATCTGCCTCCAGAGTTAAGAACAATTTCTGACCTCCCGACTTTCCGGCGGGCTTTAAAAACACATCTTTTTCAGCTTGCCGGTTTAGCCTGATTCCTGTCAAATATTTTATTACTTTTAGAGTTTTTATTATCTTTTAAATTAATTTGTTTTAATCTATGGCTATTTATATTTGTTCTTTTTATGAAATTTTAACTTTTGTGTATTTGCTTTTTAACTTGGCTGTGCACCGCCCTGAGTCCGTAAGAAGAAGGGCGGTATATAAATCTAATAAATCTAATCTAATAAAGTGGTAGAGACCCCTCCCTTTAAGTCAGAATGTAGATTTTAGCCAATACACAAGTGTGAAGATGTTTTCTTTACTATTTCCTCTGAGTACCCGAACAAACATGCAGTCCCACCATTATACTTTAAAATGAGATGACCCACATGGCTATCATAAAAATTCCTGCAGGTAAAGGAGATCTCAGGGCTCTTTGGCACCAGGATATAGGTTGTAAAGTATCTGTTGACACAGGCAATGCTAGAGAATCAAATCCAAGTGTCCCCCCTCCTCCAATTGAATGGCAGTATCACTTTTAGAGATCTGACATGCTACCCTCCTTAGAAAAGAAAAGGGTCCACCTGTAAAAAAACAAAATATACAAAAGATTTCATGATAGTATATTAACAGGGTTTGTTAGGATATTGGGAGTGAAATTTTTTCAGGAAGATTGGAGCCCTAACGTGGTGTTTAGCGACCCATTCATTGTGTGCTGATGGTAAATGTTTCCAAGCAACTAAGTATTGGACTTTCCCTCTGTGTATCCTAAAGTCAAGGATTTCCTTGATTTCAAAGTGTTGTTCACCTTTAATCATGATGGGCACAGATGGTGCAGATTCAGGTGGTCTGAGGGATGAGATTACTTCTTGCTTGAGTAAACTAATATGGAATACTGGGTGGACTTGCCTGAGTTTCTTTGGAAGGAGTAGTTCAACTGCTATTGGATTGATGATTCTAGTAATGGGGAAAGCTCCAATGAACTTTGGCCCTAGTTTTTTCGATGGTTGTAATGATTTCAGGAATTTTGTAGATAAGTATACTCTATCTCCAATATGAAAAAGTTTGGGTTCCATCCTTTTCTTGTCATCTTGAATTTTAAAAGCTTCTCTAGCCTCCTTTAAAACTAGTTTAACCACTGGCCAAGTATTTTGCAAATTATCCATCCACTCCTTAAGTGAGGGGATGGTGAGTTCTTCTGTGAGTAGTTCAGGCATGAGGCTGAAATCCTAGCCTGTTGCTACTCTAAAAGGGGTAAAACCAGTGCTTGAATGGACAGCATTATTAAACGCAATTTCAGCAAAAGGCAAAAGTTCGGTCCAGTTATCCTGTTGAAAATTAATAAAACATCTTAAATATTGTTCTAATATCGAGTCCAAAATTTCAGAATTTCCATTAGTCTGTGGATGATAAGCCAAGCTTAACCCCTGGCCAGTACCAAGTAAGTCCAAAAACGCCCTCCAAAAGTTGGAGGTAAATTGAACCCCTCTGTTGGAGATGATTCTTTGTGGAGCATCATGAAGTCAATAAATGTATATTAGGAATAATTTCGCTAAACATTTAGCAGTTGGGATCTTTTGGCAGGGTATAAAATGTGCCTGCTTTGAAAACAGGTCTGTCATGACCCAAATAACAGTATTTCCCTCACTGTTTGGCAATTCCACAATGAAATCCATAGCAATCTCTCTCCAAGGCCCTGAAGGTTCAGCTACCTTCTGGGAAACCTGGGGATTTCCCCTGTCATCCTTTTGCTGCTGCACAAATGGGGCAGCTAGCTGCTGCACAAATGGGGCAGCTTTCTATGTCCTTTTTCAGCGATGGCCACCAAATTTGTCTTTTAATCAGGTGTAAAGTTTTCACAAACCCAAAATGTCCAGCTAATTTGGAGTCATGGCACCTTACCATTAAGCATAGTTTTTGGCTGGCAGGAACATACAACTTCCCCCCCCGCCCAAGCCAAGTCTTCTTTCATCAGACAGCTGGATTTGTTGTTCAAAAACCATTCATCAGTGGCCAATGCTTGTTTAAAAGTTTGGATGGTGTCATTGTATCAAGAACAAACGGCACAAATTATTATTAATGGTAGTTTAATCACCAATTTCAACATACAGAAAGGAACAAGACAAGGCTGTCCATTATCCCCATTATTGTTTATTCTGACTTTGGAAGTGCTGTTGAATGCTCTACGGGACTCGGACAAGCTGAATGGAATAGTTGTAAGGCAAAAAGATTACAGAACAAAGGCATTCGCAGATGATCTGGTTGTTACCCTAACACGACCTTTGGAATCAATCATACAGATGAAAAACATTATAGAGGAATATGGTCTGGTTTCAGGTTTTAGCCTGAACCAGAAAAAGACTAAGATGATAGTTAAAAATATGTTGGAACCACAAAGGATTGAACTGGAAAGGTTGGCAGGCTTTGAAATAGCTACAAAGGTGAAATATCTAGGAGTTCAAGTTGCAGCATCCAATATAAAACTTTTTCAAAATAATTATGAGGAACTCTGGCATAAGATTCAAAAGGATCTTGAAACATGGAAGAAGCTGCAACTATCTTTGCTTGGTAGAATAGCAGTTGTTAAGATGAATGTTCTACCTAGATTTTTGTTTTTGTTTCAAATGATTCCGGTGCTTAAAAGTGATAAGTCTCTGATGGAATGGCAAGCAGGTTTAAATAAATTTATCTGGAATGGGAAAAAACCAAGAGTTAAACTTAAAATCATGCAAGATGTTCGTGAAAGAGGTGGCCTTAAAGTTCCAAACCTACGTCTATATTATGAGGCTGCAGTGCTGACACAAGTTGGAGATTGGATTGGAACAACAAAAACAGAAATTTTGAATGTAGAAGGCCACGACTTGCAATTTGGATGGCATGCATATTTACTTTATGAAGATAAGAGAGACAGTGTATTTAACAGTCATATCTTAAGACATGCTTTGATGAGAGTCTGGAAGAAGCACCAGCTTCAATTGGATTACAAAATACCTTTGTGGTTGGATCTTGGGCAGATTATGCCAAATATAAAGTCACTCGGAGGCTTGTTGTATAAAGAGATACTTTTTAATGATGGGGGCAGATGGAGTTTGAAACCTTTGAATATCTTGTTGGAAGAAGGAGTGAACTTAACTTGGTTGCAGTATTACCAACTACAAGCGAGATGGAGAGAAGATCAGAAAATTGGACTAATGTTACATGAAGAAGATTTGGTGACTCAGATAAAATGTAAAGGGCCGATGCATATTAAGCGAGTGTATAACTTACTGTTACAAAGAGATTCAGAGGGTGAATTAGTTAAAGACTGTATGATAAAATGGGCACAGAATTTTGCAGAACCAGTAATGTTGGAAACATGGGAGAAGATTTGGGTCCAGAATGTTAAATTTACACAAGCACAGAACTTGAGGGAAAACTTTTATAAGATGTTTTACAGGTGGCATTTAGATCCTAAAAAGTTATCATGTATGTATCCAAATGTTCAACCTAAATGTTGGAGGTGTGATTGTTTGGATGCAACATATTTTCATATTTGGTGGACGTGCAGAAAATTGAAAGCATTTTGGATTAAACTTTGGTGGGTAATGCAGAACATTTTGAGGAAGAAGCTTGAATTTTCTCCTCAGTTTTTCTTGTTGGGAATAGTTAAGGGCTGTTCATCAGCCAAAACGAGATTAATTTTGTACATGCTTACTGCAGCCAGATTACTGATTGGACAATACTGGAAGAAGGATAGTGTACCTACCATAGAGGAATGGATTTTGAAGATGTCAATTTTGCAGAAATGGCTAAGATTTCTGCATACCTGAAAGATAGGACCCATGAAGCTTTTATCAAAGAGTGGAAGAAATGGGTAGTATACATGCAGAATAAATATCAGAGTAAGAAGTTTCAAGTAGCACTTGAGTTATAAATGTTTATTAAATATATAATTGGATTTATATCTTTATGATGAGGTATTGTTTAAATTTGATATATTTTTCTTAAAAATAGTTTAATTCTTTTTATTTTATAAAGTTAAATTTGTTATCTTATTTGATGTTTTTCTGTTTATTTTATTTTGTTTAATGATGATTTTTATATTTGAAGGATTAAGAAATATTATTAAGAGTAAATTGTGGGATTTATATGATACTTTAGTTCAAAACTTAAGATGCCCAACATTATTTTATCATTTTAAAAAAAAAGATAAGTGTTATATTTTGTATGCGAAAATTTTCTATGATTTTTTATAAATGACTCATGTGGTTATATATCTGGGGGGGGGGTAATAGATTTTAAAAGTTTAGAATATTTTTTTGTACTAAATAAGTTTAAAATTGTTTTATTGTTAGCCAGATCTTACCTAAAAGGTTGTTGGTTGTTGATTGTAATATATGATTGTTTAATAGTGGAAGTCAGGGGGGGAAGGGGGTGTTGAGGGGGGAGGGGAGCGGGTGGTTGTTGGGATGGGGTTGGGGGGGAAGGCATGTTAAAATTGTATTGTAAAACTTTTTCAATAAAAAAAAATAATAATAAAAAAATAAAAATAAAAAAAAAGTTTGGGTGGTGTCATTGCCCGTCAATTTTTCTTATTTTGCCTGGGATCTGGTGACTACTTTGGCAGCTAGTTGGTTGTTTTGTACTATGGGTTTGATTATGTCTGGCTTTGCACTATTGTATTGCAGTTTTCTGGATAGCGCATCCGCCAGAAAGTTTTTTCCTCCCAGAAGATATTTTAGAGTAAAATCAAACCATTTAAAATACTGAGCCCATCATACTTGTTTTGGGGAGAGTTTCCTTGGGGTCTTTAGGGCTTCTAGATTTTTATGATCAGTCCAGACTTCAAAAAGAGTCGTAATACCTTCTAGGAAGTGCCCCCAGGTTAACAACACCCAACGAACTGCATAAGCCTCATTTTTCTGAAGCAGGACCACTCCTATTGCCACATCGCTGGCATCTGCTTGTATGACAAATGGTTTCTCCATGTCCGGGTGTTTTAGAATTGGTTCTGCTGAGAACAGCTGCCTGGCATTCTGTAGTCCAGTTCAATGGCTGCTTTGGTTTAGGGTTGTCCTCCCCCTTTGTTTTTAAGAGCTATGGTGATGGGGAGGGCAATCTGAGCAAACACAGGGATAAACTGGCGATAAAAGTTGGCAAAACCCAGGAATCTCTGTAACCGTTTACGCATGTGTGGAGGGTTCCAATCAAGTACAGCCTGCACTTTCAGAGGATCCATCTCAACCCGCCGGTGTGAAATGCGGTACCCCAATAGTCAATCTTCTCTTGGTGGAATTCACATTTGGAAAGTTTAGCATAAACTTTGGCAGAGCGGAGTTTATTTAAAACCGCCCTTACTAGTTTTACATGTTCTGCTTTGGTCTCGGTATAGATTAAAATGTCATCCAAGTAGACCAGGACCCCTGATGCAGCATTTCATTTATTAACTGCATAAACACTGCAGGGGCTCCTTGCAACCCAAAGGGGAGCACCTTGAATTGGTAGCAGCCAAGGGGGTGTTAAATGCCGTTTTCCACTCATCCCCCCCCCTTAATTCTGACATGATAATAAGCCTCCCCTAAGTCCAGGTTGAAAAAATGTTCCCTTTAATGAGGTGTGCTAATATATCTTTCATAAGGGGGAGGGGATAAATGTTCTCTACACTGATAGCATTCAGGGTATGAAAATCAACACAGAGACATTTAGAACCATCTTTTTTCTCTCTAAAGAGCACTGGAGGTGCGATTTTAGGTTGGGCTGGCTCGATGAAACCTCTTGCTAGGTTTTTCTCAATTAATGTTCTCAGGTCTTCCAATTCCCTAGGTAACATGCTGTATGTCTTGGGTTTAGGGAGTTTTGCGCCGGGTAAGATTTCTATTGCACAGTCAGTGGTGCGGTGGGCGGGGGGGAGCTCATCTGAGGCTTTTTCGCTAAAAACCTCAGCTAAATCCTTGTATTCTATGGGTATGCCCTCAGTTGGTATGGTGTGACCAGGCATGGCTGTTTCTCGATTCTCTGCCCCCTCAGTTCCTTTATGTGGATTCTCAGCAAAAGTCACATTCCTCTGGAATTTTATGATGCCTTGTTTCCAGTTGATTTTTGGATTCCATTTTTTCAGCCATGCAAGACCCAGAACTAACGGCCATTCCATACCAGGTGCCACTATAAATGTAAGCCTTTCCTTGTGGCTTCCGATGCCTATATGTAGAGGCTCGGTGGCAAAAGAAGCTGGCTCCCCTCCTGCTATTGACCCATCTAGTTGGCAGAAAGCAATGGGCATTTTCAGCTTTCTTACGTTAATCCCTAACTTCCCTACTAAGGTTAGGCTGATCAAACAATGGGTGCACCCTGAATCCACTAGGGTGGAGATACTTATTTCCCTGTCCTGGTTTGGGATAAATAGTCTTAAGGGGAGGTTAAGCAGTTTAATTGGTTTGCTTACCAGTGGTTCATCATCTGGATTGCTTCTGAATGAGTGTGATTCCTCCTGTGCAGATGCCAGGGTTTCCTCCCCAAAGAGGGGAGGGGATGAAACTTCTATGGTCTCCCTGCTCCTCAGATCAGTCTCCTTCCCACGCTGACCCAGTTTTGCAGGGCCCTCCCCGATGGGTGTTTCCATGCGGGTGTTTGTGAATGACACTCTGCAGCTTGGTGCCTCTCTTTTCTACACTTGAAAGAGGCTGAAGATCTCGGAGAGAATGCGGTTTGTGGTTTGGGGGGCTCTTGCTTCCATTGGGGTGGGGATTTCTTCCATTCTCGCCAGCTCGATACTGGTTTCTGGCCATATGAATCTCAGCTTCTTTGGCGGTGACATACCATTCATGTAGGTGATTTGGTGCACCTTGGGCCATGCAGGCATTGTATAGATCATCACTCAGCCCATCCTTGAAACAGCTCACCAAAGTATCTTCCAGCCAGTGCACACAACATGCAAGATCCCGGAATTTTTCAGTATACTCTGCTACTGGCCGTTGCCCCTGCTTCATCACCTTAATGTGGTTGCATGCTTTGCGATCTGCCAGTGGGTCCTCGAACCGATGTCACAGGGCCATCATGAAGCGGTCGAAATCCCGCAGTTCTTGTGCATTGGCGTTATGTAGGGTCACCATCCATCTGGCCGCGGCACCCTCTAGGGCTAGGGTCACAACTCACACTCAGGAGCCTTGGGTTTGGAAATCCCACCCATACTCTTGCATGTAGGTTAGCACATGTGCCACAAAGAATCCTAATTGTTGTGGATTCCCATCAAACTTCACTCCAAGGGGGGGAGTTTCTCTTTCCAGTTGCGGGACCAGGGGCTGATTGGGAATGGGCGCTGGTGTGCATGCTGCCTGGGGGGGCAGGGTTTGCTGGGTCTTCTCCCACTGCTGCTGTGCCCTCTGCTTGATAGGCAGGCTCCAGAAGGGGGGTACCTCCCATGGCATCATCCGTGATGGCTGCTCTTTCTGCACCCTTTGGTTGTTTTCCTGGCTCTCTTCGGATGTTGAGATTTTCCAAAGTTTCCATCACCAATTGGGTTATATGCCTCTTCAGATGGTCCTCCCTCAGTGGTGCTTTGGTCAGTCCCCCCTGGTCAGCAAGGGCTTCTAGTTCCAGTTTCCACCCCGGTTTTCGGTTGCCACGGTTGAGGGTGACTCCTCTGGTTCTCTCATCCCAGCCATCTTTCTTCCCAATGCCAATCAATCAGCGGGGCTTTTCCAGATTCCCCAGGGTTACCTCATCCTCTCTGATGGGGGTGCACGAGACAGGCATCCGACTGGGTGGTGGTTACTGTCTCTCCCCAGCAATCAGTTTCTCCCAGCTCTCTGCTTCGTTCAGTCATGGTTTGCAAGGTCCCCTCAGTAGAGCGAAAATTGCTTCTCTGGGTTGACCATTTTGCAGATCTTACTTTCGGTAAGGATCGCCTCTCCTTCTAACTTAAGAAAGTATGAACTCTTGAAACATGGTTGTTCAAAAGGATTCTTTTATTAAGCAGAAGTGACAGCCATCCAGCTAAAACAAGCTCTGAATACCCTTAGGCAAAGCAGTAGGATTAAAGTGGTAGAGACCCCTCCCTTTTAGGTCAGAATGCAGATTTTAGCCAATACACAAGTGTGAAGATGTTTTCTTTACTATTTCCTCTGAGAACCCGAACAAACATGCAGTCCCACCATTATACTTTAAAGTGAGATGACCCACATGACTATCATAAAAATTCCTGCAGGTAAAGGAGATCTCAGGGCTCTTTGGTGCCAGGATATAGGTTGTAAAGTATCTCTTGACACAGGAATTCTAGGGAATTGAATCTTAATGTTCCCCCTCCTCTGATTGAATGGCAGTATTACTTTTAGGGATCTGACATTTATTTCCTATTTGGTGTTTCTGTTTGTCTTCCTTCCCATCCCTCCTTACTTCACTGTTCTAATTCATTGTTCTCTTACTGGATGTTGTCCTTTTGTTGGCAGTACAGATGAAAAAACTACTTGTGCACCTAAATCCTTAACTTTCTTGCCTATGATTGACTTACGATTCTGCTCATAATCAATATTGTTTTCAAATCCTTTTTTGTGTCATTCATCCCATACTACTATGTAGTAGTAGAAAGGGTAGTAATCTGTGGGTTTTATTATTTTGGTTAGGTTCTCAGGCACATCTTTGATTTTTTGCTCCAGAGAGACAACATACCTCTCTGGCTTGACTGTCTGTTCTACAGATGGCTGGTTCTGTTCCCTTGAGAATTGAATCTCCTATCACCAACACTTGCCTCTTTTTTTCCCTAGGGAAGTTTGGGATATTTTTCTATCTATCACAGAAGCATTTGATGGTGCTACTTTTTAAGGGATATTTAATACTTCTTTTCTATGTGTCTGCATGTTTTCTTCCAGGGAGAGTCCATGAAATCAATTGCTTAGCACCAATGGGGCTGCATCAGAGTGGGTTATGTTGGACAGGGGTTTTGTACTGTTTGTGGTTTTTTCCTGTGAGTGACATGTTTCCATCTGTCTTCTTCCTCTGAGGCGGGGGTGTCAAACTCACGGCCCATGGGTCAGATGCGTCAGGTGCTGGCCACGCCCACCCTCAGTTTAGCAAAGGGGAAAAAAGTCCCAATAAGTCATGTGAAGATGTGAGTTTGATACCCCTGCTCTAAGGGTCAATTCTTTTAGAAGCTTCTACTACTCATGATCTGCACCTGCCTAGGAAGAACGGGAAATTGAGTAAGCAAACTAGAGAAAAAAGAAACAGCACCATTACATTGTGACAAGCTTTAGTTAAACCCAATGTCTGAAACAAGAATGCCCCCTTGTGGACATTCCTATTATTAAAGACACCAAAATAAAGTAGGAGGAGGAAGCTTTCAAATGCATCAAAATTTGGTAAAGAAGGAACAAGTTTAGCAATCAGCCTTTATAGATTTTACACATTATATTGTTATTTAAATCACTATTTCTGAATCTTTGGATATAGGGAGACAATTGTATCTGTCATCATAAAATATGCTAAAAAAGAGAGGTAAAAGTGAAAGTATGCTTATGAGAACAAGTTTGAAAGAAAACAAAAGTGAATTGAAAAGAATAATCTAGAAGTGTTTTGATAGAAGCTGCCTGATTATTGAGGGTATAATGTGTGGGTAAAAGTCCTTGGTGGGCTAATTAAATATGTTGAAGAAACACAGTGTACCTTTTTCTGCAAATATGGCTCCTTAACCTATAACTGTCTTGGGTTACCAACAACTCGTAATAGGGAAATCTAAACTAATAAATTTAGTTGGATTTTGCTATGCATATTGTTTATGCCACTAAACATCACATTAGATGATGATATGTCATTTAGAAACATTATTTTACCTGCTCAATAAAAACAGCTATAAAGAGCTATTTTTTCTTACATTGCATAATGCCTATATTTGAATTACTGTAAGATTACTTTTCTTCAAATTAGTTAACCTGTGTTGTTATTCTCCAGGCTCTTGAAGCAAAATTCTTGAGTGTTTTAAGTAGGCAGCTATTTAGTTCAGAAGATGTAAGGTTGGAAATGGCTGGCAGAACAGAATGATGTTTTTTAAAATCAGGTTTATTGTACAATCATCAAGAACACAAATATAAATAAAAGTTCTAAAGCACCTACTATTATTTTAAGAAGAGAAGCACAGTGTAATTTTTATCAAAAAAGGAAAAAGCAGTCACAGTACTGATAAATTTAAAAGATGCCTGTCAATAGCAACAAAAAGGCAAAAAGATAAAAGTATACTAGAGCTAAAATCAACCCAAATTGGAAGTAGGAAAAGAAACAATTCAAAAAAAAAATTAAGGAAACAAAATTATTAAACTCACCATCCTTTCTGAATCTGTATAGTAGAGTATCTATGTGGATTATTATAACCTGTAGATATTTATTTTCTCAAGGGTAATTTCTATAAAAGTCCACACAGAGAACCATAAATATTTCTAAACTCTCTTGCATTCACTCTAGTTCTTAACAAACCCATTACATTCAATAATTTATTTCTGTAGTGATCTTCATTCTTGGAGCAAATAGTCTATCAGATACAAAACTATGAAGTCCTTCATCACATATGCACAGAAGTACATTTGAGATATAAAAGATAAAATGGAAAATCTGTTAATAGTTCTATGGTGCTTTGGCCTTAAATACTGCAAAGCTGCCTGGGTCCAGCCCTGAATTAGCTGATGAGAACACTGCCTTGAGAACTGGAATGAAGCTCAGAAAGCCAAGGATTTGAGTTGCCCTAGTGGGATAACTGTCAGGCTGTGGCCAAGGAAGCAGGCTCTATTTTAAAAATTCTCATAGATGAAATTGGTAGCTGTAGAAAGGCTGTCAATAAGATTAAATTCCCTGGCTGGCTATTCAACATGCTTGGTAGCTTTGGATCAGTTTTTTTGATGTATTGTCTGGCATTTCAAGGCGGCATAAATTGTAGTAGAATGCACATTTTCTTTAGTTGAGCTTGATATTTGTCAGATCCCTATCATAATACTGCCATTCCTGTGGGGAGTGGGCCTGGATACATTTATTAGCTTATTGCTCTCTTCCTATTTCCTATACATCCTGTATCCCCCTAGTTTATAGCCTTTATCCTGGCACATATGTGCCCTAAACTTGATTTACCTTTGGGGGAATGTAATATGGGAAGAGGAAGAAAGCTTCCTGCAAGATGAGCCTGGGAATCACTTATCTCTTTCTCAGGCCAGCCGTTCTAACAACAACTTTGCACCTGTGGATTGGCTCATTTAACCTCGGACTGAGGGGAGGGGTTTCTAACTACTTTATCCTAACAGTATTGCCTGAGGGGGACTTTATGCTTTTTGCTTTCCTTTGTCTTGCAATAGCTCTCTTTCAATAAAAGTTTCCTTTTGAAATGCTGAAGTTTCAAGAGTCTTTACTTTTTTGAATGGAGAGGAGAGGCAGACCCTTACAATATCTTTGTATAAAATATCTCTAACAGTGAGGAGTAATGATGACATTAACAACCAAAGATCATGATTTGTTCAACACCTACTTTCATTTGTAACTGTTCTTTGTTCTCCTATTTTGCCAAGGCCCAGCATTCAAAACTGCTTTGAAAATCCTGGTCTGGATTTTCAAGCCTAAATTCATTTTAAAATACCAATTCAAGCCAATAAACCTGTTTTCAGCACTATAATAAATATAAGTATTGACTTAAAGGACAGATTTCTATAAAATGGCATAAAACTGATTTTTAAGATACAGCTAATACTTTCACTTCCAATGATTTAAAAGTTCCTTAGCTGCTATGCATAAATGGCATTTGTAACTATACTTATCCATTAGAGTTCACAGCAACATATAAAACAGAAACACAAGCAACACAATTAAGAACATCAATAAAGAGAGGACTATAAATGAAGTCTTTATGTTGTTTTCTGGACTTCGTTTACAACATGTAACAGCTTTGAAAGAAAATTTAACAGGGCATTTCCAAATTCATGAATTTAGAATATCAGCAATTTCCCCATATTTAGTTCTGGATTCAGAAAAAAAAATCCCTGTTAACAGTTTTGAGTGTCAGATAAAATGATGCCATTTGCTACATAGATAAACTTGATAGTAGTGAAAAACAGAAAAACAGAGGTGGAAAGAACCTTAGAGGTCTTCTAGTCCAGCTCCCTGCTCAAGCCGGAGACCCTATACCATTTCATACAAATGGTTGTCCCATCTCTTTTTAAAAACTTCCAATGATCACAACTTCTGGAGGCATTGGTTAATTGTTTAGTTGGTTTTCTCCTTGATTAGTTTCCATCCATTGCTTCTTGCCTTGCCTTTAGGTGCTTTAGAGAACAGATTGTCTCTCCTCTTCTTTGTGGCAATCACTCAAATATCAGAATACAGCTATCATGTCATCCCAATTCTTCTTTTCATGAGACTAGACATACCCAATTCCTGCAATTGTTCTTCATATGTTTTAGCCTCCAACCCCAAATCATCTTTGTTGCTCTTCTTTACACTCTTTCTAGAGTCTCAACTCCCAACACCTTTTATATTTTGGCAACAAAAACTGTATGCAGTATTTCAAGTGTGGTCTTATCAAGGCATTATAAAGCAGTACTAACACTTCATGTGATGTTAATTTTACCCCTCTGTTAATGCAGCCTAGGACTGCATTGGCTTTTTTGGCAGCTGCAGCACACTGCTGGCTCATATTTAAGTGGTTGTCCATTGGGTCTCCCAGTTCCCTTTCACAGTAGTTCTGTTGAGCTACCTATTATATATCTGTGCATTTGGTTTTTCTTGCCTAAGTGTAAATTGTTACTTTTATCACTACTGAATTTCATTTTATTAGATAGGGCCCAGTGTTCAAGTCTATTGAGATCCTTCTGGATCTTGAACCTATCTTCTGGTGTGTTGGCTACTCCTACCAGTTTGGCAAATTTGATCAGTTTCCCTTCTATTTCCTCATCTAAATCATTTATGAAAATGTTAAAGGTTACTGGGCCTAAGACAGAACCCCAGGTCGCTGCACTGCATATTTCCCTCCAGAAATATTCCTTCCATATTTCCCTATAGTTCCATATAGATGTAGTCCCATTTGTCAGCCAGTTATAAATCCATCTGTTGATGATGCTGTTTATCTCACTTTTTTTAACTGACGAAAAAGTAGGTTGTGTTCTAATTTGTCAAATGCCTTATTGAAATCCAAGTATACTATGTCCACAGCATTTCTCTGGTCTACTAATTTAGTTACTTTTCAAAGAATGAAATAAGATTTGTTTGGAATGTCCCTGATATAACAAATAGGTCCATGATGTTCTGCTCCTTCCTTTTCTATCACACTTTTTAATCCTAGAATGTTTCTGGAGTAAATTACTTGCTCAATGCATTATCATATTACATGAGCTAGGAGAAGCTCACTGGGGCAAAGTTTTGATCCTTTGGCATCTGGACATTGTTCAGTGAACTACATAATCCCAATAGTCACAATCTGTAACTAAGAGTGATTGGCATATCATTATCCACACTTTCTGCGTAACCAAACCAAAGTTGCAACAACTTGTTAGGAAAACATGCTTTCTATCTTAATAGGCACAAGAGTTTTGAAAGAAAATAACTTTGTACAAACCCATTGCATACGATAAACCTACAAACATTGCCTAAGATACAATGTTGACACATCCCATTTATTATACCTGTTTTATGAGCAAAAGAAGGTCTGAAGTGCTATTCTTTGCAGGGTCTTGTGAAACTCGGATACACACTCTATGCATTAGAAGACTCATTCTGCTGAGTGCTTCCATTTTTGGATTCATTTGCCTTGTAACTAGCCAGGGCATCATTTTCAGTATTCTCTGGGGATTTTAAGTTCTCCTTTTCTACAAAGTTGCCAGATGTCAGAGGTTTGCAGACATAACAAAAAAACTTGAAGCATATTACCAATCCTTCATAAATATTGGAAGAAAAAAGCTTCTTGCATGGATGACAGAACTGGTAGAACACAAGCATAAAAAGGACAGCTATGCAATAGCCAATCAGTAGTTGTAAGAACAGCACTGGAGCACATACATATGTGTAGACATCTGTCTTGTATGTGTACCACATTATTAAGAGAAAAGCATTCTCAAAGAACCTCAGCAAATAGTACAAAGCCAGTCTACCCCAGTTTGGGGATTTGTCAATTAAATCCAAATCATTAAGCTTCAGCTGCACCGCTGACCAGCAAAACATATTGATGCCGGCATACAGGAAAGTGAGGAGACATAAGACAATGGTGGTGCCAACTTTGCTCAAGGCCTTCTCTATGTTTTCTGGCAGAGTACACTTGCTTTGCCAGAATTGAATCCAAGGATAAAAAAAAAAAGCAAAAAAGTTCACCAGCACCACAGGCAGGATCCAGATCTGAAGAACTGAACTGAAGAGAACAAGGACTATCACCCTTGTTGCAATCTCAAAGCTCCTCCAGAGGAAAATGCAAAGATAGGCAGCAGGTTTCACACTGATGTCATAATCGTCATACTTGATCTTAATGGCTAGAATATTGCATCGCAGTGCTCCATACACAATTGACAGGAGGGAAAGGACCATGAAGATACCTTGGAAAAATAAATACGACAAACAATATTTTTTTGTTTTTTGTTAAAAAAAAACAGCACTGTCCAAACTGCAGGAATGAGACTATATTTGGAAATTAAAAACCATACAGAGCACTAAAATATTATTTTTCTTATGCAAAGTACTTTCTCAGTCCTCTTATAATTATTCCTAGTGCTGGGAAATATTTTTCCAAAAAAGCTACAAAAATAAGCACAAAAACTTACGTGAAATAATACTAGCAACCATACACTATTTTTCTGAATGACTGGCTAATGCATTATACAAAAGCACAACTTCCTTAATTATCAACATATTTATTAACTGAACAGAAAGAATATAGTAGACTATTGCTTATAAGCCACAACGATCAGCTGTGCAATGTTCCCTGAGTTACAACAGTGATGAAAAAATGAACTTTATGACCAATCCTCACTGGTCCCAATCTTTAAAATAAAGAAAAGCTGGGTAAGATCATAAGGATAGTAGCAGTTCCATTTAGCAACCACTTTGCTTAACAACTGAGTTGCTGGTCCTAATTATGGTTGTTAAGTAAGAACCACCTGTACTATTGTGCTAAGCCAAAACAAAACACACTGCTTTATGACATACCACAATATGTAAACCCAATTATTCTGTACACAAAGGGAAGTTGAAAACAATCAGTCAAGCACTTCACATTTTAGCTCTTTAGGGCTTGAGAAAAACATCATACTCAAGTCTCAGCAATCCTCCAAACCTCTTTACAAAAGGCCCATGGATTTGAGCTTCAGAATCTCAAAGTGTGCAAAGCTGTTCTGTCACTTAATTGTGAAGTCTTTACCCCATCAGTCACCTGTTATTTGGACTCCTTAATAGAAACATGATTAACACCTACCAGCAATGAGATTGAGTATGAATGCAGGGTAAAGTGGCTGCCTATTCCCACTGCCCATCAACTGTTATTTAGGCTCTTTTTGAAGATGGATTTAGTACTCCTTTCCAAGAGCATTGCATAGTGTTTGAAAATAGCTGTATAACAACTGGCTGGTAGGAGGATTATTCAAGGGTCCTTTACACACAGCCTTTTTTTGGAGCTGTTATAAAACAGAACATAGAATAACGAAGTTGGAAGAGACCTTGGGGGTCTTCTAATCCAACCCTCTCCTTGAGCAGGGGACCAATTTTACTATACCATTTTAGACAAATGGCTGTCCATTCTCTTCTATATATTCTGTTATATTTACATAGATATTGTTCAACTATATCACTATATTATAAGATCACCCATCTTACCACAGGATAATAATGTGATTTATTTGGCTTCCATTTAATGAGTTCTGGGAATACAGACATTATACTTATAAAGAACTGTTTATTGTGTGAAATAAATCTAACCAGATGTTTTTTTTTAAGTAAATCATATTCAAGCAAATTGTCACTTGATGCAAATACAGACAATGTAGCCCCTATGGATCATACTACTTGCAAATGTCTTTGTTGGAGGTATCTTTGATTGGTACAATGCTCTCAGTTGGTAATCTCAGGTTTAAAAAAATATTTGAAAAGAATTTAAAATTGTAGCCTAATCTAATATCTGAGATTGCAGCCATTTTTACTTTATTTTAATATGTAATATTTATTTTAAAAGCATTGGCACCTACAACATTGGTAAATATTCTGATGACACCAACTGCCTGAAAATGTTTCTGACAACATATGTCAAGTTAGTCATGCCACTCTTTTAACCATTTTTCTGAACTTTTCTCTCTAAAAAGAGAGAAATAATTCCATTCTCAAAGCATTTACTGAAACATAAATAGAAAAAGAAAACACAGTTGTACATACTTCTAGCTGCTGTGATCTCTTGTTGCAGGACACAGATGTAAAGCTGAAGTGTTAGCTGAGGTGCAGATCCGAGGAAAGCTTGAATCACTGATGCTCGGCTAAATGCAGATCTGTGTGTAAACAGCTTCCCCTCTGCCTGGCCTACTTCCTTCTCAACTTCTTCTGAATGTCCATCTTTTGGCATCTGTCTTTTCTTAGTAATACTGACATAAGGCTCTTCCACTCTACCTGCATGAAAGTAAATATAAAAAACTTCCACGCACCTGGAAGAAACAAACCAGAGAAACCATCACAGCTATCTATTTCTATCACATATTTAAAAAGTCTAATGGACTGCATGCACATTTATACCCCACTGCAACTCTCTCAGATAATCTGTGTACACATCAATCAGATAACTCACAGTTAAAATTATTAAAATTATAGATTATATAACAAAGCAAAGTAATAGCACTAAATATTTTATATGAATATCTAGAATATTCTAAACATCCCGATGGAAACAGATTATTTTGAGAAAAGCTTCCTTCTCTTGATATGTTACTATTTAGTTACATGCTAATATGATCCACATTTAGCATTATTGAATTTACATAGCCCAACGTATATCTTGAGAAGCATTTTGGCATACTGGTTAAGGTACCAGGCTAGAAACCAGGAGACTATGAGTTCTAGTCCTGTCTTTGGCACAAAGCCAGCTGGGTAATCTTTGGTAAATCAGTCTCTCAAGGTCCTAGAAAGAGACAATAGGAAACACCTTCTGAAAAATGTTACCAAGAAACTTGTAGGGACTGGTTGGGGCAGTCACCAGGAGTCGACGTTGACTTAAAGTCAGCAAAAAACCTTAAACCCATACTACATGTATCTCAATGTACTATGTATGATTTATTTATTAAATAATTTTATATTGCCATCCAACTCACTGACAGTGATGCCAGGCAGGTTAAATAAATAACTCCACCCTAAACAAAATCCAATAGATATCCTCACCCCAGATGCCAACAAACAGCCCACCACCCAATGGGCTCCGTATTAGCCTGGATCATCAGACCCATTGGCAAAACTATGATTTCAAGGCCATTTGAAAGAATATGAAGATGGGTGCTAGTGTTATCACTTTAGGGATGATGTTCCGCAGATAGGGAGCCACCACAGAAAAAGCCTCTAGTTGGTCCCACTTCTTGATTTAAGGGATCGGTATCATACCCTGTCTCCTTGATTTGGTGGGCTGGATAGAAATAATTGGGAAATATGGTCTTTCAAATAACCTGGCCCCAAGCTATGTAGGACTTTAAATGTGATAACCAGCACCTTGAGTTGGATCCAGAAGCAAATCAACAACCATGTAGTTTCCACAAGAGAGGTGATGTGTGCTAATCTAGACTTGTACAAAACCATGCAACTGCTATATTTTGAACCAATATAATACAAACACCAGCAATAGAAAATAATCCAACCAGCACCTTAAACTTTAAAAGAGCTGATTTTAACAAATTCAGAGAGATCCTATGAAAGATTCCATGGATGAAAATCCTAAAGGGGAAAACAATTCAAGAAGAATGGAAAACTCTGAAAAATGCAATCATAAAAGCCTAGTCCAGCATAATACCACTCAAAAAGAAAAACAAGAAATTCAAAAAGAAATCATCATGCTGCAATTTGATTTCTCTGACAAACTGAAAGACAAGCATAGAAAATGGAAAGTGGGACAGATAACTAAGGCTGATTACCAGCAGATAGCCAGAACATGCAAAGACAAAGTCAGCATTGGCTCAGAATGAACTAAGGCTTGCTATAAAAGTCAAAGATAATTTTTAAAAAGTTTATTCCAATATATTAATAACAAGAAAAAATTCAAGAAAACAGTAGGTCCACTAAAGAGAGAAGATGGCAAGGAAGTAACAGGCAGTAGGGAGAAAGCAGAGCTGCTTAACTTATTCTTTGCATCAGTCTTCATGCAAAAAGAAATTGTAGCCCAAAGTACAAAAAAGCTACTGTAAAAGACAAACTGGAAATAAAAATGAAAATAAGCAAGAAAATGGTAAGAGAATATCTATCTGACCTTGATGAATATAAATCACCAGGACCTGCAGCTTATACATCCCAGATTCTGAAGGAGCTGGCAGATGTTATCTCAGAATACTGTACCAAATCTTTCAAAAATCCTGGAGCACAGGGGAAGTACCTGAGGATTGGAAAAGGGCTGATGTGGTTCCTATCTTCAAGAAAGAAAGAAAAAAAACCAGACCCAGGAAACTACAGACCAATTAGTCTAACATCAATACCTGAGAAGATTCTGGAAAAGATAATAAAAAAACAGATCTGTGAACAACTATAAGCAAATAAAGTTATAACTAGTTAAAAACAGATCATGCTAAACCAATCCTATTTCATTCTTTGATAAAGTCACTAAATTAGTAGATCAACAAAATGCTGTGAACATAGTATATTTAGATTTCAGTAAGGCATTTGACAAAGTAGACTATAATCTACTTCTTGGTAAGCTAGAAAATGTGGAATATACAACATCACCACCAGATGGATTTGTAGCTGGCTGGCAAATCATACTTAACAAGTAGTCCTTAATGGTATTACATCCATATGGAAAAAAGTAAGCAGTGGGATACCACAAGGCTCTGTCTTAGGTTGTACTCTTCAATTATCTTTATAAATGACTTAGTTGGGGGAATAGAAAGGAAACTCATCAAATTTGCAGATGATACTAAACTGGCAGGAATAGCCAACACCCCAGAAGATAAACTCAGGATCCAAAAAGATCTTGAACAATGGGCCCTATCCAACAAAATGAATTTTAATGTGGAAAAAAGCAAAGCTTTACATTTAGGCAGGAAAAATAAAAGGTATAATACAGATTAGGTGAAACCTGGCTCAAAAACAGTAACTATGAGAGGGATCTTGGAGTCCTAGTTGATGATCGTTTGAATATGAGCCAGCAATGTGCAGCAGCAGCAGCAGGCAAAAAAGCTAATACAATCCTGAGTTGTATAAACAGAGGCATAGAATCAAGATCAGGTGAAGTATTAGTACCGCTTTACAAAACCCTAGTAAGACCACACCTGGAATACTACAACCAATTTTGGTCACCATACTACAAAAAAGATGTTGAGACTTTAGAAAAAGTTCAGAAAAGAGCAATTAAGATGATCAAAGGCCTGGAGACTAAACCATATGAAGAACGGCTGCAGGTTTTGGGTTTGGCTAGTCTAAAGAAAAGAAGAATGAGGGGTGACATGATAGCAGTATTTCAGTATTTGAGGGACTGCCACAAAAAAGAAGGGATCAAATTATTCTCCAAAGCACAGAGGGCATGACAAGAAATAATGGTTGGAAACTGATCAAAGAGAGAAGCAACTTGGAATTAAGGAGAAACTTCCTAACAGTAAGGACAATTAACCAGTGAAACAGCTTGCCTTCAGAAATTGTGGGTGCTCCATCACTGGAGGTTTTTAAGAAGAGACTGAACAGTCACTTGCCTGAGATTGTATAGGTCCATGATGGTGAACCTATGACACACGTGCCAGAGGTGGCACGCAGAGCCCTCTCTGTGGGCCCACATCCCATTGCCAGCTGCTCTTCCGGTTTCTGGCACACATATGCGCACTGGCCAGCTGGTCTTCACGTGCGCCAGAACGCGGGAAGCTCGAAGACCAGCTGGCCAGCACACATGCACATGCTGGCCACCTGGTCTTCTGGTTTCCAGTGCATGTGGTCTTTGGGTTTCAGGTTTGCCAATGCATGCGAAGACCAGCTAGCCAGCGTGCATGTGTATGCCAGAAACCTGAAGACCAGTTTTTTGGTTTTTTTAAATTTGATTTATATGCCGCCCTTCTCCGGAGACTCAGGGCGGCTTACAATGCGTTAAGCAATAGCCTTCATACTTCTGTATATTTATACAAAGTCAGCTTATTGCCCCCACAAAGTGGGCTCAATTTACCCACCTTAGAAAGGATGGAAGGCTGAGTTGACTTTGAACCTGACTAGGATTGAACTCGCAGAAATTGCAGGCAGCTGGATCTTAATTGCTGCCTTTAGTAGGAGGCATTAGCCCCCTACGCTATTCAGGCTCTTTGGGTTTTCAGCACTCCAGCACATGTGCACGCATGTGCATATGTGCGATCTGGTTTGAACACTCGGTGCTGAAAAGGTTTGCCATCACTGGTATAGGTTCTCCTGCTTGAGCAGGGGGCTGGATTAGAAGACCTCCAAAATCCCTTCCAACTCTATTCTATTCTATATTCTATATTTATATTTTATATATACAGACTATATTTACATACTACAGACCATATTGGTGCCAAGAGAGGCTTAAAATTCTTGATTCTTTTAAAAATCAAAATATCCTGATACACAGATTATAATTTTGAATTTTAATATTTTGCATTGTGAGTTAAAGGCCCAGGGCTATCTAGCCAATCATGCCATTCAATGAAGTGTTGTCATGGCTGACACCATTCAAGACCAAGCATTTACTGCATGCAAGAAACAATGATTAGCAAAAAGTTAAATCATCTTTTCTCTTCATGCATCCCATTGCCAGAGAGACTTGAAGCTGCCAACACTGAGAAACACTAATATCAATCTTTAGTTCATTCAAAGGAAAGATTTATTAACACACCATATGAAGCTGATTTTTAACGATTTTTAAAAAGATTCTCAGACAGCTAAAAGTAGAATAGGCTTTACAGGTGTATCAAAGACCAATCTATTTATTTACTGTAGGTGTCGGATCACCCACTTCCCTATAGCAATGGATTCATCCCGAGTAATACTGCCAGGACCCCCTAACCAGTTGTTGCAGTGTGTGACCGCTTATTGTTATGGGTTGCTGCCATTCGGGAACCGCATTCATCTTGAAGAGCCCTCAGGAGAATAGCCCAGCCTTGGCATTCCTCTTCCGTGCAGCCACCGTGCCACCCACCTGATAATGGGTCCCAGCTGCAGAATGTGAAGCAACAATACCAGCGGCCTGTCCCGGCTGAGGTCGCGGTGGATGAAGACGAGGCTCAACTGGACCAGGATGCAAGGCAAGAGAGCGAAAAGGAGCGTCAGCGACTGCCAAATACGGTCTCCCGCCGAGCGGTAGGTGCTGCTCAGGTACAAAGCGATCGCTGTTTCTGCCACAAAGAGGAACAGCGAGACGAGGACGGAGCCCGGGAATTTCATCGCTCCGTTTTTGTGGCCTGCCTTCCAGCAGGCCAAACGGCGGCTCAGGGGGCTGAAAGGGAAGGCGGATGCCGTGGCAGAGAGATACACAGCGGAGGCCTCCTGACGCCCATCTCCGTCTTCTGCAGCGGCGTTTCAGTTTCTTGGGCAAAGAGAGGAGCGACGGGCGCTTGCAATGCATGGTCGCTAGGAGACAGGACTGAGCAGCTTGCAGCACTCGCCGAGAACAGAGTGCTGCTTTCTGGACTCGGGGATGTAGAAAACAGCCCCTCTGATCACTGTTCCACTCGTCTCTTAACTCCCAGAATTTGGAAACAGTGAAATCTCTGTACATTGGATACAAAGATGCAGGTATCCTGTATTTTGCCACATGCTGGAGTTTGGCCCTACCTCAAATCAAGCCCAGATATACTCCATGATAGTTGTACAGGGAAAGGAAGAGGTGGCTTGAATGGTGAAACCTTTTAATTTTACCCTGAATGTTCCTCTCGTTCTCAAACAGCAGTCAGTAATAAAGCCTTGCCCAACCAGATATTTCACAAATGCCTAGGTACCTATTATGAATTAGGATACCCATTGTATCCCCAGATAGCAAGGAGAATGCTTTTAGAAAGGCTTTGGCATAGATGCTCAATGGACAAAATTAACCCAGTGACAATTGCCCCCAGTTTCATGGTGGTAAAAGTTTACAACTCTGTACTGAGATTGGGTTGGCAGTAGATATAGAGTATACCAAATTTTAATGAAAATTATCAGTACTTTTGATCAGTGACATCATCAAAGTAAACAAACCCATGTGATGATTACATCACCAGATCATGCTCCTAAATGGAAGTGATATGCTCAGCCCCCACTCTCCGGATATGACATACATACCCCTCCTCCTTGGATATGATGTTCATAATCCACCTCACGTGGTGGGGTCAAGCCTCTGGGGACATGATTATCTTAACCCTAGACTAATTCTATGGACATTCAAAACCAACCAATCAAACAAACAAACAAATAGCTAAGTAAAGTGAATAATTAACAGATGCCTGTGTTTTTGGGAAACAAACCCTACTTTGGGGGAGGGGGTGTGAAATTAAAAAAAGGCTTTTTATTTCTAATCATTCTAGCCTAATGATGTTTTTAATTTTTGTGGAGTTTTAAAAATCAGTGTCTCAAAAGCTGGAGAAAAATGAGCCCCTAAAAGGCAGCCTGCATTTAACCCCCTTTTTTTCTAAAAGATATTTATTTCTAGGTGGTTTTAAATCATTTCCTCGAATGCAGGGGAGAAAAATCTCACAGCCCCTTTAAAACCCACAGCTGGTTTTTACCTTTGTAAAAATCTAAAGACACATATTTTGCCAAGTGCCCCCCTCAAATCCTGATGTACATGTAACCGTTTGAACCATGGCCTTAATAAAATTTATTCTGCTCCCTATAGCAAAAGACAAGGAATATTAACAGGAATTAAAATGGTCACAAGAGGCAAGCAGCCAGGCGGGAAATAGGGGTTAAGACTTGTTCGGGACGTGCCCGGGCATATCATAACCCCATGATTCTGGGCATGCGCAAGGCTCAAGGATGTCTCATTGCAAGGGCTGGGGAATTTGTGCAGGCAGGTTTAATTCCAGCAGTCTTTTGAAGATGGCAACCTCTGATTCCAAAGAAGTTTGTAAAACAACAGCAAAAGTTAGTGTCGCATGCTCTGACACAAGGTTCCAGCCGGCAGAATGCAAGAAACTCTGTTGCAGGGGTTATGATAAAGAAAGTTTTTTATTTAGACCTGTTTTGCACGGCTGCAGCATGGTGTGTTGTAACTTTAACAATGAGGTGTAGAGTACTTACCGGACAGCCTGTGAAATGATGAATGATGCTACATTATCTCCCAACAATGGTAAGTAAATATGTTTTTATTTATAATAATATAAATGCTGCTGGAGCGGATAGCACACTAACAGGCTGTGCTTTCTATTTTGCAGACTCCAAATTAATAACACCTAGATAGCAAACACTTCAAGACATGCTTGACTATTTGTCAGTGATCTTTCAATATAATGATGCATGAAAAGCTTCTAAGCCAAATTTATTTTACACCAGGATGTGTAGGGAGTTATGGAAGTGTGGATATCCTTTTTCAGGAAGCTAGAAAACATAAAAATCTGACCATAAACCAAGTCAAGATGTGGCTGTCAGGGCTTATACGCTTCAAAAGCCTGCAAGAATTAATTTTCCTAGAAATAAAACAGTAGTGTCTGGCTTAGATCATCAATGGCAGGCTGACCTCATAGATGTCTCCAAATTTTCTAAGAACCATGGAAAAAAGTACATCTTAGCAGTTATCGATGTGTTATCTAAATATGCCTGGGCCTCTCCTTTATCTGATAAATCAGGGAGGGAAGTTACACCCACCTTCCAGAATATCTTTGAAACAGGACGTGCACTCCGAAAATACAGACAGATGTAGGTTAAGAGTTCTTGAATACTACACGGAAGAAACTTTTAGCATGTTATGGCATTCATCATTTTGTCACTCATAATGAAACTAAAGCAGCCATTATAGAGAAATTTAATAGAACCCTAAAAAACAAACAGCTAGAAATACCCATCGGTATGTGGACATTTTGGCAGATACTCTTCAGGGATACAATAGCACTTACCATCGTAGCATCGGGGCTGCTCCTAACACAGTAAATTTGTCTAATGAAAGGGATGTGTGGATGAGGCTTTATGCGGTAACTTTAAAAAGTAAAAGAAAAGAAAAATATCTTAAATGGGAGATCATGTCAGGTTATCCAGACTGAAGGGTAAGTTTGAAAAGGGCTACCAGCAAACCTATACGGATAAGATATTCATTGTCAAAGAACTGGGGACAATGGGGGAAAGAGTGGTGTATAGATTAAATGATTATGCAGGGGATCCTATAAAGGGGGCTTTTTATTTTGAGGAGCTCCAAAAGATTCCTGCTGACCAACAGTGCATATACAGAATAGAGAAATTTATCCAAAAACAATGGTGGGAGAGACACAGAGAGTTTCAAGTCAAATGGACTGGATGGCCAGAGACGTTCAACAGTTGGGTTAAGAATACTGAAATACAACATCTTTGATATGGCGGAGTTTTACATCACCCTTCCCAGCAATGCATCAGCAGGAATTCCCCCCAAAACAAAAATTCTAATTTTACTATTCAATTAGTGAGATTGTTGGATCTTTCAGGGTCATGGGAAGTAGGATTAGCAGAGATACAGTATCTGCATAGTTGGCCCACACTAACTTCTCCTGGATATTTTGAAATTGCTAACAAGAGAAAGAGATGACATTTTTCTTTGAGAAGTGGGTACTATAACAGCATCCAACAACTGTTAGAAAATACGAACAAGCTTATACCTAAGACAACCCTACATTATGATTCAGTAGATCAAAAAATTAATCTTAAAGGAGATGAACCACATACCATTCTAGTTAGCAGAGAACTTGGACATCTGTTAGGTATGTTCCCTGGATTCAGCACTTTATATGTTTACACAGACATTGTAGAGCTCCAGATAGTGGATGACTTCTATGTGCCATTACTATGCTGTGTGCTTGTGCGAGGGCAAGACAATGATTTCATCACAATGGCCTATGACTGTCCACATTATGTACTGGTCAGCAAACATCACATCGATACCATTACTATAGAAATCAAAACCAACCAGGACAAAAACATGCATTTTTATCACAGGAATGTGATTGTCAAACTTCATTTTAGGCCACGGAAGGTTGGTTGTAATCAAGAAGCATGGGAGCCCTCAAGACTACGTGGCTTATTACAGCACACAAGCCAGTGGAGGCCTTCCAGGCTTCTGAGGAGCCCCCATTATGTATGGGACAGGTTTAGGGGGTCTGTTCCATGGGCTTTTTTGAAAAGCAATGCCTTTTTTGAAGTATGGATTAGAAATCATTAAACCGCATGTGAAATCTGCTGCCAAAAACATTGCCAGAGATGTTGCAGGGCATCTTGTATCCCACGTTTTTGAGGGGACAAGATGGATCAGGGTTGGTCATAGCCTGGAAGAATTACGCATCAGGCCTGCCTATTCCATTTAAAAAGAGAAGGCTTGTGAAATAACCCCATCATACCAAGAGGAGACATGCACAGAAGAGGAAGCCCTGTGACAAGGAAGACATATTCTAATACAATACGTCATTTATTCATTCTGCTTCAGAGAAATGTGTTAAATCAGAACTGGATCTTTTTCAACTGGCACCTACTCAGTCCAGAATTGAAAACAATACCTATGTCGAGATCCCTCCTTTATCAGCAGTAACATCCAACTCTGTCCTGGATTTTTTTATCACAGGGCATAGTGAGCATTACACGGATTTAAACAACACCCTGCTGTATGTGAGTTGCAAGATTGTAAAGGCTGATGGGACGGATATTGATGATGGGGCAACTACCCCATAGCATCATTGTTTAACCAGCTGGATGTTACCTTGGGAGATTGATTCATTACACAGAGCCATCATTGCTATTCTTATCGGGCTGTAATTGAACTGATTCTGAACTTTGGCGGTGATGTGCTGGGTACCCAATTTACAGCCGGGGGGGTTTTACAAAGATGACTCAGACTTCATGTAGAGTACTCTACTGACAGCTGCTGGGAACTCCGGTTTCAAAGCGAGAGCAAGACACAGGGCCTGTAGTCGTAAATGGGGCCTGCTTGGGCCTCTGCATAGCGATCTGTTTTTTCAAGACAGACTGCTAATTAATGGCGTTGATGTGAAAGTCAAACTCAAGAAGAAGAAGAAGAAATGAATTTTGTGTGATGAAGGAAGGCAATGAGAATTACAAAGTGCAACTCCTTTGGCTTCTCTCTTTGTAAAACATGTAAAAGTAGCCCTGGGAGTGCGCCTTGGTCATGGAGAAGCTTTGCTCACCTCCAATGCCAAATACCCATTGATTGAGTGGGGATAAAGGTTTATAGCATTCCTGCAGGTAGCCTTGTGTGTAATCAGGAAAATCTATTTCTGGGGCAGCTACCTAAACAATTAGTGATTGGGTTTGTGGACGATGCATCTTTTAATGGGGATTATGAAAGAAACCCGTTCAATTTTCAACACTGCAATGTCAATTTTTGTGCCCTGCATTGTGACAGTGAACAGATCCCTGCAAAGCCTCTTAAGCCTGATTATGAGCAGTTTTTTTTATGAGAGAGTACATGCAGATGGTGCAAGCAACAGGCATGAAAGACAGGCTGCTGTTAATTAGCCAGGAAGAGTTTAGCCGAGGGTATACTTCGTATTGTTTTGACTTGAGTCCTGATCAGGGGTGCTCTGAGCACTATTCTTTGATCAGCAACGGTAACCTCAGAGCTGAAATTAGATTTGCACAGCCTCTCCCCAACACATCAACATGATTCTCTATGCAGTCTTTGAAAACCTTATTGAAATAAGTCACACAAGGAATGTGCTTTTGATTATATGTGAGTATGGACATACTGCAGCTCCTCCACTTGTTCTCTGGAAATACTGCCTTTCTAGGGGTCTACCCTTGTGACCTGCTACCCCAGAGACATATCTCCAAAAAACCTTCTGGATTAATTGTAAATACCCACCCTTACACTCTGCCTGATGAACACTGGCTGGCCCTCTACTTCCCATCTCCCGGATATGGTGAATTTTTTGATTTTTATGGAAGACAGCTAGATAGCCCTGACTTTCCTGGCTCCATAGTTTTTTTTTAGAGCAGCAAGCTGAAAAGTACACATTTCACCAACATCAACTGCAACACTCCAACCCTGTGACCTGCAGGCAACACTGCGTTTTTTCTACTGAACCGGACTAAAAGAGTGGACTATGAAAATATTTTAAAGATGTACTCCATTGCTAATATTAAAAATGATCAAATGGTATCACTCAACTTTTTAATGACACCTTTCTTTCTCTTTAAAGACTGGAATTGTGAAGGTTTCAGAGGAAGGTTTCCTTTTAGGGTGTTCAGAGCTATTTCCGCTATTGTCCCCACCAGGTTATTATTAGCATTGCATAAGATGACTTTTCTCTGCCTTGGTCCGGTCTTTACTAAGATTTTTAAAAGCCCCCAATTTCTATGTACCCTCTCTGACATCTTAGATGAACTAGTGCTAAGGTAACTGGGCTACTGCTTTTTACACTTCTTTTTCATTGTGTAAACAGCAGGCCAATCAGGTGGGAAGAGGCCTGTTCTCAACCTGTAGGGTTCTGGAGTGGTGGCTGTCAAATGTACCAAAAGGTACCTGTGTGGTTTGCAAGTGGCATCTTGGAATACTTCTAAAAAATACTTTGTGTTAGTGGGGTACATCTGCCTGGCTAGTGTGACAATTTGCATCTGATCACGGGGCTGCTGAATAAAACCAAATATTTAGAATTCAGAGCTATTGTTCTCATTTTCTTACCTTGAAAAAACAGGTTTTGTAGTATGAGAATAATGCTCAGGTTTCTGTGATGAACGTACTGTGTAAAAGCCTTCTCTATTTGATTGCAATCACCAGCCAATGCCATGAGATCATGTATTACGGCTAGAGTGATTTGATTTGGCGGAAACAAATCATCATCTTCAAAAGAAGACGTAAGCCCCTCCATAAACTTAATATAAGGGATTTTATTAAGTAGTTTTTTGTACAGAGGTTGCCAACAGTTATAAAACCTCACAATATTTTGAGGCATTTGAGACAACACAACATTGCCATGTTCTAACATTTGTTTGATAAAAAAAGATTTGCCAGAATTGGATGGACCACTTATAATATAGGAGAAAGGTGGTACAAATTGTGCAATATTTTCTACCATCCTTAATAGCCGTAAGGCAGCATACAGTAATCCTCACTCTTTAATAACCTTTTATTATACACCACTTTTAGAGTTTTTCAGAGGACCCTCATTTCTAGGGTCCACTGTTTCTTAACCCTAACAATCCCCAACTGTTCCACCCTGATCTCTTTTTTTCTCTCTGCCCCAGACAGACAATAATCATCTACCAAATCTTTCAAGCTGTCAAAATTAACCTTATTGTTATTGCAGTTTAGTGTGATCCCCTTCACCTTTAGCACCGCTTCACCATTGGACAAAGCATAAGCATACGTTTTGGGACCGGCAGCAACAAACTCTGTTATCGTAATGTTTGGTGGAATCTCGCTTGTCAACTGTCCTAAATAATCAACCAAAGGAGGTGTCCACGCCCCCTCTCTACTTACAAAAATGACTGAATCGGTGTCATGGTACAGGCACCTATCGCCCAGCCTGTCCAGTAGCCTGTAGTCATACATGTAGTCATACATAAGCTGTTGTAAAGCTGACAATGAATACATTAGTGCATGTGAATTTGGTGGGGTGGTTCTTGGATGTTTTCTATGTCACAACGACTGTCTCTGTATCCACAAACTCACATGAGGAAACATCATAATAAGGCACAAAAAGATATTTGACTAAATCCTCAGTGTTTTTCACCACGGATGTGGTCAGGTGATTGGTGCTCTGACCAAACTTGCCTCACAGCAACTTTAAAAAGAGTTTGGCAGTTTGTCTTTTAGCAGGATTTACTTCAATGTGATCATGACATAAGAAGACACCTTCCATCTTTTCATAATCCTGAATATATTGCTCCTATTCTGTTTTGCACCAGTCAGGGTAGCCCCTGGCCTCCTGTTTCTGTCTGAGATGTGTGTTCATATAACCTGAAAATAGCTCATTTGATGTTCTTTCAAAATGCCAGATCTCATAGATTTCAACAATTCTGTAACCTTTTCCTAAAGCTACCTTCAAGTCAACAGTACACCATGTTTCAGTCAGAGCTCTTTCCTCATCACTGTGTTTACAGGGAGTGGTTTGCAGTTTTTCTGTGCAGGCAGCACACAAACTAAACATTAATTTGCCCCCTGAATTGTGGGGTAAGACTGGGAAATAGAGATTCCTTGGTGGGTACACTTTGATTTTGGCTAACCCAAAATATTGCTTTAAGTCCAAGTTTTGATAGACAATTTGTGGATGGCCAATTGGGTATTCCTTGGTCTTATTCACAAAGGGGTACAGACTAGTGAAATCATAGTATAAGATTTGTTCACCAGGTTTTGGTTTGTAGTACAGGCATGTAGCATTTGTTTTACCACCAAAAAAGGCATCTCGGGGATTCAAAGGAGTTGGGAGCTTATTCTCAACTAGAAACTGTTCAAAGAGGTGTCATCCTCTGCCATGGCCGTCCATTCGTGCTCCTAGATGCAGTACACAGAATAACCCTGGTCCCTGAGGTACACTTCTTTAATCCTAGTATGGTTGTGCAGGTTACCATATGTAATTTGTTGATGTCTTTTTCAGAATAGCAGACAGGGCACCCATGAAAAAAACAACCGTGAAATTCAAAAGTTATGGGAGTTCCATTTATGGTAGAAAAGCCATCCAAAAAATATTTGCCTACTTGCTTCTCACCCCCATTCAGAGCATGCTGAATATTGAGATTCTCAGTGTGCTCTATGTGCAACAACCATTGAATTGCTGGAGCTGAATATCTTTTCTGTGTCTTGTGATAACTGTCCAAAGGAGCTAATGCAATGGTATTGCTTTTCAAATACATGAACAGGTACTGCGCAATGCAGACAGATGACAATGTGATATATTGGAAGGGATCAATGCATCGAATCTCTATCTCCTCAACAGTATCCCCCCTTGACCCCACTGCGACACTTACGCTCAGTCATTTTCATCACCTGTTCCCTAAATCGAATACAGGCCTCTCTTAATATATGTACATCATGTCTGCAATAGTAAGCCAGAGTCTTCTTTAGTTTAAACACAGTACCTATATTAGCAGCGTGCCATTTCAGGAATTCTTGTCTCTCCCCAGGCATTATGGTTTCAGGGCTGTAATACTTGGTTTCAGGGAGTGGTCCCATGTAGTTTTGATTGGCCATTGTATTGAACAAGTGAGGGAAATATTCTTTGTTGCCTTGAAACCCCATAGCTTTGGATAATTTGCTTAATTTAAGAGGCAAAAATGACAGGCTATCAATAAACCGAATCTTATAATCTGGAAGGGTGATACACAACACTTTCCCCTCCGACTTATAAATTGAACCCTAACCTTTTCACGGATCAGCTGTCTCAGTACTAGGTACTCATCATACCTTTTGGTATTGTGAGCGATAAAAGTACACCCTTTAAACTTATGATTTATAAATTTCTTTACAAACTGCACCAGGCATCTAACACCATAACAATTCCACCTTACAACATCTTTATCATATCCATCCTTCAACATATCCCTGGTGCAGGTATAATTAGGTGTATGGGTGCCTGTCTCTTGACAGCATTCAAAATCATAAATGATGTATCTTTCATCAATTCGCCAGGGGTGGGTTCTAAACATTTTTACTACCGGTTCTGTGGGCATGACTTATTTTGTGGGCGTGGCTTGGTGGGGGGTAATGTGACTGGGTAGGCATGGGCAACTTTTTTAAAAATTATTTTTAAAAACATTCTTTCTACAAACAAGAGGTTGCAGAAAAAAATGCTTTTAAAAGCCTCTGACGATCAGGCAACTCAGCTGGGATTGCCAGAGTTTTTGAAGGCATTTTTTTTCCTACAACCTCTTCAGCCAAAGAGGTTGCAAAAAAAAAATGCTTTTAGAAGCCTCTGATGATCCCAGCTGAGCTGTGCAATCATCAGAGGCTTTTTTTTACTTTTAAAAGCATTTTTTTCAGCCGAAGAGGTTTTTAAAAAATGCTTTTAAAAGTAAAAAAAAAAAGCCTCTGATGAGGTGGGTAGGGTAAGCAAGCAGCAACTGGGCTGGGAACCAGTTCTGAGGCGTGGCCAGCCAATGTTATTACTGGTTCTCCAAACTACTACAAATTTTTACTACCGGTTCTTGTGAACTGGTGTGAACCGGGAGCAACCCACCACTGCAATTCACGGTCGGTTCAAAGATTTTAGAAAGCATAAATGCCCTTCCAAGCTTTCAATTTTCTCTGACCACTGTCCACACTTGACTTCCTTGCACTTTTTGTGTGGGGTAAAGACTAAACCCCACGTTTCACAATATTCCTTATTCTTACAGTCAACTTTTCCCTCCATAGTGAGTTATGTGTGTCTTTCAAGACACATTTTAGACTGGTAAAACACTTTGCACCTACAGCAGTGCGTCTTCTCTACCTGCTGACATTCTTGCTTGAGACACGCTCTACAAATATATTGACAGCCATGACTAAATTTATGGTGATAGGGTGTGTGGCAGAATTTACAGAAATAGTGTTCATCCAGGAAGCCCTTGATATTTTTGATGCCATAATAATGCTTGTCATGTAACAATATAAACACTATTTTTTCATTGCTGTGGGCTATCTGTGACAAAAAACCTCCACCCATCCTGCATATAAAACAAGTTCTTTATAGTGATCCTTAAATCTTCTTCAAAGAGGTGTTTCTGAGAAAAGTCAATCCTGTTTTCTGTGGAAACACCAGTCTGCTGCGAAGTTCCCTGACCCTGGTAATAATTACCTGATTTCTAACATCCACACCAATCAGACAGAGCAAACTGCTAGCAAAACACATAAATTCACCTTCCTCATTGAAATCTACTAGGTGTTGCATTTTTTTCTCCAGTATTCTGGTGAACAGTACAGTATTTAACTTCCTAAACCTGTCCCCCTCCTTGTTCTTCACGATAGTAACCACTAATTGTAACCCCCCCCCCCCCCCCCAATATCTCTGCCTTACTTTGAAGCAGATTTTCAACACTGGTCAGAAAATCATCGGCATTGAAATCATTCACATGTCTTCTAAGAGAAAAGAGAGGATGATTTAACCCCTCTGCATCCAACCGGAGTTGAACAAAATTGTTTGGGCCTATGTTCCTAGCCACATTATTCAAAAGAGTCTGTATCGCGTTATGAATAGCCTCTATAGCATCTACAAAAGACTGGATTCGGTCAAGATTGACAAATCTATATCGATGATAGTATTCCACAGCCCTGAAATTTTGGATAGGTTTCTCCCATGCCTGCACAATATCCAGATAAACATCATATATATTCAGAGAGTTTGCAGAGTTAGGGGCTTGTAGCTGTGGCGTAGAATGACATATCTCCTCTTCTGGTTGAGATACATGCATAGAATCACAACTTTCATCATCTGCTAGGGATGTGGGAAGTCCACCACCATGCATTTTTGCTTTTTTGTAGGCCGGCTCTGGTTAAACAAACAAACAAACAAAAGGTTATCACCAACATTCCTAATAATGTAATACCAACACACACACCCCTTTAGGTTCTAAAAAATAATACTAATGGTTTTGTAGTTGGATAAAATACTAGATATTATATCTCCTAACATCATTTGTGTTGTGTGGCTTGTGGAAGACTGAGGGACCATGTCATGCTGGGGCCCTTGGTGCTCTGTGGGAATAGTGAGATCCACGCATGGATGATCGCCCTTCCATTCTGAAGGAAAAGAAAAATCCCAATGGTCAGAATTGTTGCAGAAATGTTTGCAAGCAGACAAGTATGTTATAAACCCCCTTTTGCATCTAAATGTTTCAAAAATTAGGCATAAAACTACTTACAATAGTAGCTTCCATTCTGAAAATGGTCTTTTTAGCAGATCAGATGGCCCCAAAGTTATGGATATGTCAGAAACCAGGAAATGTGAATGGTCCAGTATGGCCCTACTTTTATACACACCTTTTTCAAAACTGTCCACCCTTACCTACCTAGGAAGTTGCATTAGAATAGTAGGTGATATCACAAATTAATTTCATCAGAGTTTGTGACCTCCTTAAACCTTTTGCAAAACTGGACAGCTCCTCTCTCATCAGGAAACCCCAAATGAATAATATCAGATGCACTTTGATTAAATTGTATCTCTGTGTTTAACATCTGACAAGGCTAAAAAGGGGGATCAGCAAAAGAAAAAACAATACATCTTTCTAATATCACATGAGCTTCAATTAAATTGTACCTCTGTATTTAGCATCTGACAAGGCTAAACAAGGAGTTAGCAAAAGACATAATACATCTTTCTAATATCACATGAGCTTTGATTATATTGTATGTCTAACATCTGACAAGGCTAAACAGGGGGTCAGCAAAAGAAAAAAGCATAATACATCTTTCATGTGATTTGTAAAGCACATTTTATTACAAATTTCACAGCGTTAACAGTTTCTTGTAACTAATTTCTATTACATTCTGGCATATGAACCTCTTCAGAGACAATGGCAAATCAGCTTCAATCTTTGACATTAATGACAGTGGTATACTGTTCTTCTTGATATGCTGTATAAATGTCTTGAGCTCACCAAGGGATTCACAGGTGAAATATAATTTATTCACTTTATCATGTTCTCTGGATGATGATCCAGAGAACATGAGGCATAGAAAGTCTAAAGCATAAACTGTTAATAAGCTCTGTTTCACTGGTACCATCCACATGGTCTTCATCTGATTGTAGACACCCCATTAAATAATGGTGTAATATTTTAACTATACATGCTGTTGTAGCATGGGAATAACGAGAGGCACAAGCAAGCTAGTGACAACAGCTCTTTATTTCAGGGTGAGACTTCAGCAAAGAAACACAGGCAACAGCTCTCCTTATATACAGTTCAGAAATAACCAGTAACCAATCACAGACATTCCTGTCTTTGAATTTCCCGCTCAAAATACATACAACATAACACATGCTTTCAGAATTTGAGGCATGCTGACATTTCGAGATTCCTCCATTTCTAAAACAGGAAATAAGGTAGAATTAGACTGTCTCTTCCAACTAATCAAAATACTGTTTTCTTAATTTTTATATTTACTTACCATTTGATGTTTTGCAGAACCTGTAATAACAAGGCTTGATAAGTTTGTTCTCTTCAATGAAGCCCTATAGCCCAGGTCTTTTTCTTATTCTATGCCCACACTTGGGTGGTTTGGGGGTCAAATTTACAACAAACAAATCTCCATCAGAGACTGCCATCTTCAAAAGACTGCTGGAATTAAACCTGCCTGTACAAACTCCCCAGGCCTTGCAATGAGACATCCTTGAGCCTTGTGCATGCCCAGAATCACAGAGTTATGACATGCCCGGGCATGTCCCGAACAAGTCTTAACCTTGTTGATTCGATGAACAAAGTCGCATAGGCAGGAATGATGGTTCATGGGAAGGCCCCTTTGGTGGGAAAGCACCTTGGTGAAAGGTACCTTGGTGAAGGCACACTGACTCCATCCAAAAGGCTCCCTTTTATTGTCATTTTACAACTGTATGGCAAAACATTTACTTATTCTTATTGGCTAAAGAAAGCTCATGATTTTCACGTGGACCCCTCATGTTTTCTTCATGTTTCTTGTAACAAACAAATGCTTACGTGAGGGTCCTCATGTCCTTCCTGTAACAGACAATGCTCAGGGTCTTGCATATTTGTGATAAGGTTTAGGGTTTCTGCCAAATATCCTGTCTTACTGTCCTGATGAAAGATAAGGATTTTATGGAGAAACTGTTTTACTCAGCGATGATTTGCCGACCTCTGAGCTTCCACATTTCCTCCTTTCTTATTTTTCATTGTTTAATATTTTGCAAGCATACATAATTTCAGATTTGGAGGGCCGAATTCTTGGATGAAATATTGCTAATAACCCAGGCAAACATTGTATGCAACAGCAACAACACATCAATGTAATGATTACAAATATAATGATGAATACTATTTGTCGTATCCATCCAAAATCTGGGAGCCAAGACCATAATCACTCCCATGGGGATTGTGAAATAGTGGAGCCAAGTGGATTATTTGCAATCATGTTTTCCATGTGCTCAATTGTAGCTGATACATTTGCCTTATAATTAGAAATATACATACAATAATGTGAATGAATCAAAGCACATACATCACACTTGGCTGCTAAAATAATGTCTAAAGCATATCTCAGGTATGCTTCCTTCAGTATCCAGGAAAGGAAGACCCAGAGTCCATATTAGGTTAACTGGTACTTTTACTAGATATGAAATGAACGCAACCATAGAAAGCAGGATTCTGAAGCAAAACGCGCGAAAGTTACAATTAGAAAGCATCCCCTCCCCTGTGCACCATAAATCATCCAATCCACAGGTCTTCCAGAGGTCAGGTGGGAGCAGACGTCTAGTCCTGTCAGCATCCAGGAATGCAGTGTCTGTTAGTCTGATAACAACTTAAGAAAAGGTTTCATTCTTCAGATTTAGAAAGCCCGCGTGAGCATAAACCCTCCTCCCTCCGTTTCCTATGACAACCGAAGCAGCAAAGCAAAACTAGCAAGGTTGACAGCATAACAATTTTATAAAACTACCTAGCTAAAATAGGATAATTAACATCTTCATTTTGTAGCATTCCATAGATCCAAAGATGTTGTTTCCATCCAATTTCATTAAAAGGAATACCATGGATTAAAAGTCCTCCTTTAGCATGTGGGGGAATGTGCATGCAGATCCAGCAATCTGTCCTGTTTACTAAATGAGAGACATTTTGCACATCCCATATATAGGAATTTTGTTCCCAAAGTCCTTGCTCTGGAATTCCATCTTGCAAAGTCATTGTAGCCACACAAGGAGAGAAAATACACATGAAAAGAATATATATTATAATGGTTATAGAATTAACATTTAAACAAGCAAAAGCTGCTACTAAAAAGTTCTCTGGTGTCTGTGGTATGTTCTTTTCCTGTAGCAAGTTTGTAGATTGAGCAGAGAGGGCTTTAATCTGCCCACAAGTCACTGGATGTTTTTGACAAGGTGCTCGGTCCCGATCCTGCTGAGGGTTCTGCAGGCTGAGTGAGAAGTTTAGGACTGAGTTTTTCAGTCCTTGGTGCCACGCCATCCTTCCACGGTTTTACACACCAAGCAGAGATCTACACCAGACCTGTGGAAGTAAGCACAGCAGCATCTCCCCATCCCCACGTCAATAAGGGAACAGTTCCATGCCATTCAGGGTTAGGCAATAATCTATACATTACCTGTGGCTGGGGATGACTTATTCTACTTCCAAAATGATCATCTACTGGAGTTGATAAATTTTTGATATTAAGATAATTCAAAGTAAACTTGAATCATCTTCAAAGTAAATAAGAACTTTATTCAACCATTCCTGTTTACCAGGGAGGTCTATAGGAATATCCCTCCTTTTTTTTTATGTTTATCCAAAGTAGATTTTAATGTAAAATTTGCTCCAAAAAGATGTGTAATTTGCCATTTCTCACAAAAGTCAGCTAAGGAGCAACTACAATATGCAAGGCCATTGTTTGTTTTTAAGGTAGAAGGTAGGCCCATGACAGCAAATGTTTGACTACAATGATTAATAACATGTTTAGTGGCTTCTCCTTTCTGAGGAGTAGCCCATATAAAATATTTCCAAGGAGCAAAAGAAGGAACATGGGTAATATCCATTTGCCATAATTGATTAGAGGTGAGACCACAGGGATTAACTTCTGTGTCTCCTGAAGGGGATGCCCCAAAGCATTGGGGACAGGATTAAACAATTTGTTTAGCTTGCTTTAATGGAATGTGGCAAGCTTGTGCCAACCCTCTGGCATTTTGATAAAAAAATGATTTAAAATTGGATCTGTAAACAAAGTAGGTTAAACATGAACAATATCATCATGACTGTTGCCTTCAGAAAGAGGCCTAGAAATGCTTCCGATCTCGTAGTAATTGCTGTAAAGTGAGAAATAAGGCCATAAGATTGGAGTCAATCCTGGGCGTGATATAAGTACCTGAAAATTAAAAATCAGTTGACACACATACTGAGAGTCAGAGATCAGAGTAAAAAGCTGTTGAGAAAAAAAATATGGAAAGCTAACAACAGACAATTCTGAACGTTGAGAGGAAACTTTCCAGATGTCTTCATGAGGATCTTTATAAGCAATCACTCCTCTCGTTCCTCCTCCATCAGAAAAACAAAGAGCTTGCGATAGTGGAGAAGGAAAACAATGGATGAATAGGAAAGGAGGAAATCATTAAGCAAGTAAACCTAGAATCTTTAACAGATGATACATAGTCAGTTAGAGTACACTGAAGAGATAAATTATTCCAAAAATAAAAATGAAAGTCAGATTTTGAAATAGAAAGAACAATATTCATTAAGTCAGTTACATTTCTTTGAGAGGCTCGAGTACGCCCAAAGGTTATAACTTCAGCAGTAGCTTAGAGAAAGGTGTTGGAAGGAAAAAGAAGCCTTTCCCTTTAAGGATAACTGGAAGGCAAAAGAAGCCTTTCCCTTCTTGGAATTCAAAACTCCTGGCTAGGAGATTGCTTCAAAATGATTGGAGGTCAGCTGCTTGAGAGTAGAATCAGTTTTTTTGTTTATAGGAAGGAAGGCAAGAAATAAATGCAAGCATTGCATTTCAAGGTTAGTCCATTTGAACTGTAAGAGTAACCCTTTGTTTATATCCTAAAACATCTTTTGATTTTTCTATGTGACCCTTTAAATTTTCTCATGTGTTTGAAATTCTACTTATTTTGACTTGATTTCTTTTCCTTCTCGGTGTTTTTTTTCTTTCCTGTGTCCCATATATCTTAAATGTAACCAGCCCCTTAAGTTTGTCCTTCCTTTGTTGTGGAAAATAAAGTAACTTCAGCTTCTTAATGGCCCATTGATAAAGGCAGGGGCTGAAACTCTGCCTGAGTTTCTGCTTAATATTAAATTTACTAAAGAAATAACTTTGGGTAACTTTAAATGAGGAAAAACCCGGAGCAGAAAAAGATTGCAACAGTTTATGTCCTAAATGCAGATAAGGAACGTGCAGCTGTATTTATTCTGGGGCAATTTACAATCCATAGACACATAAATCATTTTATATTTCAGAAAGCCAATGAGGTTGTATTTTTGAGCTCCAATTAAAATATTATCCATATAATGATATACCAAATAAGTTAAAAATATCTCACAAAATAGTTGCAGTGCATTGTCCACATAATACTGACACAAAGTAGGAGAATTAAGCATGCCCTGTTAAAGTGAATAAAAGTGAATAAAATAATAATGGGAATAAGGTAAATGAGAATAAAAGTGAATAAAGTAGGAATCATACAGAGTCAGTTACATGAACCCTAAAAGATATTCTTTATTCACTTTTATTATAAGGGAGAAAGGATCAATTAAAGGACACTCTCTATTCACATTATTATAAGGAAGAAAAGGGCTTGGAGATTATATTAAAAATCAGCTAAAACCCATTATTGGTAAATATATCTTCTGATGAGGAAAGCTCAGCTAGCTATCAAGGAAGGACAAGCCATATGGAAAACATTTGAGGAGCATCACTGTCAAAGACACAAAGACAAGTATGTTACAAAGAGTCACTTACGACCCAAGGATAGCAGTAAATTTCCCATTAGCAACTACAAGCACTTAAGGAAGGTTGTCTAAACTAAGATAATTTTATAAACCAAAAATAATGGTTTACTAATGGTTTAGTAATTAGGAAATGTCAATTATCATATAACAAGTGTATGTTAACCATATATAGAAAATGTATGAGCTCATGTTAACCATATATGGAAAATGCATGATCTCACCGAATCTTTTGTCTTGGAAACATATATAAATTGTCTATCAGAGCTGTTTTCTTTGTTCAAAGTTTCAGGTACAAATTTGGCTTTGAACCTCCGGAAATAAACTCTCCCTGCTGACCCAGGAATGTTGTTTGGTCCCTTCATTCCATAACACTGTGGTAAGACATGCCAATGATATCATTTTTGTTTGCTATTATGTAAAAGCAAAGGGACAGCAAAGAGTCACTTAAGAGAAAAGAGCCATTATCCAAAATCAATTTTATATTTTTAAAAAAAGAAGGTTTGAACCCCAAATATTAGTATAAATATCCAAAATTTAAGATTGCAGAGCAAAAGAATTTACCAATTCTTGTAGAGAATTAAATCTCTTATATGCTTTTCCAAGCTTCAATGTCAAGTAACCCTTGAAAAGATTGCTTATTCAAATAGAGAATTAAGAAAGGAAGTAACAGGCAGCAGAAGTAAAGTAGAATTTGAGGAATAACCCTGAGTAAAAAGAGTTCCAGTATAATAACACCAACATTCAAAAAATTACCTCTCTTTATAAGAAGAAGATCGAGGTGAGGTAAGATCCATTAAACCAGAGAAAAGAAGGAATCAATTTAACTTCCAGAGGAGATTAACATTCCACAGATTCCTGAGTGATTAAATCAAGCCCAGCCTTATTTGCTGTGGCTGGAACGGAGGAAAAGAGACTAGGGGAGGGGACCTGAAAGATACTCTTTTTAGCTCTGTCCCAAACAATATATTGTATTGAAGTTAAAATCATTAGAAAAACTTGCTTCCAATCTTCAGGAAACATATGAGATTTACTTTTTATTCCTTCCACCAAGCCTCTGGCAAAATTACCACATTTAAAACAATTACCAGCAGCATGCTGCCTTTTTTGTATAGGAACAGCTAAAATATGCATTTTATGTTTCCTGGCAGACCTGCAGCATGTCAGACAAGATATAATCATTTGTAGCTTTTAAAATCTGCAAAGCTTGCTTACAATCAGCGTTAGCATTTTGATAAAGCAGTCCTTTCCAGTCTGCAATCTGCAAAATCAGAGATTCTGGAGAGGAAGGAGTTAAAAGAGGCAGTTTTTTCAATTCCAAATTCTGCTCTGGCCTCGCTAACTGGCTCCTGTGAAGAAGCAACTGATAATGGATCAGTCTGGGAGCTAATCTCCACTATCTTTAGCATAGTATAGGTGGAACACAAATCTTTCTCTGTGATGCCTTTCCTCAGCTCTCTTAAAACTTTATATGGCAAAGGATTCCACTTATATTGAGCTTGTCCCTGGGGATTAATCGTCTGTATGACAGGAAAAGCTTGGAGACCCTCTTCAATTTCTACCCCAATAAGAAATTGTTGCTCTTCTTCCTGAAACCCTGCTTTGACAGCTAAAAAAGTCTCCTGTGAAGGAGAAATCGATAAGGAAGCTGTTGGAGAGCTACTTTGTACTGGTTGAAGCATAGTTGCAACCGGTGAAGTTAGCTGAGAATAGGGAGGGGGAGCAGACCCCTGATCAGAAGACAGAGAGAGAGACAGTGACAGTGCCTTGAGTTTAGAAGTCCCCATAACCTCTACTGCTTTCTTACACTTTTTCCATGGCAACAAATGCTTTACCTTAAACTTAATTCCTGCCTTTCCATTCCTTTTAAGTTTTTTCCTCAGTTCTTGTGCATGAAACTTCTGCGGAACAGAGATATCCCCCCCCCCCCCATACTCACGAATCTTTGGGAGTGAAGTTCGCTGAGGTGCACCTGGGCTCGTCCGGCTGAGTAAGCATAGGAGGAATCATGTCGGGGTCACCAGATGTTGATTTGATGAACAAAGACGCATAGGCAGGAACAATGGTTCATGGGAAGGCCCCTTTGGTAGGAGGGCGCCTTGGTGGGAAGGCACCTTGGTGAAGGCACACTGACTCCATCCAAAAGGCTCCATTTATTGTCATTTTACAACTCTATGGCAAAACATTTACTCATTCTTATTGGCTAAAGAAAGCTCATGATTTTCACGTGGACCCCTCATGTTTTCTTCATGTTTCTTGTAACAAACAAATGCTTACGTGAGGGTCCTCATGTCCTTCCTGTAACAGACAATGCTCAGAGTCTTGCATATTTGAGATAAGGTTTAGGGTTTCTGCCAGATATCCTGTCTTACTGTCCTGATGAAAGATAAGGATTTTATGGAGAAACTGTTTTACTCAGCGACAATTTGCCGACCTCTGAGCTTCCACGTAACCCCTACTTGCTGCCTGGCTGCTTGCCTCTTGTGACCATTTTAATCCCTGTTAATATTCCTTGTCTTTTGCTGTAGGGGGCAGAATAAATTTTATTAAGGCCGTGGTTCAAACGGTTACATGTACATCAGGATTTGAGGGGGGCACTTGGCAAAATATGTGTCTTTAGATTTTTGCAAAGGTAAAAACCAGCTGTGGGTTTTAAAAGGGCTGTGGGTTTTTTTCCCTCTGCATTTGAGGAAATGATTTTAAAACCACCTAAAAATAAATACCTTTCAGAAAAAAAGGAGGTTAAATGCAAGCCTGGCTGCCTTTTAGGGGCTCTTTTTTCCTCAGCTTTTGAGACACTGATTTTTAAAACTCCACAAAAATTAAAAGCATCATTAAGCTAGAATGATTAGAAATAAAAAGCCTTTTTTTCATTTCACACCCCTCCCCCAAAGTAGAGTTTGTTTCCCAAAAACACAGGCCTCTGTTGATTATTCACTTTACTTAATTTATTTATTTATTTATTTATTTATTTATTTATTTATTTATTTATTCATTCATTCATTCATTCATTCATTCATTCATTCATTCATTCATTCATTCTGTAAGGATCACCTCTCCTTCCAATCTAAGAAAGTACGAACCCTTGAAACATAGTTGTTCAAAAGGATTCTTTTATTAAGCAGAAGTGAAAGCCATCCAGCTAAAGCACCATCTGAATACCCTTAGGCAAAGCAGTAGGATTAAAGTGGTAGAGACCCCTCCCTTTAAGTCAGAATGCAGGTTTTAATCAATACACATGTGTGAAGATGTTTTCTTTACCATTTCCTTTGAGAACCCAAATAAACATGCATTCCTACCACTATCCTTTAAAGTAAGACCACCCACATGGCTATCATATAAATTCCTGGCACCAGGATATAGGCTGTAAAACATCTGATGACACAGGCTGTGCTAGTAAATAGAATCCAAGTCTCCCCCTTCTCCAGTTGAATGGCAGTATCTGTAGGGTTATTACAGTGTTCATCTGGATGGTTTTTGGAACTGCGGCTACATGTAATTGCAAACTAAGCAATTCTCATCAGAGAGCAGTGTTCGCAAGCATGTACAAGGACACAGGATGCAACATTGTATAGCCTGTAACATTTGCTGCTAGAATGTATAACATTTGATTCTTTCATTGTGTGTGAATACATGCATATTCCCATGAACACCAATTATGTAATTACTAACCAATTATTGTGCCTTGGAGATTTGTTAACCAATAATGAAATAACACGCAAGTAGGTGAGAACTGAGAAACTAAGAAACTATATAAATCATGTCTGATGCTCAATAAAGTGCTGTTGATTCTGCCATTCGGGAATCTGTTTCCTTATTTCATCTTCAGCCTCCGGGGTACTAATGCTACATTTGGCGCCCGGAACAGGGACCCATACTTCGTCCGGCAAGGACAGGCGCGCCATCAGCCTTTGGGCTTCTCAACCTTATCTCTTTTAAGGTTTCTGTAAGTATGGGATCTTCGCTTTCTCAGGGACAGAGAAAGCATGTGGAGGAATTGGCTTATCTTCTTAAGAAGTCTGAACTTTCTGTTTCACAGAAGGCTCTTTGTCGGCTGGTCCGAGAAATTGCTTTAACTTGTTCTTTCTATCCTGAAAGGGGTTCTTTAAAATTATCAGATTGGGAAAAAATTGGCAAGGTTTTGAATTCTGAGCCAAGAATAGAGGTAGATATTTTGCATGCTTGGCATTTATGTAGACATGCTGTAGAATTGTTTGGTCAGAAGGAAGAGAAGCTTTCTTCTCTTTTAACACCTCTCTCTCTTAAATCTTCTACTACTGTGATTTGTCCTCCGTTGTCTGAAAAGGAAGTCTTGTCTTTTGATTCAGATTCTCAGGATAAGGCTGAATTATTACCTTCTACTTCTACTCCCTCTGCTCCTTTTGCTCCTTCTGAACAAAAGGTTTCTTCTACTATTGTTCCAAAGTCTTCTTTTCAAAGAATGGTTGAAAATTGCAAAACAGATATTAGTATTTCTGGAGAGGAGTTGGCAGAATTGTTGTCAGTTTGTCCAGTACAGTATCAACAAGGACCTCACGCTGGAGAACAGATAGCAGAATGGGAAGGTTTGCCATTTCAAATTTTAAGAGAGTTAAAGAAGGCTATTTCTGATTATGGAATTACTGGAAATTTTACTAGAGGTCTTTTGGAAGGAATTAAGAATGGTTATGCTATGATACCCCAAGATTGGGAACAGTTGTTTAGTATGATTTTAACTTCTATGCAATATGTAGTCTGGGAAAGTGAGTATTTGCGTATTTCTAATGCAGCTGCTTTAGGTGGTGGTGGTGCTTACACAGTAGAACAGTTGTTTGGTTCTGGTCAGTTTGCAACTATTCCTGCACAAGTTGTTCTTCCCCCTGCTACATTAGCTGTAGTTTCTGAATGTGCTTTTAGAGCTTTTCTAAAAGTTCCACAAGTTGGTGAGCCTAAAGTTAGTTTTTCTAACATACGTCAGGGATTTTAAATTTCCTTTAGAAGTTAAACTTGTTTCTTCTCAATACACTGGTCCTTTTCCTTCTGGATTAGTTGGTATTATTTTACCACGTTCTTCTGCTCATAAATTGGGATGTTTTGTAGTTCCAGGAGTGATTGATTCTGATTACACTGGAGTGATTCTTATGCAAATTTGGGTTAATACTCCACAATTTCTTCCTAAAGGATCTTCTGTAGCACAACTTCTTTTTCTTCCTTATAAAGTGCCTAACCCAGGTACTGGATATCGTGGTAATTCTGGATTTGGTTCAACTCTTACTTCTCTTGGACTTCTTCAGTCTATTAATTCTCATAGACCACTTCTTACTTTATATCTTAATAAGCAACCTTTTCAAGGTTTGTTAGACACAGGTGCCGATGTTACTGTCATCTCCCTTTTACAGTGGCCTGTGCAATGGCCTAAACGTGCTGTTAATTCCTTGTGGGGCATTGGTGGTTCTACAACTGCTTGGCAAAGCACTCATTCCATTGCCATCACAACCTCTGCTGGTAAGTCTGTATCTTTACATCCTTACATTTTAGATAGTCATACTAATATTTGGGGCAGAGATCTTCTTTCTCTTCTTAATGCTCATTTGATTTTAGATGATGGCACTTCCTCTTAAATGGCTTTGTTCTACACCTGTTTGGATTGAGCAATGGTCTTCATCTTCTGAAAAATTGATTGCTCTTCATTCCTTGGTACAGGAACAATTGGATGCTGGCCATATTGAACCTTCCACTAGTCCATGGAATACTCCTGTGTTCGTCATAAAAAAGAAAAGTGGAAAGTGGCGTTTTTTATCTGATTTGAGAAAAATCAATGAATGCATTCAACCGATGGGACCTTTACAATGTGGTCTTCCTAATCCTAATTTAATCCCACAGTCTTATAAATTATTAGTAGTAGATTTGAAAGATTGTTTTTTCACCATTCCTTTACAGTCACAGGATAAAGAAAAATTTGCTTTCACTGTACCTGTTTTAAACAATAGCCAACCAACAAAACGATATCAATGGTGTGTTTTACCACAAGGTATGCTCAACTCTCCTACTATTTGTCAATATTTTGTAGATCAAGCTTTACAACCTTTTCGTGATCAATTTCCTTCTTATTTGGTTTATCATTACATGGATGATATTTTAATAGCAGGTCCAGATCTTGATGAAGAACACGTGCTACAAACATTGAATACCATTGTAGCAGGCAGAGGACTCTACATAGCTCCTGAAAAAATACAACGCACTGAACCTTATTCTTACTTAGGATTTAAAGTGTTACAATCTTCTTCCATTCCTATCTTACCTGAAATTAAAGTGCAATCTTCTTATACTTTGGTTCAATGGCAAAAACTTTTAGGAACAATCAATTGGGCTCGTCCATATTTTCAAATTTCTACAGGAGAAATGTTACCTCTTTTCTCTTTGCTAAAAGGTTCCAAGCAACCTGGAGATCTGGTGTCTCTCACTGCTTTGCAAAAGAAATGTCTCCAGGACATTCTAAATAAACTTAAATTGAGATATGTTGATAGAATTGTTTCTATTGCTAAGAAATTATGGTTAGCAATTCTTCCTACTTCACCTCTACCTACTGGTTGTCTTTATTCTCTTTTAGATGAAAAAGTGATTCATATTCATGAATGGTTGAATTTGTCTGCTTCTCCCCCTAGAAATATTTTTCCTTATCAGCAAGCTTTGGAAGAATTGATTATGAAAGCATGACGGAGATCTTTGCAATTAATAGGTCATGATTTGGATGGAATTGCTTTCACTCGTACTAAACTTGAACATGAACATTTAATGACCATTTCTGATTCATATCAAATTTCTTTTTCTCAATATATTGGTGAGATTCAGTATTCTTTACCTAAAGATCCTAGAATAGTTATCACAAATACATTAAATCTTTCATTTTCTTCTATTTTTACTCGTTCTCCTATTCCTGAAGCTTTAACAGTTTTCACAGATGGATCACCTACTCGTGGTGTTGTAGTTTGGACGGATGGTCAACAATGGTTTTCTAAATTCACTTCTGTTCAGACATCTGCAAACGTTCTGAGTTGGCAGCTGTAATCTTGGCTTTGAGATTGTTTTCTGATCAACCTATTAACTTAATTGTTGATACAAAATATGTTTTCCTTGCAATGCAATCTCTTCCTTATGCTTATTGCGCAGTTTCCATTGATGCTAATCTTTTGTCTTTATTTTTATCTTTAAAACATGTTTTGGAAGAACGTGTCTTTCTTTTATATGTTGAGCATATTAGGAGCCATACTCCTTTTCAAAATTCTTTGACAGAAGGAAATCGACAAGCTGATGAAGCTCTAAAAAATATAACAACTCTTTTTTCAGATCCTGTTGCTAGTCATTCATATTTTCATCAAAATGCTAAATCTTTGGCTAAACAATTTTCTGTTCCTCTTTCTCAAGCTCGTGATATTGTTCGAGGATGTACTTCTTGTCAACAATTTGCTGTTCCTTTTCCCATGGGAGTAAATCCTCGAGGAGCAAAAGCTAATCAAATTTGGCAAATGGATGTTACACAATTTGCTACTTTTAAACCATACACTTACTTACATGCAACCATTGATACACACTCTCATTTTTATGGGTCACTGCTGCTAGACATGAGCGCACTTTTGATGCAATGTCTCATTGTCTTTCTGCTTTTTCTGTTATGGGACGACCAATTCAGTTAAAAACTGACAATGGTCCTGCATATACAAGTAAAGAATTTACTTCTTTTTGTCAACAATGGAATATTCAATTAATACATGGAATTCGTTACAATTCTCAAGGGCAAGCTATTATTGAGCGAGCTCATCGTACATTCAAAGCTACATTGACTAAATTGATAAAAAATGAATCTGGTCCATACAATTTGAGAAAGATTCAAAATTTGATCTCTATTGCTCTTTATGCATGGAATTACTTAACATTTTTAGATTCTCTTTCAGACATTCCAGTCAATTTACATTTTCATATTCAGGATCCTGTTTCACGACCTTTGGTACTCTATCGTCAACTTCCTGATCCTAACTGGCGTGGACCTACAAAACTCATAACCTGGGGTCGTGGTTACGCTGCAATTGAAGATCTGCAAACAAAGAAAGCTGTGTGGATTCCAGTTCGATGTGTTCGTCCTTATCATGGAAAAACATCAATTGAAGATTCCAAAGATGCAACCTCCTCCAGTCCTGACTTGGGATCACATTGAAACTTCACATCAATTGAAAAAATCTTTTTTTCTTATGTCTTGTTTTTTATTTTGTTTTCTCACTTCAGTCTCTACTAACTCTGAGAAGACTCTTGCTTTTTCTCTTAGTCCTAATCTTTGGATTCGTCATGCTCAATATATGTTTTTGATTCATGGTCGCAACATAACTTTATATTATGAACCTCCTATGGCTCTTGGTCAAATTGCTTTTATTCCTACTTTAATTAATTCTTCTGCTTTCATTGTTTCGCAACGTCAACATATTTCTTCTTCTTGGTTATTTTCTACTCCTCCACATGAATTAAATTTAGTTAAATGGAATTATCTTCGAATTAATCAATTTACTAGAGGATTATGTTTTTGTTGTTATGCTCGTCATAATTGGTTTAATAAATGGTCTGATTACCCGAAAGCTAAACTTATTTTAGATAAAGTAGGGAATTATAGTTATTGTATTCAGAAATATTGGTTATGGGGTACTATTAATAAAACATCACAAGGTCATAACAACATACCTGATATGTATCCTGATAATTTTCCTATTTTTAAAACTCAGGATTCTTCTAATACTGGAACAAGTGGATCAATCTGTGCTGGATGGCAATTAAAAGATCCTACTATGTGGTTTTTCTTTGATAAATATGCATCTAACATACACCCTCAGAACTATCAATGTGCTGCAATTGGATATTTGTCTCTACCTGTACAAATAGGTTATCCTGATAACTTTTCAAATCGCAGAAGGAGACGTGCAGTTATGGGATCAACATGTTCTGATGAAGTCATTATTGATACACAATTATCTGCATTGCCTACTTTTGGACGTGCATTAGCTGGAGCTATAACTGGAGTTATTACTTTGGGATCGTACCCAGGAATCATCACTCAAGAAAATAGACATTCTATTCTAGGACTCACATGTCGCTTGGAGAAATCTATTAATGCTACTGCTGCAATTATTCGAGATTTGCAAAATGAAATTGAAGAACTAAATCAAGATTTGATTCAACAACGCTTTGCTATAGACTATTTGTTAGCTCGTCAAGGTGGATTTTGTACCTTGGTTGGTCAACGTGCTTGTGCTGTGCATTTTCATTCACTTAATAAAACAATTGAAGATGAATTAGCTAACTTACAAGCTTCTATGAATAACAATGTACATGAAGAATTTTCTCCTTTTGCTTGGTTAACTGATTGGTTACCTGATATTTCTTGGTTAAAACAATCATTTTTATATGGTGTGCTTGTAATTGCATTACTTATAAGTTGTTGTTGTTGTATGCAATGTATTCCTTCATTTTTTGCAATGTTTCGTAAGCCTCCTGCACCTACTTTGAATTTAATTCAATTGCGTGCTTTTGAACAATCTCTTTTCTCTTCATTAAAAATAAAAAGCGAGGAAATGTAGGGTTATTACAGTGTTCATCTGGATGGTTTTTGGAACTGCAGCTACACGTAATTGCAAACTAAGCAATTCTCATCAGAGAGCAGTGTTCGCAAGCATGTACAAGGACACAGGATGCAACATTGTATAGCCTGTAACATTTGCTGCTAGAATGTATAACATTTGATTCTTTCATTGTGTGTGAATACATGCATATTCCCATGAACACCAATGATGTAATTACTAACCAATTATTGTGCCTTGGAGATTTGTTAACCAATAATGAAATAACACGCAAGTAGGTGAGAACTGAGAAACTAAGAAACTATATAAATCATGTCTGATGCTCAATAAAGTGCTGTTGATTCTGCCATTCGGGAATCTGTTTCCTTATTTCATCTTCAGCCTCCAGGGTACTAATGCTACAAGTATCACCTTTTTTTGGGATCTGACATGCTACCCTCCTTAGAAAAAAAAGGGTCCACCTGTAAAAACAAATATACACAATATTTCAAGATTTCATGATAGCATATCAACAAGGTTTGTTAGGGTATTGGGAGTGAAATTTTCTCAGCAAGATTGGAGCCCTAACATGGTGTTCAGTGACCCACTCATTGTGTGCTGATGGTAAATGTTTCCAAGCAACTAAGTATTGGACTTTCCCTCTGTGTATCCTAGAGTCAAGGATTTCCTTGATTTCAAAGTGTTGTTCACCTTCAATCATGATAGGCACAGGTGGTGTAGATGCAGGTGGTCTGAGGGATGAGATTACTTCTCGTTTGAGTAAACTGATATGGAAAACTGGGTGGATCTGCCTGAGTGTCTTTGGAAGGAGTAGTTCAACTGCTACTGGATTGATGATTCTAGTGATGGGGAAAGGTCCAATGAACTTTGGCCTTAGTTTCTTTGAAGGTTGTAATGATTTCAAGAATTTTGTAGATAAGTATACTCTGTCTCGAATATGAAAAGGTTTGGGCTCCATCCTTTTCTTGTCATCTTGAATTTTAAAAGCTTCTCTAGCCTCCTTTAAAGCTAGTCTAACCACTGGCCACGTCTTTTGCAAATTATCTATCCACTCCTTAAGTGAGGGGATGGTGAGTTCTTCTGTGGGTAGTTCAGGCATGGGACTAAAATCCTGGCCTGTTGCTACTCTAAAAGGGGTAAAACCAATGCTTGAATGTACAGCATTGTTAAACGCAACTTCAGCAAAAGGCAAAGGTTCAGTCCAGTTATCCTTTTAAAAATTAATGAAACATCTTAAATATTGTTCTAGCACCGAGTTCAAAATTTCAGAATTACCATTAGTACAAGGATGAAAGGATGTGCTCAACCCCTGTCCAGTACCAAGTAAACCCAAAAACGCCCTCCAAAAGTTGGAGGTGAATTGAGCCCCTCTGTCAGAGATGATCCTTTGTGGAGCACCATGAAGTCAATAAATGTGTATTAGGAATAAACTTTTAGCAGTTGGGATCTTTTGGCAGGGTATAAAATGTTCCTGTTTTGAAAATACGTCTGTCACAACCCAAATAACAGTACGTGTATTTCCCTCACTGTTTGGCAATTCCACAATGAAATCCATAGCGATCTCTCTCCAAGGCTCTGAGGGTTCAGCTACCTTCTGCAATAGACCTGGGGATTTCCACTGGCGTCTTTTTGCTGCTGCACAAATGGGGCAACCAGCTACATAGCTTTCTATGTCCCTTTTTAGTGATGGCCATCGATATTGTCTTTTAATCAGGTGTAAAGTTTTCACAAACCCAAAATGTCCAGCTAATTTGGAGTCATGGCAACGTTCCATTAAGCATAGTCTTTGGCTTGCAGGGACATACAACTTCCCACCCACCCAAGCCAAGTCTTCTTTCATCAGACAGCTGGATTTGTTGTTCAAAAACTATTCATCAGTGGTCAATGCTTGTTTAAAAGTTTGAGTGGTGTCATTATCCATCAATGTTTCTTGTTTAGCCTGGAATCTGGTGAGTACTTTAGTGGCTAGTTGATTGTTTTGTACTATAGGTTTGATTACGTCTGGCTTTGCACTATTGTATTGCGGTTTTCTGGATAGCGCATCCGCCAGAAAGTTTTCCCCCCCTGGGAAGTATTTTAGAGTAAAATCAAACCGTTTAAAGTACTGAGCCCATCGTATTTGATTTGGGGAGAGTTTCCTTGGGGTCTTTAGGGCCTCTAGATTTTTGTGATCGGTCCAGACTTCAAAGGGGGTCTTACTGCCTTCTAGGAAGTGCTGCCAAGTCAACAAAGCCCAACAAACTGCATAAGCCTCTTTCTCCAAATAGCCCACCTTTGCTCAATCTCATTCAGTTTTTTGGATGTGTAAGTGCAGGGTTGTAGTTGGTCTTGCTCATTCTTCTGAAGTAATACTGCTCCTATTGCCACATCACTGGCATCTGCTTGTATGACAAATGGTTTCTCCATGTCTGGGTGTTTTAGAATTGGTTCTGCTGAGAACAGCCATTTAAGTTTTTCAAATGTCTGGCATTCCATAGTTCAGTTCAATGGTTGCTTTGGTTTAGGATTGTCCTCCCCATTTGTTTTTAAGAGCTTGGTGATGGGGAGGGCAATCTGAGCAAACACAGGGATAAACTGGGGGTAAAAGTTGGCAAACTCCAAGAAGCTTTGTAACTGTTTACGTGTGCATGGAGGATCCCAATCAAGCGCAGCCTGCACTTTCAGAGGATCCATCTCAACCCCCTGGTGGGAAATGCGGTATCCCAAGTAGTCAATCTTCTCTTGATGGAATTCACATTTGGAAAGTTTGGCATAAAGTTTGGCAGCACGGAGTTTGTTTAAAACTGCCCTGACTAGTTTCACATGCTCTGCTTTGGTCTCGGTATAGATTAAAATGTCATCCAAGTAGACCAGGACCCCTTATATAAATGCTAGTGCAGCACTTCATTTATTAACTGCATAAACACTGCAGGAGTTCCTTGCAACCCAAAGGGGAGCACCTTGAATTGGTAGCAACGGAGGGGGCTGTTAAATGCTGTTTTCCACTCATCCCCCTCCTTAATTCTGACACGGTAGTAAGCCTCCCTTAAATCCAGCTTTGAAAAAATTTTCCCTTTAGCGAGGTGTGCTAACATATCTTTCATAAGGGGGAGAGGATACATGTTCTGCACACTGATGGTATTTAAATTTCTAAAATCAATACACAGATGTTTTGAGCCATCTTTTTTTCTCTCTAAAGAGTACAGGGGCTGCAATTTTTGGTCGGGCTGGCTCAATGAAACCCCTTGCTAGGTTTTTCTCAATGAATGTTCTCAGTTCTTCCAACTCCCTCGGTGACATGCTGTACATCTTGGGTTTAGGGAGTTTCGCGCCAGGTAAGATTTCTATTGCACAGTCAGTGGCGCGGTATGGGGGGAGGCTCATCTGAGGCTTTTTTGCTAAACACCTCAGCTAAATCCTTGTATTCTATGGATATGCTCTCAATTGGTGTGGCGTGACCAGGCATGGCTGTTTCTCGATTCTCTGCCCCCTCAATTTCTTTATGTGGATACTCAGCAAGAGTCACCTTCTTCTGAAATTTTATGATGCCTTGCTTCCAATTGATTTGTGGGTTCCATTTCTTTAGCCATGCAAGGCCCAGAACCAACAGCCATTATAGTGCCCAGGTGCCACTATAAAGGTAAGCTTTTCCTTGTGACTTCCGATGCCTATATGTAGAGGCTCGGTGGCCAGAGAAGCTGGCTTCCCTCCTGCTATTGACCCCTCTAGTTGGCAGAAAGCAATGGGGGTTTTCAGCTTTCTTACATTAATCCCTAATCTCCCTACTAAGGTTAGGCTGATCAAACAATGGGTGCACCCTGAATCCACTAAAGTAGAGATGCTTATCTCCCTGTCTTGGATTAGGATGAATAGTCTTAAGGGGACATGAGAAACTGGGGAATATATACCTCTGCTTACTCTCTGCAGAATTGGGTAGCCAAGCCCATATGCTATTTACCAGTCCTAGATCTAGTAGAAAAGTTGCCTCTGAGTTGTCAGTCTGCAAAAAGTTGCCTGCCCATAGAAAACAAGTACTCTTCCTAACATGGAAGGGATCAGAAGTAAGTGAGAATGGGTGCTTAGAATGGTGCTCCATTCCAAGAAGAGAGCTGCTTTCTACTGGCTGTGTTGCAGCCAGCTGAGAATAAGAAGAGGGAGCAGACCCCTGATCAGAAGACAGAGAGAGAGATGGCGATGGTGCCATCTCTCTCTTGAGTTTATTAGTCCCTATAAGCTCTATTAGTCCCTATAAGCTCTACTGCTTTCTTACATTTTTTCCATGACAACAAATGCTTTACTTTTAACTTAATTCCTGCCTTTCCATTACTTTTAAGCTTTTTCCTCAGTTCTTGTGCATGAAACTTCTGCGGAACTGAGATATCCCCCCCCCCTCACGAAAGTTTGGGAGCGAAGTTCGCTGAGGTGCACCTTGGCGCGTCTGGCTGAGTAAGCATAGGAGGTATCACGTCGGGGTCACCAGATGTTGTTTCGATGAACAAAGACACGTAGGCAGGAATGATGGTTTCATGGGAAGGCCCCTGGTGGGAGGGCGCCTTGGTGAAAAGGCACCCTGGTGAAAGGTACCTTGGTGAAGGCACCCTGACTCCATCCCAAAGGCTCCCTTTTATTGTCATTTTACAACTGTATGGCAAAACATTTATTCATTCTTATTGGCTAAAGAAAGCTCGTGATTTCCACGTGGACTCTTTGTGTTTCCCTCATGTCCTTCCTGTAACAGACAATGCTTTTATGCCGGGTCTTCATGCTTTGCATTTTTGAGATAAAGCCTCTGCCAGACATCCTATTTTACTGTCCTGGTGAGATTAAGACCTTGTGTAAACGTTTACCCAGCGCGGTTTGCCGACCTTTGAGATAACACCGTCTCCACAGGCATCCGACTGGGTGGCGGGTACTGTCTCTCCCCAGTAATCGGTTTCTCCCAGCTCTCTGCTTCGTTCAGAATGGTTTGCAAGATCCCCTCAGTAGAGCGAAGATTGCTTCTCTGGGTTGACCATTTTGCAGATTGTGCTTTCTGTAATGATCGCCTCTCCTTCCAACCTAAGAAAGTATGAACTCTTGAAACGTAGTTGTTCAAAAGGATTCTTTTATTAAGCAGAAGTGAAAGCCATCCAGCTAAAGCACAATCTGAATACCCTTAGGCAAAGCAGTAGGATTAAAGTGGTAGAGACCCCTCCCTTTAAGTCAGAATGCAGGTTTTAACCAATATACATGAGAGAAGATGTTTTCTTTACCATTTCCTTTGAGAACACAAATAAACATGCATTCCCACCACTATCTTTTATTTATTTATTTATTTATTTATTTATTTATTTATTTATTTATTTATTAGATTTATATACCGCCCTTCCCCTGACGGACTCAGGGCGGTATATAACCAATATAAAACCAATACAAAAAAGTTAAAATCGTACTAAAAACAAATATAAATTAGGCTGAGAATTTAAAACAGAATAAAACTCTAAAAATTTTAAAAAGTAGAAGGGATCAGGCAAGTCCGGCAAGTTGAAAGAGATAAGTCTTCAGAGCCCGACAAAAAGTCCGGAGGTCGGCAATTGTTCTCAGTTCTGGAGGAAGATCGTTCCAGAGGGTGGGGGCTACCACAGAGAACGCTCTCCCCCTGGGGGTCGCCAGCCAGCATTGTCTGGCTGACGGCACCCTGAGGAGGCCCTCTCTGTGGGAGCGAACCGGCCGGTGGGAGGCAATTGGTGGCAGAAGGCGGTCCCGTAAGTACCCTGGTCCTAAGCCATGGAGTGCTTTAAAGGTGATTACCAACACCTTGAAACGCACCCGGAAGTCAACCGGCAACCAATGCAGCTCACGCAGGAGAGATGTCACGTGGGAGCACCCTGTCGCTCCCATGATCCCCCGCGCGGCCGCATACTGTACCAGCTGGAGCCTCCGGGTGCATCCCAAGGGGAGCCCCATGTAGAGAGCATTGCAGTAGTCCAAGCGAGACATGACAAGCGCCTGAGTGACTGTGCGTAGGGAGTCCCGATCTAGAAAGGGCCGCAACTGGCGTATCAGGCGAACCTGATAGAAAGCCCCCCTGGCTTTTAAATTAAGACCACCCACATGGCTAGCATATAAATTCTTGGCGCCAGGATATAGGCTGTAAAACATCTGATGACACAGCCCATGCTAGTAAATAGAATCCAAGTCTCCCCCTTCTCCACTTGAATGGCAGTATCACATTTTTTGGGATCTGACATATTCATTCACTCATTCATTTTTGAATGTCCATAGAATTAGTCTAGAGTTAAGCTAATCACGTCCCCAGAGGCTTGACTGCCCCATCTTTCTTGATGGGGGTAGGTTCACCACGCCTTATCTGAAAATAGGGCTATGACATTACACCACACCTTATCTGTTAGGTTTACTCATGCTTATCTTGATGGGCTTAGGCCAACACATCATATCCGGCTAGGGCTATGACCTTGTGAGTCCTGCACCATGTGAGGTGGAATATACACATCACATCCGGGGAGGGGGGGTATGTATGTCATATCCGGAGGATGGGGGCCGAGCATGTCACTTCCATTTAGGGGCATGATCTAGTGACGTAATCAACACATGGATTTGTTTACTTTGATGATGTCACTGATCAAAATTACTGATAATTTTCATTAAAATTTGGTATACACTATATCTACTGTTGGCCACTCAGCATTCATCTGAATTGTGTTAAGAAAAAGTGCCAATTCCCCTTGACATGAGAAACTGGGGAATATATACCTCTGCTTACTCTCTGCAGAATTGGGTAGCCAAGCCCATATGCTATTTACCAGTCCTAGATCTAGTAGAAAAGTTGCCTCTGAGTTGTCAGTCTGCAAAAAGTTGCTTGCCCATAGAAAACAAGTACTCTTCCTAACATGGAAGGGATCAGAAGTAAGTGAGAATGGGTGCTTAGAATGGTGCTCCATTCCAAGAAGAGCTTTCCTTCAGGCTACTTTTGAAGATGGATTTAAGTGCTCTTTTGAAAGTGGCTGGGAAATTCTAGGAGTTGAAATCTACATATCTTAAGGTTGAAAAGGTTGAGAAATACTGTGCTAGATCATATCTATGGCAAAAATTACAAAGATGGAAAACACTTCAAAATAAGTAGCTAAATATAACTTCTCAGTAATTGAAAACTGGTTCAAATCTGTATATAGGATAACATGAATATAATGGAATAACTAAATAAATAAGTGGAATAACTCTTCACAGTGTGGGATAGGGGTGTCAAATATTTCCAGTAGCCACTGGAATGATAGAAAAAAATATGTACAGCTTAGTTAAACTAAAATTAAAGAAGACACCATGAGAGTATGGTAAAAGCAGGCACCTAGGTCTCAAGGAAAACAAGCATATGTATTTTATATAAATAACATCAATTAGTAGAGGAATTTTGTTATTCTAAACCACTATTTTGATTACCATTTTACAAAGCTTTAAAAAAGCATTCTGTTCTCTTATATACTTCTCTGGTTTACAATGCTAAAGTAATACATTTTGAAATAAAGTGTTGACACTACTATACTGGCAATATTTGTTTATTTAACATTAAGATACAATTCTACCAGAGAATATTCATCTTAATTTCAATCATGACAAGAAGTAGATATCAAAGGTAGAAACAGTTTTGTAATGTATGCGATGTTCATAGCACATAAATAGGCAGAGATTAGCAATAGTGGGTACATAACAGTAGTTATGTATCAGTTTCTTTGCTGATTTTCAAATATGAAATTAATTTTAGAATAATGTAATATATATTGCCATTCAATTGGAGTTTGCAAATAGCTCCAAATTTCATGATCTACAGTGACCTTAAGCCTGTTTCAAATCATTTCAAATACCAAATAAGAGCAGCAGTGATATATTAACAGTATACTATCCAGAGCTGAAAAAAGAATTAATGTACTATGCTAAGACACATTGTTTGATCATGTGTTCTCCAAAATAAGAAAATGTCAAATGTGAATTATACTTTATGGCTCAGTGTATAAGACAAAACAGAATTTTTTATGACACTAGATTAAATAAATCATTGTTTAGCAAATTTTAGGATTGTAGTTGATAAATGAGAGTTTAAGACTCCACAGTGCTAAAAAAGCAAGTTAGTTCTGGTCCATTATTTTTTTATCATACATCAGTGAATGAATATTTTATTGATAATGTAAATGTGGGGGACTTCCGGTTGGTGACTCGCGGTGGCATGGCATTGTGAAAGCTATGTATCTATTTTTATAAATTAATTCTTTTTATTAATTAATTCTTACTATTTCTAATAATTAATACTTAATATTGGGACTGATTAATTAATCAACTATTTATTATCTTTTTATTTATTCATATATATTTAATATATTTAAGAATACTCTGATTATTTTTAGAGATTTACATAGAATAAGTGCCAAATAGGGACATTGCTTATTTCTTCTGATTATTTGTATAATTGCTGTTGTATTAATTGATTGTGGGAAAAATATACTAGTTAGTTAGAATTTATGAATTATGAATTTTGGTAAGTGATTACCAAATCACTTAGATTAGATTTGAATAGATCTATTTGATTCTATTCAAATAGAACAGATTTGAATAACAGTCAATAGAATAAGGTAATAGGATAAATAACATAAGTTTTGAAATCCGAATTAAGTACCCCTGAAGAAAATAGAATATCTTGAACCATTGGTGTTCCAACTTAATATTAGATAGTGGAGGAGATACCAATTGTTAATATAAGACAAAAGATACTCAGCATTTTCAGCAGTGCAAAAGATGACAACATCAAATAAAAGAAGAGAAAACTAGTGGATGATAATCTGGAGAAATATCGAAAGGATCGTGAGAGACCAGAAAAAGGTATTGAAGGAGATGACAAGCCTCGCATCCACTGTGACTAAAATGAGAAAGAAAACAACTCCCAATCCCATGATTATAATGACATCACCTGCAATTCAGAGGTCAATTGATGGCCTATCTAAAACAGAAAAATCAGTTATGATCCCTACCATGCAAGCAATGCAGTCGACGCTGACAGCGATACAAGATACAATGCTCATGATGCGGGAGAAAATGTCCAGCAATCAATAGAGCTGAAGATGGACATCAGAGCCATCGACCAAAAAATGAATGACATACAGGAGTCAATACAAATTAATGAACAAAAGATAAAAAAGATGGAATCTAAAATTGAACAACATGAAAAAAACTTAGATATAGTTGACCAGAGGTTGATGGCACAGAATAGGGAACTGGAGGACTCAATTACCCAATTAGAAATGGACAGAACCTCCTTCTATTTACGTTTCCAGAACATTGCTGAAGACAAGGAAGAGGATTTGGGCCAAGTGATGGCTGAATCAATAGTTGAGGTTCTGCAACAAGATAAATATGATATAATGAAGGAATTGGACAAGGTATATAGGGTGCAGACCAACTACGCCAGAAGAAACAAACTGCCCAAGGAGGTGAACATTAGATTTGCATGGGAAAAGGTCAAGTATATATTTTATAGCATGGTGAGAGAGGAACCGGTGAGATACAAGGGAAAGGAGGTGATTGTCTTGAACCAAGTCCCAAGGAGAGTAAGGGAATCAAGAAGAGACTATATATTCCTGGCCATTCAATTGAACAAGAGGAACATCTTCTTTAGATGGATTTTGCTGGAAGGCATGTTGATTATGTGGCAAGGAAGGAAAATTAAAATAGATTTTTAGATCAATTTATTTATTTATTTTATTTATTTATTCAATTTCTATACCGCCCTTCTCCCGAAGGACTCAGGGCGGTGAACAGTTAAAATGACATACATATAGAATGTGAATATAAATAATTAAGCCAGTTTGGCTCAACAGTTAAGAATCTTCAGCATAAAGATTTAAAAAATTAGAAAAGATTTATGCCAGACTGGCTTGGTGAAAAAGAAAGGTCTTAAGTGCACGACGGAAAGTACGAAGATCTGGGATCATTCGTATCCCTGGGGGTAACCTGTTCCAAAGGGTAGGTGCCCCAACAGAAAAGGCTCTTTCTCTGGGAACCACTAGTCGGCATTGCTTTAGTGATGGCACCCCGAGAAGGCCTACCCTGTGGGAGCGTACTGGTTGGTGGGAGGTTATCGGTTGCAGAAGGTGGTCTCATAGGTACCCAGGTCCTAAGCCATGGAGGAGTTTGAAGGTAAGAACCAACACCTTGAAGCGCACCCGGAAGACCACCGGAAGCCAGTGCAGCTCGCGTAGGAGTGGTGTCACATGTGAGCGCCATGTCACTCCCAATATCACCCGTGCAGCTGCATTCTGAACCAGTTGGAGCCTCCGTGTGCACTTCAAGGGGAACCCCATGTAGAGAGCATTACAGTAATCCAGACGGGAAGTGATGAGGGCATGAGTGACTGTGCGTAAGGAGTCCCAATCTAGAAAGGGCCGCAACTGGTGAATCAGGCGAACCCGATAAAAAGCACCCCTGGCCACGGCTGTCATATGCTCTTCTAAAGACAACCGTGTGTCCAGGAGAACTGAAGAAGATCAAAGCAGTAAAGAAGAACTAGAAGCGATAACACCAGAAGAGGAAATCATCCAGCAGAGGAAAGATAAAGAAGGGACACCAGAGGAGAAGGAGATGGAGGATAAGGAAAGTAAGGAGACAAAGAAGAGGCAAAGACCACAAAGAGCTACACGGGCAAATAAGAACTAAGACAACACAAAGGAGATAAAGATGGATGATTGGATGCTGACATCAATGAATGTTAATAGTCTTAATGACATAAAGAGGAAAAAATTCTTTATAAAGTTAGCCAAATGAAATGCGGACATAGTATGCCTCCAAGAGGTTCACATTAAAAAGGGAAAGGAAAAATATTTAGAGTACAATAAACTTGGAAAACTTTTCACTTCCTTAGCAGAGAAAAAAAAGAGAGGGGTAGCATTGTACATGAAGAAGGAAATAAAAGCAGAATTAAGATATGCCGACCCAAAGGGTAGGACATTAATAGTGGAAACAAAGAGGGGCAATTCCCCAATACTATTATTATTATTATTTATTTATTATTTATTAGATTTATATACCGCCCTTCTCCTTGCGGACTCAGGGCGGTGTACAGCCAGGTAAAAAACAATACATAAAAGTTAAAAATTGTAAAACCCATATAAACTTTGGCTGAAAGTTAAAAACGATTAAATACTTAAAATATAACAACCCTACAACACTAAAAATTTTAAAAATTCAACAGGGATCAGGCTAGACCGGCAAGCTGGAAAAGATAAGTTTTAAGGGCCCGACGAAAAGTCCGGAGGTCAGAAATTGTTCTCAGTTCTGGAGGAAGATCATTCCAGAGGGTAGGGGCTGCCACAGAGAAGGCTGTCCCCCTGGGGGTCGCCAGCCGGCATTGTCTGGCTGACGGCACCCTGAGGAGGCCCTCTCTGTGGGAGCACACTGGCCGGTGGGAGGCAATTGGCGGCAGAAGGCGGTCCCGTAAGTACCCTGGTCCTAAGCCATGGAGCGCTTTAAAGGTGATCACCAACACCTTGAAACGCACCCGGAAGTCCACTGGCAACCAATGCAGCTCGCGCAGGAGAGGTGTCATGTGGGAGCGCCCCGTCGCTCCCATAATCCCCCGTGCGGCCACATTCTGTACCAGTTGGAGCCTCCGGGTGCACCCCAAGGGGAGCCCCATGTAGGGAGCATTGCAGTAGTCCAGGCGAGAAGTGACGAGCGCCTGAGTGACTGTGCGTAGGGAGTCCCGATCTAGAAAGGGCCGCAGCTGGCGTATCAGGCGAACCTGATAGAAAGCCCCCCTGGTCACAGCTGTCATGTGATCCTCTAAGGACAGCCGTGGGTCCAGGAGGACGCCCCAGTTGCGCACCCTTTCCATGGGGGCCAATGATTCGCCCCCAATAACCAGCGATGGTGTCAGCTGGCTATATCGGGACGCCGGCAGCCACAGCCACTCGGTCTTGGAGGGGTTGAGTCGAAGCCTGTTTCTCCCCATCCAGGCCCACACGGCTTCAAGGCACTGGGATATCACTTCCACGGCATCATTGGGGTGGTCTGGGGTGGAGATGTACAGCTGAGTATCATCAGCGTACTGATGGAACTCCACCCCAAAACCACGGATGATCTCACCCAGCGGCTTTACATAAATGTTGAACAGGAGGGGCGAGAGGACCGATCCCTGCGGCACCCCACATACTAGGCGCCTCGGGGTCGACCGCTACCCCCCTGTCAACACAGATTGTGACCGGTCGGAAAGGTAGGAGGAGAACCACCGTAAAACGGTGCCCCCCACCCCCAGTCCCTCCAACCGGCGCAACATGATACCATGGTCGATGGTATCAAAAGCCACTGAGAGGTCTAACAACACCAGGATAGAGGAGTAGCCCCTACCCTGGGCCCTCCAGAGATCATCCACCAACGCGACCAATGCCGTTTCGGTGCTGTATCTAGACCTGAAACCGGACTGGAGCGGGTCTAAATAGACAGCTTCATCCAGGTACCGAGGGAGCTGCCACGCAACCACACTCTCAACAACCTTCGCTAAAAAGGGAAGGTTGGAGACTGGACCATAATTAGCCAAAATAGCTGGGCCCAGGGAGGGCTTCTTGAGGTGGGGCCTCACCACCGCCTCCTTCAAAGCGGCCGGTAGGGCACCCTCACTCAAAGAAGCATTTATAATCTTCTGGAGCCAGCCTCGTGTAACCTCCCGGGAGGCCAGCACCAACCAGGAGGGACACGGGTCCAATAAACATGTGGTTGCATTCAGTCTTCCCAAAGTCCTGTCCACATCCTCGGGAGCCACAGGATCGAACTCAGCCCAGATAACACTCTCAAGACCTGCCTCAGTCACCCCGCCCGAACTAACCCAGTCAGCGGCCAAGTCATCCCGAATCTGAGTTATTTTATCATCCAGATATTGAACAAAGTCCTCAGCACGACCCTGCAAGGGATCCTCCCGCGCTCCCAGATGGAGGAGGGAGCAGGTCACCCTAAACAGGGCGGCTGGGCGGTTATCTGATGACGCGATAAGAGCGGTAAAATAATTAGATTTTGCCGCTTTTATCGCCACTAAGTAAGTCTTAATATGAGCTATTAATAGCGATCTATGCCCCGAATAAAAATTTAGGAGATTTTTATAAAAAATTAGGCCAAAAAATAAGTACAATGGATAACAGTAACATCTGTATATTTGGAGATTTTAATGGGATAATAGACTCGGACAAAGATTATAAAGGCACTAAGGCAGAAAGAAAAAAAGGAAAAATTTACCAAAACCATTTTTCGATTTAGTAGATGAATTTAACCTTGTAGACATCTGGCGAACCCTGCACCCATACAAGAGGCAATACACATATTATTTCAACCCTAAAAAAATCATGGTCAAGAATTGACATGATGTGGGTAAGCAGAAACATAGGGATGGAAATTATGTCAGCAGAAATTACACCTAATGTTTGGGCGGATCACAGTCAGTTAGAGATTAAATGGAAAAATGTATATAAGAGAAGAAATACAAGATGGAGATTAAATACACAATTTTAAAGGGATAGGCAAAATATTGGGAAAGTAAAGGGAGAATTAAAACCATTTTTTGAAGAAAATGAAAAGGAACCAACTGCCCGAGGAATAATATGGGATGCAGTGAAGGCTTATTTGAGAGGCCTGGCAATCTCATATGGCTCACATAAGAATAAAGAAAAAAGGGAGATGTAGAAGGCATTGCTAGATGAACTAGGAAAAGCAGAGAAGGAAGTGCAACAGAAGCCAGATAGCAAGGCAGCTAAAGAAAATTGGATGATCATATGCCATAGATTAAATATCATAGATCAGGAGGAATTGGCATATAAAATAAAACGAACCAAATAATACCATTTTGAAAACACTAATAAACCAGGAAGATGGCTGTCCTATAGATTTAAAAAAGAAAAAGAGAAAGGGATTATTTATCAGCTGGAAGATTCAGAGGGCCACATTGTGAATAAAGAAGAAGATAAATTAGAGATTGCTTGAGAATATTATGCTTCTCTGTATAAAGAAGAAGAAATCCCCAAAGAAAACGTGAATCAATATCTGTCGGAAGAAAAACTACCAACGATTGGGGAGGAGGAGAAAGAAATGCTTAACAAAGAAATCACAATGACAGAACTAAGGACAGCAATATCTAAACTCAAAAAGAACAAATCACCAGGTCCAGATGGATTCCCAGGAGAATTATATAAAAACCCAGATCTAGAGGAAATTTTATTACCAAAATTATTGGAAATTTACAATGAGGCCTTGACAAAATCAAAAATTCCGGAATCGTGGAGGGAGGCATATATCACACTCCTCCAGAAAGAAGGAACGGACCCCAAATTGATAAAAAATTATAGACCAATTTCCCTCCTTAACATGGATTATAAAATATATATGAGTATTATAGCAGGAAGATTAAAAATAATTTTGAATAATTAGGCTTCCGGTGGCAACACCAGCACCACAGCAGCTCTTTCGGGAGCTGCGATCCCCTGGGAACCATAAAAGCTGCCGGAGCAGTGAAAATCAGCTGTTCCAGCGGCTCGGAATTTTCCCCTCAGGCAAAGAGGGGAGAGTGAGCTATTAGGTGTGGGTAGAGCTCCCCAAATCTCCCCAGGATCAATTCTGGGGTGTGGAGGGAGAGAGCTCCCCAAACGCCTATAAAAAGCTCCGGACCTGGGCAAGATTCTGTCTCCAACAGAACAAGGCGCCGCGACTGCCCCTGTGAGCCTATTGAGATACAACGTTTTGCAAGACGAAGGCAAAGCAAAGACAGAAGACCTGGCATTAATTGCAAGTATAACAACTTTAATTCCAAAAACTTTCACTTCCTACAAGAAGCCAGAGAAAGTTTTCAAAGATGGTGCTGGCTGGTTTTAGACTGTGAAATCGAAACTTAAAGAAGAAAGTGATCGTTGACGCTCGTTAGCACTTGTTAAGGCTGACAACAGTTAAGACCTTATTGAATGGAGAGAGGCTTGAACCTTAAAGAGATAGGACTATTTGCTGATCAATTGTAATAACTATAAAGGATTTTAAATAAGAATCCTGCTGGCTTTGCTGGGGTGAGGCTGGGGGAAAGTGAAACCTGGAAACGGCGGCTAGACAAGCAAAGCCAGGGGTGGTGAAAAGTGCTGGATCATCTCCAGCCCAGATTTCAAGAATACAGTCTTTGGTCCGTCCCCCCCCCGCCGCCCCTATAGAATCACAAGCTTTAACTTTGGAAGTTCTGGAGGGGGCACTGAAGAAATTGTCTGACAATTTGGAAGAAAAAAATACAACTTATTTAGAAGGAAAACTAAAGGAGGTGCAGGAAGAATTGCAGGGCATTAAAGAGACCATTCAAACTAACAATGATGAAGTAAGAGAAGATATAGTGGAAGCTTTTAAAGGAGTGTGGATTTGGCTACTACATTAGAGGACAGGGTGGATGAAATTGATCAGCACAATCTGGAGGTGGATGTTAAGCTGAAGGAAGCTCAGGCAAAAATGGAGAAAGTAGAAGCTGAACTTGTAATGGAACAATATAGGGTGATGGAATGGGCAGTGAGGGTGAGAGGTCTGAAAGAAAATAACCAAGAAAATCTTAGAGAGATCTTTGTTGAACCCCTTGCGCATCTTACTGGAGAAACAAAGGCTGAGTGTGCCCGGCAATTGGATAAAATATTTTGTGTGAATTAATGGATTGCAAGACAAAGGCAGCTGCCTAGAGACATTGTGATTTACTTTGGAACAAGGAGGATGAGGAATCAAGTTTTACAGGCATCTTATCAAAAGAAACTCCAAGTGGCAGGACAGGAGGTCACAATACTGAAGGAGATTCCCCCGAAAATGTTGAAATCCAGGAAGGACTATGCTTTTTTAATGGGTGAGCTTAGAAAATGTCAATTACAGTACAGATGGGAGGCACCAGCTGGACTAGTGGTGAATTATCTGGGTGAGAGATAATGTCTTAATTCAGTTTGGAAAGCAAGAGATTTTTATACTACCATGTTTCAGGCTGGAAAGCCTCCATCTCCACAGGCCAGAAGAAGGAAAGATGCTGAAGAGGCTAAAAAGGGGGAAGAAGAAACAATGCAGGCTCAAGCTCAAAGGGGTCCATTGACTAATCAACAACAGCTGTTGCAAATAATGGAGGAAGTTCAACTAATGGATTTATTTGAAAAAGTGGAAGAACCCAAAGATCAAAGACAGACACGGGCGGCTACTAAACGTAAAGAAGAACTAAAGAAACAACAGATGTTAGCCCAAGAAATGGTACCTATTAATACAGAAGCTGTGGGAGGAGCTAGACCTAAGAAATTTCACCAGGATTTTGAAAAGGTTCTCCAGAAGCTTTCAGGAGCCAAAAATGGCAATTAAATTCTTCACCTGGAATGTCAATGGATTAAATTCACCACAAAAGAGGAGGAAGATATTTCATTATTTGAAACAATTTTAAAATGATGTAATTTGTTTGCAAGAGACTCATATAAGGACAAATGATCAAAAATATTTGATAAATGCTAGATTGGGGACACACTTTGTAGCAGCTGCACCGGAAAAGAAAAATGGAATAGTTATATATATTAGAAAGGACTTAACGACTAAATTAATCAAAGCGGATATACAAGGGAGGTATATAGCAATTGAATTGTTAATAGAAGGGAAGAAAGTTCTTCTAATGGGAATATATGCCCAAAACCAACAACAAGAGAAATTTTTATAAATGTTTGCATACAAGGCTAGTACAAATGGATTATACATCATGTATACTGATGGGTGATTGGAATGGGGTAATTGATACTAAGAAGGATAAGAAGAGAATGGTGCCAAACTTACATACACAGACTAAACTACCCCAATCTTTTTTTGAAATGGTGGATGATATGGAATTAAGAGACATATGGCGTGAAAGGAATTTTGATGAGCAAGATTTTACTTTTTTTTCTGACAGCCACCAATCCTTTTCAAGAATTGATTTTATTTTAATTACTATTGATTTTCTTTCTAGGGTTAAGAAAACCAAGATTTGTCCAAGAACTTTGTCAGATCATAATCTGGTATGGATGGAGCTAGAGGTTGGAGAGAAATCCAGGAGGTCTTGGAGGCTGAACGAGAATTTGTTTAGATATGAGGCAAATGTAAATGAATGTAAAAAATTAATGAAGGAGTTTTTTGAATTAAATATGTGTAAGGGCACATCCATGGAAATGGTTTCGGATGCAAGTAAAGCGTACATGAGGGGAGTGTTAATGAATTTAAATAATGTATATAGGCAAAAACAGGGGAGAAAACAGAGGGAACTGGAGGAGGAAATAAAAAAGAAGGAACAGGCACTAGTAAGGAAACCAGATGATAAGAATATAAAAGAGGTGATTACAATATTGAGAGGGCAATTTAGTATGTTGCTGTCAGACCAGGTGGCAACAAATTTGCAATATGCTAAGCATAATACTTTTTGCAATGCAAATAAACCAGGTAGATGGTTAGCGTATATCTTAAGGAAGAAACAAAAATCACGCATGGTAGAGAAAATACAAAGGTAAACAGGTGTATCAAGAGAGTTTGATTAAAAAAGCCTTTTTAGACTTTTATACAAAGCTTTATGCTTGTGATAATATACAGGGCAATGATATAGATAGATTTTTGCAGAAGGAGAATATCTCTATAATTAATGAGGTTATGAAGAGAAAGGTTGAACTCAATGATAATTACAGAGGAAATTCTCCTTGCAATTAATCAATTGAAAAGTGGAAAGGCTCCTGGAACAGATGGTTTGACTTCAGCATATTATAAAAATCTCCAACTTGAAATGGTGGAACCACTTAAAGAGTTGTTTGTTAAAATACGAAGGGGAGGAGAGGTTCCACCATCTTGGAGAACAACCTTTATATCTTTGATTCCGAAGGAAGATCAGGATCATATTCAGCCAAAGAATTATAGACCTATATCTTTACTTAATATAAATTATAAAATTTTCGCATAAATTTTATCAAATAGGTTAATGTCAGTTATGCAAAGGTGTGATTAACAATGATCAAACTGGGTTTATACAAGGGAGACAAATGAAAGGCAATGTAAGGCAAATAGTTAATATACTGGAATATTTGGGTAGGAACAACCAGGTCCCAGCAGTGCTCATGTTTTTGGATGCAGAGAAGGCGTTCGATCAGTTGAATTGGAAATTTTTAGAGAAGGTAGTTCAAAAGATGCAATTAGGGAGTATTTTATAAAATCAATTCAAGCAATATATCAGAAACAAACAGCACAAATAACAGTGAATGGAAATTTGACTGAAACATTTAAAATTGAAAAAGACACAAGACAGGGATGTCCCCCGTCACCATTGTTGTTTATTTTAACAACAACCTTGGAAGTGTTGTTGAATAAAATATGGGAGGCAGATAGTTTACAGGGTATTAAGATCAGACAACAAGATTATAGAGTACGAACATTTGCAGATGACGTGGTTGTAACCTTAACTCAACCAGTTAAATCAGCTAGGAGTTTAATGGATACAGTTGAGCAGTATGGTCAAGTTTCAAGATTTAAAATAAATGTAGGGAAAACAAAGATGTTAACTAAGAATATGACTATAAAAGAAAGACAGGAATTGGAGAGAGTAACGGGCTGTGAGATAGTGAAGAAGATTAAATATTTAGGAGTTTATACTGCAATGTCAAATGGGAAGTTATACAAATATAATTATGAAGTGCTATGGCATAAAATATAGGAAGAGTTAGAGAAATGGAAAAAATTACAATTGTCATTGCTGGGTAGGATTGCAGCAGTTAAAATGAGTGTCTTGCCTAAGTTTCTATTCCTCTTTCAAATGATATCAGTACTTAAAAAGGATGCAAATTTGGAAGAATGGCAGAAAGGTATTAACAAGTTTATTTGGGCTGGAAAGAAATCAAGAGTTAAGTTAAGAATAATGCAAGATACACGTGAAAGAGGAGGTTTGAAAATGCCAAATCTTAAATTGTATTATGAAGCAGCTGTTTTATCGGCTATCAGTGATTGGATTAATTTAACAGAAGAAAGGATATTGAATATTGAGGGTTATGACTTGATATATGGCTGGCATGCTTACTTGATTTATGATAAAAAGGTGGATAGGGCTTTTAAAAGCCATATATTAAGGAATGCTTTTTTGTGTGCCTGGAAAAAAATATCAATACAAACTAAATGATAAGATACCTTTGTGGACAGTTCCCAGACACGCAATTGAGAATATAAGTATAGAGCAATGACAGGATATAGTTACTTATAAAGAATTATTGATTGTAGAAAAGAGTGTATTAAAGTTAAAGTTGTTGAATACATTAAGAGAGGAAAGGGTAATTCAAACATGGTTCCAGTATGTACAGTTGCAGAATAGGTGGAAAAAAGATCAAAAAACTGGTATTGCACAAAGTGAAGAGCATTTGATACAACAGATCAGAGACCAGAGGCCAATGCATATAAAGAGATTGTATAGTGCATTGATAGAAATTGACTCAGAGACAGAGTTGGTTAAAGATTGCATGATAAAATGGGCACAAAATTTTGAAGAGCCAGTAATGATGGAAACTTGGGAAACGATCTGGGTTAGAAATGTAAAATTTACACAAGCACAAAATCTACGAGAGAATTTTTATAAGATGTTTTATAGATGGCATATGGATCCAAAAAAATTAGCTCGTATGTATCCTACCTTGCAATCTAAGTGTTGGAGATGTGATTGTGTTGATGCTACTTATTTTCACATCTGGTGGACATGTAAAAAAGTTAAAGCATTTTGGATAAAAATATGGTGGATTATACAGAATGTTTTGAAAAAACGGATAGAATTCACTCCACAGCTGTTTTTGTTAGGTATTGCACAAAACTGCACGGCAATAGAAACTAAGTTGATGTTGAATTTAATAACTTTTGGTGGCACAGCATTGGAAGAAGGAAGATCTACCATCTATTGAAGAATGGACATTAAAAGTAATGAACTTAGCAGAAATGGCAAAAGTTTCAGCATATTTAAAAGACCATTCAAATGAGAAATTTAGATTGGAATGGAAAAGATGGATAGAATATCTTCAAGGCAAATATAACACTAGAAAATTACAATTAGTTTTTTGATTAAGGAATGGGTTAAGAGAGTATTATAAAGTATATTAGGTTAGATTAGTTAAATGGAGTTAAAAGCTTAAGAGGGTGATAAGAGACTATAGATTGTTAGCTTAAATTAGTTTATGATTGTTTAAAGTGATACTCTGTATTTTGCTTTGGGAAGTGGGGGTTGGGGTTGGGTTAGGGAGGGTATGGGGGGAACGGGCAGGGGGAAGGGGAAATAGATGTAAAAATGTTTGCTAAAAATTTTCAATAATAATAATAATAATAATAATAATAATAATAATAATAATAATAATAATTTTGAATAATTTGATACACAGTGACCAAAATGGATTTCTCCCTGGGAGACAAATAAGAAATAACACGAGGATGATAATAGATATACTTGAATATTATGAGGAACACCCGAGTAAAGAAATAGCACTGGCCTTTCTAGACGCTCAAAAGAAATTCGATAATTTGAATTGGGAGTTTATGAAACAACAAATTAAGAAAATGGGATTCGGATCAAATTTTGTCAGTACAATATCTACAATTTATGAAAAACAAAGAGCCAATATTCTATTAAATGGAGAATTGACAAAAACCTTCCAAATTAGAAAGGGGGTACGAGAAGAATGTCCTCTGTCACCACTTCTGTTCATATTAGCACTAGAAGTACTACTAAAAAGGATTAGAAACAATAATGAAATCAAGGGACTGACAATCAGGAAGGAGACGTATAAAACCCAGGCATTTGCTGATGATGTGGCATTAATTATGGAGGAGCCATTGGAAACAGGTATCAAAATATTGGAAGAATTAGGTAAGTATGGAGATGTAGCAGGTTTCAAACTAAACAAATCTAAAACTAAACTGTTGACCAAAAATATGACTGAGGTACAAAAGAAAGAATTGGAAGAATTAATGGGGATCCAAATAGTTAAGAAGGTAAAATATTTGGGTGTGTGGATATTGGCAAGGTGCTCAGCCCTTAAGGAGGATAATTACGTGCCCCTGATTAGGAACATTAAACAGGACTTGGAAAAATGGGGAAGACTCCAGATACCATTATTAGGCAGGATCGCAGCAACAAAAATGAGCGCACTACCCAAGTTGCTGTATTTATTCCAAACTATCCCTGTTAAACTAGACAAAAAATTCTTTTCAGAACTTAATACTATTATTAGAAAATTTAACGGGGGGGGGGGGAATCGAGGATAGTAATTAGAAATCTGCAAGACAAAAAGGAAAGAGGTGATTGCAGATTTCCTATATGGGAGACTTATCACAAAGCAGCAAACCTAGTATGGTTGAAGGAGTGGGCAACTTTGGGAAATAAAAGACTCCTGACTTTGGAAGGGCATGACCTTCAGAAGGGCTGGCATCTTACCTTTGGGACTTAGGGAAAAAAACAAGAACTTATTTCCACAAACACAAAATAAGGAATACTTTAATGCAAACATGGGGAGAGATCAGACGGAAGCAATACACAAAGGTCCCGAGATAGCTCTCCACTACGGAGGCCATAATATACCTAAATGTGTTAGAAATGGGAAAAATGGTTAAATATAAAGAGATATTAGACGGGGGAGGGAATCTCAAAACTTTTTAAGAATATTTTGAATAATCCACCATATTTTTATCCAAAATGCTTTGATTTTTTTACAAGTCCACCATATATGATAATAAGTGGCATCATCACACTCACATCTCCAACACTTAGATTGCAGATTCGGGTACATACAGGCTAACTTTTTAGGATCTAAATGCCATCTAGAAAACATTTTATAAAAATTTTTTCTCAAGTTTTGGGCTTGCGTAAATTTCACATTTCTAACCCATATATTTTCCCACTTTCAATCATTATTGGTTCCTCAATATTTTGTGCCCATTTTATCATACAGTCTTTAACTAACTCCATTTCTGAATCTATTTCTATTAGTACATTATACAACCTTTTAATATGCATTTGACTTTGATCTCTAATTTTCCTCATTTTGCAAGATATCAATTTTTTGATCCTCTTTCCATCTAGCTTGCAGCTGTCCATACTGAAACCAAGTTTGAATTATCCCTTCTTCTTTTAGTACATTCAAAGACTTTAACTGCAATATACCTCTTTCCATGATAAGAAGCTCTTTGTAAGTAATCACATCTTGTTTTTGTTCTATACTTATATTCTGTATTGCGTATCTGGGTATTGCCCATATAGGTATTTTATTATTTAGTTTATAATGATACTTTTTCCAGACACGCCATAAAGCATTCCTTAATATATGACTTTTAAAATTCTTATCCACCTTCTTGTTGTATAGTAAATTAGCATGCCAACCCTATACCAAATCATATCCTTCAATATTCAGTATTCTTTCTTATGTTGAATTAATCCAATCACTAATTGTTGAAAGAGCAACTGCCTCATAATATAATCTTAAATTGGGCATTTTAAGACCTCTTTCATGTATATCTTGCATTATTTCTTGCTTTATTCTAGGTCTCTTTCCTGCCCAAACAAAGTTACTAATACCCTTCTGCCATTCCTTCAAATTTGCATCTTTTTAGAGTATTGATATCATTTGAAAAAGAAATAAAAACTTTGGCAAAACATTCATTTTTATTGCTGCTATTCTTCCCAACAAGGACAATTGCAATTTTTTTCCCGTTTTCCATCTCTTTCTGTATTTTTTGCAACAACGGTTCATAATTATACGTGTATAATTTCACATTTGAAGTCATAATATAAACCCCTAAATATTTAACCTTTTTTACTATTTCGAATCCTGTTACTCTTTCTATTTCTTCTTTTTGATTTATAGTCATATTTTTAGTTATTATCTTTGTTTTCCCTGCATTTAAATCCAGATACTTGTCCATATTGATTAATTATCTCCAATAAACCCGCAACTGATTGCACTGGTTGGGTTAAAGTAACAACCAAATCATCTGAAGATGCTCGTAATCTATAATCATAGTGCCTAATTTTGATTCCCTTTATTTTATCTGAACCACGTATTTTATTCAACAAAAATTCCAAAGTCAAAATAAACAGTAATGGAGACAAAGGACATCCTTGTCTTGGTCCTTTTTCAGGCCACTGTTCCTCAGGTTGCTGGCTGTGAGTCCCTCCTTGTGAAGTGGGGTTGTGGGGTGCAGATGGGCTTGCTGATCATGTACCTGCCGAGTGGCAGCAGCCCTGCCTGAGTTGCTTGACGTAATAGCTGGGGTGGCGGTTGGTACCCCCAGACTTATGGTTATGGGGGATTTCACCCTGCCGTCCATCGGCAAAACATCAGAGGTGGCTCAGGAGTTCATGGCTTCCATGACGGCCATGGACCTGACCCAGTTAGTTCATGGCCCCACCCACAGGGGGGGACACACGCTAGACTTGGTTTTTACCTCTGGTCAGAGGCTGAATGATCTTGATTTAGGAGAATTAGCCATCAATCCCTTGTCATGGACAGATCATTCGCTCCTTCGTCTAGACTTCCATACCGCTTCTCTTCGTCGCAGGGAGACAGAACCGACTAGGTGGTTCCGTGCCAGGCGCCTGATGGACCCAGACAGGTTCCTGTCGGAGCTTGGGCCTTTCCCAGAGACTCTGGCTCACGGCTCGACTGAAGAACTGGTAGCCGTCTGGGATAGGGCGGCTGCCGGGGCTTTGGACCACATCGTGCCTTTGCGGCCTCTGACCCGGTGCCGACCTCGATTAGCTCCTTGGTTTTCCGAGGAGCTGAGAGAGATGAAGCGCCGGAAAAGACACCTAGAGAGTGATTGGAGGGCCAGTCACACTGAATCTGACCAGACACTGGTAAGAGCTCATATTAAGACTTACCTAGTGGCAATAAAAGTGGCGAAACATAATGATTTCTCCACTCTTATTGCATCAGCAGATAATCGCTCAGCTGCCCTGTTTAGGGTGACCCGCTCCCTCCTACAGATGGGAGCATGGGAGGACCTCTTGCAGGGGAGAGCTGAGGAATTTGTGCAATATCTGCATGATAAAGTCACTCAGTTTTGGGACGGTCTGGACTCCAATTGGGTAGTTCCGGATGGAATGATGGGAGTGGATCCTGAGAATGTTATCTGGGATGAGTTTGACACTGTGACTCCCAAGGACGTGGACAGGATTCTAGGGAGGCTGAACGCTACCACATGTTTATTGGACCCGTGTCCCTCTTGGCTGGTACTGGCCTCCCGGGAGGTTACACGAGGCTGGCTCCAGGGTATTATTAATGCTTCTCTGAGTGAGGGTGTCTTCCCGGCCACCTTGAAAGAGGCGGTGGTGAGGCCCCTCCTCAAGAAGCCTTCCCTGGACCCGGCTATATTAGGTAATTATCTTCACGGCGAAGGTTGTTGAGAGTGTGGTGGCACAACAGCTCCCTCGATACCTGGATGAAGCTGTCTATCTGGATCCATGCCAGTCGGGTTTCAGGGCAGGTTACAGCATGGAAACGGCATTGATGGCGTTGGTTGATGATTTCTGGAGGGCTCGGGATAGAGGATCTTCCTCGGTCCTGGTCCTTCTTGATCTCTCAGCGGCTTTTGATACCATCGATCATGGTATCATGCTGCGTTGGTTAGGGGGTTTGGGAGTGGGAGGCACTGTTATGCGGTGGTTCTCCTCCTTTCTTGCTGACCGTACACAGTCTGCGTTGGCAGAGGGGCAGAGGTCGACCTCGAGACACCTCACTTGTGGGGTACCACAGGGGTCTGTCCTCTCACCCCTCCTGTTCAACATTTATGTGAAGCCGCTGGGTGAGATCATCCATGGTTTCGGGGTGAAGTGTCAACTGTATGCTGACAACACGCAGTTGTACATTTCTACCCCGGATCACCCCAATGATGCCCTTGCCATGATGTCCCACTGCCTGGAAGCCATACGGATCTGGATGGGGAGGAACAGGCTCAGACTCAATCCCTCCATGACAGAGTGGCTGTGGCTGCCGGCGCCCCGATATAGCCAGTTGGTGCCATCACTGGCTATTGGGGATGAGATCTTGCCCCCCTCAGAGAGGGCTCGCAACTTGGGCGTCCTCCTGGATGCACGGCTGTCTTTAGTCGATCATATGATGGCCATGGCCAGGGGGGCTTTTTATCAGGTCCGCCTGATTGCCCAGTTGTGTCCCTTTCTGGATCGGGACGCCCTACGCACAGTCACTCACGCTCTCGTCACTTCCCGTTTGGACTACTGTAGTGCTCTCTACATGGGGCTCCCCTTGAGGAGCACCCGGAGACTTCAGCTGGTCCAGAATGCAGCCGCGTGAGTGGTTATGGGAGCAACTTGTCGCTCCCGGGTAACTCCTCTCTTGCGCGAGCTGCACTGGCTTCCGGTGGTCTTCCGGGTGTGCTTCAAGGTGTTAGTTACCATCTTCAAAGCGCTCCATGGCTTAGAACCAAGATATTTACAGGACCACCTTCTGCCAATGAATACCTCCCACCACCTGATACGCTCTCACAGAGAGGGCCTCCTCACGGTGCCGTCTGCCAGACAATGCTGACAAGCGGCCCCCAGGGGAGAGCATTCTCTGTGGGAGCCCCAGCCCTATGGAATGAACTACCCCCGGATATAAGAAAGATTCCTGACCTCCGTGCCTTCCAAAGGGCCCAGAAGACCCTACTATTTCATCAAGCTGGTCTGACTTAAATTTGTGTTAATTTTAATAGGGGTTTTAGTAGGGGTTTTAAATTTTATGGCCAAATACTTTAATTATTTTATTAGTTTTAATTTTTATACGTGATTGTTTTAATATGGCTGTAAACCGGCCTGAGTCCCCTCTGGGAGAAGGGCAGTATATAAATGCAATAAAAAAAAGTATTAAAAATTTCTGTTAAACTATCATTAATTATTATTTGTGCTGTTTGTTTCTGGTATATTGCCTTAATAGATTGTGTAAAATACTCTCCAAACTGCATCTTTTCTATTATTTTCAATAAATAATTCCGATTCAATCGATCAAATGCCTTCTCCGCATCCAAAAATATTAGCACCGCAGGGACTTGGTTGTTCTTCCCCAAATATTTGAATATATTAACTATTTGCCTTACATTACTTTTCATTTGTGTCCCATTTATAAAACCAGTTTGATCATTATGAATCATTTGTTGCATAACTAACATTAACCTATTTGCTAATATTTTAGCAAAAATCTTGTAACCTGTGTTTAAAAGCGACATAGGCCTATAGTTTTTTGGCTGACTATGATCTTGATCCTCCTTTTAAAGTGAATAAAGAGAATAAAATAATAATGTGAATAAGGTGAATGGGACTATTGTGAATAAAGTAGGAATCATACAGGGTCAGTTAAAAGACACTCTCTATTATAAGGGAGAAAGGGTCAATTAAAGGATACTCTCTATTCACATTATTATAAGGGAGAAAAGTGCTTGGAGATTATATTAAAAATCAGCTAAGTCCTATTAGTGCTAAATATATCTTCTGATGAGGCCTAGCTGTTACGGAAGGACAGCCATATGGAGAATATTTGAGGGACCTCACTGCCAAAGACACAAAGACATGTATGTTACAGAGAGTTAATTATTACCTAAGGACAGCAATAAATCTCCCGTATTAGTAGTTACAGAACTAAGGAAGGGTGTCTAGCTAATAATCTTATAAACTAGAAAATAATGATTTAGTAATGGTTTAGTAATTAGGAAAGGTCAATTATCATATAACAAATGTATGTTAACCATATATGGAAAATGCATGAGCTCATCAAACTCTTTATCTTGGAAACATATATATACAGTAGTATCAGAGCTTTCAGGTTGTTCAAAGTTTCAGGTACAAATCTGGCCCTGAACCTGCACAATAAACTGTCTCTGGCTGATCCAGGAATGTTTTTCAGCCTTTCATTCCACAACATTTTCTGGCGACTTGCACGAAGGGACTGAGGAACAAAGACCATTGTTCTGCCTGATGGGCTGCCCCAGCGGGAACCGACGCTTTCCCAAAGAAAATCCATCGGCCAGCCATAGGACTCCATTGAAGTCCACGGAATCTTTCGGTGGGGAAGTGCCGTGAACGTGCTGGAGAAGCAGACCAGTCAAGGGTCCTCACAGTCAGCCCGATCCAGAGACTTCAGCAAAAATCCAAGAGGAAGACACCTGCAGGCAAGTATAAGTCAGGGAGTTCGAGTCTCCCTGTTAAGGGGTACCCACCAATTTAGTGGTGGAAGAGGGGGCCCGATCACCTCTCTAGGAGACAAGGTGGCATCCTAAAGTCTCTAGTAAGGAGTTCAAGTCTCCTGTTAGGATAGTGTGGATGGTTAAACCATTGCAGTTCTCATTGGTGACCTTCGAGTTTCAGGCGCTGTGAGTCAACTGTAGTGTTGTTAGGATGGGTGGTCATAAAAGTGTCCCCAGGACACCGTTACAATGCATGTTAGCCAATTTTAAGAGTCTGTTTGATGAAATCTAGAAGAGAGGGGAGAAAGAAAACCTTAGTGCCAAAGATTTTAAACCAGGATGATAGGGAGGAATTTCAACGACCCCCCTCCGTATTCTACCCGAGCTACCCAAGTGAAACCAGTAGCTCAATCAGTAATTCTCACTGCAATAAAAGTTGAACCAGTTCCTGTACCACCAGAAGCAGAGAACCTGACAAAACCTAACTCAAAGAAGAAAATAAAGAGAAGTGCCTCATGGTCTTCAGCGAGCTCTGAAGATTCTGTTCAAACCATACTAGAAGTAAAACAAAGGTCTCTATACATTTTGGAACTTTAAAATTAAAGCCAGTGCCTCCTGGGAGATCCAAGCTAGAGAGAGCTAGATAGAATATCCCAGGACAGGAAAAAAAATGAGAAGTTTAAAAAAAAGGATTTATGCTGTTATATGTGGTAAGAGAAAAGAACTACTGCAGTGTTATAAACATTCTGATAAATTACCATTCTTAAAAAGCTAGAAAACTCTGAAAGAACTAAGAATAAAGAAGAAATTGTTTACTGTTCTTCCCACTCGGGGTTTAGCAGGTAATAAAAAGGTAAAGCCTGTCTAAATAGGAAGACTCAGATAATCTGACTTGATTAATTTGATGTGATTTCTGTTAAAAAATATTTTGTTAATGTGCATCTATAATGATAGTGTGTAGAATTGAATGGGATTGAATTGATTGTGATATGTCTGGTCAGCCTGCAAATTAAGTGAACATCTTGGCTTGGAGCTGTGGGAAACGGAAAGTAGTTAGGACCCACAATCATATTTATGATTTAAACTGCTGAGTTTTCCCACTCCTTTAAGAATAAGCTTCTTATTGAAGGTTGCCCAAGGAAATTAAAAAAAAAAAACCAACCTCCACAGGTCTGGAAATGTTTGATGGTATGTGTATGTATGTAATCATTTCTAAACCAGCAGGAAGGATGAGAAAGTTGGTGTGAATGTACTTTGATTCCCTTTTGTATAAAGAAACAGTAAGTTGCAAGGTTTTGCTATTTTTGCTGAAGTAAGTAGAAATTTGTGGATAATGTATGTGAAATTAGTGTAGGCTAGAGAGAAAGGCAGAGAGTGTCATTTGGTTGAAAAAATGCTGAGTGAAGGGTGGGGGGGAGTGAGGTTTGTCTGCTTGCTTTAAACATTTTTTTCCCTTTCTCTTGGCCTGTCTGAGAAAGGAGGGAGAAGTGGGCTTGCTCGTGCAGCCTTGCCTCCCGCTGTTTTGGTCTCTTTCATCTACATGTAGAGGCTGTGCAGATGTGTTTTCTTTTCCACTCTGAATACAATTTTGATTTTATTTTTTCTGGAAATTTTTGAGGTTTAAAATATTTAATTAAACCTATATAAAAGAAATGATTTTGAAAGATTTTCTGAATCTGACTTGCATTTTACTAAAGGCAGAGATTGACACTAAAGCTTGATCCAAATATATTTCAAAGCATTGATCCAAAATATTTCATTTAAATTGTTTGTTTTATTTTTGAAGCTGTTCTTCTTACCTCCATTTTTTTTTAAAAAATGTCTTTATATCTGTGTGCATTTTGAATGCTTAGGTGCTCCATAATATGGCATTGTTTGTTTGTTAGCAGCATAAGTTCTCGCCCTTTTAGAAATCGTTACAGAGATGGGTTAGCAATTATAATATAGATGGATATACAATAGTAGAAAGGAGAGAGGAAATTTTAGTGGAAGCCAGAAAGTTGCCTTTAAGTTGGTCTGTACTGACTTGTACTGACTTGGAAGCCAGGATAGCAGTGGTAGGAGGAATTGAATGTTTAGTGTTATAAAAAGAAGGAGTTAGAGAAAGTAGAACCGATGGAAGGGAGAAGGTATGTGAATTGTTTTTGAATCATAGGGAACCTTCGGACCGGGAAGGAAGAAAGGAATGTAAGGGTGGAACCACGTGATAATGGGTAGAAGTGGTGGTGATTCAGGCAGGGAAGACAGAGTTAAAGATTACCCGATCCAAAGAAGGAGGCGTATGATGGCAGAAGATGAAAGTCAGTACTAGTGGTGTTGGGTGATTCCTTTCTGGGTTCCACAGAGAGCCCTTGATAAATTTAGTAGTGGACCTAAGGAAGAGGAAGTGGTGTTTTTTTTAATTGACAGAGATCAGATTAAGTGGATAAAGCATTAGAATATACTTAATTAGTGAAGGGAGTAGGAAAATCACTCCTGATAAAATAGAAGGGGTGGCATCTCAACCTCTACCTAAAAACAAGCAAGAATTAAGGAAATTCTTAGGTGTGGTTGGACATAGCAGACTCTGGATTGATGGGTATGCTGATCTTACCAAACCCCTGTATGCAAAATTAATTGAATCTCAACCTTGGAGTTTGAAATGGGAGGGGCATGAAAGAGAAAGCTTTGAAAATTTGAAACAAGCTTTAACCAAGGCTCCTGTATTAAGTTTACCAAATTTGGAAAAGCCATTCCATCTCTTTGTAAACACAGAAAATGGAATTGCACAAGGGATGTTGGCTCAGGACTGGGCAGGACAAAAGAAACCCATGGCATTCCTGTCAAAAATAATAGATCCAGTAATAAGAGGATGGCTAGTATGTATTCAAGCAATTGCGACTACTGCAATATTGGTCCAAGAAAGTAGGAAATTGACCTTTAGGGAAGCCCTTATTGTGAGCACCCCACATCAAGTCAGAACTATCCATCAGCAAAAAGCGGGGCAGTGGTTAACTGATTCCAGAATTATAAAATATGAAGCAATTTTAATGCAGCAGACAGACTTGATTTTAATTACAGAGTACAATTTGAACCCAGCACAGTTCTTAGCCAACACCAAATCAATGGATCAGTATGGATTAAAACATTATTGTGCTGAAGTAATTGATTTACAAATGAAAAGAGCACCTGATTTGGAGGAACACCCTCTGGAGAAAGGAGAAGCAATTTTTATAGATGGTTCCTCTAGGGTGGAGGAGGGAGTACGGAAACACGGATATGCTATTGTAAATGGACACGCAAAATAGATCCTGGAAGCAGGGGGTTTGCCTCGAAATTGGTCTGCTCAAACCTGTGAATTGTATGCACTAAATCAAGCTCTATGCATCTTGGAGGGGAAAATAGGCAGATTCCAAGTATGCATTTGGGATAGTGCATACATTTGGCAAAATATGGGTGGAGTCACTGGGGAATTCAAGCTATTGTAGATGAACTTTTAAAATGCTATAGTTGTATTGGAATATATCTTTTAGCAAAGTCAATTATAAACAAATGTTTGATTTGCAAAAAGGTGAATAGACAAGCTGTCAGGAAACAACAGATGGGTGGGAGACCACCAGCTTTAAGACCATTTCAATGTATTCAAGTGGATTTTACAGAATTACCAAAAGTGGGGAGAGTAAAATATTTATTGGTCATAGTGGACCACCTCACAGGGTGGGTTGAAACTTTTCCCTGCAGTAATGCTACAGCAGCCGTGGTGACAAGAGTTTTGTTAGATTGAATCATTCCTCGGTATGGAATAATTACACAAATAGATAGTGACCAAGGAAGTCATTTTACTTCCAAAGTATTATAGAACATCATGGAGGCTTTGGGAATAAGATCCTCAGCTAAAATTGAAAATGTTAATGGCAGGATAAAAGAGTCAATAACTAAACTGCTTTTGGAAAAACATCTGCCATAGATTAAATGTCTTTCCTTTACTGAGAATAAGAACCCAACCTGGATAGAAAGAGCCTGGATAGCTCTGCAGACTAAGCACCCTAATTAACATCCAGCTGTCTGCAATTATTCTATGTTCGAATCTTGCCAGGCTCAAGGTTGACTCAGCCTTCCATCCTTTCTAAGGTAGGTAAATTGAGGACCCAGTTTGTGGGGGCAATAAGCTGACTTTGTATAAATATACAGAAGTATGAAGGCTGTTGCTTAACACATTGTAAGCTGCCCTGAGTCTTCGGAGAAGGGCGGCATATAAATAATAATAATAAAAAACCCACAAAGATTATCATCATATGAATTGTTGTTTGGAGTACTTTTCACTACAGAAAGCATATGCATTGATTCCCTGGAAACCAGAGACGAAGTATTGAAACAATATGTTATAAACTGTCCAGATATTTTTTTTTTAAATAAATCTTTATTAAATATTTACATTAAAATTAACACAAAGTAAACATTGAAAAACAATATAAATGGTGAAATGTAGAAACACATAAACACAAGACTAAAATGAAACGACAAACATGACTAACCGAGAGTTAAGCTCACTCTCCAATTAATAATAACTAGTATCATCCAAACCAAACATTTCAATAGAGTCAATTTCTACTAACTATCTACGAAAGAATTAGCCTGTTTTTGTCAAAATTTTAAGAAATCATATAGCCTAATAAATATCTAATTAATCTAAATAGACGATCTTATCACCCCATTCCTAGGTTTAACCTTCTTTTGAGCCAGACAAAGCATTTGTCCCAACTTCTATTATATATTGAATCTTTCTTGTCTTTTAAAATATACGTTAATCTATCCATCTCAGCACATCGGAGAATCTTGTTTATTATCAGATGATCAGGAGGCGTATCTACATCTTTCCACAGTTGGGCAAATGCCATTCTTGCCGCTGTTGAGACATGGACAAATATATACCAATCTTTGTTATCAATATAGTCTGGTCTTATTCCAAGCAAGTAGAGGTCTGGATAAAGGGGAAAGCTCACACCTGTTATTTCAAACAGCCACTGTTTTATTTTCCTCCAATAGCGTCTAGTTGACGGACAGGTCCACCACTGGTGGAAGAAAGTACCCTTGGCCGACCCACATTTCCAACATCTATCAGAGGACCCTGGGGACATCTTAGCAATTCTGGTGGGGGGGAGATACCAACGGTAGATCATTTTATAGAAGTTTTCTTTGAAAGGGGAAGAAAGGGTCAATTTCATAGTTTTGTTCCATACATTTTGCCATGCATCAAGCTGAATTGTTGTTCCTATATTTCTCCCCCAGGCAATCATCGAGTCCTTTACAATCTCCTCCGCCATAAAATTGGATAAGAGAAAGTTGTAAACGTTAGAGATAAATTTCCTTTGGTCACCTAGGAGAAGCTTGTCAAAAGTTTGTAAATGAAGGGAAATACCAGGTTCCTGTTTATCCCTAGCGAATCTAGTTTGAATTTTCGCATAGGACCACCAATCTATGTCTAATCCTCTAGTTTGGAGATCCGCTCTAGGTCTAAGTCTCCCGATTTCATCCAACAAGTCACCATAAACCCAGTTCCTCTTTGTGTTGTGTACAGTTGGAAGGGTCACTGCCTCTAACGGAGACACCCATTTAGGAATCTGTGTGTAAACTTGCTTCTTCACCATTTCCCAGACCCTTATTAAAATTCCTCTAATATAATGATTTGTAAAGTATTTGAATTTTTTGTCTTTTTGAGACCACAAAAAAGAATGCCATCCCTGCTGCAAATCGTATCCTTCAATTGTTAAAGAGAATCAATTGTTGAGAGAATCACCCAATCTTTTATCCAAACCAGGGATGAGGCTAGGTAATAAAGCTCCCACATTGGGAGCCCCAAGCCACCTCTTGTTTTGTGCTCTTGCAACATTTTTCTCTTTATACGGGGCTTTTTACTCTGCCAAATAAATGTACTTAGAATTTGGTCTAATTTCCTAAAAAAATTTTTTTCTAATCTTGCAGGGGCTGTTTGAAATAAAAAGATCCATTTCGGTAAAACATGGGCTTTTATCGCAGCAATTCTACCCAAAAATGAGATCTGAATGCACCGCCATCTCTCCACATCATTTGCTGTGTCTGTTAATAATTTAGAATAATTGAGTTCTTTAATAGAAGAACATCTGTTTGTAAGCCAAATACCTAAATATTTAAGTTTTTTGACACAGTTAATCCCCATAATATTTTGGATCTGTTCCTTTTGGGCACCTGACAAATTTTTAGTTAACATTTTGGTTTTATCTTTATTAATTTTTAACCCCGCTACCTCCCCATATTCATCTAATTTGGTAAGTAATTTTGGTCCCGTAATAAGGGGGTCTTCTAATATGAAAACCAAATCGTCGGCAAATGCTTGGAGTTTATATTCTTCCCCTTTAACTTTTAAGCCCTTAATTTCCGAATCCTGTCTAATCGTCTTAAGAAGTGGTTCAAGTGTTAAAATAAATAGCAGCGGTGAAAGAGGGCATCCTTGTCTGGTACCTTTATAAATCTGTATCTCATCTGATACTGATCCATTAAGCAGTAACCTTGCCGACTGTTTAGAATAAATGGCTTGTATTGCTCTTGTAAATTGAGGCCCAAAGCCCATCACTTCCAATTGTTGTGTTATAAAATTCCAGCTGACTCTGTCAAAAGCCTTTTGGGCATCCAAAAAGATCATTACCATTGGTTTATCAGAGTGTGTCTCATAATATTCTAAGGCATTCAATACCACCCTTACGTTATCTCTTAGATGTCTATGAGGTAAGAAACCATTCTGGTCTTGGTGGATAAATTGGGACAGGAACACCCGGAGTCTCTCAGCTAGTATTGTCGCAAAAATCTTATAGTCCACATTCAGGAGCGAGATTGGTCTATAGTTCTGAATCAGAGTTTTGTCTGTTCCGGGTTTTGGAATTAAGGAAATATAGGCTTCCGTCCAGGACCGGGGTATTTTAGAGTGTAGTAAAACCTCATTAAATAAATCTTTAATATACAAACTAAGTGAGTCAAAGACTCCTTTATAAAATTCACTAGGAATCCCATCTGGTCCCAGAGTTTTGCCATTAGCTTGTTTCTTTATAGCTACTGCTATTTCCCCAACTGTGATTTCTGCATTTAAAATTTCTTTACAGTGATCCGGAATCATCTCCAATTGTAGATTCTGGAGATAGCTCTTTAGTTTATCTTCTGGATAAATTTCCTGGCTATATAGGGAGGTATAAAAATCTTGGGCCACCTTTGCTTTTTGCTCTGTGGTACCTACCAAATTTCCTATAGAATCCTGTAAAAATCCAATCTTTCTAGATTCTGCCTCTTTTCTTAATCTATATGACAACCACCGGCCCGGCTTATTAGCATGCTCAAATTGATTTTGTCGACATTTCCGAATTTTATTCGCCAAATCATTTTGATCTAGGGTAGATAACTCATGCCTAATCAAGTCAATTTTCTCTTTAATCAAATTATAATCTGGATTTAAACGCAGCTCTCCCTCAGCTTTCTCCAGTTCAGCCATTAACTCAATCCATTTGGCCTTCTCCTTTCTCCATTTGGTAGCTGTATATTTTATTGCCAATCCTCTAACTACTGCTTTAACAGTATCCCAAGTATTTTGAAGAGAAGTATCTTCTCTCTTATTTTCAGTAAAGAAGTGATCTAATTCTTTTTTAATCATATTTATAAATCCCTCGTCTTTCATGATCTCAGCCCTCATAGACCATCTCGCTCTTCTAGTGGACCCTTTCCATTTTATTACCAAGGGGTGGTGGTCTGCCCATATGTTCGTCCCTATTTCAACCGAATTTATGCTTTCTTTCAGTTCTGAGGTTGACTAAACCATATCTATCCTAGACCACGATCTGTGCCTGGGAGAGAAATATGTGAAGTGCTTTTGCATAGGATGGAAATCTCGCCATACGTCTCTTAACCCTATTTCTGTTCTTAGGTTATCCCAAGTTTTAGGGAGTATCTTCCCATGCCCTTTTTTATATTTAGGAGAACCCTTTCCTGGATCATAATCAATTGAAGTATCAGTAATCGCGTTGAAGTCACCTACTATACATACATGCTCGTAATTTAATTCATTAATTTTCTTATACAAATCTTTAAAGAAACCCATTTGGTTAACATTAGGGGCATATATATTTACTAACAATACTTTTTTTTGGTCAATACTAATCTCTAACATGAGTATCCTACCCTCTATATCTGCATGTATTTGACGTTTCACCAGGCCTCTCCGATCGTAAACAACAACTCCCCTCTTCTTCTGGTCGGCCAAGGATACATACAACTTCCCCAGTTTAGGATAAGTTAAGATCTTAGAGTGGTCTTTCCTTATGTGGGCCTCCTGTAAACATATAATATCATAGTTATCTTTTTGAAGTTTAGCCCAGACCTTTTTCCTCTTAGTGGGAGCATTCAGGCCGTTGATGTTAACAGAAAACAGGTTAAGCACCTCATCCATACCTCTACTTACCTGCGTTCTTGAGTTTCTGGGATCTAGTCTCGATTTGGAAAATTGTTCCTCCTTCTTCTCCAGATTGGGCTGTGCCTTTGTCATGTCCATTATGCTCTGTAGTTATTGTTTCTTGGGTTACCTCTTCTTGATTCTTACCTAGGTTACCACCTTCACTCTCTTGGTCACTTAAATTAATATAGGCTTCCGCGAAGTCTTGCGCTTCCTGTACGGATTCCAATCGTAGCCTCTGTTCTTGCCAGGTAAACATCAAGCCTTCCGGTAGAAGCCAACGATAACGTATACCTTGTTTCCTCAGCCATGTTGTCAAAAAGTCATATTTCCTCCGAATGTCTCGTACACGTCTCGGGAGCTGGGGCAGTACTGTTAGTCGGTTATTTTTATAAGTAAAAGCTTGGTCCCTCGTTTTCCGAAACACTTCATCTCTTAGTGCTGTTCTAGTAAATCGAACATGAATCTCTTTAGGAAGCTTGTTGCGTCGAGCATAGCTGGTATATACTCGGTACACATCGTCAATATCTCTTGAGACTTCTGCGAAATCTCTTCCAGTAATTCCTGCCACAATCTCTCCCATTAGTACATCCAAGCACTCACCTTTCTCTTCAGGGACATTCTGAAACCGTAAGAAGTAGCTAGATCTATCCATCTCAAGGAAGACAATCTCTTCCTCCATTTTTTTATTAGCCATGGCTTGCCGGAGTTCGAGCCACTCCATCCTACATGTCACTTTCTTGGTCTTTGTCTCGGAAGCTTGAATCCGTTCCTCATGGTTAGTCAAAGTATTTTGGACCTCCTCAAACTTTGCATGAAACAACCTTGTCTCCGTAGTTAACGTTTCTACATTCCTCTTCAGCTCTTCCAAAATTTTAGACGTTGAGTTTTGATTTTTGATCAATGTTTCCTGTATAGACTGGAGAATATCTTGCGTCGATGCTTTTCCCGGAGTAGCCACGTCTTCAGATGATTTTTGTAGTGTCACAGAGGTGGTAACTGGGGATGAGGTTGAAGAGGTCGTAATTGGCTTCTTCTTTAAAGTGGTAGTCATGGTAGCCATTTTGGATATTCCTAAAAAGTCTTTCCAAGCAATCATACAACACCAAATGGTTTCACCACCTATTATCAAAATTCACTCTTGCTTCGCTATATCCAATGTACTAGGGGTAAGTTTAATCACTGATTCCTACTGGGTACTTAATTCCTACTGGCTATCTAAAAGGAAATAGGAAAGAAAAGGAAAAACAGGGGGAAAAAAGTGGGGGGGAAGTCCAACTATAGTAAGTCTAGGTGTAGTTAGCAATTTTGGTCACTAGATGGCAGCAAACACCAACTTGTCCAGTTCTCCAGATCTTCTCACCATGAAAGTAAGTTCAAAAGTGATTGCTCATACAAATGGCGTATTTCAAGAGCAGCAAATATTAGTACTAAGTCAAAAATAGAAAAAATCAAAAGAAGCACAGCACTCTTTCTTTCAAAATCTGCGAGAGGTTCACATTCCCAAACAATAAGTCAAAATTCAAAATTCACCAGTTGTAAAAACAGAGTGAAATCAGATCGCAGTAATCAGTTATAATCCAAGGTTGATAATCTTCTCAAACTGCCAACTAACTTCCCTGCCATTTCACTCAGTTTAGGCTCTGGGAGTAGGAAAGATTTAAAACTCCACTACCTTGCAGCTTCCAATCGAGTCACAGTCTCAAATTACTGAATCAGTCTTTTGGTTTGGCTTGGATGAATGAACTTCCTCAAGCAGTATAGTCACAGCCTCGGGGCACCATAACAGGCATCCTCTCACTGCTCCGACATCGGGGAGGGACTTCAGTCTCTTCGTGCAGCCTGCACTTTCCACACGGAGCTGGCAAAACTACCCTCTTTTCCACCAAGCTTTCCTGTTTGATGTTGGCTTCAAAGAAGCTTCAAAGAAGCCGCCAGATACAGCGATCAGAGGATCGGCTCGGGAGAAGAATCCCTTGCCTCCTCCAGCTGCTGCGATGTCACAGGAAGTCCCTACTGTCCAGATATTTTGAAGTTCTTAGGAAACAAGGACTATTAGCCCAAACACCACTTTTGGAGTTTCCAGTCCACAAATTTCACCACAATGATTGGGTGTTGATCCGGAGCTGAAAGGAAGTTAAACCCCAAGTGAAAGGGCCCGTGCCAACCCCAAAGGAGTAGAAGGTGGAATCTCACCAAGGAGATCCATTGAAGTTGATGATCCAAAGAACCCAATGGACTGGTGGGCAGTAACCAGTGGGAATAGCGTTCTTCATCATCTGGACTATTTTTGTATTTTTCTTTCTTAGGACTGAGTGGTTGCCTATGCTGTTTCCCCAACTGAAGAGGACTACAACTGATCAGATTCCATTGCGTGCTCTCCCAGATGTGTTGGTTTTATAATTGTGCTTTTAAGACCTTAGAAGGAAGGTCCTGGATCCACTGGACGAGACTGAAGCCTGCGGGCCAGAGTGATCTAGTGACATATCAGGTAACAAAAACAGTTAAGCCATTGATGCTGAAGTTCAAGAAGAATACACCCTGCTGAGTCCTACCGGCAACGGACTTTCACCGTCAGCCTTGCTGAACCACCCCAGAAGCTGGTTCCCAGCGCACGGCTGAAGCTTGGAACAGAGAGAGACAATATTCCATTTGTAAGATGTATTAGAAATATGGCCAAGTATTAAGGAATGTTAGCATATGTAGTCTAAGCTAAGTAATTTTAGGCATAGTGAATTCATTATTTTAAATGTAATTTGTTGTGTTGAACGCCTACTCTTTTGGTATCAACCCCAATCCAGAAGGGTTGGTGCTCAATCTAACCTCATTAATTGTGAGAAAAGCCGGTACCAAACTAGAGATATTAATGTTTGAGAAAATTTGGGAGTGGGGACTTTGGGCCGCTGTTATCCTTGTTCTAGGATTGTGGATACTGTATTCCCTACATAGGAACTGGTTCTGTGGGAAACCTAGGACTACGATTGATATTGCCCTCCCCCAAGTTACGCATACTACTAACCCTCTTCCTGATGTGCTGAATTTGTAAACTACGGGTCTTGCGCTCTTAAGGCCTTGTGAGTATAGGAATTAGGTCATTATGATTTATTTATGGCTTTGGGTACTATTAGCTAAAGATCTAGTGAGTGATACTATCTTGAACAGTAGTTCCCAATGTTGCATCAGTGTCCAAGAAATCCCCCTTGTCCCTGCGGAAGGATTTGAAGATGTCAAGAATCCCAGGGGACCTAGCAGCATCAGGACACTGAATGGGGACACTTTGGATCAAGTCCACTCCCACCAACAATGTGGCATCAGAAGGTGGGGTGAGTACCATAGTCCTAAACCAACCCCTAGACCTGAGGTTAAGATTTTGACAATACCAGTAAAGGGAGGAATAGAAAAGGAGAACGAGCCCCTGTAGCAATTGAGAAGAGGAGACTACATATCAAGGATACTGGAATTGGGTCAAAACCTTGTTAATCAGTATGACCCTACCCTAGGTCAAAAATGCTGGTTGTGTTTATCTGCCAGCCCTTCATCTTATCATGCCGTTCCTGTCCAGCCACAGCTCTGGGCTAGGACAAAGGCTACAATAGTCCTTGAAAAAGATAGTAGAAAAGGGACGTTGTCTTACCTAAACGTCCATTTTAGACTCGCTGTTCCAACATTCCCTTGATTGGGAAGTATCCACTCCTCATTGGCTTGACTGGGTGCTCTTCAAATATTTTCCTCCACAGCTTGGTCATGCCCCTTCCTTCTGCGCATGTCCAGTCTTTTCACGAAGTATATTTTGCTTTCTCGACTGCTATTCCAGTCCTCTCTGTTCTGTTATGATGCAATTCTTGACACCAGTAGCTGTAGAGGAAATTAATAAGAAAACCCCACCCTGGCCAGGTAATTTACACTGTAATGGGAGGGTCGGAATGTTGGAACAGCGAGTCTAAAACGGGCGTTCAGGTAAGACAACGTCCCTTTTTCCCCCTCGCTGTTCCAACATTCCTTTGATTGGGACATACTCAAGTCTATTTCTATTGGGAGGTGTTGAATTCCTACACTGGCCATTGGTGGAAATTACAGATTGTAAAACTCTTCTTCCAAATGATGTGTCCGCTGAAGCAAACACATCTATTCAGTAATGTCTAATAAAGGAAGTTATTGATGACCATGCTGCTGCTCTACATATATCCTCTATTGAGGCTTGAGTTGCCCAAGCCGCTGATGTTGCAGCACTTCTTGTAGAATGTGGCACAATGCCCTTTGGTATCTGTGTGCCTTGTCTTTTATAAGCTGCGGAAATGCATGACTTAATCCATCTTCCTATTGTTACAGAAGATGCCTTATGTTCCATTGAAGATGGTAGGTAAGAGACTAATAACGCCTCTGTTTTACAGATTGAAGCTATTCTTTCTGTATAACTTTTAAGTGCTCTATGGACATCTAATGTATGCCATCTTTTCTCTAAGTTATGTTTTGGGTTTGGATAGAAATTAGGCAGAAATATCTCCTGCATCCTATGAAACCTTGAATTAATTTTTGGAATAAACACCGGATCTAATCTCATGACTACTCTGTCTTGAAAAAATTGACACAGATCTTGTCTTGTAGATAATGCTCCTAATTCTGATACTCTGTGAGCTGATGTTACCGCCAGCAGGAATGCTAATTTTATTGTAAGATGTCTTAAGGTTACATTTATAATTGGTTCATAAGGATCAGATGTCAATGATTCTAGAACCAAATTAAGATCCCATGTTGGGTATCTATGTACAGTTGGAGATCTTAAATTCATTGCTCCATGTAGAAATGATTTAATTCTAGGATCTTGGGACAATGAATATCCCCTATCTGTAGAAATTATTGTTTGTAATGCTGCTACCTGCCTACGTAGTGTTGCTGGACTCAACCCCTTATTTAATCCTGATTGTAAGAATTTTAATACGTCCTGCACTGACGCTGATGTCGGATCTAAATGATGATTCGCTGCCCACTGAGCAAAACTCTTCCAAGATGCATTTTATATTCTTCTTGTTGATGGTCTTCTGGCCGCTTGAATGGTGTTAATGACGTCATTTGGAATGTGGTCTTTCATTAGACGTATCCGTTCAAGCGCCAGGCGGTCAATCTGAGCCACTCTGAATTTGGAATGATTTATCGCCCCTTGGCTCAGAGACCTTTTCCCCATTGTTAGCCTCAGTGGCGGTTCGATTGACCTCTCCTTCAGGTCTGCGAACCACTCTCTTCGAGGCCAATATGGAGCTACTAATATTAGCTCCGCTTTCTCCTCTATCATTTTCCTGATGACGTGTGGAATGATGGGAATTGGGGGAAATGCATATAGAAGTCCCCGAGGCCAGGGAGCCCTTAGAGCATTGTAATCTTCTGCTCTTTGTGTTGGAAATCTTGTGAAAAATCTGGGGAGTTGTGTGTTCTTCTCTATGGCAAAAAGATCTATCTCTGGTTGTCCGAACCTTTTGACAATCTGGCGAAAATTGCTCTGATGTAATTTCCATTCTGCTTGATCTATTCTCCCCCTGCTCAGCCAATCTGCTTGCTGATTTAGAGATCGTGATATGTGTTCTGCTCTTATAGAAAGGATGTTTCTCTCTGCCCACTCGATCAACCTTTCTGTCTCTTCCATTAACGCTTTTGATCTTGTGCCCCCCTGTCTGTTTAGATGGGCCTTTGTGGCCATATTGTCTGTTAAGACTAAAACATGTTTCTTTGATATCTGACTTTGAAAATGTCTCAGGGCCCATCTGACAGCTCTAACCAATTTATGTTGTGTTGTTTCTCTACATATGACCATGTTCCTTGCACTAATTGAGACTCCAGATGGGCTCCCCATCCTAGAAGACGGGCATCTGTGGTCAGCATGATCCTTGATGTCTCTAGAAACATAGTCCCCTCTTCCAGAGCAGAGGATATCCACCACCTCAGTGATAGTTTTACAGCTGGTGGTACTGTTATCTTGGTTAGTGAATTGGCCGTACCCTTCTTTTGAAATGGTAGTAGAAGCCATTGAAGCTGTCTGGAGTGGCGCCGAGCCCATGGTACTATGTTTATACAAGAAATCAGTTTTCCCAACAATTGGGACAACAGAAGAAGGGACATCTTTTTGTTTATTAACACTTGAGATATCAAGTCTCGAATGCTTGTTTGACGGTCTGGTGAAAGATATACCATTCCTTGTTTAGAATCTATCACTGCTCCTAGATGTAATATCCTCGTTACCGGAGTAAGGTGACTCTTCTCCCAATTGATAGTTAGTCCATGATCCTGTAAAGTTTGGATCACTTTCTGCCTGTCCAAGTTCACATAGACTGTGATAGGATTAAAATATCATCCAGATAACAGACAATTCTCACTGACCTTTCCCAAAGCGTTGCTGCTACTGCTGCCATCAGTTTTGTGAATGTGCACGGAGCTGATGATAGGCCAAAGGGCATCGTTCGATATTGGAAATGCCTGTCCGCATAGGAAAATCTGAGGAATTACCTGTGTGCTGGGAATATTGGCACATGTAAATATGCCTCCTTCAGGTCTATTGATTGCATTACATCTTTGGATCTTACACATCTGAGAAGAGATTTGAGTGAGTGCATTTTGAAGCACCGGTATTTTACATGGAGGTTCAACTGCTTTAAATTGAGTATGCCCCTCCATCCTCCTGAACTTTTCGGAACTAGAAAAAGGATTGACTAGAATCCCATGCGTAGTTGATGTTGTGGAACTGGTTCTATGGCCTCTATCTTTAGTAAATGTTGTATTTCCAATTCCATAAGCTGTTGTTTGACCTGAAGAGTTGGATAGGGGCATTGAATAAAATGTGATGGGGGTTTGATGTAAATTCTGGCTGTAGACCGTCCGTCACTGTACGTATTATCCAATTGTCTTTGGTTGACATCTCCCATTGGTGGTAGAATAGCTGGATTTTGCCTCCAATGGGAAGATGGGTCAATGAGTCATTTCGCTCTGCAGAACGAGCAGGAACTCGTTCCTCTGAAGGGACGTTTGAAACCTGTCTGGTGCCTTCCTCTGTCACAAAAGGATGATCTGTCCAAATAAGGCCGATACTGTTGAGTGGAAGCTCTTGGAAAATAGGAACCACTTGGTCCCTGTTCTGCTGTCTAGGATAAGGTCCAAATCTATGGTCTGGACGTCTGTAATATGATGGTAGCACTTTCTTTTTGTCCCTTCCTTTCACTAAAATGGGCTGTAATGCATCTTCAAAAAGAGACTGGCCTTGATACGGAGCTGTTGTTAGACGCCATTTAGACTTCATATCCGCACGCCACTGTCTTAACCAGAGTAGACGGCGGGATGTTATTCTGATGCTAACGCTCTAGATGCAAATTTTGCTGCGTCTACGGAAGCATCTGCAGAATACTCAGTGGTAGCAATCAACTTGGCTAAATCCTGTTGTAGTCTAGCGTCCTGAATAGGGGCTTGGTCTCTGAGTTGTCCAAGCCAGGTTAAGGAAGCCCTGTTAAAGAAGGACGCAGATGTTGCTGCCCTGATGGCCCAGGCTGCTGCCTGATGGGTCTTCCTGAATGTCATCTCCGCCCGCTTATCCTCCAGTTTTAAGCCTTCTCCTGCCTCGCTAACTAGCACCTTAGGGGAAGTAAGACTTGCCACTGGTTCATCTATTATGGGCAATTGTAAAAGGGTTTCCAATTCTGGAGAAGCACAATAAAGCTTCTTATCAAAGGTATTGGGTCCTGACAAATATCCTGGCTTCTCCCATGGCTTCTTAACTACTTGTGAGAACAAGTCTGGAAATGGCACATAATCATAGTCCTTGGATGGTACAGGAAATAAATTACTATTGGATTCTCTCTGAGTGTTGGCTTCCAAATGTTTGTCCTTACCTTGGTCCATATTGGTAGCTATTCTCGCCTTGTGGAGGAGGGATTTAAATAGGGTTTGAAAAGCCCCTGGAAGACAGGTCTGTCTACTATCTCTTCCTCATCATCGTACAGCTCAACCGCCTTCAAATAATCAGTTTCCATTATATTCTCCTCCAAATTACCATAGTTACTTATGTGATGATGAGTATGAACCTGAGGCATATGTCTAAATGATGCAGTCTCTGTAGAATGACCTGCTGATAATCCAGAATGTTGTAATCCTGCTTGAAAAATGCGGTTAAAGGTTTGAGATAAAAATGTCTGGAAATTGTAATTTTGGTCAGGAAATAGTCCTTCATCCACACGGAGGCCAGCTGCAGTTGGTGTAAAGGTGGATTCTGGACCAACATGGCTAAATGTTTGATTAGTGACATCCAATGTGGGCCTACTTTGAGTCTCTGCACTAATGGCACCTGCTAATACTTGTGAACCTTGTATGTGTGTGACTAACTGTGGTTGTTGACAACCCCTATCTACCTCGGGTTCCTCTAATAAATTTAAAGAATCTGAAGTTTGTACTACTGGTATTTCCTGCAGATTCCCCTGAAGATTGGATAGTGATGCTATTCTAGCTTTATTAAATTGTTTCTCAAGAGCATTGTGTCTATGTCGGTCCTCTTTGGAAGGCTTTACTGTTTTCCTAGTATCAAAGTTTATAACCCTAGTCTTTCCTTTTTTAGGTTTGGCAGGTTTAGGTGAAGGAGCTCACCACCCTTGGAGGTGAACTGGGCTGATCCAGTTCAGAAGAGAGTTCCTCCTCAGCCATCATGTTATTTATTTTATATTTTCACAATACAAATATATTAATTAAATGGTTACTTTCCTGAATGCAGAGTCTGATACACCAGTCTGTGTCAGGAAGTATACAATTCCAGAAGTTTGTCACACTCTTCTTGCTTCACCTGTCCTGTCCACCAAGGAATTAAGCGATACTCTCAGCGCTGATCTGCTGTGGTAAATCCCTGTAGGTTCAAAGGACTGTTAAGAAATTGTTTGTAACCTCTTTGCTGTGATAACCCACAGCTTCACACCTAATGTAACTTTTAAATGATTGCCAGGACTCTCCTGGCCATTTAGCTTCCTCAGCTGTTTCTTTAAGAAGCAATCACCAAACGCCCATTGAAGGTGTTGTTACACTTATCGAGTTTGCCGGCAAGGCAGTGACTCCTGAAAGCCGCTTTATTTAATTGTTGAGGGCTGTGAGAGTGAGGGCGGTTCTGACATCACGCCAGATCAACCGCTGCTCACTCGCGGCTTTAACAGCTGTTTTTGGGCCCTTTCTAGGCCCCCCCTTCTTTCCACTGACAGGCAATTAAGAAGAAAAGGCAGGCTTCCCAGCAGGGAAGATCTTTAGCCGCTCAGCCCAATTAGCAATTATTATTAGTTTTCGGGCCTTTTAAAGGCTCTCCTTCCTCGCGCTGACAAGTTTTTTTTTTATTTAACCATAGAAGCGCTCCAGTCAGGAAACGCCTTAGTCACTCAGTGCTATTTGCGAGCAGTAACAGATTTCGATCTGTTTGAAGGCTCCTCCCTCTTTCTCTGACTGTAAATGAAAGGAAATGGCAGGCTTCCCAGCTGGGAAGGACCTAGCCGCCTTGCGCAATTTTTCTTTGAGGCTAGAGAGTGGTTTTCAAGCCGTTTAAAGGCTCTCCCCACTTACGCTGACAGGAATTTGATTGAAACGGCAGGTGCCCCAGCTGGGAAACCTTAACCGTCAGCTTTGTTTACATCTACCTCACAGCCCTCCGGTAAAAGAAAAGTTAAATAGAGCCCAAATAGCTATTATAACGATCCTAAATGTCAAATTTTCCTCCCAGAAAAAGCACACCAGTCTAATCACCCCTGACTGAGTGAAAAGACTGGACATGCGCAGAAGGAAGGGGCGTGACCAAGCTGTGGAGGAAAATATTTGAAGAGCACCCAGTCAAGCCAATGAGGAGTGGATACTTCCCAATCAAGGGAATGTTGGAACAGCGAGGGGGAAAACAAAGCACCAGTATCTCTGTTACAAGGAGATTTTTATAAGGCATTCCAATGGCTGGGAAAAAGCCGCCTCCCTATTGCCAGCTCAATAGCCACAGGTGTGGAAATCATAGCGTCACCCTCTCTGTGTGTAAAGAGACATCAGAAACATGGTAGGCCTGTAGGATCCCTGACAAAAGAATAATGTCCATCAGAAGTGTACCTTGGTCCTAGAAAGATCCTTAAGGATGTAAAACTAACCAAAGGTCTTTTTCCTTCTGCACACCACTCATTTCACCATAAGGTCACTTTCTCATTACCACCAACTGCCATCATCACAAGTTGGGGAGGATCGAAGGAGTCCTGGAATGTATCCAAGGAAAGGTGCCCCAGTCTATTCCAGCCCCCTCCTTCCCTATCTGGCTCTCCATTAGGTCCAGCACAGGTTTATTTATGTTTGCCAACAAATTGGACCGGAACATGCACACTAGTACACCTTTTTCCTAAAATAGGTGTTGTCAGTGGAGAACATACCATCCCTGTTCCTCTCATGGGACACGTTCAGAAACGGGTACCAACCCTAGTCCCACTATTAGTAATCATGGGGATAGGAACTGCAGTTGGAACAGGTGTAGTGGAATGACACACTCAGTAATACAGTTTCGGCAATTATCAGAGGAGCTCCAAAAAAGCCTGAACCAAATTGCTGAAACCCTGGTAGAAGTCCAAGACCAGATAGGTTCATTGGCAGCAGTAGTCCTACAAAATCGAAGTGCTTAGACCTCCTAACCGCAGAGAGAGGAGGTGTGTGTGTATTTCTGGGAGAAGACTGTTATTTCTATATGAATAAATCAGGTGTGGTCAGAGAAGTTGCCAAGGAATTGCAGGATAGGGCATCCAAGATAGGTCAGAGGTTACAAACAACGGACATGTGGTTTTCTTGGGTGCCTGGATTTGGGTGGATTAAACAAATGTTATTCTTGTTGATATGTGCTGTGGCAGGCCTAACTTTTATTCCTTGTGCAATCCCTGTGCTGAAACAGCTATCTATCAAAGCAGTGAAAGAAATACAGACTGAGAAGGAGTTAGTTTTGACAGAGCACTTTTTTGAAAATAAAGACCCTGAAACAAACACATATGTAGAAATGGAGTCTGGGAAAGAATGGAGGGAGTACCTCCAAAGAGTAAGACAGTGGAGATCAAGAAATACCTATCTCAGATTAGTATACCTAGATTAGTCATATTTTGTTAGATATTATATGTTAGCTTTGTTTATCCAAAGGAATGGAATGATATTAGTGGAAGTTTCTGAATGGAAAAACTTCCAAAGGTAGGAATAAAGTGAATAAAGAGAATAAAATAATAATGTGAATAAGGTGAATGGGACTATTGTGAATAAAGTAGGAATCATCCAGGGTCAGTTAAAAGACACTCTCTATTATAAGGGAGAAAGGGTCAGTTAAAGGATACTCTCTATTCACATTATTATAAGGGAGAAAAGTGCTTGGAGATTATATTAAAAATCAGCTAAGTCCCATTAGTGGTAAATATATCTTCTGATGAGGCCTAGCTGTCACAGAAGGACAGCCATATGGAGAACATTTGAGGCACCTCACTGCCAAAGACACAAAGACATGTATGTTACAGAGTTAATTATTACCTAAGGACAGCAATAAATTTCCCATATTAGTAATTACAGAACTAAGGAAGGTTGTCTAGCTAAAGATAATCTTATAAACTAGAAAATAATGGTTTAGTAATGGTTTAGTAATTAGGAAAGGTCAATTATCATATAACAAATGTATGTTAACCATATATGGAAAATGCAAGAGCTCACCATCATATAACAAATGTATGTTAACCATATATGGAAAATGCATGAGCTCATCAAACTCTTTGTCTTGGAAACATATATATAGAGTAGTATCAGAGCTTTCAGGTTGTTCAAAGTTTCAGGTACAAATCTGGCCCTGAACCTGCGCAATAAACTGTCTCTGGCTGATCCAGGAATGTTTTTCAGCCTTTCATTCCACAACACTTTGGAATCAGAGAAATGAATGCTGTTCCCCAAGATGGTGGTACATCTCCTTCAGATTGTATTTTAGTAAATAATTCCTTAAGTGGTTCCACCATTTCTAACTGCAAATTTTTATAATAAACAGCTGTCAATCCATTTGTCCCAGGAGCTTTACCCACTTTCAACTGTTTAATAGCTAGGACAATTTCTTCAGAGGTTATCGGTTGGTTCAGACCTTCCCTTTGCTCTTCTGTGACTATAGAAATATTCTCCTTCTGTAAGTATTTATCTATATCTATACCTTGAATTTTATCACTAGCATACAACCTCGTATAAAATTCTAAAAATACTTTTTTAATCATATTTTGCTGATACAACTCTTTATCTTTATGTTCTATTTTCTCTATAGTGCATAGCTTTTGTTTTTTCCTTAACAAATATGCTAACCATCTACCTGGTTTGTTAGCATTACAGAAAGTATTATGTTTAGCATATTGCAGCCTGGTTGCAGCCTGGTCTGCCATCAACATATTAAATTGCACTCGCAATAGATTGATTGCTTCTTTTGTTTTCTTGTCTGCTGGGTTCAATGTTAATACTTGCTCGCTCTTTTTATTTCCTCTTCTAAATCAATCTGGTTTTTTTCCTGTCTACATCTGTATTTATTATTCAAATATATTAAAATACCTCTCATATATGCTTTACTTGCATCCCATACCACTTCCATAGATGTACCTTTATGCTTATTCATGACAAAAAATTGAATATACATAAAGGTACATCTATGGAAGTGGTATGGGATGTAAGTAAAGCATATACTTATGCATATTCATGACAAAAAATTCTTTTGATTTCCGGTGGCTCCGCGATTTGCCGACGGAGCTCCTTTTTTGAGCTCCAGCCCCGAAATCTGTAAAAGCTGCTAGAACATCATAAATCAGCTGTCTAGCGGCAAAAACTCTCCTCCTGGGAAAAGGAGCAGAGGGGCTTAGGTAGAGCTCCCCCAAATCCCCAGGCTTTCTTCTTTTTTAAACCTGGGGGTTGGAGGGTGAGAGTTCCCTGGAAACCTCTCAATGCTCCGGATTAGGGGCGTGTCTGCCTGGCTTGGCAGAACGGGGCATCACGACCACACCAGCAGCATAGGAATAAAGATTTGAAGAAATTTTTCAAAGATTTTAAGAAAATTGAATTCTGGATGCTGGCAGAGCGAAATCGGGACAGCGGAATTTGAAGTAGGCAAGTACAAGCTTTAACTCCATATGAAAAGAGAAGGGGAAGATGGCACTAAGAAAAACAAAACTTACTGTGAACGTGCTTGTCAGCCCCTGCTACATTGTTAAAGCTACTAGACTATATAGCAAGAAGTAGATTTAAAGGCGAAGTGGAAGAGAAGATTATGATCGGGATTTCAACCAATATAAAATTTTGAAGATAGTGGAAAATAATTGGACTTTGACTTGACAGTTGAATAAATATAAAACAAAAATTGAAGTATGGCTGCTACCAAGAAAAGAGGGGGTGAGTCAGCAAATACACGAATTATGACTTTAAAGGACTTGCAAGACAATTTGGATCTTTTTATTTTGGACATAAGGGATAAAGTTCAAAATGCTATCCAGGAGTGGAAGTTGGAACATTGTAAGGAACTGCTGGCTGTGAAAGAGGAAGAAATCATACAGTTAAACGTGATTTTGGAGAACAAAGAAGAAGCAGTCAGAAAAATGGAGTCCAGTATTCTGGAAACAGAAGTTATGGTGGAGGCTTCACAACCAGTTAGAGAATGTTTAAAAAATTCATTACTACAGACTGTTAAATATTATGAAAATTCTTGTTTTTATGGACAGAGTCAACTTTTAGAGAATGAACTGATTTTACAAGAAAGAAAAATAGAGATGGGAGTTTTAAAATGAAAGAAACAATTTTGAAAGGGGACTGGATTTTTAAGAGACATCAGTTGCAACTTCAATCTCAAAATATTTTGATAATAAAAGCAGGGGGACAAGCCATGCCTAACAAGAAGAAAGTATTATTTAAAAAGAAAGATTGGAGGAAATATAGAAAGAAAGGAAGAATGTGTGATGTATTTCTTGAAGGTTATACTTGGTAGATTTTGGATGTTTGATACAACGGTTTAATTAAAAAGGGATAATTTTTTAGAAATATTGCATTACTAAAATGATCACCTAAAAATCTAAGTGATATTTTATTGAAAGCTTTGGAATTAATATAGAACTTTTAGGATTATATTTGGCTGATATGTTACTGAAGTTAAAGGTCTATTAGGAGATTTTAATGTTTAAAATGATGTAACAAAAAAAAATTTTTTTTAAAAGTTTATATGTTAAGAAATTTTAAATGTTTCAGATGATACAATAGAATTTTAAGAGATTTTAATGTTTAAAATGATATAACAGGGTTTTTTTTAAAAAAAGGTTGATATGCTAAGAAATTTTAAATGTTTCAGATGACACAATAAAATTTTCAAAAGGTTTATATGTATTGAGTGGTAAGGTTTAATTAAAACTAGATAATTTTTTAAAACTTATTGTAGCTTTAAAGTTTATACATGAAGGAATGTTTATGTAAGAGGATCTTTCTTAGAGAAAGATCCTCTTACATAAACTATATCCTATATATATATATATCCTCTTACATAAACTTTCTTTCTGAGTCTCCGGAGAAGGGCGGCATATAAATTTGATTTATATGCCGCCCTTCTCCGGAGACTCAGGGCGGCTTACAATGCGTTAAGCAATAGCCTTCATACTTTTGTATATTTATACAAAGTCAGCTTATTGCCCCCACAAACTGGGTCCTCAATTTATCCACCTTAGAAAGGATGGAAGGCTGAGTTGACCTTGACTCATTTAGTTTAATGGTAATAATGTTGTTTCAAGGACAGGCTTTAAAGGAAAAAATCTTTTTCCTTTTATTTTTTTTCCCTCTAACTTGATGTTATGAGAGAATTTATAAATGTAATGTTGAAGAAAGTCAAATAGGGGAGTTAAAGAGTGTGTGGAATTCTTTTCTTTTGGAATTTACAGTAAGGTAGTATATGTTAGCTTAGGTTTGTTAGATGTTATATCCTGTTTTTGTTCTGGGAAGTCGGGGGGGGGGGGTGATGGGAGGGAGGGTAATGGGGGTGGGGGGGGGAAATTTTGTTTTGTGATTTTTAATATAATAAAAGACAGGTAGAAGTAATAATAGAGAAGTAAAAATGAGGATGTCCGAGCGGAGTTGTCTAAAAAGAAATAAAGTGCCTCTCACATTTTGATAATAAAGAAAAAAAAACTTTTATTTGTTAGAACAACGTCCTCACGAACTCATATGCAGCCAGGAAATGACCTCTGCTCCAAATTCCCTCCCTTTCCTGGCTTGCTCCCTTATTCTATTGGTCATTCTCTAAATCATTCTACTGCAGTAATTTAACCCCCCCTTTACTATGTCAGCCCTGAATGAAATGCAACTTGAGAGGCTGACAGAGGATAAGAAGATGACATAAAAGATGTACTAGATGTTATATTTTGTGGATTGAATATGCATTGTTTTTATGTTTACTTGTTTGTATGATTGTATGCTTGATTATGAAAATAAAAAACTTTTACTGGAAAAAAAATATTTCATACATTTTTTACATTCTTTCACATTTTCCTTATATCTAAACAAATTTTCATTTAACCTCCAGGACCTCCTGGGTCCCTTTTCATGTTCCAGTTCCATCCAATTCAGGCTAGGATCTGTTAATGTTCTTGGAGATATCTTCATCTTCTTCACCCTACAAAGAAAATCTTAGTAATTAATATAAAGTCAATCCTAGAAAAGGATTGGTGTCTATCAGAAAAAAATGTAAAGTATTTTTCTTCTACATTCCGTTCACACTAGGTATCTTTCAACTCCATGTCTTCCATCATCTCAAAAAAAGATTTAGGCAATCTAGCGCATGTTTGAATATTTTGCAAAAGTCCTTTTTTGTCTTTTTTGGTATCCAAAACTCCATTCCAATCACTCAGTAATATACACAATTACAAATACACGATTTGTAATCCCATTGTATTAATTTAGTATGTAATAGCTTGTAATGCAGATGTAGATGGGCGGGGGGGGACTGGGTTCATGTTTTAGTAAAGGATGGACAGATAAAACCATACAGTAAATGCAAGAATGAAACTTTTCTTGTAAATTAACTTAAAACATTCTCTCATAAACTTGCGCTTTTCTTAAAGGTACAGAGGGGGAAGGAAAAAACCCTTCTCTTTACTCTACTTTTGTTGGCCAAACACAGGGCAAAGGCTCTTTTTTTTCTTTTTCTCTCCCCTCATTGGTTCAACTCTTTTTTTTCTTCTAACAATTTAAAATTCTTGTCTCTAGGGATCAGATATATTTAACAGTTGCAATTATCTTAAGGGCACACAAAGACTTAGACACACATATACACACACAAAGACAAGAGAAACAAAACAGGAAAGGAAAACAGAACTCTCAGGTTCTCTCTCTCTCTCTCTCACGCACGCACACACACACACACACACACACACGTCATTCCCACCATAAATCTCAGTTTAATTAGGGAAGGCACAAATCTTAACAAACATATCAGGTGGTTGCATGGAAGACACAGAGGAAGAGAGAGAAAGAAACAAACAAGCAAAAAAACCCCAACGTTTGTATTTGTTGGAAGAAATATCCTTCTGGGTTCTGCTTCTGGGGAAAAAAACACTGGAAACATGGAGACTGCTTGGAAAGATGGTTTAATGGTGGACAGGATCACATGGCTTGAGTTCCTGAACAGAAAAGGGGAGATACAATGAGTCCCTGGGTTTTTATGCTCTCCCTGGCTCTGAACTTCCTGGGGCCGCGAAAGAGTATCCTGATTGGTTGTCAGACTCCCAGGGGATGGGGGTTTTAGCTAGCCTTGCTGGCTGATGTAATCTTCCCAGGTGTCATGTGATGAATTTTTGTCCCTGTTGTGTTGCAAATTTCCTTTGACAAAGGATTGGGTTTCTGCCTCTGGCCCATTAACAAAGGGTGTGGGGGCAGGAAGGTGGGAGCTGCTTTGTCTTTAAAACATGCTTCTCCATTTCTCAACCAGGGAAACATAATATTCTGCCTTTTTAATATTTCCCAAAATATTTCATTCCTCTAGGAAAGGGGTGGGTGCTAACTTCCTGCATATTTATATAGTTCCCTTTTCGTTAAGTACCTTTATTTAGCCAAATTGGTTTTCCAGCTTCGTCTCATCCTGAGCAAAGCCCACTCTTTACACAATTTGCTCACATCTTCTTCTTACTAGCCAGGACAGACATCTGCCATTCATCTCAAGAAAATCTCCTAGGGGGGTTTCTGTCACAACCCTTGAGATACGGTGTCCCATGTTCCCCTTCCGATGTGGGGTTCACTTTGACCTAGTTGTTGAAAAAAATCTGTTGCCTATCACTTTTCAAACAACAACAACAAAAAAAAAAAGCATCTGGGAGTACTCTGGTTCCCTCACAGAGTACGGACACCTCCTTACCAGGGAACTACTGCCTATCGGTTTTCAGACCAAAAAGAAAAAGCGATCCAGGAGGACCTGGTACCCCCTATGCAGTGAGTATGGGCACCTCCTAAAATTCTGCCTATCAGTTTTCAGACCCTTGGGGATCTGGGAGGACCTGCTGCTTTTCCGAAGCAGTGAGTATGAACACCTCCTAACACAGGGCTTTGCTCAGTGACTTCCCAGCTGGTTGCCCAAAGTTGAACTCTTTCATTCACTTTTCCATTCCATTTCACTCTCCCTTTTCCCTACAAAAGGTCCTGTGGTCTGGCAAATCTCCCATGCTCTCCAGGCTTTGTTGGTAGACCAGAGCCTTTCTTTGGTTAGGAAATGCACAGAGGGAGCAAGATCCAGAGGTGATTGGGAGAAGGGCCCTCTCACTCACACACAGGCATACACACATTTCCCATGCTTTTCTGGGCTTTAAAAGTTAAAAGTTAGATCCAAACCTACGGTTATATTATGAAGCAGCAGCTTTAACACAAGCAAGTGATTGGCTTGGAACAATAAGGACTGAAATTTTGAATATAGAAGGTCATGATTTGGAATTTGGTTGGCATGCATACTTATTTTACGAAAATAAAGTGGACAATGTATTTAGAAGTCATATACTGAGAAACTCTTTGATGAGAGTCTGGAAGAAGCACCAGTCTAAATTGGATTACAAAATACCTTTATGGTTGGATTTTGGGCATATCATACGGAATATAAAGTCACTCGGGGGGATTTTATATAAAGAGATGCTTTTTAATGATGGGGGCAGCTGGAATTTGAAGTCTTTAAAAACTCTGTTGGAAGAAGGGATTAATTTAACTTGGTTACAGTATATTCAACTTCAATCAAGATGGAGAGAAGATGGCTTCCGGTTTCGATCTCTTCGGCGCTGGGCGGTTCGTTTGATCGTCCGCCGCCCCCGCCGCCTGTAGAGCCGCTTTTTTACCTCAAAAGCGGCTTGGAACGCTCCCCCTTTTGCAGTGGGGGGGAGCGAGAGTGGGCAGCAAAGGTTGAGCCCCAGAAGTGCTGCCAGGGTGGTCTCTAAGCCCTGGTAAGCGCTTTTGTTGGGGCTCCCTATTTAAGCTGCTGAAGCTCCGAGCGGCGTGGGACTTCTGCCTGTCAGAACAAGCTGGAGAGGAACCGAAACGAACGAAGCTAATTCTCAAGTGAAAAACAACTAGCTTGGTGAGATCCTCTGATGAATATAAAGTTTTTAATGAGTTCTCTTTAAAATTTGGAAAGCAAGCTGTTTGAAGTTAAAGTGTGTGAAAATGGCGGCTGATTAAAGCAGAGTCAGTGAAAGCGGAAGGAGAAAGTGTAACAAGAAAGCGAAAGTGTGTTTGGCTGTAATTGGACTTTGTTTATTCACAAGTTTTACAAGTTTTTTACAATAATAGTTTTTTAAAGTATCTTTTCTACATAAAAGTTAATGGAACTTGCTCCTCTTTTGTAAACCTGGGGAGATCAGGAAAAGGAGGAAGATTTTTTTCTTTTCTGTCTGGATTTAAGCTCTGTTCAGGCATGACTTCAAAGAGAGCAGGGGGGGATTCCCCCACACACCAAACAAAGGAAAAGCCAGTGTCAGCTTCAAAGCAGTTAAAACAGACACAGGATTGTGATATAGAAGATTTGAAAACATTTATACATAAATACATGGGAGAACTCTCTGGCCAAATGAGTAAATTGGATGAAAGGTTGACTAAAAATCAAAAAGAAATGAAAACAGTGGTGGGGGAAGTTAAGGAGCTGGTGGAAGAAAAAACTGAAGGATTACAGCAGAGTGTAACCAAAGTAGCCACGGTTCTTACTGATGCTCTACTGGTGATTGAGAAAAAAGTGGAGGATTTAAATCTTGAAGTTGAAGCAAACAAAAAGGAAGTAAAAGAACAGATGTTTAAGGTGGGGGTGCAGAGCCAGAGGTTCGAAGAAGAGATTACCATGCTACAATTTCGAAATATGGAATATGCTTTAAGATTAAGAGGTTTAAGAGAAAGTAATCGTGAAAACTTGAGGGCAACCTGTGTGGAAGTGTTGGCGAAGATCCTGAAAGTTGAACCAGAGGTGGTGGATAATAGAATAGACAAGCTGTACAGAGCCAACTCACGTATTGCAAAACAGAGAAATTTGCCAAGAGATGTGGTAATTTACTTTACTGAGAGGAAATTGAGAAATGACATCTTGCAATACTCTTTTCAATCTACGCTTCTACATGGTGGCAATCAAATTGGGGTTTTCAAAGAATTACCACCAAAGATGTTAAGAGACCGGAAAGACTTTGGTTTCCTTGTGAATGAGTTGAAGCGGCGTCAGATTCCATTTAGATGGGATGTCCCTGTTGGTATTGTTTTAAGATTTGAAGATGTGAGATATCGTATCAACTCGGTGGAGAAGGCGGAACAGTTCTATAACAATGTGTTGAAAAAAATTCCTTCACCTCGTTCTTCTACACTTATACCTATTGAAGACATCTCAGTAGAGCAGGTTTTTCAACAGGGACTGCTAAAGGAAGGTCAAGAAGCCCCAAGGGAGGAAATTCTAGGTGCAGCAGGAGGTGTATTAGAAGATTCACTAATAGATATCCCCGAGGTGAAACCAAAGCAATCCAGAGCTACAAGAGAGGTGGAACCGGATTTGGATTTACTGATGCAAGAACCCAAGGATCAACGTATAACCAGAGCGGCAGGGAAGCAACGATTGGAAACATACCAGGAGAAGACACCACAGGAGGAGAAGGAAGCGAATGGGAAAAAGTTATATTCAGAAGCTGTGGGAGGAGCAAGACCGAAGACGTCGGCGGTTGCGGGAACTCTTCGTGACTTGCTTCGAGAGCTTCAGCCATCATCAAAATGATACTTAAAATTTTATCTTGGAATGTGAATGGTTTGAATTCACCGCAGAAGAGAAGAAAAATATTTCACTATTTAAAACAATACAATAATGATGTTGTCTGCTTACAGGAAACTCATATAAGAACCCAGGACCAGAAACTTTTAATCTCAAAAATTGGATTACAATTTATATCTTCTAGTAAGGCCAAAAGAAATGGACTTGTATTTTATATTGCCAAAAGAATACCAGCTAAACTTATAGAAGCGGATGATGAGGGGAGATATGTTGCTGTTGTAATAACTGTACAGAATGTTGAAGTGCTTCTAATAGGCATCTACGCCCCGAACCAGCAACAGGAAAGTTTTTATAAAATGCTGAATGAGAAAATTTTGCAGTGGAATTACAAATCTCTTTTGATCATGGGAGATTGGAACGGGGTGATTGATGTAACATTGGATAAAAAGACATCTGCCAAGAAAGGGAATAAATTACCACAGACTTTTTTTGCTATGAAAGAGGAATTAGAGTTGAAGGATGTTTGGAGAATTCATCATCCAGATGAATTGGATTTTACTTTTTTCTCAGATAGACATAAATCTTTCTCGAGAATTGATTTTATGTTGGCTACTACTGATTTACTTAATGTAGTGACAAAAACAAAAATTCTTCCTAGAACTTTAACAGATCACAGTCCAGTCTGGATTGAAATGAACCCAGGTAAGAGAGAAAGGAGATCTTGGCGTATGAATGAGAATATCTTCAGATATGAAAAGTATATTAAGGAGTTAAAGGAACAAATTAAAGAATTTTTTTATATTAATTTGAATAAAGGTACACCCATTGAGATAGTTTGGGATGCATGCAAGGCCTATATGAGGGGAGTACTGATACATATGAACTCTAGACATAAAATAACTCGACAGAAGTCGAGGTTGGACTTGGAGACGGAGATAAAGGATAAAGAACAATTGCTTATTAAGAATCCGACTGATGAAAAGGTATTGTTAACTATAAAACTCCTGAAAGATCAATTTCAAATGCTGATGGCTGAACAAACAGCAACTAATCTGCAGTATGCTAAACATAATACTTTTTGTAATGCTAATAAACCTGGCAGATGGTTGGCTTATATTTTGAGGAAACAGCAAAATTCTCGTATGATAAAAGCTATTGAGTATAAAGGGAAACGAATACATCAGCAAAACTTAATACACCAAGCCTTTTTAACTTATTATTCGAAATTGTATCAAGCTGATAAAGTTAAAGAAGATCTTATCGATGAATATTTGCAGAAGAAGAGAGTTACAAAAATCTCCAGTGTACAAAGTGACAGACTGGAACGACCTATAACATTGGAAGAGATTATATATGCAATAAAACAATTGAAATTATCTAAAGCTCCTGGGACAGATGGTTTGACAGCAGTTTTTTATAAGACCTTGCAAGAGGAACTGATAGAGCCTCTTAAAGACTTGTTTTGTAATATTCAACAGGGGGGAAAAATACCTCCCTCGTGGAAGACGGCTTTTATATCATTGATACCTAAAGAAGAAGACTCTGCTAAACCTGAAAATTTTAGACCAATATCTCTCCTGAATACGGACTATAAAATTTTTGCTAAAGTATTAGCCAACAGATTGATGCCAGTTATTCAAGATGTGATTCATGAAGACCAAGCTGGTTTTATAGAAGGCAGATACATGAAAGACAATGTCAGGCAACTCATAGATTTGTTGGAATATCTTGATGAAAAGAAACAGATCTCTGCGGTGCTGGTGTTTTTGGATGCGGAGAAAGCCTTTGATCGAGTCAACTGGGATTTTCTAAAAAAGATTTTGCATAAGATGAACTTTGGAGAGCAGTTTACACAAGCAATCTCGGCAATTTATCAAGAACAGACAGCACAGATCATTATTAATGGCAGTTTGACTACTAATTTTAATATACAGAAAGGGACAAGACAAGGCTGCCCATTATCTCCACTATTGTTTATTTTGACGCTAGAAGTGCTGCTGAATGCTCTACGGGACTCGGACAAAATGAGTGGAATAGTTGTAAGGCAAATAGATTACAGAACAAAGGCATTTGCAGATGATCTGATTGTTACCCTAACACGACCTTTGGAATCTATCATACAGATGAAGAACATTATAGAGGAATACGGTCTGGTTTCAGGTTTCAGCCTGAACCAGAAAAAGACTAAGATGATAGTTAAAAATATGTTGGAACCACAAAGGAAAGAGCTTGAAAGGGTGGCAGGCTTTGAAATAGCTACAAAGGTGAAATATTTAGGGGTCCAAGTTGCAGCATCTAATAAAAAACTTTTTCAAAATAACTACGAAGAACTTTGGCATAAGATTCAAAAAGATCTTGATACATGGAAAAAACTGCAACTTTCTCTGCTTGGTAGAATTGCAGCTGTTAAGATGAATGTTCTACCTAGATTTCTGTTTCTGTTTCAAATGATTCCGGTGCTTAAAAATGATAAATATCTGATGGACTGGCAAGCAGGCTTAAATAAATTTATTTGGAGTGGGAAAAAACCAAGAGTTAAATTTAAGATCATGCAAGATATACGTGAACGTGGTGGCCTTAAAGTTCCAAATCTACGTTTATATTATGAAGCAGCAGCATTGATACAGGTCGGAGATTGGATTGGAAAAACCAAAAGAGAGATTTTGAATATAGAAGGCTATGACTTGCAATTTGGATGGCATGCATATCTACTTTATGAAGATAAGAGAGACAGTGTATTTAACAGGCATATTTTAAGACACGCTTTGCTGAGAGTTTGGAAGAAGCACCAGCTTCAACTGGATTACAAAATACCTTTGTGGTTGGATCTTGGGCATATTTTGCCAAAAATAAAGTCACTCGGGGGGTTGTTGTACAAAGAGATACTTTTTATTGATGGGGGCAGTTGGTGTTTGAAGTCATGGAATACTCTGTTGGAAGATGGAGTCAATTTAACTTGGTTGCAGTACTTTCAACTTCAAGCGAGATGGAGAGAAGATCAGAAAATTGGATTAATGCTACATGAAGAGGACTTGATGACTCAGATAAAATGTACAGGACCGATGCATATTAAACGATTGTATAATTTACTGTTGGAGAGAGATTCAGAGGGGGAGTTAGTTAAAGACTGTATGATTAAATGGGCACAGAATTTTGATCAACCAGTAATGTTAGAAACATGGGAAAAGATCTGGGTCCAGAACGTTAAATTTACGCAAGCACAGAACTTAAGGGAAAATTTTTACAAAATGTTTTATAGATGGCATTTAGATCCCAAAAAGTTATCACGTATGTATCCAAATGTTCAACCTAAATGTTGGAGGTGTGATTGTTTGGATGCAACATATTTTCATATTTGGTGGACATGTAGGAAGTTGAAACCATTTTGGATTAAACTTTGGTGGGTGATGCAGAACATTTTGAAGAAGAAGTTGGAGTTTTCTCCTCAGTTTTTTCTGTTGGGAATAATCAAGGGCTTTTCAGTAACTGATACTAGGTTAATATTGTATATGATTTCTGCAGCCAGATTACTGATAGGTCAATATTGGAAGAAAGATAAAGTGCCTACCATAGAGGAATGGATATTGAAGATGTCTAATCTGGCAGAGATGGCAAAAATTTCTGCATACCTAAAGGAAAGGACCCATGAAGCTTTTGTTAAGGAATGGAGGAAATGGGTTGACTATATGAAGAAGAAATATCAAAGCAAGAAATTTCAATTAGTGCTCAGTTGAATTAGAGTTAGAATGTATTTAAGTAAATGTATGGATAGTTAAGTGGTTTATTATTATCATTAAACTGAAGAATTTATAATTGAAGTATAGTTTAAAATTTAAGATTACTAAATGTTAGGATACTTAAATAACTGTATGAAAGGTATAGTTATATGGTTAATTATTATTATTAAAATGAAGAGTATATAATTGAGGTATAGATTAAATTTTAAAGAGAATGTATTAAGTTTATTTAGCTAAATTGCTTTAATTTTTAAATATGTGAATGTTAGTGAAGCTTTAATAGTTAATAGTTTCTTATGTAAAGGGATCTCGCCTTTAAAGAATGTCGAATATGATAAGATTAATGTTTGTCAAATAGCGGAAGTCAAGGGAGGGGGGAGGGTTAGAAGGGATAGGGTGGGGGGGGGAAAGGGAGGGGGGAAAGGGGGGGTTTTATATTATAAAATGTAATGTAAAACTTTTTCAATAAAAAAAAAAAAAAAGATGGAGAGAAGATCAAAAAATTGGTTTAATGTTGTATGAAGAAGATTTGGTGATACAGATAAAACAGAAAGGGCCGATGCATATTAAAAGGGTTTATAATATATTGTTAGAAAGAGACTCTGAAAGCGAATTGGTTAAAGATTGTATGATAAAGTGGGCACAAAATTTTACAGAACCAGTTATGTTGGAAACATGGGAAAAGATATGGGTCCAGAATGTTAAATTTATTCAGGCACAGAATTTGAGGGAAAACTTCTACAAAATGTTTTATAGGTGGCATTTAGATCCTAAGAAACTGTCATGTATGTATCCTAATGTTCAACCTAAATGCTGGAGTGTGACTGTTTAGATGCTACATATTTTCATATTTGATGGACTTGCAGAAAAGTGAAAGCTTTTTGGATTAAACTCTGGTGGGTTATGCAGAATGTTTTGAAAAAGAAGCTTCAATTTTCTCCGCAATTGTTTTTGTTGGGTATAGTTAAGGATTGTTCACCAAATGAAACAAGATTGATCTTATACATGACTACTGCAGCTAGGTTACTGATTGGACAATATTGGAAAAAAGATAGTGTACCTACTATAGAAGAATGGACTTTGAAGATGGCTAATTTTGCAGAAATGGCAAAGATCTCAGCATATTTAAAAGATAGGACCCAAGAAGCATTTGTTCGCGAATGGAAGAAATGGGTAGATTATGTGCAGAATAAATATCAAACCAAGAAGTATCAGTTAGTATTCGATTGAAGATATAGGGAGTAATTAATGTTTGGGGATAAGTAATTGGGGGAAAACTAGGGTTTTCTCTCTTTTTTTGAATTTTATTATGTATTAAGGGGGATTAATTAATATAGATAATTAGTTTTACTATATTTACTAAATTGATATTTAGAAAAATTTTAATGTCAAAAAATATTTGATACATTTATATACATGTTTGATTGAAGAAGGAGGCAAAACAAGATGTGGAATTGTGATTGATACATTAGAACTGATAAATTACAGCATATATTTGATAGAATAATTTTATTTTATATATATGATATATTAGAATTATTAAATTATTAATACAGCATATATTTGATGGAATAATTTTATTTTATATATATGATGATACTGGAATATTATAATGTATATGTTACATAGGGATTAGTTAATGTTTGGGGATAAGTAATTGGGGGATTTTATTATGTAATAAGGGGGATTAATTAACGTTCAATGTCAAAAATATTTGATATGTTATTTGGATTTCACCTTTATTTCTGTTTAATGTTGGTAGACATATAAGAACATTACTTTTTTTGTAAGAGAAGCCAAGGGGGGGAAGGGAGGGGAGGGGGGTTTGGGGGGAGGGGGGAAATGGGGGGGGGGAGAAATGATAAAATTTGTATTGTAAAACTTTCAATTAAAAAAAAAAGTAAAAAGTTAGGGGTACTCACCTTTTTTCCAAGCTCAACACTCAAAACCCCTTTAAACCTTTGTTCCAAATGGCCAAGGTCCACAAAAACTCACCCACAGACTCAATGGGTCTGCTGCTGGCAAGGGAGGCTTACCTGGGCCAGGTCCATTAGTCAGGTAAGCTTGGATCTTTGGGTACCAAATTGTTGGAAGAAATATCCATCTGGGTCCAGTTCCAAGTGGGGAGAAAGACACTGGAAACATGGAGGCTGATTGGAAAGATGGTTTAATGGTGGACAGGATCACATGGTTTGAGGTCCTGGGCAATCAAGTACATGGGTGTGTGTGAGAGAGATTTATATCCTCTCTTGGGCTTTGAACTTGCTTCCTGTTCCTGTGAAAGAAATGTATTCTGACTGGTTGTCAGACTACCATGGGGCCATGCAGGGGTAACATTGTAGGCTGTCTTGAGTCCCAGGCTTGGTTGAACCTTGCCGGGTGATGCAATCGACCCAGGTGCATGTGGTGAGTTCTGTTGCTAGATTGTTTTGTAGATAAGATGGCCCAGTCTTGGCTTCCAGTGCAGCTGTCAGGGCGGAAAGACCAGCGCAGTGTTTGCTCTCCTGTGCCGAGTGTTTTTCTTGAGCCTCTGCAGCTTTATTTTGCTGTTCTCGGCCCCAGAGAGGATGGAGGAGCGGAGGGGCTTTCTTCGGAGGCGAGAAAGGGGGTGTGACCCCTTGGTGCAATGAAGCCTGAGCTCTGAGGATCCAGAAGACAAGAAGAGGGCCACGGAATAGCAGCCCCAGAGCCAATGACACTGCGATTGTGACCGGCACGGGGAGACGAGACAGAACTGAACAGAAAAGGAAGAGAAAGAGTGGGGATCTAATTTGACATTGATGGGACCATGTAGTAACAAACAAAACAGCGGCAGCCAAGATTGTAAATGAAGGAAGCCTTTGTTCATTTGCTCTTCAGCTTTCTCACTGCTGTGGAATCTGGGTGAAATTGAAGAACAACGCCCCCTTTAATTGGAATGAGTGTTGGAATGGAACTTGTGTAGCGGTAGCAACAATAGAGAGGAACTTTATAAGAGCAACGACTCTCTGAAATAGTAACTTTGAAGTTGATGGTAATGGTTGGATTCTCTTCCTGATCCCCCTTCCTCTCCAGGATTATTAACAGTGATCTTTCTCCTGTTGGAAAAGTGTTTGAAGTTAATCTTCTTCTGAATCCCCATTAATTCTTTTGCTCTATTGTAAAATACATTGTGTAAAAGTTAATTAATTGTAATTGAAGATAATTTATATTTATTAATCTTTATTAATTACAAACAATAGATGATTAATTGATTGACTATTTAATTATCTATTTTGATTTGTTACTTACTATAATTTTGTTTTATAGTTTGTATATATTATAAGACTAAGACTATATTAAGAATGAAGTACCTGTTCTAAGGCAGTGTTTGCTAAATAATATATTGTAATTAATTGTCGATAGATAGGTTAATTTTGAACGCTGGGAGAGATGAGATCAACCCTAAACAAACACGAAGACTGCCTGACAGAGGTGGAAAAAGCTACTGAACAAGTGGAGGCCCAGATGGAAAGGTGCGAAAGGAGATGTGTACAAGCGGTTGGAAAACTGCAAAATGAAATGGTATTTTTGGAAATGGAGAAATCTGCCTTCTTTTTATGCTTCAGAATGTGGTGGAGGATAAAGAGGAACATCTTGATGAGATTGTGGAGGAACTGATAGCGGAAGTAGTGGGAAAAAGAAAAGAAGAATCTATTGTGATATAGATGAAGCTTACCAACTTCATGAGATGCCACAATCTGCCTAGGGAAATTCATGTGAGGCTTGCTAAAAAGGCACTTAGGGATGAAATTCTCCACAAGGCTAAGGACGAGAATGTTATCTATAAAGGTTGCCAGATCATAATCTTAAAACAGATACCTAGAAGGGTGCAGGAGCAGAGACAGAATTATCAATTCATAACCTAGCAATTGAAGAAACATAATGCACCATATAGATGGCTGCTCCCTGAAGGGCTTCTGGTGACATGGCAGGATCGGAAGGTTAAAATTGAGAATCTATCAGATGTACAGGACTTTTTTGAATTTTTTTTTGGATCTAGTGAACAGGAAAGAGATAAAGAAATAGTAAAGGAGGATCAGAGGGATCAGAAAGATGATTGGAGAACTGAGGGAGGAGTACGAATATATTATGGGAAAGGGAAATGAGATGGGAGGAAGGGGGAAGGAAGAGTAGAAGAGTACGGAATAGAGACTCGCCTGACAGCTAAAACTAAAGGGAATAATAGATAAAAATGGACCAAGGAGTGAGACTATTGATGGTGAATGTCAATGGCCTCAATGCTCCAACAAAAAGAAGATGTGTCTTATCGAAAATTATTAAAGCCAAAGTAGATATAGCATGTTTGGAAGAAACTCATATTAAATCATCTCAATCGAATTTATTGAAATGCCCAAGAGCAGGGAAATTATTCGTAGCGGCCATGGAGGAAAGAGAGGAGTAGCAATGTAAGTAAAAGAACATCTCTCGCCGAAACAACTATTTTCAGATGATGAAGGAAGAATGTTAATATTGGAAGTTGAATTACTACAGAGTAAGGTATTATTAATAGGAATCTATGCTCCTAATACTAGACAGGGATCCTTCTTTTGGAAAGTGTGATGGAAAATTAGAGATCTGGAATATGAGCAAGTATGTCTCTTGGGCAATTTTAATGCAGTAGTCAACAGGACACAGGATTATAAAACGGGGAAAAATCAAAAAGGGGAAAATAGAGGGTAAGATAAAAGGATCTTACCAGCTATTTGTAATGAAATGAGGGATGAACTGGGATTGAAAGATATTTGGTGTGAGCATAATTTGATGGTTGAACAATTTACTTATTATTCTCCTGGGCACAAATTGTGGTCCAGATTGGACATGATTTGGTTGTCGCAAGAGCACTCAAGTGATGGAGGTTAAGATCATGCTGAATGATTGGGTGGATCACAACCCAGTCTTAAAGAAGGAAGGGAAGAATAGGAAGAGATGGATGATGAGACTGGAGATCTTGAAAGAACCTGAATTTTTGCAAAAGTTTAAGACAGAAGTGACATTCTTTTTTCAAGAAAATAGGACACCAGGAATGCCTCTTCAAATAGTGTGGGATACCGCCAAAGCCTTCATAAGGGGACTAATCATTAAACACATGGCTATTAAACGTAAAAGAGAAGAACAAAATAGGGGTGAGATATTAAGTCAATTAACAAAGGTTGAGGAACAACTACAACATAACCCACTGGCCACTGAAGCAAAAGAACAGATAATATTATTGAAACACCAACTTAATCTTTTGGATCTTGATGTAATGAAGGATAAGATAAAGGCGGCAAAGCAGAAACATTTCGAGTCAGCCAATAAATTAGGGAGATGGCTCACATTTAGATTAAAAAAGGAGAAACAGAGCAGAAGAATTGAACAATTAGAAGATAAAGATGAGAATCTAATAAGAGATAAGGGAGGGAAAGAAAGAATTGCGGTAGATTTCTATAAAGAATTATATAGGGCGGAGGAGATTTCAGCAAGAGAAACGAAAAGAATTTGATCTACCTAGGATACGTAATTTGATGAAACAAATTTTAGAAGAAATACCTTTGGCAGAGATTGAAAAAGCAGTAAAGAAGCAGGAGAATTCAAAAACACCAGGTACGGATGGACTCCTGGCTGAGTTATGCAAAGCATTGTTTGAAGTAATGGGGGAACATATGAAAGATTTATTTAATGAGGTGCTTGGAAAAGCAGAAATTCCCCATTCATGGAGGGAAGCCAATATTAGTTTAATACCTAAAGAAGATCCCCCTCCGAAAGATATAAAAAATTATAGACTGATATCCCTCCTGAACTCAGATTATAAAATATTTGCAGCAATCTTTGCAAATAAGTTAAAAGGTTTTCTAAATGAATTTATACATATCGATCAAAACAGGTTTTTACCATTGAGACAATTATGAGATAATCTGAGAGTTATGCTAAATGTACTCGAATACTATGAAAATCAACCAGGTAAACAGGTTGCTTTAGTTTTTATTGACGCCCAGAAAGCATTTGACAGGATCAGTTGGGAGTTTTCATATTATTACAATTAGAACATATGGGCTTTGGACAAAAATTCTTAAACGCAATTAAAGCTATTTATTCTAAACAAACCGCTAGATTACTGATAAATGGTGATTTGACAGAAGAATTCCCTATTGGTAAAGGTACAAGACAGGGATGTCTTCTCTCCCCCTTACTCTTTATATTATCGTTAGAGACTTTACTTCATAAAATAAAAAATGAGGAAGGAACAAAAGGTCTTAAAATTAGAGATCAGACATACAAAACCGAAGCCTTCGCAGATGATATGGCCTTTATTTTGGAAGAGCCTTTAAAATCTTGCATATCCTTGCTGGAGAAAATTGAGGAATTTGGGGCTGTAGCAGGTCTATTAATTAATGAAAGATGAATATTCTAACCAAGAACATTTCAGAGAAAGGCAAGCAGGATTTAGAGGAAGCAACAGGACTTAGAATAGTTAGTAACATCAGATATCTGGGAATTTGGTTAACGTGTAGATGCTCGAACATCCAGAAGGACAATTATATTAAAATACTAACCCAGGTTAAAAAAGATCTTGATAAGTGGGACAAAATTCAATTATCACTCCTGGGAAGGGTAGCAACAATAAAATCTTACGTTCTACCGACATTTAATTTTCTTTTTCAAACAGTTCCAGCGAATCTACCTAAAATTTTTTTCATAGACTTAAACCAGGCAGTAACCAAATTTATATGACAGGGGGAAAAAGTCCGGATTAAAAAGAAAATGATGCAGGAGACAAAAGAAAGGGGGGGGGGTTGGGGTCTACCATGCTGGGAGAATTATTATTTAGCCACCTTACTAGTTTGGGTCAAAGAATAGATCACTCTAAGTAATAATTGTCTTCTTAGGATAGAAGGCCACGATCTACAACAAGGCTGGCATACAGCACTCTGGCAGGGTAGCGCTCCCCAAAGTAAATGGTTCACTCAGCACTACATAAGGAACATTCTAATTCGGAATTGGGAGAAGATTAGTAAAAAATATTATATCAAAATACCGTGTTGGATATCACCTCTAGAAGCCTTGACCTATCCCAAATTATTTAACATCGCGAAAAAAATCAACATATAAAGACCTGCTGAATGCACGAGGAGAGCTTAAGTCAAGACAGGAGTTGAATTCTCAGAGATTTCAATAGGATTGGTGGACTTATCTGCAGGTCCAATCAAAATATAAAAGTGATCGAGATAGAAATGGCATAAATGTTGACCTACAGGAGTTAGATAAAATTCTGATTGGCCAGGAAAAGGGTATGATCTCTAAATGTTATAAATTGTTTTTGTTTTGTTTTGTTTTTTTTTATTGAAAAAGTTTTACAATACAATACAATACAATACAACACATACAAAATCAATCTCGTTTCACTCGGTGAACAGTCCTTAACTATACCCAACAAAAACAATTGCGGAGAAAATTGAAGCTTCTTTTTCAAAACATTCTGCATAACCCACCATAGTTTAATCCAAAATGCTTTCACTTTTCTACAAGTCCACCAAATATGAAAGTATGTAGCATCCAAACAATCACACCTCCAACATTTAGGTTGAACATTTGGATACATACATGATAATTTCTTGGGATCTAAATGCCATCTATAAAACATCTTATAAAAATTTTCCCTCAAATTCTGTGCTTGTGTAAATTTAACATTCTGGCCAGGAAAAGGGTATGATCTCTAAATGTTATAAATTGTTGATGAGGATAGAGATTGGTGAAGAAGTAGTAAAGGACATGATGATTGCCTGAGGGAAAAAGTTTGGTTACCCAATTTACCTCGAAAAATGGCAAGAAATTTGGTGGGGAAACATGAAATTAATAGTATCTACTACACACAAGGAAAACATCTATAAGATGCTATACAGATGGCATCTCCCGCCAGACCGATTGGCAAAAATGTTTACTGGACAGTCTCCTGAAAGTCTCATCAATGGTGGGCATGTCCAGAAGCAATTAAATTTTGGGAGAAAATTAAAAAGTGGCTAAAAAAAAATTTAAATCAGGAACTTGAACTGCGACCAGAAACATGCTTGCTTGGCTCCTAACCAGAAAATATTAAAAAAAGATTTGTGGTACCTTGTATTACATTTTTTTTTTAAAAAAATCATCTTTATTTACATTTATCATTAAAAAAGAAAATAACACACCAAATACATGACAAATAGGACAACAAAACAAATAACATATATATCTATAACTAGTACTTAATAACTTAATATTCGGTACAATATATCTATGTTACATTCCGGGGGAGACAGAACAACCTAATTTACATTTATAAATCAATTAGGTCTATTCGACCTCACTTTACTTGTATAGTATAAGTTTTTCAATAAATATGACTCCTAATCTGATTTGGGTTATGTTTTTCTCTTTGATATCCAAGTATATAGTTTTTCCCAAGATAAACATGTTTGCGTTTGGTCTCTATCTTTCAGTTTTTTAGTCAATTTATCTGCTTCCGCACAATCCAAAATCTTCTTTATAATTACTTCCTCTGATGGGGTATTTGTATCTTTCCAGAATTGAGCATATGATAATCTCACTGCCGTGATAATATGTAGAGCAAGGTACCATGAATCTTTTTTTGATATTTTCCAGTTTGGAGCCGAGCAAGTATGTTTCTGGTCACCATTCAGTCTCTTGATTTAAGATCTCCTTAAGCCACTTTTTTATTTTCTCCCAAAATTTTACTGCTTCTGGGCACGTCCACCATTGATGGTAATACGTGCCGCACTCAAACCCACATTTCCAGCATTCAGTGGACTGTCCAGTAAACATTTTGGCTAATCTATCAGGTGAGAGATGCCATCTGTATATCATCTTGTAAATATTCTCTTTGTATGCAGTAGAAACTACTAGCTTCATATTCCCCCCACCAGATCTCTTGCCATTTCTCCAAATGAATTGGGTAGCCAAAGATTTTTCCCCAGGCAATCATTGTATCCTTTATTATCTCGTCGCCAATTTCTAATCTCATCAGCAGTTTACAACTTTTAGAAATCATGCCTTTTTCCTGGCCCATCAAGATTTTGTCTAACTCCTGCAAATCGACATTTATACCTTTCCTATCTCTATCTTTTTTATATTTTGATTGGATCTGTATATAGGTCCACCAGTCCAGTTGCAATTCCTGGGAATTCAATTCCTGTTTGGATTTTATCTCTCCTCGTGCATTCAGCAGATCTTTATATATTAATTTTTTCGCAGGATTGTATAGTTTTGGATATGTTAATGCTTCTAAAGGTGATATCCAGCACGGTGTTTTAATATAATATTTTTTACTAATCTTCTCCCAGTTTCAAATTAAGATATTCCTTATATAATGTCGGGTAAACCATTTGCTTTGTGGGATATTATCCCGCCAAAGTGCCATATCCCAGCCCTGTTGTAGATCATGGCCTTCTATCTTAAGAAGACGGCTATTGTCTAAGGTGATCCATTCTTTTACCCAGACTAACAGAGCAACTGAGTAGTAGTTCTCCCAGCATGATAAACCCAGGCGTCCCCTTTCTTTTATCTCCTGCATCATTTTTTTTTATCCTGGGTTTTTTCCCCTGCCAAATAAATTTAGTTATAGCTTGATTTAACTCCATGAAAATTTTTTAGAGATAACTTCACTGGGGCCGTTTGAAACAAAAAATTAAACTTCGGTAAGACATAGGATTTTATCGTTGTTACCCATCCTAAAAGTGATAGTTGAATTTTACCCCATTTATCAAGGTCTTTTCTTGTTTGGATTAGTAATTTATTATAGTTATCCTCTTGTATGCTCGAGCACCTGCTAGTTAACCAGATTCCCAAATATTTAATTTTATTGACTACTATTAATCCTGTTGCTTCCTGTAGATCCTTTTTGTCTTTCTCTAAGATATTCTTGATTAATATATGTTTTCTTTTTGTTAATTAATAAACCTGCTACTGCCCCAAATTCTTCAATTTTTTTTAGCAAAGATAAGCAAGATTCTATGGGATCTTCCAAAATAAAAGCCATATCATCTGCAAAGGCCTGGGTTTTATATACCTGGTGTCCAATTTTAAGGCCTTTTATTTTTTCCTCGTTTCTTACTTTACGCAGTAGTGTTTCTAACGATAGTATAAAAGGGGGATAGAGGGCAACGCTGTCTTATCAACAGTGGCATCTTCTCCAATAACAACTCCTCCAGGGTTAAGAAAGTCATCGGAAAATCTATCCAAGCTCTAGAAAAATCTGATCACAAACCCAAACTCTGGCTCAGATACATAGACAACACCTTCATAATCTGGCCACATGGGAAAGAAAAACTGGACAACTTCCTCACACACCTCAACAGCCTACACCCCAAAATACAGTTCACCATGGAAACAGAAGTGAACAACCCACTTCCCTTCCTGGATGTCTTAGTCTACAGGAAATCGGATGGCTCCCTAGGACACACTATCTACCAGAAGAAAACACACACAAACTGCTATCTGCACGCACTCTCACACCACCACCCAGCCCAGATCAACTCTGTAGCCAAGACACTCATCTACAGAACAAAACGCTTAGCTGACGAGCAACACCTAAAAACCAAACTACACACTCTCACTAACATACTAACATCCAATGGATTCCAAAGAAATAAGATCACCAACCTAATCCAAAAAGAAACCCCCACTAAAATCCAAGACAGAGAACAAGAAAACGGCAAAGCCCTCCTCCCATACATAAAAGGCACCACAGACAGAATAAGCAAAATCCTCCACAAACATAACATCAAGACAGCATTCTGCACAAACTGAAAAATATCCACCATCTTAAGGAACCCCAAAGACAAAATTGAGTTAGAAAATCAAGGAGTATATGAAATCCCATGCACCACCTGCACCACCACATACATCAGACAAACTAACAGAAGAATAAGTGCACGCATTGAAGAACACAAGAACTCAGTCAGAAAAGAGGAACCAACTTCTTCCCTGGTCCAACACCTTAAAGCCACAGGACATGAAACTGATTTTAAAAAGACCAGAACCAGAATCATAAAGATTGTATGATTAAATGGACACAAAACTTTGAGGAACCAATAATGATGAAAACATGGGAAAAGATTTGGGTCAGAAACGTTAAATTCACGCAAGCACAAAATTTAAGAGAAAATTTTTATAGGATGTTTTATAGGTGGCATTTAGATCCTAAGAAATTGTCATGTATGTATACAAATGTAAAAGGTAAATGTTGGAGATGTGATTGTGAAGACACAACGTATTATCATATATGGTGGACTTGTAAGAAGATTAAAGCATTTTGGATAAAAATTTGGTGGGTAATGCAGAATATTTTGAAAAAGAGGTTGAAATTTACTCCACAATTTTTTTATTGGGTATAGAAACTGATTGTACAGTATTAGAGATGAAATTGATTTTAAATTTAATATCAGCAGCCAGACTGCTGGTAGCACAGTATTGGAAAAGAGATTCTTTGCCTACGATAGAAGAATGGACTTTGAAAGTAATAAACTTAGCCAAAATGGCAAAAATCTCAGCATATTTGAAAGATCATACGCAAGAAAAATATATTTTTGAGTGGAGAAAATGGATCAACTACATTCAGAACAAGTACCAAATGAGAAGACATCAAATTGTGTATGAATGAAAGTACAGAGATGTTGTGTTAACTATATTGGAGTTAAGGTTTCGGGGGGGATTTGCTGATTTGGGGATAGTTAGATTAATTTAGATTATGATTGTTTTTTCTTTTTTAATACCCTGTATTTTGCTCTGGGAAGTCGGGGAAGGGAGGGGGGGAAGGGATGGGGGGATGTTGGGGGGGGGAATATTTTTTCTATTGTAACTTTGTAAAACTTTTCAATAAAAAAAAAAGACCAGAACCATCGCCAAAACTGAACACTTTAACAACAGAATAATCAGAGAAGCCATCGAGATAGAAAAATGCCCACACATCATGAACAAACGAGACGATACCTCCCGCCTACCAGCCATTTGGAAACCTGCCCTTATTGACAAATGAGTCCCTAACACGACGAATGACACCAGACTCACACTCACGAGAGCCACACAGGATGTCACCACCACACATCCACGCAGAAAGCAGACTGAAACCCACACTGATAATGAGGCACGACCAAGGACCAGAAGCCAGACCACAGCTGCATCATTAGCCACTTTAAACCCCTCCAATCCATACATGAAGCAGACTGACATCCACCATGAAGAGCTCTCAGGGCACAAACACGAAGCCAAACAACAACAACGCAGCCCACCAGCTCAAATCCCCCTGCAACTCAGACTAAGCCGAGCACAACCAAGCCCCCACCCAAACAGAACACACTCCCAGCCAATCAGAGCACAACCAACCCCCCATCCAATCAGAGCACAGCCAAGCCCCTAACCAATCAGAACACATCTCCACCCAATCAGAACACAGCCAAGCTCCCACCCAATCAGCTCCCACCCCCACTAGCAGTTAAAAGGAAGAGACAGCTGCGATCTCACATTGCTCCTGGAAGCACGAAGCCAAGAACACCAGCCTGAAGATGACGAATGAGACTTCGTCAAAACGTCGCCAAGACACTTCCAATTTTACGCGGGAGAAGACTTGAATAACCAAAGACCTACATACAAACACCCGCGAAACCTCAGAATATATATATATATATATATATATATATATATATATATATATATATATATATATATATACATACATACATACATACACACACACACATACATACATACATACATACATATAAACAATGAGATATTCAGAAGGATATTGTATTCATATATCAATTTATCACAATAATTAGGCTATGCAGAAAAAGGTTCACTATCAAAAAAACCTAGTGAGGGAGGAGGATCAGGAGAGGATGCACCCCCTAATCATCACCGAATTTTACACAGTTACTTTTTCAAAATATATTATTCTTTTGTCAGCTAAAATTCCTCTCGATTATTACCACTTCTAATAAGGTCCGTTCCGTTCCAACACGTAATCCATTTATACAGATCGTCGTACTTCCATTTCACTCCAAATCCATGGCAGCAAGAAAGCCAAATAATCAGTGAATAAAAGCTTCCCTCACTTGTAATCTTAGCTGCCGCTATTGTCCTAATTCACTACACAGTCCCTTCGTTGCTAAATTAAGTCCCTTCTTTTCCATTTCGTTCCATCTCGTCTCCCGTGCCAGTCAAAAATGCAGTGTCCTCGGCTTTGGGCTGTTTCGCAGCCCTCTTCTCATCCTCCGGGTCCGTGGAGCTTGGTTAGCTTCATTGCGGTGAGGGGTCACACTCCCCTCCTTGCCTCCAAAGAAAGCCCCTCTGCTCCCCCAACGTCTCCGGGGGTGAGATCAGCAAAAAAAAAAAAAAAAAGCCACGGAGGCTCAAGAAAATTGCTTGGTACAGCAGAGCTAATGCCGTACCGGTCTTTCCGCCCTGACAGCTGCATTGTAAGTGTATTACATATTATTACTGCAGCGAGAATAACATTTGCTCAGTTCTGGAAAGATAAAAATATCCCACCAGATGAAGCAATAATAAAGAAGATTTTGGACTGTGCGGAAGCAGATAGACTAACAAAAAGATTGAAAGAGACCAAACGCCAACATGTTTAACTTGGGAAAAATGGTATACTTGGCTATCGAAAAGAAAACAAAAATCAAAACCAGAATAATTTAAATAGGTGTTGTATATATTGAAAATACTTTACTATATATATAAAGTGAGGTCGGATAGACCTGATTGATTTATAAATTTAAAATAGGTCCTTCTGTCTCCCCCGGAATGTAGTATAAATTTATTGTATATGTTTGTGCTAAATATTAGGTTATCAAGGAATTGTTTACATCTATTTGTTTTTTGTTTTGTTGTCTTGTTTTGTTATCTGTTTGTCTTCTTTTTTAATTATAAATGTAAATGTAAATAAAGATTTATTTTTTTTTAAAAGATGGCCCAGTCTTTTGTCTTGTAGATAACCAAAAAGGCAGGGCTGAGGATTTCGGATAATATCTGTATGACAAAATCGCTCAGATCCGGGGGGAGTTGGACTCTGACTGGGTAGATTCAGGCGGGGTGGCGAGGAATAGTCTTGAGAATGTTACCTGGGAAGAGTTTGACTCTGTGACCCTCGATGACGTGGACAGGATTCTGGGCAGACTTAGTGCGGCCACATGTTTACTGGACCCTGTCCCTCCTGGTTAGTACTGGCTTCCCAGGAGGTCACATGAGGCTGGCTCCAGGGAATTATCAACGCTTCGCTGAGTGAGGGTTACTTCCCCATGGCCTTGAAAGAGGTGGTGGTGAGGCCTCTCCTCAAGAAGCCTTCCCTGGGTCCGGCAGTATTAGCCAACTATCGTCCTGTCTCCAACCTTTGCTTTGTGGCGAAGGTTGTTGAGAGTGTGGTCGCACAACAGTTTCCGCAATACCTGGAGGAAATGTCTTATCTTGATCCGTTCCAGTCGGGTTTCAGGCCCGGGCAGAGTACGGAAACGGAATTGGTCGTGTTGGTAGATGATCTCTGGAGGGCTCGGGACAGAGGTTGTTCCTCTGTTCTGGCCCTGTTAGACCTCTCAGTGGCTTTTGATACCATTGACCATGGTATCATGCTGCACCGGTTGGAAGAACTGGGGATGGGGGGCACTGTGTTACGGTGGTTCTCCTCCTTTCTCTCCGACCGGTTGCAATTTGTGTTGGCAGGGGGGCAGAGGTCAACCTCGAGGCCTCTCATATGTGGAGTGCCTCAGGGGTCAGTCCTCTCGCCCCTTCTGTTCAACATCTATGTGAAGCCGCTGGGCGAGATCATCCATGGATTTGGGGTGAAGTATCATCAGTACACTGATGACACCCAGCTGTACATCTCCACCCCTGGCCACCCCAATGATGCCCTTGAACTAATGTCCCAGTGCCTGGAGGCTGTGCAGATCTGGATGGGGAGAAACTGGCTCAAACTCAATCCTTCCAAGACTGAGTGGCTGTGGTTCCTGGCATCCTGATATAGTCAGATGACTCCATCTCTGACTATTGGGGGTGACTTGGCCCGCTCAGAGAGGGCTCGCAATCTGGGAGTCCTCCTGGATACACAGCTGTCCTTGGAGGATCATCTGATGGCTGTGGCCAGGGGGACCTTTTGTCAGGTTCACCTGATACGCCAGTTGCGGCCCTTTCTTGGCTGGGATTCCCTGTGCACAGTCACTCATGCCCTCGTCATCTCGCGCCTGGACTACTGCAATGCTCTCTACATGGGGCTCCCCTTGAAGGGCACCCGGAGGCTCCAACTGGTCCAGAATGCAGCCGCGCGGGTAGTTACGGGAGCTGCTTGGCATCCCATACAACACCGTGAACTGCACTGGCTCCAAGTGGTCTTCTGAGTGTGCTTCAAGGTGTTGGTTATCACCTTTAAAGCGCTCCATGGCATAGGACCTAGTTATCTTTGAGACCGCCTGCTTCTACCAATGACTTCCCACCGACCCGTGCGCTCCCCCAAAGAGGGCCTCCTCAGGGTGCCATCAGCCAAACAATGTAGGCTGGTGACCCTCAGGGGGAGGGCCTTCTCTGTGGGGACACCTACCCTCTGGAACCAACTGCCCCCAGAGATAAGGAGAATCCAAGACCTTGGTACCTTCCGCCAGGCCCTTAAAACTCTTTTTTCAGCAAGCCGGGCTGGCTTAGCACTTTGAAATGTTTTAATTGGTTTGTTACTGTGTTTTAATTACGGGGCTGCCCTGAGTCCCCAGGGAGAAGGGTGGTATATAAATATAAATATATATATGTGTGTGTGTGTGTGTGTGTGTGTGTACAGGTGATATCTCGGGTTTCTTCCCGTGTAATTGCAAACATATCTTTAGAAGGATTACATGGGAAGAAACCCGAGATATCACCTGTATATACCCGTGAAAACTTACACAGACAAATATGTGTGTGTGTGTGTGTGTGTGTGTGTGTGTGTGTGTGTGTATGTATGTATATATATATATATATATATATATATATATATATATATATATATATATATATATATATATATATATATATAAATAAACAAAAAAGCAAACAAACGAACAAATAAATAAATAAATAAATAAATAAATAAAAATATCTGCTGGGAGCAGGGAGCTCGGGCTGAGTTTCTATTTTAAGATTTCTATTTCTCTTTTAGGGGAAATATTCTGCCTTTTTAATATTTCCTAAAATATTTCATTCTTCTAGGAGTGGGGTGGGTGTTAACTTTCTACACTTCCTACACTGCAATTGTCATAAACAGTTGCCAACATGAGGATGTTGCCATGAGGATATTTCAGTAGTCATGTGAAAAATGGTCATAAGTCACTTTTCAGTGCCGTTGTATCTTTGATTGGTCATGAACTGTTGTAAGTCGAGGACTACCTGTAATTTGTTATATCTCATCCATCATTGAATCATATATTTAATGCTTCTGTGATTAAGAGAAAGCTATCAGGATAATTGAAAGCAAACTGTCTGTAGACTTAGAACAGAAATTCCATCTGGTCAGATTCTTGTCCTTACTTTATAGTAGACGATTGTCTTCAGAAATGCCTTTGTCTCTAGCCCGTACAACGGCAGGAGCAACGAACACCAAACTAAATTTCAAACACTGCCCCCACTTGACAAGTGTTTCTGATTAGCTTGATATTGAGCGGCCTCGTCTTTCCCTTTGCAGGACATGGACGCTCCGTTTTCAAGGGCGGAATTTCAGACTAAAGACTAATTGCCAATCAGAATACGGACTCCAGTTGCGGAGCAACAGCCGTCCAGCCGCTGAGTGCAAAAGAAGCTTGCGTCTCCTTGGAGACAGGAACTCTCGGCGCACGAAGATGGCTAACGTGAAGGCCGCCATCAGCTCCCGCGGAGGCAAGCAGGGAAGTGGTGGGTCCATGGATGTCGCCGGAGTGCGCGTTACGCCCCCCGACCTGCGCTTCGTGGATGCGATGCCAGGCAGTTGTTACAGAGCGCTGATCAGCGTCCAAAACCTGCAGAAATGCAGCTGTTCGCTTCATTTACTACCTCCGGAACTGCCTCAGGTGGGACAGGAACAAGGCAGCCTTATTAAGGGAGTGGAGCGAAGAAGTTGGAAATCTTAGTCAGGACCTGACTGAGGCTTGGCAATCCTCCTGTTTCTTTACCGTGAAATTAGCTATTTTTGAAGGCTCCGAACAAACTGTTTTTTTTTTTAAGCCGATGTGCTGATCAGATTGGACGGAGTTAGTTTTGTTTCAGCAGCATCAAACCCAATGAGTCCTAATGAGAAACCTTTTTAGCAACAGATCTTTAATGTGGATCTTTGACGAGGGAGGCATACTTAAAGAAAAAAAAAGGATACTGAGTGGGTTACTGGGATTCACTAATTCTTTTTGAAGAGCCATGATTATTATTTCTTGCTCTATGATATGGAGGGGGGATAGTTTTGATTCTTCCAGTTATTTATAGGTTAGAAACATACTTGTCCGCAATCTTGAACAAAGTTAGTTCAATAGTAAGATGAAATAAGAATTCAGTCAATAAAAAGTTAAAATTTAAAGGTAGGGAGTACATAATTTTGCATCAGCGCAGTATTGTCTAGTAATTCAGATTTATTATACCATTTTTGAATCTGGTGCTAGATCCGTTACTATGTCATCATTAGATTATTACAGGCATAAAACTCAGTGACTGGAAAAGATAGAAGATACTCAAAATCTCTTGATGTAAGTTTGGGAAAGAAGCTTACAAAATATTGCAGGGTAAATAGTTCAATAGGTGAATAGGCACGAATGAGATTATAGTCCTTTTAAAAAGCAAGTGACCTTCCTAATTGGTACTTCCTCTTTCATTTTTGTATGTTTCCTATGTTTATGATACAGTTTCACGCTACCTCAGTACTTCCTCTTGCATTGTTTCCCGTATCTATATCACAATCTCTCTCTCCCTCCCTCCCTCCAATAATAGTTATTTGCATTATAATTTGCTCTATGGTGAAGCTGTATGGTAGTGAAGATCCTCAAGTTTAAATAACATTTCTAAAATTGAATGATTTCTTAATTTTGTAGTTCAAACTAATTGTGGAAAATCCAAAGAAACCTGTTGCCTCTGGCCTTTACATAACAGCTACTGTGGAATATCGTCCAGACAGTGAGGAAGACCTTCATGATAGGCTCCTCCTTCATGTAGAGAAAAAAGTAATTGAAATTCCTCTGATTGGGTATGACATTTCAATATAAAACACTACTGTTGGTTAAATATTTGCATTTGCACAACACATTAAACCCCAACAAATGGGCAAAATTTTAGTTTATTGTGATGATTAGTTTGTTTTAAAACAGGAAGTTTTAAAATAAAGTTTGTGGCTCTGCAAACCCCTAAAATAATGTTTTGTGACCTCCAACTAAACCTAATTATTTAATTAGAATAGCACTGGGTAAGTAAAAATATGCCACATTTAATAATTAAAAATTTAATCTATGTATTTCAGGGAGTCTCAATCTTTGTTATAATGAAGCAACCCATTGGTCTTGCATTAATGTGAAGCAAAACCTGGAACAAATTCTGATTGTTCCTCCATTTTGGATTGTTCCTCCATCTGTGCAAGGCCAATCAGTTGGAAAAAACCATTAATCCTACTTATAAGTGCTTATGACTCCTAACATGCAGTTCCAGAAGTTCTTAGTTTAATGTGCTTTGTTTAATTTGCTCTGTTACATTTGAAATATGGCAGTATTTCTTACACCAAGTATTGTGAGTTTATGTAATTCTAAATTCATATACAGTGATACTTTTGGTACTCATTGTTAATAGGAAGGCACAATGAGTAATAAAAACAATTACCAAACAAATATATCCCATAAGGAGTAATGTAGTGAGTCATAAGGCAGCCGATATTGGCAAGATCTAGCTTCTGCTTTGAGTACCAAACAAACTATGAATACTGGAGCAAAATTTTCACATCAGAATGCATTGAGTACCAAATTCGATGCACTTCAAAGTCATTGAGTACCAAGGTGATATTTCAGATGTTAGTTGTGTACTAAATTATTATATTGAATAGAAATAGACAATAAGTATTAAAATATTTTGACATGAAAAGAGTTTCAAGCTAAATAAAATATAGTTGCAAATTAATATGTTTTCATTGTGCTTACTACTTAAAAAACATAGCAACATAAGTACTAAGTTAAGAAAGATAGTGCATCTGTTGAAAAAGTCTAAAATACTTTATTTCCCTTGAAATGTATTTAAAAATTAAATCAATAAAATTATGATATAAAACCAATAAAATGCACTTTTTTTTGCAGATTACATCCATGTTGTTTCTTAGAAATTGAACCTGAAATAAATTTTGGAACAGTGATTGCGAACAGTAAAATAATACATGCAGTAACCAAAATTACAAACTATGGATCATCCCCAGGTAAATATTTTATGGAGTTTAGTATAGTTAGCTAGCTGTACACTTAGATAAATCATAATAAAATTTATTTTTGGTTCAGCATGAAATATAAACTCGCCAAAGCAGAAACAAATGACAATATGACATAGCTCAATGGCTGGAGCTTTCATGCAACATGGTAAATCATATTGTGCTTTGATTTAGGATATTAACTAGATTTGAATCGTGGCATACATTATGTTAAGACAGTGCTTTAATCAAAACATGAAAATGGTTTATTTTACAATAATGCATCTCAACCATCAATATATTATCAACACTTGAATCTGTTGTTTATCCCTGGGAATTTTTTTGTTTTGTAGTTTTAGAGAAGATAAATTACTAGCTAAAGCAAATCAAAGGAATATGAAATTGATTTATTTCTTAGACAGACAGACAGACAGTAAATAGGATGAAATTTTAGGTTGGAATATTAGAGAAGTCATTATTCTAACATTGCTAAGTTACTGAAATTGTACTTTAGAAGTGAGGAAGTTTTTTATATTTTCCCGTTTTTTACATATTTGTTCCTGCACTCTCACTTTCTTTTTTCTCTTTGCACTTTTTGCTTTTTTGCTTTTTGTATTTTTCTTAATTTGTATTAGTTTTTTATCTTTGTATTTTAAAATTTCAGTAGAAATCATTATTGAAAATTATTTTTACTTATGCATGAATTATAAGTAGCTAATGCTAGGTGACTTACAGTTAAAAATAATAAAAATAGTAAAAACATGTTCAGAGGCACCATAGAACCTGATTATTTTTGTTAAAATGACAAAGCTAGTGTTGTGACAGCACAATTCCTTTTTTTTGTTTGTACGTGCAACTCAAATGGATGTACAAAACGGCTGGCACTTGAATTGTGATGGTATGATACTTGTTTGACATTGGTCTTTTTTCCTCCTATGAATGAAAATATTACATCATGCAAATGATATAAAATGATACACTCCCATAAGCAGTAATTTATAGTTAACTAGCATTCTCTGCCTTGAATGCTTATTGGAAAAGCAGTCTTCATTGCTGTCCAAAGTGTAAGCAGGGAGTGGGTTATTCCAGAGTAAGAACAATATCAAGAAGTCTTGTTTCTGCATTTCTTTTTCTGTAATATCTTGTGAGGGGAATTTGAAGCTGCCATTATAAATAAGGGGGGGGGGGAAATGAACAGGTTAAATGTCTGTAGAGATTCATCCAGGTCATGGTTGTCCCAAAGGTGCTTTTTCAAGAGGCAACTGGACTTTGTTTTTTCTTTTGAAGATGTTTCGCTTCTCATCCAAGAAGCTTCTTCAGGTCTGACAGGATAGTGGGGACAGGATAGTGGCAAATGATCAGCTGTCTGCAAGGAATATAAATCCTTCCATTCACCACTAGGAGCTGGGGCTTAAATGCTTAGTTTTCATATAAAGGTAAAGCATAGCAATAGCACTTAGACTTATTTTTCTGTTCCATAGTGCTTTACAGCACTCTCTGAGCTATTTACATTGTCAGCATATCACCCCTAACAATCTGGGTCCTCATTTTACTGACCTTGGAAGGATAGAAGGCTGAGTCAACCTTGAATTGGTCAGGATCAAACTCCTGGCTATGGGCCGAGGTTGCCTACAATACTGCATTCTAACCACTGTGCCACCACAGTGCAGTGTATAATGATTAATGTATATCTCAATTCTCGAAACAACTCTAGCTGAAGCCATACTTTACTTTTCTTCATTTCTAAGTTGCCATGCATGTGGGAGGAGGGAGATGTGAATGTTTTCCTCTACAATGCCAGACATAACAGTGATAAGACTCATGAGAATCAAAGTCAACTGAAAGTACCCTAGCAACGGTAGGAGGGAGTGAAGAGAAGTTCATCGCCTGCTTGGTTGGTTAACCTAATCTGTGACACAAGGGGGGTGGACAATATTTATTCTTTAATTATACCAAAGCACGGGAATTATTCAGAGTTGATTTCGCATTTGAACGTGCCAATATGATATACCCAATGAACAGGATCTTTGAGAAAAGCCACAACCTGAGAGTCTTAAATTGATTGAGAGCATTACTCGGAACCATGACTGTATTATTGTAAATTTTTAATTCTTTCATTTCTATGGTTGTATGTACAATGAGAGGAGTCTGCAGTTCTGCTTGATTGTGTGATTGCTTGGGTTTAACATTTATTGTTAGCTTTACCTCAGAGGAATGTATAAGTATACATTAACTGTAACTGCAGCAAGACTCTGCTTTTTATAATCTTAAAACAATGACTTCCAAAAACAATAATGAATGTGAACAATAAATAACAGGAAACAACTCATCATTGTTCATCCACATTATCATACAAGTATGACTGAGGAGAAAGAGCTGAGGAAGAGAGAGAATCTTGATGAGATGATGTATCTTATGCTGTTATTCTTTATCATTGGAGGCAAAAGGATTAGTATTTAATTTTATGCATATTGACTAAAATGGTTTTGTTTTTATTTTTATATTTTAAGGTACATTTGACATAAAATATAGAGGAAATGTTCCAATTATTATAGCACCAATCAGTGGTGTGATAGAACCAAAAACAATGAAATTGATAAAAGTAGAGATATGTACTGATGTGCCCAAAATACTTAATCAACTAGCCACGTAAGTATACTATATTTAAATTGCAATGTTATCTCTTTTAATTCACTTCTTGAATTAAATTTTATGATACATATCAATAAATGAAAGCATATGCTTTATACTGTAGTATTCTTTGTAGTGTTCTATTGACTGCATAGATATGTTTAACTACAGTATTTGTCAGTGAAATAAGTAAAAATATTGTCAGTTCAAAGTGCAGTCTTTGTAATAAGAACAATTTGACTGAATGATAGAACCTTTTTATTACATACTACTCAATTTCCTATCTAAAGAATGGATGGATGTGCTTAAATTATATGACAGAGCTCAGTGCATTGGGCCATGATGGTGAACCTATGGCATGGGTGCCACAGGTGGCATATGGAGCCATATCAGTGGGCATCAGTGGGACTGTGGGACTGTTGCTGTAGTTTCACTCCAGCATGCATGTGTGCGCTGGCCAGCTGATTTTTGGGCCTTCCGGTCCCACCAGAAGTTGAAAAATGGGCTGTTTCTGGCCTCCGAAGGGCCTCTGGGGTGGTGGTGGTGATGGTGGTGGTGATGAAGGCCGTTTTCGCCCTTCCCAGGCTCCTTGAAAGTTTCTGAAGCCTGGGGAGGGTGAAAAATGGCCTACCGGGACCACCGTGCCATCGCGTGGTAAAAGCAGGGCGGGGGGGGCATGTGCGCATGTGTGCATGCGCAGGGCACATTGAATTATGGGTGTGAGCATGCAGGTGGGCGACCTCCCTGCACTTCCCCCCGCTTTTGGCACGTGATGGCAAAAAGGCTAGCCATCACTGGCATTGGGTATCACAGTCTCAGATTGTTTAATTTTATTTAGATAGAAACGTAAATTCCAATTCTCAGTAAAATCTAATTTGAAGCCTCATTTAAAAATCTTTCTTATATTGAAATTTGGTGTTTCCTTTATTATTCCAAATTGGGGATAATGAAGAATTAATAAATTCTAATATTATGTAATATTCAAAGCACTTACTATTCTGATAGGAAGCATTGCATGTTACAAATAGGCAACTGTTATAAGTTTCAGGCGTCTGTGTGTGTGTGTGTGCGAAATATGTTAATAATATCTTAAATTCCAAATGATTTAATGTGACATTATTAACCCATGATTGTCCTGAAGCCCAAAATTCCTTTTTAATCTGTTGTTATCCAAAGTGTGGAGTTGCAGGGAGTGCCCACTGCTGAGATAAAGATCAAAGCCAATATTGTGGAACAAGTTCTTGAGGTTTTAGGTGTGCCTCATTCAAATACTATCCAGTGTGTTAATTTTGGATGTGTCTACTTTGGAACCTCCAAGATGGAGGAAGTTATTCTTCACAATAAAAGCCCAGAGCCTATGGATTGGGTGGCAGTCTTGATGGATAATGCTATTGGTGGAGAGATGGTAAGGAAACTCTTGATTTTAGTCCTGCTTTTAAACATCTATCTCTTTTTCAGAAGAATTCCATTTCCTCTTAGAAGCTATCAAAGGAAAAGTAAAATTTGTTACTGTCTTACATTTTGGCTACTATTTGTATGTAAATGAGAGTTCCTATTATTCTTCCACTTGATAATATGAAAAGGTACAAGTAAACTATAGGGCAGATTTGGGTTTGTTGTGTTTTTAAACACAGTTTGTATAAGCATTCAAAAGCCATTTCAAAAGGCAGATTTAAATTACATTCTAGTAATGTCCACAAATTTACTTCTGACCTCTCTCACAAATAAGTAAAAGATAAGAACATGGGACAATATGTTAAAGTAGAATTAAAACCAACCCATTGCTTTGATATTATATTACTTTATTATTTACCCTTAAGGTGTCATGCGAAAGTTGTAGGAATCTTACACACCAGATGAATGTTGTAGTAGTTTTGGGATTTCTGAAATGCCCATTGATATGTCTGTCATATCAATGGACATTTGTTGATGAATAATAATTGTTAAAATTTATCACTTTTAAAATAATACGTTATGCTAGCCATGTTTTAAAGCGGGGGTATCAAACTCGATTTCATTGAGGACTGGATCAGCATTGTGGTTGTCCTCCCGGGGACTCAGGGGTGGAGGAGGGTTAGAGTCAGGATGGTCATGGCTGACTGGGTGTGGCTTGGGGGCTTGACATCACTTGCATGGGTAGTGCCTGTGGGGGCTGGGCGGGGTTGTGGAAGGAATCCAGGGGTTTCCATTGGGTGGGATGGTGGGCAGGAGGCTCATCCCGCAGGATGAGGTGAGGTGAGGCAGGGGGTGGGGCAGCTAAAGCCAGAAACCATCGGTCACTGCGTGCCCACCACCCTTTGTGTGCAGAGGGATGGTTTCCAGCTATAGTCGTAGCCTGCAAGCCCCTCAGTAAGCCCATGCTGTGGCTCTGGAGCCCACTGCCACCACCGGCCTGGCTGCCAAGCAGTAGTTGGAGGCGGGGCAAGGAATGAGATGCAGACTGCTGGATGTGCTTACTCCATCCCACTATCTGTTTTGGCTTGTGGTTGGAGAGCAGGTCGCAGCTGGTCAACTTCTTCTTGCCCCCTTCACGGATCTTGCTCTTGGCCTGTGCATGGAGCATGTTCCCCTTGCACACCCGATTTCGCTGCGGGTTGCTGCAGTGGCCCACGGCAGTGCCGAGATGCATCGGGTGCGTGAGAGCAGCACTTCAGCAGCAGGCCCGGCAGGAAGCAGGAGAGGGAGCAGTGCTTTCCTGCACGCTATCAGACTCAACAAGCAGTTTGTGGCTGGGCTTCGCAGAAGCGCAGTGGGTGGTGGGGTAGGAAGTGGCACCTGTCCCAAGGCTGGAGGAAGAGAGCCTTTCTGCCAGAAGTGACCCTTTGAGCCCCGGGCATTGGTTTGGACAGCATTCTGCCGACGCACCCAGCTACTCCTGAGCCACCCTGGCATTTACTGGGCACCCCGGAATGCCAATGCTTTCTGGGAATGCCAACTAAGCAGGGAATTTGCCTGCAACCCTCAACTCAGAACGGAGATGCGGTGGGAGGCTGCAAGACAGAAGGCTGCCTTCAGCAGGGACGCTTCAGTCCAGGGAAGGTGCTGTACCCTAAGGGGTTCCCTCTGAAGGAGCTGCATTTGCCAGGCAGTGCCCTGAAAGTGCTCTGGAGTCACTGCATTGCGGGGCAAGGTAGGGAAAGACTCAATTCTCCTGCTGAGCAGCCTTGGTGAAGGGGGCTCATTTCTACTCCTTACAGCTTCTGGGGTCTCTACTCCTTACAGCTCCTGGATGGCAACTCTGCCACCACTCGGCAGACTTGCCCAGCCCAAAGGAGGTGAAGCGGCCAGCTAGAAGGGCTGAGTAGAGGTGGCACGCCCAGGCCCAGCTGGCAAAAGATGACCACCATGAGTGGGAAAAGCTGGATCTCCATCGGTGGCATGGCTGCCCAGGCCCAGAGATGGGGGAAGGTACGCAATCCTGGCTGGGCCTGGGGTCCATGATGCTGCTGGGGATCCAGCTTTCCCTGCTCATGGTGGCCATCTTTTGCCTGCTGGGCCTGAACGTGCTCTATCACCTCTACTTGGACTTTCTAGCTGGCTGCTTTGCCTTCTTCATGCTTGGTAGGCCTGGTGCTCCGGGTGATGGTGGCAGCAATCTAATGGACCTGTGCGAGCTGCTGGCAGCCTTGGTGATGGCAGAGGCCTACAGCGATGCCTAGGTGCATCGGGTGTCTGAGGGAAATACACTCCATGTTCGGGCTAAGGGCAAGATCTGTGAGGGGGCCGAGGAGATGACCAGCAGTGACCTGCTTTCCAACCACAAGCAAAAACAGATGGGACAGAGTAGGTGGGCTGATGGTGTCCGGCAGCAGCCGCCCCACCCCCTGTCTTGTCTCAGCCCATAGCGGTGGCAGTAGCCAGAGGCAGAGGCACGGGAGAGCCATGTGGTCCGGTCTGCTGGATGCACCAGGCAGCCGCCTGCCCGTTCCAGCCATGTGGGATGGAGCAGACATGTCCGGTGGTCCCCATCACGTGCCTTTCCCTGACTCTGCCTGCTACAGATGCTGGTGCCCTCACTGCCATGCCTGTTTTTTGGAGGGCCAGCTGTGGAGCCCCTGCTGCAGGATAGCTCCGCCCCCGCACACATGCATGCACGCACACACTCCTGAAATACTGGAGACCTGGTGTCATCCACATCGAGATGGGGTGGGCTGGGTGAGGCAACGCTGGCCCAACGCATCCTGTGCGCACAGGCCTGGTCCACACCATCCTGGCAGGCACACATGTGCCCGCTATTTCCTGTGCACATGTGCGCCTCCCCAGATGGCGTTGTTCTAACTTAGACTTCCCAAGAGCATGAAGCAGACTCCTTGTCCTGACAAAAAAAACCTTTTATTAAGGGTTTTTATTTAACCCTTTTATTAAGAGTTACTGTGAATTTCTCTCATTCACATCCAGCAAAGTCTTTCAAGAGAGAATTTACAGTCATGGACCTTAACTGGCCTGGAGAGCTGCCAGGCCGATATCTTCAAAACTTGGCAAGAAATCTCTGAGAGTCATGAACCAACTAAGTGAACTAATTGTCTCCTGCAAACTCCATTCCCCTTTCGCTCCTCTTTATTCCCTATGGTAGGGGCCATTCACCGTCCACCTGTGACTTTATTCCTGAGTCGACCCTTGTTCCTTAGCTGTTCCCTTCTCCTGGCAGCTCTGTGCATGCGCACACTGGGAACAGGCTCCAGCTGTTGTTCTGCCTTACTGATGTATAACTCCAAAGGTAGCTGACAATTGTCAGACAGCCTTGGCCTCATCTCTGCCTCTGACACAGAGCCTTCCCCAGACTCCAGGACTGACCCATGTTCCTCCCCAATCTCCTCACTGTCTGAGTCTGCCACCAGCTCCGCTGGCAGCCCACAACAAGCATGGGCTGGGCTGAAGCTACGCGGGCCAGCCCCTTAGTTTTCATGATGGCTGTGCAGCCAGATCTGACCACATTGGTCCACAGGCCTTGAGTTTGACACCCCTGTTTTAAAGGAAAGGGTAGTGGGTCTAGACTTAGTGACAAGTTTTGTTCACATTTTTATAACTCTTATTTTTTCTGTAAATTTATTGATCTTATATATGAAACATCCATGTGAATACATGGAGTAATTAATTTTTAGCATATTCATTTTATGTTTTCTTAAAGGGCACAGATATTAAGCAGAGTTCAAATGCTGCTTTGAAAGATTATCCTGGAAATCAAGGAACAGATGTTTCAACTCTAATTACTTGCATTCCTAATGAAGGAACACTACAACCTTATCAGAAGAGAGTGGTTTTTATTTCTTTTAGTCCAAAGTAAGTGGTTTTATAAACTGCCCAATGAGCACAATGAAAATGATAAAAGTTTATGTATACAATGGTGCAAAAAAGTATTTAGTCAGCCACCAATTGTGCAAGTTGTCCCACTTAAAAAGATGAGAGAGGCCTGTAATTGTCATCATAGGTAGACCTCAACTATGAGGGACAAAATGAGAAAACAAATCCAGACAATCACATTGTCTGATTTGGAAAGAATTTATTTGCAAATTATGGTGGAAAATAAGTATTTGGTCAATATCAAAAGTTCATCTCAATACTTCGTTATATATCCTTCATTGGCAATGACAGAGCTCAAACGTTTTCTGTAAGTCTTCACAAGGTTGGCACACACTGTTGCTGGTATGTTGGCCCATTCCTCCATGCAGATCTCCTCTAGAGCAGTGATGTTTTGGGGCTGTCGCTTTTCTATGGGGTTGAGATCCGGAGACTGGCTAGGCCACTCCAGGGCCTTGAAATGCTTCTTACGAAGCCACTCCTTCGTTGCCCGGGCGGTGTATTTGGGATCATTGTCATGCTGAAAGACTCAGCCACGTTTCATCTTCAATGCCCTTGTTGATGGAAGGAGGTTTGCACTCAAAATCTCACGATACATGGCCCCATTCATTCTTTCCTGTACACGGATCAGTCGTCCTGGTCCCTTTGTAGAGAAACAGCCCCAAAGCATGATGTTGCCACTCCCATGTTTCACAGTAGGTATGGTGTTCTTTGGATGCAACTCATCATTCTCTCTCCTCCAAACATGACGAGTTGTGTTTCTACCAAACAGTTCTACTTTGGTTTCATCTGACCATATGACATTCTCCCAATCCTCTTCTGGATCATCCAAATGCTCTCTAGCAAACTTCAGACAGGCCCGGACATGTACTGGCTTAAGCAAGGGGACATGTCTGGCACTGCAGGATCTGAGTCCCTGCGGCGTAGTGTGTTACTGATGGTAGCCTTTGTTCCGTTGGTCCCAGCTCTCTGCAGGTCATTCACTAGGTCAACCCGTGTGGTTCTGGGATTTTTGCTCACCGTTCTTGTGATAATTTTGACCCTATAGGGTGAGACCTTGCATGGAGCCCCAGATTGAGGGAGATTATCAGTGGTCTTGTATGTGTTCCATTTTCTAATTATTGCTCCCACAGTTGATTTCTTCACACCAAGCTGCTTGCCTATTATAGATTCAGTCTTCCCAGCCTGGTGCAGCTCTACAATTTTGTTTCTGGTGGCCTTCAATGGCTCTTTGGTCTTCACCATAGTGGAGTTTGGAGTGTGACTGTTTGAGGTTGTGGACAGATGTCTTTTATACTGATAACAAGTTCAAATAGGTGCCGTTAATACAGGTAATGTGTGAAGGACAGAGGAGCCTCTTAAAGAAGAAGTTACAGGTCTGTGAGAGCCAGAAATCTTGCTTGTTTGTAGGTGACCAAATACTTATTTTCCACCATAATTTGCAAATAAATTCTTTCCAAATCAGACAGTGTGATTGTCTGAATTTGTTTTCTCATTTTGTCTCATAGTTGAGGTCTATCTATGATTACAATTACAGGCCTCTCTCATCTTTTTAAGTGGGAGAACTTGCACAATTGGTGGCTGACAATACTTTTTTGCCCCACTGTATGTGTCTGTATATGTGTATACATACATACAAAACCCAAGTATGTATATTCCTAATTCCATAAAACAATTTATTTTCTTCATTGTAGCAATAATCTGTATCTATTGTATTATAATTAGCCTATTTTGATGTCAGCCCTACAATGTAGAACATACTAAAATATAAATTCCATAGAAGTCTAAAACTACTCTTATTAAAAAGGACTATAGTAATATAATTTTCCAAATTTGATTATGCTTTCTCTGTCTTATATCCATGTGAATGGGAGTGGGATTACAGTTAGTCTGCGAAACATTTACATATACCTTCTTGTTTTGGATTTAAGCAATGTTCACCATTGCTTTGTTAAGAGATCTCTTCTTTCTATCAAGATCATCTACCTTACTCTCTATACTAGGTGAAATGCTTTAATGCAGGGGTGTCACACTCAATTTCATTGAGAGCCACATCAGGGTTGTGTTTGATCTCGGAAGTCCGGGCCGGGGCCCAAACCAGGGGTTTCCATGGTGGGTGTGGCATGGGACTTGTGGGGGGGGGGGCACTGGTGACCAAGTGCTAAGGCAGGACTTCTGTGAAACCCTCCCTCACTCTCATTATACAGGTAATCCTCCAGTTACAAATGTAATAGAGTCTGCCAATTACATTCGTAGCCCAAGGTGTCCTTTGATTGAATCATGTTAAATGAATGTGATCACTCAATGCTTTTCCCAATGCAATAATCAATAATCAAATGCACATGAGGTATCTCAGAGTGGGGAAGAGCATTATTATTATTATTTATTATTATTATTTATTATTATTATTTATTGGATTTATATGCTGCCCTCTCTCCAAGACTCAGGGCAGCTCACATCAGCGAAACAGTCCCAACAAATACACATTAAAACCTACTAAAACAAACTAAAACCAATTTAAAATAGTAGATCCCATCAGTCCAGGCTAGGGCATTTAAACAGCCATGTCTTAAGCTCGCAACAGAAGGTACGAAGGTCCAGGGCCAACCGAAGATTCAAGGGAAGTTGATTCCAGAGGCTGGGCTCCCCCACAGAGAAGGCTTTACCCCTGGGGGTTGCCAGCCAACATTGTCTAGCCGATGGCACCCTGAGTAGGCCCTCTCTGTGAGAACTCACCGGGCGATGGGAGATTGATGCTGGTTGCAGGTGGTCTGACAGATATGCTGGGCCTAAACCATGAAGGGCTTTATAGGTCAACACCAGCATCTTGAATCTCACCCAGAGAGCAACCGGCAACTAATGCAAGTTACGCAGGAGAGGTGTAACATGAGAGTATCGGGATTCTCCCATCACAATCCGCGCGGCTGCATTCTGCACTGTCTGAAGCCTCCAAGTGGTCTTCACGGGCAGCCCCAGGTAGAGAACATTGCAGTAATCAATCCACTGACAACTAGTGCATGAGAGACTATGCGTAGGGCATCACGGTCCAAGTATGGGTGCAACTGGCACACCAGGAGAATCTGGGCAAACGCCCCCCAAACCCAGCCATGAATCCAGGAGGACACCCAAGTTGCGTGCTCTGCCTACAGGGGGCAACACCTCACCCCCTATAGTCAGAGATAGAACCCCTCGTTCGGTCCACGATGCCGGTATCCACAGCCACTTAGTCTTGGCCGGGTTGAGCCGAAGCCTGTTCCTCCCCATCCAGACTCGTACCACTTCCAGGCACCAGGACATCACATTGAGGGCATCACTGGGCTGGTGTGGGGTGGATAAAAAAAGCTGGGTATCATCAGCATACTGATGATACCTCACACCAAAACCACGGATGATCTCTCCCAGCGGCTTCAAGTGAGAGGCCTCATGGTCAGCCTCTGCCCCCCCACCAACACCGCTTGCGTACGACCTGAGAGGTAGGAGGCAAACCACCTTAAAACAGTACCTCCCACTCCAATCCCTCGAGGCGTCGCAGCAGGATACCATGGTCGATGGTATCAAAGGCTGCCAAGAGATCTAATAGGACCAGAATAGAGGAATAACTTCTGTCACGAGCCCTTCAGAGATCATATACCAGTGCGACTAATGCCGTCCCCATGCTGTATCCGGGCCTGAAACCCGATTGGTACGGATCTAGATAATCCGCTTCATCCAGGACTACTGTGAACTGATATGCCATCATGCTCTCAACAACCTTCGTCACAAAGCAGAAGTTGGAAACCGGATGAAAGTTGCCTAAAATGGTTGGATCCAAGGCAGGTTTCATGAGGAGGGGCCTAACCACCACCTCCTTCAAGGCAGCAGGAAAGCTCCCCTCGTCCAAAGATGCAGTTATCATTGCCTGGATCCAGCCATGTGTCACCTCCCGAGCTGAATAGACCAGCAAGGAGGGACATGAGTCCAGCAAGCAAGTGGTCGCACTCAGTTTCCTCCTGATCCTGTCCACTTCCTCAGGGGTAACAGGGTCGAACTCTTCCAAGACAACAAGACCTGCTGCCTCCCCGCCGTCTGACCCTGCCCAGTCAGAGTCTAAGCCATCCCGAATCTGAGTGATCTTGTCCAACAGATGTTGACTAAACTCCTTGGCCCACCCTCGCAAAGGGTCCTTCCCTGCCCTCTGGTTCAGGAGGGAGCGGGAGACCCTAAACAGGGCAGCCGGGCGATTATCTGCGGACGCGATGAGGGCGGAGAAGTAACAATGCTTCGCTGCCGCCATCCATCAGCTAAGAATGTGTAAACGTTCTTAGCTGTACATGGTCAGATTCAGAACGACTGGCCCTCCAACAACTTTCTAGGTCTCTCCTCCAACACTTCATCTCCCGGAGCTCCTCAGTAAACCAAGGAGCCAGCCGAGATCTGCATTGAGTCAGAGGCTCGATGACATGATCGAGAGCCCCGGCAGCTGCTTCATCCCAGACTTCCACCCGGGTCTCAATCGGGGCATGAGAGAGAGAGAGAGAGAGAGAGAGAGAGGAATCATCCCAAGCTCCATCTGGAACCTATCTGGGTCCATCAGGCACCTGGGGTGGAACCAGGTGGTAGGTTCTGCATCCCAGTGAGAAGAGGTGGCATCCTGGAAGCCCAGCCACAGGAGATAGTGATCAGACCATGACGGGACAGACAGCAGGTAAGCCCCCCCCAACTCACCATGTCACTGTTCAGAGATAAAAACAAGACCGGGTGCGTGCCCTCCTTCATGAGTAGGGCCCTGAATAATCTGAGTCGGGTCCATGGCTGCCATGGAAACCATGAACTCCTGAGCAACCCCCGGCCCTCTGCCCAGAGATGGCAGATTGGAGCCCCCAGCACAATAATTCTGGGGAATTCTACCACCAGCCCTGACAGGGCATCGAGCAAGCTGGGCAGGGCCATTACTACACAGCTGGGAGACAGGTATGTAATCAACAGGCCCAACTGTCCCTGAGGGCCCCATCTCATGAAGAGAGTTTCACACCCATCTATCTGAGGAATAGTGACCTCCCGCGGTGCGGCCTAGTGCTGCAGCAGGCCATCCAAGGCCTCCCCCACTCCACTGAGATACCTCATGCTCCCCTGGGATCCCCACAATTGCTCCCCACCCATCCTCTACAGACTGGGCCTGCTTTGCTAGCATCCCAGATTTTATGTACTCCTCAGCCCGTTTTCCATGGATTACTTACTTTTTGAAGATCTCCAGAACTCCAGAAGAGGCTGACCCACTGGCAGAGAAGCCAAAGTGTTTTATTCAGATGATGGCAAAGCTGTAAGAACATGAAATCTAAGAAAAACATTTTCACCAGCTTCTGAGTAAAAGACTTTGGCTGGGACCATGTGAACTGGGCCACAGCAGCCTCCTGCTTCAGGGATTGAGGCAGCAGCAGCAGCCAATCAACGAAGAGGTTGCTTCCTTTGTCTCATTAGGCTGAACTGGAAGCCCCTTGTTGATTGGTTGCCATGCCCCAATCCCTGAAGCTGCTCATTTGAACTAGCCAGTCAGCAGCAAGCAGGAGACTGCTTGTCGCTGGCCAGACTGGGCCCAAGCTAAACGTGCAGGCCCTCATGGCAGAGAAGCTGGTCTTTTATTCAGATGGGGAAAGCTGTTTTCCTTACATTTCACCTTCTTACAGCTTCATGGGCTTCTGAATAAAAGACTTTGGCTTCTCTGCCACATGGGCCAGTCTCTCCTGGAGCTCTTCGAAAAGTAAGTACAGTAAAGCCATTGGAAATTTTATTGATTTATTTATTTATTACATGTATTTAAATGGGGTGGGGAAGACTGGATCCAACCCACGGAGACTCCATTTCAGCCTGTAGCAGGCCTAGGGAGGCCTCCAGAGGCTCCATTTTGGCCAAAAACAGACCACGGGGGGCGGGGGGCACAAGCAGAGGCACCACGGACCAGTCCTTTGCTATTTCCAGGATGGCCCTCAGGCCAGATCTAAGCACCCGAGGCCTTGAGTTTGACACCCCTGCTTTAATGAATTCCATTTTCAAGATGCAGTGAGGCAGAGGTGGGTTTCGGCAGGTTCTGACCAGTTCTAGAGAACTAGTAGTGGAAATTTTGAGTAGTTCGGAGAACCGGTAGTAAAAATTCTGACTGGCCCTACCCCCATCTATTCTCTGCCTCCTGAGTCCCAGCTGATCGGGAGGAAATGGGGATTTTGCAATAACCTTCCCCTGCCACACCCATCAAGCCACGCCCACCAAGCCACACCCACAGAACCTGTAGTAAAAAAATTTAAAACCCACCACTGCAGTGAGGAATATGTATATTCTTCTTTTTATTCTTTAAGTAATAGTGAGAAAATAAGGTATCATTTGTTTTCATTTCTTATTAAGGTGAGATTTTGTAGAACAAAATGGTGCTACTTAAGATGATAGCTCTTATTGTTAAAGGATTATTGAACTATGCAAGCTCAAGGATTGTATAGTAGAGACTACTATCATTAGGCAACACAGCATCAGAAATTATAAAAAGGGGTGGAAATGCCACATACTATATATGCATGTGTTCAATCATTTGGAAGTTGGTAGGTTGAAATTTTAATATCAAAGTAACGTCATTGTCAAAGATGTCAAGAAAGTTTTGAAATATTCATTAGCCTGAATAGTGAATAAAATAATATAACGTAAATACTACAGGTGGCTTTATGATTAACAAATGAGAATATTTATTATGGAAAGATCTGTTGAAATTACATAAAACATTTCAATTCTGACATACTCTGATTTTGGATTAGTTAAATTTACAGCCGGTGCTTCATTAAAATTATGATATCCGATGCTCTTTTTTTCTGCTCTATAGTTTGATATCAGCAGTTAAAAATCAGTAATCTGAATGATAGAAATGTAAGTGTAATTTTGAATTTTACAGGCAGCTGCAAATTGATAGGGACTTTGACAGAACACAATCACGAAAAGATTATGCTGTCTTTTTGAAATTTGAAGTTGTAGGAAGCAAAGATGATTTCTTACACACAATGCTTGGTGCTGAAATACCCATCCAAGGTATAGTATTGGTAAATAATGAATTAAGTGTAAAATAAATACATTTTCTAGGAAAAGTAATGAGATCAATATATGTATTGTTAAAACAACATAAAAAATTCTTGATGAGCATCTACTAAGAATACTTTCCTCTCTTTAATGTTGTTTATAGATAATTTTTTTTTTGAAGTTTGTAATGCTCTAATACTGATCTCATGGAATTAGTTATATATTTCATTAGATAAAAATTATAACCATAATATTCATCATGATTATTGTATTTTGTGGAAAGTACAAAATTTTCTTTTTTCTTTTGTGGAAAGTATTGTATTTTCTTGAAAGTACTGTATTTTTCGGACTATAAGACTAAGACCCACCTAAATTTAGAAGAGGAAAACAACAACAACAAATGTTTTTGGCCTGTGCGTGCCTAGTTTTTGGGCCTTTTTTCTGCTGATTTTGGGCTTTTTTCTGCCAGTTTTTGAGGCTTTTGGGGCCCATTTTTGACCTGCTTTTTGGCCTGTTTTTAAGGCTTTTTTGACCCGTTTTTGAGGCTTTTCTCAGCCCATTTTCTTTGGCTTTTTTGACCCATTTCTGAGGCTTTTTTCTGCCTGTTTTCAACCTGTTTTTTTTGGAAAAATGGACTGAAAAAAGCCTCCAAAACGGGCCAAAAAAAGCCTCAAAAATGGGCCAAAAAAGGCATGAAAAAGGCTGAAAAAAGGCCCGAAAATGGAGCATGCAGAGGCCCCAAAACAGCTGGTGGGTGGGCGAGGCTTCAGCAATATTTGGTCTATAAGACACACAGACATTTTTACCCCCTTTTGGAAGACAAAAAAGTGCACCTTATAGTCCGAAAAATACAGTACTTTAGTTCACATGCACAGACTAACATTTCTGATCAGCTATTCAGCTTTTGAATGGCCTCTATTTTGCTAGCCTTTCTGAAATTATAAATTCTGCTTGTAGATGGGACTGCCAAACATCACAATTTGGGCTTTCAGGTACTGTTGAATGTTATGATGAACATTTCCACTAGAATAAATTTGAAAATACATTATAACAATAGAGCATATGTAGTTTAAGATTGTTTGAATCTATAGGTTGTAAATAAATTGTTATAGGATACTGAGAATCTTGTATGTTTGGAAATCATGGTTATTTGATACTGTTTAATTCTAGAATATACATCTTTATGTATTCTTCATGACAAGAGTCAGAGATATTATATTGACCATTATTTCATGCCAATTTTAACCAGGAAATTCATTAAATCAAACTATTCATGAGCTATGTATTGGTTTATGCAACCCGATTACTTGTTTTAATGAGTAAACATATCAACATAGGTAATTTAATGTTACAACTGAATTTAGAAATATTGATCATTTATCCAAATAAGATAGATTTGTTAAGTGATTTTAAGCTAGATTTTTTTTGAAGACTCCTGGCTTGTTGTAATATAACTAACTGTAACTCTATTTTCAGACATCGCACTAAGCTAATCATCCTAGTTTCTGTTTTTGTTCCTTATGCCCAAAGATACAAATGATGCATGATTATGGCTATCTTTTTTACTTTGATGAGTTCTTAAGTACTTACAGAAAGATCCCATTTGCAAAGGATGCTAGACATTAATATAAACAAATGACATAACAATTTCCTTATTATCTATAGTCAAGATTAATCTGACAGGGTAGGCTGATGTACTGCTAGTCCATCCATTCGCCTCTCCTTCATTTAATTATTTCTGTTAGTTCAGCAGGATTAAAAAGTCACTTACATTTGATGTATTTAATAATCCTGGGCTTTGTTTCAGGAGTTTTCACTTAAGGCAGCAACGCCATAGCTTTACCATTTGAGTGCAACCATTTGTTTTCAAGAATGCTTTATTATTTATGTGAACAGTTCTTTGGAGAACAGATTTTTGTTGTTTCTGTGTTTCCCTGAAAATAAGACCCAGTCTTATATTTTTGGGGCACCAAAATAAGCATTAGGGCTTATTTTCGGGGAAACATGATATCAGGGTAATTAGCCCGGCTGGGTACCCTGCCCCTCACGTATGCAAAAGAGGCGGGGGGACCGATGAATAAGGCAGCAGCTGCAGCTTGCTGATCCCTTGGTTGGCACACTCTGGGGCTGCGCAGCGCAAGTGAGTTGATTCCCTGTCCAAGCAACAGATGGAGGCAGAGTCATGGGGGAGGCAGGTGGTCCAGACGCACTGTAGGGATGCGGGAAAGCTGAGAATCGAAGGGTTGGCTGTGGGAACCTCATTTTCGTGCAGCAGCAATGGCGGCAGATGGAGGCAGAGACGCTGGGTGGAAGGCAGGTGATATCGATGTACCATGCGGGTATCAGGCAAGCTGAGAGACATGAAGACGGGCCTCCTGCGGCCCCTCGCTGCAACCCATTGACTCTTGGCTTGCCCATGGCCCACGTCCAGATTGAGAGCCTCTCTTCCCACCTCTGCTTCTGCCTGCTGCTGAGACAGGTAATCAACTCACCTGTGCTTTACAGGCAACGGCTGCTGCCGGACACCGTTGGCCTGCGTGTACTCACTGCCTCCTGTGCTGGCCACGCACATTCCCTTCACTGGGGCTTATTTTTTGGGTAGGGCTTATTTTTGGGGAAGCATGGTATTAGCTTCTATTTAAAAATTTTGTTGCATTAGAGAACAATATTTGTATTTGTAATGAATTATTGTTTGCTCATTTATAGCAGTATATCCTATGAACACTTACTGTTAAACTGTTACTCTCTTCAGAACATACAATAGTGTTTCCATCTCAATATCTTTTTCAGGGAATCCCCACTGTGTTGAATTGGGATTGATAGGCTCAGGGCTTCCAGTCATGTTGACATTCACCCCAGGACCAGTTGTCAGTTTCAAAGAATGTTACATTGGAGAACACACAGATCTTGTTTGCACACTCCAAAATGAATGTGATGTTCTTCCAGTGACATTTGTTTTTCATAAGATTGCACATTATAATATTTGCCCTGAAAAGGGAAAAATAAAAGCAAAATCTGTAAAGGTATTCACATATTTTCTTTCATTCTTTATATTATATATATATTTATATTTAATTTTTAAGATATTTCATGTTAGAGTGTGTTGCATAACAAAATGTTGTACATTTAAAGAAACAGTTCCTTTTTTAGGGCAGAGGAGGTAGCGGAGAGCTCTAAATGGTGCTTGGAGATGGAAGAGCTGCTGCTTTTCTGTTCTTGTCTTTAACCATGGCAAAGGAGAGGATGTAACACAGTCTGTCACAGACATCACCACTTTCCATTTTTAGCATTAAATTTCTCCTATGTAGTAGTCATGAGTATTTTCTTTATATTTATCTCTCAGACACTTCATCAATTACAAGTTTATAATCAATTCTAAATTACGTTTTCTTGTCTTGCATCTTCCTTATTTCCTTTTTTCTTTCTATCCTGTTCAGCTGTATTTTACTGGTGTTCATTCACATCCTCAAACTTTTTCTTCAGCTACTGAGTGGAATGCTCTCTTCTTTTTTTTTTTTTTTTTTTGTCTCCTGGTGAGATTAAATTTTTTAGAATATTTTATTAAATTATATAAGCAATATGCAGCTAATTTCCAATTTACTTCTCTCATTTTATTTTATCATTATTTGTTTGGCACCTCAATTTCTCTCTTTCATTATCCATTTATATATTTAATTGGTATTATGTCTATTTCATATGTGAAACAGAACATGATAATATATCATTCAATTCCGTTGCATCATTTCAATTAGAAATTTTTTACAGATTTTAATCTTTCAAAATATAAGAAACAAATCAAATTAAAGTTTTAAGAGAGAGAATAAGCATAATGTAACAAATGGAACTTTTTACAGCTTGAATTAGCTTTTGGTGTCCTTTTTAATGTGTTTAATACTTTTGTGGGTTTTTTTTTTGTTTGTTTTCAGGATGTGATATTTTCATTTATCCCACGACATATAGGGTCCTTCACAGTGAGGCAGAAAGTAGATATCGTAGGACCAGTAGCAAAAAAAGACAACTTTCCAGTATTAGAGATAAAACCATTTCATCAAATACATTTAGTTTTTTCTGGCCTCTGCAAATCGGTATCCACTAATGTGCTGAAAACCAACCCTGGTATGTTATTAATTAAAAAATGCTAAGTTTTTACATAGAAATATATTTCTTTCTAAGAAACAATTTTGACATTTTCCGAAGATAGAAGTGATCTATTTATCACCTGAAATGATAGACTTCCAAAATGCTGTCCTTTATGAAGAAGTAACTGATTTAAATGCTCTATTAATTTTGAAAATTATCTGGAGGTCTATGTAGCTTAACATAAGTGAGTTTTAGTTATCAATTAAGCTTTTTTGTAAGTATTGATTTCATTCCCCTGGGACTAATATGCCTTTTAACATAAGTAATATACCAGATATCACCAGGACTCTAAGTAGATCATGGCATGATGGGAAATGTTGGACAAGCTATCTATTTTTCCTGTGATTTTTTTAAAAAAAACTAAATAAAAAATTTTAATGTCTCAATTACATTTTTAAACATGGGTTTAATTTCCTGTGTGGGTGGGAGGTGCTGATTTTAGTTTTAGCCTTTTGCTTTGTCTTTTACAATTTATAATAAGATTAGCTTCATAACTTCATATATCGCTTCATCAGTGGTGGCTTGCTACTGGTTAGCCCCAGATCAGGCGAACCGGTAGCCATGGTGGCGGGAGGCTCCGCCCACCTGCCCGGATACTTCTGCGCATGCACAGAAGAGTTGTGCATGAGAGCAGAAGTGTTGTGCCTGAGCGTGCGTATGCCCACAAGCAAACCAGTAGTGACGGGTTTTGAAACCCATCCCTGCACTTCATAGTGCTTTACATCCCTCTCTAAGTGGATTACAGAGTCAGCATATTGCCCCCAACAATCTGGGTTCTCATTATACTGACCTCAGAAGGATGGAAGGCTGAGTCAACCTTAGATTGGTCAGAATTGGAGTTCTAGCAAGTGAGCAGTGAATTAGCCTACAGTACTGCATACTAGCAGATTAAATTTTTAAAAGATGCATTATTTACCTAAAAGTGATAGTGTTAAAACCCCTAGTTATTTAGAAAAAAGATACATGGGAAATGGAAAGGCCACAGATGCTTTTCTCAATCTTCCAGGAAACTGTTTGCTTCTACCCTTTCTGGCCCCAGGAAGACTCTTGCTGCCTTGAAGATATGTATATATTACAGCAAGCAAGCTCATAAGAGTTAGCATAAATTGGTTGGAAGTTAATTTGAGAGGGAGGTGTACTCGCTACAATTTTGTTCATAGAAATAAAAAGTGCTTACCTATATGAACCCTGTTAAATATTCCTCTCATGGTTTTAGAGCTCTCTAAAGTTATATTTTCCAGTAACATATGATTGTGATTGTCATTCATCAGTGTCATATCAGATCATTCAGATCAACACTTGATGGGGCAAAAATATTAATGTAATATCAAACCACATGACAAATTTGTAAATTACAAATAGTCTTTAAATTAATGTCTATAATTGACCCCCAAACTACCAATTTTACAATCTTTTTTGTGGCAGTCATTAAGCCAAACTAGTGATGGTTAAGTGAACCTGTTTTAGCGAATGGATGTGTTTTGTTTTGTTTTTTGCTGAAAAATGGAAATAAATATTGCCTTCCCAAAAAAATATGAATTATGGTCATGTGACTATGAGATGCTGCAAATGGCTGTAAATGCAGGCCAGTTGCCAAGCACCCAAAATGTGATTGTGTGAATGCGGGGAAGGGTGTTGGAGCCACAAAATCAGGTCTTAAGTACTTTTTGGAGGGTCCAGTATAATTTTGAATGATTGCTAAGTGACAGGTTGTAAGTTGAGAACTACCTGTACTCTTTTGGAATGGAAAACAAGGATTGCTAGGGCATTTTGGAATTTCAAATTTCTAACAGCAGTTCAGAGAAACTCTATTCCATGTACATGGTTTCTTGAAAGTCTCCCCAGATTGTTCAAGGCATGGTTGCTGATTTTGCTTTAAACATTTATTTCACTTAAATGTAAAGCTGAATAAGTAATTCAGTTTATTCAGGTACTTAGAATGTATAGAATGCATGCAGATGCTTTAGTGACAAGCAGAAACCGCAATTGGTTTCCTATATTTTAAAATGATGTACCTTATTTCCATAGTAGTTCTTTTTCAGTACAAGAATACCTTTTTATATTGTTCCTGATAATTGTTTGGAAATGAACTATAATTTAGTCCTGAAGGTTTTAATATTCTACATGGAAAAGCATGTTTTGCAACAGGAGCTTCACAAACTTTAGTGTATTCAAATAAAATAATACTAGCTCTTTGGAATATTTTTGTAATTATTGAATGCTATCAATTTTTTAATTTTATTTATTTATTAATATCTGCTCTCACCAATGAAAAGACTGAAGCCTCCTGCTTCAATTAATTTTTGAGTTATCATTTGATCATTATAGAAATATAACGCATGAACACACATACATACACACACACACAGAATGATTTAGTTAAATCTCTTTGATATTTTATGTTTGTCTGGTTTTAGGAATAAGAAATGGAATTAATTTATGCATAAACTCTGCAACATATTACCATAAAATAGAAATCAAATATATATTAGTATATTTGATTACTAATAATATATTTTGAAATTTAAGTTCTGTGTAATATCTTTAGTTTAGCTCTTTTAATGATGCAATTTACCCTGTTTCCCCCAAAATAAGACATCCCCTGATAATAAGCCCAATTGGGCTTTTTGAGTGCATGTCAATAAGGCCAAGCGCTTATTTCAGGGTTCAAAAAAAATATAAGATGGGGTCTTATTTTTGGGGAAACACAGTATTTATTTTCTTTGTGTTTGTTTTCTCCAATCAGTTTTACTGAAACTCGTTGTAAAAAGTTCAGTCTGAAAATGGTTACATTATAAGAGGTTAGGTGAGGATATGTTTCTGTACTGAATAAAATGTTAACTGTGAATTAAGTATTATAGAATTTGTGGAATAAAATACAATAATTTATATTTTGGTTTGCTTGTCCTATATAATATTTTTTATTTTTATTTAAATCCTGACTCAAGGTTTAACACCATTGATTTCCAATGCTACTGGGATATTTATAGCTAACAAGGGGGATCAACAAAGTGATGTTGCACCAGTAGCACTACTTAAATCAGATAAGACACAATTACATGCTCACCAGATTAATAAGAACTTAAACAATGTATTAGTAGCTGTTCCCAATGATCGTCCAGCCAGCATAAGACCCTCTGAGTGGCATAAGGATTACAGGTAATATGAATAATGGTGATCTTGAGGCATATTACATTTATTAATTTATATGATTGTTTTGCCATAGTGAATATTACATTTATATTGGAAATCTATCTTCTTCTATTAGTGATTTTTATTTGTGCAGAAGTATGTGTGCTGTTAATATTTTCTTAAATCAAATTCCAATTATTTTGTCCTGATTTTTGTGTGTGTGTGTGTGTATATATGTATATGTATATGTATATGTATATATGTGTGTGTGTGTGTGTGTATATATGTGTGTGTGTGTGTATGTATGTATGTATGTGTGTATATATATATATGTGTGTGTGTGTGTGTGTGTGTATGTATATATATATATGTATATGTATGTGTGTGTATGTATGTATGTGTGTGTGTGTGTGTGTGTGTGTGTGTGTATATATATATATTCTTACTTTTCGTAGGTATAATGTGTGTTTTTCCTTTAAGCCAGGTTTTTCCTAAGTAGTTAAGATTTTTCTGGAACCACAATAGAGCAAAATCACATTCACTACATACTGGGTTCTATCTCCATCTTTTTCACTCTGACAGCAAACAGAATCTTGTGCTGCATTCTGGGAGACCTAAATAGCTATTTCTGGCTCATTAGCCGTCATCAGTAGGCCGCACCCACATCTCATGTTTCTCCCTGTAAAGGCCCAATGTCTATTTTTCTTACTTTTCGTAGGTATAATGTGTGTTTTTCCTTTAAGCCAGGTTTTTCCTAAGTAGTTAAGATTTTTCTGGAACCACAATAGAGCAAAATCACATTCACTACATACTGGGTTCTATCTCCATCTTTTTCACTCTGACAGCAAACAGAATCTTGTGCTGCATTCTGGGAGACCTAAATAGCTATTTCTGGCTCATTAGCCGTCATCAGTAGGCCGCACCCACATCTCATGTTTCTCCCTGTAAAGGCCCAATGTCTATTTTTCTTACTTTTCGTAGGTATAATGTGTGTTTTTCCCTTAAGCCAGGTTTTTCCTACGTAGTTAAGATTTTTCTGGAACCACAATAGAGCAAAATCACATTCACTACATACTGGGTTCTATCTCCATCTTTTTCACTCTGACAGCAAACAGAATCTTGTGCTGCATTCTGGGAGACCTAAATAGCTATTTCTGGCTCATTAGCCGTCATCAGTAGGCCGCACCCACATCTCATGTTTCTCCCTGTAAAGGCCCAATGTCTATTTTTCTTACTTTTCGTAGGTATAATGTGTGTTTTTCCTTTAAGCCAGGTTTTTCCTACGTAGTTAAGATTTTTCTGGAACCACAATAGAGCAAAATCACATTCACTACATACTGGGTTCTCTCTCCATCTTTTTCACTCTGGCAGCAAACAGAATCTTGTGCTGAATCTTGTGCTTCATATATATATGAATATATATATATATATATATATATATATATATATATATATATATATATATATATATATATATATATATATATATATATATATATATTCATTCTGAGGTTTTCGCGGGTGTTTGTATGTAGGTCTTTGGTTATTCGGGTCTTCTCCCACATAAAATTGGAAGTGTCTTGGCGACCAGCCTAAAGATGACGAATGAGATTTCGTTGAAACGTCACCAAGACACTTCCAATTTTACGCGGGAGAAGACCCGAATAACCAAAGATATATGAATGAGGACTAATATTTTGTATCTTCAATGCATATTTAAATATTCCATGTTGTGATAAAGTTGTATATCATTGTTCTGATTTAGGACTATTTTCACAAAAGTTCCCAGATATTGTTACATAGATCCAGAATTCTCTTATACTGTATACGAAGAACTGGAAAAGCAAATGAATAAAGACTACTATGCAGACTACATTCACAGTTTAAGAAAAGTCCGTTTAAAAAAAAAAGAAGCTCAGTAAGTTGCTTCTAGATGAAATACCCAATTTATAATACTGAAACATCTATTATATATCTTTACTTATTCGAATGACTTTAAATTTCCACTTACTCTAATAAGCATTTGGAAAACAATGCTTCAAAGAATAGAGTCAGAAACAGTCTGCAGCCTTTCAAAAAAGCTGTGTCTTTTCCTGAAATAATTTAGGATAGGGTTTCTCAATGGGTTCTGTGAAATTCTTTTAAGGTTTTCCAAAAAATCATCTTGATTTTTTGGAAAACCTTAAAAGAGATCTTGATTTATTTTTTAAAAAGCAGAGACCAAACATAAATCCTATAAACTCCAACATTGGATTGGTCTGCTAGAGCATGTGGGGATGTGAGGGGGATTGCTGAGGAGGAAAAGAGAAGTAGGGGGTGAGAGAGCCTCCTTGCTCTATTAAAATATAGAAATCTATGGAGATTCCAGTTTTACTTGCTTTATCCGGTTATCAGTTCTGATCCTAACTGCTTACAAATTGATCTCCTGTTTGTGGTGTCACTTCCATTAAGATGTATTAGATTTTTAAACATGTGCTGTTAATTACACAGAACTGTAAAATATAAATAAAATAAATATGGGAATGCCTATTTTAATATCACCATCCACTCACATGATTATTTGTTCTGATAAGTGAGGCAAGAAAACATTTGTCCAGTGGTCTTGATAAAGATTGTTAAGAGAATTTTACTTTCATACTCACTTTATAGAAAGTTGCCTTTGGAAAATAAGCAATAATTATTTTTGAAGAAAAGGTTCAAAGGTAGTCTGTGAACTGAGTATCAATCAGAATTTTAAATAATGATTTAGCAAGACACTTTTTGTAAGAATTTTCCGTTCATACACATTCAGTTAATAAAATCCAGCAAATAAGTCAAAAGTTCTGCAAAACTATGTAATATATAGGCTAGATAGTTAAATATGACTTATCTTTTATTCTGATACAATAGGATCTTCAAAATGCTTAATAATCCTGTGGACATAGGATTAAAGCCAGCATCAGGGCTAAAATCTCCTTTGCTCAGAATTTTAAAGCATGATAACATGGAGAAAGAAGTTACTTGTGTAAACAGAAATAGCCTGTTAACTAATAAACAGCTAGGAGAAATCAAATCTACATCTATAAAAAAAGAGGTATGTTTAGTATTGATGAATATGGTATCTTACTTTTAGCTTATCATAATATACTAGATTTATAATATACTGTTTATTCCTGCTCTATTAACCATTTAAATGTACTTTTCATATTCTTTTGTGTATTTTCTCTGAACTCCCATTAAAATTAATAGGATTTATTCGTACAAAAGAATAATTTATTTCCAGTTTAATGAATCGACCTACAACTCCTTTCTTCAAAATCTAGTATCTTCTAGTAAATGTGCAGCTTGCAAGTTCCTTCTCTATATTCACTGACAGCCAATGGGAGTCTGAGCTTCAGTCAACATTCAGGAGGAAACGTTTGGCATGTAGGCATAATCCAATAACAAATCCTCCCTCTCCTGGACAAATAAACCCTTCATTTTTTTGAGAACTAGAAGTAGAAACTCCGGGAAGCTGCGTGCTACGATTGAGAGAAGGAGCAAGCTACTATTGGTTTTCTCCAACATCTGATTAAAATGAATTATCAGGGAAATGGCATTTTCAGATAGCAGAGTCTATAGTACTGTGGAAAAAATTATAATTAGAAATAGCACTGATTTTTATAATATTCTATTTTACTATAATTTACCTAGAGATTTCTGAATTGGGGAGGGGGCACTCTAAAAATGATAAAATAAACTTGAAATGCCAAGTTTTTTTTACCATTCTTGAGATTGATAAGTGTTTATTTGGAATATTTTTGTAGTCTGTCATTACACTGTAGCATTGCATATTGCACAAAAGAGATTGTATCATTTGTGTCATCTTGTGGCCAACTATTATATATTGCTAAATTGGTGCATCTCTCTAATTCATTTTCTGCAGTTTGGCATGTTGATATTTAAAATTTAATTCTTTTTTAACCTCCCCTCTTTTTAATAAGCTTTGATTTTTTTGAAACGTGAGTTGTTTTATCTCTTAAAGGGAGAAAGGGGGCTCAAACCCCTAGTAATATGTCTATACTCCATAGGTTCAGGAGATTATAATGTAGCAATGACTGTATTTTCCTGTGTATAAGACTACTTTCTAACACAAAAATCTTCTCAAAAGTCGGGGGTCGTCTTATACGCCGGGTCTCATTCTCCTGTAACCAGGCAGACCAGCCCATAAGGCTCTGACGAGCCTTAAATGGCTCTGAGGAGGGTCGTCTTATACGCCCAATCGTCTTATACGCCAGAAAATACGGTATTTCATTTTTTTCACCACATTTATTTTTTCAAGAGGACAGCATGATCTAGCTTTCTCATGGGCTGGGGATAGCGGGAGAATGTCAGGTGTAAGCAATTGAAGAAATTGCTATTCAGTAGTTAGACTAAATGGTTTATGGTTTATGGTTTATTTGATTTATATACCACCCTACTCCCGAAGGACTCAGGGCAGTGAACAGCCAACAATAAAAATACATGTACACAAAATTTAAAAACCCAGATAAAATCAAATTAAATAGATTTGGCCCAGACAAATTAAAACACCCCAGACAATTTAAAACAGATTAAAATTTAGACACTAAAAGAGGAAGAAAGGTTAGGCTGGGCCCGCCTGGTGAAATAAAAAGGTCTTAAGAGCACGGCGGAAGGTGGGCAGATCCGGGATCCTCCGTATATCCGGGGGGAGCTCATTCCAGATAGTAGGTGCCCCCACAGAGAAAATTCTCCCGCTGGGGGCCGCCAGTTGAATTGTTTGGCCAACGGCACCCGGAGGAGCCCCTCTCTATAAGAGCGTACTGGCCGGTGGGAGGCTATTGGTGGTAGTAGGCGGTCCTGCAGGTACCCAGGTCCTAAGCCATGGAGCACTTTAAAGATGGTAACCAAAACCTTGAAGCGCACCCGGAGACCACTGGGAGCCAGTGCAGCTCGCGCAGGAGAGGTGTTACATGGGAACGCCATGTCGCTCCCATCACCACCCACGCGGCCGCACTCTGCGCCAGTTGGAGCCTCCGGGTGCTCTTCAAGGGGAGCCCCATGTAGAGAGCGTTACAATAGTCCAGACGGGAAGTGATGAGGGCATGAGTGACTGTGAGTAAGGAGTCCCGATCCAGAAAGGGACGCAACTGGTGAATCAGGCGAACCTGATGAAAAATCCTCCCGGTCACGGCCGTCAAGTGCTGTGCTCTGCAAGTAATTGCAGAGATATTTTTTCAGCATGACACATTTATCTTGATACAGTATTGGTTTTCTTAATTTAAATATTAGTAAATGGAGGTGTATGTGTAAAGGAGAGATACTTAAGTGAAAGAATATTTCATGGGAACAAATAGGCCCTCCCTCCAAATATAAATAGGATAACAATTTATGGATTGAATTTAAGAAGGTAAAGAATGTGGATTTATAGGAGGAATGCAAAAATAAAGGTGAACAGGAGGAGGTTGTTGGCATGAGAAACTAAATAGGAATGCTTACAAAATTAATATATTCCTGAGCAATAGTATACTACTTGAGCAGGGCTTGCTGTTTATCTGTGAGAAAGCAATAGCCTGGTCAGCCTGAATACTAATCACTTGCTTCACAACTTTAAAATTTTTATTTTATTTTATTTAGGGAATTTATATTGCTGCCTATTCGCACATGGCAACTCAAGAAGACATCATCTCCCCCATTGTGAAGTGCGCTAACTTTCACTGTGCAGTGCAAGGTGCTGCGAGAGCAGTGGGCAGGCCATGAAGGTGGCAACAGCAGTGGTGTCAGGAGCCACAGCAGAGGGCAGAAAGAGCCACATGTAGCTCCAGAGCCGTGTGTTGCTGGCATCTGCCCTAGGGGATGGAGGCAACATTCCCTGCCTCCCCGCTCTGATGGGTCTGATGACCAGCAAGAGATAGTCCCTCAGATAACCTGATCCCAAGCCACGAAAGGCTTTAAAGGTGATAACCAGCACCTTAAATTGCACCCAGAAGCAAATTGGCAGCCAATGCAGCTCCTGCAGGAGAGGTGATACATGTGCACGCCGGGGTCTGCACAAAACCATGTAGGCCACTGCATTTTGCACCAACTGGAGCTTTTGGATGCTCTTCAAGGACAGCCCCATATAGAGCGTGTTGCAGTAATCAAGACGGGAAGTGACTAGGGCATGGTTGATTTTGAGTAGGGATTGTTGGCCGAGGAAAAGGTGTAAGTGGTGCACAACCCGCAGTTGCGCAAAGGCCCTCCTGGCTACGACCACCATTTGCTCTTTGAGCAGGAATCGTGAGTCCAGGAGAACTCCTAGATTACACACAGGGTCTGTTTGGGGTAGTGTCACCCCATCCAAGGCCAGAGATGGCAATTCTTCCTGAGTCAATGAACCTCAAACCCAGAGCCACTCAGTCTTGCCAGGGTTTAGTTTTGCCCATCAATGACCTAGAGACTTCTCAGGATTTCTAGAAAAAGTAGCTGTTTGGCTTTGGTTGGTTTTTTTTTGGGGGGGGGGTTGTTTTTTTTTTTTTGCAAAGGAAGTAGTACATGAAACCTTGAAGAGTAGTTTCCCCAGTGGAAAATTAGGTCTTAAGAGATGGTGGAGCTTGCAGTCCTGGTGCCTCTTTAGTGGGAATGAGATTTCTTCAAGGGAGGTGGAGAGTCTTCAAAAACCTTAGAAATGGGAAAAGAACAGTGAAGGCAAGCACTCTATCAGCCTGCCAAATTTTATAAAGCATTTTAATTTAGAAGTCACAAAGGCACAATTTTTTGAGTTGAAAGTTCAGGACTTTCATATATGAGCAGAGAAGAAAATAGATGTGATTTTCTAAACAAATTAAACTCTTTTAATAGTGTGGGTTTTTTGGTTTTTTTTTTAAATAGGTGAATGGTTGTCATAATCCTAAACCATTGTCTCAGCAAGAAATTGAAGATTGCAGTCGAATTTTGACACCAAAACAGCTTCACCAGATAGTCATTGGTAAGAGTGTGATTTGATAACACATATTTTCTATCTTAAATTATCAACTATTGTATAGGCGAATGGAAAATTGGAGAAAGATGGAATAATTCTAGAAGAGCATATAGATGAATTAGCTTGAAGTATATGGAAAGGTAGAGATTATGTGCTCCTGAGTACTCTCTTTTTCGTTCAAGCCTATTTATTTGAGGAGTTGACTTGTGGAATGTTTGGTATGTTTGCCAAAAAAGAATTACATTTTCCTCTTAACTTGTACACGCTGAACATTTTTCGAGCAAATCTATTGTCATTAATCCCCTATTCGCAGAAATAGAAAGGAAAACTACAATTGCAATTGTATTGTAATGTTTTCAGTTTTTAAAAATGTAATTTTCAAAATAGTTATAATAAATGCAATAAAATACAGGAATACATACTGGTACATCCTCTGAAACACTACAAAATAATAGACTACCACAAATAGTAAATAGGCAATAGCTGGAAAGGTGATAAAACCAACAATATTTTAACTGTTAAATAAATATTTTAACTAAGTTAAATATGTTTGACTTCTGTGCAAACAGTTCACAGTAAGGACCTGTTTAAAATCTGAGGGAAATTTACATCCCTAGCTGGGCCTTATTGCAGGGAATACACTTTTGCCACAACTGAGTGAATATAAGCAAGCAACATTGTAGTCAGTAGTGCATTCTGTCATGTACAAAGATTGAATAAATGAACTAGATATAGATGGTTTCAGTAATAAACTGTTCTAAACTACCGGATCAATAAAAGCTCTTTGAAAATGTCTTAGTAGTTAACTGGCAGATGGTACTGTATAATTAGGGATTTCACTGAGTAACCTAAAAACATTTTTCCCTTGATGTGGTCCTTGCACAACTTGGAGGGGCGTTCTTACACAAATGTGTAGTCTGAAAAATGAGGAATTATATATAGAATATTGTGCATATATAGATATGTGATGTAATTTATGAGTACTGTATATTCCCCTTCTCTATAAAAACTATTACGCATTTTCTCTTCTTTCCAGGTCCTTCCACTATTGACTTTGGAGAAGTCTGTGTGCATTCTACAAATACCAGAAAAATGCATATCATAAACAACTTACCTGTGCATATATGGATACAAATAGAAATTAAAAGTGAAGAACTGAAACGGACTAATCCTTTGTTGCATGTCATAACACCTTTTATGAAAACTTGTATTACTGTGGTGTTTGAGAAGGACACATCAGGGAACTTTAAAAAGTAAAACTCATATCTCTATGTAGTAATTTGGTAGTCAAGAAAAATAATTCTTCAGTAATAGCACTAGGAGATGAAGGATAGATAGGATTCTTGTTGGAAAGCAGTTGTAAAAAGTTAATTAAAAACTAAGTATACTTTTGTAAGATTTTATATATGTTGTCCTATCCAAATTAAATCATAAGAATTGTGTTTAGAGACAGTATAAGAGCTTAGTCTAAGTCAATTTCAATATTCCTAAATTAAATATATCTAATGGCACAGTTTTATCATTGGTGCTGCCTGATGGCATGACAATAATAATAATTCCATCTGTCAGTTACAAAAGGCTACATTGCTTGGATCTGCACATATACAACATGATACATTACAATATCCAAGGTTCTTGATAAGAACTGATTGTGCCTGAAAGCCAAGACCAGCTAAAGAACTGATAGCTAAATAAAATACCGATAACAAGTTAGTCTAAAATCTATAAAAGCTAAAGCTAATCTAAAGCTATTTCTAACTATAGTGACCTACTGCTGCCTATTGTCTATAACTGTGTTATGATTTTGGATGGTTTCTGAGCAGAAACTATTGGAACATTAGATAAGCCATGGGGAGGGGGGGGCATAGAAAATGGGAGGCAAATTTTGTAGCTTTCCCACCCAATTTCTTATGAATGGAATAATCTTCCATCTCCAGGCTTGCTCATAAAAAGAAAAGTTTAAAAGAGTGTTTGCTATTTCTATTCTATTTCTATTTATCCATACGATCAGACTCTTTCAGAATAAGAAATCTTGTAGTAATTGTTGTCTATTGCTGTAGAAGGAAATGCATTAATGTGTGCATTAAAGAAAGCTGACTTGTTTGATAAACGTTTAAATTATATAGGTATTTAGCAGGAGGTCTAGGAGGGACTTTCTGAGACTTGAAAATTTTTATAGGATTCTATTTTGGCTATCCTTGATTTGACTATATGTAGGTATGTGTATATATATATATGTGTGTGTGTGTATATATATATATATATTTTCTGAGGTTTTTGCGGGTGTTTGTAGGTCTTTGGTTATTCGGGTCTTCTCCCGCGTAAAATTGGAAGTTCTTGGTGACGTTTCGACGAAGTCTCATTCGTCATCTTCAGGCTGGTGCAGGAGAAGCACGAAGCTGAGAACACCAGCCTGAAGATGACGAATGAGACTTCGTCGAAATGTCGCCAAGACATTTCCAATTTTACATGGGAGAAGACCCGAATAACCAAAGACACACACACACACACACACACACACACACACACACACACACAGGTCTTTGGTTATTCGGGTCTTCTCCCACGTAAAATTGGAAGTATCTTGGCAACGTTTCGACGAAGTCTCATTCGTCATCTTCAGGCTGGTGTTCTCGGCTTCGTGCTTCCAGGAGCAATGTGAGATCGCAGCTGTCTCTTCCTTTTAACTGCTAGTGGGGGTGGGAGCTGATCGGGTGGGAGCTTGGCTGTGTTCTGATTGGGTGGAGGTGTGTTCTGATTGGTTAGGGGCTTGGCTGTGCTCTGATTGGATGGGGGGTTGGTTGTGCTCTGATTGGCTGGGGGTGTGTTCTGTTTGGATGGGGGCTTGGTTGTGCTTGGCTTAGTCTGAGTTACAGGGGGATTTGAGCTGGTGAGCTGCATTGTTGTTGTTTGGCTTCGTGTTTGTGGCCGTGAGAGCTCTTCATGGTGGGTCTCAGTCTGTTCATGTATGGATTGGAGGGGTTTAACGTGGCTAATGATGCAGCTGTGGTCTGGCTTCTGGTCCTTGGTCGTGCCTCATTATCAGTGTGGGTTTGAGTCTGCTTTCTGCGTGGATGTGTGGTGGTGACATCCTGTGTGGCTCTTGTGAGTGTGGGTCTGGTGTCATTCGTTGTGTTAGGGACTCGTTTGTCAATAAGGGCAGGTTTCCAAATGGCTGGTAGGCGGGAGGTATCATCTCGTTTGTTCATGATGTGTGGGCGTTTTTCTATCTCAATGGCTTCTCTGATTATTCTGTTGTTAAAGTGTTCAGTTTTGATGATGGTTCTGGTCTTTTTAAAGTCAGTTTCATGTCCTGTGGCTTTAAGGTGTTGGACCAGGGAAGAAGTTGGTTCCTCTTTTCTGACCAAGTTCTTGTGTTCTTCAGTCTCCTCCTCCACCTCCTACTGGCCCCCCCACCATCCAGTGCGCTCACATAGGACTGCCCTCCTCTGGGTGCCGTTGGCCAGACAATGTTTGCTGGCGGTCCCCAGGATGAGGGTGTTCTCTGTGGCCGCACCGACCCTCTGGAATGGATTATCCACTGGGCTCTGGACGGCCCCCGACCTCCGTACTTTCTGTGCCGAGCTGAAGACATGGCTTTTTCAGCAAATTCCCTGATCCGTTGCGAGGTTTTTAATTGTTTGGGGTTTTAAATTGATTAATTTTAGTACTTGGATTGTTGTGTTGTTTTATTTTGTGAGCCACCCCGAGTCCTACGGGAGAAAGGTGGCATATAAATTTGATAAAATAAATAAATAAATAATTGAGAGAAACAACCTAGAACTAAGAAATTTCCTGACAGAACAATTAATCAATGCCTCCTGAAGTTGTGAATGCTCCAACACTGGAAGTTTTTAAGAAGATACTGGATAACCATTTGTCTGAAGTGGTGTAGGGTTTCCTACCTAAGCAGTGGGTTTGACTAGAAGACGTCCAATGTCCCTCTCTTACTGTTTTTCTGTTTTCCCAAATGAAGAGGCTAATGGAGAAAGTATTTTTTTTGTGTGTGTTACAGGTCTTTCATGTATTCAATAAACCAACGCCATGTTGGATATATTTTAGTGATAGCAAAAATTGTGCCAGTTGCCTTGGAGCTATCTACAAGGGAATTGACTTTAAATCCTGCATTTAGCTTTCTAGCAAAAACTGGATTTAGAACAACAGTCACTCTATATAATAAAAAAAACTATCCTGCACAATTTACTTGGAAGCCTGTCATCACAGATAAAGGAATGGGATTTTCCATCTGTCCAGAAAAGGGTAATATACAAAGTGTTCTTTTTTTCAATCAAAGAGCAATTTTCAATCAAATACGTAATGAGAGAAAATTAACTTAAATATGAGGGGACAAATCACATATAGTTATCTTTTCTTGAAAGCACATTGTATGATAATTATTTTGCTGTTCGAAATATTTATAGTTATCCAAGGTTGGTTATGCATACGGTAGTTCTGTCATTTTCTTAGCCAGCTTACCTGCTATTAATAGTCCATGTTTATTACAAGCCTGTCTTTTAAATTATGATGAGAGAGAGTGATTTGGGATCCAAATTCATATTAAAAACTTTTGGAGAAGACTTAAACCCTAGTCTTCCAACACTTATATTATTGATGCTGTACTAGCTCATAGCAATTATATTGCTTAGGCACAGTTTATATCAAAATTAAGGGTTCCTGAAGTTGTTCGTTTATTGAAACAGTTTACAGTATTAAATGATTAAACTTCTTTATGTGTAATATTAATATTTCTTATTAATAATGTTTCCATGTGTTGGATTGGTAAAAATTATGGGGAATTATAAATCAGGACAAATGAAGAATGACTTATAAAGTGATATAAAAGGATCACCCTAATCAGGATACATGGCTTTGTGTTGTTGTTTTGCAACGTTTAGTTGTCTAACAGTACATTATCTCAATGATTAGTAATCATGTCTTTATAAATATATTTTCTGTGTTTGTGTATGCTGAAATTTGAATGGGAAAACAAAATCATTGTTTTTTACTACTCACCTCAGTTAAAATTAGATCTTCCATGTGGCAGGGTTTTCTTTTAGGGATGACATGGAAATAGGAAACAGCACACACTGACTACAAACAAACCTACGCTAGATAATTATTTGAAATTCAGTAAATTAAGTTTGGGATATTTCAGATTGAATAAAAATACAGCTCTAATTAATATGGACAACTTTATAAACTAATTCTGTGAAATGACTGAATATTGCAATGTATTAAAATTAGTTTTCAAATTACTATTTATCTTTCATAATAGTTATATTTTTAACAGCTTAGTATTATTTTCTTTCCTTTTATATTTAGGTATGGTAGAAGCAAGTAAAGATCTAGAATGCGAAGTTGTTTGGCATCCAAGTTTCTCCTCTTCAGCAACTGGAGAATTTGACTTGTGTGTGCATGAAGGAAAAACACTTAGATTAAAATGTTTTGCAAAGGTATTCGTATAATTTTTGCAGACATAGTTAGCATTTCTTCTATTTGTAGTAATGATACCTATGTGTTTAATATGTATAGTTGTAAAGAAATAAACAATGCCAATACATTAAGGATGAATCAGTAATTGTTAAAGAAGCATTCTCTCTTTACTAAATTCAGAGCTATCAGGAGAAACTGTACTTACAAGTACAGATAGTCCTCAACTTAACAATTCATTTAATAATGGTTCAAAGTTATGATGGCCTTGGAAAAAGTGATTTATGACCTTGCCTTTAAGTTATGACCATTGCATCATCTTTGCAGACACATGATCTCTCAGCTTTCCTGTGGCCTGCGCAGTGCGTCTGGATCGCCTGCCTCTCCCTTTCTGCACCTCTGCCTCTGTCTGCTGTTTGGACAGGGAATCAACTCACCTGTGCTGCGTGAGCTAATAATTGATAGGATTAGAGCTGGTTGATTAGCTCACGGATAGGGAACTGTTTTATCAGTAAAATGCACAGACATTCTACTACTTTGAGGACATTGGTCAGCTCAGTTCTGCTGAACTTTTAGGGAGTTCCTATGCCCTTAATGGCTTGCTGTCTGGATTTGAGTTTGAGCTCTCTGATGTGAGTGGTAATTTTAAGGTACCTGTTAAATGAAAAGCCCATAATTGTTTCAAAGGACAATTGGTTCTTAATGTTGCTGAATTGAATGCCAAAGGGCATCATTTTTAAAGTTATTTTATTGTAAAAAGTTTTTAAAAAGCTGTAGGAAAGTTTAAGGCTTTATTTTTGTAAGTTTACGCTTGAATTGTGTACGTTTTGCCAGTTTACCATCCAGTAATTTGTCAATGGCTTTGTCACTGCTTGGGGTTCTGCATTAAAGATAAAAAATGTATTAATAGAAATGAAAAGTTAATATTGATTTGCTGGCAATGATTAAATATATTTTTAAGAATGCTTGGATGTATTTAATGGTTTTATATATAATGCAATTAAGATATTTCTGTTTTTATTATAATTTTAATTTCTCAAAAAGAAAACAGTTTTTTATGTTGTACCTGTAGTGTAGTCACATTATTGTCTAGCTTCTGTGAAGTGAAAGAAAATCTGTCTACAGGAAAATGGACATTTAATGCAATACATTTTTTCTTTTTTCACAATATTAGCTTGGCTCTACCAGTGTTCAGTTTAAGGAGCAACGGATTACCTTTAATAATGCTCCTCTCCATTTAACCACTTACAGAACAGCTATTCTTCAAAATTTGGGACATAACCATGCATATTTCCAGGTAAGATATATTCACAATGGATATTGGAATGTGTATAGCTTTACCATGGATATTCCAGCATGTTTGGTAGTAGAATACTTCTAAGATAGCGGGAAAAAATGACTTTTATGATAACTGTACTTGCTTTTGTTGACAGGTCCTTGATGTCAATCCAATTCCTGGAATGATTATAACTCCTTTTCAGGGAGTAATTCCTGTGGGAGGCTGCACTGAAATTAAAATTTATTTCCGACCCAATGCATTAATGAAATTTGACAGCAGAGTAGAGGTATTAGAATTGTTGTTCAAAAACTTTTATTAACTTGCATAATAAATAAATATTGTTTTCAAAATATATGCATATTTTAAAGTTTTACTCTGTGAAACCCGTGATGAACCATGATTAGCTGAGTTTCTGTAACAACATAAAATGTATGTTAATTTGTTTGCTGAAGGGATAAACCGGCAGCAGTAATATTGGTAGATTTTTGCTTCTGTGAGATTCATCTGAAACTTCTCACACTACAGTGGTACTCAGTATTCAATTACTTCTAAACTTGTTGAATTTGGTACTCAAGGCATTTTGATGAGAAAATGTTGTCCCGGTACTCATAGATTTTTCAGTGTTTGGCATTCTGTAAAAGGAAGAGGGGGACGTCCATAGATAGACAGGAAGTTGGCCATCCTGGAGAAGTCACTGACATAGGAAAAGGGATAGACAGAAAGTTTTTCTGGCCAAAACAAAGGGTCACACGCAGCGGTGGGATTCAATTTTTTTAACAACCAGTTCTGTGAGCATGGCTTATTTGGTGTGTGTGGCTTGGTGGTCATGTGACTGGGTGGCCGTGGCTAACTGGTCATGTGTCTGAGTGGCCATGGCTACATGCATAGGGACTACTCAGAGGGCTGAAAAAAGTGATTTCTGACCAGTCCTCGCACTTTTGACTGGTCCTCGCACTTATGACCATCCTCACATTTATGCCCGTTGCAGCATTCTTAACAACCATGTCACTCGTTTCAAAATGTGGTTGCTTCTCTTCACCACAGTGACAAGATAGGGCGCAAAACATAAAATGTGGGGACAGTCGTAAGTGCGAGGACCGGTCAAAAGTTTGAGGACTGGTCAAAAATTACTTTTTCAGCCCCCTGAGTAATCCCTATGCACATAGGAACTACCCAGAGAGCTGAAAAAAGTGACTGGTCTGACTGGTCCTTGCACTTATGACTGGTCGTCATTTATGCCTGTTGCAGTATTCTTAACAACCATGTCACTCATTTCACAACTGCGGTGCTTCATGTGACTGGGTGGGCGTGGCCAACTCGACATCACTTCTTTGCCCTAATGACAGTTTGCTGCAATTGTCATAAGTGTGAAAAATGGTCATAAGTTACTTTTTTCAGTGCCATTGTAACTGTTGTAAATCAAAAATTACCTACAAAAAGCTTGCAAAAAGCTGCCCTAAATACCAATCATTAGATTAGAAATACCTGCAAACTGGAGTTACAAATCAGGCAGGGTGCCAGAGCACCTTGAGGAATTAAAATAGTTAAAATGCAATGATAACTATCAGCAGCCAACTCTTGCTCATAAAGTGAAACCCTTTAGCAGAGAGGTCATTTAAACTCTCCAGAATGAAGCAAATAAGCAAACACAGTAGCTCTTGCTTGTTAAACCAATTACCAGAATAAATAGACACAGGAATTAGACAGATTTCTTTTTTTTTCCAACAAATTTTATTTCATTATCAACATACAAACATATATGTGTATAAACAAATAGTCAATCATCAAATTATAACTTCTAATACATCAAGACTTTAAAAAGTTTTTTTTTAATTCCCCCCCTCCTCCCCCCTCCTACTCCAACTCTCCCCCCCCCCCAGATTTCCCAGAGCAAATACAGGGTAAAACATTTATTAAACCCAGAAAAGAAAAACACACCACACGCTAATTATCTCTAAATTTGTCTTCCTCTTGCACTTTAACTCCCCTAATTCATATCTAAATATAATTGTTCTTGCTTGAAGGTAGTTAGTCCCCCTTGATTCTTATCCGTTCTTCAAATATGCACAGATCTTCTTTACTCCAATCAAACCTACTAACAGTTAACCATCGCATCTCCCACCCTTACATATGTTACCACAGTAAAAATTATATACTTCAATTAGTCTCCAATAAAGTATATTATAAAAAACCCTATACTTTAAAAAGTTTTGATAATATCCTTCTTGAAACCCTTGAGTCTATATTGAGAGATCTATACTGACCTTAATTTTAACATCCACAAAATATTCCTTTTCATTCATCAACTTTTATAAATTTAAGAAAGAAAAAAAACCCATTGTTCAAAATATACTTCCAACCATAAGTAAAAATTTAGCCAGTAATCTATAACAATTCCCACATCACATTACTTAAAATAAATTTCCAAAATAAATCCTGTCCCTAAATATAAATAAATCATTCATTTTCCCTCTAATATAACTTTTAAAAGCAAAACAAATCATATCCCTTAATACAAATAAAATAAATCTCTTTCACTAGTATTATCCTCCCCACCAAGGAGGAGTGGAATTCTTTGGCTTCCATTTATCCCTGGCTTTCTTGTGTGCCTTCTTCTTGAGTCTTATTCCTCCATCTTTTTTTACTTTTACAAACTGTTGAGCTTTCAGCTGTAATTTTTGAATCTTGCAATCTCGTACAATTCGGAAAATAATTCCTTTTAGTAAGCTCACCTCTTTAACAAGGATTGAAAGTCCATTTTTATAAAGAAATTGTAGTGTTCCATTTCGAATCCTTCTTCTTATCTTAAAAGTCCCAATGCTTCCTGTCCCTTTTCCTTTCAACTGTGTCAAAACTTCCTAATAGATCTTTCTCCATATCTCCTGGTTATAATCCTTCAAGCCTGTCAGTTTTTCATTCTTAATTTGAGAAACATCCATTCCATTCACCATAGGCGGGTTGATCTGAATTACTTGATCCCCCTCTTGATTCAGCATTTCAATATTATTTGACATCTGTGATGCCAACGTAGTATCACCCTTTGTATCTTTGTTACAAATTTGAATAAAAATCTTCTCAAAACGCCCTTCCAGTCTTTCCATTAACGAGGAGGTAAATGATTTAAGCCTTTCTTCAAGAAGATCCACTGTCAGTATTTGTGTATTTGCTAAAGTTGGTGATAATAAGCCTTCATTCCTTTCAGAAATCTTTACCACTGCCATTTCCAAAGAAAAAGCCCTTTCCAGCAGCCTCACAACAAAATCAATAAAATTCTTATTCTCCGTCTTCAGCAGATATTACCTTAATAGTCAATAGTTCCTCTTTTCTTGGGCTGCAAACCTTAATTCCCACTTCATTCAGCAAAGCCTTAAAGTGCTGACAGTTTTAACAACTTTAACAAGCGCTAACGATCATTAACGATCCCTTTGTTCTTCAGCTTTCGTTTCAACTCAGCGCCATTTTATTTCTTTTGAAAACTTTATCTCACCTCTGGAAGGAAGGAAGTGTTGGAGTTAAAATAATGTAAAATACATGGAAAAAAACCTCCTGTTTTGCTCTGCCTGCTTAAATCATTCCTTGGAGTCAATTGGATCGCAGGGATGGTTGCGACACCTTGTTCTGTCTGTGACAGAATCGTCCCGGATCTGGAGCTGCTTCATGTGCTTGGGGAGCCCTTACCCACTGCACCCCCAGGACTAGTCCTGGGGGTTTTGGGTAGGTTCTACCCATGCCTATGCACTCACCTCCCCCTCTTTGCCCGAGAGGAAAGTTCCAAGCCACCAGAACAGCTGATTTTCGCTGTTTGGTGGCTTTACAGATCCCGGGAGTAGGAGCTCCCAAAAGAGCTGCTGCAGCGCCTGCTGTGCCACCAGAGGTCTCCTACAGATTTCTGAAGCTGCTTCTTTTCAGGAACAGAGATTAACCTTTTTCCTTCCAAGCAAAGCTGAATAGGGAAAATTATTCCATCAATAAACACAGGATTAAACATCATCAAGCACAGAATTACTCTTCACCAAAAACCAGTTTTAGACCAAAACTCAGAAATGATATGTAAACTCATGTTTGAATGTCAGTATTTCTAGCTAGCCAAGAAGCCTTGCTGAATGTCACTCATCTTGGTTCCTTGTCATTAAAAGCTTCTGCTTCGTTATTCAGTTATTTCTTCAAAGTGTTGATCATTGCATCCTGGCTGGAACTCCAACAGAGGAGTATTTCCTTTCAACAGCAATGTAAAAAGTTTAAAACAACCCTTCCCCTTTAAGAAAGTCAAGCAAAGAAAAAAAAATCTCTGAGAAGCTCCGAAAGCAACAGTAAGTCTAGGCATAGTGTCAAGAATGTAATAAGGGTTAATGGAGAGGCAGTTTCTTCTGTAAGCAGGGCAATAAAGATTAGTCTAGAAACAACACCAGAATGTTGTAATTCCTTACAGGATTCACCCTGTAAAGTGGAAAAAAACAAAAGGAGATTTAATCTAACAACTGGTTCTCCGAACTGCTTAGTTCAGTTAACAACCAGTTCTAGCGAACCAGTGCGAACTGGTAAGACTCCCACCCCATGTCACATGGCAAGTCACCTGATTTATTTGGCACTCATAGTTTTTAGTACCCATTGTGCCTCCCAGAATCAATTAATGCCGAGTACCGAGATACCACTGTACTTTAGAAGCAAGAATTTGAGCACAGTAAGGGAACTGAATACTACAAAGTTGACAGTGAAGAATCTTAGCAGGAAATGCAAAGAACAAGTAAATAAAGTAGAAATGAAACTTTCCTAGAAATTAGGAAATCACTTTTGCCCCCCTCATTATTTAGGTAGAAATACGCAATGCAAAATCTTTGGAATTTAGGATTGGTGGATCAGTAGAGGTTCCTGACATACATATCAGTGCGGTAAATATGTAACATTTTGTACATCTTTTAGGTTCTAAGATTTGTAGTACTGAATATTATACATTTATTGTTGTAGGGAAGTCCCTTTTTTAATGAAAGGTATGATAAAATTTAAAATGCTCTGTGATGCTAAAGGATCTATGTGTATAGACATATCCTCAATCTCAAATATGTTTACCTGAGATAATGTCATTACAGAAATCAATATTTTTGGTCTCTCCCAGGATATCAGGAAATTGTATTATGAAATGTAAAGTAGCTCTAGTAAATAATAACACATTCCTTTCAAAAAAATAAGAACATAGTAGTTGATAACTCCACAAAGACTTAATTGTTCACATTCTGTTTCTAGAACGTCCATTAGGTCCTGAGCATGTTTAAGATTGTTCATTCTTAGTTCATGATAAACTATTCTTTAAGGCAATGACACAGTTTTGTCATGATCATATGGTGATATAAATTTGGAACAATTTTTTGTAATATGGAGGAGGTATATGAACTACCTTTCTTTAAATTATTACAGCAAATTCATCATTTTCCATATTTATTTGATTGTTTCATAAGCTGTCCCATAATGCCACATATTCACAATAATATTTATTGTTATATCTCCATATGTATGAAGACATCCTATCTCTACAGCTTTCTCAACAGAATTGTTTGTAGTTTTGTTTCTTACCATTATCTTGGTCACTCAAATTATTATTTACTGCTTTCTTTAAAGTGCTCTTTTATCTTCCCTGGTGTTTATGTGGATTCTACTCAAGAAATTCCATTTTTTATTGAGAACAAAGGAAAGTCATATGCTAATGTGACAATAGATTTGTCTGAACATGATGACTTTACTCTACATTTTCAGCCAGGTATTTCTTTTTTTAAATTTTTTTTTATTTTTAAACAAAAGCCAAACATAAAACAAAATCATCCATTATAATTACAGAAAGTGTATCGATTGGTTATAAATCTTTTGTGCTTAATCCCATATTCATAATTTACAAATTATCTAATTTCTCATGTTTATCAATCTACTGTATATCTTTATAGTATTATTCTCATTTGTCATTTATTTAACAACGGCATTTTCATCCAATTAAAAAAAGCCCTTTTCATATATTATATTATTGCATTTGTTCCCTACTTCATAATTCATTTCCATGTTTTATTATCTAGCCATGGATAAAATAAATCCCATATCGTATAATATTGTTTGTCTTCTTGTTCTCTAATTTCAAATGTCAATTTACTCATTTCAGCACATTCCATAATTTTCTTAATAACCTCTTCATCAGTAGGTAACTTCTCTCCTTTCCAATTTTTAGCAAATACAATTCTAGTCGCTGTTAAAACATTCACAATTAAATATTGCAATTCTTTGTTGTATGTTTTTGGTAAGATCCACAATAAAAATATCTCTGGTTTAAAGTCAATATGTTTCTTTGTTATTTTTTCCAAGCATGTGTGTATCTTAGTTCAATATCTTTTAGCTTCTACACATGTCCACCACATATGATAATATGATCCTGGAGTCTGATGACACTTCCAACATTTATCCAATTTATTCTTAAACATTCTGGCCGGGGGTAAATGCCACCTGTAAAACATCTTGTACAGATTCTCCTTATATGCTGTTGACATTGTCATTTTATAATTTTGCGAACACAGTTTTTGCCATTTCTCTAAATCAATCCCGTAACCAAAGTTTTCCCCCCAGGCAATCATTATTTCTTTAACTTGTTCTTCTTCCAGTTTTACTTCTAATAAATAACCATACAACTTTTTAATTACATAATCATCAGAATCTGTTAATATTTTATCTAAATTCATCAAATTACTATAAAATCCCTCTGTCTTAGAATCTTTATTATATCTAAACTGTATTTGCATGTATGTAAACCAATTCATTTTTATCTCTTGTTCTTCTAATTCTTGCTTCGATTTAAGTTCATCCTTATCATTCAATAATTCACAACATCTAACAATTTGTTCCTTTCTAAATGTTGTTGAATGTGAGAATGCTTCAATAGTAGATAACCAGACTGGAATTTTTGAGTAATGATATCTTCTGATCTTCTCCCAATTTAATACCAAAGACTCTCGTATAATGTGCCTTCTAAAATAATCCTGTGTTTTTATACTCTTATACCACAAAAAGGCATGCCAGCCCACCAGCAAGTCATGACGTTCTAAAGTCAACAATCTAATATTTTTTAGCATTATCCATTCTTTAATCCACATCAAACTTGTTGCTTGTTATATTTAACTTAAAATCTAAACTTTTAAAATAATTTAAAGATGTTTTACCAATAAAGGAGAATATTTGTAGCTCAGAATTGAAATGAGGGGTCCTTGATGCTCTCTGAATTTGCTTGTTTTCTTGCAGATGTTTCATTACCCTAACTAGGTAACATCATCAGTGCTAGTAAGGAGTGCCATTTGCTGTCAGTTTATATTCTGGTGTCTTGCCTGTTTGTGGGGATAGGGGTGGTCTTAGAGATTCTTTGGTTGGGCTGTTTACTAATGGCTCTTAGGCAGTTTCTTGATTGGGGTATTGCTTACTTAATTTTTGGTCTGGAGTTAAGATCAGGGGTGGGTTCTAAATTTTTTTATTACTGGTTCTGTGGGCATGGCTTATTTTGTGGGTGTGGCTTGATGGGGTAATGTGACTGGGTGGGTGTGGCCAACTTATTTTAACTTTTAAAAGCATTTTTTCTACAACCTTAAGAGGTTGCAGAAAAAAATGCTTTTAAAACCTCTGACGATCAGGCAATTCAGCTGGGATCGCCAGAGGCTTTTAAAGGCATATTTTTTCCTACAACCTCTTCGGCTGAAGAGGTTGTAGAAAAAATGCTTTTAAAAGCCTCTGATGATCTCAGCTGAGTCGCACAATCATCAGAGGATTTTTTTAACTTTTAAAAGCATTTTTTTTCGACTGAAGAGGTTGTAGAAAAAATGCTTTTAAAAGTAAAAAAAAAAGCCTCTGATGAGGTGGGTGGGGTAAGCGAGCAGCGACAGGGCCGGGGACCGGTTCGGGGGTGTGGCCAGCCAATGTTATTACCGGTTCTCCGAACTACTACAAATTTTTACTACCGGTTCTTGCGAACCCACCATTGGTTAATATATGCTGATCTGAGTGCTGATTACTGGTAGAGAGGTATTGGAGATACGGGACCCCTTGCAGGATAGGGCTGAGAATTTTGTGCAATTCCTGCATAACCAAATCACTCAGATTTGGGAAGGCTTGGACTCCGATTGGGTGGGTCCAGAAGGGGTACGGAGGTGAGTCTTGAGAGTTTTATCTGGGAGGAGTTCGACTCTGTGACTCCCGAGGATGTGGACAGGATTCTGGGCAGGTTGATCTCTGCCACATGTTTATTGGACCGTGTCCCTCCTGGTTGGTGCTGGCTTCCCAGGTGGTTACACGAGGCTGGCTCTAGAGGATTATAAATGCTTCTTTGAGTGAGGGTTTCCTCCCCTCTACCCTGAAAGGAGCGGTCGTGAGGATCCTCCTCAAGAAGCCCTCTCTGGACCCAGCTGTATTAGCGAACTATCATCCAGTCTCCAACCTTTGTTTTGTGGCGAATGTTGTTGAGAGTGTGGTGGCGCAACAATTCCCCCGGTACCTGGATGAAGCTGTCTATCTAGATCCATTCCAGTAGGGCTTCAGGCCAGGATACAGCATGGAAACTGCATTGATCGCATTGGTTGATGATCTCTGGAGGGCTTGGGACAGGGGTTGCTCCTCTGTCCTAGTCCTATTGGATCTCTCAGCGGCTTTTGATACCATCGACCATGGTATTATGCTGCGCCGGCTGGAGGGGCTAGGAGTGGGGGGCATCTTGTTGCAGTGGTTCACCTCCTTCGTCTCTGTTCAGATGCAGTCTGTGATGGCAGGGGGACAGAGATTGACCTCGAGGCACTTTATTTATGGGGTGCTGCAAGGGTTGGTCCTCTTGCCCCTTTTGTTCAACATTTATGTGAAGCCGCTGGGGGAGATCATCCGTGGTTGTCATCTGTACGCTGATGATACTCAGCTGTGCATCTCCACCCCAGACCACCCCAGTGATGCCCTTGATGTGATGTCTTGTTGTCTGGAGGCCGTGCGGATCTGGATGGTGAGAAACAGGCTCAGACTCAACCCCTCCGAGACTGAGCGGGTATGGCTCCCGGCGTCCCGGTATAGCCAGCTGATTCCATCACTGGCTATTGGGGGTGAAATGTTAGCCCCCTCGGAGAGGGCCCGCAATCTGGGTGTCTTCCTGGATGCACGGCTGTCTTTAGAAGACCATATGATGGCTGTGGCCAGGGGAGCTTTCTATCAGATTCGCCTGATTTACCACTTGTGTCCCTTTCTGGACCGGGGTGCCCTGTGCATGGTCATTCACACCCTCGTCCTGTCCTGTCTGGACTAATGTAATGGTGTCTACATGGGGCTCTCCCTGAAGGTCACCCGGAGACTCCAACTGGTCCAAAATGCGGCCGCGCAGGTGATTATGGGTGCAACTTGATGCACCCATGTGACACCTCTCCTGCATGAGCTGCACTGGCTCCCAGTGGTCTTTCGGGTGCAGTTCAAGGTGTTGGTCACCATCTTTAAAGCGCTCCATGGCTTAGGGCCTGGATACCTATGGGATCGCCTTCTGCCAACAATAGTCTCCCACCGACCAACACGCTCCCACAGAGAGGGGCTTCTCAGGGTGCCATCGATAAAACAATGTAGACTGGTGACCCCCAGGGGGAGAGCCTTCTTTGTGGGGGCGCCCACCCTCTGGAATGAACTGCCCCCCTGGGATACGTGTGATTCCTGATCTCCGTACTTTTCGCTGGGCCCTTAAGACTGTGCTATTTCAACAGGCTGGCCTGGCTGAATAACGAATCTGGATGGGGTATTTTAAATTTGTGGGTTTTTAATTGAGGCCAAATTTATTTAATTTGTTCTAAAGTGGTTTTAAATTTTGTACTGTATATTGTTTTTAGTATGGCTGTGCACTTCCCTGAGTCCTTCAGGAGAAGGGCGGTATAGAAATCTAATAAATGAAATGAAATGAATGAATGAATGAAGTCTTTTTCTCTTTTGGGCTGGTTGATTGCTTCTTTTGCATGGTCTTCTACAGTATAGATGTTGTTAATGCCTACAAGTCTGTTGATGGCTGATTTGTCAGAGTATTAGGCGTCTAGAAATTCCCTGGCATTTTGGGATTTGGCCTTGTCTAGGATTGTCACATTTTCCCAATTGAAACTATGGTTAAATCTGTCTATATATTGGGAAATTAAAGATTTTTTGTCATGCCTCTGACTGCCAGTTGGTGTTCATGGATGTGTTCTGCCAGTCTTCTTCCTGTTCTGTCTCAAATAGTGGTTGTTGCAGTTCTTACATTGTATGTTGTGAATGACTGCTTTTTCTTCTGGGTTTGCTAGGTCTTTTGGTTTGCTTAGGATGTTTGGCTTGTGTGCTACTCTGATTCCATGTGGTTGTAGTAGTCTGTGGTTTCTGAGATATTCTTGATGTATGGCAGTGTAGTTCTTTTTAGGGTTTGTGTTGATTGTGCTATATTTGTTTGAGTGGTCAAGGACTTTTTTTAAAAAAAGTTTTTTTATTAGTAATTCAAAATTAAAAACATTGGACATAGATATGACATCACTGGTCCCAAGCATCTTCTAAAACTTTAAACTAATACATAATATACTAATGATAATATAATAATATATTCCTTAGACCTTATACGTTATTTAAACATAGTATAATAATAATAATTTATACCTTATTCCTATACAATTACACATACCTATACCTACATGTACCTATCTATACAATTCACATACATATTTATCTATAATATCTATTTTCTTACTTTTCGTAGGTTTTATGTGTGTTTTTCTTTAAGCCAGGTTTTTCCTATGTAACCAAGATGTTTGTGCAACCCTGGTTGAATGAAATCACATTCACTACTTTCTGGTTCCCCCCCCCCCCCACACACACACTTCTTTTCATTCTGGCAGCCAGCAGATTTTGTGTTTATCTATAATAACGTATATCTATAATATCTATACAATTCACATACATATTTATCTATAATAACCTATAATAACGTAGATTCAAGTCTAACACTACACATTTGTCTTGGATATCCTCCTTTTATCTAACTATTCGTAGTAGTTTGTCCAGATTTTATAGTGCAATGTTTCGCTTTTATCCTTGAGTTCCAAGATGAGTCAATCCATTTCTGCACAGTTGAAAATTTTTAGTAGTATTTCCTCTTCAGTTGGGGTGTCTTTTTCTTTCCACTTCTGCGCATAGGCTATCCGTGCCGCTGTATGTATATGCAGTAATAGATAATTTATGTCTTTCTAGTATTTTCTCTCTGTCATTCCCAAAAGGAAAAATTATGGTTAGACTTCTATGTTTATTAACAAAATTTCTTCCAACCAACTCTTTATCAGATTCTAATATTTTTTTGCCTTTGGGCATTCCCACCACATATGATAGAAGTTCCCCAGAGCCACCTCACACTTCTAACATGCCAAAGAATTTCCCTGATTCATGCTAATCTTGTGGGGGGGGGGAGGTGCCACCTATAAAGCATCTTATACAAATTTCCTTATATGAAGTTGCTAATGTGATTTTTAAATTTTTTTCTGCCAATTGTCCAAATCAATACTATGACCAAAATATTTACTCCAAATTATCATCATTTCTTTGACTTGTTCCTCAATCATATCTTGTTCCAATAAATAGCAATATAATTTACTTATGGTCTTACCCTCCCTACTTAATAAAATCTTATCTAATTCTGATAATTCTTGCTTTATACTCCATTCCTTTTTTGTCTTTGCTAAATTTAGACTGTATTTGGAGGTATGCCCACCATTCCAATTCAGTTCCTTCTTCCTTTAAAATATTTCTCGCTTTCAGTTCTCCTCTCTCATTCAGAATGTCTTTATAGGTGACAATCCCCCCTAATTTAGTAAAATTTGGATGAGTATACATTTCCAAAGTTGACACCCAATTGGGAATTTCCATATAATTACTTCTTTTTATCTTGATCCAAATATCTAATAAAGCCTCTGGAAGTACTAATGGACTTTATGCTTTTCCTCCCATAAAATAGCATGCCATCCTGTCTGTAAATCGTGGCCTTCAAGCGCCTATAGTCTTGTATTTTTTAGATGTATCCACTCACTTATCCATACCAAAGCTGCTACCTGATAATATTTTCTCCAATCTCGCAAACCAAATCCCCCTCTTTCTCTAGCATCTTGTAATGACTTTAATCTAATTCTCAGTTTTTTTCCCTTGCCAGATGAATTTTGAAATATGTCTATCCAAATTAGTAATATTTGGATAGACATATTTGGATAGACATGCCCAAAATGGCCACTCTCAGCTGATTGGCGGTGATGTGGGGGCAATGACCCTGGCTTTTTGGGGGTTTTGGGGGGCGGACCAGCTTGTTACGCCCCATGACTGGTGAGGGGAGCTTCTCGCCAATCTTTTGAACATCTTGAGAGCTGGATTCTCTCCAGGATGCAGCGACCAGGGCAAGGACGGAGGCGGCTGCTCAGCGGCTTTGATATCCAGCTGAGATCGGCCTCAGCATCTCTCAAGGGCCATGGGGCTGGCAGAACAGCAGCAATAGCATCGGCGGTGCTGCCCCTTGTTTGGGGCTCCAGGGGAAGCCGTGTGGATGGCAGGAGACTCCTGCGTGACCCAATGGTGGATGGAGTTGTTCTCGGGGGCTGGCGATGCCGATGTTGTGGGCTGTGATGCCGGGACGAACGGCTGCAAGACAGGACATCAGAAAGGGCAGAGAGAGACAGGAGGCCTCCATTGGGGAGAGCGTGGGGCACTATACCAGCTCTGCTACCAACGTAAACTGGGTCTACCTGGGATTACCTGATACAGACATGGGGGGGGGACCCACTTGGAAAGGGCCCACCCCTGGTTGTTTCAGAGGCTCCCCCTCCCTTGTGTGGATTGGTGGTGAACTAGGGGCAGTATTGTCCGAGAGGCTGGGAAAGATCTCTAGCCAGGTTTCTTTTGTGCTGGTGTGGTCAACTGGCCTTATGGCTGTTTATCATCTGGAGGTGGCCCCTGAACAATGTGACATCTGCCTCCCATGGATTTTTATGGCCACTTTTCACCTAAGGTTTAGCCACCGGAATTTCTTCCTGGCCAGTGGTCCTGTCGATTGGTGGCTATCATCAATACTTCTCAATTATTGAGGGATATACCCTGGATTTCAACTCTGATATGGAGTCGGACTAAGACTGCGGTTCTTGCCCTCCCCAGCTTTCGTGAGAACGGGTGGTGTGGACATCTGGTCCCAGAAATGGTTTAAGACTCCATTCACTGCGGTGAGAGAGCAGTGGAGTTTATTGACTGATCTTGAGTGGATATCCCTTTTGCCGGAACTTGGACCAACTTGATTAACCCCTTGGCCATGGGCTTCTCCCGATTATTAGATGTATTCGTCGGCGGAGCTTCTTAGTCTGCAAGATTTCCCCCTTTCGCAGGTGTGGCCCTCCACTTTATCGAGGGCCTACCTTTATGATGGGCTTTGGAGCCCTGAGAGGTGGTATGTCACAAAAAGGGGTTTGAGGGGTTTTCTGGGGAAATTTTTAGATAGACTTTTAAGGAGTTCTGGGGGGCGGGAGGGTTGTGTGGGTGTGGGGGCTAACCTACGGGAGGAGGGGTCTGGCCTGGCTGTTAGTGGGGCCAACGGGGGGTGTAGATTCTGGGGGCAAGGGGAACATTGAAGTTCATTCTGCTGAGGGCTTTTCTATCAACACGCTGAGTGGGAAGGGCAGATATGGCGGGTGCAGGGGACCATATCACATGATGGGGGTGCACACTCACTATCTTCGAGCGGTGGCATGCCCCAGTCCCCATAGCCCTTCTCGCCCCCCAGGTTGCACTGACTTTCAGGGCCCGAGTCTCCAGCTGTTGCTGTGCAATGCCAAGTAAACAAAGCCCCCCTCATTTGTGATCTTGTTCAGGAGGGGGAAGCGGACCTGGCAGGTATTACGGAGACCTGGTTGGGCCAGGAGGGGGGAGTTCCCCTCGTGGATATGTGCCCACCAGGCTTCCGTGCATTCCATCAGCCGAGAGCTCAGGGCAGGGCGGGGCGGGGGGTGGCAGTTCTTATAAAGGAAGGTCTTGATCCAAGGAAGACCACTGTACCACAGCCGGGTGTGAGTCCCTCCTTGTGAAGTGGGGTCAAGGAGTTCAGATGGGTCTGTTGGTCACGTACCTGGCTTCCTGCCATGTGGCAACGACCCTGCCCGAGCTCCTCAATGTTGTAGCCGAGGTGGCAATTGGTACCCCCAGGCTTATGGTCATGGGGGATTTCAATCTGCCATCTATCGGTGAAACGTCTGAGGTGGCTCAGGAATTCATGGCTTCCATGACGGCCATGGACCTGACTCAGTTAATTCACAGCCCCACTCACACCCTGGACTTAGTTTTTGACTCTGGTCAGTGGTCGAGTGGTCTTGATATAGGAGATATAGTCATCGAACCCTTGTCATGGTCTGACCACTCACTCCTTTGACTGGACTTTCTAATCGCTACACCCTGCAGCAGGGAGTGGAACCGACTAGGTGGTTCTGCCCCAGGCGCCTGATGGAACCAGATAGGTTCCAGATGGAGCTTGGGCCATTTCCCAAGACTCTGGCTCATGACTCGGCTGAAGATTTGGTGGCCGCCTGGGATAGCGCGGCCGCTGGGGCTTTGGACCGCGTCGTGCCTTTGCGGCCTCTGACCCGGCACCGAACTCACCTGGCTCCTTGGTTTTCTGAGGAGCTGAGGGAGAGGAAGCACCGGAAAAGACGCCTGGAGAGCGGTTGGAGGGCCAGCAGCTCCGAATCTGATCGAACACTGGTGAGGTCTCACATTAAGACCTACCTAGTGGCGATAAAAGCGGCGAAATCTAGCTATTTTCCCGCTCTTATCGCGTCATCAGATAATCGCCCAGCCGCCCTGTTTAGGGTGACCCGCTCCCTCCTTCAATTGGGAGTGCGGGATGACTCCTTGTAGGGTCAAGCTGAGGATTTTGTACAGTATCTATATGACAAAATCGCTCAGATTCGGGAAGGTCTGGCCTCTGACTGGGTGAGTCTGGACAGGATGATTGAGGCAGGTCTTGAGAGTATTGTTTGGCAGGAGTTTGATCCTGTGGCTCCCGAGGACATGGACAGGATTCTGGGACAGTTGAATGCTACCATATGTTTATTGGACTCGTGTCGCTCTTGGTTGGTGCTGGCTTCCCGGGAAGTTACATGAGGCTGGCTCCAGAAGATTATTAATGCTTCTTTGAATGAGGGTGTCCTGCCAGCCGCTTTGAAAGAAGCGGTGGTGAGACCCCTCCTCAAGAAGCCTTTTCTGGATCTGGCTGTTTTGGCTAATTACCATCCAGTCTCCAATCTTCGCTTCCTTGCAAAGGTTGTTGAGAGTGTGGTGGCGCGGCAGCTTCCCCAGTACCTGAATAAAGCTGTCTATCTAGATCCGCTCCAGTCCAGGTTCTGGCTTGGGCACAGCACAGAAACGGCATTGATCGCGTTGGTGGATGATCTCTGGAGGGCACGAGATGGGGTTGCTCCTCTATCCTGGTCCTGTTAGATTTCTCAGTGGCTTTTGATACCATCAAACATGGTATCATGTTGCGCCGGTTGGAGGGGTTGGGGGTGGGGGGCACCATTTTGCGGTGGTTCTCCTCCTATCTCTCTGACCGATCACAATCTGTGTTGGCAGGGGGGCAGCGGTCGACTCCGAGGCGCCTTGTTTGCGGGGTGCCGCAGAGGTCAGTCCTCTTGCCCCTTCTGTTCAACATTTATGTAAAACCGCTGGGTGAGATCATCTGTGGCTTTGGGTTGGAGTTCCATCAGTATGCTGATGACACCCAGTTGTACATCTCCACCTCAGGCCACCCCAACGATGCCCTTGAAGTGATGTCTCGGTGCCTGGAGGCCATGCGGGCCTGGATGGGGAGAAACAGGCTCCGAATCAACCCCTCTGAGACCGAGTGGCTGTGGCTTCCGGCGTCCCGATATAGTCAGCTGGTGCCATGGCTGACTATTGGGGGCGAGACATTGGCCCCCACAGAGAGGGCTTGCAACTTGGGAGTCCTCCTGGATGTACGGCTGTCTTTAGAAGAGCATATGACGGCTGTGGCCAGGGGGGCTTTTTATCAGGTTCGCCTGATACACCAGTTGCGTCCCTTTTTTAAAAAATTAGATTTGTATGCCGCCCTTCTCCGGAGACTCAGGGCGGCTTACAATGCGTTAAGCAATAGCCTTCATACTTTTGTATATTTTTTATACAAAGTCAGCTTATTGCCCCCACAAACTGGGTCCTCAATTTACCTACCTTAGAAAGGATGGAAGGCTGAGTCGATCTTGAGCCTCGAACCTTGCAATAATTTCAGACAGCTGGATCTTAATAACAGGCTATTAGCCTGTTGAGCTATCTGAGGCTCATATGCGGCCACGCGGGGGTTTATGAGAGCGAGGGGGCGGTCCCACATGACACCTCTCCTGCCCGAGCTGCACTGGCTCCCAGTGGTCTTCTGGGTGCACTTCAAGGTGTTGGTGACCACCTTTAAAGCGCTCCATGGCTTAGGGCCTGGGTATTTGCGAGACCGCCTTCTGCCGCCAATAGCCTCCCACCGGCCAATACGCTTGCACAGAGAGGGCCTCCTTAGGGTGCCGTTGGCCAGACAATGTCAGCTGGTGACCCCAGGGGGAGAGCCTTCTCTGTGGCGGCACCTGCTCTCTGGAATGATCTACCCCCAGAGATCCGCAGAGATCCGAGATACCAGACCTCCTGACTTTTCGTCAGGCCCTTAAAACCCACTTATTTCACCTAGCTGGACTGGTTTGATCCCATCCTCTGTTTTTAATTGTAATTGATTTTAAATTAGAGTGTTTTAATTTGTTGGCCGAAATCATTTGATATTTTTTAAAATTGTTTTAATTTTTGTATATCATGTTTTACCCTGGCTGTTCACCGCCCTGAGTCCGGTTGGAGAAGGGCGGTTTATAAATAGAAATAAATAAGTAAGTAAGTAAGTAAGTCTTTTTTGAGCTGAATTGGTGTGCACTGGAATAGAAACAACATTTTTGGTAGGACAGTCATCTTAATGGCGACTATCCTGCCCATTAAAGATAGCTGTAGTTTTTCCCATTTTTCCAAATCAGACCTAATTTGTGTCATTAATTTATCATAATTATCTTCTTTGAGTGTGATGCATCTTGCAGTCAATTGAATTCCTAAATATCTAATTTTTTTTGTAAACTGAATATTTATCTTTCCCTCTAATTCTTTTTTTCCCTCTTCAGTCATATTTTTCACTATCATTTTCATCTTTTCCTTATTTATTTTTAGGCCCGCTACTTCTCCATATTCCTCTAGCACTTCCATCAGCCTAACCACGGATTGTACAGGCTCTTCAATAACAAAGACTGTACTTTAAAAGTTTCTCTTCTTATTTTTAAACCTTTGATCTGTTTTTCTTCTCGAATTGTTCTAATTAAAATCTCTAATGATAAAATAAACAATAATGGTGATAGCGGACAACTTTGTCTTGTCCCTTTTTGGATTGGAAAATTCTTCGTCATTTCCCCATTGATTACCACTTTGGCTTCCTGTCTGGAATAGATTGCTTTATACATCCTTATAAATTTTCCCCCAAAATCCATATAATTTAATTATTCTAAAATAAAGTCCCATTTAATGTTATCGAAGGCTTTTTGTGCATTGATAAATATCAATGCCATCTGTTTTTCATTATGGACTTCATAGTATTCTATGGTATCTAAAATGGTCCTAATGTTGTTCCTTATATACCTTCTGGGCAGGAAACCATTTTGATCAGACTGAATAAAATTCTCTAGAAATTTCTTTAATCTGTCTGCCATGATTGTCATCCGGATTCAGTAAAGATATCAGCCTATAATTTTTAGTATAAGTCAGATTGGAATTTTCCTTAGGGATCAGTGTAATTGTTGCTTGTTTCTACGATGCTCGTATCCTGGCTTCATTCAATACATCATTATATACCTCTAATAACAATGGACTTAGTATCTCTTGGTGATTTTTATAGATGTTTGATGGCAGACCATCAGGACCTGGTGCTTTATTACTTTTTTGTTTTTTGATTGCCTCGGATATCTCAAATACTGTTATCTCATTATTTAATAAATCTTTACATTTCACCAGGATTTTTGGCAATCCTATTTTTGCAGATATTGCAATATCTTACCTTCCTCTATCTTTTCTTTATCATACAGATTTTTAAAGAATTCATAGACCACCTTTCTCTTCCCCTCATTTTGACATATTAATTCTCCCTTATCCTTATATAGTTTACTAATCTGACTTTTTTCCTTTTGATTTTTTAATCTATAAGCCAACCACTGCTTATTTGCATTCTCAAAAAAAAATTGTTTAATACTTTTTATTTGTTGCACCATACTTTCCTTTTCAATAGTATTCAATTTATGTTTAATTGTATCTATTTGCCATTTCAACTCTCGTTTTTTTGGTTCTTTCTGTAATTCTTTCTCTATTTTACTAAGATCCTCCTCCAAATTTTTCTGCCGTTGCCTTGTTTATTATATTTAGCTATATATGTTATTGCTATTCCTCTCATAAAAGCTTTTGCTGTATCCCACAAATGTTGATTATTAGTATCCTCTTTTTTATTGCTTTGAAAAAACAGGCTCATTTGGTCATCCATCTTTAATTTAAACTCAATTTGATTCAAAATTGCTTTTTTTAGCGTCCACCTCATCTTTTTTTGCCCTTTCCACTTAATTTTAATAGGATTGTGATCTGCCCACGAGTTTATGTCAATATTAATTTCCTGAATTTCTAAATTTAAGTCTGTTGATGCCCAGGCCATATCAATTCGAGACCAAGATTGATGTCTGCCAGAATAATATGTATATTGTTTCTTGTTCCCATTTCTTTCCCTCCAACTATCCTTTATACTCAATTCTTCCACCATTTTAAAAAATGTATTAGGTAATATCCTTCTGACACCTTTCATTAATCTATCATTTCTGTAATCTAGTTCTCTATCTACAATCATGTTAAAATCACCAATTATGCACATGCTATTGTATTCTAAGTCTCCAATCATGTTTTGTAATTTCTTGTAAAATAATTTTTGGCCCTCATTTGGCACAAATATTCCAACCAAGATCGTTTTTCTTTCCTTCAAAGTTATGTCTGCTATTAATATTCTACCCTCCTCGTCTTTACACATTTGTTTGGCCAGAATTTCCTCCTTTACATACATCACAATTCCCCCTTTCTTCTGCTGTGATGAAGATATAAACATATTCCCTAAATTGTTGCATTTTAATAGATGTTGATATTGCTTTTTTATATGTGTCTCTTGCAAAACTATTATAACCAAATTCATTTTATACAATTTATTGAAATTTTTTTCCTTTTTCCTGGAGCATTTAAACCATTCACATTCAAAGATAAGATCATTATTTCATCTTGTAAGCCTCTACTTATACTTAGGTTTTGTTGCCCTCGATAGTCTGACTTCTTTTTATTCTTTGCATTCACCATCATTGTCTTTCCCATTATCCACACTCTCTCCTTTTCCATTTCCTTTCTCTTTAATTTGAAATTCCCTCTTATCTGGTGACTGCCCTCTTAGTTCTCCTTCTTCCCTTATTTCTCTTTCCTCCAACTCAACCTCACTGCCAAAATTCTGTTTGCAGACCCTTCTACTTTGTCAACTGTGTCCAGTCCAAACCTTTTTTCTCCCCAGGGTACCATAATTCCTTCTGGTGTCAACCACTGGAAATTTACATTTTTTTTCTTGTTAGTTTAGATGTTAGCGTTTGGTAGGGTTGTCTTAATTCTCTTACTGTTCTAGGGACTTTTTGAGCACCACCAGCTGTCTTCCTCTAAACTCTAATGGGTCCTCTCTGGTCCTATGTAGGATCTCTTTACAAATTGATTTTTTAATGAATCTAATATGCACTTCTTTGGGTAGATTATTCCTACGTACATAATTAGTATGGATCCTATAGATTTCATCCTTTTCATTGATCATTTCCTCTTTCCTCTTTCCCGATTCCTAGTGCTCCCGCCAATAAATCTGCCATTACCTCCAGGAGGCCCTCACTCTTTTCTTCCCTCACATTCTGAAGCCATAGGTAGTGGGCTGCCTTTTCTGTTTCTAAGTGGATGACCAACATTTCAAGATCTTGTTAGCTTGTATTAATCTTTCTTCCATCTCCTCCATTCTTTTTTCTTCCCTTCCCATTCTCTCCTCCATCTCCTGCAATTTTTGCTCATTTTTCATAATTTGTTGTTGGAAGCATTCAAATTGATCGTCCATTGACCTCATCTCTTCTTTCAGTTCTCCCATGTCACTTCTTACTTCTCCTATCTTTTGTTTCAAATCCTTGTGGTTTTTCAAGATAACATCCTGCATTGTTTGTTGTATATCTACATCTGTTATAGACCTTTGAATCAATTTGATCTTTCCCTTTGCATTATTTCTTCAATGGACCTTTGCCCTGCTGGACTCAGTTCCACTGTCATAGTTTGGGCCCCCTGCCTCTTTCTTGTGCCCATTCTCGTCAGATTAGGAATGCTTGTCATCTTTGCCACCACTTTAAGCCAACTTCCCCACTTTTTTATAGTCTTCTTATGTTTCTCCAGGACACCCAAGCTTTCACTATTTAATTCTCAATGCTTAGATTTACAGCTTCCACTAGATATCATATATTTTTAGGTGTCTTTTAGTTTTGGCATCCTTATATCAATCTATCCTTCCAAAATATCAATCTAAAACATTTAACAATATCAACAATTAATTAGTGGCAAAATATATAATTAAATCACTTATAATGTTATCAGTAATTAATGCAGTAGATAGTAGATAGTCAAAGATGGTAATCGGGACTTTCGGTTGGCACCGCCGTCGTCGCCAGATGGTTTCTTTAAGACCGCCAGCCCCGCCGCCCGTAAAGAGCCGCCTCTACAGCTGAGAGGCGGCTTGAAAAACTCCGTTTTTTCTGAAGAAACGTGAGGAGAGCTGGCGAGATCAGGTAGAGCCCCCTGCGAAGCCCCCAGATTGCCTTTTTTGCTTCTGGGGAGGAAGCAGGGTGAGGCTCCCTATCCAGCTCGCCGAGGCTCCGGACTCCGGGGACAAGTCTGCATTCAGCAGAGCCAGACGACGCGACCAACTTCAGCACTGAATAGCAACTGAATCTTCTAAATTAAGCTGGGTGAAACCGGGACTTTAAACCAAAAACGCAAGTATTTGTGCTAACCCTGTCAATAAACTAAAGAATGGAGAAGGAGTGAAAGTAAATTAAAATGGCGTCCGACTTCAGCGGAGGAAAAAAGCTGAAAGCGAAAGTGGAAATGCCTGTGTGTTCCAATGCATTCTAAAGTATTTAAAGCAATAGCGTTTGTTAGAAGAAAAGAGAAAAGTTTTCTTAAAGTGATTTTCATCTGTTCCCTTTTCTTGATAGATTTGATTAAAGCTGGGGGAGTTTTTAAAAGGACTCTGTGGTGGAAAAGGTGGGAAGACCTCCTTCCTAGAAAGAATAAGACTGCGTAGTACCATGGCTTCAAAGCAGACTAAGCCAGCTCCTAAAGCTGCAGGGGGGGGGGTTCCCCCACTCATCAAACAAAAGAGCAGTCAGAGATTCAGACTCAGAGCCAAGAACAGGAGGCTGGATTTAAAGATTTGAAAGAATTTATTGCTGTGGCTCTAAGGAACCAAACTGATGTTATGGAAAAATCTCAGCAGGAAATTAAGGAGGTGGTTCAAGAAAAGTATGACAAGATGAAGCGAGATATACTGACAGTTGTTACTGGTCTGTCAGAAGCGGTTGTTGAGATTGATAAAAAAGTGGGTGAACTCAGTTCAGAATTTGAATTTAAAATGAGGGAAGCTGACAAAATTTCCAGTGTGGATAACAAAACTCAAAGAATTGAAAATGAAGTGACTATGATGCAATTCAGATTTATGGAGTTTGCTCTAAGACTGAGAGGAATAAAAGAAAATAACAGAGAGGATTTGAGAGTGGTTTGTGCTGATGCCTTTGCTGTGATGTTAAAGGTTAATCCTGAAGATGTCTTTTGCAAGATTGACAAGGTCTACAGAGTGAATTCTTGGGTGGCAAGACAAAGGAACTTGCCTAGAGATGTGGTGATCTACTTTACAGATAGAAGAATGAGAAATGACATCTTGCAAAGGTCTTTTGTTTCTACTGTTCAAGTTGATGGAAAAGAGATTGGGATCTACAATGAATTGCCGCCTAAGATGCTAAGAGATAGAAAGGACTTTGGATTTTTGGTGACTGAGTTGAAGAAACAACAGATACCTTTTAGGTGGGATGCCCCAGTTGGTATAACACTGAGGTATCAAGGAGAGAGATATCGACTAAATACTGTTGAAAAAGTGGAAGAATTTTATTTCAGAGTTCTTAAAACTGGTGCAGCATCTCCACATACATCTTCAGTGTTAGCTATAGAGGAGGGTGATAAAGAGAAGGAATTTGAACAAGAGACTGAGGAACAGCGGAAACAGATGGAGCTGGAGGCAATGGAAACTCAATGAGCAATAGCGGAAATTCAAGGGGGCTCTTTGGATGAACCATTGGATTCTTCAGAGTCTAGAAAAGGGCCACCCAGAAATACAAGAGAGGTGGCATTGGACCTTCAATTGTTGTTACAGGAACCTAGAGATCAGCGTATAACTCGAGCAGCCCACAAGCAAATTCTAGACAAGCAAGAGCAGCAGAGGTCTATCCCACCACAAGATAAGAAGGGTGCCAATGGTAAACCACAGAAACCTGAAGCCATGGGAGGAGCCAGGCCGAAGACTACTACTCTGGAACAGAGACTTCAGCAAATGCTCTTAACGCTTCATGAGACTGCAACTGACAATTAAATTCCTATCTTGGAACGTTAATGGACTGAACTCACCACAGAAAAGAAGGAAAATATTTCACTATTTGAGACAATTTAACAATGGCGTTATCTGTTTGCAAGAAACTCATATCAGAATACAGGATCAAAAATATTTGATGAATTCCAAATTAGTTGTACAATTCATAGCTTCAAACACAGAGAAAAAGAATGGTGTTGTGATTTATATAAATAAAAGATTATCAGCCAAAACTATAGAAGCAGATGATTGAGGAAGATATATAGCAATCGAATTGTATACACAGAATGGCCCACTTTTGGTGATTGGAATTTATGCTCCTAATCAGCAACAAGAAAATTTTTATAAATTATTATATTCTAAAATATTGCAATGGGATTATAGAACTATTCTACTTATGGGAGATTGGAATGGAGTAATAGATATCAAAAAAGATAAGAAGAGCTTGGCAAAATCATGTGTTAAATTACCACAGACTTTTTTTGATATGGGAGAAGACCTGGAACTGAAGGATGTATGGAGAGTTCAGAACCCAAAAGAATTGGACTCTACCTTTTTTTCAGATCGACATAGATCCTTCTCCAGGATTGATTTCATTCTGGTCACAGCTGATTTACTTTTAAAAAAGAAGAAAACAAAGATTTTTCCGAGGACTCTAACTGATCATAGCCCGGTATGGATAGAAATAGAAATGGGAAAGAAGGAGAGAAGATCATGGAGATTAAATGAAAATTTGTTTAGATATGAAAAGAATGTAAATGAACTTAAAAAACAAATGAAAGAATTTTTTGAAATGAACCTGAATAAGGGTACCCCTATTGAAACTGTTTGGGATGCGAGTAAGGCGTACATGCAAGGGTACTGATTTATATGAACTCTAAACATAAACTAAATCAACAAAGGAAAAGATTAGAAATAGAAGAAGAAGTAAAGAAAAAAGAACAATTACTTATAAAAAATCCGATGGATAAAAAGCTACAAGAAATTATAAAACTTTTGAAAGATCAATTTCAAATGCTTATAGCGGAACAAGCAGCAACTAATTTACAATTTGCAAAACATAATATATTTTGTAATGCCAACAAACCGGGCAGATGGTTGGCTTATACACTGAGGAAACAGCAGAGTTCTCGTGTTATTGGTAGCATTGAATATAGAGGGAAGGAAGTTTTTCAACAAAATTTAATTAAAAAAGCCTTTTTGGATTATTATACTAAACTATATGCTAAAGATCATATACAGAATGAACTTATAGATAAATACTTAGAAGAATGTAGAGTCAAGAAAATTTATAGAGAGCAAAAGGAAAGAATGAATCAATTAATAACAGTTGATGAGATTATTCTTGCAATTAAACAATTGAAAACAGCTAAAGCTCCAGGGACGGATGGTTTAACAGTGGTGTATTATAAAACTTTACAAGTAGAAATGATTGAACATCTTAAAGACTTATTTTGTAGCATACAAAAAGGGGGTAAAATACCCCCTTCATGGAAGGCAGCCTTTGTTTCATTGATACCAAAAGAGGAAGGTTCTACAAAACTGGAAAATTTTAGACCAATATCTCTCCTGAATACGGATTATAAAATCTTTGTAAAAGTATTAGCCAACAGACTAATGCCAGTTATGCAAGAGGTGATTCATCATGATCAAGCTGGATTTATAGAAGGCAGATACATGAAGGATTATTGTGAGGCAAATTATAGATTTACTGGAACATCTTGAGAAGAGTAAACAGATCCCTGCAGTGCTGGTGTTTTTGGATGCGGAAAAGGCCTTTGATTGAGTCAATTGGAACTTTCTATTAAAGACTTTAACAAAAATGAAGTTTGGGGATCAGTTTGTTCAGGCGGTTTCAGCAATTTATCAAGCGCAAACAGAACAAATTATCATTAACGGAAGTTTAACTACAAACTTTTGTATTGAAAAAGGAACAAGACAAGGTTGTCCGTTATCCCCATTGTTGTTTATTTTAACTTTAGAAGTCTTATTGAACACAGTACGGGATTCGAGTACCTTGAATGGAATAGCTATAAGGCAAGAGGATTATAGAACAAGGGCATTTGCAGATGATCTAGTGGTTACCCTAACACGGCCGATGGACTCAATAATCCAGATGAAAGATATTATAGAAGAATATGGTTTGGTATCAGGATTTAGATTGAATCAGAAAGATGATAGTTAAAAACATGACAGAAGATCAAAAGAAGCAACTCGAAAGGAAGGCAGGCTTTGAAATAGTACCAAAGGTGAAATATCTAGGAGTTCAAGTTGCAGCCTCAAATATAAAACTTTTTCAAAATAATTATGAAGTGTTGTGGCGAAAGGTGCAAAAAGACATGGAAACTTGGAAAAAGCTGCAGCTATCTTTACTTGGAAGAATAGCAGCAGTTAAAATGAATGTTCTACCTAGATTCTTATTTTTGTTTCAAATGATTCCGGTGCTCAAAAGTGATAAATATCTTATGGAATGGCAAAAAGGAGTGGATAAGTTTGTTTGGAATGAGAAAAAACCAAGAGTTAAGCTGAAAATTATGCAAGATGTTCGTGAAAGGGGTGGCCTTAAACTTCCAAACCTACGATTGTATTATGAACCAGCAGCGTTGACACAAGTGAGTGATTGGTTTGGAATGACAAGGACTGAGATATTGAATACAGAAGGCCACGACCTGGAATTTGGTTGGCATGCATACTTATTTTACGAAAATATAGTTGATAAAGTATTCGAGAGCCATATACTCAGAAACTCCTTGATGAGAGTATGGAAGAAGCACCAGCTTAAATTGGATTACAAAATACCTTTGTGGTTGGATCTTGGTCATATTACATGGAATATAAAGTCACTCGGGGGGATTTTATATAAAGAAGTACTTTTTGATAATGGGGGTAGATGGCAATTAAAGACACTTAACACTCTTTTGGAAGAAGGGATTAATTTAACTTGGTTACAGTATAATCAACTTCAACTGAGATGGAGGGAAGATCAAAAAATTGGTTTAATGTTGTACGAAGAGGAATTGGTAAAACAGATTAAAGAGAAAGGCCCAATGCATATTAAGAGGGTTTATAATATTTTGTTAGAAAGAGACTCTGAAAACGAACTGGTTAAAGATTGTATGATAAAGTGGGCACAAAATTTTGCAGAATCAATTATGATGGAAACATGGGAAAAAATATGGATCCAGAATGTTAAATTCACACGGTCAAAGAATTTGAGGGAATATTTTTATAAAATGTTTTATAGGAGGCATTTAGATCGTAAGAAACTGTCATGCATGTATCCTAATGTTCAGACAAAATGCTGGAGATGCGATTGTTTAGATGCTACATATTACCATATATGGTGGACTTGCAAGAAAGTGAAGGCTTTTTGGATCAAAATTTGGTGGGTTATGCAAAATGTTTTGAAGAAAAAACTCCAATTTTCTCCTCAATTGTTCTTATTGGGTATAGTTAAGGATTTTTCATTGAATGAAACAAAACTGATATTATATATGGTTACAGCAGCTACGTTATTGATTGGTCAATATTGGAAAAAAGATGTTCTACTTACTATTGAAGAATGGACTTTGAAGGTGGCCAGTTTTGCAGAAATGGCAAAGATATCAGCATACTTAAAAGACCGGACTCAAAAAACTTTTGTGTGGGAATGGAAGAAATGGATAGACTATGTGCAGAATAAATACCAAACACGGAAGTATCAGATAGCTTTTAGTTGAATGTTATGTAGAAATTTATAGTATAGACAGGGGGTACAATAGCTGGGGGGTATTGTATGATATGATATGATTTGGATCACCTTTTAGTATTTGGGGAGCTCAAATTGAATTGTAATTCTAAGGTTACAAGGGAAGTCAAGGGAGGGGAGGGAAGGGTTAGGGAGGGGAAGGGGGAGAAAGGGGCGGAAATTTGTATTTGTAAAACTTTTTCAATAAAAAAAAAAGATGGTAATCAAAATAATAAGAAAAAGAAAAAAATAGTAATCATAAAGATAGTTTCTTCTTAAGAGTGTCCCATGTCAGCACCACAATATAATACAATTAATTTTCTCTATTTCTATATGAACACTATTTCACAAGTTTCATCACACCCAAAGTTACACACAGATTCTCCATGATTTATAAGTTGATTGGCAGCAAGCTCACAAAAGTAATTCTTATATTCCTTTGAGTTTACTTTTCTTCTGTAAATTATGTCCGGTTTTCTCTTGGCCAGTAGATATCTCCCATACTCCCTGTTATATTATTCAGCAATCAGTCTCTCTTCAAAATGTCCATAATCTCCGATTAATCAGCACTTTCGCTCTCAAACTTTGAATTGTCTGTTTCCTTGATGTCATATCGTCAATGGTAACAAGATTCCTCCTTGGCTCTTTTCCTTCACTCCATCAGTGTTATCTCTCGCATTGAAATTTATTTATTTATTGATTGATTGATTGATTGATTGATTGGTTCGATTTATATGCTACCTTTCTCCAGAGACTCAAAGCGGCTTACAATGTGTTAAGCAATAGCCTTCATACTTTTGTATATACCTGCTTAGTAGGACTTTTAGCCCCCCCAAGCGGTGTTCTTTTTTATACAAAGTCAGCTTATGGCCCCCACAATCCAGGTCCTCATTTTACCTACCTCGGAAGGATGGAAGGCTGAGTCAATCTTGAGCCTGGTGAGATTTGAACTTGCAGTAATTGCAGGAAGCTGGCAGCTAAGTGCTACTTTAACAGCACTTTAGTCCGCTGCACCCCCAAGGCTTTTGGTGGTCTTGCAGACTAAACGAAATGGTCTCATTTAAGCCCAAACTTGCTGATCGTCACTATATTTTGGAGGAAACTTCCTTCCTAGGCCTCCTTCCTCTTCCCTCTTTAAAAATCCTCTGGGAAGACCTTTCATCCCGGATCACTCGCAAGAGGCTGCCGAGATCACTTTATCCCAGATCCATCTCTCTGTTGTCCCGCTATTCCACCACTATTGTCATCTAGCTGTCTGCTGTCATTTCTTCGCAGCCGCCATTATGGGCCAACTTCTTTCCCCGATCAGCTTCTCCAAGGCTTTCCTGTCATCCGCTATCTCGACCGTCGCTGAGAGCTGCACCGCAGGGCATCCCTTTCTTACAATTCCCCTCCAAGGGATCTGGACTACTGAAAACCGCCAACCAATTGAAAATTGCTGTGGAAGTGACTCTCTGTATTGGAGCTCCATTTTACAAAGATTTCCCCCTTAACATCTGGCTCTGCCCCTGAGTGGTCAAGGACTTTTGATGAAGTTGCATTGGTATCCATTTTATTGGAATGTGTTGTAATGATGGTCCATTTCCTTTTTCTGCTGTTCTGGGTTGCTGCAGTGTGTTTGGGCTCATTTAAATAAAATCCTTATGCAGCTTCTCTTGTGGGAGGTTGGGTTGTTGCTTTTGTACTGGGGCATCTAGTTAGTATGGGTGGTTTTTCTGTAGACTTGCATCTACAGAAATATATTTTATTTAAATATAGATATTGATGTATTTATTCAGAGAGTTCCATTTAGTAAGTTTATTAAAACTTTCTATGCTAAATGTGATGAAGATTAGTTGTAACCCTGCACATATTCTTTTGATGTTCTTACATCCCATAATAAAATAATATCAACCTATGGGATATTCCTGTGTAAAAATGTGGCCACATTCTCCAGCACCTTCCTCCAAAAATGAAAACTGGATAAAAATCGCCCAGAATGGTTTGGTTTAATTGGGGGTGGAGGGTGGAGGGGAGGAGAGGAAGCTAAAATAGATGTAGCTTAGCTAATAGCTGCAGAACCCTGTCCACTTTATCAGGCCCAAGAACAAACTCCTCACAGAGGCTCAGTCATTTCCACAGGATTTGCTTCAAAGTCAGAGTCCAATTTAGTGTGAATCTGATCAACTTCTTTCTTTAGATTTCTCACATTTTCGTTACAATGACCTTGTAGATCAGACATTTCAAGCACAAGGCCCGCAGGCCAAATCCAACCCACAATGGACTCAGATGGATGCCCCCTGGCAAACACAGAGGAGGTAGTGAGTGTGTAGGGGCTAATGGTGTCCAGCAGCAGCCTGTCCACCAATCCCCAATGGCCCTGGCAAATGGGAAGGACAGGGAGTAGGCTCACTGGAGGACAAGGTTGGATTGTGGGGGCTGAGCATCTAGGGGCCCCAGCATGGCGGTGATGGCAACCAGACGGCTGCCTCGCTGCAACTCCACAGTCTGTCTTTGTTTGCCCGTGGCTGCAAATATTGAAGTCGGATCTCTAATCAGTTTCAGGTTTCTGTATTCACCATGAGCAGGACTTAAATCAATAGAATAGAAATATACTACTGTAAAATTGAAAGTACAAATAATTGGTAAAATTATTTTTATATTTTCTGATAGATATGCATAATACATCAGAGGCATCTCGAGTATATCATGTGACTATAGAAGCCAATACTATTATGGAATGTTCTCTGAATTTCACACCAAAAGAAGTAAGTTTAGGTTTTAGTGAATATTAATCTATTTATATTGTTTTAAAATGTTATTTCCCATCTTCCCTGCCTAAATGCTGTTGGGCTGCCTCATTATGGCAACGTGTGTGTACGAGTGTTTGTGTATTCCTGGGAGGGGTGAGTGAAGAATGTTGAAAGGATATGCCAACGTTATATTTTCCTAGTAGATTCACCCACCATATAAAGATCTCAGCTGCTCAACTAAAATAAACAGGCATCTATATTGGCCAGTAGCAGTATAGAAAGATATTAATTACTGCATGGGAGAAAGCAAAAGTAAACCATGCCTATATTTTTTATCAAGAAAACCGTATGGATAGAAAATATAAAATGATTGATGATACTACACAACATCTGTAAAGAGATTGAAGATGGAATCAAACAAGGAAATACCAGGAAAGTCTTTTCAAAGATTTCTGAACTCAAGTTCCAATCTTGAATTGGGCATGCTAAAGAAATCCAGTGGACAGATCATAACCAATTTAAAGATTATCAAACAAAGATAGAAATTGTATATTAAAATGCTATATAGTAGAAATGTCAACAGTCAAAATTCCTTAGAAGATATTTCCTACTTACAAGAAACTCTGGTACGAGATGGTGAAGTTAGATCAGCATCCTGATTATTACCCAAATCAAAAAGCTATAGGAACTGATGGAATACCCATTGATATACAGCAAGCAACAGAAGAAGGTTGGTCAATGCTTGGTCAAAGTTCAAACCAAGCTATTACCAGCAAATCTGGAGAATGACACAGTGGGCACAGATTGGAAGAGATGAGTCTACGTTCCAATTTCTAATAAACGAGTATGCAAACTGTTGTACATATCCTTAATTTCACATGCCAGTAAAATAATGGTTAGGATTATCCAATGCAGATTAGAACCCTATGTGGAAAAATGCCAGATGTTAAAACAAGCTTTAGAAAAGACCGAGAAATATGAGACCTAAGTGCTACATAATTGAGAAAGCAAAAAAATATAAAAAAGAAGTCACTATGTCCATCCTTGATTATCAAAAAATTTTTGATTGTCGAATTATGGAATGTGCTCAAAAAATGGGGAATCTCAGAACATCTCATGGTACTCATGAGAAATTATATGCAGATCAGGAAGCCATATTATGGACAGCCTGACTCCAGATTGGCAGAGGAGTGAGAAAAGGCTGTATATCCTCTCTTATTTATTCAATTTATATGCTGAATATATATTAAGGGAAGTCGGATTAGAAGAAGATGAATGTGGTTTTGAAATTGGAAGAAGTAATTTCCATTAGTAATTTTGGAGATTTTTCTTTAAATTACCCAGTATTAATTCACAGTGATTCCCAATGCTATTTCCTGTTATCAACTGTTATCAACGAACTTCCTTCAAATGTATTTTATTAGTTTCCATACGGTTTGCGCTGCCAATGGGAGTTAATAATTGATATTTCTGAAAACTATTGGACTGGGAAAAATTGATCTACATAACATTTTTAGATATAATGAATAAGCCTATATAAACCTCAGGCATGTATGTTTTCTTTTGCAATCAGAGGATGGAAAAGGAAAGATTTTCACTTTAAAATAAATGGTACTTTGTACTGAATACAACTTTGGAATTATTTGTGATCTGGCAGAACATGATAATAGCTATTTTAGCTAGAGTTCTATGGGTATTCTGGCTTTTTCTAAAATTGAAAATAGAAGATTTCTTCTCACCCTAATTTATATCCAGGATATAGATTTGTAGTTTGATAACTGTGAGTCATGCTGACCTGGCATATGCAATAAATAAATGTTAAGAGCTCTGATAAGCTTATTAACATGGCATAACTGATGAGGACATCTGACATCATATATGGTTTCCTCATAGCTTTTTATAAATTCTGGAATTGTTCAATAATTTGTATTAGCAATGTTATTTTTAATTTGTTTTCTAGGGAACCTGGAAATGTTAAAGTTTCAAGGCAAGGAGTGGTCATTGTAACTCATTACATGTATTTATTTATAAAAACGCTAGGATAATGATGTATACATATATTCATGCATATATATGTAGATATATTATATGTATACATCATTATACATATGATCCCAGTGTTTTTCCAGTAGGTGCAGGTTCCGCTTTTTGGGTCAACATGCCATTTTGTGCAATTAAATGTACCATTTGTGTCCAACTGGGCATTTTTCATGTCCGCATTTATTGTATCTTGCCATCTTTACTATTGCCTTCCATGCAGTCATTTGCCATCTATATTAAAGTGGAAGGCAATGCAGACAACAGTATACAGTGATGCTTGCAGAACATGGCCTTACCACTATTTTTAAAATGTACAGTCAGGTCCAGAAATATTGGGACATCGACACAATTCTAACGTCTTTGGCTCTATACACCACCACAGTGGAGTTGGAATGAAGCAAACACAATGTGCTTTAACTGCAGACTGTCAGCTTTAATTTGAGGGTATGTACATCCAACTCACGTGAACAGTGTAGGACTTACAGCAGTTTGCATATGTGCCTCCCACTTGTTAAGGGACCAAAGGTAATGGGACAATTGGCTTCTCAGCTATTCCATGGCCAGGTGTATGATATTCCCTCATAACCCCAATTTCAATGTGCAGATAAAAGGCCCAGAGTTCATTTCAAGTGTGCTATTTGCATTTGGAATCTGTTGCTGTCAACTCTCAAGATGAGATCCAAAGAGCTGTCACTATCAGTGAAGCAAGCCATCATTAGGCTGAAGAAACAAGACAAACCCATCAGAGAGATAGCAAGAACATTAGGCATGGCCAAAACAACTGTTTGGAACATTCTTAAAAAGAAGGAACGCGCCGGTGAGCTCAGCAACAGCAAAAGACCTGGGAGATCACGGAAAACAACAGTCTGCAGTTAAAGCACATTGTGTTTGTTTCATTCCAACTCCATTGTGGTGGTGTATAGAGCCAAAGATGTTACAATTGTGTCAATGTCCCAATACTTCTGGACCTGACTGTATGTATGTAATATATGTATGTATGTATGTATGTATGTATGTATGTATGTATATATATATGTGTGTGTGTGCATATATATATATATATATATATATATATATATATATATATATATATATATATGTATGTCTTTGGTTATTTGGGTTTTCTCCTATATACCATAATCTCCCCTGATTGCACGCCTAACCAGGAGGGCAATGGTGTCAGGAGGCTGTGAAGGACTGCATTATTCTAATTAGCTAGCAATTAAGCAATTAATGTAATAAATAATAATTCTCAGATTTGCTTATTTTACTCATGATGAAACTTGGTGCTTCAGATCTCCACCACCATAGCCTAAATTCAACTTCCTGAGGATCATTAGAATGAGGCATTAAGAATGAGGCAGCAGGGAGGGAGGTGAAGTAACCTCACATCTCAAGTTATCAATCTACTTCAGCTTTTATCAATACCTTGAAAATTGTTACTATTGGCAAAATAAAATCAGATAGATTAGTGCTATTTCTATCATCCTAGAAAAATCTTATTTTTCTCATCTGAACTTTTCAGAAGTTCTCATTTAGGAATATACATCAGAGTGATAAAAAGAAGGGAGGGGAAACAAGACAATGCTAGTTAAGAATGAACAGTGACTGACAAAATTAATAGATGATTGCTCTAAAAGGCTATTGTTATAATTGATTCTAACAAAAAAAAAGGCAAGAATACAATTTATTTTCTAAGAAACCATAATTAATTCCACTATTCTGACTGATGGAATTTGGTAACAGTTTACTGTGGGGTGAAGAGATGAGCTACTACTGTATGAAAAGATGTTATTCAATAGTTATCTCCTGAATAATGAGTTATTAGGAATAATGAGTTTGTGTGTGTGTGTGTGTGTGTGTGTGTCTTGGCGACATTTCAACGAAGTCTCATTCATCATCTTCAGGCTGGTGTCTTCGGCTTCGTGCTTCCAGGAGCAATGTGATATCGCAGCTGTTTCTTCCTTTTAAATGCTAGTGGGGGTGTGAACTGATTGGGTGGGAGCTTGGCTGTGTTCTGATTGGGTGGAGGTGTGTTCTGATTGGGTGGGGGCTTGGCTGTGCTCTGATTGGATGGGGGCTTGGCTGTGCTCTGATTGGCTGGGTGTGTGTTCTGTTTGGGTGGGGTTTGGTTGTGCTCAGGTTAGTCTGAGTTGCAGGGGGATTTGAGCTGGTGAGCTGCGTTGCTGTTGTTTGGCTTCATGTTCGTGGCCGCGCTCCATCTTCATGGTGGATGTCAGTCTGCTATATGTATGGATTGGAGGGGTTTAAAGTGGCTAATGATGCAGCTACGGTCTGGCTTCTGGTCCGTGATCGTGCTTCATCATCAGTGTGGGTTTGAGTCTGCTTTCTGCGTGGATGTGTGGTGGTGACATCCTGTGTGGCTCTTGTGAGTGTGGGTCTGGTGTCATTCCTCGTGTTAGGAACTCGTTTGTCAATAAGGGTGGGTTTCCAAATGGCTGGTAGGCAGGAGGTATCATCAAATTGACAAAATTGAGTTAGAAGATCAAGGCGTATATGAAATCCCATGCATCGAAGAACCAATGGGAGGTTACACAAGGCTGGCTCCAGGGGATTATAAATGCTTCTCTGAGTGAGGGTTTCTTTCCTGCCGCCTTGAAAGAGGCGGTTGTGAAGCCCCTCAAGAGGCCTTCCGTGGATCCGGCTTTACTATCAAACTATCGTCCAGTCTCCAATCTTCGCTTCATTGCGAAAGTTGTTGAGAGTGTGGTGGCATGACAACTATCCCGATACCTGGATAAAATGTCTATCTGGATCCGTTCCAGTTGGGCTTCAGGTCGCGATACAGCACAGAAACAGCATTGGTCGCATTGGTTGATGATCTCTGGAGGGCCCGGGACAGAGGTTGCTCCTCTATCCTGGTCCTATTAGAACTCTCAGCGGCTTTTGATACATCGACCATGGTATCTGGAGGCCGTACAGATCTGGATGGGGAGAAACAAACTCAACCCCTCCAAGACTGAGTGGCTGTGGCTTCAGCATCCCGGTATAGTCAGCTAGTACCATCACTGACAATTGGGGATGAGACCTTGCTCCCCATAGAGAGGGCCCACAATTCGGGTGTCCTCCTGGACTCACGGCTATCTTTAGAAGACCATTTGACGGCCGTGGCCAGGGGGGCGTTTTATCACATTCACCTGATCCACCAGTTGTGTACCTTTCTGGATTGGGACGCCTTGCACACAGTCACTCATGCCCTAGTCACCTCCCGTATGGACTACTGAAATGCTCTCTACATGGGGCTCCCCTTGAAAAGCACCCGGAGGCTCCAACTGGTCCAGAATGTAGCCGTGCGGGTGATTATGGGCGCATCTCGTTGCGCCAATGTAACACCTCTCCTACTTGAGCTGCACTGGCTCCCGGTGGTCTTCCGGGTGCAATTCAAGGTGTTAGTTATCACCTTTAAAGCACTCCATGGCTTAGGGCCTGGGTATTTACGAGACCATCTATTGCCACCAATAGCCTCCCACCGACCAGTTCGTTCTCACAGGGAGGGACTACTCAGGGTACCGTCAGTCAAATTGTGCTGACTGGCGACTCCCAGGGGGAGGGCCTTCTCTGTAAGGGCTCCAACCCTTTGGAATGAACTGCCCCCTGATATACAAAACATCCCTAATCTCCGTGCTTTCTGCTGTGCCCTCAAGACCCTGATGTTCAATCAGGCGGGGCTAAGCATGTTAACTGGGAATGATTAAAATATTATATAATTCTGGGTTTTATTTAATTTGGGCTAAACTATGCTATAATTTTAATTATCAATTTTATGATGTTTATGTATCTTTTATTTTTTCTTGACTGTACACCGCCTTGAGTCCTGTGGGAGAAAGGGGGTATAGAAATATAATTAATTAATAAATAAATAATAAATAAACAAACAAACAAACAAACAAACTTCCCTTCTGGATGTCTTAGTCTACAGGAAATCCAATGGCTCCCTAGGACACACCATCTACTAGAAGAAAACACACACAAACCGCTATCTGCATGCACTCTCACACCACCACCCAGCCCAGATTAACTCTGTAGCCAAGACACTCATCTCCAGAACAAAACGCATAGCTGATGAACAACACCTAAAAACCGAACTACACACTCTCACTGATGTACTAACATCCAATGGATTCCGAAGAAATAAGATTACCAACCTATTCCAAAAAGAAACCCCCACTAAAATCCAAGACAGAGAATAAGAAAACGGCAAAGCCCTTCTCCCATACATAAAAGGCACCACAGACAGAATCAGCAAAATCCTCCACAAACACAACATCAAGACAGCATTCTGCACAAATCGAAAAATATCCACCATCCTAAGGAACCCCAAAGACAAAATTGAGTTAGAAGATCATGGCGTATATGAAATCCCATGCACCGCCTGCCCCACCACATACATCGGACAAACCAACAGAAGAATGAGTGCACGCATTGAAGAACACAAGAACTCAGTCAGAAAAAAAGAACCAACTTCTTCCCTGGTCCAACACCTTAAAGCCACAGGACATGAAATTGACTTCAAAAAGACCAGAACTATCAATAGAAAATATAAGTACAGAACAAAAAATGGAGGTGATTACTTATAAGGAGCTTTTGTTTAATAAAAGGGATAATCTACAATACCTTTAGAGGTATTGAAGAATGAAGGGATAATTTATACCTGGTTTCAGTACGGTCAACTCCAAGCTAGATGGAGGGAAGATCAAAAAATTGGTTTTATGCAAAGTGAGGAAAATTTGGTAAAACAGATTAATGACCAGAGTCAAATGCATATTAAGAGATTGTATAATGCTTTATTGGAAATAGATTCGGAAACGGAACTGGTTAAAGATTGTATGATTAAATGGGCACAAAACTTTCAGGAACCAATAATAATGGAAACATGGGAAGAGATTTGGGTCAGAAATGTTAAATTTACGCAAGCGCAAAATATAAGGGAAAATTTTTATAAAATGTTCTATAGATGGCATTTAGATCCCAAGAAATTGTCATGTATGTACCCAAATATGCAACCCAAATGTTGGAGATGTGATTGTGATGATGCAACTTATTACCATATATGGTGGACTTGTAAGAAGATCAAAGCATTTTGGATGAAAGTTTGGTGGGTGATTCAAAATATTTTGAAAAAAAGATTGAAATTTACTCCACAATTGTACTTATTGGGTATAATAACTGATTGTACAGTACTAGAGATTAAATTGATTTTAAACTTTATATCAGCAGCTAGGCTGTTGGTAGCACAATATTGGAAGAAAGACTCTGTGTCTACTATAGAAGAATGGACATTGAAAGTAACAAACTTAGCTGAAATGGCGAAGATCTCAGCATATTTGAAGGATCATACGCAAGAGAGAGATATTTTGGAGTGGAAAAAATGACTATGTTCAAAATAAGTACCAGAGAAGAAGATACCAAATTGCGTATGCATGAGTGTAAAGATAATTTGGGTTGTCTATAAGGGAGTTAAGGTTTTTCTTTCGGGGGGGGGGGGTTGTTAGTTTATGGATGGTTAGGTTAATTTAGTTTATGATTGTGCTTTTTTTCTAATACCCTGTATTTTGCTCTGGGAAGTCGGGGGGGGAGGAGGAGAAGGGGGGGCAAGGGGGGTGGGAAGGGGGCTGGATGGAGAAATGTTATTCTTTGTTTGTAAAACTTTTCAATAAAAAAAAAAGACCAGAACTAGTGCCAAAACTGAACACTTCAACAACAGAATAATCAGAGAAGCCATTGAGATAGAAAAACGCCCACACAGCATGAAAAAACGAGATGATACCTCCCGCCTATCAGCCATTTGGAAACCCGCCTTTATTGACAAATGAGTCCCTAACATGAGGAATGACACCAGACCCACACTCACAAGAGCCACACAGGATGTCACCACCACACATCCATGCAGAAAGCAGACTCAAACCCACACTGATGATGAAGCACGACCACGGACTACAGCCAGACTGTAGCTGCATCATTAGCCACTTTAAACCCCTCCAATCCATACATGAAGCAGACTGACACCCACCATGAAGATGTAGCACGGCCACGAACACGAAGCCAAACAACAGCAATGCAGCTCACCAGCTCAAATCCCCCTGCAACTCAAACTAACGCGAGCACAACCAAGCCCCCACCCAAACAGAACACACACCCAGCCAGAGCACAGCCAACCCCCCATCCAATCAGAGCACAGCCAAGCCCCCAACCAATCAGAACACACTTCCACCCGATCAGAACACAGCCAAGGTCCCCCACAATCAATTCACACCCTCACTAGCAGTTAAAAGGAAGAAACAGCGGCGATCTCACATTGCTCCTGGAAGCACGAAGCCGAAGACACCAGCCTGAAGATGACAAATGAGACTTCGTTGAAACGTCGCCAAGACACTTCCAATTTTATGCAGGAGAAGACCCGAATAACCAAAGACACACACACACACACACACACACACACACAAACACACAGATGAACTCATTATTCCTAATAACTCATTATTCAGGAGATAACTATTGGATAACATCTTTTCATACATTAGTAGCTCATCTTTTCACCCCACAGTAAACTGTTACCAAGTTCCATCAGTCAGGATAGTGGAATTAATTGTGGTTTCTTAAAAAATAAATTGTACTCTTGCCTTTTTTTTGTTAGAATCAATTATAACAATAGCCTTTTAGAGCAATCACCTATTAATTTTGTCAGTCATTGTTCATTCTTAACTAACATTGTCTTGTTCCCCCTCCCTTCTTTTTATCACTCTGATGTATATTCCTAAATGAGAACTTCTGAAAAGTTCAGATGAGAAAAATGAGATTTTTCTAGGATGATAGAAATAGCACTAATCTATCTGATTTTATTTTGCCAATAGTAACAATTCTCAAGGTATTGATAAAAGCTGAAGTAGATTGATAACTTGAGATGTGAGGTTACTTCACCTCCCTCCCTGCTGCCTCATTCTTAATGCCTCATTCTAATGATCCTCAGGAAGTTGAATTTAGGCTATGGTGGTGGAGATCTGAAGCACCAAGTTTCATCATGAGTAAAATAAGCAAATCTGAGAATTATTATTTATTACATTAATTGCTTAATTGCTAGCTAATTAGAATAATGCAGTCTTTTACAGCCTCCTGACACCATTGCCCTCCTGGTTAGGCATGCAATCGGGATTATGGTATATAGTTAATCTCAGAAAGAAAATGGCTAGTGGTGGGATGGTGATGGCTAAGAACTCTCATGATTCGTGTGTGAAGGTTAGATTGAGCAAGATCTGAAATGAAGAGCCTTGGATCTGCTCTGTATGACATCTAGCATCTACAGAGAGAGAGGGAGGAAGGGGGAGAGAGAAAGAGAGAGAGAAGAAATATTACATTACCTGGGAGGGAGGGAGGGAGGGAGGGAGGGAGACAGATTGTTTAAAAAAGAAATATTACATTACCAGTGAGTGCAGTTATAGGGCACTGTTTAGGTTTTTTCTAGTTTTTGCTGATAAAATATTTTTATGTGCAACTCATCTACTATTTCTTCTTTTAAATTTAATTATATATGTCAAATGAGTCTGTTTTAATTTTTCTGGAAAATTATTACTGAGGATAAATAGAGTGTTTTCCCATATAGTAGCTTTTGACATTTTGCTAAGCCAGATTTCTTTTTTCATTATCTCAGTGTTCTACATTTGCTCTGAATTTGTTTTACTCCAGTTTTTTTTTTTTTTTTTTTTTTTTTTGGAGGAAACAATTCTAAGAAAATTGACCTTGGAACTGCGTGTTTAACCTCTAGTAAGAAAATTACTAGTATAATATATTTACTATATTAGAATGTATATCCATATATATAAAGATAAATTGTCTGAAGCTATAGGTTTGGTACAAAGTAATACAATACAGAACAAATAATTAGTACAACATAACACCACAATACCACTGATATTTAACCTATACTTCTTTAGCTACTGGCCGTGCTATTGCTATTTGTAATTTGCTTCTGAAAGCTGGGATAAGTGTATGACAATGAACAAACTGAAGCTGAATGCAGAAAGGTTGTCCTTTTTTAATATAAGTGCATGTTTACATTTTCAATATACTGAATCAGATGCTACTGTTAGAAAAGCAGAGGTTAGGAGTACAGTGTTTCAGCTGCCTTTAATTGTCTTCTTTCCTCTACTGAGATTCAGCCTTGAACTGTTATTTCAGATTCAAAAGAATAAAACTTTACAAAATCAACTTCTTAAAAAGAATAAAGCCCAAAGTTCTAGAAACGCAACAATAGTAAAGTGCAACATACTTTCTGAGGGCTGTCCTCAAATATTGTTTGAAAGCTAACACTTTGGGCAGAATGTGGCAGTCCCAGTAGATCTAGTTTGCTTGCAATACCTGCTGATAAACTTCCAAGTCCTATTTAAAGTGCTATTAACTTTAACTTCCTTCATTGCATGGAATGACAATTCATGGTGTGCATAATCTTTTACATTATTCATTTGCTTTTGAGATAATTTTCATAATTTTCCTCTTAAAATCTCCTATATAGATCAGGTTGCAAGAAGTTCTTTGAATATTTGGAAGAATAAAGGCCAACAATTTAGTTTTTCTCCAAACAATAGTTTTTTCTTAATTTTTAGAACTATATTTACATTTACAATCTTTTTAATCTTAATTTCATTTCTTTATGGAGTGACTTTTCTTTCTCAGTGTCTTGGGAATATGAATTGACTACTGCCAGAATACAAGGTGTGCTGGTTTCTGGTATTCAAACATTTATATTGCTGGAATTGAGAAAATTATAACTTGATATTCATTCTTTAGGTGGCAGCCTATGACTTTACTCTTCCAATAAAAATTAATGCTGATGAAGCTCAATGTTCCACAAATGCTTCAAAAAAGTTAAGTCCTGTTAGTTCAGCAAAGCATATGGTTGTTCCTCAACCTCAGTCATTGACTATACCTACCCAAGAATGCAAAGTTCAAGCAACAGGTATGTAAACCTCAGAGGTAAATATAGATATGTATATATAGAATATCCTTTAATAATTTTTCAGTGTGATAAAATGGACAAATCTGGTGACAGGAACAGTTGTCTAATAAGGAATTAATTTATTTACACTTTTGAATTGCCAATCTCCTTTAGACAGGGGCTGGATGGTGTACAATAAAATATAAAAATCGTATATCAGAATTTAAAAAAAAATTAAATGAAAAATAGAATTTAAAAAGGGGCAAGGATGATTGAACCCTGTTAAAAATTAGTTTAAAAGGTGAAGAGAGGGCTGTCAGGCACCTTCCATCTCCATAGCTGTGTACTCCTTTTGGTTTCCCACATGAGGCCACAGAGCCTTGTTTTAACTCCTTTTCAGAAGGCCAGGAGAGTCGGGTATACCTTACTTCCAGGGGAAAAATATTCTACAGGATAGAGGGCGATGGCAGAGAAAGTTCTTTTCCTAGACCTTACCAGTCAAAATTCTTTAATTGATGGGATCTGCAACATATCTTCTCTGCCTGACTGGGTGGGATGGGCAAAAATGTAATGGGATAAAGATGGTTCCATAGGTAGTCTGAGCCCATACCATGTAGGGCTTTATCGATCACAACCAATATCTTGAATTGGACCCGGAATCAATGTAGTTCTCAGAGCAAATGTGTTACATGCACCCTTTTGGGGGCATCTAGAATTGCTCCTGTGGCTGCATTCTGCACCAGGTGAAGCTTCTCAATACTTTTCAAGGGCAGCCCCATATGGAGCTCATTGCAGTAGTTCAGACAGGAGATAACCAGGGCATGAGTGAAAATTTCTGTATTATCTAGATACTTTTTGTCTATATTCAGATTTGAAATATTCTTGATTACCAGATGAATGATCTGAACTGAGAGACAAAAACAACAGATGTGTGACCCAGTTGATATTTATGGATCTTTTAAGTGGTCATTGACTATATTATACATTTCAAAGAACATAACATAGTCAATATTCCCAAGGAGCTTAGAGAAGGAGATATCTACTTATAGTGGTTCCACCTTTATCACTCTAAGAGGAGTATTACTGAGATATCTACACAGATCTTTTTATTTTCTATATCATATGCTGCTACATTTCACAAGGACCTATGATTATGTACAGTACAATAAAATGACATAAATCAATAAAACAAGTAACATAAATAGTAGTCATGGAGATCACATCTTCCATAATACAATAAAACCGATTATGATGTAGACATACTGTGACCAATTATCGACCCTCCCCCCCCAAATACCTTGTTTTCCCAGCCTTCCTGAAGTTCACAAATGAAGGTGAAGGGATGGTCTAGAGCAGTGATGGCGAACCTTTTAGACACCAAATGCCCAAACTGTGTGCGTGTACATGCCCAAATTGAATGGTGCAGCGCACACAAACAGTGCACATGCGTAGATGGGTGAACATGTGCATACATGGACCTGCAGAAACCTGATCATGCATGGACATGCACAAATATGCACATGCACAGATATGCAAGAATGTGGGCATGCGCAGCAAAGACTGAAGATCAGTTGGCCGGCAGGAGGCGGGGCATCCCAACACCTGCAACCCGGCAAGAGGTTTCTTTTGTGAGCTTCTGTTTCGTCATTTGCAGTGAAACAGAAAATCATGAAACAAACACCATGGCGATCTGACCTGGGGTGATGGCACGCATGCCAGCAGAGAGGACTCTGTGTGCCACCTCTGGCACGTGTGCCACAGGTTCACCATCACGGGTCTAAAGGGTAGGCATTATTATCCAAAAGCAATCATTCCTTTCTGTCTCCTGAATTTATTATGGGGGAGGAACTATCAGCATGTTTATTCAGGATGAATGCATTACATAGATAAGACTTCTTTGAAATCGCCTGTAGCTACTGCAGTACCAAATTTTGGTGAGCTTTGTAAATCAGAATAAGCATTCATTTTTAATGTATTTATTTATTTTACATGTTTCTATGCTGTTTCAGTCATGAGACTCTATGCAACTTACTGCAAAGAATACAATATACATAAAACATTAGCAAAATGATCACATGTATCAATAATAGTAATAATAAATACAATTAACATAAATTCAACATAATACTATCATTGTTCTAAAAGCAAACATCTTTTTTTTATTGAAAAAGTTTTACAATACAATTTTTATACCCCTTTCCCCCCCACCCCCCCCACCCAGCTACCACCCCCTCCCTTTCCCCCCCATCCCTCCCCCCTTCCCCCCCTGACTTCCACTATTAACCAATCATATATATCAATCAACATCAAACAACAACAAAAAAATAGGTGAGATCCAGCTAAAAATATAACAAATTTAACCTTGAGTAATAAAAAAATTGATCTAGACTTCTAACATCTTTTACCCCCCTAATTCATATATAAAAAAACTAATTTTGAGCATATAAATGTTTAACATTAAATATAATTCCCAATATTCAGTCTTAGTAATATTATTTTAAAAAGTATATAGAGTTCAAATAATACATCATAAATTTCTTTTTAAAATTAGATAAGGCTAAGCTATCAGATATATAAACTTATTTTTAACATTATAATGTATCTAAATATTAATATAAATATATAGCATAATAAAAATATAAATTCAAATATATAATAAAATAATTAATAGATATAATTATGAGTCAAATGCTAGTTGAAACTTCTTACTTTGATATTTATTCTGCATGTACTCTACCCATTTCTTCCACTCCTTAGCAAAGGCTTCATGGGTCCTGTCTTTTAGGTATGCAGAAATCTTAGCCATTTCTGCAAAATTAGACATCTTCAATATCCGTTCCTCTATGGTAGGTACACTATCTTTTTTCCAGTATTGACCAATCAGTAGTCTAGCTGCAGTAGTCATATATAAGATCAATCTCGTTTCAGTCGGTGAACAATCCTTAACTATCCCCAACAAAAAAAACTGAGGAGAAAATTCAAGCTGCTTCTTCAAAATGTTCTGCATAACCCACCAAAGTTTAATCCAAAATGTTTTCAATTTTCTGCAAGTCCACCAAATATGAAAATATGTTGCATCCAAACAATCACACCTCCAACATTTAGGTTGAACATTTGGATACATACATGATAATTTTTTGGGATCTAAATGCCATCTGTAAAACATCTTATAAAAGTTTTCCCTCACATTCTGTGCTGGTGTAAACTTAACATTCTGGACCCAAATCTTTTCCCATGTTTCCAACATTACTGGTTCTGCAAAATTTTGTGCCCATTTTATCATACAATCTTACTTTACTTCCTTCTTATTAGATTCCACTTCAAGATTTAAATCATCCACTTTTTTCTCCACCACCGACAAAGCATCAGTAAAAGCAGCAGCTACAGTGGCCACATTCTGACTTAACTTGTCAGTTTTTTCCTCAACCAACTCCTTCATTTCCTTTTGATTTTTTTCCATCTTTTCATCCATTTTACTCATTTTTCCAGAAAACTCTCCTAGTGACTTATGTATGTTAAGTATAAAAACTTTCAAATCCTCAATCCCACTGTCCTGTGTCTGACTCTGAGCTGGCGCTGGTAACTTGGCTGACTTTTCCTTTATCTGGTGTGTGGGGGAATCTCCCCCCGCTTTTTTTGAAGCCATGCCAGAACAGGATTTTAGTCTCTGAAAAAAAGAAAATCTTCCTCCTTTTCCTGTCCTCCCCAGTTTTGCAGAAAAGGAATCAAATCACTTGTATTTTCCAATTTAAATTCTTGCAGATACGTTACTTTCAATTACTGGCAGGCAAACTGATAATTAACACTTTCTCTTTTCACTTTCACTTACTCCGCTTTAGCCAGCCGCCATTTTCCAGACACTTTCACTCAGAGACAACTTAATTTCTTTAAAAAATCCCTTAAAAATACTTAGATTCTTAAAAATAGTCCAGATCTCACCAAATCCTTTAAATGTTGAAAGACTGTAGATTATAATAGGTGGAGTTGCTCTCGTCATCTCGCTCCATTCAGGACAGAGGTCCCTTGCCGCTTGGAGCTCTGGTAGCCTGGAAAGGGAGCCCTCACTCAGAACGCTTACCAGGGCAAAGAAGGAACCCTGGCAGCAATTCTGGGGGCTCAACCTGAAGCTACTAGCTCTATCTTCCCTTCCGATCTGAAGGGAAGTTTTCCAAGCCGCTTTGCCGATCGCAAAGCGGCTCTACAAACGGCGGAGGCAGCGGCCATAAAGACAAGCCGCCCAGCCACGACGAGGATGCCACCGGAAGTCCAAGTCAAAGCAAACATCTTTTAATACCAAAAGACAAAGTTTTATCCCAATGCACATATAACTTCCATTCTCACCTCAGTCCCCAAAGATGCACTTAAAACCATCTTGAATATTAGAAGAAAAAGGAATACGTAGGAAGGAGAAGAATCAGTGGTTATATTCAGCTGGTTCGCACCAGTTCAGGAAAACAGTTTGTTAACTCTGTGGAATTCTGTGAACCAGTTGAATAGTCAAGGCTGCCTGCCTGCCTGCCTAACAATTCCAGTAGCTCACACAAATCTCAGATGTTCTTGCTCGTTTGTAATTAACCAAAGGAAGGGAAAAGAAAAGAAAGAAATAGCCACATAGCCATTTCTCAGCAGAAAAATTCTAGCCCCTTTAAAACTTGGGGGAAAATAAAGTGAAAGAGAGGGGTTTTTTTCTTCTCTCTCCCATCAACTAGTAGCTCTGGGCAGACAGCCAAGAACCATTTAATAGGCAAATACTTAGTTGTGATAACAAAACTGCAGGAATGCAGTCAGCACAGAAGCAAAAGAAATTTACAGATCATACAGATTAACAGAGTTGGAATGGACCTTGTAGATCATCTAGTCCAACTCCCACCCAAGCAGGAGACTCTACACCATTTTTGACAAATGGCAGTCCAACCTCTTCTTGAAAGCCTCCAGTGATGAAGCTCCCACAATTTCCTAAGGCAAACTGTTCCATTGGTTGATTGTTCTCACTGTCAGAAAATCTTTCCTTATTTCCAGGTTGAATTTCTCCTTGTTCTTGACAGGATTAGGCCAGGGAAGGAGTTTTAAAAATGTTAATGCAGAGAAGGAGTTTCTTCTTATGTCTTTTAAGAGTTAACCTACAGTATTAGACTGTAAACATTTCAAATTATCTTGTAACTGTGTTGCTTGTGTGTTGTGGAGCACCCACAATTTCTGAAGGCAAACTATACCATTGGTTGATTGATCTCACCCTTAGGGAATTTCTTTTTAGTCGTAAGTAGCTTCTCTCTTTGGTTAGTTTCCATCCATTGCTTTTTGTTGTGCCTTTTGGTATTTTGGAAAATAGATTGACCCCCTCATTTTTGTAGGAGCCCCTCAAATTTCTTGACAGAACAATTAATCAGTGGAACAACTTGTCTCCAGAAAAATGCTCCAACACTAGAAGTTTTAAAGAAGAGATTGGATAATCATTTGTCTTAAGTGGCATAGGGTTTCTAGCTGTGGGAAGGAATCACCCCCCCCCCCTTCATTTCCTCAAATAAAATAATAGTCATAAGGAGAGGCTCTCAGAAAAGCAAGAAAAAATAAACTGCTAATAAAGAAATATGTCTGAGGCTCATTCCACATTCTGGCCAGCTGCCTAAGGGAAACTTTGTAACAAGAAAACGACTACCAGTGTTTAGAGATAATGAGCCTATTGAAAGTGGAAGCCAGACTTTCGGCTCTATTCACAAGCAGGCAAACAGATTGGTCATTCAAGACAGGATATTTTGAAATCTCCCCAATGCAAGATTTGACAGTTAACAAAACAGAGTAATAGAATCAGGATAAGCTATCCCCACATTCAAGATCCCAGGACGAAAGTCATTTAGCTACAATAGGAATTGCCCAAACCCTTTTAGAAACACAAAGCCCCTATTGCACAAACCCCAAAACTTCAAAAACATAGAACCATATAAGAATCCTTCCTCTTACCCAGTTGGTTGTTCAGCTCGCTTCTGCAATTAAAAGCCTCCTTCTGAGCAGCTGCTTCTTGGCTTTTCAATTTAAAGTGACAGCATCTCATTCCCCCCCCCCCCCACTTCTTTGCCAAGTAATCTCCTGGTTGGAAAGTGAGCCCCGATCTTTTTCTTCTAACACTGCCTAAGCAGGGGGTTGGACTAGAAGACCTCCAAGGTCCCTTCCAACTCTGTTATTCTATTCTATTCTGTTCTGTTCTGTTCTGTTCTATTCTATTCTATTCTATTCTATTCTATTCTATTCTATTCTATTCTATTCTATTCTATTCTATTCTAAATATTGGAATAATGCTAGTTTATTGTGCTATTTGATTGTGAATTGGACTAAGGAGAAATTTCCTAAGGGTAAAACCAATCAAGTTGGCCACACCCACCCAGTCACATGACCACCCAGCTTACCATTAGGGCAGAGAATCAGTTGTTAAATTATTTGAATCCCACCACTGAGCAGAATCAAACTCTGTAGTGCCCCATAGAGATATAATGAAATCAAACATTGCTAAGAGACCTAAAAAGATAGAGATAGACATCCATATTGTCACCCAGGAACTGACCCAATGTTATAACCAGTATGGTTTCTGTTTCGTGCCCAGGTCTGAATTCTGGATGAAAAGAATCCAGATAAACTGCATTCTATAGGATGGTTTGTAAGTGATTGGACAATGGATGATAGTTGTCTAGCATGTCTGAATCCAGAGAGTGTCTCCTTCATGATGGGGTATACCATTGCCTCTTTAAGGTCAGAGAGCACCATCCTTTCCCACAATGAGGCATTGATCATTTTCCTGATCCAGCCATTGCTCTCAAGATACACAAGATTTTGTAGCTTCATTTTTAAAGTAGACAAACATTTTAGTCTGTACCAAAAATATTTTGACTTCAAGGGTGGAATGGACACAGTACATTATCAGGAGTATGAGTTATAAATTTAACAGTCTTCTTTTTGGAGAATTTGTGACATGTTTTTTACAACAAAAATAGACATGGGTGCTTTAAATTGTGTTTTATATAATATTTTTATGGTTATGAGAATCTAAGAACCTTCTTAGAAATATGTATTTAAATGCATAAAATGAAATACATAAATATAGATTGTATTACAAAGGAAACCAATTATGCTCAAACACAGTTTTATTAAAAATGCATAAGGGTAGAACATATATATAGTAATATTGTTCTGTCCTCACTACATGTTAGTCGGTATGCAGCTCAACATGTAGCTAAACCCACCTATCCTCCAATAAAACAGACCATGTGTATACATCTGGATGCTTTATTGAAAGAACAGGATATGGTGAAACTGGGGGAAATAGGAATACATACAATGAGAACCAAATACAAGGTAGGCAGTATTGAGTTACTGCTGAACAAATCAATTAATAAATACAAGTAATCTAAATCACACCAGTGATGCTCTGTGTGTGGGATGTGGCTTTGTCCTTGGTTGAATATGTAACACAGATTAAGATTGATTTTACTTTGTGCTTCTGCTTCCTCCAAATGCTAAAGAAAAATGGAATCTGGCTTCCCAGCGTGCACTTGTTTTGAGAGTGCTGGCTGATGGGTAAAGGGGTTGAGTCGCTTCAAAACAATATAATTGGTATTTGTCCCTCCAGACGCTAGATGGGGCTAGAGAGCAATAACAGTATATAAAGATTATATGTTGGGGCATGACAAATAGATATGCTTATTAACCCATAAATCAATAACAAGAGAATACTCTTTGTTGGAACATATTAATTTTAGATATTGAGATTTACAAGTTAACAAATAATTTTGGAGTCTAGATGTCATAAATTACTTTCTTGCTTACATACATTATTGAAAGAAAAACTAACTTTCAATTATAAGTTGGTGAAAATTAAGTTTTAATTTTTTCCATCCATCCCCCTAAAATCTCTTCATAGATCTCACATCAGAACGCCCACTTTAAATTATTGCATAAGTAGTTTCCATGTTAATTTTGCTGTGCTCAGCTTCAGCTCCAGGCCCAAAATCATGGTAATGAAAATCTGTAATTAATGCAATCAAATAATGGCAGTGCTATCTCTAGTCTTTTAATTAGCCAGAATAAGGTGGTTGCTTTTCATCAGATGATTCTGGATGTCACACCAGGGAAACAACAACTACTGTTGTTTTTGTTATTATTTGCCTAGGAGACAATTTAATCTTGTGAGTTTTTTCTATCTTGGGTCCTAATTTAATTGTGTGCCTATTTATTGATTTAGTTTGCTAAGTAAATTATCTTGAGACCAGGTTTGGATAGATCTTCAATTTCATCTCCCCATCATGATACCACAAAGTTTTTTTTAATATAGTAAGCTGGAGAAAGATATATCCAGTTTTGTTCATACACTGGGTGCATTTCTTACCATTTCAAATAAACCAAATCTTTGAAAACTGGATTCTTCATATGAGTCTTGTTTGATTTGAAGATTTTCCAATTCTAGTCAGAATTACTGATTTCATCCAGTTTTAATCCATGTGTAATTTAATAAGTCTGCCCCTTGAAGCTAAAATAGTTGTGTATGTTTCTTTTTTTCTACAGTGTTACAGCCACCACTGAATATTTATCCTTCAGAGCTCACCTTTCAACATAGTGTAAAATGTATCAACATGGGCATTATAAGTGACAGCAGTAATATAAAGGTTGGTACATATTATAAGGAAGTGTGGAGGCTTCTAATTGTGCCACACTGTTGTTCTGTAGTTCTGTTTATACAGTGTTTTTCAAGCAAGTAGTGACTCATATGCTGGTAATGTATTTTTCCTCACATTATTTCTGCATATTTTCTTTTAGATTCTATTTCTACTTTTGTTTCCTGTATGATGGCAGAATAAAAACATACCACACACAAACATACACAGATGCATATTATAATACTTCCTTACATCTAAAATAAATCAAATATATGTTACTGAATATAGACTACAGGATTAACAACCAAAAAATCTACTTGCAGATTTAAAATTTAAACCGAAGTACCTTACTGAAACATAAAGCTAAATTACTAATCAAATTTATAAGCCTTAGGCCTGGCATTGATTTTCAGTCCTCTACTGTTGCCATACGTAAGAGAACAATACCCTCTTCTCTCTTTTTCCTATTAAGCACAGTTTAGAATTATTTGAAATAATGCTGATGTCAGGTTTTCAGGCCGTCTTCAAAATAATTGCTTTTCAAACAAAGTCTCTTTTATGAAACAAATTTCCATTTTATTTAGCCCGCCAACTTTTACACTGACTCCATGCAGCCGGCACTGACGTGCTGACCCAAACACCCTCCTCTTCCTTCCCCCCACTCCTCTGCATTCATTGGCTATCTTCCCAATCATTCACCCCTAATCTACTGCTCCAATTCAAAGAATTTCCCCCCTCCCATCCATCTCCTAGGGGACATTATCTCCAGCGAAAAATAAGTAGGTAAAAGGCCACCGTCCCATTCCAGACTTCTGCGTTCTCCTTCTAAATGTCAGCACTAGGATAAATGCATTTGGATGTGCTGACAGCTGAATAGTGGTCATTTTTCCCCAAGAAAAATGTGTATTTATTGCATTTACATCTGTTTTTTTTTCTTTGAATATTTTTTTTATTTTATTCAGAAAATTAAGATAAAATACAAACTCAAGGGGCGGGGGGTAAGGGAGAGGGGAAAAGAAATGTTATAAAAACAAACAAGGATAGACAAAATATTAGATAAAAAAGAAAAAATGTGCACTAAAAAGACAATGGTAAAAAAAAAGACAAAGTAATTAACAGGTGAGCAGACAGCAAAATTAAACTTCAGAGTCATCTGTTAATGATCTATTATATTTAACTTGTAGAAAGTCTACAACAGCTTAGCTACCATAAATCACTATAGTCATTATTTCTGATCTGTCTGAGATCAAATATCCTTGTTTGATTCTTAATAATCAAACTTTTCCTTAAGATTTTGGTTGAGAACTTTCCCCCAAATTGTGTCTTTTCTCCCTAAATCATAAACCTCTGTTGTCAATTCATTTTCTCTAAAAAGTCCAGTTGAAATTGTTTTCCAGTTAGATCTAGTAAATCCATTCCCCAAACACCATCAATCTTCTTAAGAAAGTTCAGTTCACTCATACATTCTGTTAACTGCAAATCTGTAGAAGCCAATATCTCCTTCAGCCTTCTCCAACAAACCTGCAGTTTCCAAACCAAATTACTTGTCCTTCCAATCTATCCAGTTGTGAGCTTGGCTTTATTACAGTTCCTTGTGTCTGGATATCCTCTTTAGGTAGATTTAAAACATTTTATCAAACTTTTTATCAAAGTTTTCAATTTGAATTTATAGGTTAAAGAACAATTTTTCCCCAGAGGGCTTTATCTTTAAGTTGTACATTGTTTGCATTTTTAACATAGTCCTGTAAAGAATTCACAACCAGACAGAAATAGTTCCTTTCAAAGATGGGAGTTAGATATACTGTAACAAAGTAACCACAGAGAATTTGGTATAATATTGCTCACAATAAAGAAGGATGGAAAAAAAGAGAACATTTTCTTCCTTTCATATATGAGCCACAGTGGTGCAGTGGTTAGAGTGCAGTACTGCAGGCTACTTCTGCTGCCTGCCGGCTGCCTGCTGACTGCCTGCAATTTGGCAGTTCAAATCTCACCAGACTCAAGGTTGACTCAGTCTTCCATCCTTCCGAGGTGGGTAAAATGAGGACCCAAATTGTTGGGGGCAATATGCTGACTCTGTAAACCACTTAGAGAGGGCTGTAAAGCACTGTAAAGCGGTATATAAGTCTAAATGCTATTGCTATTTATTACGTTTTATCAATAGGAATAAAATACAAGCAGAAAAACAAAACAGAAAAAGCATGCAACCAAAAGTCACAACAATAACAAAAGGAAAAAAATGTGTACATAAAAGAAAAAAAAGTGACCCAAACACCTAACATTAAACATATAAAAAAATCTACCCTGGCTGGATATTAAAAAGAAAAATTTTAAAAACCTGATAAATTCTCCTCTCCTTACATAATGGGTATGTAAATAGTTATAGATTTTCTCATCCTTATTTAACAAGAGAAATATATTACTGTGTTTCTCCAAAAATATGACCTATTCAAAAAGCCTGATTTTTTGGGGGTAAGCCTAATATATGCCCTACCCCAAAAGTAAGCCCTAGTGAAGGGATGGGAGTGGCCAGCACAGGAGGCAGCCCTTCCCTTTCCTGGTCAGCTAATGGCAGCTGGGCCTCTTAATTGTGACCCACGGATCAGCTGAGCTGATTGGGAGCTGCCTCTTGTTCTATCTCTCTGGGCGCCTGGAGGTGTTTCTTGCACACTCTTGCCAGCCCCAGCCCTGCCGTGGCACCAAGCAATTTTGCAGCCATGGGCTCCTTGTCAAGCCCCAATCTGGGGCTTGTCATATCTGGGGGTGGTGGTCATGGTGGCATGGAGCTACAACCATCAAAGCTGGCAAGTCCAATACCAAGTGAAGCTGTGGTGGCAGGACACATCAGGACAATGCCGGCCAGCTGCTCATCAGCAGGCTGCTCTCCTGGCCAGGTCTGGCCATGAGCAGCACTGGCAGGCAATGAGGTGTGTGGCCAGCGTGAAGAACAGGGAGGCGATGGCAGCAATGGGACATCCGGTTGCAGCAGCATGGCCGGGCTGACGGCATAGTGTAGAATCCTGAGAAGCATGGTTGGAAGAGCATGCACGGCTGCAGGGGCGAACAGCTGACAAGCAGTTGTGTTGCCCTGCCACTGGAAGTCTCATCACCGCTGTCGCCTCCCTGTTCTTCACACCGACCGCATACCACGTTGCCTGCCAGTGCCGCTCATGGCCAGACCCGGCCAGAAGAGCGGCCTGCTGACAAGTGGCTATCCTGACATGTCTTGCTGCAGCTTCCCTTGTTGTTCGACTCACCAGTTCCAATGGTTGCAGCTCTGTGCCCCCACCACAGCACCCTCAGGTATGGTGAGTCCCAGATCAGGACTCAACAAGGGGCCCTTGACTGCGAAGTTGCCTGGTACTGCAGCAGGGCTGGGGCTGTCAAGAGTGTGCAAGAAACACCCTCATGCACCCAGAGAGATAGAACGAGAGGCAGCTCCCGATAAGCTCAGCTGATCCACGGTCCGCAGTTAAGGGGCCCAGCAGCCATGAGGTGACCACGCTTGCCGCCTCCTGCACCTCAAAAAAAATAAGACCTCCCCAAAAATAAGGCCAGTCTTATTTTCAGGGAAACATAGCATATAAACAAATATTTGAGATGAGGAGGTCTAATTTTTTAATTTAATTTTATATATATAATAGATGTTGGGTAGATTAAAAAAAGAAAATTTTCATCAAACATTAAAAAATTAAGACCAGAGCTTTTTTTTAAGTTAAGAAAATGCAAAATCCATATAATGAAAATCCAATGTAAATGAAAATCTAAACAGGTCACTTTCACTACCCACAAAATCTTCATCAACTTCCATACAGAGAAGCCAAAAATAATTCAGAACAGCAGAGTGAAACAGTGAAAAAACATTAAAGAATTTATGTTAAAATCCAGCAAGGGATTAGAATAAAAGAGCCTTCAACTAGTCAGTTAGTTTATAAGAAAAATCAGGTTAAAAAAGAAAATTCAAACTGTACAGTTAAAACTCAGGTGTGCTTTAAAAAAAAAAAAAGCTGGGAGGAAAAATGGAAACCTGCTTTCTACTGGTCCTACTGGGAATTGCAATCCTCAATTGCAATTGCAATGATTCCTCTTCCCAGGAAGATCCACGGTCATTTGAGGATTGTCTTGGGGCATTCTTAGCTGCCCATTTAGATCTAGGAGCCAGCTGTCAAAGAGCCCATTGGTGTGGCAAAATTAGGTGTTCATCAACAGGAGAAACAGATTGCCCCTCCGCTCAAAATGCCATCTTAGGGGGAATCCAACAGTTGCCATTTTTAATTGAATGGAACCATTCAATTCTTACATCTGCCGTAGAGATAGGGAAGGCCTTCTCTTTGGGAATTATTGCTTCAAAAGTGACCTGATCAGTCCTCCTTCAGTAAAGTTGAAGTATCTTTTGCATCTGAAATGTGTCTGAAATATCTTTTGTTTGGATTTCTAAAACCTTGATTCTGGGGATAACAATTTTTTCTGTTTATTACATGCACATCAAATGATTAATCTGTTCATACAGCTGGACTGATTGATCCAGTACATTTAATTAGGTTTCATTCAAAATTCATGCAGAAAAGATCTTTTGCATTTTTCACTTTTACATCTCTCATTTTAATTAGCAATCTGAACACCAACTACAATTTTGTACAATGTTATAACTGGTATTTTTCAATAACATACATAAAATTTGGAGAAAATATGCCCGAAATTCAGAGGACACACATGAATCTTTTGATGATAGGACTTTTTGGTGTCATTAATTATTCATAAAGTAGCCCATCTTACATCATGTGGCTTACCTCATCTCTTTCTGCAGAAACTGTATTTGAAAAACATCTCAAAGAAACAGCTTACTTGGCGATTTGATCTTGATGCTGCAGGCAAAGCCGTAGATGATGGTATCTTCAAATTTAGTTTACATACTGGAATTCTCTATCCGGGGCAAAATACAGCTGTTACCATATGCTTCTGCCCATGTAAGAATTTGTTTTTGTGTCAACTCTGTATATGTTTAAATCAATTTTTTATATTGAAGATTCTACATTTGAAATGCTTTATAGATACTTTCTTATTTTTATACATTTGACAATTATTTCATTTAAAATAAACATACACACACACACAATAGTATACTGTATAGAAACACATACATTATATACAGTATTCCTTGTACATTTACTTCATTCACTAGGCTTGAATGAGCAATAGAATATCTTCTTCTTCGAGATATATTTCCCATAGATTCTATTGTTAGTTTAATGATTTGAAAGAAGAGATGGTTTTGTTTGAATAGTTTCAAAGAAATTAATCAGTTTTCCTCCTCTTCATTTAGTTGGACTGAAAATTACCATTATAGGGAAGGTATGCCTTGCTCAAATCATCTCATCAGTACGCTGATGACACGCAGCTGTACATCTCCATCCCGGACCACCCCAATGACGCCCTTAATGTGATGTCCCAGTGCCTGGAGGCCGTACGGATCTGGATGGGGAGAAATAGGCTCAGACTCAACCCATACAAGACCTAGTGGCTGTGGTTTCCGGCGTCCCGGTATAGTCAGCTGGTGCTATTGCTGACTACTGGGGATGAGATCTTGCCCCTCCACAGAGAGGGCTCGCAATCTGGGTGCCCTCCTGGACTTGCGGCTGTCTTTAGAAGATCATATGACGCCTGTGGCCAGGGGGGCCTTTTATCAGGTTCACCTGATCCACCAGTTGCGTACCTTTCTGGAGCGGAATGCCTTATGCATGGTCACTCATGCCTTTGTCACCTCCCGTCTGGACTACTGTAATGCTCCCTACATAGGGCTCCCCTTGAAGACCACCTGGAGGCTCCAGCTGGTCCAGAATGTGGCCACGCGGGTGATTATGGGCGCAGCTCATTGCGCCCATGTGACACCTCTCCTGCATGAGCTGCACTGGCTCCCGGTGGTCTTCGGGTGCAATTCAAGGTGTTGGTCACCACTTTTAAAGCGCTCCATGGCTTAGGACCTGGGTAACTGCGAGACCGTCTTCTGTCACCAATAACCTCCCAGCGACCAGTTCGCTCTCACAGAGAGGGTCTCCTCAGGGTGCAGTCAGACAAACTATGTCGACTGGCGACCCCAGGGGGAGAGCTCTCTGTGAGGGCTCCAGTCCTATGGAACAAATTGTCCCCTGATATACGTAACATCCCCGACCTTCGGGCTTTCCGCCATGCCCTCAAGACCCTGATGTTCCAATAGGCGGAGCTGAACAGTTAAATGATTTTTAAATTTGTCATTTTAATTTTGGGTTTTATTCTATTTGGCTAAATTGTATAATAATTTGAAACTGTAATTTTATCAATGTTTGTATGTTTGTGTTTTTATCTTGGCTGTACACCGCCCTGAGTCCTTCGGGAGAAGGGCTCTCAGCAGGAGGTTGAAGACTCAAATGGGTCCAACTGGGAAGGCCCCCATGGCTATTGTCGGTGATGAGGGTCTCCTTCCATCGACTGAACCGACTTACAATCTGGGGGCCAGCCATTACACCATTACACCCTTGTTGGAGTTGCCCCCTCTCCCCTCCGCCTGTCCTCCGTTGGCTTTTTGACACATCTTCGCTTGCCCTGTTATCGACCCGCAAATTTCCGGAGCAGCTTGGGAACTTGGCTCTATTTATCATCTCGCTCGCTGGCTTTATTGGAGAACAAGGCAGTTCACGGGAGGATTGATGGAGCCGGTTCTTTACTTCGTTCACCTCTGATGGGGTGTCTCACCTCTCAGGACTAATATGGCCAGGGCAATATGAGAGAGTGGCCTGGACTCTCCAATTTACCTGACTAGTATGGCGGACCACTGTGAGAGGGTGGTCTGGACATTTCCTCAGTTGGACAGAACGCAGAGACTCCTACCCGCTACCGTGAGAGGGTAGTGGTGATTCTCCTGATTAACTTGAACCTTATTCTTTTGACATTTTTGACTGTTATCGTGGACCCCGAGCCATGCCTTACCATTTTGTCTATCTCCGTTCTGTGTTCGGATGTACTCCAGGTCTAAGCTTCTTGCCCTGCGAGATTCCCCCCTCTTGCAGGCCTGGCCTTCTATGTTATCGAGGGCTCACCTTAATGATGGGTTTTGGGACCCCGAGAGGTGGCATGTTGCAAAACGGGGACTGAGGGGTTTTTAAAGGTCTTTTTTAATTAGATTTTTAAGGGGCTCAGGGGTGGGGGTGGGAGTGGATTTGGAGGAGAACCCACGGGGGAGAGGGACAGATCCGGCTGTTTATGGTGCCGCAGGGGGTGAAGATTCTGGAGGTAAGAGGGCTCCTAGAGAGCCCTCTGTTGAGGGCTTTTCTATTAATATGCTGGGTGGGAGGGGCAGATATGGCGAGAGCAGGAGGCCGTATCGCATTGTGGGGGCATGCACTTGCTATCTTTGAGTGATCGCGTGCCCCGGTCCCCTTAGCTCTTCCTGTTCCCCAAGTTGTTCAGAGTTTCAGGACCAGAGGCTCCGGCTGCTTCTGTGCAACGCCAGGTCCATTGTAAATAAGCCCTCCCTCATATGTGACCTTCTCCAAGAGGGGGGTGCGGATCTGGCTGGTATTACGGAGACCTGTTTGGGCCATGAGGGCGGGGTTCCCCTTGTGGAGATGTGCCCACCAGGTTTCCATGCATTCCATCAGCCGAGAGCTCAGGGTAGGGGTGGGGGAGTAGCGGTCATTATAAAGGAAGGTCTCGATCCGAGGGAGGCCACTGTACCTCAGATAGCCGGGTGCAAGTCCATCTTTGTGAAGTGGGGTCGTGGTGGGCAGATGGGTCTGTTGGTCACGTACCTGGCTTCCTGCCATGTGGCAACGACCCTGCCCGAGCTCCTCAATGTTGTAGCCGAGGTGGCGATTGGTACCCCCAGGCTTATGGTCATGGGGGATTTCAATCTGCCATCTATCAGTGAAACATCTGAGATAGCTCGGGAGTTCATGGCTTCCATGATGGCCATGGACCTGACCCAAGTAATTCATGGCCCGACTCACATCGGTGGACACACCCTGGATCTAGTTTTTGTCTCTGGTCAGTGGTTGAGTGGTCTTGATATAGGGGATATATATTGAACTCTTGTCATGGTCTGACCACTCGATCCTTCGACTTGACTTTCTGACCCCTGCACCCCACCGCAGGGAGGCGGAACTGACCAGGTGGTTCTGCCCCAGGTGCCTGATAGATCCTGATAGGTTCCAGACGGAGCTTGGGCCATTTCCTGAGACACTGGCACACGACTCAGCTGAGGACCTGGTGGCCGCCTGGGATAGGGCGGCCGGCGGGGCCTTGGACCGCATCGTGCCTGTGCGGCCTCTGACCCAGTGCCGAACTCATTTAGCTCCTTGGTTCTCCAAGGAGCTGAGGGAGATGAAGCGCCAGAAAAGACGCCTAGAGAGCGGTTGGAGGGCCTGTCGATCCGAATCTGACTTGACACTGGTAAGGTCTCATATTAAGACCTACCTAGTGGCGATAAAAGTGGCGAAATCTAATTATTTTGCCGTTCTTATCGCGTCATCAGATAGTCGCCCTGTTCAGGGTGACCCGCTCCATCCTTCATATGGGAGCGCGGGATGTTCCCTTGCAGGGACGAGCTGAGGATTTTCTTCAATATCTGGATGATAAAATAACTCAGATTCGGGAAGATCTGGCCACTGACTGGGTTAGTTCAGGCGAGATGACTGAGGCAGGTCCTGAGAGTGTTATCTGGGCTGAGTTCGATCCTGTGGTTCCCGAGGACGTGGACAGAATTCTGGGAAGACTGAACACGACCACATGTTTATTGGACCCGTGTCCCTCCTGGTTGGTGCTGGCTTCCCGGGAGGTTACACGAGGCTGGCTCCAGGAGATTATCAACGCTTCTTTGAGGGAGGGCACCCTACCGGCCGCCTTGAAGGAGGCGGTGGTGAGGCCCCTCCTCAAGAAGCCTTCTCTGGATCCAGCTGTTTTAGCTAATTATCGTCCAGTCTCCAACCTTCGCTTTCTTGCGAAGGTTGTTGAGAGTGTGGTGGCGTGGCAGCTCCCCCAGTACCTGGATGAAGCTGTCTATTTAGACCCGCTCCAGTCTGGTTTCAGGTCTGGGCACAGAACCGAAACGGCATTGGTCGCGTTGGTGGATGATCTCTGGAAGGCTCAAGGTACTCCTCTATCCTGGTCCTGTTAGATCTCTCAGCGGCTTTTGATACCATCGACCATGGTATCATGTTGCGCCGGTTGGAGGGATTGGGGGTGGGGAGCACCGTTTTGGGATGGTTTTCGTTCTATCTCTGACCTGTCGCAAACTGTGTTGACAGAGGGGCAGCAGTTGACCCCAAGGCGCCTAGTGTGTGGGGTGCCACAAGGCTCGGTCCTCTCGCCTCTCCTGTTCAACATTTATGTAAAGCCACTGGGTGAGATCATCCGTGGTTTTGGGATGGAGTTCCATCAGTACGCTGATGATACTCAGCTGTACATCTCCACCCCAGACCATCCCAACAATGCTGTGGAAGTGATGTCCCAGTGTTTTGAAGCCGTGCGGGTCTGGATGGGGAGAAACAGCCTTTGACTCAACCCCTCCAAGACCGAGTGGCTGTGGCTGCCGGCGTCCCGATATAGCCAGCTGTCTCCATCGCTGGTCATTGGGGGCGAATCATTAGCCCCCACAGAAAGGGTACGTACGCAACTTTGGCGTCCTCCTGGATCCATGGCTGTCTTTAGAGGAACATACTACGACCGTGGCCAGGGGGGCTTTTCATCAGGTTCACCTGATACGCCAGTTGCAATCCTTTCTAGATTGGGACTCCTTACGCACAGTCACTCAAGCACTCGTCATCTCTCGCCTGGACTATTGTAATGCTCTCTACATGGGGCTCCCCTTGGGGTGCACCCGGAGGCTCCAACTGGTGCGGAATGCGGCCGCGCGGGGGATTATGGGAGCGATAGGGCGCTCCCATGTGACACCTCTCCTGCGGGAGCTGCATTGGCTGCCAGTGGACTTCCGGGTGCGCTTCAAGGTGTTGGTCATCACCTTTAAAGCAGTCCATGGCTTAGGACCTGGGTACTTACGGGACCGCCTACTGCCACCAATTGCCTCCCACCGGCCGGTTCGCTCCCACAGAGAGGGCCTCCTCAGGGTGCCGTCAGCCAGACAATGTCGACTGGCGTCCCCCAGCGGGAGAGCCTTCTCTGTGGTAGCTCCCACCCTCTGGAACGATCTTCCTCCAGAGTTGCGAATGATCTCTGACCTCCAGACTTTTCGTCGGTCCTTAAAAACATACTTTTTCCAGCTAGCTGGCCTGGCCTGATCCCATGGGAAAATCTTTTTAGAGTTTTTGATACTAATTTTAATTGAATTGTTTTTAACTAATGGGCCAAATTTATATTAGTTACTTTTAATTATTTTTAACTTTTGTAAGATTTGTTTTTTTTATTTCTGGCTGTTCACCGCCCTGATTTCGCAAGGAGAAGGGCGGTATATAAATTTAATAAATAAATAAATATAAATAAAATCTCAAGCAACATACAAACTGCACAATTACATAGTATACTGGATAGCTCAGCAGACTAAGCATTGTAATTAAAACCCAGTTGTCTGCAATTACTGCTAGTTCGAATCTCCCCAGGCTCAAGGTTGACTCAGCCTTCCATCCTTTCTAAGGTAGGTAAATTGAGGACCCAGTTTGTGAGGGCAATAAGCTGACTTTGTATAAATATACAAAAGTATGAAGGCTATTACTTAACGCATTATAAGCTGCCCTGAGTCTTTGGAGAAGGGCGGCATATAAATCAAATTTTTAAAAAAATACATTATAGATTAGCCTTTTAACTTTTCAATTAGTAAATGATTATAGTTCTTTCTAAAGATGAAGACTGTCAGACTTTTCCTATAATTATTCTGCCTAGCCATAGAAATCAGTGATGAAATCCATTTTTTTTTACTACAGGTTCTGTGGGCATGGCTTGGTGAGCATGGCAGGGGAAAGATACTGCAAAATCTCCATTCCCACCCCACTCCAGGGGAAGGATACTGCAAAATCCCCATTCCCTCCCCACTCCTGGGGGAAGGATATTGCAAAATCTCCATTCCCACCCCACTCTGGGGTCAGCCAGATGTTGTATTTGCCAGTTCTCCAAATTACTCAAAATTTATACTACTGGTTCTCTGAACTACTCAAAATTTCCGCTACCAGTTCTCCAGAACCTAACTGAACCTGCTGGATTTCACCCCTGATAGAAAAGTGCACTGTCTTCCTCTGGAAAAATATCTACAGCAGCTTTCACTTTTGAATATTTATGTGCTGTAGCAATGATTTTAAGGCAGTGGAGACCATTACACTTAATGGCTTAATACTAAAGTAAACTTAAGTATAGTCAATATACATAGAGATGCTACTGCTGCAAACTGTTTTCTAGATAATAACGGAACTTTTTACAGATGTCAGATGGGAATGAAGGTTTTCATGCATTATTACGATTCCTGGAAGTATCACATATTAATTACTGTATATTCATACAGTGATTAGTATAATTAAGCAAGATAAAATTTTACAGAATTTATATTAAGGAAGCCAAACAGTTTGGAAATTGAACCTATAAAGATATAACTACTGAAATTACTACTGACATTTAAATATTTCACTTTTAATTGCTTCAGCAATAAATTAACGTATTTACTTTTCCCACTTTTCCTTGAATATTTTTGTTTCATAAGTAGAAATTACTTTCTTAATCTGGGATATTGTTTTTCTTCAAGAATGAAAGGCATTCACACAACTGAGTTCCTAGGTTTGCTATTAGAGTGATTACTCTTTTTGTGAATTGTTAAAGTTATATTAAATCGCTTGCCCTTCCACTCCATAGAGAGATTTAATTTTCATTTCCTTATGCACTGAATAAAATAGCAGATGATTTTGACAACTTTATTAGGAAAATTGTGGGCTTGTTAGTATATTTTTCTTTTTTTATGATTTAACAATTTTATAATTTAATAACAAGATATTAACACTTTCCATAAAAACATATAATCAGTTGAAAAGATTTCACTTTAAATGATAGAATTCATGTGATGAGATTTATTTTCAGAAAAAAATTATTCCACGTTAGGTTACTTAAATTTGGCAGTGGAAAACATCAAAACACAAGGTAGAGAGAATGATTCGTAAAACTGTTTGTTTTCAGTCACTATGTGTATGTGTATGCCCTAAGTTATGTCCTAAGAATTGCTGATTATCCAATGTGATTGATTGAATTATTATTTCCAAGTAAGAGGCAAATGCTTGTTCTTTGGAATGAGTTTACTAAACAAATGAACAAGGACATCTAGCAAGAATTTGGTGATGGAGTTCAAACAGGAGATTCACAACGTTTTTTCTTTAAGTCAGTAATGTGCTTGGCTAATATGAGACCTTGGGATGAGAACAAGAAATAAAAGCATTTCTATTTATGGTGCCTTGAGAAGCAGAGGTGAACATAAATGGACATGACAAGGCTATAATTACTTGCAGTACTTGTGGCATGTTTTTGTTTTTGCTTCAAAACAATTTGGCATATATTTGCAGCATAGAAGTTTGTATTAGTGCTTGAAGAAAAAAAATAGGCTTGCAGCAGTGAGAGGCCATATTTCAGCTTTTCAAAAGATTTATTACACAAAACAACAACAAAAAGTAATTACCCAAAGGAGTTGACAGAATAAATTTCTACAAGGAGAAGGAAACAGGAAAGGAAGAAAGCCCAGTGAATAAGAATGTTGACTAGAAAGAAGGGACATGAAAGATAGGACTGTTCAAGCATTCAAAAGAGCTGCTTTATAAATCATTTAAAGTTGCCTCAATGTGGGGAGGCTCACTAACTTTTCCTATGCATGTATGCACAGCAACTTTGTTTTTTATGATACTGGAATTTTTTTTTATTGAAAAAGTTTTACAATACAATTTCCCCCCCATTTCCCCCCACCAATCCCCCCTCCCATCCACTACCCCCTCCCTTTCCCTCCCTCCCCTGCCCCCCCCCCAGGCTGCCTTTACTAACAAAACATCATTCTTGTATACCAATCAACATTAAACAAAAAAATATAGGTGAGATCCAGATAGGTTTTAACATTAAAGAAAGTAAAATTAATCTAAAATATTTACTAAACATAAATCATATATAGTCACTTATCAAGTACTTCTAACATTATATTTTTCCCCCCTAAATCAAATATATACTAACCATAAATCATTTATAAAAACTTAACAAATATTCTTAAAATTTTTCTAGACAGCAGTATAACAATATATGTAAACTTATTTTTAACATCATAATTTTTCTAAGTAGTAATATAGTAAATATATATAACATTATAAGTTTTCTAGAGAACAATATAATTTCAAATGTTCAATAAGATAAAAAATATTTATAAACTTATTTTAAATTTATAAATTTTCTAAACAATGATATATAAGAAGTATATATAACATAATAAATTTTCTAAATAACAATATAGTTTCAAATGTTTAGTAAAATAATTATAATAAAAATAGTTACAAATCCAATACTAGTTGAAACTTCTTAGTTTGATATTTATTCTGCACATAATCTATCCATTTCTTCCACTCCCTAACAAAGGCTTCATGGGTCCTGTCTTTTAAGTATGCAGAAATCTTTGCCATTTCTGCAAAATTAGCCATCTTTAATGTCCATTCCTCTATAGTAGGTACATTATCTTTTTTCCAATATTGTCCAATCAGTAGCCTAGCTGCTGTAATCATATATAAAATCAATCTCGTTTCACTCGGTGAGCAATCCTTAACTATACCCAACAAAAAGAACTGCGGAGAAAATTGAAGCTTCTTTTGCAGAACATTCTGCATAACCCACCAGAGTTTAATCCAAAATGCCTTCACCTTTCTACAGGTCCACCAAATATGAAAATATGTAGCATCCAAACAATCACACCTCCAACATTTAGGTTGAACATTTGGATACATACATGATAATTTCTTGGGATCTAAATGCCATCTGTAAAACATTTTATAAAAGTTTTCCCTCAAATTCTGTGCTTGTGTAAATTTAACATTCTGGACTCAGATCTTTTCCCATGTTTCCAACATCACTGGTTCTGCAAAATTTTGTGCCCACTTGATCATACAATCTTTAACTAATTCGTTCTCTGAATCTCTTTGTAACAGTAAATTATACACCCTCTTAATATGCATCAGCCCTTTCCATTTTATCTGAATCACCAAATCTTCTTCATGTAGCATTAATCCAATTTTCTGATCTTCTCTCCATCTCGACTGAAGTTGAGAATACTGCAACCAAGTTAAGTTCCTCCCTTCTTCCAACAGAGTTTTCAGAGGTTTCAAACTCCATCTGCCCCCATCATTAAAAAGCATCTCTTTGTATAAAATCCCCCCGAATGACTTTATATTCCCGCATAATTTGCCCAAGATCCAACCACAAAGGTATTTTGTAATCCAATGTAAGCTGGTGCTTCTTCCAAACTCTTATCAAAGCATGTCTCAGTATATGACTTTTAAATACATTATCCAACTTGTCTTCGTAAAATAAATATGCATGCCAACCAAAGTCCAAATCGTGGCCTTCTATATTCAAAATTTCAGTTTTTGTTGTTCCAAACCAATCACCCACTTGTGTCAACACTGCAGCTTCATAGTATAAATGTAAGTTCGGAACTTTGAGGCCACCTCTTTCACGAACATCTTGCATTATTTTAAATTTAACTCTTGGTTTTTTCTCATTCCAGATAAATTTATTTAGTCCTGATTGCCATTCGGCCAAGATTTTATCACTTTTAAGCACCGGAATCATTTGAAACAAAAACAAAAATCTGGGTAGAACGTTCATCTTAACTGCTGCTATTCTGCCAAGTAAAGATAGTTGCAGTTTCTTCCAAATTTATAGATCTTTTTGAATCTTACGCCACAAAACCTCATAATTGTTTTGAAAAAGTTTTATGTTAGAAGCTGCAACCTGAACTCCTAGATATTTCACCTTTGTCACTATTTCAAAGCCTGCCAACCTTTCTAGTTCACTCTTTTGTGGTTCCAACATGTTTTTAACTATCATCTTAGTCTTCTGGTTTAGTCTAAAACCTGAGACCAAACCGTATTCCTCTATAGTATTTTTCATCTGGATGATTGATTCCAAAGGTCGTGTTAGGGTAGCAACCAGATCATCTGCAAATGCTTTTATTCTGTAATCCTTTTGCCTTATAACTATTCCATTCAAATTGTTCAAGTCCCGTAGAGAGTTCAACAAGACTTCTAAAGTTAAAATAAACAACAATGGGGACAACGGACAACCTTGTCTAGTTCCTTTCTGTATATGAAAATTGGTAGTTAAACTCCCATTAATAACAATTTGTGCTGTCCTTGATAGATTGCTGAAATCGCTTGTATAAATTGGTCCCCAAAGTCCATTCTAAACAAAATCTGTTTTAGAAAATCCCAATTGACTCGATCAAAGGCCTTTTCCGCATCCAAAAATACCAGCACTGCAGAGATCTGTTTATTTTTTTCAAGATATTCCAGTAAATCTATAAGTTGCCTCACATTGTCCTTCATATGTCTGCCCTCTATAAAACCTGCTTGATCATTGTGAATCACCTCTTGAATAACTGGCATCAGTCTGTTGGCTAATACTTTTGTAAAAATTTTATAGTCCGTATTCAGGAGAGATATTGGTCTAAAATTTTCTGATTTTGAAGAGCCATCTTCCTTTGGTATCAATGAAATAAAAGCCATCTTCCATGAGGGGGGTATTTTACCCCCCCTGCTGTATACTACAAAATAAGTCCTTAAGATGTTCAACTGGAAATGTTATTTGTACACAAGCAAGGGGTTATAGTACTTGGTGAATCTTTAGAATATGATAGAACAGTGGCCAAGACTGAGTACTTCTTCCTTATTCAATGCAGAGACAAATGATAGTACTAAGAACACATCACCTTGGCCCTAAAAAGAAGCTGAAGAACTTGGACCTGTTCTTTTCCTCCCTGAAACATTAAAGTGGCTGCATCCTTTTGGAAAGTTTATGTGTCTGCATTGAAATTCTGACGCTCAGAACTCCAAATATTTTTGAGTACATGGAGGCTGATAAATTAGCTTTCAGGAATAGAAATAGCATGACAACAGTTATCCAGGGTTTATTAATTGTTTGGTTATTAGATTCAGGTTGTTTATGGCAATAATCAGCAATACACTGTGAAACAGCATTTGGTAACCAGCATACATTTTGTTCAATAATACAAAATAATAATATCAAATTTTAACAAGAATAGCAATTTAGAAAATATCTTGACAGAATTTTAAAGTAGTATTTTGATTACTCTTTTGTTTTAATCAACTGAAGGTCCTTGTGTTGACCTTTAATTATTCTAGTCTGTTCAGAATGTAGCTGAGGGGGTGATTATGGGTGCATCTTGTTGCGCCCATGTAACACCTCTCCTACGCTAGCTGCACTGGCTCCCGGTGGTCTTCCGGGTGTGATTCAAGGTGTTAGTTGTCACCTTTAAAGTGCTCCATGGTTTAGGGCCTGGGTACTTACGAGACTGTCTTTTGCCACCAATAGCCTCCCACCGACCAGTTCGTTCTCACAGGGAGGGACTACTCAGGATACCGTCAGACAAATTGTGCCGACTGGCGACTCCCAGGGGGAAGGCCTTCTCTGTAAGGACTCCAACCCTTTGGAATGAACTGCCACCTAATATACGAAACATCCCTAATCTCCGTGCTTTCTGCTGTGCCCTCAAGACCCTGATGTTCAATCAGGCGGGGCTAAGCATGTTAACTGGGAATGATTAAAATATTATATAATTCTGGGTTTTATTTAATTTGGGCTAAACTATGCTATAATTTTAATTATCAATTTTATAATGTTTATGTATCTTTTATTTTTTCTTGACTGTACACCGCCTTGAGTCCTGTGGGAGAAAGGCGGTATAGAAATATAATAAATAAATAAATAAATCTCAAATCATTAAAAGTCTGTCTTCATATCTAAAATCATCTATTGATGCTCTTCAGATCATGTAAAATTGGAACAGATTATGATTTGAGTGTGGTTATAAATGTGCCCACCTCAACCCTTATAGAACTGTTGCTGGAGATGACCATCTGCTATAGTCTATTGTTCTTTAGGAAGTATAAACTTCTTTAATCTTTCAGGCTTTCTATTATTCTAATTTTTAATCTATCTCTTCCTCCTCCTCCTCCTGATTAAACTTGAAAAATAAATGTTGTGGAATCTTTTATGAATTGGAACAAATACTTTCCCCCAAGTAAAGCTAGTACCCCTGGCACTTATAAATGCTTCCACATGTCCCATTCTCAATTACACAGCTCTGAATGATATGAATTAAAAATTCTGGAGAATACTTAACTGAAATATTAGTTGCATGCTGTCAGTGCCACCTGGCTGCATTTAATACAGTATTCTAGACTGAAAGTTTTCATGAGATTAATTTTGTGTCATCAAAGAAAGTTAAATTCAACATCTTACAGGTACCATCTTATTCTCCTGCTGAATTTCATCAAAACCAGCAATCTCAAGTTTGGCTGCTATGTAACCTGCTAGATAGAAGAAGTTTTATAAAGTGATATTTAGTCTGAACGTTTTCCCTGCTTACTCTTAAGATTTTCTATTACTTTATGCTAGTAATTTATAACTTATAGATGAACAAAACATGAACTTTTGTGACACTTTTCTGTCAAAAATGGAGGGATTTTTAGATTTATCGTAAGTAATTATGAGCAATTATGTTCTAATTGTCAGTTATAAGTGATTCTAAATATGCATTGCACATTAATATATGTATAAGAAATGTGTAACCATGCACAATACTGGTGATAATATATATCATATCTTTGTATTCTATTATATTATCATCAATATCTTACAAGAAAATAAGGTATATGCTCACATATATCACATTTTAAATTGGCCAAATTTCAACTGGCTGCACAAAAATAAATATGTAAATTATAAAATCAATTTAATAATGGCACTTTGAAATCTTTATAAAAATGAGTGATAATTAATTTTTAAAAAATGTATAAACATTGATCTGTGAATGGTGTTTCAATTCTGTTTTTTATCCTCAGTTAATCTGTTTAGGATAATGGGTTCTATACTATCAGTGTCCTTTCTGGTTAAAATACTACTATTTTTTCATTCTGTTAGAGAGAGCCACGCCATGGAAAAGCATTTTGGATATATTAAGGGAATATTACTGGCAAAATGTCACTACATTATCAGATTGGTACAGCTCCAGCAATATTAGATGAGTTTGCAATCTAAAATGAACTGTATAGATGTTTCATAACTGGCTTAATAATATGATTTAGAAGAAGAAAGGCAAAGAAATTTTAAAACAGAAATACTATTTAGGTGTTACTGACCAAATAAGATGTAGTTGCTTTTGTTGTGCTATTGTTATAACAAAAGCTGTGTTTGCTGTGAAATATAGGTGATAACCTGGAAAACCAAGATTCAGCTTGGGTATTAAATTTAATACTTTGATGGATTTTATTATTAATACATTAATACATATAATGTATATAATGTATTAATACATATAATACAATAATACATTCATAGTAATTCATACATAACCTTTACTTTTTGTAGAAAGAAGTTAATACTCATCAGAAATCCAACTCCTATATTATGTTCTCATATTTTCATTTGGTAATAGTATTTTATAACATCAATTTGGCCTATTCCATAAAGACATGTACACATTTTTTTTCTTTAGATTGGCCTGGAATATATATTTCTCAGCTGCCTGTATTTTTGAATGAGGAGCTACTTGTTTACAGAACAATCACTTTATCTGGAATTGTGAAATCAAATAAAATTAACTTTGAACCTCAACTTTTGATATTGACTCCTGTTCCTCTCAATGTTAAAACAGGAGCAGATGTCTGTATAATTCCCCAGGATTATGTAAGGTAATTTACAATTCAAATTTTGGCTTCATTAGGTGCAATTATTTATTGTGTCTATATAATTTCAAATGGTTAGTTTATGCAATTGATAACAAAAATAATAATTGTAGCAAGTAATGAATTTCAACTAATTTAAACCTTTTCTCATTAACTTACAAAAATATATGTGGATATTTGAAATTATGCCAATTAGTTGACATTTGAAATTATTTCATATAAATATGCAAACATATGGAATGCCATATATTGTAATTTTTAAAATTATTGGTTGGGTCAGGTATTCATTGTTACTTTTAGCACTAATCATGATTAGATGATCTTCATTATAGTCACCATCAAGCAAATTAAACAACTGATGTCATAAAAAAATAATAAAAATGAAGTGAGCCATGATTTAGAAGAGAAAACATAAACCTTATATTGGTTGTGCATGTTATTTCTATTGTCAGTCAAATTCATCATCTTATTCTTTTCTTTTTTTATTTGTTATCTGCAGTATTTTACATTTTTTAGTTTGTTCGTTACATTGCAAGCTGCTTGAAGTCATTTTGGAGTTAGGTGGTACCAAGTCTAATAAATAAATGGGAAGAACATTAAAATGCCTTAAATCTAAAACATGTTTAAGGCAGGAATGCATATGACCTTAGTATAGTACAGTAGAATATCAGTTTGGTATTGTAGTTAAGGGATCAGGCTAGAAACCAGGAGACTGAAGTTTTAGTCCTACCTTAATCTGAAGAGATTTTCAGTCATCCAGGTCATGGCTGTCCCAAAGGTGGTTTTTCAGGAGGCAACTGGACTTTGTTTTTTCTTTTGAAGATGTTTTGCTTCTCATCCAAGAAGCTTCTTCATCTAAGGACACAGATAAACCTCCAAATGCTTCAATGACCCTCTAAAAGGATGCAGATTACCAGCTGTCTGTAAGGAATATAAATTCCATTCCCTACTATCCTGTCAGAGCTGAAGAAGCTTCTTGGATGAGAAGCGAAACATCTTCAAAAGAAAAAACAAGAAAGTCCAGTTGCCTCCTGAAAAAACTACCTTTGGGACAACCATGACCTGGATGAGTGTCTACAGACTTTTAGCTATACAATTTGAGATGAACTTCCTTGAATGGTATGGGAGTAGAGGAGGTGGGTGTGGCCAGGGCCAGTGGCAATACAGCAAATTCTGGGGGCTCCTGGAAAATGCTGATAATCTCAGCTACTTTAAGGGATCCTCAGGATCATAGCTGTTCTGGAGGAACAGTGAAGAACAAAGGCACAGGCAGGCATGAACAGAGAAACCACAAATTCTCTGTAGTGTCTGCATCAGCCCTCGACCTAGCGGCATGGGTAGGCAGCCATTAGGAGCTGCCAAAAGCCAGGCGGTCACACGCAAGAAGATAAAGGAAAAAGAAGAAGGCGATTATCTGGGTAAAATGGTGGTCTTGTAAACAAGATTCCTCTATATATTTAACTCCTGAACTTTTAAAACTATTTACTTGAGAAAGTTGGCAAAGAAAGAGGGGAGGGAGTAGAAAAAAGCTACCTCCCCACTTCTGGAACAGCAGCGAAGAAGTGGAAGCCATTAATAAAAGCTAATTAACAAAAGCTGAAAAAACAATTTAATAAACTGAAAGCAGATTGGGAAAAGAGGCATTTTGGTAAAGAGCTGTAATTTGCAAATTAGAGTTTGGAGTTTTGAAGCTGGGGGTTTATTTTTTCTTTAAGATTATTTTGGATTGCAGAGGAAATTAAAGAGATAAATTGGACAAAGGAAAAGATGAGAAGGGAGTGACCTTGGGATGTTTTGGAAACTGGCAAGAGGATTTTGATAAGAAGTGGTCTAGTGACTTTGTAATAGAAGGGGGAAGATATAGAAGAAAAAAGGAAGAAGAAGAAGGAAAGCTGTTCGTAGGTTCCTTTCGTTTGATGGGGCTATAAATTCTGGAAGATTTTGGAATAGTGGTACTTTGGAAAATTATTTTTTCTTTCTGGTTTTTCACTTTTTGTGCCTTTTCTGCTTTCTTTTTTCTTGTACAAATTCCCTCTTCCTGGACTTAAAAGAGTTCATTGGGAGGGTTTTTAAATTTTTTTTTATTTTTTATTATTTTTAAAGTTTTTTGAGGGAGATATATATATTTCTTCGCCATCTTTTTATCGCCTGATTGGATATTTTGGGCAAATACCTGAATTTTGGACTAGTGAATTTTTATTTCTTTTTTTGCGCTGATCTGGTTCTATCTTCTCTCCCCCCCCCCATCTTCTTAATTTTTTTTCTCTTCATTTTTGCCCTTTTGGGCTGTTTGATTGTTCTTGGCTTTTTGTATAGTTTATGGATTAAATCTACGTGGATTAGGGTATCAAGAACCTCAAGAATCTGGTTGGGCATTTTGAATTTAAAGAAATCGAGTATTTGGATTATAAAACTGGATAGTAAAATTTGAAAAATATTTTTTCTCTTTTGCTTTTCTTTTTCCTTCTTTTTCCTTTTCCTTTTCCTTTTCCTTTTTTGCCTTTTTGGGGGATCTTGGCTGTTTTTTATTTTTCATTGTTTTTGGTGTTTTTTCAGTTACAGTCTTTCTACCTTTTTGAAATTGAAGAGATGGACTATAAACTTACAATTAATGATAAAAATCAGGGAAAAAAAACAATTATAACCCTGGAAATGGAGGACTTCCAGCGGTGACATCAATGTGCCTGGAACTAAGAGAACGGGACTCCGTCCTTAAAGTTCCAAAATCCCTGATTTGGAAGCTGTTTCAGGTGCTATTGACCACATAGAGATCAATAGTAAAAAGGGGATTCTCCAAAGACCTCTGGGAGCAAAGCAATCTCCCCGAAGGTTCAGAAGGAACCCTTAACTCCAATCAGGGAAAAACCAACCATCTAGGCTGGCCAGAACGCTGATAAACCAAAGAGTGGGAAGCGGAGATCTAAAACAGAGACTACATTGATAAAGATCGATCAATCAAGAAACAAAATTTCGAAAAGGTACAGCTATCCAGAGAGGAGCGGAGAATGGCAGTGAAAGTGTGACTCTAAATTAGCGGCAGAGTGAAGCCAGGCGAGCAGCGAGTAAGCAGAGAAAGAGAGCGAATCCATTTTGAACTGACAGTGACAGTGCAATTTAGAACAATGGTGGAAATGCAAAAAAGCCAGAGAATTTATCAAAAAAAGAACTATAAAGCATAAAAACGTACGAATCCAATAGAAGCGACAGAATACAAAGTGAGGAAGAATAAAAGAAAACCGGAGGATTTGGGTTTGGAGAAATAAGAGAGCGTGGATCAGTGGAAAAAATGAGGAAGAAATCATCAGGCGGAGAAAGCCCTGTCGGAGGAACTAACTAGCAAATGCCAATACACAAACATTGCAGAAGACAGACAGACTGATTTAGAGCCGGAAAAACTAAACGGACTACAAATTGGCAGATACTTTGAACTTTGAACAGTAGGAGTTTAAGACAATTAATTGCAGAAACTTTGAATATAACCCAATAGACACAATCAAACAAGAGCTTCAATAACAAAAAGAAATTGCAAGACAGAGAGATAATGAACATTGATTGATTTGACATAGAATACACAGGATATAAATGCTTCTCAGAAGAATCCTGAGACATAATTGTTGATAGTGGTAAGTATAAAATATAAATACAAATAATCAAATTAGTATTTTATATATATAAAACACACACACACACACACACACACACACACACACACACCTAGATACTAGGACATCAGGAGATTAATATATTATTCAATATATTTACTGTATTTTTATAGATCCAATTACTGAACTTAAAGTTGATATTGCGTAAAAAGTAGAATCTTATACCAACTATAACTATTAACTATTACTTTGATCTTTATTGCCTTTCTTATTCTGTTTTTTTCTTTCCTTTTTTTTTTTTTGAGGAAAAATTGCTTATATAAAATTAAATTTTAAATATTGATATATTGATAAATTGATAGAACTGTGATCATATTTACTTATACCCATTGATTTACTTATTTAATTTGCTATATTGATATTATCTTGAACTCATAGGCTTAGAACAATTGTATTCACTATTCCAGTGTGCATAAAGTGATATACCTAATAAGCTAAAAATTGGCATAGAACTACTATACTGATAAATTGAAATAGAGTGAAGCAGAACCCTTAAAATATATATATAGTATTTGTTAAATATATAATTCATAGTGTCTATATAGATACCACTGTTTCGATAATAATTGATATTTAATACTGATAAGAGTTAATATTTAATTCAATAGTATACTTATATTTAATATATTTAACAGAGAATAGATACATGATTTGCTGAAATATTTATTTTTTTCTTGCTCCCCAACTAAGATTTTTTGAACCCTATATAACGATATTGAATTAGCAATATCCGGAAGAATAGATCAGAAAGTTTAACAAATATACCCTGTTCTCAGAATAAATACAAATTATATAAATAATTAAGTGATAAGGAACTTCAACAAATCAACTTAACCATGGAGACCGTGCATGAAAATTTGGGAAGTGGTAAACAGAAAATTAAAATGACAACTACAGGCTCATCGGCGATAACCAAAACAAGCAAAAGGATAATCTCCAACCAAACATTGACCACTGCATCACCAATACAACAAAAACCATAGACACAATGCTATCTGCAGAAAAAGAGAAAACCCCCATAACATTTAACATTCAAAACATACACTCAGTCCTGGCAATGATACAAGAGGGGATGAACAAAACACAAGAATTAATAGTGAATAATCACGAGGAAACCAGGAAAAATCATGAAGAACTGAAATTAGACGTAGGAGAAATAAAGGACAATATTAAAATGGATGATAAGATAGAAAAGATACAACAAAATATTGCAAAAAATGAACAACGGATTCAAAACATTGAAACAAAATTGGACCAAGCAGAAAAAAAATTTGATGATATGGAAGGTAATCAAATAGCATTGAATAAAGAACTGGAAGACTCAATCTCATACCTGGAAATGGAGAAGGTATCCTTCTATCTAAGATTCCAAAATATTGCCGAGAACAGAGACGAGAACCTGAGAGATCTGATGATGGGGATTCTAGCAGAGGCGACCCAAAAAGATAACGAACTTAGTAAGGAAATCAAAGAAGTGTACCGAGTATATACAAATTATGCTAGAAGAAATAAGTTACCCAAAGAGATCCGCATCATATTTGCAAGAAAATCGGTGAAAGAAGAAATATACAAAATAATGAGAGAGGAAACAATCACATACAAAGAAATAATTACATTAAAACAAATCCCGAGAAGAATAAGAGAAACAAGGAAAAATTACAACTTTCTGACCACAGAATTGAATAAACACAAAATAATGTTTCAGTGGCTCACTCCTGAGGGAATTCTGGTCTCATGGCTGGATAAAATACATAGAATTGACACCCTTGAAAGGGCACAACAATTTTTCGACAGGTATTTTGTACTAGAAGAGGAACAAGAAACTGAAGTTCAACACGATTCCGTCGATAAAGCAACTACACCAGAGGAACCACAGAGAGACCAACAAGGAAGAACAAGAATGGAGAAAGAGAGGATGGAAAGAGAGGGAGCAAGGGAAAAAATGCCAATCACTGCAAAAAACACAAGAAGACCTAGGACTGCAAGGAGATAAAGATTGGAATGGAGAAGGAATTAAAGTTAATATCAATTAATATAAATGGCTTAAATATCCCATCTAAGAGAACCCATATATTCAAAAACTTACAGAAACTGAAGACAGATATAATAACACTACAAGAAGTTCACATCAAAAAACAACATTGTAAATTATTAGAAAATAACCAACTAGGAACACTCAATACAGCATTAACAGAACAAAAAAAGAGAGGTATTGCAATATATGTCAAAAACCATATACAAACAAAACAAATATTTGCAGATGAGGAGGGCAGAACCCTGATGATTGAGATTAAAACAGAAATGAAAACTATATTATTAGTGTCAGTCAAACCAAATGGAACTCAAACGAATTGTTTCAAAAAAATACATAATATAATCAAAGAATTGGACTACGAAAATCTATGCCTCATCGGAGATTACAATGCAATTGTAGATACAGAGAAGGACTATCAAAGTACTAAAAATAACAAATCTAGAAAAAAACATTACCAGACACATTTCATGACATGATACAAGAACTCCAACTACATGATGCTTGGAGAGAAAACAATCAAAATAAAAAACAATTTACATTCTACTCAAATTCACATTATTCATGGTCCAGAATTGACATGGCCTGGATGACAGCAGAACTCAGATCCGATATCAAGCAAATAGACATCACAACAAATACATGGGCTGATCACAGTCCGATTGAAATAACATGGAAGGGCCATCAAATACGAAGAAGATGGATGATGGATAAAGATATCACAAAAGATATACAATATGTGGAAATGATTCAAAAAGAATTGAAAATATTTTTCCAAATTAATCTGAAGGAACATACCAGTCTCCAGAACTTGTGGGATACAACCAAAGCATATATAAGAGGCCTAACAATTGCCTACATAGCAAAAAGAAATAAAGACAAACAACAAACAAAAGATAATTTACGGACACAACTACAACAATATGAATCAGATTTACAGAAAGAGCCACACAACAAAGAAATTAAAGAGAAAATTAATTTGACAAGACATAAAATAAATCTAATCACAACAACGGAAATAGCAAAGAAAATTAAAATGGCCAAACGAAATCAATTTGAATACGCAAATAAAACTGGCAGGTGGCTGGCCTACAAATTGAAAAAAGAAAAGGAGAAGAAAATGATATACCAATTAAAAGATGAAGATGGGCAAATATACAACAATAATGAAGATAAGGATTATAAGGAAATTCTTCCAAGACTTATACGCAAATGAAGAAATTCGAGATGAAAACATTACAAAATATTTAAATAAAACAAATATCCAGGAATTAGAAGAAGATCACATCGAATTATTGAATAGACCTATTTCCACGTTAGAAATAATAGAAGCAAGAAAGAAACAAAAAATTACAAGACCCCAGGACTAGACAGCATACCATCCGAATTCTACAAGGTATTTCAACAATCACTAGACGACACCTTAATCCAGGTATTCAGTGATACTCTACTAGAAGCTAAAATCCCACAATCATGGAATGAAACAATAATTACCAAAACCAAAACTAAGATTCAGATTTGACAGAAATCAAGAATTATAGACCAATATCTCTTCTTAATGTAGACTATAAACTATTCACATCCATTATAATTCAGAGACTGAAAACTTTAATTACCCACTACATACATCCAGACCAAAATGGCTTTATCCCCAGATGATGAATCAGAAATAATACAAGGACAATTATCGATACCCTTGAATACTACGAACAACAACCAGACAAGCAGTTAGCACTAATTTTTTTGAACTCACAAAAAGCGTTCGATAATCCGAACTTAATAAAACAATTGGAAATGATGAAATTTGGGGAAAGATTTCTAAATATGATTAAAAGGATATACAACACCCAAACAGCAAAAATACTGATTAATGGAGAGACCACAGAACAATTTGACATAAGGAAAGGAGTGAGACAGGGATGCCCCCTGTTCCCCCTATTGTTTATATTAACGTTGGAAATTTTATGGAGAGAAATCAGGGAAGATAAGGAGATTTTGGGACTAAAGATAAAGAATCAGGAATTTAAGTTGCAAGCATTTGCGGATGACATAGTACTCATCCTGGAACAACCTTTACAATCAGGACCCAAATTATTGACCAAAATAGAACAATACGGGAAAGTAGCAGGACTGAAAGTTAATAAACAAAAAACAAAAATGTTAACGAATAACCTTACCAAAAACCAAGGAGAAGAATTGGAAAACATATTAGGAATACAAATAACAAAGAAAGTGAAATACCTAGGGATTTGGCTCACCAACAAAATATCAACACTCGAAGAAGACAATTACAATAAACTGGACAAACAAATAGCAAAAGATTTGAAATTTTGGACTAAATTACAGTTATCACTCTTAGGTAAAATTGCTTTCATTAAAATGAATATTTTGCCAAGGATGCTGTATTTGTTCCAGGTGATACCAATAAATCCTGGAAGATCCTACTTTAAAGATTTGGACAAGATAATATCAAAATATATCTGGCAGGGAAAAAAGGCAAGAATCAAATTGAAACATTTACAAGATAAACGAGAAAGAGGAGGAATGGGCCTCCCAGATTGGCAACTCTACTACAAAGCATCAGCACTAACATGGATCAGAGAATGGATTGAACTCAAAAACAAAAACATATTAGCAATAGAAGGTTTTGATTTAACGAAAGGATGGCACACATATTTATGGGAAGAAAAACCAAAAAAACATGAACAATTTTGAAAACACATTGTAAGAGGAGCCACTATGATAAAATCCCACGATGGATTTCAACCATGGAAGCACAAATTTATCCAAACACAATGGACACAAACAAAATGTAAACATACTAACAACTCTAAATGACAAAGGACAATTAAAAACAAGAGAAGAATTAGAGGAACAAGGGGTAGAAATTGACTGGTGGCCATACCTTCAACTAAAATCTAGATTTAAAATGGATATGGAGACATGGAATCCAAAAAGAACCTAATGTATTGGATAAGATATTATTTGGTCCAAATGAGAAATTAATAACTAAAATTTACAATTTCTTACTCTCATATATTTATTTATTTTATTTATTTATTTATTTATTTCAATTTATATACCGCCCTTCTCCCCGGGAGGGGGACTCAGGGCGGTGAACAACCAGATTTAAAACACATATAATACAAACATTAAAAGAATGATAAAATTAAATTAAATTCATTGGCGTTCCAAATAAAATTCTAACCCCATTAAAATACCCAATTTAAAACCCCAGGAATCAATAAGAAAAATTTTGTTAAAACCTCATTAAAACAATCAAGCAAGGCCGGCTTGTTGAAATAAATAGGTCTTAAGGGCCTTTCGGAAAGTGCGGAGGTCCGGGATCAAACGAACTTCTGGAGGCAGCTCATTCCATAGGGTGGGTGCCCCCACAGAGAAGGCTCTCCCCTGGGGGCCACCAGCCGACATTGCTTGGCTGATGGCACCCTGAGAAGGCCCTCTCTGTGTGAGCGTACTGGCCGGTGGGAGGTTATCGGTAGCAGCAGGCGGTCCCGCAGGTACCCCGGTCCCATGCCATGGAGCGCTTTAAAGGTCAAAACTAACACCTTGAAGCGCACCCGAAAGACCACCGGAAGCCAGTGCAGCTCGCGCAGGAGAGGTGTCACATGGGAGCGCCCTGTCGCTCCCATAATCACCCGCGCGGCCGCATTCTGGACCAGTTGGAGCCTCCGGGTGCACCCCAAGGGGAGCCCCATGTAGAGAGCATTACAGTAGTCCAGGCGAGACGTGACGAGTGCATGAGTGACTGTGCACATGGAGTCCCGATCCAGAAAGGGGCGCAACTGGCGCACCAGGCGAACCTGATAAAAGGCCCCCCTGGCCACGGCCGCCACATGCCCTTCCAAGGACAGCCGTGAATCCAGGAGGACACCCAAGTTGCGCGCCCCCTCCGTGGGGGCCAATAACTCACCCCCAATAGCCAGCGATGGCACTAGCTGGCTATACCGGGACGCCGGCATCCACAGCCACTCGGTCTTGGAAGGGTTGAGACGAAGCCTGTTCCTCCCCATCCAGACCCGCACGGCCTCAAGGCACTGGGACATCACTTCGAGGGCATCATTGGGGTGGTCAGGGGTGGAGACGTACAGCTGAGTGTCATCAGCGTACAGTTGGCAACTCACCCCAAAACCACGGATGATCTCACCCAGCGGCTTCACATAAATGTTGAACAGGAGCGGCGAGAGGACCGACCCTTGTGGCACCCCGCAAACGAGGCGCCTCGAGGTCGACCTCTGCCCCCCTGCCAACACAGACTGCGATCGGTTGGAGAGATAGGAGGAGAACCACCGTAGCACGGTGCCTCCCACCCCCAGACCCCCCAACCGACGCAGCATGATACCATGGTCGATGGTATCAAAAGCCGCTGAGAGATCTAATAGGACCAGGACAGAGGAGCATCCCCTGTCCCGAGCCCTCCAGAGATCATCCACCAACGCGACCAATGCCATCTCCGTGCTGTACCCAGGTCTGAAACCGGACTGGCACGGATCTAGATAGACAGTTTCCTCCAGGTACTGTGGGAGCTGGCGCGCAACCACACTCTCAACAACCTTCGCAACAAAGCGAAGGTTGGAGACAGGACGAAAATTTGCCAAAACAGCCGGGTCCAGAGAAGGCTTCTTGAGGAGGGGCCTCACCACCGCCTCTTTCAAGGCGGCAGGCAAGAAACCCTCACTCAAAGAAGCATTTATAATCCCCCGGAGCCAGCCTCATGTAACTTCCCGAGTGGCCAGTACCAGCCAGGAAGGACACGGGTCCAATAAACATGTGGTTGCGTTTAGACTCCTCAAAGTCCTGTCCACGTCCTCGGGAGTCACAGGATCGAACTCATCCCAGACAACGTTCTCAAGACCAGCCTCAGTCACCTCGCTGGAGTCTACCCAGTCAGAGTCCAAGCCTTCCCGAATCTGAGCGATTTTATCGTGCAGATACTGTGCAAAATCCTCAGCCCGCCCTTGCAAGAGGTCCTCCCGCGCTCCCTGATGTAGGAGGGAGCGGGTCACTCTAAACAAGGCGGCTGGGCGGTTATCTGCCGATGCAATAAGAGCGGAAAAGTAATTACGCTTTGCCGCTTTTATCGCCACCAAATAGGTCCTAAGATGGGACCTAGCTAGTGTTCGGTCGGATTCAGATCGACTCACCCTCCAACCACTCTCTAGGCGTCTTTTCCGGCGCTTCATCTCCCTCAACTCCTCAGAGAACCAAGGAGCCGGGCAGATTCGGTGCCGGGTCAGAGGCCGCAAAGGCACGACTCGGTCCAGGGCACTAGCGGCCGCCCTATCCCAGGCGGCCACCAGGTCCTCGACCGAGTCATGAGCCAGAGTTTCGGGCATTGGCCCAAGCTCCCTCTGAAACCCATCAGGGTCCATCAGGCGCCTGGGGCGGAACCACCTAATCGGTTCCGCCTCCCTGCGGTGGGGTTCGGCGGTCAGAAAGTCTAGCCTCAGGAGAGAATGGTCCGACCATGACAGGGGTTCAATAACTATATCCCCTACATCTAGGCCATTCAACCACTGACCAGAGACAAAAACCAAGTCCAGAGTGTGTCCTCCTGTGTGAGTGGGGCCAAGAATTAATTGTGTCAGGTCCATGGCTGTCATGGAAGCCATAAACTCCCGAGCCAACCCAGACGCCTCACCGACAGACGGCAGGTTGAAATCCCCATGACCAGGAGCCTGGGGGTATCAACCGCCACCTCGGCAATAACGTTGAGAAGCTCGGGCAGGGCCGCTGTCACGTGGCAGGGAGCCAGGTACGCGATCAGCAAGCCCACCCGCACACCATGGCCCCACTTCACCAGGAGCGACTCACATCCGGCTATCTGAGGTACAGTGGTCTCCCTTGGATCCAGACTTTCCCTTATAATGACCGCCACCCCCCCACCCCTGCCCTGGGCCCTTGGTCGATGAAATGCTCGGAAACCTGGCGGGCACAACTCTACGAGGGGGACCCCCCCCTTGGCCCAACCAGGTCTCCGTAATACCTGCCAGGTCCGCACCCCCCTCCTGAATAAGATCACAGATGAGGGGGGCCTTATTAACCACGGACCTGGCATTACACAACATCAACCTCAGGCCCGGACGCCGTAACTCTGAACAACTCGGGGAGCGAGAAGAGTCTTGAGGGCCGAGGCACGCCACCGCTTGGAGACAGCGGCTACGTGCCCCCAATACATGATACGGCCCCCTGCTCCCGCCATATCTGCCCCTCCCAACCATGGCTCTGATGGAATTACACTCCTTACCTTCTACAGCGAGCTCCTCCTCACCCCGTTCCCCGCCTCCCGTTTCAGGCCCCTGTGACGAGCCCGGCCTATAGCCCTCCCTCCCCTCCCCCCTCCCCCATCCCCCTAAAAGGTTAGACAAAGACAATTTTAAAAAACCCCGCAACCCCCTCTTTGCGGCATGCCACCTCTCGGGGCTCCAAAACCCGTCATCGAGGTAGGCCCTCGATAGAGTGGAGGGCCAAGCCTGCGAGAGGGGGGAATCTCGCAGACCAAGAAGCTCCGCTGCTGAGTACATCTTGATTTCAGCGGGTTAACACGACCATAGTCTGAGGGTCCATAAAGGTCCAAGGGAGAGAAGAAATAAGAAGACATGGTGGGGTCCCAAAGACCTGTTCACGGGGCCAAGTCCACTGTCCTCTCACCACAGGGGACAAAGTCCAAATTCCAAGACGACCACAATCTGGGGGAGCAAGAAAAATAAAGTCCAACTACCCTCTCACGGTAGTTGGTTAGCTGTTCAACCCCTTCTTGTGGTGAATGGCAGCAATGAACCGGTGCCAACCATAGCGTCCAGGGGTCAAGGTCCAAAAAGCCGCCCTCTCACAGCGGCTGGTCCACGCCCTTCCGTTGACAAGGTACAACATGAAGTCATCTCGGTTCGGCCTCCAGGGACCTCGACACCAGGCCACCCTCTCACGGTGGTTAACTGATGTCCAGCCCCCTCGGCCGACGGGATGAAGCCATATCCCGGCCTCCAGTTTTCAGATGGAAATAGTTCTCTCCACAGTCAGGGGAATGCAGATGACAAATACATGGCGATACGTGAGTCTCACAGGCTAATTTCTGGTCAGGTGGGCATAGGTCTCAAAAAAGGGAAGCGCTGGGGAGGAGGGGAGCGGAATGGGGCAGTTATCTCCAGCACCCTCAGACCCCATAGGGCTCAGATTAAAAGCCCCCCAAGGCCCAGGCCAAGATATCATACCAGGGGCCAGCCAAGTTCCAGCGACAGTTTGTATTCTATTTGCCCCCCCCCAACTTCCACTCGAAAAGCGGAGGGGGGGTCGCCAGCGTCTTCCAGCTGCCTAGCAGCTGCCATCCAATTACCCCCCAATTCCAACCCCACGAAGGGGGAGGAGTATTGCCGGGGGGGATGGGGGTGCCCCCAGGGTCCTCAGGGGGGGGTGCCCAACACCTTCTACAACCCTTTGGGCATCCCCTGGGTTTCAATCTTCACCCACCATGGGCTGTCCTCAGGCGCAGCGCTACTCCGCTGCTCCGCTGTCCTGGGAGTCTCCGCCATGAGGAAAGAGCCACTACCGCCACCGCCGCCGCCGCTGCCGCCGAAGGCCCCACCGCCGACCAGCTGAGCAGCCCGACTGCTCTCAGCGCCGCAGTTTCGCCCCCTGCTCAGTCAAGGAGGGGAGAAAACCCTCTCCTTGCTGGCAGGGTGTTCCCCCAACTGGTCCTGGGGTCATAGCTTTAAAAAACTGACCCCCAAGGACCCAAAAGATAGGTCGGCGCCCCCCGCCTAGATCGTCGTCCCAGCGGGCGCCGCCATCTTGGACATGCGCAGAAGGAAGATCATATAAACTAGAAGAAGAAATAGTAAAGGAGAATATGATCACATGGGCAAAGAACTTTGGACATAACCTCGAACTAAGCCAATGGGAAAAATTATGGAAAGTTAACAGCAAAATGACTCTAGCAGTACCGTACAAAGAAAATGCATATAAGATGTTCTACAGATGGCATCTTCCTCCAGCACAAATTTCAAAAATGTTCCCCAACACTTCCCCACTTCTGCAAAACACAGAAAGGGACATACTACCACATGTGGTGGTTGTGCCCTAAAGTCAAACAATTTTGGAACAAAATCAAAATTCAATTGGGAGAAATAACAGCACAAAAAATACCATTAAAATCGGAAACATGTCTATTGGGCATACCCACAATTAACCACGAAAAGAAATAACATACGTAATTACATCCAATCTTATATAACGATATTGTGTCAAGTTAAGTTATAATTCTAATCTCTAATGAGATATAATAGAATTATAACTTAACTTGACACAATATCGTTATATAAGATTGGATGTGGAAATACATGCAGAAATACAACTTACCGATGTAATAACTTATGAAATAAGGCACTATGCTTAAATGTTTATATGTTGTGTATTGTTTTATTTCTTTGTATACGTATTTTGTCTATATTCTTTTATGTGTGTTTGTTTTTAATTTAATAAAAATTTAATTTAAAAAAAACCATGGAAATGGATAAAGCTGATTTTTATCTAAGATTACAAAACATTGAAGAAGAAAAGGGAGAAAATTTAGCAGAGAAAATTGCAGAGATACTAGCAGAAGCAATGGAAGAAAGTAAGGAAGGGATATTAAGTGGAATCAATGAGATTATACAGAGTGCACATAAGATATGCGATGAGACATAATCTACCTAGAGAAATTAATGTCAGATTCACCAAGAAAATGCTGAGAACAGAGAGATTGCAATTGATGAGAAACACGACGCTAAAGCATAAAGGGAGAGAAGTAGTGGCACTGAAACAAATTCCAAGAAGAGTGAGAGATTTGAGAAAAGAATATCAATTTCTCATGAAATGTTTGATAAAGAAAGGAATACATTTTAGATGGTATTCCAGAAGGAATATTGGTGAACTGGGAAGAACAAAGATACAGACTAGATTCAGTAGAGAAAGCAGAGTTATTTTATAAACAATATATAGATGTCCAAGAGGAAGGAAGGAAGGTTGAAGGAAGAAAAAGGGGATGAACAACAGGAGGAGAAGAAAGAACAGCCAAGAGAGGCAACAAAAGAACAAGAAAAGAGAGCATTAAGAGAAGGAGCAAGGGTGAAAGAAGTTAAGGAACTAAGGGAAATAAGAATGACTAGATCAACAAAGCAAATAAATAAGAAATGGAAGAAGAAATTAAAATAACATTGTTGAATATAAATGGATTAAACTTGGCAATAAAGAAAAATATTTAATAAATTAGAGAAGTTAAAATTAAGAAATTATATATTTATTTCCAGAGACATTGTGTAAGGAATGGCTTGTTGGTAGTATGGGAAAGAGTGAAAGGAAAACATCGTATGGAAGTACCAATGTGGCTTTCAACAATAGAAGCGTTGACACATCCAAATATGATTAACATGGACAAGATTGTAAGATATAAAGACATTTTAACAGAGAAGGGAGAATTAAAACAGAAACAAGACTTAGAAAAACAAGGGATTGAGACTGACTGGTATACACGGCTGCAGATACAATCAAGATATGATAAAGACTTGAAACAATTTGGGGGAATCAGAGTTGGATCAGATAATGATAGGAAAGGATGAAAAAATGATTAAAAGACTGTATAATTATTTGTTGCAAATTAGATTGGAAGATGAAGAGGTAAAGGAGACAATGATAGCATGGACAAAAATTTTTGGATATGCAATAAAATGAGAGAAATGGCAACAACTATGGGAAAGGAATTATTTATTTATTTATTTTATTAAATTTTTATACCACCCTTCTCCTGAGGGATATAAATTGACAATGGCAACCGCATATAAAGAAAATCTATATAAAATGTTTTATCGGTGGCATATGCCACCAGAAAGATTAGCAGAGAAGTTTAAGGATAAATCAGCCAAATGTTGGAAATGTTTGCATTCACCGGGATCATACTATCCTATGTAGTGGTTATGTTTAGAAGCAAAAAATTATTGGTCTAGAATACAGAAATGGTTGGAAGAAATATTACATAAATCTATAGAATTAAAATCAGAGGTTTTTTTATTGGGTATTCTCCCAGAGAGATACAGTAACGAAGATGTGTATTTAACTATACATATAATAACAGCAGCAAGAATTGTGTTTGCACAAAATTGGAAGACAGAAAAAAATCCGTCAGAAGGTGAAGTAATAAAAAATATTTTAGACTGTGCGGAAATGAATAGATTAACTCTAAGAATAAGAGATAAAGAGGAATCAGTGTATTTCAAGATAGGGGGAAGATTTTATATATGGTTAGAAAAGAAATATGAAGATAAGAGGATAAATAAATGATTTAGATAATAGAAAGTTAAATGAGGGAGAGGATAAAAAAGAAATAGAAACCCAGATGACACCAGAGTAAATGAAAAAGGGGAATGGGAGAGGGGGAAAAAAAGGAGATAATAAGAATAAGTGTACAATTATGATGATAATACTGACAGAATAAATCTGAAAAGAAATTGAAAGAAAGTATATACTGTTAGAATACAGGAGTTGTTTGGATACCAAACAAGGAGAATATTCCACAGCAAAGAAGATAGAAAGGAGAGAGGAATAGAGGGTAGAAAGAGGAAAGGGAGGGTGAGGAATGGAAGAAAGGGAAAAGGAGAGGAAGGAAGGGTAGGGGATAGGAATAGGAGAGAAGGTGAGTAGGGGAAAAGAAGAGAGGAGTGGGGAAAAGGAAGGTGAAGTAGGATGAGGTAGGAGAGGAGGGAAGAGAAAGTAGAGGAGGGAGGGAAGGGAAAGAGGAGAAGAAGAAGGGTTGTTGCAAAATGAGGGAAGAAAGGGTAGAAAAGCAACTCCGAATGTAATTAAAATGCCTTATTTTAATGCTTTCTTTAAGGAAAACATATATATGTAGGATTAATTATGTATAAGAAAATATACATTTTATATTATGTGTATAAGAAAGAATGGTGTGGGAATAGGAATGGATTTCCAGAGAAAAATTGCAGACTACAGGAACCAGGAGCACTAGTCAGGTGACCCTGAGGACAAAGATAAACCTCCAAATGCATCAAGGACCCTCTAAAAGAATGCAAATGACCAGCTGTCTGCAAGGAGTATAAATCCTTCTATTCCCCACCATTCAGTCAGAGCTGAAAAAACTTCTTGGATGAGAAGCGAAACATCTCCAAAGAAAAAACAAGAAAGTCCAGTTGCTTATATAAAATTACTGTATAATAGTTTACGAATGAATGCTGAAATTATTGTGAATTATGTGACTATATAGACACATAAATTTGTGTGTATGTAAATGTGTAAAAGTAAAATCATATATTGATCAATGATATTTGTGGCAGGAGAAAAAATTTAGGCATAATGTAAGAAACTTGAACAAAATAAAGATGTACATGGCGGATGAGAGAATTTTTACAAATCTAATGATTTTATTATAGTGTGACAGCAAGGAACGAACGGCATTCTTCTCAAGGCAAAAAGGAACTTTGTTTGCAAGTGGCAGTATAAAGATGGGGTGTAAGTTACTTTAAAATGTGGCTGAGGTCACAGGGAAGAAATACAAAGTAAATGGGAAATTTTGATCCGTAAAAGGAATATTATAGTTTCCAATAATGTAAAAGGCAAGACATTAGAGTTCAAAGACAGAATATAAAGAAAGTTCTGCAGAGTGATGGGCAGGTGATGATCACTATATAGTTAAGATCTTCTGCTTGTATACTGCTGGTTATAGTGGCTACTAACCCTTGGTATAACTAAAACTGCAGTTTGATATTGACATGCACAATCCTTTTTTAAATAAAAAATTAGGTGTATCCAGAATGGACACTTGATGTGTTAAAATTCTTTTTGTAAAATCCATAGGTCTGTTATTGTCTTATGTAAGTTTCATGCACAATATGAAACAATATTCTGCACAATATTCTGAGGCAACATTTCAACCCTGAGGTACAAATATTCTCTTTTATTGGTAGTGGAGTCTCAGCTGCTATAAATTGCCCTCCCATTCGACCATCAGTGCACAAGGTGGCCTATGTAAGATATAAAGAATGTAATTATGTAGGCATCTTAGAAACACTGGCATTTTCAAGAGTTGTAGTAATTGTTTGGGCTTTGGTGAATGGTAGGGTCCTCAGATGACATTTTGGAAATAGTAATTACCATCTTGGATCAATGAAGCAAAGAAACATATCTTAGGCAATTCTAGGCTGTCCAATACAACATTTTTTGTTAAGCTTATTCCCTTTCTGCCTCCTTTAGAAAAAGTATTATGTGACAAAACAAATGTTTGAGGTTTGTGTTAATCCCTTCAATCTCCATTTATTTCTTATTTTACTTTGCCACATTGTTAATTATTTCCTAGTAAGCATCATCAGTTGACTTAAATTAACATTTTATAATGAGGTATCTTAAATGTTAGCAGTACATATATTATTAGTGTCTTAATATTTTCCTTAAAATCAAATAAAATTATTTTAAAATCTATGACAGACTGTCGGTGCCTTATCATTTACTTCAATCACAGTCCTGAATCTAAATTTGCTTTAGTGGAGAACTAGTTAACTTTTATTCACTAAATTACACTGAATTATTTACCAAATTTAGATGCCATCCAATTCCAAAACATCTCTGATTGGCTTACCCTAAGAAATAGAAAACAATATAAAAAATACTATATATTTGACAACTGTACTCCCTATAAGATAAAACACAACCATCAGGAAAACAGCCATGTTCTTTAAGACTTCCAGAATATCATCATGGTGGAAACCAACTGCATCTCTAGAGATGGTTGGGATATTCCACAGGGCAAGAACCACGACAGTGGAAGCATACTTTCTGAGTCCTGACATGACTTTGTTTGATTGAGGAGCCAAAAGTGATTCAATTCTGCCTGGTTTTTCTCGAAGGGGTAAATGCCATGGAAGAGACTTGATCCTTCCAATAATCTGACTCTATATTTTTCCCCTTGTTTTTACATATTTGGGTCAGTTATATTATTTCTTAGATATTGGCAATAGAAAGGATTCAAAGAATGATTCAACATTGCATTGCTGAATCATTTTGCATTGTTTATGAGACTTTGAACCTAAGTTTCTTAAATCGTTTGGAATTGCACCATTCATAAAGGAGGAAAACAAATCCACTGAATGTGACCTTGACTACACCAGAAGTTGTTCTTTGTGCCAAACACTGAATATAATTCCAAGCTAATTTAAGATAAGTAGCATTATAACTCAACAAAGGAAAATTAGCATGTTATTATATTATACCATGTAGGCTACCTCACTTTATATTTTACTGTTTAGGAACCTAGAAATATAAAAGTATAATTAAAATTTGTTAAGTTAAATATAACTTTCAGTAACTTTCCTTTAGATGTAGCTATTTTAACAGAGATCTTTATTGATAACTTACATTTCACTGTGTTTTTCCTTTTAAAATTACTGTTTTAGACCAATGATGCAATAGGTGTCAAATAAATTTAATAAATTGTTAATTTAAATCCTGTTATTATGAAATTTCATGTCTTACTCTCTTGATTTTAACAGGCCATCAGTTTTACAGGTTGAAATTCCAGAACTTGATTCTGGAGATTATGATGGTGGTGATGGTAGTACTAGTGCTCAACAGAGACATCCTTTAACAGTGCACTTTCCGGAAGGCAATAGAATTGAAATAACACCAGAAGGAAATTGCATTGGATTCAGCTGCCACATCAATTTCATTTCTTCAAAGCCATTGTCTTTTTTGAAGAATTTATTCTTCGTTGATGAAGAAAAAAATAGGTAGCTGCAATATGATTTTTTAAATAATTAAGTAACTTAACACATTTTAGGGCTCAACATTACTTTATTTTACTTACCGTATTTTTATAAGTATAAGATGCACCGGAGTATAAGACACAGCTTAGTTTTGGGGGAGGAAAATAGGAGGGGAAAATCTGCCATTCATGTGGCTAGTGTCCTTAGTCTGGTCAGCTTCAGCTCATTAGTTTGCTGGTTTTTATCCCCTCTTGGGGATAAAAAAACAGCTTCTAAAGCACAACTGATCTTTGGAGTGAGAAGCAATGAGAAAAGCAGGCAAACCACCAAGATCGCTGCACTCACTAGCACCTCATTAGGTCGGAAAAAAAGCTTCACAGCTTAGAGTCGGAGCAGACAAAGTATAAGATCGAAGTATTCACTTACTAGCACCTCAGGGCTGAAAAAAAAAGCTTCGAAAAAGCTACATTCAGAGTATAAGATGCACCCAAATTTTCAACCTCTTTTAGGAGGGAAAAAAGTGTGTCTTATACTCTGAAAAATATGGTATATGAAATTATATGCATAATTTGAAATATTTTATTTTCTCATATTTTATTGCTAAAATACTATTTTGGCTAGTATAAAATAAATAATTTAATACTACTTACTTTAGAAGAGTGTCAGCACATACCATCTGTTATAGATTTTTGTTCAAAAGTTAGTACGTAGAAAGAAATACATGAGGGGAATTATTCATTCTCTCTGTGATATAACAAGTTTGAGTTAAAAGTGAAATGGTAATAGTGGCCTATATAGAAACTCCATTTGAGCTTTAAATTGAATGATTAGAGCAATAAATCTTTATCATTACAGTTATCCAAGATCAAAAAGTATATATAAGGTGGTTAAAATTCATCACTGTTATTGCTGTACATGAATTGAACTAGGGAAAAATCTAATAAATTCACTATAACTGTAGTTATTATTACAAGGAAATCAGTATTATGGGGGGAGATAAGTATATTTGAAAGAGATTTGATCAAAATAGGAAGTGTCACATAATATTCCAGTTTTCTTTTTAAAAATACATTTAATTTAAAGTGCAGTGAAAAGCAGTTTTGGTTTCCCAGCTTCCAGCTAGTCAATTGATTTACAATCCTTTAATAATTTTACATTCCAAAGTGAACTCTTAGAACTTCCCCTTCAGGGGTGGGTTCTAAAATATTTTACTATGGGTTCTGTGGGTGTGTCTTATTTTGTGGGTGTGGCTTGATGGTCATGTGACAATTCTTTAGGATTTAGCAGAGGTACTGGTCTACCAGGCTTTTAACTGCTTGCAGAGCTGTACTGGTCTACCCATTTATTTTTGCAGGCACTGTTCTACTCATTTATTTTTGCAGTCACCGGTCTACTCATTTGTTTTTGGAGGCATCGGTCTACCCCCAAACTGCCTTTTACCATTGATCAGCTGTAGGGCAGCCCTTTGAAGCCCCATGGCAAGAGTTTAAACAGTTTTTTCCTTATAGCCCATCAGCTGAGACTCAGGAGGCAGCAATAGATTGGGGGTGGGGCCAAATAAAAGGTAAGAATAATGCAGGGGGTGGGGGGGCGGGGACAGAACCTGTTCGGTGACGTCATATCGTCACCGCTACCGGCTCGGTGGAACCGGGCCAAACCAGGAGGAACCCACCACTGTTCCCCTTCCCTCCTAGAATGATAATCTGTTATAAAAGTAATGGTGACAAACATGTTTTATTTACTTGCAAGCATTTTCCATATAGGACAGTGAGAAAACTGAGAATTTAATTATAAAATTCTGCTAATGGCTAGGAAATATTCAACTATATTTTTAATGAAAATTATTCTATTTTTAGATTCTCACTTCAAGTGTCTGCAACCGCAGAGAATTGCCTTCTTACGGTGTATCCCTACTTGGCTTGTCATCTTACTAACCAACAAATTGTCTTGGAAAGTGGTGAGTAGTTTCTGATTTGTTTTTATATTATTCTGATTAGTATTGCTTCAAATGTTTGACAAATTCAATGTGCTATATCAAGACTCTGCTTCTTTTATTGTTTTTGGTTACCAAAAGTCCTTAGATTTTACACAAAATACATCCTGATGCTTGGATATGTGAGACAATACTGAAAGTTATAAAAGTAGATTTGAAGAGTAATAAATGATTGTGAATGCTAAAATAAGGCTGGTAGACATGAAACAGTGGGATGAAATAAGAAATAAACAAGATTGTCATTCACAAGTTTAGAATGGATGTTAAAGTGAAATTTTCTAGTTCCAAAACAATGATTAATCTATGTTTTCTACAATGCTAAAACGTAATGCAGAAATATAAAATAAGGATTAATAATTTGTTTAAATGAAATGAATTTGATGTATCTTAATAATTTTAACTATTTCACAGCTAGATAGTCTAATGTTTTAGCATTAGTATTTAAAGAATTTTCACTAATAGAAATAGTTCGTTTTTCTCCTTAATTAGTAAGAAAATTTATATTCTTACTTTCAAAAAGTCCAAATTATTTTCTTAACAATTTACTTCCCTAACATCTTAGATCTTAAGAATTTGTCATGAATGTGATGGATTAGTATTAGCTTATGTTACTTTGAATTCATGATGTATTTGTGCATAATATACAGTTAAATATTTTAGAATGTACTTTTAGAATGAACTGAATCTTTCATGATGGTTTTTGTGTATGTTTTCATCATACTTAGATTCTAGTAAGATAATTTACAGCACTGGAGATGCTTTACAACATCCATGCTATATTCCTGGAACATGTGTACAGTCTTCTTCCAGTATTTTTGATCCACTTACCAACTCTGATTATGAAAATTCTGTTTCAGGTATAATTTACAAATGATCTTTAAAATGAAGGAATGATTAAGAAATATGGTTCAGCTTCTCAAGAGTTATTTGAAGATAGTAAATTCTATGCTTCTCTCTAAGACTTTCAGCTGGCTATAAATAGCATAGTTGTTGAACAAATGAGATATCTATTTGGGGGTCTGATTTATATAGCAAAGAAAAGTCCATTAATCAGATTTTAATTTGCTTAGTTTTCAAATATACACTAATATCAAATAGCTCCATCTTTGGAACTAAAGATGATAAATAACTTTTCAATACTTAGTTTTGGTTGTGATATACCAAAATAGTATAATATAATTTTGCACAATGGATGTTAAAAATTATATTGAAAGTACCTGTTGTCATTTTATGTCTTATTAATATTAATATCTGGAAGAACAATGATAAAGGGTTTTTTTGGAAGATTTCTGTCAAAGAAAAATTATATGAAGGAAAGTATTGTTCAGGTACCATCTGGTTTATTTAATTCAAAATCAGTTCTTTGAACCTTGCTTGGGAATTATTAGTCAGCCAGTGGAACTGATACAAAGAAAAAAAAATGAAACTTAGTTGCTTTTTGTAATAGCAAAAAGGGAGACAAATATAGAATGAATTATAGTAATCAAGACAATTAACACATGGTTCATCATAGGTAAATGATCGCAACTTGGGTATCCTCCTGGACCTGCGGCTGTCTTTAGAAGAGCCTATGACGGCCATGGCCAGGGGAGCTTTCTATCAGGTTCGCCTGATTCGCCAGTTGCACCCCTTTCTAGATCGGGACTCCTTATACACAGTCACTCATGCCCTCATCACTTCCTGACTGGTCTACTGTAGTGCTCTCTACATGGGGCTACCCTTTAGGTGCGCCCGGAGGTTCCAATTGGTCCAGAATGCAGCCGCGCAGGTGATTATAGGAGCGACATGGTGCTCACATGTAATACCTCTCCTACGCGAGTTGCACTGGCTCCCGGTGGTCTTCCGAGTGCGTTTCAAGGTGCTGGTTCTTACCTTTAAAGTGCTCCATGGCTTAGGACCTGGGTACCTACGAGACCACCTTCTGCAACCGCTAACCTCCCACCATCCAGTACACTCCCACAGAGTGGGCCTCCTCAGGGTGCCATCAGTAAAGCAATGTCGGCTGGTGGTTCCCAGGAGGAGAGCCTTCTCTGTGGGGGCACCTGCCCTATGGAACAGGATACCCCCAGGGATAAGAATTATCCCAGACCTCCGTACTTTCCATCATGCCTTGAAGACCTTTCTATTTCACCAAGCCGGACTGGCATACATTTTCAGTTTATCTAAACTCTACGCGGAGGATCTTAATTGATGAGCCAAATCAGTTTAATTATTTTAAATTAATTTTATTTCAAATTATATGTACGTTATTCTGACTGTTTGCCCTGAGTCCTTTGGGAGAAGGGTGATATAAAAAATTAATTAATTAATTAATTAAATAATAAATCAGAACATTTCATAAAATATTAATACCAAAATGTCATGGTTCCAACGAAAGAAGACTCTGAGGCTTGAAATTCCTGAAAGTTCCATTTTGTTAGAGATGTCATATTGGCACATCTGGGAAAACCTGAATCTGAAAGCTTCCAGGTTTTCCCCACCCAAATGAAAGTCCAAGTCCCTGCCCAGCACCCACGTGTCCATCACATGGTCCAATTAATACACTGTCCCAACTGGAGATGTCTCCCAGTTCCACCCATCCAGGTACAGGGCAAGATGGCCTTGACTCTCTAAGAAAGAAATGTTATTATGACTATATATCACCCATGCTCCATACAATCCCCCTCCCAATTTCCCACAGGCATTGAATTTCAGGCATGAAATGTGGCAGGCTTGAAGGCCCAGTACAAAAGATGGCTTCCAGGACTGACAGGCCACCCCCCCCCCATCAGAAGATCATGTTCTGCAACGAGAGTAATACAGGGGGTTGCTTCAAGTGACTAACCACCTCTTCTCCTCATTCCCAGGGGGCCCCTTTGGCTTATCAGGGTATTTATCATGGAATTGTTTTACTAGCCTGTCTGCTTTCACATCCCAGCTTTTAACCCAAGTAGCTTCAGAGAAAGGGTACCCCTTCCAGTGTACTAGATATTGTAATCAACCCCTATACAATCTGGAGTCTAAAATATTTTTCACTTTTTGCACCACCATAGGCTTGGGGGGGGGGGGTGGTTGAGCCTGCAGTCTTAACCTGAACTCTATGGCTAGCTTCAGCAGACTGCAGTGGAAAACGGGATGCACTTTCCCTAGAATGCGAGGGAGGTTGAGTTGAACTGTCACTGGGTTAATTACTTTCACTATTGGGAATTGACCTAAAAATCTAGGTCCCAGTTTCTATTAGGCAGCTTTAGTTTTATGTATTTGGCTGACAGATAAACCTGATCTCCCACACAGAAAGGAGGTTGAAGAGATCACTGTTTATCCGCTTGCTTTTTATATGCCTCAGTGGCTTCTGCTAGCCCTTTTTTAGCGTTCTCCCAGCCCTGTCTCAGCAACTCCATCTACTCAATCAGGGTCATAGAAGAGGGGGTTCTCTGGGCAGTTAAGGTATGGGTACAAAGCCTATGCCGCTGGTGACCTGGAAAGGGGTTAATCCGGTGGTGCGGTGCATGGCATTGTTGTATGCCATTTCTGCAAATGGCAGCAGGTCCGCCCAGTTTTCTTGCTGGTAATCCACATAGCATTTTATATATTGTTTCACCATTGCATTAGCTCATTCCACAGCTCCATTTGTACTCAGATGGAAAACTGAGCTAAGTACTTGTGTGGATCTGGCAGATCTCAGGAACTCTCTCCAAAATTTAGCTGTGAATTGTGCACCGCGGTCTGAGATGACCCAGTGGGTATTCCATGCAGCGGGTAAATCTGAAGAACATCTTCACCAGTTTTTTTGCTAATGGCAATCTGGAACAGGCTGTGAAGTAGGCTTGTTTTGAGAATAAATTGATTACTGTCCAAATAACTGTATTTCCCCCACTCTCTGGGAGCTTGACTATAAAGTCCATTGCAATCTCCTCCCAGTCAGCTGGAGCTGGCTACTTGCTGGAGGAGCCCAGGAGGTTTCCCTGGTCTCATTTTCATGGCAGCACAGGTGGCACAGATTTTTACGTAGTCCTCTACATTAGATTTCAGTTTTGGCCACCAAAGCTGCCTCCTGGCCAAATGCAGGGTTTTTAAGAATCCAAAATGGCCAGCCAGTCTTGAATCGTGGCTGTGCTGTAGTACTTCAGTCTCAAGCTAGCAGGAATATATAGTTTCGAACCCTTCCAAGCCAGTCCATCTCTCATGGTCAGGATATCCTTATTATCATTGAACCATGGGTTGGCTGGGAGTACTATTTTCAGTGCTGCCATCAGCTTGTCCTGGCTGGGATCGGGTTGTTGTTTGGTTTGGCCCCTGTTGGTGACTTGTGTGGCTGATTGCAAGGGGGGAATGATGGCATGGTAGACTTCTTCCCTGCAACTATTGAATTGGGGATTTCTCAATAGGGCATCAGCTAGTAGATTTTTTCCCACTGAGATGTACTTCGCTTCAAATTTAAACCGCCTGAAGTATTGTGCCCAGCGGATTTGTTTGGGAGACAGTTTCCTGGGTTTTTTTTTTAAAGCTTTGAGGTTTTTATGATCAGTTCAGACCTCAAAAGGCACTTTACCTCCTTCTAGGAAATGTCTTTAGGGTAGGAGAGCCCAACAAACTGCATATGCTTCTTACTCCCAAATGGCCCACCTCCTTTCGGTCTCGGTGAGCTTTTTGGACATGTAGGCACAGGGCAGGAGCTGTCCTTAAGGGTCCTTCTGTAGGAGCACGGCTGCCATGGCTACATCACTGGCATTCGCATGGATGATGAACTGTTGTTCTGGGTCCAGGTCCTAGAGGATCAGCTCCTTGGCAAAAGAGCCATTTTAATTTTTAAAGACTCTTTGACAGCCCATTGACCAGGCAAGCAGCTGATTTGGCCATGGTGCTGCAGGTGTCACGCTAGAGTTGTCTTAAGAAATAAGATGCCTCTCACATTTTGATAATAAAGAAAGAAAAACTTTTATTTGTTAGAACAACGTCTTCACGGACTCATATGCAGTCAGGAAATGACCTCTGCTCCATAATCCCTCCCTTTCCTGGCTTGTTTCCTTATCCTATTGGTCATTATCTAAATCATTCTCCAGCAGTCTCTCTTACTAATCCCACAGGAATTTAACCCACTCTTTACTATGTCAGCACTGGAGGCTGACATCCGGCCCCTCTCCCTTCATTCTTCAGCAAAACTTGCACAAGATAAAACAACAGGTCTAATACCATTACCCCGTCTGGGACTGTGTCCCACCCCCTCCCGGCCTGTCCGGGTGATCTGCATGGAATTTAGCTATAAGGCGGTCAGCTTGAATGTTCGTGCTCTTCACCCATGATGCTTCTGACGATGGGTAACCCTTCCACTTAATTAAGTATTGGAGGCGGCCTCTGTGCCACCTTGAATCGAGAATTCGCTGTACTTCATAATGAGTTTGGCCCCCAATGATCAAGGGCCCTGGGGGATCACGTGGCACCAGCCTTAAAGTTGACCCCACCAGAGGCTTCAGAAGACTACTGTGAAAAACTGGGTGTATCTTTCCTAGTAACCGGGGCAACTGCAATTGTACCGTGACTGGGTTGATTATTTTTACTATAGGAAATGGTCCTATAAATTTCGGTCCCAATTTCCTAGTTGGGAGTTTGAGCCTCAAGTACTTGGTGGAGAGGTAGACCTTCTCTCCTACTCGGAACGGTCTTTGAGGGGCTTGGTGCTTATCTGCTTGCTTCTTATAAGCCTGTGCCGCCTTGTCTAATGCCTTTTTGACGTTCTCCCAGGATTCTCTTAGCATCGCCATCCAATCGTTCAACCTGACTGAAGAAGGGGGTTCCCTGGGATATTCTGGCATGGGGACAAAATCCATACTGCTCACTACCTTGAATGGGGTTAGTCCTGTACTACTGTGGACAGCATTGTTGTATGCGACCTCCGCAAAAGATAGGAGGTCCGCCCAGTTCGACTGTTGGTAGTCTACATAGCACCTCAAGTACTGCTCTATCATGGCATTCAGTCTCTCCGCCCCGCCATTGGTGCTCGGGTGAAATGCTGAGCTGAGACCTTGGGATGATCCTATGGATCGTAGGAATTCCCTCCAAAATTTCGCTGTGAACTGGACACCTCGGTCGGAGATGATTCTTCTGGGTACTCCATGCAAGCGGTAGATGTGTTTCACAAACAGCTTGGCCAATTGGCGGGCTGAGGGTAGCCCACTACAGGGTATGAAATGTGCCTGTTTGGAGAATAAGTCTATTAAGGTCCAGATCACTGTGTTTCCGCCACTCTTCAGCAGCTCTACTATAAAGTCCATTGCAATCTCCTCCCATGGTCTTGTCAGTTCAGCTACTGGCTGCAGTAACCCAGGAGGTTTTCCTGGTCGGTTTTTCATCGTGGCACAGATGGTGCAGCTCTTCACATAGCTGTCCACGTCTTTCCTCATGTGAGGCCACCAAAATTGTCTTCGTAGTAAGTGCAGAGTCTTTAGAAAACCGAAATGGCCTGCTGGTCTAACATCGTGGCTCCTTTTGAGGACTAGGGTGTGTAGAGTTTCTGGGACGTAAAGTTTCGTCCCTTTCCATGCTATGTCATTCCTCCTTGTCAAAAGATGCTGATTGTCTCGGAACCAGGGGTCCGCCAATGTCTCTGTTTTGAGCCGTGTTGTCAGGTCACCCGCTGGTTGGCCCTGCTGGTCGCGATGCTGGCGTCTGGTGGTTACTTGACCCACTCCTTGAGGCGAAGGGATGATGGCATTCACCACCTGCTCCCATTCACTGTTGTACTGGGGCATTCGGGAGAGGGCATCGGCCAGAAAATTCTTCCCCCCTGGGATGTGTTTCAGCTTGAAGTTGAACCAATTGAAGTATTGGGCCCATCGGACTTGTCTGGGTGATAATTTCCACGGGGTCCTAAGGGCCTCCAGGTTTTTATGGTCAGTCCAAACCTCGAACGGTGTCTGGTTTCCTTGTAGCAGATGTCGCCAGGTCAACAGCGCCCATCTCACTGCAAACGCTTCCTTTTCCCATGCTGCCCAGCGTCTCTCTGTGTCGGTGAATTTGCGGGAAGTGTAAGCACAGGGCTGAAGGTTCCCTTGGCTGTTCTTTTGGAGTAGAACCGCTCCCACTGCCACGTTGCTGGCATCTGTTTGGATGACGAAAGACTGGTTGGGGTCAGGATGTTTCAAGACTGGTTCTTTTGCAAACATTTCTTTTAGTGTTTCGAAGGCTTGTAGGCAGGCCGGGCTCCACTGTAGAGGCTGTCCTGGGCGAGGTTTTGTTGCTGGACTCCCTGTTTTTAGGAGGTCGGTTAGAGGTTTGGCAATTTTTGCAAAAGAGGGGATAAATTGTCTATAGAAGTTCGCGAACCCCAAGAAGCTTTGCAGTTGTCTGCGGGTGCGTGGGGGTCGCCAATCAAGGACCGATTGTACTTTGGCTGGGTCCATTTCTATCCCCTCATTGGACACTCGGTAGCCTAAGTAGTCTAGCTGTGACTGGTGGAACTCGCATTTCGACAGTTTGACATAGAGGTTCGCTTTCAGCAGTTTTTCGAGCACCTGGCGGACGAGGGGTTTGTGTTCGTCTATGGTTTCTGTGTAAATGAGAATGTCGTCCAGGTAGACGAGGACCCCATTATAAAGGTGATCATGTAAAACTTCATTTATCAGTTGCATGAACACCGCCGGTGCTCCTGTAGTCCGAAAGGCATCACTTTAAATTGAAAACTTCCTAGGGGGCAGTTAAATGCTGTCTTCCACTCGTCTCCTTCCTTGATGCGTATGCGGTAGTAGGCTTCATGAAGGTCTAGTTTGGTAAAAACCTTCCCTTTGGCCAAGTGAGCTAGCATGTCTTTCATGAGGGGGAGCGGGTATAAGTTGTGCACGGAAACACAGTTTATCCTGTTAAAATCAACCACCAGACGCATGGAGCTGTCTTTCTTCTTCTTGAAGAAAACTGGTGCCGCTACGCGTGGTTTGGCTGGTTCGATAAAACCCCTTTGTAGGTTCTTGTCTATGTACTTTCGCAGTTCTTGCATTTCACGGGGTGTCATGGCGTACAATTTAGGTTTTGGTAGTTTGGAACCAGGGATGATTTTGATAGCGCAATCGGCGTCGCGGTGGGGTGGTAGTACGTCACACTCGGTCTCGCTAAATACTTCTGCCAAGTCTTGGTACTCTTTTGGGATCTGGTCCTGGCCGTGGGAGGTGCTGGAGGTGGCCGCCAGTTGCTCTGTTGTCCCTTTACAGGGCGGGTTGGGCACCTGTGTTGGAGGCACCTTTTGTCCCTCTAGAGGGAGGGGTTGGACCCCCTGGGTGGGAGGAGGGGCCGTTTTCTCTGGTTGTGGCGGCAGGGGGTGGGGTCCCCTTACTATCCTCAGTCTGCGGGTCCCTTCTTGCCACCAGATGGTGGGGCCCCTCTTATCCAGCCAGGAGAGTCCCAGTATGACTGGGTTGGTCATCTTGGGGGCTATTATGTACTGAATCATTTCCCAGTGATCCGCTAGCTCCAGCTTCACTGGCTCGGTCAAATGTGTGGCATCCGCCCCCCCTAGTAGGGATCCATCAACTTGCTGAAAACGGATTGGGTGGCTGAGCCTTTTTGCCCAGATCCCCAGTTTTAGGACTCTGGGTAGGTAAATCAGGCACCTTGTGCAACCCGAATCTACTAGGACTTGGAAAGTCCCTTGGGTACCTGTTTTTGGGGTTGTTAGGTGTATGGGGAAAAGAAAAGGGTGGATGGGTGCGCTCACCATTGGGTCGTTTTCACCATCGTCATTGCCATCATACAGTTTGGGGGGTCGATTCGCATCATCTGAGCTCCCCCTATTTTCAGTCAGATGGGCAAAAACTTCTGTAGTCGGGGAAAGTCTTAATGGTGCCTTGGTGGTGTGCCTGGGCCCTCATTCCGGTCGTGCCTTGGCCGGGGGCTCTGTTTTTGGCCCCGGGGTTCCACACGCCGCTGCCAAATGCCCAACTCCCCCACATCTGTAGCATCTCAGTGGACTCCGTGGGGTGGATGGCCTCTGGGTGGCCCGTGATGCTGTAGTTTCTGGTCTGGTAGATGGTTCCTGGTCCAACTGGGTTTTCTCCTTTGCCTGTGGTTGTTTTAGCATGTTGTTGGCACGTAGCCCTCTCTCGACCTGCGTCGCTATCCGGAACCAGTCGGACAGTCGGTTCGGAATATCTCGATAAGCGGTCACTTGGGTGATTTGCTTATCTACGCTTGTTCAAAAGAAGTATACTAGCAGTCGTTCAGGCAAAGGAGGTAAAGTCCCAACAACTTTCCTGAACTCACGGATATGTTCTTGGATAGGCATTAGGTGCCTGAGCTCATCTTCTACATAAGGATTGTCCCCTGTTTCTTCAAAGCGGGCTCGTAGCAGTTGTAAGAAACCATCTGCATCTTGCAGTTGGGGGGCCCTGTATTTGTACTGGGCCATTGACCAGCTCCTTGCTTCTCCCTCCAGACCTTCTGCGATGGCACTGACCAGGGCCCTGGGGAAAGGGTAAAGGTGTGCGTAGCGCTCGATGTAAATCTCAGCTGCATCGAGAAATTGAGCTAGCAGGTCCGGATCCCCATTGAATTTCCCTCTGAATTGGGGTGATTCCACCCTCGGTGGCCACTCCTCCCATTGCGGGGGTCTGTGAGCCTGCCCACGGTGCCCTTGGGGTTCTTCATCATCTCCCATTTGGGTGCAGGGGGGTGGTAACGTAGCTGGGCTGGGTTGCTTGCTGAGCAGGGAGGGAAGCCCTGAGTGCATTTTGGAGCTTTCTTCTCTCATTTTTTTTCCTTGTGTGTGTGTGTGGGGGGGGCTATGCTGCCGTTTGGAGAGCCATTGAACCTCTTCCCGTTACCTGGCATTTGTTGAGAATCCAGCAAAAAGCATCATAATTTTTTCCTTTTCTGAGGCAAACCTCCAGTGGAGATGGCTTTCTTCCATGGCCTTGGATAATGCTTCAGAGACATCTGGAGGTCTGCCAACGTCAGTGTGGAGTAGCTTAGGAATGCATAAATATTTTTAGAAGAAAAGTTTTTGAAGAGAGAAAATTTTTCCTGGCTGTCTGTCCGAGCTGGAGTTGTCTAAGAAAGAAATAACGTGCCTCTCACATTTTGATAATAAAGAAAAAAAACATTTATTTATTAGAACAACGTCCTTACGAACTCATATGCAGCCAGGAAATGACCTCTGCTCCAAATTCCCTCCCTTTCCTGGCTTGTTCCCTTATTCTATTGGCCATTCTCTAAATCATTCTACTGCAGTAATTTAACCCCCCCCCCCCTTTACTATGTCAGCCCTGAATGAATTGCAACTTGAGAGGCTGACAACTGTTAGGGGTAGGGTGACTTCTCCAAAGGCTGGGATAAATTGTCTGTAGAAGTTTGCAAACACCAGGAAGCTTTGAAGCTGTTTGTGGGTGTGTGGGGGCAGCCAGTCTAGCACTGTTTTCACTTTTTCTGGGTCCATCTCCACCCCTCCGCTTGATATTCGGTAGCCTAGATAATCTAGGGAGGTTTGATGGAATTAGCATTTTGACTGCTTCATGTACTGTTTGCACCAAGTTTTTTTAGCACTTGCTACACCAGTTTTACATGCTTGAGAGTTTCACTGAATATGAGAATGTCACCAGGTAAATTAGGACCCCTTTGTATAGACATGACTGGCATGACTTTGAATTGGAAGCTGCCAAGCGGGCAGTTAAAGGCTATCATCCACTCATCTCCTTCTCTGATTCTTATGCAATAGTAGGCTTCTCTCTAGTCCAGTTTGATGAACACCTTGCCCTTGGCTAAGTGGTTTAACATGTCCTTCATGAGGGGGAGGGGATAGGTGTTCTCCACGCACACGGCATTAAATCCACGCAAAGCCTTACCCCACATCTTTTTTTTCTTCTTTAAATAGTACTGGGGCCGCGACTCTGGGTTTTACAGGTTGGCATCTAGGTTGGCATCAATGTATTTTCTCAGTTCTTCTATCTCTTTGGGAGTACATCTTTGGCTTGGCTAGTTTGGCTCCTGGCACTAATTTGATTATGCAATCTGTTGTGCAGTGAGGGGGGAGGAAGTTGCAATCTTCCTCACTAAAGACTCCCAATAGGCTTTGGTACTCTTTTGGTATTTACGGACTGCTGGGCAGTCCATCTTTGGCAGGGCCTGCAATCTTGGGCTCGCTGGCATTGTTGGGGCCTGTGGAATCTTGGCCTTGCTCTGGGTTTATGGGTTCTGGGTTTATGGGTCTGATGCCTATGCTTAGTTTTTTATAGCCATCCTCCCAAGTGATGGTCGGGCCCCATTTATCTAGCCACGCAAGCCCTAGTATGATTGATTCAGCCTTTTTTGGCTCTATGATGAATCGGATAAGTTCTTTGTGACAGCCCATTTCTAGTCTGACAAGTTCTGATGGCCATTTCTAGTCTGACTAATGTTGCAGGGGCTCTACCGATGAGTGTCCAAACTACCTGCTCAAAGCAGATGTGGCGCACTAGGGTTCTCATGTGGATATCTAGCTGTTCGACTATGGGGTGGCTGATTAGACATCTGGTGCAGCCAGTGTCTATGACAGCTTCCACTTTCCCTTGGGCCCCAGTTTCTGGCACTACTAGCCTGGTTTTGAGAGTGAAGGAGTGGATGGTTTCACTTACCATAGGGTCGTCATTGCCGCTACTCCCTTTGGCAGAGCTGGGAGGGACTTCCCTGGCTGGAGTTCCCTTGACTTCATTGGGAAGGAGTGGAACCTCCACAGCCTGCTTGGCAATCTTCCCCTTGTCTGGTGGTGTCCACAGGGCTCCTTGATCAGGGTGTGACTGGAGTCCGCGCTTGGGGGACCGGGCCTGGACCCAAGCATTTGAAAACCCAATAGCCATGTTGACCACACTGGTAGCATTTGATAGTCCTGGACAGTGTAGGCAGCAGCGCCTCGGGCAGATTAGTGGGGGATTGATCATCTAGGGAAATTCTGGTTGGTTTTTATGTAGTTGGCTTTCTGTGGGGATGGATTTCCAGATCCGTGGCAACGGCTATGCTGTACTATGCTTGTATATGTTCTGGAATCCCCCTGATGCCACAAGCTTGTCTAAGGTCTGGGTCAAGGGCCTCTTTGAAGTGGTGAACGAGGAAGTGCTCTGGCCAGACTCTCAGCCTCTCAGCCAGCCCTTAAAACTCCCAAACTATCTCTTTGGGAGGCGGTTCGGCTTGTTTCAGGACCTTAATTTGCGCCTCCGCTTCTATTCTGTGGTCCATGTCCTCGAACGAGCCTTGGAGCAGTTGGACAAACTCGTTAGCATCTTCCTTGTTGTGAAGTTCCGCTATCCACTCCACTGCTTCTCCCTCATTCATGCCATCTGCAATAGCTGAAATCAATTCCCGATCCGATGGGTATTGATTTTCATATTGGTTAATGTTCAAAGTTGGGCCAGGAGGGGGGGTGCCCCTCGTCGAGATGTGCCCACCAGGTTTCCGCGCATTTCATCAGCCGAGGCCTCAGGGGAGGGGCAGCGGTGATTATTAAGGAAGACCTTGATCCGAGGGAGGCCACTGTTCCTCAGGTTGCTGGCTGTGAGTCCCTCCTTGTGAAGTGGGGTCATGGGGTGCAGATGGGCTTGCTGATCACGTACCTGGCTCCCTGCCACGTGGCAGCAGCCCTGCTTGAGTTGCTTGACGTAATGGCTGGGGTGGCGGTTGGTACCCCCAGACTTATGGTTATGGGGGATTTCAATCTGCCATCCATCGGCGAAACATCAGAGGCGGCTCAGGAGTTCATGGCTTCCATGATGGCCATGGACCTGACCCAGTTAGTTCATGGCCCCACCCACACGGGGGGACACACGCTAGACTTGGTTTTTACCTCTGGTCAGTGGCTGAATGATCTTGACTTAGGGGAACTAGTCATCAATCCCTTGTCATGGACAGATCATTCGCTCCTTCGTCTAGACTTCCATACCGCTTCCCTTCATTGCAGGGAGACGGAACCGACTAGGTGGTTCCGTCCCAGGCGCCTGATGGACCCAGATAGGTTCCTGACGGAGCTTGGGCCTTTCCCAGAGACTCTGGCTCATGGCTCGACTGAAGAACTGATAGCCGCCTGGGATAGGGCGGCTGCCGAGGCTTTGGACTGCGGCGTGCCTTTGCGGCCTCTGACCCGGTGCTGATCTCGATTAGCTCCTTGGTTTTCCGAGGAGCTGAGAGAGATGAAGCGCCAGAAAAGACGCCTAGAGAGCGATTGGAGAGCCAGTCGCACTGAATCTGACCGGACACTGGTAAGAGCTCATATTAAGACTTACCTAGTGGCAATAAGAGTGGCGAAACGTAATCATTTCTCCGCTCTTATTGCATCAGCAGATAATCGCCCAGCCGCCCTGTTTAGGGTGACCCGCTCCCTCCTACAGTTGGGAGCGCGGGAGGTCCTCTTGCATGGGAGAGCTGAGGAATTTGTGCAATATCTGCATGATAAAGTCGCTCAGATTCGGGACAGTCTGGACTCCAATTGGGTAGTTCCGGATGGGATGACGGGAGTGGATCTTGAGAATATTATCTGGGATGAGTTTGACACTGTGACTCCCGAGGACGTGGACAGGATTCTAGGGAGGCTGAACGCTACCACATGTTTATTGGACCTGTGTCCCTCTTGGCTGGTACTGGCCTCCCGGGAGGTTACACAAGGCTGGCTCCAGGGCATTATTAATGCTTCTCTGAGTGAGGGTGTCTTCCCGGCTGCCTTGAAAGAGGCGGTGGTGAGGCCCCTCCTCAAGAAGCCTTCCTTGGACCCAGCTATATTAGGTAACTATCGTCCGGTCTCCAACCTTCGCTTCACGGCGAAGGTTGTTGAGAGTGTGGTGGCGCAACAGCTCCCTTGTTACCTGGATGAAGCTGTCTATCTGGATCCATGCCAGTCGGGTTTCAGGGTGGGTTACAGCACGGAAACAGCATTGATCGCGTTGGTTGATGATCTCTGGAGGGCTCGGGACAGAGGATCTTCCTCGGTCCTGGTCCTTCTTGATCTCTCAGCGGCTTTTGATACCATCGATCATGGTATCATGCTGCGTCGGTTAGGGGGTTTGGGAGTGGGAGGCACCATTATGCAGTGGTTCTCCTCCTTTCTCACTGACCGTATGCAATCTGTGTTGGCAGGGGGGCAGAGGTCGACCTCGAGACACCTCACTTGTGGGGTGCCACAGGGGTCTGTCCTCTCGCCCCTCCTGTTCAACATTTATGTGAAGCTGCTGGGTGAGATCATCCGTGGTTTCGGGGTGAAGTGTCAACTGTATGCTGACGACACACAGTTGTACATTTCTACCCCAGATCACCCCAACGATGCCCTTGCCGTGATGTCCCGCTGCCTGGAAGCCATACGGATCTGGATGGGGAGGAACAGGCTCAGACTCAATCCCTCCAAGACAGAGTGGCTGTGGCTGCCGGCCCCCGATATAGCCAGTTGGTGCCATCACTGGCTATTGGGATGAGATCTTGCCCCCCTCAGAGAGGGCTCGCAACTTGGGCATCCTCCTGGATGCACGGCTGTCTTTAGACGATCATATGACGGCCGTGGCCAGGGGGGCTTTTTATCAGGTCCGCCTGATTGCCCAGTTGCGTCCCTTTCTGGATCGGGACGCCCTACGCACAGTCACTCACGCTCTCGTCACTTCCCGTTTGGACTACTGTAATGCTCTCTACATGGGGCTCCCCTTGAGGAGCACCCGGAGACTTCAGCTGGTCCAGAATGCGGCCGCGCGAGTGGTTATGGGAGCGACTTGTCGCTCCCGGGTAACTCCCCTCTTGCGCGAGCTGCACTGGCTTCCGGTGGTCTTCCGGGTGCGTTTCAAGGTGTTAGTTACCATCTTCAAAGCGCTCCATGGCTTAGGACCGGGATATTTACAGGACCGTCTTCTGCCAATGAATACCTCCCACCGCCCGATACGCTCTCACAGAGAGGGCCTCCTCAGAGTGCCGTCTGTCAGACAATGCTGATGGGTGGCCCCCAGGGGGAGAGCATTCTCTGTGGGAGCCCCAGCCCTATGGAATGAACTACCCCCGGATATAAGAAAGATTCCTGACCTCCGTGCCTTCCGACGAGCCCTGAAGACCCTACTATTTCATCAAGCCGGTCTGACTTAAATTTGTGTTAATTTTAATAGGGGTTTTTAGGGGTTTTAAATTTTACGGCCAAATAGTTTAATTATTTTATTAGTTTTAATTTTTATACGTGATTGTTTTAATATGGCTGTAAACCGCCCTGAGTCCCCTCAGGGAGAAGGGCGGTATATAAATGCAGTAAAACTAAACTAAACTGAACTGAACTGAACTGAACTGAACTGAGCCCAGATTTTATTGAGGAAGTAGGCTAGCCTTCCTGGGGTCCTGTCAAGTGTCACTCTGAATCAGGGAGGGGGAGTGGCTGGTGGGGCCGGTTGCTGAGCTGGTGTGGGCTGCTGGGCTGGCGCTGGCTGCTAGGCCGGAACCTGCTGTGGGACCATGGCTGGTTGTTGGAGTTGCAGTGGTGGTTGGGCCGGTACTGGCTGTTGGGCCATGGCTTGTGGCTGGATGCACGCTGGCTGATGGGCAGCCACGGACTGTAGGATTGGAGCAGGCATCCACTGATATTGCACCCAACCCTAACCATGCTAAAATGCCCACCCAGGAGGGATCTGGTCCAAGGGAGATAGCCAGAAGACTTGCTGCTGGGGTGGAGTATTGGTTCCCATAGTCCCAGTTGCGGCCCCGCTAGCACCTGGTCGGGCTGGCTCAGTAGGCTTTGTTGCTGCACCAATCCCATTCCCGTGGCAGCTGTCACCCTGGTAGACCTGGCACGATGTTTGAGGTTGTGGAACAATCTGTTCTGTGCCAAGTGAAAGGAAGATGGTGTCCCGCTCAGTGATGCTGCAGCTTCCTGGCTCAGGAAGGTGAATGTAGGATGAGCCAGCATCCATCTGGGTTGCTCAGTCCCAAGGAGTTGAGTGGTGATGCCCATGCTGAGTTGGCCGAATTTATCTGGAAGGCCGGCTAGTGACTGGCTGCATGATGGTGGCAGGAATCCTCATTCCTGGGAGTGCTTGTGGCACAACTGCCCTGGCAACTTCCACTCAAGGGATGGGGTCTGTTCCACCCAGCCTCCATTCATCCTTGGTTCTGACAGCATCACCCCTGTCATCAGCTTTTGGAGCAGCACAGCTCCTGTGGCTTCACCCCACTGGGTTAGTTCTTTGGGCCCGGCACCCAGCTGGCGTTCCCTTTCTGCAGCTTCCTTTGCTTCCACCACAGCTTGGGAAGGGGATTGTCTTGACATAGTTTGCCGAACATTTCCCTGTGGCTCCCTCCTTGGCTGGCTTATTTTACTCCATCTTCCCTGAGTCTTCATGGTTTTAGGTTGATGTTTGAGGCTCAGGACCCTGGACAGCACCCCAGTACCTGGGGAGCTAGTTGACTTTTTAAAAGGAGATTCGGGTTAATGTCAGGATTCCAAGTAACACCCCCAGTGAAAGAAGAGTCCGAGGCTTGAAGTTCCTCAAAGTTCCATTTTATTAGAGATGTCATATTGGCACATCTGGGAAAACCCGAATCTGAAAGCTTCCAGGTTTTCCCCACCCAAATGAAAGTTCAAGTCTCTGCCCAGCATCCACACGTCCATCACATGGTCCAATCAATACACTGTCCCAACTGGAGATGCCTCCCAATTCCAGCTGTCCAGGTGCAGGGCAAGATGGCCTTGATTCTCTGAGAAAGTAATTTTAGTATGACTATATTTCACCCGTGATCCATACAATTCCCCTCCCAATTTCCCATAGAAGGCATGAAATGTGACAGGCCTGAAGGCCCAATACAAAAGATGGCTTCCAGGCCTGACACAAATCTTATTTTGTGGAAAAGATCTTCTGGCAAGAAACAAGTTGCTAGGCCCTTCACTAGATCTAAGAATACTTCATAGTGAAGGATTAGAGTGAATATAAACACTTCTAATGGCAGCTGTAGATTCAAACTGAGATCATTGCTAATTGAAATGAACGAAATGGTTGCCAGACGCTGGATTACTATAAACCAGCATGGACTTTTTAAAAATGGGTCATGCCAAGCAAACCTTATTGCCTTCTTTGATAATGTGACTAAATTAATGGGTGAAGGAAATGCTATGAATATAGTACAGTATACTTAGGTTTCAGTAAAGCATTTGATAAAATAAGTCACAGCTTACTTAGAACAATGTGAGACACTGTACCATCATCAAATGGATTTGCAATTAGTATTTAACATGTAGTCTTCAATGAAACTACATCTACGTGGATGGAAGGAAACAATGGGTACTTCTGTTTTAGGCCCAGTTCTCTTCAACATTTTCATAAATGACTTAGATCAAGGGATTAAAGGGTGCTCATCAAATTTGCAGAAGACAGCAAGTTGGGGAGAATTGCTCAGTGATAGGCTCAAGATTCAGAAGGACCTTGACAGACTTTGCATTTGCATTGGGCAAATCAACAAGATGCAGTTGTTGGGGCCGACTTCCGGATTGGCGTTGCTGCAGGACAATTGTAGGGAATGTGGCTCTGCAAACCTAGGCTGAACCCTTCTCATTGGGGGACCCTTAAAGGGCTAAAGTCACCCTTAAGGGGTGATGAAGAAAGGAGGGGCGCCTTGCAGGTCGCGGAGAGTGATAATTTTCATGCTTGATCTGCAGCTTACCCTCCCATCCTACAATGAAGAGAAGAGGCGGCCATTATGGCCGCCTTGAAGCTGGGACAACCAAAGAAAGAAATGTGCTGGAGGGCTGTATTAACAGTGGACTGGAACTGGGTGAGGTGGTTTACAATTTCTATACTAGTGATTAAACCCCAAAGAAAAGAAACTCTGAAAAGATAGACTTTCTTAAGTGTTAAAAAAGTGGTGAACAAATACTTAGAGAAAGATTACAGATCCGACAGAAAGTGAACCTAAAAGAGAATATAATTTTTTTAAAAATACAAATTTTAAATACTTTATTGGCAATATTTTGAAAAGGCATTTTAAAATGCTGGAAACATTTTGGTTGATTATTGAAAAAAACTGCTTGAAGAAAATTGGAAATAGATTTTCAGCTTTTAAATTGGTATAACATTGAAAACGTAGGGGATGGTGCCATCTTCTGGTGAAAGAAAGAAATACATTAGATGTCAGCGTTCCAGCGCTGGCATACGAAAGGAGAAGCTTGAACTTTCACCTACTTAATTCCCTTGAAGATACTGTCTCCTCGGAGATGGGATGGGAGGGGGACATTCCTGTGAACTGATGGAGATGGGATGGGAAGAGTGGCTTGGAAGATGGCCAATGAGATGCAGAGAATTGGGAAACGGAAGGGGTAGGTTTGGGGGGCAAAGATTAGTGCTGACTGCAAAAGCGTCAGGGACCAACAGTTATGCTCAATAAAGAGAAAATTTCCTCAAAGATCGGCTGTTTGGAAATTCATTTATTTTGAGATAACATCGAAACTTGACAGACAGTCAGCATTCACCTTTCCAAGCCAACCTGGCAAACCTGCAGCCCTCCAGCTCCCTGCCAGATGTTTGGACGGAGTGGAGATATGGCTCTGAAGCCATGGCAAAAAGCCAACTCTCTACTGAAAGCTTACTTCAAGCAGCTGGGAACCAGCCCTCCCCCGCCCCGGTGATTCCAGCCAGCTTGGATGTAATGGGGCCTCAACGCCCCCCCTCCTCCAGCAAAGCTGCAACCCCTCCCCGTCCTCCAGCACATCCGCAAGATTACCAAGATCAGACGATCATACTCTAAGCCAAGAGGAAAAAAAATGACCCTTGGTGGGCTTTGCCAAAATCTGCAGAAGCTGAGTTCCCCTTTCCAGACACGAAAGGTAAGGGGAGGCCTCTAAGTGAATTGGGGAAGGCAGATTGGCTATGGACTGTCAGCAAGCCAGACAGCAAAAAGCTTCAAAACTGCCACTCGAGAGCCCCATGGAGAAATTGAAGGAAGATTTTGACCGTGCCGTCTGACTGGGGGAGGGACCATCCTGCAGGCCCAAGGAGAGGGGGAGGCCAGCCGAGCCTGCTGAACTGAGTCACCATAGATGGGAACGCAGCCCTCCCCCCTCCTACACCAGAAGGAGAGAAAGTCCCAATGAGCATCCATAGGTTCCCCCTCTGCCCAGCAAGCATACCAGCCTAGGCAAGACATCGCCCCCCGCCCGGAATGAGAGATGAGGAAGAAGTCCAATGGCACCCTAGGCAGGCTTAGAGAGCCCTGTGATGGGAGGAGGGAGCATCGAGGGCGGAGCCACCCCGGTTCCGAGGGAAGTTCGATGGGGATCCAGACCAGGTGGCACAATTCCTCGACGCAGCTGAGATCTACATCGAGCGCTATGGACACCTCTACCCATTCCCCAGAGCCCTAGTCAGTGCCATTTCAGAAGGGCTGGAGGGAGAAGCAAGGAGCTGGTCAGCAGCCCTCTACAAGAATAGGGCCCCCCAACTGCAAGATGCAGATGGTTTCTTGCAACTACTACGGGCCAGGTTCGAGGAGGCAGGGGAGGACCCCTATGTGGAAGATGAGTTCAGAAGCCTAATGCAGAAAGGGAAGCCCATCAGGGAGCACATTTGTGAATTCAGAAGAATCGTTGGCACCTTACCTCCCCTACCAGAGTGACTACTGGTGTATTTCTTCAGAACAAGCCTAGATAAGTGAATCGCCCAAGTGACCGCTTATCGGGACATCCCAAACTGACTCTCCAAATGGTTCCAGATAGCGATGCAAATTGAGAGGGGGCTGCGCGCTAATGACATGCTAAAGCAACCAGATATCAAGGAGAGATACCAATCGGAACCGAGACCATATAGCAGATGAAGAACCATGGCACTACGGTCTATCCAAAGGCCCTTTGTTCCGCGGAGCCTACTGAGGTGCTATAGATGTGGGGGAATGGGCCATCTGGCAGCAGTCTGTGGAACCCCGGGGCCGAGGCCAAACTCACCGCCGAAGGCACGACCAGAGCGAGGGCCCAAGCGCGCCACCGATGCGCCACGAAAACTCCCCCCAGGTACAGAGGTCTTCGCCCACCTGACCGAAGCAAGGAGAGTCCCAGATGATGGAGATCAATCCCCCGACTTGTATGACAGCGAGGACGATGGTCATTTCAAAAAATTCTTTGGGAAGAGTCTCTTTTTTTCTTTTATTCTTTTTTTCAGTTTTGTAATCTTTTTTCACATCCACTATTGCGTTGTAGTCGCCAATTAAACAAACATCTTCGTAGTCCATCTCAATTATCTTACTGTGTATGCCCTTAAAGAAGTCCTGTTGATTTTGATTCGGGGCATAGATTACTACCAACAATATTTTCTTTTTTTCCAATGTTAATTCGATCATTACTATTCTGCCATCTTCATCAGTATATATTAATTTCGAAAGAATCCACTCTTTCACATATACCGCCACTCCTTTATTCTTTTTGGCAGTCGAAGTATATAACTTCCCTAGTTTGGGATTTTCTAAGATCTTTTGATATCTTTTTTTTTATGTGTACTTCCTGAAGACACGTCATATCCGCTCCTACTTTCCGTAATTTAGAAAAAAATTGAGTTCTTTTTTTTGTGCATTCAAACCATTTATGTTAACAGAAAGAAGTTTTAAGGCCTCTTCCATTGTCTACTGTGGCTGTTTTTTCGTATTCCTTGTCTCCATCCGTGTTTTGATCTTTGACCCTTCCTTCTTCTCTCTGTCTTTGTCCTGCCTTAGCCTTCCTTCTTTCTCTATGGATGGTTCTGATAGAGTTTCTTCTTGGCTCCTACTTTCTAGTTCCTCTTTACTGTCTTGACCTTCCTCCTGACTAAAATGTGCCTCAAGGAACTCTCTTGCTTTCTCTAATGTCTCTAATTTATATTTTTTCCCTTCCCACGTTACCAGAACTCCTTCTGGGGTTAGCCACCTAAAAGCTATTTTATGTCTGTTCAGTCTGGTTAGTTAAAAATTGATACTGTTGCCTTTGACTCCTGATTCTTCGGGGTATCTGTTTTAAAATAATGATTTCTTTGCCCTTATAAGTCAGCATCCCTCCTCTAGATTTCATGTACACCTCATCTCTGATTGATCTTTTAGAAAATTTCACATGTACCTCTCTCGCCAATCGGTGCCTCCTTATATAATTTGTCTGGACACGGTAGGTTTCTTCTAATTGTTCCTGTATGTCCCGTTTATCTTTTTCTACTATTTCTGCAATTATTTCTGCCATCTTTCCGTCAAGGTCTTCTTCTTTTTCTTCTGATATATTTTGAAATCTCAGAAAATAGGAGGCTTTTTCCATTTCGAGAATTGCTAGGGAATCGGACAGTTCTTTATTTATTTGAGCTGTTTTCTGTCCATTTTCTCCACTTTCTTTTCTACTAAATCTATTTTAACTTCCGCATTCTTAATTCTGTGTTCATTTTCAGTTATTGATTTTTGAACATCTCCAATTCTATCATTCATATTCTTATATCATCTCTAACTTCTCCTATTTCATTTCTAATTTCTGTGTGGAGTGATCTCATTTCTTCCTCATTCTCTGCCATTTTTCTTGTGTTTTTAAAAGCGTTTCCTGTATCATAGAAAACATGCTTTGCATCAAGTCTAGTGTCATTTCCGTTTTCCCTTTCTCCTTCTCCTTAACCACCACACTATCTAATGTTTTTTGTTGGCTAGGTGATGCTGCCGCTAATGACACATTTACCGCTGGCTTCTTAACTATTTTTGTTATAGTGGAGGTTGTAGACATCTTTAATACTCTAGAGAAGCTTTCCCAGGCTAACATATAATATTTATGTGTTGTTCTAATACCCTCTAACTCTTTAGTTTTCACCACTATTTTTCCTTATTATTATCAAATATCACTCCTTGATCTCGGCTTAATCCCTCTGTATTCGTTAATTACACCACTAGATTATTAAATCAGCAATTAAATATTTTTCAGTTAATCATACAATCAGTTCATTGAATTAACCCCTTTGATTTACACTGTCAATCAGAAATTCTTAAATTAATCTTATATATAATTCATTCAGACCCCTTTCTCTTCTTATTCACATTTATATAGCTGAGATATAATCAATAATTAGAATTCATGACTTAGATAAATTAATAGATATATGAAGATTAACAAGTATGTAGAATAAATTAGTTTCCAGATATAACTCAAGTACAAGTTATCAAATCAGAAATCTACTCAGTTTAAATTGATGAGAATAAATCCTCTATCACTCTTAAAAATCTAAAAAATTGTTCTCTTTATAAATATATAAGATATACCACAAGTCAAAGTTTGCTGACTTTGAAGAGTTCTCAGGTTTCACTCCTCTTTTTCTTCCTTGTTTCTTAACATTCTAGTCCAGTGTTTAGTTCACTCTTTTCTGTAACTTTAATATGGCTACTCCTGTAGTCTTTCAAAATGATTGTCTTTTCACAATAGTCCTCAATAATACCAGTGAATAGATTAATGTTCCACCACCTCAGATTTCCAACTTCCAAGTTCTTTCTGGTACAGTTTAGGCTTCTCCTTTTGTGTTTAGTCCACCTCTGCCTGGTGTCTTAAAGATTGCTGTTTTTCCCTTAGTCACTACGTGAGGCTCTGCTTCTCCTGCTGTCACTTTAACTCTATATATGTGCTCCTCTCGTGAATTGCCGCCACCAGCTGTTCCCTCCGATCACGCTCCTTCTCCTCCGCTTTCCTTCTCCTGTCCTCGTTGCTGGGAATCTCCTCACCAAACTGTCACTCGAACCACTTTTCTCTCATTATCTTCACTCTAGACGGCCGCCATCGCTCCTATCCGCCCTACAAGCAAACTTTCTCCTCAATAGATTCGGGGAGTTTGTCCCATTTCCTCTGCAACACTAGCGCGGCGTCCAGAAGCTTTGGCACTTCCCCTCTTTTTTCCCAATCCCTACAGGATCAGAAAAGCCCTTTAAGAGCTTCTATCGATGGATATTGGGGTTCCAGAGACAGCAGCGACCGTTTCTTCCCCCCTCTCACGATGACGTCACGCCAGAAGTCCTAGTTTTTAACGATGGTGAAGACAACCCAATGGTGAGTAGACCCAAATCACCCCTTCCTTTTCCCCATATGCCTAACAGCCCCAAAAAGAGGGACCCAAGGGACTTTCCAAGCCCTAATAGATTCGGGCTGCACAAGGTGTCTGATTAATCTACCCACAGTCCTAAAATTGGGGATCCGAGCTAAGAAGCTCAACCACCCAATTCAATTTGAGCAAGTTGATGGGATCCTAGTTGGCGGGGTTTACGCCACACACCTGACCAAGCCAGTGAAGCTGGAACTAGGGGATCACTGGGAGATGATTTGGTTCATAATAGCCTCCAAAATGACCGATCCAGTCATACTGGGACTTTCTTGGCTAGACAAGTGGGGCCCAATCATCTGGTGGCAAGAGGGAACCCGCAGATTTAGGATAGCAAAGGGGCCCCAACCCCAGCCGCTCCAACCAGGAGAGATGCCCCCCACACACGAGCCCCAACCTTTCCCGCCTGAACAAAAGAAGATGTCGCTGACATGAGGGCCCCTCCTGAAGGGTTGCAATGATTTCGAAGGCGCTATGCCGACATCGAAATCATCCCTGGGGCGAAACTACCTAAACCTAAATTGTATGCCATGACACCCCGTGAAATGCAAGAAATGTGAAACTACATAGACAAGAACCTACAAAGGGGTTTCACTGAGCCAGCCAAACCGTGAGTCGCGGCACCGGTCCTTTTCAAAGAGAAGAAAGACGGCTCTATGCACCTAGTAGTTGACTTTCGGGATATCAATGCTGTCTGCGTACAGAATTTATATCCCCTTCCCCTCATGAAAGACATGCTAGCCCACCTGGCCAAAGGGAAAGTTTTCACCAAACTAGACCTCCGCGAAGCCTACTACCGAATACGCATCAGGGAAAGGGACAAGTGGAAGACAGAATTCAACTGCCCGGTAGGGAGTTTCCAATTTAAGGTAATGCCTTTTGGACTGCAGGGAGCCCTGGCAGTGTTCATGCAATTGATAAATGAGGTTCTACATGACCACCTCTATAAGGGGGTCCTTGTCTACCTAGATGACAGTCTCATTTACATGGAAACCATAGACGAACACATACCCCTCATCCACAAAGTGCTGGAAAAACTGCTGAAAGCGAACCTCTATGTCAAACTATCAAAATGCGAGTTCCACCAGTCGTGACTAGACTACTTAGGTTACTGATTGTCAAACGAGGGGATAGAAATGGACCCAGCTAAAGTACAATCAGTCCTAGACTGGCGACCCCCTCGCACCCAAAGACAACTGCAAAGCTTCCTGGGGTTCGCGAACTTCTACAGGCAATTCATCCCCTCCTTTGCAAGAATTGCCAAACCTCTGATGGACCTCCTAAAAACAGGGAGTCCGGCAATAAAACCACACCCAGGACAACCTCTACAGTGGGACCCGGCCTGCCAAGAGGCATTCAAGACACTAAAAGAAATGTTTGCAAAAGAACTGGTCTTGAAACATCCTGACCCCGAGCAATCCTTCGTCATCCAAGCAGATGCCAGCAACGTGGCAGTGGGGGCTGTCCTACTCCAAAAGAACAGCCAAGGGGACCTACAACCCTGTGCCTATACATCCCACAAACTCACCAACACAGAAAGATGATGGGTGGCGTGAAAAAAGGAAACGTTCGTGGTGAGGTGGGCACTGTTGACCTGGCGACATCTGCTAGAAGGAGGCCAGACACCATTTGAGATTTGGACTGACCATAAAAATCTGGAGGCCCTCAAGACCCCACGGAAATTATCGCCCAGTCAAGTCTGGTGGGCCCAATACTTCAATCATTTCAACTTTGAGCTGAAGCACATCCCGGGGGGAAGAACTTTCTGGCCAATGCCCTCTTCCGAATGCCTCAATACAACAGTGAACGGGAGCAGGTGGTGAATGCCATCATCCCCTCTCCCCAAGGAGTGGGTCAGGTAATCACCTGACAGCAGCACCGCAACCAGCAGGGCCAACCAGCAAGTGACCTGATGACAAGATGTTGATTGTTCCAAGACAATCAACATCTCTTGACAAAGAGGGATGACCTAGCATGGAAAGGGATGAAATTTTATGTCCCAGAGCCTCTACGCACCCTGGTCCTCAAGGAGTCACGACGTTAAACCAGCGGGGCATTTCGGTTTCCTAAAGACTCTGCATTTAGCACAGAGACAGTTTTGGTGGCCCCACATGAGAAAAGCCGTAGATAGCTATGTAAAAAGTTGTACCATCTGACCAGGAAGACCTCCCGGGCTGCTGCAGCCAGTAGCTGAACCGTCAAGGCCATGGGAGGAGATTGCTATGGACTTCATAGTAGAACTGCCGAGGAGTGGCGGAAACACAGTGATCTGGACTGTAATATTATTTTCCAAACAGGCACATTTCATAGCCTGCAGCGGACTACCCTCAGCCCGCCTATTGGCCAAACTGTTCGTGAAATACATCTACCGCCTGCACGGAGTACCCAGAAGAATCATTTCCAATCGAGATGTCCAGTTTACAGCGAAATTCTGGAGGGAATTCCTTCGATCCATAGGATCATCCCAAGGCCTCAGCTCAGCGTTTCACCTGAGCACCAATGGGGGGGGTGGAGAGATTGAATGCCATGATAGAGCAGTACCTGAGGTGCTACGTTGACTACCAACAGTTGAACTGGGCGGACCTCTTATCATTTGCGGAGGTCACATACAACAATGCTGTCCACAGTAGCACAGGACTAACCCCATTTAAGATAGTGAGCGGTATGGATTTCGTCCCCATGCCAGAGTACCCAAGGGAACCCCCTTCCTCAGATAGCTTGACCAATTGGATGGCAATGCTGAGAAAAACCTGGGAGAATGTCAAGAAAGCATTAGATAAGGTGGCACAGTCTTATAAGAAACAAGCAGATAAGCACCGAGCCCCCCCCCCCAAAGACCATTCCGAGTAGGACAGAAAGTCTATCTCTCCACCAAGTGTTTAAGACTCAGACTCCCGACCAGGAAACTGGGTCTGAAATTTATAGGACCATTTCCTATAGTAAAAATAACCCGGTCACAGTACAATTGCAGTTGCCCTGGTTACTAGGAAGGATACACCCCGTTTTTCACAGTAGTCTCCTGAAGCCTGTGGTGGGGTCAACTTTAAGGCCAGTGCCACATGATCCCCCAGGGCCCTTGATCATTGGGGGCCACACTCACTATGAAGTACAGCAAATTCTTGATTCGAGGTGGCACAGGGGGCGCCTCCAATACTTAATTAAATGGAAGGGTTACCCCTTGTCAGAAGCTTCCTGGGTGAAGAGCATGAACATCCAAGCTGACCGCCTTATAACAAAATTCCATGCAGATCACCCAGACAAGGCGGGAGGGGGTGGGACACACCTCAGATGGGGTAATGGTACTAAACTTGTTGTTTGTCTTGTGCAGGTCTCACTGAGAGAATGAAGGGAGAGGGGCCGGATATCAGCTTTCCAGCGCTGGCATACAAAAGGAGAGGAGAAGCTTGAACTTTCACCTACTTAATTCCCCTGAAGATACTGTCTCCTCGGAGATGGGATGGGAAGGGGACATTCCTGTGAACTGATGGAGATGGGATGGGGAGAGTGGCTTGGAAGATGGCCAATGAGATGCAGAGAATTGGGAAATGGAAGGGGTGGGTTTGGGGGGCAAAGATTAGTGCTGACTGTGAAAGCATCAGGGACCGACAGTTATGCTCAATAAAGAGAAAATTTCCTCGAAGATCGGCTGTTTGGAAATTCATTTATTTTGAGATAACATCGAAACTTGACACTATGTTTTTATAAAGCTGGGAAGGTCCTTGAAACAACACCTGGGAGACTGTTTTTCCCCCCCTACTCTTTACATAATGTTTGATATCTATTTGCTTCACAGGCTAAGGAGGAAACAATTTTGAGACTTTTGAAGGTTGCTAAGTAAAGTAGTTTACAAATATCTGGAATTATCATTGAAACTGAAGAGTTGACTACATGGCTTATGAAGATATGGGCAAACCTGTTGGATCATCTAGGACTATAAATGTTGTCTGATAACTGCATAAAGAGGCAAAAGAAGGAAAATAAAAGGGGGAAAAAGACTTATTGGGAAACTTGGAAGGAGTAAACATGACTGGTGGAAGATTACAAAGAACTATAAATACTGTGTATCCTGAGAAATGATTTTGGGACTGAGAGAATTGTTTTAATATTAGCTTCTTGGTGTTACAGACAACTGAGAGTTTGGGACTTATTAAAATAATAAAACGCTTCAACAGAGAAAAATAAGTATATTTCAAAAAGAAATATTGATGTTTCAAAGTATTCATGAAACCATAACAAAGAACCACAGGGAGATAAAAGATTTTGTACATGATATAGTTGTGAGACCAAGAAATACTCAGCAAATGACAATGAAAAATGAACAGGTAATTCTGGAAATAGAGGAGAAAATAGAAAAAACAGAGGAAAGGATAGAGCTGATAAAACAACAAATGAAGCAAAAAGAGAAGAGAAGGAAGAGATCATCAAAATGGATGAAATAGACCAAGCAGGTTACACATCAAGAGATCAAAAATAGAATTGGATAAATAGAAAGACATTCCTGAAGTGAGGATAGAGACACTGATAGATGTAGTGAAGGTTTGTCAGTGAGAGGTAGAGGTAGAGATACAGGGAACATTTAGATTAAATATGAATGATGCACGGAGATACAAAATACCAAGGAAAGAGTATGGAAAGCAAGCCAAAAAACCAACAAGAATTGAAAAATAAAATGAGCAAGAGATGATGGATAGAAATAGAATATCTATTAATATAAGATTTGGTAGTAAGATTTAGAATAGGGGTGGAAATTAGAAAGAGGAAAAATATTGTTGCGTATATTCTTTTATAATATTTTAAAATCAGTATGTAGATGAATAGATCAGAAGTTGAAAGATGATTGTATTATGTACACTTAAATAATGTTATTATGGTTATTAGTAATGTGCATTAAAATAATGAATAATTAAATGATGACGGATTATATACATGGTGGAGCAAATACTACAATGCTAACAACTTTAATCGTAATATTTATAATGTTACTATAATGAGATGAGTATGTTTAATGTAATTTATACAAAATCCCAAGGGAGGAGTATGGAAAACATTTCAAAAATCAACAAGAATTGAAATATTAAAACAGGCAAGAGATGATGGATAGAAATAGAATACCTACTAATATAAGATTTGTGTTATTCCGAATAGAGTTAGAAATTAGAAAGGGGGAAATATTATTATGCATATTTCTATATAATATTCTAAAATCAGTATGTAAAGGAAAGGTAAAAGTTGAAGATGAGTGTATTATGTATAATGTTATTATAATGATGTGAGTATGATTAATGTAACTAGATTACTAAAATTGTCAATATTATTACTATTATTTGGTACTAACGATGCCCAGGTACTACACAGTTCATGTATTCAATATTTACATATATTTAAAAATAAAAAAATATATACAAAAAAAAAGAAGATGCAGTTGTTGGATAGTGTGAAGAAAAGTAAGAATCTATACGTAGGAAGCAAAAACCAGATGTACAGGATATGCAGTACCTGGCTCACTAGTAATACCTGTGAGGGGGATCTAAATGTCTGGTAAACCACCACTTAAGTATGAGCTACTAGTGTGCTGCAGCGCCAAACAACAAACAACAACAATAGAGCTGCATCAACAGAAATAGCATCAAAGAGATCCAACCTGGAAATAAGGAGGAATTTCCTGACAGTCAGAATAATTAATCAATAGAACAACTTGCCTCCCAGAGTTGTGGGTGTTCCATTGCTGGAGATTTTCAAAAAAAGATTGGACAAACATTTGTCCAGGATATTATAAGGCCTCTTTCCTTGGGCAGGAGGTTGGACTGGAAGACTTCCAATGTCCCACTCAGCCTTATGCTTCTATGATTATATGAAATTCTGCTACAATACCCAGATTTCATTTCAATATAATAATGTTCATCCATCCTATTTCCAGCACTAATCCATCCATATTTTCACAAAAGAATCCAAACAATTTTTTCAGATAACTTTATCAACAAGCATAGGCTACAGTAACTATTTTTTGTCTCTTAATTAGTTGACTTCTAGACAGTTAAATTGCAACCCCCTTTCACCCTCCCCTGAATTAAGACATTAAAACAAACTCTAGGGGATAACATAAAATCTCTCCCCTGTATATTCGGCTGGAAATTTTTATAGGGGTTGCTTAGTATATGCTGAACTAGAGTGGGATATAAATTACAACACATAAATAAATGAGTAAATTGTGCCAATAAATACTTATTTCTGAGGGCTTACAGGGAAGGAAGAGAAAAGAAGAGAAGAAAAAAGCTTAAATATAATAAAGAAAAAGACATATATGAAGAAGTGATTTCAACCCTAATCAAAACAAGCATAAATAAAGTGACTCTCTACCCTTTCTTATTTTATAAACAACTATCTCTTTATCCCATATTTATTTATTAAATTTATATTCCATCCATCTCACTATCTTGAGTGACTCTGGGCAGTAGTATCAAAACCATAAATATAAAAACATTAAAAGCATTAAAACTAAGATTAACAATTAAATTATCTCCCTTATCAATAAACAAATAATAAAGCATAACCTTTTCAAACCAGGTGTCAGCAGAATTCCATAAAGGATTGCCAAAAGTAACAACATATCTTCTTTTAACTTTGAACCACTAAATCTACTTCCTATTCCCTTTTTTTAAACTTTACCTAAAGTTTTAATTTTTAGGTTATTCAAATAATGTTGTAGGGTTTAATTTTCCTTCTTTGTACAGGATTCTTCAAGACTTTAACAAGCCTGTTCTGTAAATCCCATAAGAAAAAATGTCCAGGTTACTCACTTGGTTTATCATTTGTATTTGCCTTTTCAAATTTTAAAGCGACAATAAAATCCTTTTCTAGATTTTATAAAACATTCTTTTCCAAGTCATTTGCCTGCCAGTTTTAAATGTATTTTTGATATCATCTCTATCTTGTCAGCTAAAATTTGTTTGATCATTTCAGTATGTCTTTTGGATAACAGTCTATCCATAGAAAGAAACACCATTCTTCAAAATTCTTCAAAAGTCTCCAGTATTTTCATTGTTGCTATTCCTGTACAGTAATTCTGTTTCATAGAAACTGTGATTGATTGATTGATTGATTAGGTATATCATCAATTTTTTCAATCAAATAATGACATATTCATAATCAGTCTAACCTATCCAATATGAAGCTATGGATTTTATTTATTGGATAACTACTTATATTTCCAAAGTAAGAAATAGATACTTTACTGATTATTGGAGCATAATCACATATTTTTGGACATATCTGAAGTATTTGATCTTGTTTTCAACAAAAACTGAATGTTAAATAACTAAATAATATGTAATGGCTTGCTAGAAAGTTGTACAATGATAACTAAATTACTGTATTTTTATGCAGAACTGGAAAAGATCCTTAAAAATGAAAACCTAAAGAAGCGGGAGGCTATCATCCAAAAT